>CM060944.1:501326974-502658562 GCA_030765085.1 Allium cepa | reverse complement strand
CCTTCTCCTTCTCCATCTCTTTCTCCTCGGCATTCATCGTTTTAGTAAAAGCCATCTCAACAAGCATCCCATGGATAGCTCCAATTGATATCTGAGCCAACGACCATTCTTTAAGTAGGGAGTTCAAACCTTTAACAAATTTCATGGCCTGTCTCATAGGTGTATCAATCAAGCTCATTCTGAATTTAGCTAACTTTGTAAACTTACCAATATACTCCTTTAAAGTGGAGCCTCCTTGCCTAAACTGAATGAATTTCTCTGGTTGCAAACTCACTTATGCTCTTGACATAAATCTTGTCTCAAATCGGTTTTTGAATTCATCCCAAGTGTTAATCCTACCATTTTCTCTTTATCCACCAAATTCCACCAATCCAAGGCTTCTCCTTTAATGTGCCAAGCTGCTATTCTTTGCTTAGCTTGATCCTCCTAACCAATCTCCTGAAATATCCACTTGTAGTCATTTCAATGCCTTAGTCTCTAAGAAGCTTTCCTTTCTAGAATATATTCTTTCTCCCGTACTCATAAAATATTTACACATTTTGGAAAAATTGATAGGATGAGGTGCTGCCTCGGCGGGAGGAAGGACGGGTGTTGTCGGTGTAGTTTGTTGGGGCATAGGGACCTGTCTTCCACGTTTGAGGTATTGTTTAAATCATTCGAGCATCCCTCGAATGATGACATTCCTTTGTTGGAGTCCCCAATCTTAGAAGAGAAGGATTTTTAGCCATAGTCTATTATCTATAGGTTAAACTTGTAGTTATAATTTCGTAGGATAATATTGTATGCTAAAAGAAAGATTTGCCCACGGTATACGTATATGTTCATATTAAAGTGTGTGTATGTGTGTCTGTAATAGGGTTTTTGGAAGAATCTTTCAAAAATAGCAAGTTTGTCTCTCATACGTATACTTTTCTCCATTGATCGGGTGTCCTGGGCTCTGAAACCAAATGTAACAATCCGCCTCGAAATGAGCCTAAATTCTGATCTAGAAAAGGCCCATAGAAATTCAGAACCATATCAAAATTGGTCGTTGGTTGTTAAAAAGAACAATACTGTAACGACCCAAAAATTAACATTTCAAATAAGAATATTTAATTAATTTATTTAAATATTCAGATTTGATTCAAATTTAATAAATAATAAGAAAAATTAGTTATCAATATAACAAATTAATTTTTAGTGATGTATTTTTAATTTAATTTATTTGATTTTTCCATAATTTTTAATTTGACAAATATTTAAATTATCGTTTGACGATTTTTCGGTAAACGATGATACTTCTATGATTTTTTTCAAAATAAGATAACCGGTGTATTTTATTATTGTTTTGGAATTGTGTAGTATTGTTGTGCGTGGTTGTACTTTTGTTTTATCGGTCGTGGTTCGTACGTAGATGAAATGTTATGTCGGAAATCACAAAATAAATCAAAATCCACACTTAGCTTGTCCAACACAACTTAGACCTTTCTCTTTTCCCTCTCTGTTTCCATTACATTTCTTGGAAACCTAAAAATATTAAACCCTCTATCTTAAAAATTCAAAATCAAATTTTACACTCATCAGAAAAATGTAAAGTTAAATCTTTTGACTCGGGTAGCATAGATCTACATATCTATACTAGTTTGAAGGAGTGTGATGGTGTTTTGGGATATGGTCAACTTTTGACATGAGCAAGGCATAAAATATGTTTTGAGTTTTTGAAGGATTTAGGCAACATGAGGCTAAACAGAGATTGGTTTTGGGTTTATGGCGTCGAGAGGCACCTTGTGGTCGAAGAAGGTAAAGTGCGGTCGTATGGAGTGGTTTGAATCCGTGTATGGTCGAGAGTCAGGGCTCTCAGGTCGGATGTTGGGGATGTGGGTTGAGTTTAAGGGGATGGTGATGGATGGATGGAGATTTCGAGGAGGGAATTGTCGGCGAAGTCAGTTTATCAAATGGTGGTGTTGATCTCCGGTTCCAGGTGAAGATATGCATGTTTTGGTTATGTCTGGACATGCACAGGAAATTGATATGGAGGGTGTTTTGAATTTGGGGAAGAAGGAGGGTGATTAGGTAATTAATTTAATAAAAGTGATTTGTGTAGTTTAATTATTTAAATTAATCTCGATAACTTATAAAATCGACAACTCTCTCATACGAGGTCCAATCGAGACGTGATCTTTTGTGTTGCACTCGTAATAGCAATAACTACATGATGGAATTTGTTTCGTTGAATTTGGAGCAAGTGAAATTGTAAGCTAAAATAGAACGTCGTTAAACTCCCCTTTTAGTTAATCGGTATGTTATCTCTCTACTATTAATAAAGAGAATTCAAGGAATAGGATTCCACGGTGTCTTTTTGAAATTTCAAAATATCCTACCACTCATCAATGGAATCTCATCATTATTTTGCAACCTCTACCACCCTTCTCTTTCCAACCATCAATCAACATAATTTTACTATCAATTTGCATTCGACGGCACCAACAAAATTGCTTAAAATAAATATGTTATGACCACAAGATTTTGCACATAGCATACATCCGTCTATTAATTTTCTATTAAACAAAAAAAATTCTACATATTAAATGCAAATAAAAATAATTGCTCGTGCTTGAAAGATTATTGGTTTTGTTTGGTTAAATATCCATTTTTAAAGCGAATGACATGTAGATCAAAATATAGGGAAATTTCATAGAGGAATCCAGATTTCTCGACATTGTGATTTTTAATTCCAGTTATATACCCATTGATTTATTTAAGTTATATATATATATATATATATGTATGTATGTTGTATAGATTGTTAAAATTTGAAATTTGATTGGTTTACTATATTGGATGTGATAGCAGCGTATGTGAAAGTTAAACCTTTTTAGTGACAAATGTAGTAATAACATTGGTTAAGGGGTATAGTAGCTATTGGCCTCGATATAGTATTTTGGAAATACTATTAATTGTTGTTTTGGTAGTGGAAATGGTTTTGATTTGGTAAATGATTTTTAATCTAACCTTTCGGATTTTTCTATGATATTTTATTTTAAGTATTTTTTTGTACTTCTCTATTTTAATTTAATTTATTTTATTATTATTTTTTATTACATGTATATATGTAAATGTTTAAAAATTATTTTGAAAGTATCTATCTTAATATAAAAGTTATTATAGTAATGAATTTTTATTTTAAAGGAAAAAGGGTTTATCTTTATTTTAAAGTGATTTTTGTTTTTAAAGGGAGATAGAAATATTTTGGAATAAATATTTTTAAAATTTTTATATACATATGTTGTAACAAAAAAATAGATTTGTAAATGGTATTTTATAAAGGAAAGGGAGATTTATAAGGGGTATTTTATAAATAAAAGATAGTTTATTAATGGTATTTTCTAAAGGGAAATATTTTCATTTGATAAATTAAAGAAATAAATCATAGTTGTGAATGTATTGTAGTATATAGAATGATCATATTATGGGAACTATATGTTATTTATATTTATATTTTGAGGTTTGTTTTATATTTGGGGTTATATTTGGAGTTTGTTTTATAAAAGTAAAGGATGTTTATAAAGTAGTTTATTAAATAAGTTTGGAGATTAGTAGAAGGAGGTTTATAATTATGTTTATAGAATTATAAAGGAATCATAAAGGAAATTTTATGTTTAATAAATAATATTTTACAAAAGGAGGTGTATAAATGATATTTTACAAAATGAGTTGAATAAATGATTTTTAAATAAAAGAGTTTAATTTATATAAAGAGTTTTATAAAAGAGCTTTGTAAATATTAAAGAGTTTTATAAATAAAAAGAGATTTATAGAAATGAGTTCTGCAAATATGAAAAGGATTTTTAAAGGAGTTTTATGAGAAGTTTATAAATAGGATAGGATTGATTTCCATAAATGATTGTTTAAAAATACGGTGGTATAGAAAATGTTCGTTTCATAATTAACACAAAATTCCGAGGTATGAAAGCTCGTCTCTATCTTGAGAATTAAGAAAGTATGTCAAGGCAAGGCTAGTTTTCTAACTTGTCTGATTTCATTGTTAATCAACGGATGGTATTGTTTGAAATCGGGAAGTAGCGGTAAGTATGCTTGTTTTAGTTTCCATATGACCCGTTTACTTACACCAAAAGGAAAGCGTTTGGTTTTATTGTTATTAATGTTTAAAATGACATTTGTTTTGACCCAAATACATATGGTTTTTGGAAATCAAATTTTTCTTAAAATTCGTAAATATACTTACACCATCGAGATAAGTATATAAGTACAATTTTGAAGCATTAAGAACGTAGTGTTTTGGGAACATACTTATATGGTTGATATAAGTATATGGAAAAGTTTTCTAAGTTTGAAAGTGAAATTTTTTGTTCGTATATTTATACAGTTGATTTGATATTTTTCAAGTATTTGAAAGAGTAAAAAGGGTTTGTGAATATATATTTTGAAAAGGTACTTTAATACAAATATATTTTGAAGGTCGTTTTAATTAACGAAAGGTTTAATTAAAGAGACTTAATGGTTGCTTTGTGCTTATCCATGCTTGGACAATCTCTGGTTGAATTGTTTGTTTTTTTATAGTTAAATAACCGACTATCAATTCTTAGCCAGTTTTTAACTTATCATTGTCGGTTCGGAGAGACAGGGATCAGATATATTATTCGAAGCCGCTTTAAACCGACATAAGCGTTCTAACTAAAGACATCTTAAAGATAATGAAATCGAAGACATAGCTCTTTGAAGTGCAAGTGCTATTTGCTACTAATCCCAATGGTGATCCCAAAAAGGATGCGGTGGAAGTAGTGCCTTTAGCTTGATCATATTCTGAACAACTTATGAGGACGAATGATGGTGGTGCATTATTGCGTAGAGGGCAGTGTTAGCATTCCATATGGAATTTGCTAAGAAGGTGAAACATAACATCAAGCCTCAACAACCGAGAATGACCAAAACAGAGGATATGCCACAAGGATATTGCGTCGCACCCATTAGGGTATTGTTATTACCCTTCTACGTTATTATTTACGAATTTGATTTTTGACGAAGCTCTCGGGAAAAGGTTGCAAAGCAATTGAGGTGATGAAATATTTGGTACTATCCAGTAAGGGGTGGATCGGTCTTGCCATATAGGGGTTCATGCAAGGCCTTTGGTATATTTTATCTAGAGGTGTACTATGACAGGCGGTAGCGCAATAATCTTGTCATTGATTGAATCCATTCTCCATTAAGTGCCTTTCGGACTTATCTATATACCTACTAGGTTGGAATTTAATTAATATAACAATTTCGGCTATGATTCAATATTTATTTTAAACCCTAGACATTATTATAATATCAGAAGATTTCATATGAAATGGTTTGGTTATCGTAAGGTACAAGGGCGGCTGTATTTATATGCGGCATGGTTTTATGAGAAACCATTATTTTTGAAAGTTTTATAACATTAAAATCCATATGGAGTGTGTTTTCTTACGCCGGTTTACTAGACTGATCCGGGTATTATTTTCTTATAATATTCGGGTAAGACTGAATGCTATCGAGTAAGGGGTATGTCGGTCATGCCATATAGATATAGGGGTCTATGCAAGGCCTTCGATACATTTTATCTAGAGATGTATTATGACATGTGGTACCCCATTAATCTTGTCGTTGATGGAATCGATTCTCAAATAAGTGCCTTTCGGACTTAGCTGTATACCTATTATGTTGGAATTTAATTAATATAACAATTTCGGCTATGATTCAAGATTTATTTTAAACCCTAGACATATTATAATATCAGAAGATTTCCTATGAAAAGGTTTGGTTATTGTAATGAACAAGCCCGTTTGTATTTATATGCGTTGTGGTCTTATGAGATACCTTTATTTTTGAAAGTTTTATGATAAAATCCATACGGAGTGTGTTTTCTTACGCTGGTTTTCCAGACTGATCCGAGAATTATTTTCTTATAACATTCGGGTTGGACCAAGCATATTTTCAGATCTAGATATGGATGCTTTGGAGCTTCAGGAGAGGAGCTGGCTGCCTCCAAGACGTATTCATGTATATTTTAATTCTGTTGCATTTGATGTTTATATCTATCAGTATTTGTGAGGACATGTTATTATAACTGACCAGGCTAATGATAGATAGTTACTCTGGTTGATGTATGTATATTACAGTTTTCTTTGTAAAGATCTGTTGTACATTATACATTACTTGTCATGATATGAGATTCTATTATGTCTTTTTATTTCTTTTCCCCAACAATCTGTCTTTTTAGTGCTTAGATACTCGGCAAGTGAATACCGTGGAGGAATTAGTGTCGACTTTTGATGGTCGAAAAGGCGGGTCATTACAAATACAGAGCTATTTATCTACACATTCAAAATCTCATAAGGAAATGATAGAATTTAATAATAACAACATTACCAGTTTCATTCAAATTTCAAAATATCATTCAAAACCATATTAAAATATCCATAATGTCAAAACCTAGCTATAACCATATATATCCGCAATATTCAAAATTACAACATTACTTTTATTTCATGGGTGCATCAAAAACTGCTTAAAATAACAAGTAAATAAATAGTCTACTTCCACAAGCATCATCAATGTCTCCACCTTCAGCACCACCCTTCCTAACCTATGTTGTTATAAGGAGAAATTCAGAACAACATATATCTTGTGAATAAAAATCTTGAGCCTTACTCCATTTGTACTTGGGCAATGTAATTATAAAAGGAATATGTCTTACGTTTTCTAGCTACAACATAAGTCTTCCCAAATACAAACCTAAAGGCTTACATAAAAAGGCTTTCCAAATATAAGCTCATAGCTAACTTGCTATCATTCCAATAATGCATATTTACCTTCAATAATGTCCTATCAATGCAAGAGATTGTACCCGGGTCACTTAATACCATTTAATAGGAATAAGGCAGATCTGACTATTTACTACCTTGTATAAGGCAGGCCCACGTCATTTGTGGCTTATAATTCTAAGGCAGACACATCACTAGTAACTATTTAGCTGACATTGCAAGGAATCCTATCAACCACGTAATATTTCCTATTGAAGCAAACCTTCTACTAGGATATCCTCTACCGTGCCTAACCTATAACCCCGACCATTTACTACTTCCTGCATAGAGAAGAGGCGGGCCCTCACACGACCACTTAATACCATCAATCTCTAAAGCAGGTCCTTAGTATTATGACTCAACTACGATGAAGTCTCACATTAGTCCGACTATTCATAGGTACCGGTAGGCAAATTAGCTGGGCATATTCACCTTATAGAATTTGGGACTAACCTCGCAGTTATTTACTATAGGCAATGTCTCACATAAGCCCCAAAGTCACACAATTGCTAGCCAGATTAGCTAGCCAGACTTCCATGTGCTTTTGACCGACCTCGCATCCCTATAACTTAGTCATAATCTTTATACACTCTACATCTCTACAGTTAATGCCTCGCTATTACCCTGCTATAACCCTGCTATATCTAATAGCATATTTCTACCGCTACAACTTTTCCATATAGCCCAAAATATTGCCTTTTCGCTTGAAGCCCCACATTTCCGCTATATCTCGTTATTCCCGCTATATTTCGCTATTTCCGCTATATCTTTGGAAATGAATTGAAAAATGACATTTACACATTATAAAAATTATGAAACTAATTTAATTAATTAAAAATTTAATATATTTTAGAAATGAAAATACTCTAATATTCTACTAAATTCAATTATGTTATATAATAGTTTTACGGTTATTTACAATATATTTCGTACATGTTTTTATTTAAAATTATTTATGTATTAATTATAATTTAATTGAATGCTTTCATTTAATTACTATTTATATTTGTAAAAACATTAAGTACGAGTTTTATATGTTATTTTAGTGTCACCCGCTATATCCTGGCTGTATCCCCGCTGTGACTTTTTGCACCTTCGCCGCGTTGAATCTGCCAAGCGCTTTAACTGCACAACTCTACATATATTATCACACATCTCACCATTTTCATAATCAAGGCTTTACAAGAAATCTTTCATTTTACACCTTTTAACATAAATTACTTTTCTAAGGGGGATTTAACAAAATTAGTAATATATTTAACTATGCAATTATACGTTATAATTTTATGTTAATTACATATATGCACACACGCGCGCGCGCATAGTAATTTCTAAGCGTGCAGAACGCGAGCCCTAAAATAGCATTTAAATGTCAACTCTTTAAACAATTATACAAGCCTTATTTCATTTTATCAACAATACCAAAATTTCAATGTTCATATCCAAAATTTTCAATAAATAAATTTGTATACAACTAAAATTTAAACTCAACTTATTACATCAAAATAATAGAATATATTGCTAACAGAAACTTACAACTCTAATTTTTACACATTTTTAACTCTTTTTTCACATAAAAATAAACGAAGGAATTTCTATTTAATTTGAAGGAATTAGCACTATAGACTACGAATAAAATCTGTACTTTACACACTATTCCATTATTAAAGTCCATTATCAAATTCAAAGAAAAAGAGTAAGGAGTGAAACAAAAGGTAAGATTATAAAAAGCGGCAAATCTACACAATTTCATTATTTTAACATAAACAAATTGAAATTTCAAACTAGAATTGACATTTCTCATTGAACGAGTTTCGGGCGTTCATAATATGAAGTTTTCACAAAGAAAAACTCCCCAAGGCGCATTCAAACCCAAATTACACCAATCAATTGCTAAAATAGAAAAGCTAAGATTTTTACTCACAGTATAGCCTTAGGTTTGCCTCCTTTGGATTTGACACATCTATGACAATCTCTTATCAGATCTCTTCTTATATATATATATATATATATATATATATATATATATATAGCAAGGGACTTGTATGATCATTAGATTCATAAAATTAAAGATTTGGAGGACAAGGAGTTAAGAAAATAAATAGTAAACAAAGATTGATCTATCTGATTTTTTCTTGAAACCATAATGGAGTTTTTCTGAATCTTGAAGAGACAGATTGACAGAGCTTTGCTAATGTTCCTAAAATACTATGTAAATAAAAGTGATGGGTGTAGAATCTTATTTATAGTAGTGAGAAAGCACCAGAACCATTAGATATAAATAATTAAATCTGAAACATTCAAAATTGCAAAACTTTAACCGCTATTATACAGGAAGTGGTCGATCAGTCGAGGTTAGAGTTCGACCTCTTCCCTTATTTTGGGAACATTTGATTTTTGTCGTTGTTTGATTTATTATATTCCTCAACTGATTTTTAATATTTCCTATATCCCTAAGTTTTTCTACTATTAATTCTGAATTTCAAATTTCAAATTTCAAATTAATTATCCATTTGAATTTGTACTCTATTTTAATTATTTTGGACCCAAACTTCAAACGTCCATAACCTTTTCATGTGAGCTCCGTTTTCAACATATTATATATGAAATTAATTAAAATTTCGCCACGAACGCAATGACATAAATTTCCTAGTCAAATTCCAACTTTTGCAACTTTTCCATTTTTACCCTTATTTAATTTAATTTATCCAACTTATCATATTGTTGATGTTATAGGATGTTACAGCTAGTAATGGATCATCCTCTGTTTAGATGCAATTATTTCGATCATTACTAGTCGAATTTCTAACCCTGACAACATTGCAATGTTCCAGTTAGAACTACTTGTTGACCTTAACTACACACCATAAGTAGTCAAAGCCTCTAAATCTTTCCATTCTGTTAACATAGTTAACACTATACTCTGATCTTTCCTGCTAAGTGCATCTGCAGTTTTATTTCCTTTCCTAGGTGTATACTCAATATCAAAATCATAAGCTGTCAAAAACTCTAGCCATCTTTGTTGTCTTATATTCAACTCCTTCTGAGAGAATAAATACTTCAAAAACTTATGATTCATAAATAACTTGAATCGCTCTCCCAAAAGATGGTGTCTCTACACTTTTAAAGATAAAATCACTACTGCCAACTCTAAATCATGAGTCGGATATCTAACTTCATATGGTCAAAGCTGTCGAGAAGCGAAGGCAATCACTTTGCCTTTTTGCATTAACACAACTTTTAACCCTAACCCACATGCATCAACATACACCACTAAACCTTGATTTCCATCTGGAACAACTACCGTTATACGAGAGAAATCCTTGATGAATCTTTGATAATAACTAGCTAACCCCAGAAAACTTCTTATCTCGATCATAGTTTTGGGTCCTTTTCAATTATCAACAGCTTAATTCTTAGCTAGATCTAGTGATAACCCATTTTCTGAAGCTACATGACCAAGAAGCTTCACTTCTCTCTTCCAACAATGACATTTTAAAGAAATTTCTTTTAGTTGATGCCGCCTTAACATTTCTATCACTATTCTAAGATGAATCTCATGATCTTGTTCATTCTTTGAATATATCAAAATGTCATCCATAGATACTAATAAATTTATCTAAATGCTCTCGAAAGATTTAATTCATCAAATCAACAAAGTAAGCAAGCGCATTGGTCATTCCAAAAAGCATGACTAACCATTCACACAAACCATATCTTGTTCGAAATGTCGTTAACGGAATAATGTCCTCTGCCACCCTCGACTGATGGAACCCTGTTGCTAAATCCAATTGGAGAAAATACCTTGGTTCCACTCAATTAATCAAACAAGTCATTAATTCTCATTAAAGGATATCGATTCTTTATCATCTTCTCATTTAACTTATGATAATCAATACACATCCTTAATGACCCATCTGATTTCTTCTCGAATACCATGGCCACTCCTTAAGGCGAACTGCTTGGCCTAATAAAATTCTTTCTTTCTAAGTCTACCAGCTGCATCTTTCACTCTTTCATCTTAGTAGGTGCCATTTTGCTAGGCGGTCTACTCATGGGTTTAGCACAAGGTACAAGATCTACTTGAAACTCAATAACCCATTTTGATGGTAGTCACGTAATTGGCTCAAAAACATCTGCATACTCTTTTACAACGAAAACTTAATTCACCTCATCTTTCACTTTCATTACACCCAATAAAGAACATATATCCAAAATCGAATTTTCTACGGAGTGTATAATTTGATTATGATTATTAGGTTGTCTTAATGATATATTCTCATCTAGAAAAATATCCTAGCGTCATATCTGCTTAACCAATCCATACCTAGAATAATCCCGAAACCCACAAAATCAAACATATGTAAACTGTAAGTAAATGCATGACCTAACCGCTCAATTCCTAAATGGTCACATGTCATCCTAAGAGTTTCATAACCTCTTGTTGGATTCACAACTCTTAAGGAAGTAATAAGGTATAATGGTTCTAGATTTAACTTATCTACCAAATATTGCAAGATAAAAGAATGTGACGTGCTAATATCAAATAATACATTAACAGATATGCCATGAATCAAAATCATACCTCCTATCATATACTTTCAATTCTTATCTGTAATTGATCCAAAAGATGATGATTCCAAAGCAAAAACTATCCCTTTATCAGCCTTGGTCGATTCTGGACATTCATTCTTATAATGCCCCATCTGGTTGCAGTTGTAATACTTCACTCCCTTCTTTCCTACAACCTTCTTTTCATTACCAGATTGAAATTCATTAGTAGATACCCTTTCTTATCACACTTATATCAAACAACATTAGTCTTCCTTTTATTGGCAGCTCCACCCTTCTAAGCTTCCTTCTTATTAAAGAACTTCCTCTTCTTACCCCGAAAACCTTGAGTCTCCACATGCTTTTCACTTCCAAATGTCAAAAGCATTTCCTCGTTCCTTAAGGTCATCTCCATCACCATATTACATGGATCTCTAAGATGCGGCATAGATGCCCTATCAATTTCTAACTTCAATCCATGAATGAAACTCTCATTCCTTTTTATCACAATATCAATAGTAGAATATCTGTATCTAGAAAACTCATCAAACTTAGTTACAAACTCTAGTATAGACATCTCTCCTACTCTAATTCAGTGAACTTCCTGAGCAAAGTTGATTTAGCTATCTCGGACAAAAACCTTTCCTCAAATTTCCTTCTAAATTTAGCCCATGTCAGATTTTCCTCTGGTACTCCTACAGTCACACCATTCCCCCAAAACAAAGTAGCTCCTTGCAACTGTCTAGATGCCAACCTTCTATTATGCTCATCATTCAAATCTAAGTCAACAAAGATCCTTTCATAGTGCAACAACCATTTCTCAACTTCAATGGCATTTTCTTTCCTATAATAGGCTTTCCTCCTAGTCTGGTATAATCATGGCTCAACATGGCATAATTATTGTGAGCAGCTGCCTCGAGGTTAGTACCTCCCGCATTATCAACATTTACTCTAGCCAAACTAGCTACTACTCTAGCTTGCATCATATTCACGAAGAAATAATACATAGCTTCCATATCTACAGATGGGGTTCCAACACTCACATTAGCATATGGATGTAAATTAGCATTTGTCCATCGACCCGGATTCTTTCTAGTATTGGGTCGAACATTTCCATTAGTTGTGGCACTTCCTCCTAAATTCACTCTTCCATTTGCAGCTTCCATATCTTGCTTTTTCATAATCTGTATACGAGTCTTCATAAGATACATAAGAATGGTCTAAGAGAGAGGGGGAATAGCGATAAATTACTTATTCATATATATCAAATAACTAGTATGTTACTATAGCATTATCCCATCCCTAATCTTATTCTCTGATTTATTTGGATTATGTATTCAAAATCATTTAATTTTTACATAAATCTGTGCTCTAATACCAAGTTGTAACTCCTCCATTTTGAGGTCTGAAACTAAGAGCTATGGATATTGCATTATTCATAGTATTAATTCCCAATGATAGAAATAGATATGTTAATTGTATCTATAATATCACGAGCACATGAATATGAAAATTTTCAAAACACATTTCATTAATAAAATTTCACATTCATTACATAATCCCATCGATTCTACGTTCATAGAAAATATAATAATTACAATTATGTTCCAAGAGCGACATATGAAGATGCCTCCCTTGGATTATCAAAGTCTAATTACTTAGCAGTTATAAATCATGTCATTACATCCATTCAAATAAAGTAAAACTTCAAATAACAGAGTGGAAATAACTCCTAATATTAACTTGCCTCCTACATGTCTTCGAATGCTTGTTCATCTATTCTAAAAACCCCAACTCCCGATCTACTCAAATGAGCATCCGAGAGTTTAAGGGAAAATGTAAAAACTTTAGGTCTGACAAAAAGTCTATTGTAAATAATAATATACATCTTGTACCAAAAAATATATCTAGTAAGATCATGCCATAGAACAAAATGGGTTTTGTCACTATTATTTATTAAATATGTCAATCTAAATATAAATCATGCACCTATAACCACAATAGTTAAAATAAAACATGATATGATCATATGCATGAAATATAGGTATATGTGACCAGTCTGTCATTATAGGGTTATGCATTCCCAAGTTTACATGTCTCATAAAATTGACTGTCTGTCTCAAATCATAGTTTTCCTTGGGTCAATATGAACCTATTATTTTTCATATGCCAACTAATAACCTATCACGTTGACTCAGGCCGAAACATAACCAGATGTCCCGAAATCTCCAAATACGATTAGGAGGTCGCCAAATATGGTTAAAAGAAAACAAACAATTACATGAGCATATTGAGCTACAAGTTCCCTTCTGTGCATACACATCTTTTAATCTCACTACTAACAAAGCCTTAAGCACTAGAATCACGGACCTTTACCAACCGGAGGCTACTGGTTGAAGCATAAGGCACGATTCTATACCAATCCCACTTCAATCTTATTGGGTTTTAAATCCATGTGTCATGTATTTTTGTTTAGTTCAAGGCACCTGATATAATCGATCTATCTGATCTCTTGGATGTTGCTCTGCTCACTAAGGAGTTTGGTCTGACTATACTCACTACTGGAACAACTTAACTGATAATTTTGTTCCTAAATCTCAAGGTCCAATGTTGGGTAATGCAAATATGAGTATGATAAATGGTAAAACATGTAGATTTAATTGATCAAATGATGACAAGAATATATAACATCATCCATTAGATATGTTCAATCACTAATCATACACATATCAAAATTACTTAAGTAATATTTTCCTTTAGCAAAATTCATATAAAATTAGGTAAAACACTATTTTATTTCCTTGAAATTTTTTATCTTTATAAATGATAAACCACTGGAAATTATTCTTAAAACAAGGAAAACATGGCTCAAATACTTTGCCAAAATTTTGTGCCAAAGCACTGTCATCTTTGCAAAGCATATAAAATATTTACTATCAAAACAATGATGTCGAGCATCTAGAAAACATGGACTGTTTAACCTTTAAAACATAACTTTCAAGTTAGTAATCTTTTCATAATCTTATGTCAAAACAAGGATGTCGAGCATCTAGAAAACATGCTTTATGTCAAATTGTTATGGGTGACAAAATACTTTTCATAATCTTTTCAAAAATCACTAGTAGGTAACGTTCTACCTTCCTAATCACCTTAGCAAAACCTTGGTACTTAATATTATTAATCATATTAATTAAGACTTTTCTAGAATAATAAATTCATGGAAATCATAACAATTGGTGAAAAATCCCCAGACCATCTTCTTCAATATACAAAAATTCGGGACCAAAATATTTTAATAATTAGAAGCCTGAAAATATATGCAATTTTCCTCTTAGAAAATTCCTAAAATATTCATATGAACTTGGAAAATTATGAAATTAAAAACTCAATTCCAAAATAATGTTTTATATAACATATTCAAATTTTAAGTTAATAGGAGATCAAAAATTTAGGTTTTGACTTTAAAACCCTTTAGAATAATTCCATAAAATTCCAACAAATTATCTTTCAATCCAATAATGATATTATTAATCCAAACATGACATATTATCACAACAAAATCGAAAATGAGTCAAAATTTGAAAATAAAACATATAAAATGAGATGGTAACTATTGTTCTTCTTAGATTGGATAAGAGAGATTCGGATTTGATGTCGATTAATTTCCCTAAGCTTTTCCTTTTGAATTCTCTAGCTTTCCTCTTCTTTTTACTCTAGGTTATGGTCAGCGTCTATTAGGGGAAAGAAATAAGAATTCCCATTATGTCTCTCTCATTAATTCCTTTTTATTCAATGTTTAAAATAATCTTATTAATTGATT
This sequence comes from Allium cepa, assembly GCA_030765085.1. Taxonomy (NCBI): domain Eukaryota; kingdom Viridiplantae; phylum Streptophyta; class Magnoliopsida; order Asparagales; family Amaryllidaceae; genus Allium; species Allium cepa. Next base: position 502,643,364 of record CM060944.1, on the reverse strand, counting down.
AATTAAGGCTTGACCCAAATTAGTCAATCAATCTCACTCTACTTATCACCTTACATTATTCTATTTAATTTATCTAATTAAATTCCTAAAATAATGTTGAACAAAAATTAGGGACTTTAAAGTTGGTGCCAAGAAGTACGAGCTATCGGGTTCTTGTAACAATATAGATATTAAAAATAAACAGATATAATCTAAGATATATTACATTTTCAATACTCACAGTAGAAGGAAAAAATATAATTACAGAAAATAACCATATAAGAAAACATCTCAAAGCATACCCTTAGAAAAATAGTACATAGGCAAATACATAATATGCATAGTCTGATAGAAATACTAAGTGCATATAGAAATACTAAGTACTGATAAGATAGACAATTACCTGAAGCATAAATAACAAGATAAGCAACTCCAGTGATAAACTATCCTCTCCATGTACTTAAATCAGGCCAATCACCTACTGCCCTGCCCTCCTGTGGTGGGGAAAAGAAAAGAAAAAGGTTAGGTCAGACAAAAGTCTGGTGAATGGGTACATGTTTAACATATGGTGATTGTGTGCAGTTGACTTTAATTCTATTCTTTGTGATCTAGGGTGTCCTACAAATGTTCATGTATTCCCAGGAGCCCTTACTTAAGGGTTTCGATTACACTCTCACACATATATACACCTACACTAACAACTTATGTAAGTTCCTATAAGGATCAAACTACAAATCGAACCTCCATAACTAACGATCAGCCACCGCTACTAAAGCTACTCAACATAGGATCATCCCACAACTTCCCTATATGAGACTACATCTCACATTACAACTATGCATAATCATCTTATATAGGTTTCCTTATAATTTCTACTTGGGAATAAATTTCCACAACTACGACTATACATACCCTAATTACGCATCGAGAGGGAGACCGTAATGTCGACCGTTAAAAGTGCTTCATTGTCTTCATTCGTTTCTACTCCCAAATTATAGTATACACCTCGTATTACACGCGCCAAAATCCTTCAGCAACATAGTATCACACTGCGTTAGAATCCATGAATACTAAGGAGTCCTATTGTGTCGGGCCCATACACTTCATCAGGCATTAGTAAGTGTTGCGCGTTCACCGTAGAACTTCTTGTGAGTGCCATTTGCGATAGAATCACCCACAGTCAAATAATCGACCCCACGTTAGGCAAAGAGCATTTACCCAACCCCGCAATGTCCTAGCGTCGTCTTATAGAGAACTAGCTTCCTTACTATTTATAGCATCTATTTATGTATAACATAACTATACATACTACTAATATTTTTATTTTAAACATGAGCCTTAGGCTGATGTTTGGATTATCCATCTAGGCTATTTACCGATCGACCGCTAAACCCTACCATTTGACTACTTATAGTCGATCACTCAGGGTGAACGATTGACCGATCGTAGTGTAAATTTTAGAGTTTTGGGCATTTCGATCATTCTGATTTTTAATTATAGTTTATCTTCATTCGTTCTCTAGCTTTATAGTAAATCGATTAAAATTAACCATTTTTGTTATTTCAAATTCCTTTTTAAATCTATCAAATTTTATTAGTTTAACTTAAGTTAAACAAATTTAGGGGTTTTTGTTCAATTACAAGAGGGATTAACTTAGAGGAAACTTATATTAGCCAATTTATACCAAATTAAATTTATAAACCATATTTCAGACTTAAACAATATGGTTTATAATTTAATTACCAACATCTTAGAGCATATAGTGTGGATTAAAATTAATTGCAAATAAGTTAACTAATTAAAGATGTTCCTACTCACCTCGGATCCAAGCTCTAACTTTATTACTCGTTCGAAAATCGACACCCGGTAGCTTGCCCCCTCCTTGATTTGATCTACTTGTATTCTCTTTACTTTGTTTTTAATTTATTTTTGGACAAATTTGTAAGTGGAGGAGAAGAGATTTTGGCTGAGTTTCACTATACTGACAATCTGGTAATGAATTAGATTTAGGTTAGATGTATATTTATAAAAAATTTAGGTTAATATAGAGCGTTAGATTAACCTTAGAGAATATTTGCTTTCATCTGGAATGCTCATCCTTTACTTCACACGTAAGTTAAATTTTTGGTTCAATAATGCTCGTCCATTGATCAAGATCCATGCTTTTTAATGTCAATGATTTGACTGTTTATAAGGAATGGTCGACCGATGGACCCTAGTGGTCGACCACTCTTACTATTTTATTCAGGAAAGTTTTTATATTTTAATTTATTTTGTTGTCAAATTTTAAAATGTCTATAACTTCTCCGTACTAACTCCGATTTCAAAGTGTTATATACAAAAATTGTCTAGAAAATCGCTACAAATCCAACTAAGCAAGTTTCATAGCCAAATTTGAACGTTTGTGAAAATTTTATTTTTGCCTCATTAATTTAGTTTAATTCTTTTATTAATTTTCAAATTAAATTTTTAGGGTGTTACATTCAATCCTCTTAAAAGAATTTCGTCTCCGAAATCACAAAAGATGAAAAAATTTAACTCGTTATGCACAACAATCTATATCTACAACATTTACTCATCCATCATTCATGGCAATTATTGCCTTTAGTAGATTTATAATATATATATATATATGTATATATATATGTGTGTGTGTATATATATATGAAAGCATGAAATACACGTGAACCTATACTAATAAAGAGTAGGATTCTCCTGATCTATTCGACCTTTTGGCATACAAGTGTTAATGCCATGTATCTAAGATGTATGCAGTATCTTAAATAAATATACTTGTAAATCTACATGAATGCAAAACCATTCAATCCATATGTAACATCCATATGCATAATGCTCAACAGGACAAAGGAAATAAACAAGAGATGATATGAGTGTGTGTATTATCTAGAGGATATACTCTCTTAGGTGCGTAAAGAAATAATCTAAATATACATCTACCAACATCCATCATTCATAACATGTCCTAATGACACGTTTGCAATCAATCCTACAATCCGATGGTCTCTACATAAATGTGTCTTCCAAGCTAAGTCCTAATGCATAAGTAGTCTATACTTATTAAATTTAAATTGGAAACGTACCAAAAAGTGTTATGGACGGGTAGCTCGAATCTTCTCCTCAGGTTACTATGTACTCTCCATTGGATCGTCTCCCTGTTGGACCTTAACAAGTTTTGTTTCTTTTTTCCAAAGTCTCTTTTCACCATGCTTAAGCACATAAGTGGGTGCATGGAGAACAAGTGACTCCCTCTCTACTTTCACTTCCTTTAGCTGACTCAGTTCGAATACAGTAGCTGAATCATGCAAGCACTTTCGCAAGTAGGACACATGGAAAACATCATAAACTCCTATCAACTTCTATGGTATAAGCCAACTTCTTATCCTACTAGTAATCGGGAAAGGTCCTACAAACTTCGGTACTAGCTTTCTCGAACTACTAAATCTTATAACGTACCTAAGCAATGAGACCTTCACAAACACTATGTCACCTACTGCAAATTCTTACTCTGTACATCTCCTATTAGCACAAGATTTCTGCCTATCATATGCAGTTTTCATCCTTCTACGGATCAAGTCTACTTTCTCCGATGTATCTTCATCATGTCTGGCCCATATCTATGGTATTCCACTAACACGATGGTGATTCATAGGTCTACTAATAGCATCTTAAAATGGGCCATCCCAATGCTCACCCGATAGCTGCTATTATATGTATAATCCACCAATGGAAAGTGATCCTCCTTAGAGACTTTAGAGTTCAAGACACACACTCGAAGAAAGTCCTCCAAAATTCGATTCACTCTCAAGGTCATTGGGCGATAGGTAGTACACAAACTCAACTCGGTGCCCAAAGCCTCTTGTACACTCCTTCAAAATCGTTGTAGGATCGATTTCACCCTAGAGGGGGGTGAATAGGGTGATGGTATTAATTATAAAAATTAATTGCGGAAGCTTATAAAATAATTTCAACACAGATCACAGAATAATAGCAGCACAGATAAATAGCAGAATAATAAAATGCAGAAATAGAACGACACAGAATTTACCTAGCTTCGGCAAAACCCTGCCTATGTGCTGCCCCCAAGGTTTCTACTAGAAATTAAGTAGTCACACGCTTACACACGTAAACTCGCGACACCCGCTACTGACTAACCTAACTCTATGCTCAAAACCCTGCCACAACTCAGCCATTGAGTTGCGAATTCTCAAATTACGCCACGTAGTTTGTCCCCTAGTCACACGACTAGAAATTTAAACGGTTTAAAAAGAAATTACAAATTAAAAACAATTTAAAATAAAAATAACCCTATTTAAAAAAATAAAAACCCTTAAATAATAAAAGAGAAAGCTCTTTAAAAAAAAGGCCGGCTCCTTTTATAATTTAACCCGTTCCACTTTTATTCGCTCCGTTCCTTTTTGTGAAGATGGCGGCCGTTTCTCTTTGCAACTAAATTAGGGCTTCGGCTTTTCATGAAATTGAATTAGGGCTTTGTTCCTTCTTCGATCCAAACTAGGGTTTTTGATTCAAATTGAAGTCGCCGCTTTTGATTGCTCGTAGTTTGCCTTGTCGATCGCTTATTTCTCTGATTAGCTCACGACTCTTCAATTTGGATCGAGTTCGTCTATGATTACGGTATGTACTTTTCTCCTTTTTCCTTTTTGGTTTGATGCTTACTTGAACTCGATACTTTGAAATTGCCGATGATGATTTGTTTATATAGGGTTTGTAACCCTTGATTTTCGTTCGTACAAATATATTTGAATTTGTCAATTTTAATTGATCGGCCGATTGATGTTACTTGGATGATTAAGATTTAATTGACTTATTCAAATTCGTATTTTTTGATACTCCTTCCACGGCTTTGATTCTTAACTTGGTCAATTATCTTGGCCACCACGATTTCGAATTTGACTTGTTCTGATTTCGGTCATTTTTGATTTCGTGAATTTCTCGTTGACTTCGGTATGCTTCCACGACTTCGACATTTACATTGTTCATCTCGACTTAGCTTGAATTTTCCTGACTTTGCAAAGGGCTTGCTGTACTTGGATATTTGCAGTTTTGTTTTTCTGGTCTTGGATTTGTGGTATTTGCATTTGTATCACTTGATAGCATCAAGCCTGATCTACTGTTGTCATTTCTTGTCTGGTTCATCTTGTATCATTTGGTAGTGCTGTATGGTCCGTGGTGCACTGTGCATATCACCTCACTGCTTCGAGTCAGATTTATATTGCATATCTTTTGCCAGACCTGTAGCTTGCATGATGCATTTCTTTGTTTCATATGTTTTGGTTATTGCATTTGTTTGGGTATACATCCTTGACTTGTTGCAGTACCGTATATACTGTGCTTGCATGTGAGTTAGCTTTGAGCATGTTGTAGTTGCATGCTGAGGCTGCTGCTCGTATGCTCTAACCTGATGCATATTGCCTGACCATTCATATACATGTTGAGTCTTGTTTCTTTGGCTGGTTTGGTTCACCTGTTTGTTATTTGAATTTGAGACCGTGTTCTTGTTTGCCGAGGTTGTTGTGCACTCACTTGAGCTTCTGGCCTTGATGTTATGGTGTACATGTAAGTTGCATTGCATATATCTTTACCTTGTACTTGTCCTGTCCACTACCCTTTTTCATATTGCCGGTTCATTGTAGTAGTTGTTGGAATTTGCTTGTGGTCTTGGTTTGGTGCAGTTGCTATGCCTTTGTGCATTTCACTGTGTTCATGCACTTGAACTACTTCTCTGGCTTAGCTCGTGCACATATGATTCTTTGAGCTGGCTTTATTGTTATTTGTTTCTATGACTTGAATGCGACACTGTTGTATTAGGATTTGTACATTGAGTTGAATCCAGCTTTACGCTCGGGTTTGACCTTGTGCTCGTGTCGAGATTTTATTTATATTGCACCTGAGTTGAACCCGTCCTTTTATTTTGGGTTTGACCTGTTCTCACCTGTCCCTGTAAATCAATCAAGTGTATATCGGTGTGCACGGCCTTGTGACATGTACAGTGATACACTGTGCATGTCACATTGTTCGTGTGTGATGAATTCAAATGTAAATGATGACGAACAACCCAAATAACTGAGGAAAATAATATTTTCAAAATCACATTTTATTTTATACTGCAAAAATATTTCCTTTTCAATTTTACTGCGTCAATATTTATTTTTGCAGATTGCTCAGATGTTGGATTCAATTTGAAATGAAGTTGAAGATAAAATACGAGTACGAGTGATATGTGGTGAGGTCAACTGTAAATGTAAAATTGTGATGTAACTGAATTTGTATCAAAGTTGTATAGTGTATAGTGAGAGCTTGAATTTCAACTATTCAAAATTGTAATAAATATTTGTTTGAATAAAATTTCTGTTTGAATTCAAATTCTGTGTTATTTAATTTATTCAGCAAATATTTATTTAACCTGTGAAAAATAAAATAGTACATTAACAAATACATTTAAATGAATGTATATATGTTTGTTATCATCAAACAAAAATCATATAATCGCATATTCAACAATCTCCCCCTTTTGATGATAACAAACATATATTTAAGATTTTGACTATGTTAAATGTATTTGATCAATGATATGCTCTAATTGCTCCCCCTATTTAAATACTTCCTCTCTACACAAAGCTCCCCCTACATATATGCATACAAATAAAAATATGCAAATGAGCCTAGATGCAAATAGAAAATTATTTGATCTTTGCTTGATTTTATTTGACAAAATCTTAACTTTTCTCTCCCCCTTTTGTTATCAGCAAAAAAGTAATAGTGTTAGAGAAAATAGAGATAAAGTGATCGATATTAATCCATCATTAAAACTCAATTGAATATAAATATTAAATTTCAATAAAAAATCAAACAAAAATCATAAATATTTTTTAGGCGCATATTCCACTTTTAGAATGATGGGAATTATGTCATCATATAAAACCATACGGTTGTGTCTCTTTGTGGTATATTTATATCAGGAATTTGAATATCTACTAACCATGCATAACCGTTAGGACTTTTAAATGAGATTAGTAGTATTCCAATTTTATTTTAAAAAAATGAATTCAAGTATCTTCTAACCACGCATAACCGTAATGACTTTTAAATGGGATTAGAATCAACTTGTTTATTTTAAAAATCAACTTTTGATATGCGTTCCATACATGCATAGCCGTGAGGAATTTTAAATGAGCATGGAAGCACATAACAAATTCCAAGTAATTCACCCATGCATAACCGTGAGGACTTTTAAACGAGAGTGAATACTTTGGTATTTATTTATTTAATATTAATATATATATTTTTTAAAAAATATAAAATGAAAAACGAACCATTCCCGTTTAAAGTACCACATATCGACAAACTATATTGAATTTTGATGAGTAATGGTCGTTAGAAATATGATAGAAATAGAGATGATCATGGAATTTTTACCAACAAAAGTTTTATAAATCTTGTTTAAATTTCTAAAGAAATTACTAATTATACCGTATCGAGTTATAATATATGATAAATATCAACACTCATCACTTTTTCAATCACTATTTATCTTTTCGATAATTATTAGGGAGTCAGATTAGTCAAAATAGTCATTTAAAATCGAATTCAAAAATAATTATGAAATCAATTTTTCAAAATGACTAATCTGAAAATATGGTCAAAAATAATTTTCTCGAGGGGGTTTTATAAAAAAATTTCTGCTATTTGAAAATTATTTGAAATGAAAAATATGCGGATATTTTCTTTGAAAAACGATGCAGTTACTAAATGTCTCAAAAATCACGTTCAACTAGTAATTTTTCTATCAACTAGATTACCAGTGTAATCTGCATCTGAATTTCTTTTTTACTCAAAATTATCATTAATTGAATTTGATCGACCAAACCATGAAGTGTACACCAAAAATTTCAAACTCAATTTTAACAGCAATTTAAATGACATTCTCTTGAATTTGAAATGAAGCCGTGTAATCAATCAATAACCGTGAATATAGAGTTAGCCGTATTATAAGCAAATCGAGTATCATCCAACAAAAAAACACTATTATTAATCCAAATTAATATATATGAAGTAATTCAAAGAATCTAGAGAATTTTATAGTGTTTTGGCATAAGAATATAATTTGGCCAACTATGTTGAATAAGTCAGAGTCAAAATTATCATTATTTCATCATCGCATTATTGGCTGATTTAATTTAGAATATGGTGCAGATCATCACATTTAATATATCGTTCAAATAAATATAACTTTACCTGTTTTACCTTTACGATAATTTTTCGTGGTTGCCCATTGTGATTCTGTCACCTTTATACTAGGCTAAGGAACTTTGCTTTGTCGCCCGTTGTACACGATGAAAGACTTTTGTGACCTATTTTTTTTATAGGTCCATGGTTGTAAGTGGCAGAATATTTTGAAAAATAATTTTGTGGAGACCCAAAACTATTTATATATGTTCCTTTCGGCACCCAAATTTGTTTAACTTTGAGAGATTTTATATTTGTGCCTTTTGGAACCCAAATCGGTATAGTTTTCACATGTTTGGGTCTATACCAACAACTATTTTGAGCATGTCCATATTTTCTACAAATCGTGCACATAGAATTAACTTGATTAATATTTCTTTCAACATTTTCAGAATGATTATATCCAAGTCCTTGTCTTACCGTATTAACAGTTTGCTTTCCTAATAGCATATTCAATGATTTTTCACTTTTTGAAAATTTATCTAAAGTCGATGACAATTGTTGGACTTGTGTTTTGAGAGACTCATTTTCGTTTAACAATTGTGTGCACTTTTTAATAGAATTCTCTCTCCTAGTATTTTCATTCTCTTTTAAAAGCAGAATTTCATTTTCAAGCGATTTTATTTTAATTTCTGATTTTTTAATTTCTTCATCAAATGTTGGACACTTATCACACTTAGGGATCCTACTTTGATAGGTTTTAACTAATTGGTCAAGTTGTTCATTTAATTCTATCAAAGTGTCTTTTTGTGATTCAAGTTTAGCGTATTTTTCCTAAGTCGTTCAAAACAGTCATTTACTTCATGGAAATAAATAAGTAATTCAAAGTGAGTAAGTTTTGATACCTCGCTTGGCTCGTCATCGTCGCTATCGGTTATATTCCCATGAAGGCACATATCTGCTTTCTCACTTTCACTGCTATCGCTTTTATTCCACGTGGCTGCAAAACATCTTCGTTTTGATTACTTTTCTTTGTCGAGTTGAAATTGGGGATAATTGGGCTTGATATCACCGGGTTTGTTGCAAATGATCTTGTGTTCTTCCGAGTTGTCTACTGCTTTGATTATTCTGCTTTTTAATTTTTGATTTAAAGCTGGATTTCCGTACTTATGGTTCCATCTTTTGAATTTCTTCATTATTAATGCCAGCTCAGCTGCTCCATCATCATCATCCTCATCACAACTTCTTTTTACAAATCCTGTTAAGCACATTTCTTTAACCGAGTCGGTTGTGGAGGATTTCTCATTGCTGTTGACTTTTGCACTATATATTGCATCGAAAGTATTCCAGATTTCCTGTGCATTTTCACAATGAGAGATGAAATTAAAATTATCTTGATTAATATGAGAATATAATATGTGCACAGCAAGAGCATTAATCGAGATAATTTTCTCGTCATTTATATCACACCCATTTTCAATAATATTCCAACATTTAATATTAACAGATTTCAAATAAAATTCCATTTTCAATTTTCAATTTTCAATTCAAAAAATCTGTTCCATCAAAAATAGGAGGAATAATATTGGAACGACCTCAACAAAAGTAGCCATTTTAAAAATTCAAAATTTTAAAACAAAAATTGGTTTTTGAAAAATCAAAATTTTAAATCAAAATTGGCTTTTGTTCCTAGCTCTGATACCACTTGTAGGATCGATTTCACCCTAGAGGGGGGGTGAATAGGGTGATGGTATTAATTATAAAAATTAATTGCGGAAGCTTATAAAATAATTTCAACACAGATCACAGAATAATAGCAGCACATATAAATAGAAGAATAATAAAATGCAGAAATAGAACGACACAGAATTTACCCAGCTACGGCAAAACCCTGCCTACGTGCTGCCCCTAAGGTTTCTACTAGAAATTAAGTAGTCACACGCTTACACATGTAAACTCACGACACCCGCTACTGACTAACCTAACTCTACGCTCAAAACCCTGCCACAACTCAGTCACTGAGTTGCGAATTCTCAAACTACGCCACGTAGTTTGCCCCCTAGTCACACGACTAGAAATTTAAATGGTTTAAAAAGAAATTACAAACTAAAAACATTTTGAAACAAAAATAACCCTATTTAAAAAATTAAAAACCGTTAAATAATAAAAGAGAAAGCTCTTTAAAAAACAGGCCGTCCCCTTTTATAATTTAACCCGTTCCACTTTTATTTGCTCCGTTCCTTTTTGTGAAGATGGCGGTCGTTCCTCTTTGCAACTAAATTAGGGCTTCGGCTTTTCATGAAATTGAATTAGGGCTTTGTTCCTTATTCGATCCAAACTAGGGTTTTTGATTCAAATTGAAGTCGCTGCTTTTGATTGCTCGTAGTTTGCCTTGTCGATCGCTTGTTTCTCTGATTAGCTCACGACTCTTCAATTTGAATCGAGTTCGTCTATGATTACGGTATGTACTTTTCTCCTTTTGCCTTTTTGGTTTGATGCTTACTTGAACTCGATACTTTGAAATTGCCGATGATGATTTGTTTATATAGGGTTTGTAACCCTTGATTTTCGTTCGTACAAATATATTTGAATTTGTCAATTTTAGTTGATCGGTCGATTGATGTTACTTGGATGATTGAGATTTAATTGACTTATTCAAATTCGTATTTTTTGATACTCCTTCCGACGACTTTGATGTTTAACTTGGTCAATTATCTTGGCCACCACGATTTCGAATTTAACTTGTTCATACTTTGCTTTCGGTCATTTTTGGTTTCGTGAATTTCTTGTTGACTTCGGTATGCTTCCACGACTTCGACATTTACATTATTCATCTCGACTTGGCTTGACTTTTCCTGACTTTGCAAAGGGTTTGCTGTACTTGGATATTTGCAGTTTTGTTTTTCTGGTCTTGGATTTGTGGTATTTGCATTTGTATTACTTGATAGCATCAAGCCTGATCTACTGTTGTCATTTTTTGTCCGGTTCATCTTGTATCATTTGGTAGTGCTGTATGGTCAGTGGTGCACTGTGCATATAACCTCACTGCTTCGAGTCAGATTTATATTGCATCTCTTGCCAGACCGGTAGCTTGCATGATGCATTTCTTTGTTTCATATGTTTTGATTATTGCATTTGTTTGGGTATACATCCTTGACTTGTTGTAGTCTTGTATATACTGTGCTTGCATGTGAGTTAGCTTTTAGCATGTTGTAGTTGCATGTTAAGGCTGTTGCTCGTATGCTCTAACCTGATGCATATTGCCTGACCATTCATATACATGTTGAGTCTTGTTTTTTTGGCTGGTTTGGTTCACCTGTTTGTTATTTGAATTTGAGACTGTGTTGTTGTTTGCCGAGGTTGTTGTGCACTGACTTGAGCTTCTGGCCTTGATGTTATGGTGTACATGTAAGTTGCATTGCATATATCTTTACCTTGTATTTGTCCTGTCCACTGCCCTTTTTCATATTGTCGGTTCATTGTAGTAGTTGTTGGAATTTGCTTGTGGTCTTGGTTTGGTGCAGTTGCTATGCCTTTGTGCATTTCACTTATTCATGCACTTGAACTACTTCTCTGGCCTAGCTCGTGCACATATGATTCTTTAAGCTGGCTTTATTGTTATTTGTTTCTATGACTTGAATGCGACACTGTTGTATTATGATTTGTACATTGAGTTGAATCCAGCTTAACGCTCGGGTTTGACCTTGTGCTCGTGTCGAGATTTTATTTATATTGCACCTGAGTTGAACCCGTCCTTTTATTTGGGTTTGACCTATGCTCACCTGTCCCTGTAAATCAATCAAGTGTATATCGGTGTGCATGGCCTTGTGGCATGTACAGTGATACACTGTGCATGTCACATTGTTCGTGTGTGATGAATTCAAATGTAAATGATGACGAACAACCCAAATAACTGAGGCAAATAATATTTTCAAAATCACATTTTATTTTATACTGCAAAAATATTTCCTTTTCAATTTTACTGCGTCAATATTTATTTTTGCAGATTGCTCAGATGCTGGATTCAATTTGAAGTGAAGTTGAAGATAAAATACGAGTATGAGTGATATGTAGTGAGGTCAACTATAAATGTAAAATTGTGATGTAATTGAATTTGTATCAAAGTTGTATAGTGTATAGTGAGAGTTTGAATTTGTACGATTCAAAATTGTAATAAATATTTGTTTGAATAAAATTTCTGTTTGAATTCAAATTCTGTTTTATTTAATTTATTCAGCAAATATTTATTTAACCTGTGAAAAATAAAATAGTACATTAACAAATACATTTAAATGAATGTATATATGTTTATTATCATCAAACAAAAATCATATAATCGCATATTCAACAATCGCTGATGAAAGCGGTTCTCGATCACTAACAATGCTAGTAGGAACTCCATGTAACCTAATGACCTCTCTCACGTATAGAGTCTTCAAAGGTTCCACAATCCTCATACTCCTAACCAGTATAAAATGAGAACATTTGGTCAGTTGATCAACTATGAACCAAATACTCTCATTTCCTTTTCCACTCCTTGGTAAACCATCGACGATGTCCGTAGAAATTCTCTCCCACTTCCATTGAGGAATATCCAAGGGCTACAACAATCCTCCTAGCTTCATTTGCACTGCCTTTACTCTTTGGAAAGTCATACATCAAGCTATATACTCCACTATATGCTTCTTCATACCAGGCCAATAGAAGACTCTCTACATGTCATGATACATCTTGTCTCAGCTGGGATGAATGGTCATTCTTGAATGACGAGACTCGGCTAATACCATGTCAATAAACTCCATAGTGGGAGGAACACATAATTTACATCTCTTCATTACCATCCCTTCGAGTCAATGGCATAATACCTCAAATGATTCAATTGTTCTTCTCTATCAAGCTTCTAAAAGATGTCTACAAGCTCTTTATCCTACTTTTGATTGGATCCAATACGTTCCATAAGTGTAGGTTGCACATCCAAAACTGCTAGAAATCCCATGGTATTGTCTGATGATGGATCAAATGTAGAAATGAACGCCAAATGCTTTCGTTTTAAAAATAAAGGACTTAATACTACATGCTGCCTACTCAAGATGTCGGTCACTGCATTGCTCTTGCTTAGATTTTATGAGATATCGAAATTATATGATGCCAAAAACCCCATGCAATTTTACTACCTTAAATTCAAGTCCTTCTGGGAGAACAAATGCTTCAGAGACTTGTGATCTGTAACAACTCAAACCGCTCTCCTAAAAGATAATGCCTCTATGATTTGAGCACAAAGACAATGACCGTTAGCTCAAGGTCATAGGTAGGGTTATTTCTCTCATGGACCATGAACTATTGACTAATGTAGCTCACCACTCTTCCTTCTTGCATCAAGACTGCACCCAATCCTGAACCACATGTTATGAATGCTTTCATACCATTGGGTAAAACCAAAACAGGTGCACTAGCCAATGCCTCTTTTAGTTTAATAAAAGAATCCTACCACTTCATGCTTATGAGAAATCTAAATTCTTCTTGGTGAGGTGGGTCAGAAAGGCAGAGGTCTTTGCAAAGTCCATAATGAACTTCCGATGGTATCCTGCCAAACCGAGGAAACTCCTCACTTCCAAGGCATTCTTCGGTGCATGCCAATCCTGAACTGTGGTAAGTTTACAGGGATCAACCGCTAGCCGACTTTTCGAGACAACCTGTCTAAAAAAGCATACCTCCTCTTGCCAAAAATTGTACTTCAAAAAATTCATCGTTAGCTTATGCTCATGGAGTGTACCGATCCCTTCATCTAAATGCAAATCATGCTTTTCCTCACCCTTCGAATAGATTAAAAGCGATCCACAAATACCATAATAAACTTGTTAGGCAATCCTATGAAAATTCAGCTCATCAGATCAAAAAAAATAGGCGGGTGCATTGGCCAGTCTGAAGGGCATGACTAACCACTCATAAAGTCCGTCGGGTGCACAAAAATAGTCGTTTGGATAATATCTAAGATACATGCAACTAATGGAACCTGGTAGCCAAATTAAGCTGTGAGAACACCTTTTCTCCAACCAACCGATCAAAGAGATCTTCAATATGGGGCAGTGGATACTGATTCTTTTTTGTCAGTTTATTCAGCTCCTTATAATCAACGCAAAGTCTTAGAGAGCCATCCACCTAGGAGGCAAAGACAACTGGTGCTTACCACTCTGAAATGCTCCTCCTAATGAACCCTTTCTCTAGTAGCTCATTCACTTGCTTGTTCATGCCACATCTCTTCTTTGGAGCCATGTTCCTTAAGGGTAAGACAAAGGGTTTGGCATTCTCTATAAGGTAAATTTGGAACTCGATCTCTCTTTGGGGCGGGAGACCGATAACCTCAGAAAAGATATTTGTGTAAGCTCTAACTATAAGGATTGAATCTAGCTCATCATGTGATATGTCTAATGAATATAAATAGCTCAACATAACTGATCCTCGGGGATTGAAATAAACTTCCAAGCTACATCCAGCACACGTACTCAACCTAACAACCTTCCTAGCACAATCTAATATAGCCCTATACATCATCGTTCAATCTATGCCCAATATCAACCTAAATTGAGAAAATCCTTAGAAAAAAGCATCAAAATCTAACTCAACCACTAAAATAAATAATTTCAAACCCCTATATATCTTGTACATATAGATCGATCCTCCTACAGGGTTTGACACAACTACATGGTACATAACTATGCTAGTGTCTAAGTGTAACTCATCCACAAGGTTAATAGAAATTGGACCTTCTTCACCTTATTAGCAACTGGTGGCACATTCAAGCTAGGTACTGCATCCAATGCATAAGCTGGGACCACTTGGATAGAGGTCTTTTGAGGTGCTAGACACTCCCGCTTCATGTGCCTATACCGATTGCAATTGTAACACTCGACCTTCAAACCCTTAGTCTTGCACCTTTTTGCGGAATGACCCTTCCTATACACCTACTACAATGCATTTTCCGCTTCTTGATCTTCCCTTTGGATCCAAATCCTCCCTTCTACTGATTCTGTTATTACGCTTTTCCTTCAATCTTCTTAGGTTCTTCCTTCGCTTCTTCCTTGGGGATGGTATTCAGCAAGACCATCTCCATTAAACACTTATATGCAGCACCCATGGGAGTATGACTTAGAACTAAACCTTGAAGGGATTATTTCTTGGTTTAGCCTTTAGCAAACTTTACAGCTATTTATGTAGGGTATTAATCAACTCCATCTCAAATCTTGCTAGTTCATTGAATTGATTGACATACTCTGTTACTGACATGTCTCCTTGCTCGGGTGAATAAACTTTTCTAAATGCACTCCTTCCTCTACTCTCAAAAAAAATTTCATCTCAAACATCTCCGAAACTCTCTATAAGTGATCTGTTCCCCGCCAGTCTCTACCTCAACTACCTTCCACTAACTAAGAGTCCGTTCCTATAACTTCCAAGTAGCTAGATGCCTCCTCACCTCCTCAGTAAGACACATCAACCCAAAAATCCTCTCATAAGTAAAAATCCATGTCCTCGAATCTACATATGACTCAGTCCCTACATACGACTTTTCTCCAAGGCTGGAAAATCTTACATGACTTAGCAAAATCGACAGCAGGTAGGTGGGCAGGAACTGCACTTGTTGCTCTCTCTATTGTTCCTTTAGTGGGATTAAGATCGACTAGTCCCCTCACATATAGATACCGATGGAACCAAATCAAGATGTTCACGCTAGGAATCTCGGATGCGTTGCCTAAGCCTGAACATATGGGATTGCTCATCTTCTACATGTGATTTTTAAGAATTTATTATCAACTTTCCACATATAACATAGGCAAGGATAAGGGAGAGATTATGCTTATGAGAAAAAAATTTGAATTTTTTTGAAAACTTTTATCTATACACACACACACATATATATACATATTCATAATTTTAAAACCCATTATGAAAACTTTCTAGAGAAAAATTTTGAAAAATCATTTTTTTCAAAAACTTTTTCTAGTATATTCTCTCAATACGCCCATATCCCTAAGGAATTTTGAACCTTAATCTGATACCGAATGTGAAAACATATACCCTTCGTCACACCAATCCAAAGCCCAAAGTGACTTTCGAACTCGCATTGTTGCCAAGAAGTACGAGCTATCAGGTTCTTATAACATCACAAAGACTAAGAATAAACATATATAATCTAAGATATACTACGCATTCATAACTCACAACTGAAGAAACAAAATATAAATATAGAAAATAACCATCTTAGAAAATATCTCAAAAACATAGTCTTGGAAAAACAGTACGTATTCAATTACAATGGACATAGAAACACCTCTCATAGTCTGATAGAAATACTAAGTACCGATAAGATAGACAATTACATGGAGAGTAAATAAAAGGATAAGCAACTCCTACGATGAACTCTCCTCTCCATGTATCGGAATCGGGCATATCACACGCTGCCCTATTCTCATGTGGTCGGGAAAAGAAAAGAAAAAAGGTGGGTTAGACAAAAGTCTGGTGAATGGGTACATGTTTAATATATGGAGATCGTGTGCAGTTGACTTTAATTCTATTCTATGTGAACTAGGCTGTCCTACAAATGTTTGTGTGTTCTTAGGGTGCTTTACTTAAGGGTTTCTCTTAGATGCACATACCTAGAATAACAACTTGTGTAGGTTCCTACAAGATCGAATTACGGATTGAACCTCCATAAGTAACAATCGGCTTCCTCTACTAGAGCTACTCAATATAGGACCATCCTACAACTTTTCCATATGGGATTACATCTCACAGTACGACTACAGGTAATTATCTTACATAGGCTTCCCTAACATTTCCATATGGGAATAAACTTCCCACAACTACGACTACATGTACCCTAATTATGCATCGAGTTGGAGCCCATAATGCCGACTTTCCAAAGTGTCTCATCATCTGCATCCATGTCCACCTCCTGAATTATAGTAAATGCCTCTTATTGCATGCCATGGGATTCATCAACAACACAGTATCACGTTGCGTCAAAATCCATGAATACCAAGGAGTCCCGTTGTGCTGGGTCTACACACTTCATCAAGCCTCAGTCAATGCTACGCATCCACCATAGAACCTTCTACGAGTGCCATTTACAGTAGAACTACCTCCAGTTGAATGATAAACCCAACACTAGATAAAGAGCATTTACCCAACTCTACAACATCCTAGCATCCTCTCATAGGGAGCTAGGTTTCCTACTATTTCTTACATCCACATATGTATATAATATAACTATACATACTACTAATTTTTTTATTTTACACCCAAGCCTTAGGCCGAGGTTCAGTTTATGCATTTGGGCCATTTACTAGGAAATTGCTAAACCCTACCAGTTGACTGCTTATGGTCGACTGCTCAGGGTGAACAGTTGACCACTCGTAGTGTAAATTTTAAGGTTTTTGTTGTTTCGATTGTTCTGATTTTTAATTATAGTTAAACTTTGTTTGTTCTCTAGCTTTATAGTAAACTGATTACAATTAATCATTTTTGTAATCTCAAATCCCTTTTTAAATCTATCGAATGTTATAGTAAACTAGTTTAATCTAGGATTAACCAAGGATTCTATTCAATTATAAGAGGTTTAACTTGGAGTAAACTTATAATAACCAATTTATACCAACTTCAATTTGTAATTCAAATTTCATATTTAAACAATATGGTTAACAATTTAATTAATAACATCCTAGATCATGTAATATGGATTAAAATTTACTGTGTATAAATCAATTTATTAAAGATGTTCCCACTCACCTCGGATCCAAGCTCTAACTCTACACCTCTTTAGGAAGTCGACACCCAATAGCTTGCCCCTCCTTGATCCGATCTACTTGTATTCTCTTTACTTTTTTTAATTTATTTTTGGAGAAATTTATAAGTGGAGGAGAAGATATTTTGGTAGAATTTCACTATATCGATAATTTTTAGTGAATTAGGTTTGGATTATGTGTATATTTATATGGGCTTTAGGTTATAGGGAGCATTAGATTAACTCTAAAGAATGTTTGCTTTCATCGGAATGCTCACCCTTTACTTCACGTGCAAGTAAAATCTTTGGTTCAATCGCGCTCGTTTATTCGTCACCCAAATCCATGTTTTTCAGCGTCAACTGATCAATTTCCTATAGGGACTCCCTAGTGGTCGACCACTCTGAATTTTTTATTTAGGAAATTTTTCATATTTTAATTTATTTTGTTTTCAAATTTTAAAACATCCGTAATTTGCCCATACTTATCTTCATTTCAAAGTGTTGTATATGAAAATTATCCAGAAAATCACTACGAAAACAATGATGGAAGTTTCATAGTCGAATTCAGACATTTGTAAAACCTTTATTTTCTCCTTTTTTATTTAATTTAATTCTTTTATCTTTTCTGCTTAAATTTTTGGAGTGTTACAAAGTATGTAAGCTTATTTAAGTTAAGTCACATATTACATCTAGCAGTATTAAAAGCCCTTGACCAAGTTCCATGGCACTAAGCCAAGGAGTTAGGAAGCATTTAACATCAGTTCTAGGGCAACTATCTAAGTCTCCAACGGAGGGCACTAAGAATGGTCCAAATAAACCTTCGATGGCACTTACTCCTGATCAGAGCAACCATTTTGAAGAAAGATTATAGATGGCAAACAAACAAAGTGAATTCAAAGAACGTAAAGGCTATCCAGTTAGAGGTTGGATGAAATAGCAATAGATAAAAAGAATATGCAAATACGGAACTCATCACATTATCTAAGCTAAAAATAAAGAGTCAAATCAACATATGAAAGTTAAGTGGCCACTTTAGGAAAAGCACTTTAAGGAAAGGTTTACAGCAAGACTAAATTGACTAAGAACAAAGGGAAATAAGAATTATATACAAGAAACAAAACTTTTTATTCAATAATATGTCCTTATTAATTAATTTTTTGAATTTTTTGGCTCAAAATGGATTCAAGCTAAAGAAGAAAAAAGCTCCAAGAAAGGTAATCTACTGTGACCAAAGAGCACAAAGTGATAAAATTAGAATAAGTGAATGAAGTGAAGAGTTTTCTTAAGTTAAAGCATAAGCAATCTTTTTAGGGGAGGGAAAATGTTATACCCTATTGTTACAAAAAGAAAGGTATTTGCAAGGCCAAAGTACGGGTGCATAGTATCAGTAAGTGAATTGTTAAACACCAAAGGATAAAATCCATCGTATGTCCAAAGAGGGCTATTGTATGTTTAGATTAAAGTGTAATGGCAGGGCTAAAGTAACGCTATTACAGGTTTAGATTGAAGTATTACTATAAGTATAAAGAGAAAGCTATCACAAGTCTAAAGAAATCAATCACATGTTTAGAAGTGCAATCACATGTCTAAAGAACGCTATCACATATATAAATTGAAGTGCTACTACAAATCTATAGAGAAGGCTATCGCATGTCTAAAGAAGGATATCACATGTTTAGATTGAAGTGCTATTACATGTCTAAAGAAGGCTATCGACCATATAGATTGAAGTTTTATCGCAAGTCTAAAGAAAAGGTCATTGCATCTCTATAAGGAATGGCATCACAGGTCTAAAGGGAAGGCTATGGTTGCATATCCAGAAAAGGCTATCACTTGTAACAACCCTGTTTTGAGATGTGCTTGAAATTAAATCAAAATAAACCTAAATTTGATTTTTAATAAAGAATTGGTACTTTAATTCTTTTTAATTCTTAAATTTAATTAAATTGGAGATCTTCTATGCCGTAGGAAATGAATAGAATATTTTAAATGCTTAAAATAAAGAATTTAGAAATTTAAGTTAAAAACAAAACATTTAGTTGGGTTAGATCATTTATTTTAAATAAAATACTATTTTTGAGTTTGATAGACTTTTAATTGAATTTTTTTTGTTGAGGTTTAATTACATTTACATAAAGCAATTTAGTGTTTGAGCTATGGTTTAATTTCAAAGACAAAGTCTTGTTGAATGCAAGCCTTCATTGGTTTGTAATTAAGAGCAAATAAATAATTAAGTTTGTTTTTGGGTTGATTTAGTTGTAATCCCAAAGCCCAAACAATATAAAATGGGGATTGAGAAAATATGCTATGTAAATTATACGATACATTGAGAATCCTCATCTCATTTTCTCAAGTTCCGTAAACTAAACATGACCTAGTTCTTCCCATCTCTAAACCTAACAAATCCCCAATTCAAGCAATTTAATGTCAATTTTTTTTATTAAATCTGGAATAAATAGAGTAAGCTTGTCTACAACATTATCCTTCCATTAGACCCAAAAAGCTTGAGTTTTGGCCATGGTTGGAGGTTATAGTTAGTTGATTTGCTAAAGGAAAAAGTGAAATCTGGGTAGAAAACGTAGGTCAGTATAAAAATCATAACTAATTGTAGAAAACTCGTAAAAATTTAAAATATGGACATATTGTTCATAACTCATATATAAACCTTTTGTAAAAAATTCACAGGAAAATATCGAGTTTTGCTATGTTAAATCATTGCTACACTAAGGAAGAAAACGCAGGAAATTTCGGTGATCCTTGTAATTTTGGGGTTTTTGATTCAAGGTGAGATTTCTTTCTCACACAAATTTATTTAGTAATATATGTTTGAAATTGTTTATTAGATTGATATGTGAATTAATGGATTGTTCGTTAAAGAAGAAACTAGATAATCAAAGCCTGAATACTGTTAGTTCTAAACTTGATCACTGTTAGTTCTTGTTTGATCGAAAATCCACTTTGTATGCTTATAGTATGATATTGATGTGTTTGAATGTTTGGTTAGACTTGATATTGCATCATTATTAGGCTCTACTCACCTGAACCAAAGAAAATCCAACCATCATAGTTAAACCGACGATCATCTGGGCAATTGATGCCCAGGAATGCGTGACAACCGATCGACCAGTGGTAATGAAAATCGGGTTGCTTGCAAAATTATTGTTAGTTTAATTGTTTATTTTGCTAAATTTTCATGTTTGTTTTGGACTGTGTTGTCTTCTGATTTCCAACAGCAATTGATTATTAAAGTATTAAACCCTTTTGATGTATATTTAAAGAAAATGCGTGCTTAAAAAGTTTTAGATCTTGAAAAGGGTTTATCGGTGATTTGTTTAAACTTGCAAATTTATTTTAACATTATTAAATCAATATATATGTATAAATATTTTATTTTAAAAATGTAAATAAATAAGATTTTAAAGCTTTTAAGATTTTATGATATATGTATGTACGTATATATATATATATATATATATATATATATATATATATATATATATATATATATATATATATATATATGAAGAATAAAGAAAATTATCGATTTTGGAAAATAATAGTTTGATTTCTAATTTTAGTAAAGAAATTTCATTTTTAATTAGAAATCATTTAACTCTTATTTTTAAATAAAGACAATAAGCTCGAATTGTATTTACATTGAATTTCATGATTTTCTATGACATAAAAGATTTTATTAAAAGATTGAATTGTCAGATTAGTATGAGACATTTTGTACAATTCTTTCGTTTATTATTATAACTTGTTAAGTAGAATTTGAATGAAAATTACTAGCTTCTATTAAATACTTGAATTTGTTGTTTGGTATGGTACAATTAGTTAAAATTTTGTGATTACTTAATTGATAGTAATTAACATTTAGAGTTGTATTTATCGCAGAGTGTTCGTATTTAGGCCGGTATATCCCCGGGATACGATGACTCATTTTTTTCATCGATTTGCAAATGGATACATTCTTTGATTTGGGTAGGCAGACTTATTTTGGAGGATTAGGTTTGTTATGGTATGTCATGGCTGCCCTTTTGACCCTTGGACGGATGTTATATGTAGACCTATCGGTTTATTTTGCGTACAGTAAACAATGTTTGCCTATTTTGTGGGATTAGGTAAATTTGCATAGTAGTCTATTTTGTGGGATTAGACCATTACACTATGTAGCAGAGTCTTTTTGGCTAAATAGACTGTTATCAGTTTATTTTGGTTTGTTAGACTCCATCTCACTATTTTTAAACTGATAGATGACTACCGTTATTATTTCATTAATGATGATTATTTCTTCAGAGATTTTGGGATAGATATTTAGTATCTTTTGACCTTTGGATAGTTTTGAATTGTTGTCACCGTATTTTAGATAATAGTCCATTTGAGACTTGATATGGACTTATGAAATGGTGATTTGGTTCGATATGCCTTTTTATTACGATTATTTGGATTTAGGCGTATTTTGAGATGACTTCTTTTATGGTTAAGTCATAAACGAAATTATGAAATGGTGATTTTATTTAATGCGCCTTGTTATGATCATTGGTTTTGACATATTTTTATTATGGCTTATTTATTGTTACCGTATATTTATGATATCAGTATCATCTCATCTTTCTATTAGATAGAGTCTGGCCTATTTATTTTTGTAATACTCGGGTTAGGCTGAGAATCTATAGGTACATGGATCTACAGACCTTTGGATTTTGTGTTAGCACTAGAGTAAACTAGTTTGACTATTTCAATTTACTTCATTCTTGTATATATTGATATTTAGAAGGATATGTCATGTATATTATCTAGTATTCACTATGTAACTGATAAAGTATGTTGGATGTGATGTATATATATTATGGGGGTCTAGCACTGATATTTTGTAGACTTACATTTTATTATGTATATGATGTATATTATTCTGCTGTGATTTGTGACTCTGATTCTGATTTATTTATATGGGGGAATTAATTTAAAGGACAAAAATTTGTATATTTTTAACCTCAAGGACACGACCCCAATATATTAACCATAAGGACAAACATTCTCCTAAAAATTAATCATAAGGACAAACATTCTTTCAAAAAATTTCATAAGGACAATCATTTTTCCAAAACTGCTATCGAACTAAAAACTGATTCCTAAAAACTGCTACCGATAACTACAAACTGATATCTAAAAACTACTATCAATAACTAAAAACTGATACCTAAAGAAAGTTATCCTTCAGTCTAAAATACTGAAGGTCTTTCCTTGACTCTGAAATGATGAGAAATTTTGTTCTTGACAATAATTTCCTGTATTTTTATTATATATTATTTTGAATAATTTTAATCAGCATGTTTATTACTTTGTATTAATAATGTATACGTTAAATTTTTCAGTTTAGATCCTCAAAAGGCAATAAAGACGGGTCGATGTTAGTATAAAGATATATTCACGCTCGATCGCCATTAACTAGCCGTATTCTCCATGTTAGTAGATGACATTACTTGTAATGTTTTTTAATAATATGGGTATAGTGGTAGGGTCGTTACAACTTGGTATCAGATCTGGATTCAGAACATTATAGAATGTAATTTCCATAGAGTCGAGTTCTAAACCTAGATAACCTAAAGTCCTATCTTTTAGGTGTGAGGTAATAGTAATTTAATTAGCTATTAGCGGATAGGAATGTAAAATGATTATTGGGAATAATTGTTGGAATGCATCTAATTTTTTTTGAATTTCTATATAAAGTATTATTATGAAATGATACTAAAATTAGGAGTTCACTTTTGTTAAAGAGTGAAATTTTTGGATAGCATAAACTAGACCTTAGATGGCTTAAAAATTTAATGGTTTTCTTCTGACCTGTTAATGATCAAAGTGAGTAGTAGAAGCTGATTGACAGTCTTCTACCGAGCACATTAGTAAGTTTACTCTTATGTATAATACGATAGAATGACTGAATATTGTTTGGTTGTTTTAAAAATATTAATAACAACTTAAAATTTATATTGAGTAGGCATTAACACTTGAGAGTTTGAGAACTACTTGATATTAATAATAAGACCTTGCAATGTCTCCAATGATATAGCTACCGCAAGGAATATTGGGAATTTGTGTCTTTTATAGAAATGGAATAATAATCCATATGCATGATTAATTAAATACTAAGATGGAACTAAAATTTGTTGGTTGCTTAATGCGTGCATGTACGAATGGGTATATAATTGATTTGCTGTTAATTAGTTAACTGTTGAATAGAAAATAAAGATTTATTGAAAGTAGTTAATAAAAGAAACCACCTAAATTACGTTAAAATTCTTTGATTGAAGAAATCTTTGAAAATATATCTTGTGTTAAATTGCCCGCCGAGTGACTTAAGAATTTTGACGGAAGCGTTTGGCCAACAATATCGATAGGAATTTCCTGAACACTAGGACGAGGCAGTTGGACACGGTACTTTGAGTTATAATAAACATAATTTGAAGTGAGTTAAATATTGCTTTAAAATGGAATGAATGTGTAATGACCCACTTCTCGGAAGGTTTAAATCGACAATAATCCACACTGTCCAGCTCAAACAATCCGGAACGCATAAAATCAATGGGTTAATTAAGAAAAAGAAGAAGAAAAAACACAAATACAGAATCTCGCAATGGAATGACAAAATATAATAATCAAATAAACAGTTCATGAAGCTGTTTATACTATACATTTGATTTTAATTTATTCAACATTTATCGGAGTTATGTATGATAGAATAATATAGTAATGTAGCAGAACAATATTATCCAAGGAATAATACTAATAATATTAATATACCAAATCTTCATCTTCGTCCTCTAGAAAATAATCTTCAATATGCTGAAAACTCAGGGCTGACCCCAACGTAATGAAAAACAAACACTCGAGTCAGGACTAAAATATCCTTATGTGAATCAAATCAATACCAAATATAATAGGAGTGTAATAGCATCAGAGATGTTTATAGAATTTCACATCTCCTATCCAGTGTATAACGTGCAATAACTCAAGAGATGTTACCGTCTCTTAAGAATTCATCAAAATATTTATATGTAGTAGAATACACTATATATTTAATGTCTAATCAGTAAAATAAATATTTTTCTTAGCGTTAAGGCTTTACATTAATCCCTCTTAACGCATTTTTAAGCATTATCGTACAGTTTGCATATAACGCCACAGTAGCATGTCGGGGGATAGGGATGCGCTATGATATGACAACACCAAACCAAAATCGTAGTGGTCTCGTATACGGATAAAAGTATGACATGTCACATGAGGCAATGCCCAAGGTAGGATACTACCAGTTCAGATCGCAGGGCTGGTGGTAACGCATCGTAGCTATAATCGCCCACCACGTCCATCCATCCCATATTCAGTCAAAGGGAGGTTATCCAAAAATCAAGGTGCACCAATCGAAAACAACAACAAAAGTAGTAGTGTGGAACAAGTCAAAAAAGAAATTGAAGAGCATATGTCCGCTAGAGGTAATTAGTCTTATTGGCCCTGTTAAGCCATCTTGTTTTCATTTCAAATTGGCACAAGTGTCGAGGTCTGTCCATCATCGTTCACTTTCTTCAAATCCAACAAGCATACGCCAAATCAAACCACTTCATTCTAGAGTCTCCTCTGCATACACGGTTGTTAAAGTGGTTCCAATATTGATAGAGAGTATGCCAATAAAAGGCCCTGGTCTCTTTAACAACCAAACGTCGTTTTACACATCGGTTGGTACTTTTACATTTTTAAAATGATTCATACTTGATATCAAAATATCTTATTCACTTCAAAATATCATATTTGGTTCAAAATATCATTCATTTTAAAATATCATATTCACTTCAAATATGCCCATTTCACTTGAAATATCATTTTCGCTTCAACATCTCAATTTTACTTACAAAATCGTCTCGAATTTCAATTTAGGTTATAACTCATTTTAACCCAATTCGCATTTAAGTCAATGATTTAAATATAACATTGACCCATTTGAATTTTTTTAAAATAGTTTGAATAGTTTCAAATAGTCTAAAAACTTAAAATAGTTTAATATAAAATAGTTTGAGTATTGAAAATGATTTATATAGTAAATAGCTTAGAAAATCAAAATAATTTGAATATTTAAAAAGATAAATTTTAAACAGTTTGTCTCAATATAATTTATCTAAAAATAGTTTGAAAGTCAAACTGATTCAATTCCAAATCTTTCAATTAAATCATCTTCAATCTCAAATCAATTCAAATCAACTCAATTTAGATTTCAACTCGAATTAACTTCGATTCCAATTTCAATTCAAATCGATTTCGATTTCAAGTTATTTCAACTTCGATTTCAAATTAATTAACTTCAATCCCGATTTCAGTTCAATTCTTTGTTTTAAAACATTTCAGTTTATATTAATTTCGAGTTCGATTTCAAAATATCTAAAGCAAATTTAACTTCGATATTCATTTCAATGTTCAAAATCTTGAAAAAATAATTCAATCTCGAGACAAATTTTGAAATATCAACTTATATCACTTTTACTTAAATAACTTTGAAGTTCAAGTAAAATTCAAACATTTCAAAACAATTCAATTTACATAATTCAAGTCATATTTCAATTCTAACTTCTAATTTAAAATTTGATTCTTTAAACAATTCCTGGTAACAAATTTCAATTTCAACTCTTTAAGCTCAAGTTCGAAAATAATTCAATTTCCATATATTCGATTTTTATTTATTTAAATCAAAATCATTTAAATAAGTTCAATTAAATTTTTTAAAATCATTTAATTTAACCAATCCGCTGTCTGTATATAATTTACTATCCTATGGCCAAGTAATCAGTTATTTCGATTTAATTTCAGGGATAGATATATATCATTTCAATCCAAAATAAATGTCATAGGTATATATCATTTCAACCTATTTGTTAATTTATTCGAAATAATTCAAATAATAGTTTTATATACTGTCAAATAATTTATGGAATGATAATAGGAATATATAAAAATAAATGAACATCCAAATCATCCAAACCATCAACCAATAGTAGCCATCACAATTAGCATCCATATCAGTCAAATATCACAACAATTTACCAGTTATCGACATCGAGTGTCTAACTAGCAATTTAATTTCAATTTCAAATTGACTATCAATTTAAATTCATATTTATTTAATTCAGCTATTAATTTAAATGTCAGTTAAATTACCAAACAATAATTAATAAATTTAAGTTACTTCATAACTTCAATTTAACTAACATAAAAATAATTTGTTTACGGTAAACTAATTCTTAATCTCTAAGTAAAGTAAAATTAACGTTAACCTTAATCTGAGATGGAATAAAATTAATCGTAGGAAGAATTAAAAAAAATAAAACGAACAAAATAAAAACCTTACCTATATACAAGCGATTGGTCGACCGGTCGGGTTTAAGCGGTTGACCTATGGCGACTATGGCTGATAGAATAAACATAGGCCTAATGATCCAGATTTAATAAATTAAAATGTAACGGATGAAATTGGTTCGGGCGCCTATAAATACAAGCTTAGCCCTTCACTTTTCTCCTCATACTTTTTGAATCAAAGAGCGAAGCTCTGCCATTTTCTTTTCTCTACAAATTCTAGAAAATATAGAACTTATAAAATAGTATTATATGTGTGTATGTGTGGATAATAGAGGAAAATAAAAAAGAAGAAGAATAAATAGTGAATCAATTCTATGAAGAAGAGATAAATTCTAAATCTAGAACTTTACAACTACATTAAGTAAAATTTCTTTTCAGATTTATAATTCTAACTAATATGTATATGCTTTAATACATATTTTGGTAGGAAGAAAAGGATCCAAATAAGAGTATTTAGATCTAGAGATTTGGATGGTTAGAGGTGAGTGAAAAATTATATATTTTTATATAATATTTTATTTATATCATTGTAAATCTGTTCCTTGTACACTTAAATATAATTTTGCAGTTGTTGCCTTAAAGATGTAAATGTAATAATTGGAAAACCCTACATATACTGTGAATTGCTAGCATTGATTAAAATATTGCTTATACTTGATTCTGGAAAGTAAAGGTGAAAGTAATCCCTAAATTAATGAGATTGTATAATAATTCCAAGTTTGTTGGTTAAATGATATATGTTATTAATCATGAATTAGGAGTCACTATAATTTGGATTGGGATTTACGTAGTATTTTAATTCGTTGGAATGAAGTTTGTTACAATGGCCTGGAATATGCCTTACCTATGATTTATTGGAACGAAGTGTGTCACAATGTAAATTTCTTTGAATCGCTGAGTTCTATAAATATAAATAAAAGTATCATTTGAAAAGGGAACATTCCTACAAGAAAAAGATGAACAAAAAATGGATGTTTATCTTATTTTGTACCATCCATTTCAGTAAAAATAGAAAAGATAATTTCTTGTAATTCTAAACATAACACAAGTCTTCTTTTAGATAACTTATGAAAAATTATAGTATTAACGTTTCATTTTGGGAAGATGTAATTCCAACACATTACAATGCAAAAATTCATATAAAACATAGTATTGTAAGTAGAGATAATAAGAATAACTCAATTATGAATCTAATACATGAAATAAGCTAGAAAATGAACAATAAGCGATGGAATATATGTAAATCAATGAAATGATTGAATAAGTGAATTGTAGCAGACAACTTCCATTATGATACAATGAGAAAAACATGTACATAACTCAATTTTCACTCTGTATATTCACATTTGGACCTAATTGGATAGATAAGAGGATCCATTAGCCTAGATCTAGAGGCTTCTGGCTTGTGAAAACTTACTGTATGTAGTTTCCATTTGTTCCTTCTTCTCAAAATAACACTTACAGTAAATAACAAAGAAAATTCAATGGCTTCCTCAAAGTAAAATTAAATTTTACCTAATTTGCTGCTAACTCAAGAAGTTAATCCATTAAGACAAGAATAGAGAAGCTAATCTCCATCCAATACTAAGTTATTTCATCAAAACTTCTTGAATTGAGCGATGAATTTGTCTGTAATGTTTTGTTTCCTGTTGCATATTCTTCTTTCAGCAAATACAGGTGCCTAGAGCTCCATTTCTCCGCCAAAGATCATTGCTTGCACCTAAAAACTTTGCAAAAACATCAGGTGAGTGCAAACTCACAAATTAGCTAGCTGAAATTGATTTACGAAACTTTTAGTACAAAGTTTAAGCTTTCCGGGACATCTAAGATTATTGAATTTGGATAGGAAATGAAAAGGTTATGATAAAAATTGTTCAAGGGTCTGAATTGCAATACCTCTGTCATTTTGGTCTCGGGATAGCAACAATCCAACACATTTATGACCAAACTAACATCAAAATTTAAGAAAACTCAAAACATGATATATAGTAATAGTTGAAAAGGAACAATAGGATATACCTAATAGTATTAAGTGGAAGTCCAACTTTAAAAGGTGCTTAATTTATTATATTAGAAGTTAGCGGTAAATGACATTAAATTAGCGTAAATGAAACAAAAAGCCAGCTGAGTAAAATAACCAAATACCAATAGTTGAACATAGAAGGTGTAGCGACCCGACTTTCTAACTCCAGAAAGACGCATCACTATTTAAGAAAGAAAGGGATAAACGAAGAAAAGAAAGAGAAGAAAGAAAACAACACATCAGAATCTAACAACGGAACGAATGAAATATAATATATAACATATATTAGTATCATATACATCAGAGTACACAACTATACATCTCAATTTAGACAGTTATAACATTTCTGTCTAATATACAATACAAGAACAACTATACAGAATAACACACAGCGGAAACTGTATATATATATCTACACGCTGAAGCCTCCTGTTCCACAGCTCCTCCAAAATTCGTCAAGGATAACCTGAATCACTTGACTACTCATACATAATATGAGTACTCAAGAGTTTAATAAAACAGAAAATAAACACTCGGGTTAGACAGGGGTCTGGTGTGAGTAAACGGTTTAAAGTTTCTTAACTTTAGAAAATCCTTTTTAAAAAAAAGGGTATCATGTAAGACTTCCCACACATAAACATGGAAAAGTTTTTACCTTACGCTAACCAAAACATTTGATAGAAAATCCAGTGATATTATAATAGTGTCTAGGGTTTTCAAGTAAAATACAGAAATAGCTGGAATGCTTACATCTCACGTTCCAACATAGTTGGGCACAATCAAAACGTACGACATTGATTGGAGATTGAATTCCATACAATGGCAGGGCTACTGGGGTACCGCCCGTCACAGTACGTGGCCTAGATCACCGTACCGAGGACCACTCTCGATCCTCTGCAACACAAGGCCAAGACCATTCCTTATTGAACAGTCCCGAACAAGACCACCCCGCAGTTGGCTGCAGATCGAACCGCCCACAAAGCCGAAATAAAAAGGGACATCTAGACAGGGGTAAATCTCGTCCTACTTAGGCATGACCCACTTAACCTTGCTGCACCTCCCCTGCTTTACCCATTCCCGGTTGATGAGGCTTGAGACTGCAATTACCTTTATAGGACGCATCTATCTTAGAATGCTCATCGTCCACCTAACGATGTTCTGAAAGCATTCAATCCATACAAGTCCGTTCCGGGTTCGAACGGAACCGAAGGCACTATCTCGTTGCACTCATTTTGGAATCATCCTCAGAGTCAACGACCGTAGCCCTTGCACTCTGAATCACCATATCGAACCTGTAAGTACTATTTCCGTCAAACTCATCACGGAATCACTCCCATAGTTATACTGACGAATAGTTCTTACACCTCGAGTCTTCACTTGCACTCCACTTGGATTCACGACCTAATGTTTATTTTGGATCGATGTGGTTTTCGGATATCCAATATGGATACCCGATCCCGGTCTCACCGAATCCAAAATGCCATTTTAATGTCCAAGTTGTACTTAAGGGTTTAAATAGTAGATATTCAGAATATCACTTAACATAAATGGATGATTCACATTACACAGATAGATAATCCACTATTATCACATTCATCCATACATATCACAAAGCAGCATATATATCACATCTCAGATATATCACATTCATATCATCACATATCAACCAATGACATACGATATCATCCAATATCATTAACTCACCCAATGATACTTATCATCCAATCATTAATCATCCATAACAAGTTTGATCCAAACTTAATTAATTTAATTTATCCTAAATTAAATTAATTCCTTACTTAATCACTTGGATTATTATCAATCCATCTTACTTATTCATTAATTAATTACAAATTAATTAATAAACATCACTTAATTATTCACTTTAAATTAATCGTCCTTGATTAATTATTACTTAATTACTTTAAGTAATTATTCCTTAATTATAATTTTAATTAATCATCTTGATTATTTAATTATACCAAGTAATTATCTCTTAATTACCCTTTTTAAATTAATCACATTTGATTAATTATTCTTTAATTATTCTGATAAGTGTTCCTTAATTATCCTTTAATTAATCACACCTGATTAATCACCTTTTTAAATTAATCATACCTGGTTAATTACTTTTAATTAAACACTTTTTATTAACTACTTTTAATTAATCATACTTGATTAATTTCTTTTGATTAATCAAATTCGACTAATTACTTTTAATTACATTTAGTAATTAAAACTTAATTATAAATTAATTATACTTTAATTATTAATTAACAATTAATTAATTATTTCCATTAATTAATGATTACTTTCATTAATTAAATTTCGTTTTAATTAATTACTTTAACAAGTAATTAATCACATTATTAAATACTCTTAATCCTTTTATTAATTAACCATTAATTAAATAATTTAAACCTTTAATTACTTATATTAATTAATTCTTTAATTAATAACACAAGTGATTAACTCTTAATCACATCCACTAAATTACTTTCATAAAGTAATTATCTTTTACTTAATTACTTCCAGTAATTAATCACTTAATTACTTCACCCAGTAATTATACTTAATTAACTCCAAAGTGATTATCCTTAATTAATCACTAATAAATTACTTAATTAATTATTTAATTAATCATTTAAATTTAATTAAATGATTCTTTACTTCTTATATTATAAAGATTCTTAATTAAGAACCCATTATCTTAATTAAATCATTTATATTAACCAAAATACTTTAATTATTAATAAAAAATTGAACTATCTTAATTATTTTCACAAATTTATTTATCTTTAATTGAATCAAAATTCTAAATTACTTAAGATAATCTTTATTATAATTGATTTCCAAATTCTAAATCATTAAACTTTATTTAAAATAAAATATGACATTTTAGAAATCAATTTATAATTAAACACATTTTAAATTAAACTTTTAAATCTTTAAAACTTTTCCAAAGTTATTTAATAAAATTTAATACAAACTTTATTTCAAAATTCACTTATCTTATTTTAAAAACTTTCATAATTTATATATATATAAAACATGTTTAAAATTTAATTTTGAAACAAATTTAGTTTTATAAATAAAAACTTGTTTTACTTTGGTTTTAAAACTTGAATGATTTACAAAATCATATTTCTTTATTTCTTTCAAAACTTTTAAAAACATTACTGTTAACATTTTTTTAAAATATTTAAAACTGCTTGAATCCAAAACAAAAACCCTGCTCAACAAAACTCGAGCAACCTACTGCAAAAATCCCGCGTCGATCTCGAGTAAATCAAGTAAAAACCCCGAGTCACCCCCATCCTTATCCCTGCCTCAAGCCAAAATAACACATACCCGAGGAATTCTTCGAGCTTTCACCTTCTTCCTTTCCAAAACCCAAATCCACTGATACATCATTCACTCGTGCATCATGCACCACTCCTCCGGTCACCAACGACCATCACTGCGGCCTTGACTAGTCACTCTCGACCACCACATAGCTACGCAAAACCCAAAACTCGTGCTTCGATCGAAAATCGAAAATTCGAATCTTTGAACCTCATCAGTTCGAACCCAGCTCATCAGAATATTGACCCTCCACGGCAATCCAAGCCTCGAGAAAACCCACCATCTCCACCGTAGCTACGCAACAACCCCCAGAATCTACGGCACAAACGCGATCAACTCCGGTTGCCTATCGACGCCATGAATCCCAATTGAACATCGTCAACGAACTCAAAGTAAAAAAAACCCTAATTCGAACAATTCTGGCCAACACTTTCAATAATAAAATCCCAAAGCAATTTTCCTATGGTCCTTGTCTTCCCCATGATCTTCATGCTCAACGGCATTGCACAGTTCGCCGTCGTTTGCCATGAATCGGCCAAAATGCCCAAATCAGTCAACTCAAAAATTCTCTTCAATTACAAATATAAAAATCAAGATTCATGCCTTAAAATTCATGATTTTCCAATTGTAATTCAATTATAAAATCAAAACTAGAATTTGAATTTATAAATTTTGACCAAATTTTGAATTTTTTTACTGTAATTTGAAAAATATGAGCTAATCATTCGTTTTAAAATCCTATAACTATTTTTAACTGATAGATTACTTGATTACAAACAACTTCCATTTGCAAATCAAAGTCCAAATCAAATCCAACACTGAGTTATTGATTTAATTATGAAAAATTGATGACTGTTAATATACGCAGAGACCATATGAACAATACAGGCATTCACATATATCTAATTCAACATGCATTCAATTTAATTTAAGGATTCCAAAAATCATCATGATATCCATCACAATACCAAGTTAAAATCAAGATTTAAACTGTTTTTAAAGGATTTCATTTACTCACCTTTCAAGCAAAGCACAGAGAAGAAGATAAAGACTGCATTTTCCAGGTTCTTGAATTAATTTGCATGTTTAATTGCTTGTTGAATGAAAATCCTGTTGTTGTCTTGCCTTAGGTTGAATTTGAAAATCTTGTAGCTGTTGAATATGAATTGCTTGATTGTACTTGCAGATTTGAATTTCCAGATTTCAACAGTTTTATGTCTTTCCTTTTTGTTTTCAGATTTTCCTGTTCTTTTTTTCTTTTCAGATTTGTATTCATTTTTGTTGAAGAGAATAAAGAAATTCTTAGTAGAAAATAAAACTCTTCTTTTATTTTACAATTTAATTTTAAACTTAATTAATCAAGAGAATGACATTTGTCATTTTAATGCTCTAATGATCTTACACATATGCACATAAGTTACAAATGTCTTTAATAAGTTCAAAATACTTACAAGTGTTATCTAATGTTTTATTAATGTTTAACAAATGTTTTTAATGTTTAATTAATATTTTAAATGTTATTTTCTCTTTTTAATAATCTATTTAAATTATGAATGTAATATTTATGCGATTATAAAATGTGTACTTATCTTTTAATAAACTATCTTTAGATTTTAATAAATATTCAACAATGAATTCATGTAAACATTTATAAATAACTTATATTTTTGATTCAATTTAATGTTTATATGCTTGAGATATCTTTTTTTTTAAATTTAGCTCTTCATATAAAATTTTAAAACAACTTATCTTATGATAAAATTAAAATGAAAGAATATTGAAAACAAATGATCACAAATCCCGATCAAATTTAAATCCACGAAATTTACGGGTCGTTACAGCCATGCTTTGATCACAAATGATCAACAAATGATCATCAACACACAGCAGCACTCAGCATGTCACACTAGCAGAAATGTATTTGATAGAGATCAGTTTAATATCTCAAAGTGTAATGTCGGACATACAACCATACAAGTCTGTTCCGGGTTCGAACAGAACCAAAGGCACTTCCGAAGAAGCCCTTGTAATCCGGGTATTCACAATCCCGATCGGACTTCCCATCACTTGGGGAATCTCTATACCGTAGCTAGTAGGTGCAGAGACAATCGACAGGTTATCCTATCATTCTCGAAGACACCTGGTCTTCAAAACCGGTCTTCAAATGCAATCCATAACGTCGTATCACTACTCGGAATGGGCTATATGACACAAGGTCCTCTCCCGGCTATACCGCATAATGAGCGCAATATTTAAAACATATGGATATGGGATTTTAGTCAAGTCACAACTTAAAGCTCAAAACTCTTCTTCAAATGGTTAAACAAATTACCATTTAAACCTTTTAACAAAAAGTTTTATTTCACAAAGTTCACCTAGTTTCACAAAGATCTATTCATAGATTTTCAAAACGATTTCCATTTCAATTGGGTAAACTCATTTAAATCTTTAAATTAAAGATTTAACTTATAGCCTACAAACCTGTTTCCAAAATTTTATTAACAATTTGGAAAACCATTTCTATTCTAGACTTGAAATCCTTTTAACACAATTTGGAAGTCCATTTCTTATGTGAAAGCTTTTATTTTATTTTTGAAAACACGTAGGTTTCGTTTCGGAAAAATCCGATTTCATTTATACAAGTTAAATCTTTGGGTTAAATTTAAATTCCCAAAACATCATTTTTAAAATGGTTTAAAACCCATATAAACCCATTTATAAGTTGAATAACCTTTTTAAACCCTAGTTCCCAAATCATAAAATTCAATTTCAAATATTGAATTCAAATTTAAATCAAATTATTTAAATTTCAAAACTCAATCAAGTTATTCAAAATAACTTTATTTTTGAAATTCATTTTCAAAAGCTTTCAATTCTAATTCCAAAACTATTTTGGATTCAAAGATTCAATCTTTAAAAACTATTTCAAAATCTGTGACTTAACCCATTTCCATGTGCAACCCATATTTATGTGTGTATAAGTGTGGTCCAGGGGTTTAACATAATAGTGCACAACATCATCATCACATATTCAATCATATCGATAAGCGGTATAACCCATAATGCTTATCCTTATTCACGGATTCATAGATAAAATTAATTTATCAACCACAAAGATCTACCATTACAATTCGATGCGGGTATCGGATAACCAACTGGGATCCGACTCCCTGTCGCATCGAAATTCAAATGTCGTTTTACGGGTCAAGGGGTTTTCATATTCATACAACAGTATATTCATCACAAATATAGCAGCTCAGCACAAAGCATCACATAGCATCACATCACATATCAAATATATCAATCCATTACACAACATTCAATAACAATCAAACATCTTTGATTAAGGTGAGTAAATCGTGTGGTTTTAAGTTTATTACTCACATAATTACTTTCATTAGTAATCTTTAATCAATGATTAATTGTCATTAACTACAATTGATTAAGTCTTAACCACCTTCATTAATTAATCATTTCTTTAATTAATTATCTTAATTAATTAACCCTTAATTGTAATTAATTAAACCTTAATTACTTTTATTAATCAATTATTCCTTAATTAATTACTTTAATTAATAACCTTAATTATTAGTTAAATCTTAATTATAATTAATTACCCCTAATTGATTAATTTATAGATTTATCATTCCTTAATTAATTACAATAATTAATTACTCCTTAATTAATAATGATTTCTTAATCACTTTAAGTTAATTAACCTTTAATTAATTATTGTTAATTTAATTCCTTAATTAATTAACCACATTAATTAATTATACTTTAAAGTAATTAACTCTTAATATTGATTAATCGTTCTTTAATCTCTAATTATCTTCGCTTAATTACTTTCACTAAGTAATCACTACTTTTATTTAAATCATTCATTAATTACTTGATTAATTAATTTGAATTTTTAATTAATTACTTTAATTAATAAATCCACAATTACTAATTAATTCTTAATTATAACTAACTATCCTTTAATTGATTTTTTTAATTATTAATGAATTAATCTTAATTTCAAATCATTAATTTCTTGATTATCATTTACGATATAAATTAACTTACTTTTAAGTTAAAAATTTAAAACATTTGATTTTTATTTCTAAATCACTTATTAAGTTTCTTTTAAAATAACTTGTTAAAAATATAAGTTTAAAACTTAATTGTTTTTAAGAAAAATCCTTTATTTCAAAATCTTAAATTTATACCTTCTATCTTAATAATAAAATCATCTTTTATAAAAGAAACAATTCTTAGAAATTTATTTAACTAACCTGCTATAGTTTCAAAACTTAGAAACATAAAACCCCAGGCAACCCGAGTGAAACCCGAGCTAAACCCCCATATACCCGAGCCCTACTTCGAGATTTTCCAAAAATTAACCCGAGTGACCTAGAATTTCAGTTTAATTTTTTTTGCTATGTACTTTACTTTAACACCAAAATCCTACTTCGAGTAAAAACTCGAGCTACCCCTCGTTCTCCCCGAGACATGCTTCGAGCCTACCATCTTCTTCCCTAAACACGAAACCCATATACGAACTACGATGTGTGCACGTGCACCGAGATTCTGGCCATCCTTGGTTGCCGCCGTGGCCACCCACACACCACCGTTGACCTCCTCCATCAACCCCGACCACCCAGACCGGGGTTCGAGCTCAAAATCGAAATTGAGTTAAAATCCCAAACCTGGAAACTCGAACCGCATCACCCTATCTAACCTGGAAATCGCGTCGTACTCGAAATCCCGACCATCAGAGAGCTTGAAACTCCGGTCAACTCTTCGTCGACATCCCTCCTTCCATCACCCAAAACCATTTAGCACTCGATCAAACGTGGGTGACGAACAAATCAAACATTCACACTTGACAAAACTAGGTTTACCAACTTCAAAAGCTCACTGCCGCCACCACGACCAACTACACACCACCACATTATTTTTCTCTGACCCAATGTTCGTCCCTCCATCACCAGCCAAAGCCCCGACCATCACGAGATAGTAGATCGCAAGAAATTGATGGAAGTACAATTTTTGATTAACCCGCAATATCTCATCATATACAATCTTAAAAATCATAATATGGTTATCAAAAATCATAAACTTGAAATACGAATCAGATTGTAAAATAAAAACATGACTTCCAAATAATTGATTTAATGCCTTGAGTTGATTTCTTACTGTAAACTCATATTTTTATAATAAGTTCTTAATATAAATCCTTGAAATCATTTTTAACCTTGATGTTACAGTTTAATAATAAAATTTTGTTTGGAAATCAAGGCCTATCATTGATCATATGAAGAGAAAGGGAATTATTTGGTGAATTATATGGTGCCTGTAACATAACAAAGCTTGTATTCATCTACAGAGACATGCCTATTTATATACAAGGCCGTTCAAACTTAATCCCAGTAAAAAAATCATTCATGCAAGCATTTTCACATCATATCTCAATGACCATCACAAGCACCAGCTTAATAAACAAATTCAGGTTTCAAATTTGAGGTTTGCTCACCTGAAAGGGGTTGAGGCAAAGACAATGTTTCGCCTGTACACATTTTTTCTTTAATCCTTGGAGTTTAGATCTGAGATCTGTAAGTTACAAATGGAAATCTTTGCTTATACTCTTTATTGCACTTAATTTATTAATCACAAACAATTTTCCATTACTTACAGTTGAATGACAGAGAAGTTTTCCTTTTCTCTGCAACTTGAAACAAAATTCAAATTTGCCTTGAACCTGATTCTTCCCGCAACTTAGATTGATACTATTGCTTAGATTCTTGCTTTGTTATTAATCAACAACATTAAATTCAAACTTTTAAAGAAAATTACTTGCCTTAGATTGTTTTCCAGAAATTTTGCAATGTCAAAACTGCAGTTCTGTAATTTTATAAATCTACAATTTTTTGAATTTGTTTTATGTTAAAATTTTAATTTTGAAACCAAAAATTTATTAAACTATGAAGTTAGAAACTTGCCTGAAAGATGGAAACATAAGCTTGAAGCTTTCAGAAGATTTCCAGATTCCTTTTTACTCTTTATTTTGAATTGAAGAAAACTGACAATTTGTTTTTCTGATTTATTTTCTACTTTTTTTTTCTTTGGTGTTGTAGCTTTGAAATGCCAAATCTTTGATTACTGATTCATTCAGATTTGGTGAGAGTAAATATGATTTGGTTATGGGGATATGAAAAGTTTTTTTTGTAATTTTTAATTTCATTATTTTATTTAAACAATGATGTTGAATGCCATTTGTAAGAAATCATCATGATATTCCCATGTGATGTTTACTTCTTTACTTCCTTATGTATATGTTTAACATTTAAAATTTTCAAAGACAAAAGAATGTTTATAAATTTTTTTATATCATATTTATCTTATAAATGAACACACCTCTTTATTCATTTGTTTGTGCATATACAATGTTAAAAGAAAAATTATTCTTAACCAATATTTACATTATATAAAATTACACCTTAATAATTTTTAAATGCCACTTATTTTAAATCTCTTATTTCAAATTCAATTTCAAATTCCAATTCACTTGAATAAAAATTCATTTACGTCTATTACTTCTACTTATACCAATTTAAAAAAAGAAATGATTGTAAAAACTAATTTTATTAATAAGTGAATTTTTTTTCTTTTTAAAAGAAAGTATGTATTATATATATATAATTTGAATTTAAATGATTTTTTTCTTTTAAAATATTTATTATTTCAAGATTTTTAAACTCAAAATAAATTGGAATTTATTTATGTATAGTTTATTTACTCATTTTATTTGTTTGAGATTTTTTTTCAATTATATTCTCAAATTAAATTTCCAAAAGTTTAAAATATGTTATTAACTTATGTTGACAAATTTTGGGATGTTACTCTTTATTTATAAGATTTTAAATATACAAATTCAAAACCCGAATTAAATTTAAAAAATCAATGTCTAAATAAACAAATAACTTATTAAATCTTGGAAAATTCAAATTAATTTACAATTTATTCAAAATTTATTTTAATTATCAATTTAAATTAAATTAAAAATCGGAATCGTTACAGATTCCCCCCTTAAAAAAAATTCGTCCTCGAAATTTGCAAGGAAGACAACAAGGAATAGATGATAGACAGAGAAATATCTTTCCAAATCAAACTGGACATCAATTCTGTATTTGGTTTACCAAATTAGAATATCAACAATATGAGATCAAATTCATACAATTATTTCACAAGGTACTCGGGTCTACCGGTCTACGAATATGCGAGGGCATTGATTAGTTCGAAGGGATAACTAATCATTCGTGGAATATATCGGATCCCTAGAGAATAGATAGATGGATTTAATCTTCCATAATCCTCAATGCTAGGCATGGATTCCAACTTCAAGTCGAAATATCCCAAAGTATATACCAACTTGTCCCTCTTTGGACTTTGATATACACAAGAAATTACAATAGAATTTCCAGTTTGGTTTTAAACGAAATCGTTTTATTGATACAATTCAAATTTAGCTTCATATTTGTTAACCAAATTATTTATTTTAAAATTTCCAATTTATTTAAAGTTTTCAATTTCAAATTTCAAATTCATTAAAGTTTAGATTGAAAAGATGATAAGAAACTGTGAAGATACGAAGTAAGGATTTCTACGACGATTCGTAGGTCCACCATCACATCGAAACTTCTTTCTGGAGCTGCCACGAAGATATCAAATGAATTTGGGATCGAATCAAAGGAGATTGATAGAAAAAGTTGTTTCCACTGTCGCAGGGTATTGACCATTTATAGTGGTACTCCCCTGTCCCCTATCTCGTCCACTTCTCGCACTCATACTCACTATCAGTGGATAGTAAGAGAATTTATTGAGGCATTCGAACGGATATCTTAGGGATGTACTCATTCTAGGGTATACTTCACCCTATCTCTAATGAGTTACTTAATGTGCTATACTCCTGAGCTAAAGTTTCAACCTTCAGCTATGATACCAAATGTAGCGACCCTGACTCGACCTTCGAAAATCGGCACCGAATACGACACTCGTATTCAAATGTCGTAGATCCAAACGTCAAATCTGGTTTGCCGAAGCTTATAACACATTAAGTATAACAACACAGCGGAAGAAAAATAATATATCAATATACAACATTTGATACAGTATCCGATACAATAAGATCAACAGATGATACAATAGACATCAATATACATCAGAGGTATGATACAAGATAATAGCAGCGGAAAGAAAATAGATAACACAGTAGTGGAACAAAATCTCCAATATGGTCTTCAAGGAAGAACTCCAGTATCGAAAATATCCATCTCCAAGGCACCAATCCAGAAATAGCTCGAACTCCCAATAACAATGTACAAAGATAAGCAAGTGCAGTCCCGATCCAAAGACGGAACTAGCTCCAGATAATCCACTAAACCCGACTATCTGAAAAACCCAACTCTAGACTGCCCGTGTGGGAAAATAGTGGGCACCCAGAGTTTAGGAAAGGAACAATAAACTCCGGGTCAGTCATGGGACTGGTATGAGCAAACAAAAACATTTGGTCTTTTAAAACAACACCAAAAGAATTAAAAGATAAATTCGCAATGTTTTTTGGAAAATGAAACTAGCATAAGGCCTCCTGCCACACACACAATACAAACACAGAATTGGAGGAGATTTCTCCTTATGATAGTCAAACATGCTATATACGAGAAAATTTCTTTGATATTATTACTAGTGCATAGTGTGGAAAAATCATTTCGAAAGTATAATATA
This sequence comes from Allium cepa, assembly GCA_030765085.1. Taxonomy (NCBI): domain Eukaryota; kingdom Viridiplantae; phylum Streptophyta; class Magnoliopsida; order Asparagales; family Amaryllidaceae; genus Allium; species Allium cepa. The sequence goes on along the minus strand of CM060944.1, from coordinate 502,601,866 downwards.
AATCCTAGCCAACATACGACCAGTATCGTATGCCTACTATAGCTACCATCTAAACAGTGGGGCACCACCATAAGTAAATGACAGGCTCTACAACTAAAACCGTACAAGGCACGTATTGGATGAATGGATTTCCAACAAATGGTCAGGCTAAGGAACTTCCTATTGCTACATGGGATCGCCTCTGGCGGGACGTCCCGAGAACCTAACCGGATCTCTGCCAACACAAGGCCGGGTTACCTCTGTAACTAGGCAACTACTACTCGAGCATGCCATCCCCCGGTCCTTTGGGACCTTTATCCGAGGCGCCTCTAAACCACAAAGCAATCACAAAGTAATAGATCTGCAGTATCCACATGAGTAAGTATCTGGGCTCCATACCATGATACCACACTTTTCAAGAAGGGAATGACACACCCTAAAGGGAGCGACCTTCATAACCTTGCCGCATCTTTCCTGTTTCGACCATTTCTGGGGTGTGAGGTCCTGATGCAGTCTCATCCACAAAGCTACGCTTTATACAAAAGCCATGCTTTGATCACAAATGATCAACAAATGATCATCAACACACAACATCACTCAGCATGTCACACTACCAAATTGGGAATATATCACTGATAAATATCAACAACATAACCTCTGAGCTCGTACGTCTCAGAGAAGGGTGTTAAGCTAAGAGAGTAAATTCTCCGCCATTAAGCAGAAATGTATTTGATAGAGATCAGTTTAATATCTGAAAGTGTAATGTCAAGCCCTTGCAATCCAGGTATCCACAATCCCGATCGGACTTCCCATCACTTAGGGAATCTCTATACCATAGCTACTTGGTGCAGAGACAATCGACAGGTTATCCTATCGTTCTCGAAGACACCCGGTCTTTAATACCGGTCTTCAAATGCAATCCATAACATCGTATCACTATTCGAAATGGGCTATATGACACAAGGTCCTCTCCCAGCTAAACCGAATAATGAGCGCAATATTTAAAACATATGGATATGGGATTTTAGTCACGTCACAACTTAAAGCCAAACAACTCTTCTTTAAGTGGTTAAACAAATTACCATTTAAAACTTTTAACAAAAAGATTTATTTCACAAAGTTCACCTAGTTTCACAAAGATCTATTCATAGATTTTCAAAAAGATTTCCATTTCAATTGGATAAACTCATTTAAATCTTTAAATTAAAGATTTAACTTATAGCCTTCAAATCTGTTTCCAAAGTTTTATTAATAATTTGGAAAACCATTTCTATTCTAGACTTGAAATCCTTTTAACATAATTTGGAAGTCCATTTCTTATGTGAAAGCTTTTATTTTATTTTTGAAAACACGTAGGTTTCGTTTCGGAAAAATCCGATTTCATTTATATAAGTTAAATATTTGGGTTAAATTTAAATTCCCAAAACATCATTTTTAAAATGGTTTAAAACCCATATAAACCCATTTATAAGTTGAATAACCTTTTTAAACCCTAGTTCCCAAATCATAGAATTCGATTTCAAATATTGAATTCAAATTTAAATCAAATTATTTAAATTTCAAAACTCAATCAAGTTATTCAAAATAACTTTATTTTTGAATTTCATTTTCAAAAGCTTTCAATTCTAATTCCAAAACTATTTTGGATTCAAAGATTCAATCTTTAAAAACTATTCCAAAATCTGTGACTTAACCCATTTCCACGTGCAACCTATATTTGTGTGTGTATAAGTGTGGTACAGGGGTTTAACACAATAGTGCACAACATCATCATCACAGATGCAATCATATCGATAAGCGGTATAACCCATAACGCTTATCCTTATTCACAGATTCATAGATAAAATTAATTTATCAACCACAAAGATCTACCATTACAATTCGATGTGGGTTTCGGATAACCAACTGGAATCTGACTCCCTGTCGCATCGAAATTCAAATGTCGTTTTACGGGTCAAGGGGTTTTCATATTCATACAACGGTATATTCATCACAAATATAGCAGCTCAACACAAAGCATCACATAGCATCACATAACATCACATCACATATCAAATATATCAATCCATCGCACAACATTCAATAACAATCAAACATCTTTGATTAAGGTGAGTAAATCGTGTGGTTTAAGTTTATTACTCACATAATTACTTTCATTAGTAATCTTTAATCAATGATTAATTGTCATTAACTACAATTGATTAAGTCTTAACCACCTTCATTAATTAATCATTTCTTTAATTAATTATCTTAATTAATTAACCCTTAATTGTAATTAATTAAACCTTAATTACTTTTATTAATCAATTATTCCTTAATTAATTACTTTAATTAATAACCTTAATTATTAATTAAATCTTAATTATAATTAATTACCTCTAATTGATTAATTTATAGATTTATCATTCCTTAATTAATTACAATAATTAATTACTCCTTAATTAATAATGATTTCTTAATCACTTTAAGTTAATTAACCTTTAATTAATATTCTTAATTTAATTACCTTAATTAATTAACCACATTAATTAATTATACTTTAAAGTAATTAACTCTTAATCTCTAATTATCTTCCCTTAATTACTTTCACTAAGTAATCACTATTTTTATTTAAATCATTCATTAATTACTTGATTAATTAACTTGAATTTTTAATTAATTGCTTTAATTAATAAATCCTCAATTACTAATTAATTAATTCTTAATTATAACTAATTATCCTTTAATTGATTTTTTTAATTACTAATGAATTAATCTTACTTTCAAATCATTAATTTCTTGATTATCATTTACGATATATATTAACTTACTTTTAAGTTAAAATTTTAAAAATTTTGATTTTTATTTCTAAATCACTTAATAAGTTTCTTTTAAAATAACTTGTTAAAAATATAAGTTTAAAACTTAATTATTTTTAAAAAAAATCCTTTATTTCAAAATCTTAAATTTAGACCTTCTATCTTAATAATAAAATCATCTTTTATAAAAGAAACAATTCTTAGAAATTTATTTAACTAACCTGTTATAGTTTCAAAACTTAGAAACATAAAACCCTAGGCAACCCGAGCTAAACCCCCTTGTACCCGAGCCCTACTTTGAGATTTTCCAAAAATTAACCCGAGTGACCCAGAAATTTCAATTTAATTTTTTTTTCTAAGTACTTTACTTTAACATCAAAATCCTACTTGGAGTAAAAACTCGAGCTACCCCTCGTTCTCCCGAGACACGCTTCGAGCCTACCATCTTCTTCCCCAAACACGAAACCCAGATACGAACTACGACGCGTGAACGTGCACTGAGATTCTGGCCATCCTTGGTTGCCGCCGCGGCCACCCACACACCACTGTTGACCTCCTCCATCAACCCCAACCACCCAGACCTGGGTTCGAGCTCAAAATCAAAATTGAGTTAAAATCCCAAACCTGGAAACTCGAACGGCATCACCCTATCTAACCTGGAAATCGCATCGTACTCGAAATCCCGACCATCAGAGAGCTTGAAACTCCGGTCAACTCTTCGTCGACATCCCTCCTACCATCACCCAAAACCATTTAGCACTCGATCAAACGTGGGCGACGAACAAATCAAAACATTCACACTTGACAAAACTAGGTTTACCAACTTCAAAAGCTCGCCGCCGCCGCCACGACCAACTACACACCACCACAGTATTTTTCCCTGACCCACCGTTCGTCCGTCCATCACCAGCCAAAGCCCCGACCATCACGAGACAGTAGATCGCGAGAAATTGATGGAAGTACAATTTTTGATTAACCCGCAATATCTCATCATATACAATCTTAAAAATCATAATATGGTTATCAAAAATCATAAACTTGAAATACAAATCAGATTGTAAAATAAAAACATGATTTCCAAATAATTGTTTTAATGCCTTGAGTTGATTTCTTACTGTAAACTCATATTTTTATAATAAGTTCTTAATATAAATCCTTGAAATCATTTTAAACCTTGATGTTACAGTTTAATAATAAATTTTTGTTTGGAGATCAAAGCCTATCATTGATCATATGAAGAGAAAGGGAATTATTTGGTGAATTATATGGTGCCTGTAACATAACAAAGCTTGTATTCATCTACACAGACATGCCTATTTATATACAAGGTCATTCAAACTTAATCCCAGTAAAAAAAAAAATCATTCATGCAAGCATTTTCGCCTCATATCTCAATGACCATCACAAGCACCAGGTTAATAAACAAATTCAGGTTTCAAATTTGAGGTTTGCTCACCTTAAAGGGGTTGAGGCAAAGATAATGTTTTGCCTGTACACATTTTTTCTTTAATCCTTGGAGTTTAGATCTGTAAGTTACAAATGGAAATCCTTGCTTATACTCTTTGTTGCACTTAATTTATTAATCACAAACAATTTTCCATTACTTACAGTTGAATGACAGAGAAGTTTTCCTTTTCTCTGCAACTTGAAACAGAATTCAAATTTGCCTTGAACCTGATTCTTCCCGCAACTTAGATTGATACTATTGCTTAGATTCTTGCTTTGTTATTAATCAACAACATTAAATTCAAACTTTTAAAGAAAATTACTTGTCTTAGATTGTTTTCCAGAAATTTTGCACTGTCAAAACTGCAGTTCTGTAATTTTATAAATCTGCAATTTTTTTGAATTTGTTTTATTTTAAAACTTGATTTTGAAAACAAAAATTTATTAAACTATAAAGTTAAAAACTTGCCTGAGAGATGGAAACATAAGCTTGAAGCTTTCAGAAGATTTCCAGATTCATTTTTACTCTTTATTTTGAATTGAAGAAAACTGAATGTTTGTTTTTCTGATTTATTTCTACTTTTTTTTTCTTTGGTGTTGTAGCTTTGAAATGCCAAATCTTTGATTATTGATTTGTTCAGATTTGGTGAGAGTAAATACGATTTGGTTATGGGGATATGAATTTTTTTTTTTGTAATTTTTAATTTCATTATTTTATTTAAACAATGATGTTGAATGCCATTTGTAAGAAATCATCATGATATTACCATGTGATGTTTACTTCTTTACTTCCTTATGTATATGTTTAGCATTTAAAATTTTCAAAGACAAAAGAATGTTTATAAAAAATTTTTGTATCATATTTATCTTATAAATGAACACACCTCTTTATTCATTTGTTTGTGCATATACAATGTTAAAAGAAAAATTGTTTTTAACCAATATTTATATTATATAAAATTACACCTTAATAATTTTTTAATGCCACTTATTTTAAATTCAATTTCAAATTCCAATTCACTTGAATAAAAATTCATTTATGTCTATTACTTCTTTATACCAATTTAAAAAAAGAAATGATTTTAAAAACTAATTTTATTAATAAGTGAATTTTTTTCTTTTCAAAAGAAAGTATGTATATTATATATATATATATATAATTTGAATTCAAACGATTTTTTTTTCTTTTAAAATATTTATTATTTAAAGATTTTTAAACTCAAAATAAATTGGAATTTATTTATGTATAGTTTATTTACTCATTTTATTTGTTTGAGATTTTTTTTTCAATTATATTCTCAAACTAAATTTACAAAAGTTTAAAATATGTCATTAATTTATATTGATAAATTTTGGGATGTTACTCTTTATTTATAAGATTTAAATATACAAATTCAAAACCCCAATTAAATTTAAAAAATCAATGTCTAAATAAACAAATATCTTATTAAATCTTGAAAAATTCAAATTAATTTACAATTTTATTCAAAAATTTATTTTAATTATCAATTTAAATTAAAAATCGAGATCGTTACACTAATACTTCATATTCCATGAATAACTGTATATTACATAGGACAATAGTGATCGGTTGATCTATGATATCAATTGGTTAAACATAGACATATTTCACTTCTGTAACGAAATATGTGTACGTAACATCGATTTATTTAAGGTTTGAGGGTGTGTGTGTGTGTAACAGACATAGACCTACGTACGAGTTGTTCAATAGGAGAATGGTTTTGTGAATGCACATGTTTGTAATAAAGCTCAAAGATAAATCAGTGGAAAGCAAAACTAGTAATCATGGTTCTCATTTCCAATATTCAGTTCGTCACATGTCTTTGCTTTATGTATATTTTGTTATATGATGTCTTAGTGTCATGAAATAAGGTCCGTCGGGATTCTTACCTTTGATAACAGTGCTTCAAAATTCAAAGGTAAGAATCCTGACATTGTTTTCTACTAGTCGAACTTACTAATCAACAACTTAGGAAAAAACTTGTTTGTGTAATGCTTCAAAATTCACTTATTACTGTAATAAGATATCTATTTATCAGTATCATATAACATCATATAGTACTTATTAATGTAGCGAACTTAGTACCAAACAGTATCATATACTTTTTTTCCTGATTTGTTGATTACTAAGTTAAATTAATTTGATGAGAGCGATTACTGGTCCATACATTTATCATCGTCGTAGTATGTTGTGAAGTAAGGCTGATTTCATTCTCATTTTCACTTGGTTAAGTTCCAGCTACATGATTGTTGTATGATAAAAATTCTACATTTTCAATTTATTCATCTAATATTTAATTATTTTTTCATTCGACAACAGCTAGACATGTAACCCAATTGATGCGATCAATAGCTAAAAGTTGGTTATAATTTGAGACTCTATTACAAATGGGAAACTTTGGTGTAAAAAGTTGATTTTTTTTTTTCAATCAAATAAATTTTATTAACCATCACCAAAAGGCTGTCAACAAGCCTGACAGGTGATCCAAAAGCAAAGCAGAACAACTACACCAATCAAAAATCATACAAAATATACAAATGAAGAGCAAAAGACCAAACCACCAGAAGTAGGCTAGGCAGATCGGCGACGGAAGAAGGAAGCTGGCAAGAAAAACCGACGATGGGCTCCGGATAAACCACCGTCCATCAAACATCGTCATCGAGCTCCGGCAATGCCACCGTCCGATGCCGATGTCGTAAGACAACCATGCACAACAACAGTTAGAATGAGTCTAGCTCACATGAAAAATCCCATCAAAGCGCCCAACAACCAAAGAACAGCAAAAGCGGAATCCAAGAGAAAGATCCAAATGTCCTTCTGCCAAGCGACACCCTAAAGCAGAAAGAAGAGCTCCAACCCAACCAACATACCAGAACCTGAAATCAAAAGGCAGGAGAAAACGAAATACAAAAAAAAGAGAGGGGGGGAGGGGTGGGGGCGGGATGAGGGAAAAGGGAACAAGATGACCTGCAAGCAAGAGACACAAGTCTCGAGACCGGAGATCAACCAATTCCCGTTCTAAAGGAAGGCTGAGAGTAGGAAATTGAAAGCAGGGCCGCAAGGAGATCAGAACGAGAGTTGACTGATCCTCTGAAAGGTCTACCTCGAAACGCCAAGAAAACATCATTTCTAACCCGCCGAATAATGGAAAAAGGATCCATTGGCGTCTCCTCAAAAATAGCCTTATTCCTCGCACACCAGATGTGCCAGCAAATCAGACAAGGAATCAATCGACAGGTGATAGAACGAAGAGATTTACCACTTCTACCGATCCACCAGGAACCTAGAAGGTCGTTCGACGAGGAAACGCAACCACGAATACCCATCAAATTTCCGAAGTAGTTCCAGCAGGCTCTGGCGGTACAGCCTGAAAAAAGCAAATGGTCCACCGTTTCCGTTTCACCGCTGCCGCAGCATCTGCAACGAGAAACAAAACAGATACCAATCCTCTGAAGGTTCGTATCAACTGGCAAACCATTATGAAGGGTTCGCCACATGAAAAGAGACACTTTAGGGGGGATTCTAGCGTCCCAAATGAAAGAAAAGATGGGGAAAGCGGGGGCAGAAGAACGAGAAGAGAGCCAGACCTTACGAATAGAAAACGGGCCACCATCCCATCCGGATTGGCCTCCATGAGAATCAGAGAACAACTTGACCGTTTGCATATGCTTCCATGTTTCACTAGCGAATGATGGAGATCCTGTGAAGCCACCAGAGGCCAACCTCTGGTATTTGGCGTGAAGGAACGAAGCCCAGAGCGAATCGTTAGAACCAATCCTGTACCACAACTTGCAAGCGAAAGCCGAACAAATGTCCTTCGGATTTCGCAAGCCAAGCCCACCCTCAATCTTAGGACGACAGATAACATCCCAGGATACCCAGTGATGGCGGTGATTGTCGACCTTCGAACCCCAGAAGAAGGAGGAGGCCAGAGATTGGAACGACCGAAAAAAAGAAGTAGGGGTCATAGCGGCGAAAACATGAGTGCCCAAAGAGCCTAAAACAGATTTGATGAGGACCAATCTATCTGCAAGGGACAGAAGCGACGCATTCCAACGGATGATCTTACCCCTAACTTTATCGGTCAGAGGGTCGAACAGGGCGTTAAGTTTCCTACCTCTGTAGAGGGCAATACCCAAATAAGGAAGAGGAAGAGACGTTACCCTGAAGCCGGTAAACGATTCTACCCAGGAGACCCTTTCAGGCTCCACGTCCTTCGAATGGACGAAACAACTCTTTGAAGAGTTGACCAGTTGACCCGAACACCTTTCGTAAAGGTGGATGAACCGAAAGAGCGGTCGAACCGAAGTTCGATTCCCATTGGAGAAAATGACAATGTCGTCCGCAAAGAAAAGGGAAGAGACGAGAGGACATCCACTGGGAAGTCTGAAACGATGAATTTAGGTCCATGATTATATTCTTACTTTCCATTTCCCATGTACAATAGTGGGAAAGTGAAAAGCTATTATACAATCTAGTAGACTAGATATATACATGCATGCATAACATGCGTGCGTGCATGCATGATTACATGCATTATCTTTAGAATGTAATTATAACGTGTCTGTATACACACACATTATAGAGTTATAGATGATGTTTTTTTACTGAAGATGTTTGTTTGATATTAATGTGATATGAACATATATTGGATGAGCAAGGGTTAGAATAGAGGGAAAAATTAGCTGCCATCATTAGACACCTAACTTTTATACTATTTGCATTCAAGATGCACCTTAACCAGATCATGAATTTTTTTAACGTGTTGATGCCCTACATATCAATTTTAGAAACATTTGCAAGACAGGTCATGACACATATCTGATAAGCTAATGTAGCAAGTTTGTAACATGTCGTGCAGTGAACAATTCCAATTTTTAATCATTAACTTATTCGATTGTCCTCAAGATTACTTCTTTCCAACACACCCCGATGGGTATCTCAAATAGTAATAAACCAATGTTGTGATTGCGTTACCTTCATGTAGAAACTGTTTTTTATAACAAAAAATGAAAACATCAATCTCTGAAATGAGTGCATCTATGTATGTGAAGCATGAAACCATTGATTGGATAGTCTTCTATAGCTTGAACTTCAATGTATGGATTTTAAATCTAATGCAGATTATAAGATGACTTAAACATGCATGGTTCTAGATAGGTACTTTCGTATAGTTGATTAGATATGCAATTGAAATTATACAGACATTTATCCTATTACTTACACCATGTAATGGATTATTCGCTCAAAACTATTTTTGTAGGGAGCCTTCCATGTTAAGCTCAATAAACTGTGATATCTCTGTTGATTCACCAAAAAAGAGGTAGAACTAAACTGTTGTATTTTTGCATTTTTGTTCCTAGCTTACTTTTTTTCTCATTGTTCATCGTATATAGCTTCGGTACATGGTTAATATATGTCGTATAATTCATAAGTAATCACATTGTCATTCGGAATTATTGCTTTGCATCATAACCAGTCCCTCCAAGGATCATCAACACTTTTCCCTTCCTTCTTGGTTGGTGAACAGTATATATATATTGAGTGCAGAAGGTGAAAACTTTGGTATTAGTCTGAGTCATGGGGTAGAGGTGAGTGTTTAATATTCTTAAGTTTATCTAAAATCTTAGATAAAGCTAATGAGGATGTTGGAAGCTATCATCATATATAATGAAAACATATAGTGGTAAACTATAATCTATTATATGGTATCAAATCTAAAATAAAGGTTTTGTATTACTGCATTGTATTTATTAGAAAGTTGGCTTTGAGGTAGTTACTCATAACATAGTCAGTAACATATTATAATGGTCGAATCTAGTATAATGTTGTAAAAATACGATTCTGCTGCAATAATTATGTCTTCAGTGTGCTAAAGAAATATGCATAAAGTTATCCACTAATCAATCACATTACAAATACAACAAATATTTTCTCACAAAAAAATATGGTGTTTGTTATTAAGCCTTGAGTCAACCAACTTATAAACAAACCAAGTACTTTATCTTAGCGAATAAACCCTAAACTTAAAAACCACGGTCCAATAAAACAACTACTCGCTCCTCTTACATATATTTATCTCTTTTATACTCTATTACTTTTCTCTTACCTGACTCTGTACTGAAGATACTCTCTCTAAACTAAACAATTTTTTAGTTGTCAAATAGCTCATAACAAAACTACTATAAACATGAAAGTGAATTTCCTCGTGAATACATAAACTTGAAGCACACATAGTATTGTTTCAATACTATTTGCTTTTATTTAATGGTTGACCAACTGACATTATTTTTATGTGTCAGTTGGTTCATAATGAGTTTATAAAAGCAATTCTTCTTTCAAGTGTATGAAAATAAAAATGTACTCTAAAGTGAAATATATCTAAAATGGACACAACTTTTTCAAACATTTGTTCATTGGTGCTAAGTTCTTAAAATATGATATTATTTTGCAGAAGCTACTCATAAAAAAGGCTTTTCATGATTTGTCCCAATGACTACATTTCATAATTATTTGATTTAGCGCAAGGATCTGAAATCTATCCGATAATAAGTATATTTTATTTTTGTTTTTTTACCTAAGAAAATTCATACTAAAAAGCTAGCATTCATAGTCATATTCGTCAATAGTCAAAAACCAATCACAATACAATGCATGATTAAAACAAGATAGGGTGAAACTAAAAAGTGGATTAAAATGGAAATAAGAAAAGTAGACAAGAGCAACAGTAAGTGAAGCAATAAAAACAACAACAAAGCTGAATCCAAAGGAGATCAAAGTGAAAGCAACATGGCTTTAAGCAGAAGTAGCTACAGGAGCCATGGGAGTGGTGCTTGCAGTTGAAGGAGTAATCATCATAGGACTGCTATAGCTTCCAGTGGGCATTGGGGAGGGGTGGTTGTGGGGGAGATGTAGGGTATAGACCTTAAAATTTTGGCCTCCGGAACAATGACCAGGAAATCCACATAGGAAAAAGTTGACGCAGCGGATTAGCAGAAAACTTGATATGTCGATGGAATTAGCAATCGGTGGATTGAATATACTGCAATGCCCAAATCCGTTGATCCAAAAATGCCGGATTCTAGCTATCTTCGTCTCGTTGATCGCGCACGATACCGAGAAACAAAGATCTACGATTCTTCGACGTTGATCAAGCGAACTTGATTCCGCGAATCGGCTTCAACAAACGTTGATTCGAGCGCACTCGAATGACGTAGGTGGAGATAGAAGATTTCACCCGACTACCAATTTAATGAAAGCACAAAGCTAACCAAGAAGAATTTTATTCCAATTTTCAACAACCTTTACAAATGACACGACTTGTCTATTTATAGGCTTACAACTCAATACACGACTTAAAAAAATTACAACACACTGAGTACACGACTAAAAGAAAAGAAAAATATGCAGTGACTTAATGCTAACTCGGTTACGACTCATGTTAACTCGGCAACGGCTCAACTGAAGCTTTCTTCGCGTCTTAAAAGAGAAACAACGGCGACCTAAATAAGTCGCTCGCGACTTAACTTCCTACGCGCCTTAGTAAATCATCGTCGACTCAAATAAGGTCGTTCGCGACTTATGGAATTGGAGTATGCTACCGAGCTTTGCGACTTAACGAAGTATCATAATACTGGAACTTGGGCGACTCAATTTCAATTCGCGTTTTAGGTATTAGGCCGGGGATGGAAGGGTTGGGTCGTAAGTCGTGGAGTGGAGTTGGGGTTTGGGTCGTAGGTCGCGATGAGGTGGTTGTTAAGTCGGTCGCGACTTAAGGTGTGAAGTTGGGTCGTGGAGTTGGAATTTAGGTCGTAGGTCGCGATGGGGTTTTTGATGGGATGAGTCGGTTTGATGGGATGAGTCGTAGGTCGTGGAGCAATTGAGTCGTGGGTCGCGGCTGAAGGGGTGAGGTGATTTGCTAAGTCGCGGCAATTGGGCTTGAGGTCGGAGGTGGAGCTAAGCGAGGTAAGTGCTTTCCCTGTATCATCCTCCCTGGGTACGAAAGAATTCGTCCTCGAATTCGCCTTTTTTTGATCACCAGCATGATACGGAATCAAGTGTTTCACATTAAACACATCAGAAGTATGAATCTCTTCTGGCAATCTTAACTGATACGCATTATCATTGATCTTCTTCAAGATTTCTACTGGACCAATCTTTCGAGCTTTCAATTTGTTGTAAGTTCCAACCGGAAAACGATCTTTCGTCCAAACGACATATACCAAATCTCCCTCTTTGAAGACAACACTTCTTCGTTTCTTATCTGCCATTTGTTTATACTTCTCATTCGTCTTAAGCAATCGTTCCTGTACAACTTTGTGGCATTCCTGTAACTCATTCACCAAATCACTAGCCCGCTTAACAACTCCTTTCTGATATGGTACTGTCGTTAAATCCAATGGTCCCTTTGGAATGGTTGAATATACAACTTGAAACGGACTGAATACAGTACTTCGATTAACGGTGTGATTATGCGCAAACTCCGCTTGACACAATTTCATATCCCAGCTTTTCAAATTGTCTTTCACAAGACATCTCAGTAAATTTCCCAACGATCGGTTAACCACCTCTGTTTGCCCATCAGTTTGCGGATGATAAACACTGCTAAAATTCAGTTTTGTTCCCACCATCTTCCACAAACTAAGCCAAAAATGACTTAAAAATCTGGTATCCCTGTTTGAAACAATAGACTCCGGCAACCCATGTAAACGATAGATTTCTTTAAAATATAACTGAGCAACACGAACAGCATCTGCCGTTTTCTTACAGGCTATAAAATGTGCCATCTTCGAGAATCTGTCAACCACCACAAATATAGAATCATTACCCCTTTGAGTTCTTGGCAAACCCAAAACAAAATCCATACTCACATCAACCCATGGTTTAGCGGGTACGGGCAACGGCATATACAACCCAGCATTGGTCGTAGTTCCTTTCGAAACCTGACAGATATGACATCGCTCCACAAACCTTTCCACTTCTTTCCTCATTGACGGCCAAAAATAAGATTGAGAAATTAACTGCAACGTACGATCTCTACCCACATGGCCTTCTTCATGTAATTCTTTAACAATCTTCATTCTCAAGCTACAATCTGGAATGCATAATCGATTCCCCTTTAATAAGAATCCATCAACCAATACAAATTCATTGGTATTCCCATCCTTAACTTTCTCAACAAACTTTGCAAAGTAAGGATCCTCCTCAAACAACTCTGGCAATAATTCGAATCCTGTCACTTCAACTTTCAATGTTGTCAACAAGTGATTCCTCCTGCTCAAAGCATCCGCTACACGATTTGTTACCCCTGGTTTGTGTTTCACAACGAAAGTAAACTGCTGCAAATAGGCAACCCATGATGCATGTCTCGCTGAAATCTTGTCTTGGCCTTGTAAATGCTTTAACGCCTCATGATCAGTGTACAGAACAAATTCTTTCTGAAACAGATAGTGTCTCCAATGCTTAACAGCCTAAACAATTGCGTAAAACTCCATATCGTACGTGCTATACCTCATCTTTGCTCCTGATAACTTCTCACTGAAATAAGCAACTGGCCTTCCATTCTGACTTAAAACTCCGCCAATACCAACTTTTGAAGCATCGGTATGTAATTCAAACAGTAACTGGAAATTCGGTAAAACAAGAATTGGTGCTGTTGTCAACAGTTCTTTGATTTTCTCAAAGGCAATCCCGGCTTCCTCTGACCATACAAACTGTTTCCCTTTCATGCAATCAGTAACTGGAGCCATCACGCTACTGAAGTGTGGAATGAATCTTCGGTAGAATGACGCTAGCCCATGAAAACTTCTCACTTCCGTAATTGTTTTTGGCTGTGGCCAATTTCTGACTGCTTCAACTTTATTCTGGTCCACCTGTATACCTTCTCCTGACACAACATATCCCAGAAATAAAACACTATGTGTCATGAACACGCATTTCTTCGTAGCAGCATAAAATTGTTCCTCACGAAGAATAATCAGCACTTCCCTCAAGTGTTGAACATGCTCCTCCATATTCCGGCTATATATCAGAATATCATCGAAATAAACCACCACGAACTTCCCAATGAATGGTCTAAAGATTTGATTCATCACCCGCATGAATGTACTAGGTGCATTTGATAAACCAAATGGCATAACCAACCATTCGTATAACCCCTCTCTCGTCTTGAAGGCTGTCTTCCATTCGTCTCCAGGTCTAATCCGAATTTGATGATATCCGCTTTTCAAATCAATCTTTGAAAAGATAGTAGTCCCACTCAACTGATCTAGCAAGTCATCCAACCTCGGCATTGGAAATCTATATCTCATAGTAATCTTATTCAAGGCTCGACTGTCAGTGCACATCCTCCACGTCCCGTCCTTCTTCGGTACTAATAAAGCCGGCACAGCACATGGACTTAAACTTTCCTGCACACGTCCCTGCTCAAGTAACTCTTCCACATATCTCCTCAACTCTTCATGTTCCTTCGAACTCATTCGATAATGTGGTCTATGCGGTAATACTGCTCCCGGAACAAGATCAATTCGATGTTGAATGTCTCTCAGTGGCGGTAACTCCTTAGGAAACTCTTCTGGAAATACATCCTCAAATTCTTTCAATACTGGCTTCACTTCTTCTGGGATTTCAACCTCTTCACTACAATCTCGTCCAATCAACAAGAATACTTCAGGCTCTTCTTCAACTTCCTTAACAAACTCCTTCAAAGTTAACAAAGTTTTCAGCTCTTCAATGTCCTCAAGCTTGCTTTCTTTCTG
Organism: Allium cepa; assembly: GCA_030765085.1. NCBI lineage: Eukaryota > Viridiplantae > Streptophyta > Magnoliopsida > Asparagales > Amaryllidaceae > Allium > Allium cepa. The sequence continues at coordinate 502,586,864 of CM060944.1, read as the reverse complement.
TTGTTGTTTCTTGGGAACTAAAGTGATTTTAGTACCTTCGAACATGAAACTGTAGCTATTAGCACGACCATCATGTTGTACTGCTCTATCAAACTGCCATGGTCTGCCCAACAACAGATGACACACATCCATGTCCACTACATCACACCAAATTTCATCTTTGTATTTCTTCCCAATTGAAAATTTCACACAAGCTCTTCGTCCAACTTTCACCTCACCTCCTTTCCTCAACCAAGCTAACTTGTACGGTTTAGGATGCTTCTCGGTTTTCAATTCCAACTTCTTCACAGCCTCTGTAGAGATAATATTATCGCAACTCTCAGCATCAATAACAAATTTACAAACTCTTCCAAGGATAGTACAAGTAGACTGAAATATGTTATTCCTCAACCAACTGTCTTCCTCCTCTTGCTTCGGTGTCAAACAACTTCTCCTCATCATCAGTGAATATCCTTCGTCTCCCGACAACAAGTCTTCCTCCTCAACCGGTAAGGAATTAGAACACTCTGCCTCTTCTTCCTCTTCTTCAACCTCATCTATCATAGTTCTCTTCTTCGGCTTTGGACACTCGTTGCTTTTATGACCCATCTCCTTGCAATTGTAACATTTGAAACCACTGTTAACCTTCGCCTTCTCACCCTCCTTCACAACTGGTTTTGCAACAGCTTTAGGAACATTAGAACTTCCACTGACTCCCTTCACTTGATTGTTAGAATTAGTAAACACACCACCTCCACGCCTTCCCTGCTTCTCCCAAGCCAACGCTTTCTGATGTGCCTCCGCTACAGATCTTGGATCAAACATATTAACCATATCCTGGATCTGCATTCGTAACCCTCCAACAAATCTTGCTGTCAGCTGCTCTTCCGTTTCCATTATATCGTTCCTGGCAATGAGTTGGTAAAATTCATCTGTATAGTCATTGACCAACTTCGTTCCCTGCCTTAGATTCTGCAATCTCTGGTACATAAGTGACTGAAAGTTGTATGGTAAAAATGTAGCTCTCATCATTTTCTTCATCTTATCCCACTCAACAACCTTTGACTTCCCCATCCTTTCTCTCGTAAGTTTAGTTTGCTGCCACCACGCCAAAGCTCTCCCCCTCAACCTAGTAGCAACCAACTTCACTCGACGATTCTCCGACACTTCCTTGAAATCAAAGATTTCCTCCACATTTGACAACCACTCTAAAAACTCTTCAGCAACCATCCCGCCTTTAAATTCTGGAATCTCCATCTTCATTCCCGATTCCCATCGATGATCATCCACTACATCTCGATACTGACGACGTGTCGGATCTCTATCTAGGTAATGAACAGTTCCTCTTTCACCATCAAACTCCTCATCATAGTCTGACGTATAGCGTTGTCGATCACGACCACCAACATCTCTACTACCACTCCTTCGATCAACATTTCTATTACGATTGTCAAAACTTCTATGCTCTTGATTTTCTCTCCTCTCTCGATCTGAATGTATCGAAGTTCTACTCCCTCCATGGTTCGATTCAGGTGAAACTCTTCTTCTACTTTGATTCATTTCAAGCATCATTCTCTCTAAGCGACCAATTCCTTCATTCAACTTCTCAGTGAAGCTTTCGTTGATGCGTTGCTCCATTTCATCGGCCTCTTCTCCTCCATACAAGGCATTAATATTGCGATGACGTTGAGCTCGTCTCGGAGGCATGGTTGATCTTCAAACGAATAATTCAACAAATCTCCAAACTTCAACAAATCAAAAATTCAACAAATTTGACTTCAAAAATCTTCAAACAAAACAACTCCAAAACTACAATACAAATCAACTAGCACGGCTTCAAGCTTGCTTCGAACTTCACTTTGGCGTGCAAACTCTCCCACGCAAATTCAAACACCTTTCCCACGCAAATGATTATGGATCAAACACCCCAAACTTGTTGCAACTTCAATATGAACACGACGAACAACTTCAAACTTCAAATACTTGGCTCCAAGACCCGATTTAGCTATGATTGGCTAAAACAAGCTCTGATACCAAACTGACGCAGCGGATTAACAGAAAACTTGATATGTCGATGGAATTAGCAATCGGTGGATTGAATATACTGCAATGCCCAAATCCGTTGATCCAAAGATGTCGGATTCTAGCTATCTTCGTCTCGTTGATCGCGCACGATACCGAGAAACAAAGATCTACGATTCTTCGACGTTGATCAAGCGCACTTGATTCCGCGAATCGGCTTCAACAAACGTTGATTCGAGCGCACTCGAATGACGTAGGTGGAGATAGGAGATTTCACTCGACTACCAATTTAATGAAAGCACAAAGCTAACCAAGAAGAATTTTATTCTAATTTTCAACAACCTTTACAAATGACACGACTTGTTTATTTATAGGCTTACAACTCAATACACGACTTAAAAAAATTACAACACACTGAGTACACGACTTAAAGAAAAGAAAAATATGCAGTGACTTAATGCTAACTCGGTTACGACTCATGTTAACTCGGCAACGGCTCAACTGAAGCTTTCTTCGCGTCTTAAAAGAGAAACAACAGCGACCTAAATAAGTCGCTCGCGACTTAACTTCCTACGCGCCTTAGTAAATCATCGTCGACTCAAATAAGGTCGTTCGCGACTTATGGAATTGGAGTATGCTACCGAGCTTTGCGACTTAACGAAGTATCATAATACTGGAACTTGGGCGACTCAATTTCAATTCGCGTTTTAGGTATTAGGCCGGGGATGGAAGGGTTGGGTCGTAAGTCGTGGAGTGGAGTTGGGGTTTGGGTCGTAGGTCGCGATGAGGTGGTTGTTAAGTCGGTCGCGACTTAAGGTGTGAAGTTGGGTCGTGGAGTTGGAATTTAGGTCGTAGGTCGCGATGGGGTTTCTGATGGGATGAGTTGGTTTGATGGGATGAGTCGTAGGTCGTGGAGCAGTTGAGTCGTGGGTCGCGGCTGAAGGGGTGAGGTGATTTGCTAAGTCGCGACAATTGGGCTTGAGGTCGGAGGTGGAGCTAAGCGAGGTAAGTGCTTTCCCTGTATCAAAAGTGAACCCTCCCGACTTGATCACTATGGAGTCATTTCCAGTTGCATTGTTCAACATTGACCATTTTTTGTTGTATTTATCATAGTTGGATTTGCTGACCTCCTATCATATTGTGGTACTGGCTGCTATATTCAACAAGACGGTGTCGCCAATATGGACAATTTTCTTAGAAGCTCACGTTCCTATCAGTTTTTCCAACAGTCCATACAGTTGCATCCCCAACTTAGAAAACTGTAGCAGAACTCATGATAATGCAGGAAGCAACTACAAAAAACACAAAAATTCCATGCTTATTTCTTCCATTAAAGGAAATTTCGGTAATCGAGGTTAAATAAGCATGGTTTCCCGTTAATACATTTGAATAATTGGTGATTGATTTTTTTAATCTAAATGCAATATAAACGTCGAATATTTGTGCTGATGGAAAAAGTATTTGTTAACGTGGATACAATTTTAGTCAACTTATCAAGTTTGTTTTTACAGTGAAGTATGCTTATTTGTCAATGAGCCAACATAGTATATTTCCATGCAGATTCACTAGACCCTGTTCATTGTCGGAATGCTCAAAATATCTTCCTATAACATGAAGATTATGAAATATCTGGTTTGCATGTCATGTCTATTCAACTGGTGGACAACTCCAAATTAACGAAGGCTTGGAGATTTTGTCTTTCATGTAAATAAACTTACAATTTATCTAGATGTTCCACTGAAGGCCAACTTCATAAAAACTTTTACATGCAACTTAGTGCAAGTCTGCAGTTTTACATATTTTGTTTGGGAATAATTTTCTCTGCAGTTCAATATAAGATATACTTTTGTTGGAAATATTGCACAATCTACTTTTATTTATTTGTCTTCGACTATAGCTTATTTTCATAAGCAATAGTGCTTCATCTACATGTATTTAAGCTTAACATGATTGTGTGACTTTGGATTAGGTCAGCAAAAATAAATCCTGTGCTAATAACACAAAAAATATTTTGTTATTGAATTTGTTTGTAGTTTTATGAAATTAGTTCAATTTTTTTCATGTGCTACTATGCATAAAAATAATAATTTATATTTAATATTTAGATTGTACTCTAAATTTATTTTATCTACGCGTTTAATACATAGATAAATCTATTATAATTGTGTTCGTAAATGTATATTCTACTATTTAGAAGTTTTTTACAATTATGTTAGTTTTAAAATTCCAAAACGACAACCGTGTGCGTAGCATGGGTTCACGCTAGTACTTATATATAGCAAATACAAGTACGTTACTATAGCGTTATCCCGTATCCCGATCTTACTCTAATTCCTAAGGATTATGTTTTCAAAAATCATTTTTAGATAAAGTATTTCATAAATCTATGCTGTGATACTAAGTTGTAACATCCCCTATTTGAAGGTCCGAAGCTAAGCACTACAGATGCTGTAGTCATCCATGGTACTAACTTCTGATGACCAATACGGTAATGTTAATGGTATCCATAATATCAGAAGCATATGAATATAAAACAAATCACAGATTTCAAAATAACTTTTTCCATTACATTTTAAAACACATGTTCCATATTCAAATTACACAATCCTAAAACGTTTCCTAAGTAAAGATCCAATATAATTATTACATAAATACGCATAGAGCGACATATGATGATGCCCTCTTGGTTAACCAGAGTACTTTATAGACATAAATATCTTAAATACAACATAGTGAAAAATAAAATAAAACAGCAACTCCTAAATAGTTATCTGTCAGCTACCCGCTCACCTTCGGAAGCTTTATACATCAACCTACTAAAACCTATAAAACCTTAACCCTCAGACCGCTCAAATCAATTTTGAGCATTTAAGAGTTTAAGAGGAAACATAAACTTCGAGTCAGACATAAAGCTTGGTGTGAATAATACTATACATCTTGGATATATGATATTAAGTGAGACCATGCTGCTTAGCAGAAAGGGTTTTCCCTCACTAATATCCTTTTAAAACATATCTTTTGCAAATCATAATCCTGTAGCCAAAACTAGTTGAAACTGTAAAGCATTATATGTAAACTTACATATCAGGTAACAAATGGACTATCTATCCCAACATTATAGTTTTTTTGTTACTAGTAACCTTTGGCTGAATTGGGCCTACCAAACAAAATAACAAAATAGTCTAACATCTGTTAGACACACCTCTTCTGGACGGACTGTCCCTAACTTAACATCTCCTAAGATCACTTGATTCTAATGGTTTTGCGGGCTCATCGATAATCCATTTGTATAAAAACATATATTCTCTTCTGTGTGTAATCATAATTTTAGTCCTACCTCTGACCTACGCACTGGAATTTTGGACTAAATTAGCCGGGGGCAATAGCTAATATATAGGACATGACCCTATACCAGTCTCATCTGGTAGTCTAATATCTAAGTCATTTTACTTAGGAATGCCTTCCCATAATTTTCCCTGAAAACCTCTTCATCTGAAATTGATTTAAAACCTTTTAAAACAAACTTAAACAAGGAAAATAGTTATACGCTATGCTTTACTCAAAATCACATTTCCATGTTATACACACACACACACACACACTCATACTTTACTCAAACCTTTGTTGATGAAAACATTTACATCTTTGAAAGTACTTCTTTCGAATCCATCGAAAGTACCTTCAAAACCAAGTAAAAACCCTTCATTTATCTAGGCTGAAAGACCAAAATCTTCCTTTCGAAACCATACTCAAAACCTTTCGAAACCTTAAAAGTCTTTTCTTTTGAAAGCCATAAAACGTTAGACATCACATCTTAAAACCTTTAAACAGTACCTTTAGAAACCTTTGAAAAAAACCTTCTCTTCCAACTCTTTCGACACACTCAGAAAAACATCCCTTTGGACTCCTTCAAAACCATTGGAAACCACCCCTTCAAAACCTTTCTTTAAAACCTTTTGAAAGCATCAAACCTTTATAAACACAAACCCTGTGGAAATATTTGGGTTCAATTTAAATAAGTGGAAAAACACCTTCTGAAACCATTTAAACCTTCTCTTTCAAAACCTTTGGGTTATAGTTATACCTCAACAGAACAAAAGGGCCTATAAAATCATTTAAATTGAAAGCCAACGTTCTGAAAGTATTTCTAAGTAAAGAAGTGATGGTGTCGAAACTACCCTTTTGAAAACATTGAAGAAGTGGCTAATTTTAAAAGCTAAGTATACCTTTCGAAACCATTGACTTCGAAAGGTGGAAAGCGAAAACTAGAGGTTTTGACCTCTTCGAAAGCATTACTTAAAACAAAAGAGCGCAACCCATTTGAAACCTTTTCTTTTAAAACATTTGACATAGTCGCAAGCCAACCATGTCGAAAGCTATCCCTTCGAAAGCAAAGCATGTGCTATTTTAATTTAAAACATAGGCATACTTCAACCCCTTCGGAACCCATGTTTTGACTATGTACCTTCCACCTTAATTCAGTACGCTACGTACCAAGTAAATTGATACCATGTGCATTGGTCTCGAACGCATGGTGGAAAAACATCCTAGTCGGAACCCCTGATGCCGAAAGTGGTGGAAAATGCTAAAATCATGTAATTTTCATTTTAACTTAAAAGAGTAACACCTTTCAACTAACCTGTTGTTGTTTGTCAAATTTTCACTGGTTGCTAAATATCTTTTTCAAAAGTGCTGCCAATATTTTCAAAAATAAATAATAATTTAACTTTACAAAACACCTCTTCTGCTTAAATAAATATACAAAATAATTAAGTCTCATACCTTAAATAATATTATATAATCATCAAAACACTTAGGAAAATTCTATAAAAATTCCAAAAAATTCTTTCTAATATGTTTTCTAACATATATAAAATTTCAAACCTAAATAATTAATTATTTAGCCGTAAATAATTTATAACCCAATAAGTCATTTTCTTCACTCGAAAATTAATATAAATTAATTCAAAAAATTATGAAAATTGAAACTCATCTCTAAAATATTATTTATGATCTATATCTAAAATTACAAGGCATTTAGATGTCACTAAATATGGTTTTCACATCAAAACATATCATAAAATCTATATGAATAAGCATTAGTCATCAACAAGCATATATAATCATTTAATCATTCAAAAACATGGCTAATTATGAAAATAATTCGCATTTTACCTTAAAATCAAAAATTATTAAAAAACGAGATATAGTCATTATCCACCTTAGCTTTTTGATTAAGGATGTGAGATTGATCTTGATTAATAGATTTATTCTTCTCTTGAATCCTAGCTTTATCTTCTTTGAGATTGTTAATGGTGGCTGGACTTAGAAGTGTTTTTTTTTTTGAGAAAATATGAAATGAACATGTTTTTTGGTTTCCTATGGGTTTAGGGTACAATTTTAATCATATTTTCTATTTTGCCCTCCCTTATTTCCTCCTTAATTATTTGATTCATTGTTTGTTCATTAACATGGCACGAATACCCCTTACTTAAATCACAAATCTCAATCCATTAATCAATTCCATGTTAATGAATTTAATTTAATTAATTAATTTTTTGAAATAATTTCGCTAAAAATATGAGGTATTACAGTGACCAATTGGATTTAGAGGACTGTGTGGCATATTAAGTGGGTTGATTTCAATAAAAATATTTTTACCAAATTTATTCTAAGATCAATTTTGTGATATTATGAATTAAATTATTTTAAATCATATTTCATATAAGTTCAAGTCTGATTTGATTTGAAACATTGTTATAACACTGTTAATATCTTAAAAGTTTAATATAATGTGTACATAATATTACAATGACAAATATGTATAGATATAAATGATATAATATATACAAACCCCTATAACTACTAGAACTTATAACTATATATATGTATGTAACTGGCACTGTGTATATAAGTAGTTGATATCTGATATAAATGCATATTATAAGACAATGTATATATACATAAGTAATTCTAGCCTAATTAATATCATTTTGTGCGTGTGTATAAATATTTTGATATTAATATGTGCATATCACATTTATGTGTTTAAAAAAAATTCGTACTTATGTCGTATATATATATATATATATATATATATATATATATATTAAAGTCGAAAATTAACTAAAGTAAATTAATTTAATTAATATAATATATAATAGATTTTTTTGAATATATATAAATCCTTTAAAATAAATTTGACTGATTATATGTCAATAATCAAAATAGGTTGTATGGATTTGCTTCTCTATTAATTTAATGAACAACAGTATTATTTATTATTATTATTATATATATGTGTGTGTGTATTATAATATATATTCGAATTTATAAAAAATATTTTTTATTATTTTAAAATTGGCGAATGGCAACAACGGCGATAATCCGGATTGCGAGACCAAAGGCCACGAATTCGAACCATGAAACTAACAACCTTGTAACAAGTACATTGAGAATGAGTTGATAGGCATATATTTTCCTAGAGTTTATAAGCGAAATTTGGTTCTCTATGCAACTCCAAGAAAAGGTTAACGATACACCAAAAAACCTTTTTTAAGCAGTTTATAGCACATGACCTACATTGGCACAAGGGATCAAAAATTTTAGCAAGAAAACTTCACTACTCTCTTTGTGGTCATTATAATGAAATTGTAAAGTAATAAAGCGAAAATAATCATAGTGGGCATAGATTTATCAATTGATCCACTTTAAAATCCGTTTTGGTTTCTTTATCGACATTAAGTGAATTGTTCTCATTATTCACTAACATTTGTAGTACACAATCAATAGCTAAAGGTCTTCAAAATCTATGTAACTCCAAGATTAGTCGAGCTATCCAATCAATAAAAATTAACTACTAAAGAATTTATATTTGAAAAGTAATATCTTGTGATATTGATATAAAATAAATAAACTGAACACATTCAGAAAAATGTAGTTTCAAACAAAATTGGGATTTGCGTGGCCTTATTGAAGAAAATGATTTTTTATCAAGAGCGAAACTAAACTTGTGACCATATAAAAAGTAAAATGAATTTTTATTTTTTCAAATCAAAATTTGAGCTCACCTTTGAAATTTTTTGGAAAGCTCAATTCTAAACCAAAAAAGCACAACAGAACAAAATTACTACTGCTAATAAATACTAATATTGATTATTATTTGTCCATAAATTAGTAGGGTGCGGTCAGTGGCCACTAGCTTAAGTGGTTAGTTTATACAGTTTCAGTGCTCCAACATATAATTGGGGACAAATTGAGCTATAGAGTGGCCCATGTTATTTTGATATTATTTTGGTTATTCACTTGTGCTATAACACAAATTCATGTACAATTAGTGAAACTATAATGATAAATGAAAAATACAGTGTTTATAAAGTTTCTAATTTCTAATTTTTGATGGATGTATTACTTTAGCATGTAACATGCATACCAAATATAAGGGGACCGTATCAAAACATTGATACACCACTCTACATCTTTATTTTTACTACTAATAAAGAAAATTCATTGCATAAATTTATTCGGTGTCTTTTTGAAGCTCCAAATATACCCTTTACATCTCAGAGAGAAATTATACTCAAATATGGGGTTGTAGCCTGTTATTTTTTAAGTATAACTGTTAATTACCATGGAGAAATATAATATGCAGTCATAAGCTAAAGTACCAGTGTTCCATATTGTCTATAATTTACGTGGGAGTTCATCGATCGAAGTCTCACCTAATTCCGAGTTAGTATGAAGAAGTTATTGCAATTTATACCCAAAATAGCGGCTTTTGCCTAGGCAGAGTTCAAATATGAGGATGTAGCTTGTTATTGTCTATGTACAATTGTTAGTAACCATGGAGAACTATAGTGTGCGTTCAAGAGATGAAACATCCAAGTGTTCCATATTGTCTGTAATTTAGATGGGAGCTCATTGGTCGAAGTCTCGCTTGATTCTGATTTAGTATGAAGAAGTTACTGTAGCATAAACAAACAAAATAGCGGCTTCTGCTTAAGCGAGTTCAAATATAGAGATGTAGCCTGTTATTTTTGAAGTACAACTATTAATCACCATCGAAAACTACGGTATACGTCCATAAGATGACATATCCGAGTGTTCTATATTGCCCATAATTTAGGTGGAAGTTCATCGGTCGAAGTCTCGCTTGATTCCAAGTTAGTATGAAGAAGTCATTGCAGTCTGAACAAAAAAATGGTGGCTTCTACCAAGATGGAGTTCAAATATAGTGATGAAGCATGTTATTTTATAAGTACAATTGTTAATCACCATGGACAACTACGGTATACATTCATAAACTGAAGTATCCGAGCATTCCGTATTGTCTGTAATTTAGGTGGGAGTTTGTCAGTCGAACTCTAACCTGAGTCCGAGTTAGTATGAAGAAATTTTTACAGTATAAACAAAAAAATAGCTACTTCTGCCTAAATGGAGTTCAAAAATGAGGATTTAGCCTGTTATTTTCCGAGTACAACTGTTAGTCACTATGGAGAAGCACAATGTGTGTTTAAGAGATCAAGTATCCAAGTGTTCCATATTGTCTGTAATTTAGATGGGAGATCATCGGTCGAAGTCTTGCCCGATGTAACGACCCGCAAATTTTGATAATTAAATTTGTTAATTTAATAAGATTTTTGTTAACTTAATGTTGAAGGAAATAAAAATTTGGAATTTAATAATGTAATGAATGCTAAAATGAAATGTAACAATGGTAATTAAAATTAATTATTGACAATTAGAGTGAAATCCCAATAATGAAATAGTGTAAATTGTTGCACTTGGTTATAAATTGAAAATAAGTAAATAAGGGTAAGTGTTATGTAAATAAATAAATCAGTATAATTAATGGTAATTGGATGAATTCCATATTATGTAAGTAATTATAATAATTAGCTGAATAGATAATAAACTTAAGTGCAAATTAAAGGTTATGATAATAATTTTACAAATTACATATTTAATTTTTCAATGAAATTAATTGGAAATCAATTACATTTGAACGTAAGTAAATGTCCATCAATGTGAGTTAGGACAGTAATTGTAAAGTGTGAAAGTAATAAAATGAATGGAAGAGTATATTTTATTCATAAGATAAAATAAAGAAATGAAACCAAGTTGAATAAATTAATTGAGGGTTTTTAATTATAATAAATGTAGATATTTGACAAATTCAATATAATTCAAAACAACACTTAATACAAAGAAGGGATGAAAATTCAAATATATTGATGTAATGAAAGATAAATGAATATTAACTAGGGTTATGGAGTAATATAGACTTAATAAAAGTGATTAGTATTGATCAAATCAGTTATTTGGAATTAATTATAATTAAATGGAATTCAATTCACAATAAATGAAGTTAAATACTGTGACAATTGATATTTGGATGAATTGGGAAATTGCTGATGTATTAGTATATAAACGAATGTGGATTGTACCTAAGATGATAAGTTGATAATAGATTCAATAACAAGATTGAGCAATCAAATATATGGATTTATTGGAAATTTAAACTTATAATTACTGAATTAATTGAAATTGAAATTGAATGCTGTAAATTGTGAAATGTTCAATAATAATTTAATTAGAGAAATTTGTTATAAAGGCTTAGAAACCACTAGAGTAATCCAAGATGATAAAAATTATAAATTATAGAATTTGCATGAAAAAAAATGATTTAATTTAATTTAATATCAATTTATTCAATTAACTGAAAATTGCTATTTTGACTACTGTCTCAGATTTCGACGAAACCTGTTTCATCGGATCCGTAACAGTGAGTTATTGTAGGATTTCAAGTTGCGTAATAATTGGACTTGTTGTTTGATCGTACGGGCTCGAAACGCCTTGAAATCGATTTGATTGAAATCAACTGAAATAAATTTGAAATAAATCGATTTTACCATAACTCCTTCATACGATGGAATTAGGACTTGAAACCTGTTCCATTGATTTTAAAATATTTACAAACGTCTATTTTGATATATGGGTTGATCTATTTTTGTTCCGGAGGCAGAACGGGATTTTCGGGTCGTTTATCATTCCAACCCGAATCAAATCCGATCCGTTATTTCTATTTTCTAACCTACCTATAAATACCTTTGTAACAACCCAGGATTTGCATTACCAATTAATAAATAAAAGTTATGATTTTTATTTATTTTAATGAAGCGTAAAAGGATTTGGAATAACAAAATTTATTTGAAAAAGGCTATTTTAATTAAATGGGAAATATGGGATTTTAAAATGAGGATAAAATGTTATTTTTGGAAAGTTAAATATTTTAGGAGAGATTTAAAAACGGGTTTGGGAAAGAAAAATGAGTTTTATAAAACACATGAACACTTAGACTAATTTCCGGAAACATGTAAATAACCCTCTTCTTATTGGGTTACTAAACTTAACCCAATAACCTACCCTAAACCTCCTCTATAAATTATCTCAAACTCTCCTAACCCCATTCATGCAACCCTAATCAAAACCCTAATCATTTCCTAAAGCTTTCTTAACAAAAATGGCCTCCATCTTCATCTCCTTCTAGTTTTAGCTTATGCAAGTCATTCTATGCAAAGGTAATGCAAATACCCACCTCAAATCCATTTTTATATCTTTCTAATTTCTGAAATTAGTTTGTTAACGCATGTTTTATGTGTTTTTATGATCTTATAGCCTCCTAATCATCTTTTGCTGACTTGGGTTGATGCTATAGTGGTCTTTGTTGCTTTCTAGAGAAGTATATTGCTAAAAACCTCTTCTAATATGTGTTTAATCCTCTTTTGATTTCAATAATCACTTAGTAACACATGTTTTATTATGTAACAAGTGAATCATAGCTCCTTGATCATCTTAGCTTTCATTTTGAGTGTGCACATAAGGTGTTTGTGATATTGCTTCATAAGGTAATGCTAAGCTTTGGCCATTTGTCTCCTTAATATAGTGTATTAATCATTATATGCTAGTTAGTGATTGTTATTAGTGAAATTTGATGCCAAAAACTTGAAAAAAACACCCCAAAATCACTAAAATGCACAATTTCTACAGGCTGGAATGTTTCAGCATGAAAACAGGCTGAAACAGGGCTCTGGGTGCACCAGGGCAAGCCTGGGCTGCACCCAGGAGCAGCAGGCTAGCCCAGTTGGGCTAGCCAGAAGTAGGCCAGCCCGCATGGGCTGGCGCGCATTACCCCCAGCCCATGCGGGCTGGGGCCTGGGCCCGCCACCCCAGCCCGAGCGGGCTGGGGCCTGGGCCGCCTCCCCAGCCCGAGCGGGCTGGGTGGGCTGCTATTTTCCCCAGCCCGAAAAAAAAAATGGAAAAGAAATGGGCTGCTCCCACTTGGTGCAGCCGGGTTCCAACCCACCGGTTGCACCATTTTGGTGCAACCGCTTCAAATTGATTGTTTCTGCAATGAACCTTTGGGCTTCAATTGCTAATCAAAAATTGTCGAACTTTGGTTCACAACCATTCGGAATATTTTCCAACGCGAATGTTGGTTTTCAGTGATTTTCTGATTTATCGATTTCTTTGAGATTCGTCTCTGGATTTCGTACACGGGTTTTTATGAACTATTTTAAAAGGATTTTTCACTCCTAAATGGCTTTCGAAATTATTATATAATATTATTTTTAATTATTAAATTAATTACTCCATAATAGGAGAATTTTCAAAAGCCGTTTTTAAAGTGATTTCAAGATCAATTATAAATCGTTTCGCACCATTATTTTCTATAATAGAAATCTCACACTCACTTTTAGCACGTCGAGCAAAGGGGAAAGGTGCTTAAACGGTTAGGAAATCTCCGGCCTATGGAACCGTGTGTATTTTCTTTCCGGTTAATCCCCGACCTATTGGATTGATCGTTTTGACCTTTGGGTCTAGTTTACCGATGATACGAGGTGGACTTTTTATTGTTTGGAGTGTGAGCTTGCTATTGGTTAGTAAACCGTTTAGTGCGAACGTGGGGTATGGGACTCATTGTTAACACTTTACGGGTTTCTCTCCAAGAAGTTTGTGACACATTAGCCTCTGGGCAGCCAGTATTGGACCTCTGGGTCACCACGCCTCTGGGCAACTGTCTCTGGACACCTGCTCTATGGAGCAGTTTTTCGGCATGTGCCTCTGGGCCTTTATCCTTCTGGGAAGGATCTCGCCGTCTCGCGCGTTCCGCATCTGTGCGAGTGATCGATCACAACTCTATAGTACTTGGCAATAACGACTCTGGTCGGTGCACGTGCAATAATTGTATTATCTGATGATTTTTATATCCATTCGAGTACCGCCATTCGGTGTTGGTTCTATGGAACCATACGATGTAAGTGCGATTACCTTGTGGATTTACAGTGTCTCTGGACACTGCTTTTCAGTATTCGCTTTCATTGACTTTTCAGTATATCCCTATTGCTCTTTAGAGCATCGATCTTTGCTTGGGCATTGATTACAGACGCTGGTCACTCTTGGGATTATTGCGTATGGGCAACTTTATATAGCTTTGACTACGCCGATGATATGAGGCGATTTTATTTATTCCACACTTTGGTGTTGATATGCTCTTTGGAGATTTTTACTGTTTATTGATGATTAGGGATCGTCATTATATTCATGTGGTCCATTATATTCTTCTCTTTGGAGAAGTTCTGTTTTGTTTATGTACCGCATTATTATATATCTCAGTTATTACTGATTGTTTAGCTAGCCCGACCCGAGTGTTTTCGCTCGGGTCAAACCGAGATGTTTCAGGTTAGGTCTCTGGACTTAGCTTTCTGTGCTTCCGCTTGGACATTATCTGCTATGCTGATAGATAGCTCTTTATATTTGTCCACTATCTTGATACTCTGATTATTCAGTCTCTTATGTACATATTTTTGACTCACATGTGTGAGCGGTGGCTTTGTACCCACCTTTTGATATTTGGATCTGTATTGACGATATATTGTACCTATGTTCTGTGACTGTTATGTGACTGTTCTGTGATGATGATGTTATCATTTAGTATTATGTTTGTTCTGAACCTATTTTCCTTAGCCATTGTAGTTACATTATAAATATCAATTGGATATGTCGAACCACTTGAGAAAAGAAAACCACCTATTCGACGTATTCGGTAGTTAGTTATAGCTTGATTACACATCGTCGCTTCCATTATACTCTATTCTCCGTTCTAGTAGACGGTATTACTCCGTAATACTCTTTACTAGAGTGGGTCTCGGAGTGGGGCGTTACATTTTGGTATCAGAGCTATGGTTCAGAACTAAATATAATAAACACAGAACAGTAACACTAAGTACAATACATCTTAGTATGATTCAAATATTACAATGCCCTTTCCTCATGACATTGGATAGATAAGTTAGGAATATGTTTAGGAATACATTTATATTCCGTAGTATTCTACTTTGAATTATCTATCTTTGAATCGTGCTTAACTCCTTCTTACCTTATCTTTCAGTATGGCTGGTAGAGGTAGGAACCTCCGTTCTGCTGATGCTGGACAGTCCAGCAACCCTCAACCTGAGGGCGTATACATGACCACAGACCAGATCATGGAGCTGGTTCGTAACTCTCAGTCGCACTCTCAGTCTCCTACACCAGTTTCTGATGGACCGCGCAAGTCTGCTTTTGGGCGCCTCTGCAGCGACTTTATTCATCTTGGAGGGAAGCCGTTCAATGGCTCTGAGACTGTTCTTGAGGTACAGGCTTGGATCAGAGTTTGCGAGCGTAATTTCACTCGCATGACCCTTCCTGACCATGACAGAGTTCTTGTTGCTTCTAACCATCTTGAGGGCCGTGCCTTGGATTGGTACGAGCTCCTTATTTCTGAGACCGATGAGGCCACTCTCACTTGGGATCAGTTCCGAGAGCGCTTCTTGCTCAAGTTTGTCCCCGAGTCCGAGAAGATAGCCCTTGCACGCCGCTTTATTGACCTTAAGCAAGGGAAGACCTCTGTTGCTGACTATTCTTCATCTTTCGAGGCCCTGTCTAAGTATGGCCTCGAGTTCATTAGCACTCCTTATAAGAAGAATCTCAAATTTGTTGAAGGCCTGAAGAAAGATTTGAAGAAACAGCTTATGCTCCAGCTTAAGCTCCCTTTTGATGAGCTAGTTGACGCAGCGCTTCACCTTGAAGCGGTTGAGCGTGAGAGAGACAGTGATGGAGATGGTGGGGGTTCCAAAAACCCCAATCAGAAGCGGGGTCCATTTCAGAATACCAAGCCTTGGAACAAGAAAAAGAAGACTGGCAGTTCTACTTTTCAGACTCAGCCTCAGACTCGTTCTCAGTCCCAGACTCCTGCTCAGCCTAGTGGGACACGTCCTCCGAAGAAATGCTTCAACTGTGGTTCTCCTGATCACTTTATTCGAGAGTGTCCCAAACCTCTCTATTGCACCTTCTATAAGAAGGAGGGACACAGGATCTCCACTTGTCCTACTGCACCTCATAGATCTGGCAAGCTTAATGCTGCCAAGGCTCCTACATCTTCAGCTCAGCCTCGAGGTACGCATCCTTCCGTTCTCAAAGGTTCTATTTTATTTCATGGTAGATCTTGTATAGTTCTCTTTGATACGGGTGCCTCTCACTTATTCGTATCAAAGGAGCTAGTAGTTGCTTTATCCTTGGATGTTACTTGTTTGGTTTCTTCACTAAGGATTGTGAATCCCATCGGTGGATCCACGACCCTTAGTCTGCTTTGTGAGGATATAGATATTGATCTTTGTGGATTTTCTTTCCATGCGAATCTGCACGTTATGGAGTATTTGGGATTTGACATGATTCTTGGCATGGATTGGCTCGCTCAGTACGACGCCAAAATCATTTGTTCGGAGCGGATATTATTTCTTCGTCATCCTGACTCGTCCGCTCCGTTAGCTATTGCTCTTCAGGATGTTGGGATTTCTGATATTACTTTATTTTCTATTGATTCACGAGATGAGGATTTGGACATATCTCGGTATTCCTGTTGTTCGGGATTTTCCCGATATATTCGAGCCAGTATCAGGCCTGCCGCCAAAGCGGGTCATTGAGTTCCGCATCGATCTCATTCCAGGCTCCCACCCATTTGGGCGTCCTCCCACGAGGATGTCTACTAAAGAGAATGAGGAACTCAGGAAGCAGTTAGTAGAGCTTGAGGCGAAGTAGTTCATTCGGTCCAGTTCTTCGCAATGGGGTGCTGCTGTGGTCTTCGTTAAGAAGACCGATGACTCTCTTAAGCTTTGCATTGACTATCGCAAGCTTAATGAGTTGACCATCAGAAATCGTTATCCATTGCCACGGATAGACGATATGTTTGATTAGTTGAGCGATGCGAAGGTCTTTTCCCAGCTCGACCTTGCCACCGGATTTCCTTAGCTCCGAGTTGCGGAAGATAGCATTCCTCTTACCGCTTTCCGCACTTGTTATGGTTCTTTTGAGTGGTTGGTCATGCCATTCGGTTTGATGAACGCACCGGCTTTCTTTGTCAATCTTATGAATCGAGTATTTCGGAAATACATCGATAGATTCGTTCTGGTTTTCATCGACGATATTCTTATTTATTCTAGATCCGAGGCAGAGCATGCTCATCATCTGCGGATCGTCTTGGATACTCTTCGTCAGCATCAGCTTAAGGCCAAGCTCTCCAAGTGCCATTTTTGGGAGAGCAAGGTCAAGTTCTTGGGCCATATTGTATCGTCTGAGGGTATTTCTGTCGATCCTGCCAAGATCGAAGCTATTCAGAATTGGAAGCAGCCCGAGAACGTTCATGCTATTCGCAGCTTCCTTGGTCTGGCGGGTTATTACCGTCGGTTTGTCAAGGATTTCTCTAGCGTTGCACTTCCCCTTACGACGCTGACTCGTAAGGGTGTTTGCTTTATTCGGTCTGATAAGTGTGAAGCTTCTTTTCAGCGATTGAAGGAACTTCTCACTCATGCTCCTATTCTTGTGGTTCCTGAGAGTAACCAGGATCTTATTGTTTACACCGACGCTTGTGGTAGCAGCCTCGGTGTTGTGCTTATGTAGAAGGATCGGGTAGTTGCTTATGCTTCCAGGCAACTGTGTCCGAATGAGGTTCGCTATCCTACTCATGATCTTGAGTTAGCAGCTATCGTCTTTGCCTTGAAGACGTGGCGTCACTTTCTATTAGGTGAACGCTTCACTCTTTACACCGATCACAAGTCTCTGAAATATCTTTTCAGCCAGAGAGATCTCAACATGAGGCAGCAGCGATGGCTTGAGTTTCTCGCCTCATATGATTTAGATATTCAGTATACCCCTGGCAAGGGTAATCGTGTTGCAGATGCGCTCAGTCGCAAGCACTCGGCGGTAGTTTCTATGATGATTGCCGAGTGGGATATTCTTGAGACCCTATCTTTGTGTGATATTAGAGATCGAGCTCCATCTTCTGATTCTCCGGTCTTACTACTCAGCTTCGAAGCTCGTCCTATCTTATTGGATCGCATTGCCCATGCTCAGCGGCAGGATCCAGACTTATTGCATCTCATTCACCTTCTCGAGTCGGAGATCCAGTGATGAGACATTGCTGGATTATTCTCTTGATTTTCATCAGTGTCTTCGTAGGAAGAACCGTATTGTTGTACCATATGATTCATCACTTAGGCGTGACATTCTGGACGAGTGCCATCGCACTAAGTACACTATACATCCCGGTTCGAGTAAGATGTATGCCGATATGTGTCGGCTATATTATTGGGAGGGTTTGAAGAGAGATGTGGCAAGTTATGTGAGTGGTTGCATGACTTGTCAACAGATCAAGGCTGAGCATCAGCGTCCATCTGGTCTGCTTCAGCCGCTAGAGATTCCATTGTGGAAATAGGATCAGATATCCATGGATTTTATTGACGTTCTGCCTCGATCGAGGTCAGGCCATACTTCTATTTGGGTCATCGTCGATCGCTTGACCAAATCTGCTCATTTTATCCCTATTAGATCCACTCGGACTGCTCCTCAGCTTGCCAAGCTATATGTTAAGGAAGTCGTTCGACTTCATGGCATTCCTAGCTCTATCTCTGTGATCGAGACACTATTTTCACTAGTCACTTCTAGAAGTGCCTACAGTCAGCTTTGGGCTCAAAGCTGAATCTCTCGACTGCTTATCACCTTCAAACCGATGGTCAGACTGAGAGGGTGAATCGTGTTTTGGAGGATCTTTTGCGCTGTTGTATTCTGGATTTCGGAGGAAGTTGGGAGGATCACTTACCGCTTGTAGAGTTCTCCTACAACAACAGCTTTCAGTCTAGTATCGGCGTGGCACCTTTCGAGGCTCTATACGGAAGGCCATGTCGCTCTCCTGCTTGTTGGTTATAATCTGGCGAGAAGCTTATTCTTGGTCCAGATTTAGTTCGGGAACCTTCTGAAAAGATTGTTCTTATCCGTCAGAGAATGAAAGAGGCACAGGACCGCCAGAAATCCTACGCGGACAATCGTAGGAAGCCTCTTGGGTTCTCCATTGGTGATTTTGTCTTCATTCAGATTTCTCCCATGAAGGGGGTTGTGCGTTTCAGCTCTACAGGGAAGTTGGCTCCTCGATATGTTGGACAATTTCCTATTACGGAACACATCGGCCCCGTTGCTTATCATGTGGCTCTACCTGCTCATTTTGCCGGAATGCATGACGTGTTCCATGTTTCTCAGCTTCGCAAGTGTGTTCGCGATCCTGACTCTATCATTGAGCCATATGTCGTGCCTGATTTAGAGATCTTACCTGACTTATCTTTGGAGCAGCAACCTCTCCGTGTGCTTGATTCGGAGGTTAGATGCCTTCGCAACAAAGACGTTCCACTCGTGAAGATTCAATGGTCACCGAATCCTAAGGACTGCACTTAGGAGACCAGAGAATCTATCGAGCGCTCTTATACTGGCTTTCTCCCATCTTCTTCTGCGGGTAAGAATTCTCTATTTTATCTCTATCACTTCTTTTATGGACTTGACGTTATAGACGACATCTATCTTAAGGAATTGCGGGGACGCAATTTTCTTAAGGGGGGAGTCTGTAACAACCCGGGATTTGCATTACCAATTAATAAATAAAAGTTAGGATTTTTATTTATTTTAATGAAGCGTAAAAGGATTTGGAATAACAAAATTTATTTGAAAAAGGCTATTTTAATTAAATGGGAAATATGGGATTTTAAAATGAGGATAAAATGTTATTTTTGGAAAGTTAAATATTTTAGGAGAGATTTTAAAACGGGTTTGGGAAAGAAAAATGAGTTTTATAAACTTACATGAACACTTAGACTAATTTTCGGAAACATGTAAATAAGCCTCTTCTTATTGGGTTACTAAACTTAACCCAATAACCCACCCTAAACCTCCTCTATAAATTATCTCAAACTCTCCTAACCTCATTCATGTAACCCTAATCAAAACCCTAATCATTTCCTAAAGCTTTCTTAACAAAAATGGCCTCCATCTTCATCTCCTTCTAGTTTTAGCTTATGCAAGTCATTCTATGCAAATGTAATGCAAATACCCACCTCAAATCCATTTTTATATCTTTCTAATTTCTGAAATTAGTTTGTTAACACATGTTTTATGTGTTTTTATGATCTTATAGCCTCCTAATCATCTTTTGCTAACTTGGGTTGATGCTATAGTGGTCTTTGTTGCTTTCTAGAGAGGTATATTGCTAAAAACCTCTTCTAATATGTGTTTAATCCTCTTTTGATTTCAATAATCACTTAGTAACACATGTTTTATTATGTAACATGTGAATCATAGCTCCTTGATCATCTTAGCTTTCATTTTGGGTGTGCACATAAGGTGTTTGTGATATTGCTTCATAAGGTAATGCTAAGTTTGGCCCTTTGTCTCCTTAATATAGTGTAGTAATCATTATATGCTAGTTAGTGATTGTTATTAGTGAAATTCGATGCCAAAAACTTGAAAAAACACCCCAAAATCACTAAAATGCACAATTTCTGTAGGCTGGAATGTTTCAGCCTGAAAACAGGCTGAAACAGGGCTCTGGGTGCACCAGGGCAGGCCTGGGCTGCACCCAGGAGCAGCAGGTTAGCCCAGTTGGGCTAGCCAGAAGTAGGCCAGCCTGCGTGGGCTGGCGCGCATTACCCCCAGCCCATGCGGGCTGGGGCCTGGGCCGGCCACCCCAGCCCGAGCGGGCAGGGGCCTGGGCCGGGCCACCCCAGCCCGAGCGGGCTGGGGCCTGGGCCCGCCACCCCAGACGAGCGAGCTGGGGCCTGGGCCGCCTCCCCAGCCCGAGCGGGCTGGGGGGGTGGGGGGGCTGCTGTTTTCCCCAGCCCATGCGGGCTAGGGCTGAAAAAAGAAAAAGAAAAAAAAGAAAAAAAAAGAAATAGAAAAAAATGAAAAAAAAAATGGGCTGCACCCACTTGGTTGCACCATTTTGGTGCAACCGAGTCCGGGTTGCACCATTTTGGTGCAACCGCTTCAAATTGATTGTTTCTGCAATGAACCTTTGGGCTTCAATTGCTAATCAAAAATTGTCGAACTTTGGTTCACAACCATTCGGAATATTTTCCAACACGAATGTTGGTTTTCAGTGATTTTCTGATTTATCGATTTCTTTGAGATTCGTCTCTGGATTTCGTACACGGGTTTTTATGAACTATTTTAAAAGGATTTTTCACTCCTAAATGGCTTTCGAAATTATTATATAATATTATTTTTAATTATTAAATTAATTACTCCATAATAGGAGAGTTTTCAAAAGCCGTTTTTAAAGTGATTTCAAGATCAATTATAAATCGTTTCGCACCATTATTTTCTATAATAGAAATCTCACACTCACTTTTAGCACGTCGAGCGAAGGGGAAAGGTGCTTAAACGGTTAGGAAATCTCCGGCCTATGGAACCGTGTGTATTTTCTTTCCGGTTAATCCCCGACCTATTGGATTGATCGTTTTGACCTTTGGGTCTAGTTTACCGATGATACGATATGGACTTTTTATTGTTTGGAGTGTGAGCTTGCTATTGGTTAGTAAACCGTTTAGTGCGAACGTGGGGTATGGGACTCATTGTTAACACTTTACGGGTTCCTCTCCAAGAAGTTTGTGACACATTAGCCTCTGGGAAGCCAGTACTGGACCTCTGGGTCACCACGTCTCTGGGCAACCGTCTCTGGACACCTGCTCTATGGAGCAGTTTTTCGGCATGTGCCTCTGGGCCTTTATCCTTCTGGGAAGGATTTCGCCGTCTCGCGCGTTCCGCATCTGTGCGAGTGATCGATCACAACTCTACAGTACTTGGCAATAACGATTCTGGTCGGTGCACGTGCAATAATTGTATTATCTGATGATTTTTATATCCATTCGAGTACCGCCATTCGGTGTTGGTTCTATGAAACCATACGATGTAAGTGCGATTACCTTGTGGATTTACAGTGTCTCTGGACATTGCTTTTAAGTATTCGCTTTCATTGACTTTTCAGTATATCCCTATTGCTCTTTGGAGCATCGATCTTTGCTTGGGCATTGATTACAGACGCTGGTCACTCTTGGGATTATTGCCTATGGGCAACTTTATATAGCTTTGACTACGCCGATGATATGAGGCGATTTTATTTATTCCACACTTTGGTGTTGATATGCTCTTTGGAGATTTTTACTGTTTATTGATGATTAGGGATCGTCATTATATTCATGTGGTCCATTATATTCTTCTCTTTGGAGAAGTTTTGTTTTGTTTATGTACCGCATTATTATATATCTCAGTTATTACTGATTGTTTAGCTAGGCCGACCCGAGTGTTTTCGCTCGGGTCAAACCGAGATGTTTCAGGTTAGGTCTCTGGACTTAGCTTTCTGTGCTTCCGCTTGGACATTATCTGCTATGCTGATAGATAGCTCTTTATATTTGTCCACTATCTTGGTAATCTGATTATTCAGTCTCTTATGTACATATTTTGACTCACATGTGTGAGCGGTGGCTTTGTACCCACCTTTTGATATTTGGATTTGTATTGACGATATATTGTACCTATGTTCTATGACTGTTATGTGACTGTTCTGTGATGATGATGTTATCATTTAGTATTATGTTTGTTCTGAACCTATTTTCCTTAGCCATTGTAGTTTCGTTATAAATATCTATTAGATATGTCGAACCACTTGACAAAAGAAAACCACCTATTCGACGTATTCCGTAGTTAGTTATAGCTTGATTGCACATGGTCGCTTCCATTATACTCTATTCTCCGTTCTAGTAGATGGTATTACTCCGTAATACTCTTTACTAGAGTGGGTCTCGGAGTGGGGCATTACAACCTCATTATAAACCCTAGCCACTCCTTATTCTCATTTATCTGTACATACAATTCAGCTGTCTCTCCTCCTCAATGGCAGACAAACAAATTCTCAATTTCAAATCCAAGTGCAATTCAAAATCAAATCAAAAAAATTCAAACTCCACAAACTACAACAAATTATATATCGATTTGAAGCTCTTGATGAGCGCATCTCAGATCTGTAATTTGTTTTCCAATTTGAATGATTGTTCGTCCATAAATTGAAGAACTATTTTCGGCCATCCATTGCGTCGAAATCAACTCCGCCTGATCGACAAATTGGTGGTACCATGGTGTGGAGAGCAGTGAGTGTAATCCATCGACGTGTTTAGTTGGGCGTGTTAATGGCTAGATCGGTCTAATAAATTAAACTAGGGTTTATATCTTTTGACGGCTGCTTATGTTATTCGTGCGCGATTGGTGATGTGGAGTTGCCGCTAAAGGGGGGTCGAGGCAAGAGGTTGATCGGCGGCGCCTGGGTCGGTGGCCGCGGCTTTAGGTGCTTGCGTCAGGCGTTTCGCGTGGCAGTAGTATGGTTTTGCTGAATCATGTTGTTCAGGGTTCTTGCGTTCCTGTTGCCATCCCAGGATACACGGTGACATGTTTTTTTGTTTCAATTTAAGTATACCAATGTTCTAACACATGTAATTTTTGCATATGATGTCTGATTTATGCATGGTTTTTTTGTTAGGATCGAACATTTTGGCACTGGTATGGACCAATTCTGAGACTGTTCAAATTGTGGGTTTAAATTGGATTTAAATTCAATTTAAAATCCAAAGACGAGTGTTTTAACCCACTCACAACTTCTAAAATTTCTATGTTTGTTAAACTGATTTATGATGTGATTAGAAATTTATAGATTACTACTTGGCATATTCTTAATCATCATCTCAGTTTATTTGAATTTATTTGGATTAAATAGTTATTTAATTTATTACTGAATATAAACTGCCAGTTAAATACCTGTTATTTATTATCAGTTTCTATATTGATATTTATGGATTGTTTTGGATGATGATTGTGATGGATGTTGATTGTTGATATTGGTTGAATGGATGTTTAGTTTATATTGTTATAAACTGCAAGTTCGTTATGGATTATTACTAATTCAGGATTGCGGTTTGAAATGATATACAGTCGTAAAATATTAAATTGCAGATTGCAATGATAAATATCCGTATCACTTGACCATAGGATAGAAAATTATATACAGACACCGTGGTCTATATATATATATATATAAATATTTTTGAAATGATTTCTATGGTTTTGTAAAGAAATATATGGTTTTATATAAATATTGATTTTAGATATTACATAAATGCTATTTTATTCTTGATTTTAAGCTATGTAAAATTTGTTTTAATATAGAATAAGCTTAATAATAAGTTGATTTTATTGAAGATGATATAGTTACGTATTTAAATTATATTTTAATATAGAGTTTATAATGATTTAAATAAATTAAGGTTGGTAGATAAATTTGAGATCTATTTGAGATTGAATTTATTTAAGAATTAAACTCAAATAAGTTTGATGTGAAATTTATTAAATTTGAAATTTTAGAAGGCATGATTTTTATAACTTGATTTTGGTTTAAGGTGAATTAAATGAATATTTCAAGTATAAATAAATTGAAGGAAATATTTAGTTATTTGTAATTTGAGTTTTATTTAAATGATAATGGATTTATTAAGTAAAATATTTCAAAACTAAATAATAGAAAATTGAATTTGATATAAATGTGAAATATTTCAAAACTATATAATAGAAAATTGTATTTGATATATATATATATATATATATATATATATATATATATATATATATGAAATTACCAAACTTAGTTTTGAAATTATTGAATACTTAAAGTTTGAAATATATTAAATATGAAATGGTTTATTCTGTGGATTAAATCTGCTTTGAAATCGATAAAATTTGGAATAGTTTATTTGAAAACTGAATTGTATTGAAATTTATGATTTGGTATTTGGTTAAATTTAAAATTTAGGAATTCGAGTTGTTTTGAGATTGATTTGTGAAATTGAAGAAGCTTTTTTATTATATAAAGCATTTTAATATTTAAACCATTTAAGGGGTGGAAGTTATGTTTTAAAGTTATGAGTTTCAAAGTATTATGATTTGAAAGTGTTATATTTCAAGTGTTTTGATTTCAAAGTGCTATAACTTTGAAAGTCTTATGATTTTGGAAAAGGATATATTTGAAATGAAAATGATATCGTATTAATTTGGTTTTGAAAAGGCAATGATATTTTGGTTTTAAAGTATAAACTATTTTGAAAATGACCGCGGTGTTATAATAATGTTTGGTTGTTAAAGAGACCGGGATCGGAAGTTGTCATACTATCTGCCAACTCCGAAATCAATTTAACAACCGTGTACGCGTTGGAGTTTCCAGAATGAAGTAAGATGGCGGCGAAGTTCCTTTGAGGTATATATGTGGACCCGACTCCCGTGAGTTGGCATAAGGTGGATAAAACAGGAGCGATTGACGGGCTAAGAAGGTAGCACCTTTTATTGGACACACTCCTTTGGTACTATTCTATTACTTTGTGATTGATTGGGGCCCTCTTGATTTTAGGCGTGTGGCTCGAGGTAGTGGTAGTAGCTGCTACGCATTACCACCGGTCTCAAAGCGTAATTGGTATATCTACCCTGGCATTGCCTAGTTGTGCCGTGTCACCTACCCTAGCGCGTCTTGTACGAGTTTTATTTGTGTCGTACCTATAGAGTATCCTCTGGTAGCCTCCCGATCATGAGGTATTACGGTACGGTATAGACTATTGGCACTATTACATGTTAAGGGCTATATGGGTAACCCCCTAACGCTATTTTAAAGTAAGTTTATTTTACTTTTAGACATTATTATAATAGTGTATATTACTACATAGTAGATAGTTTAACAGATCCTTATGAGATATGAACCCGAGCATCTCTTAAGTTACTACACTCACGTTTGACACTGGATAGGAGACGTCAAATACCTTAAACATCCTTGACACCATTCCACTCATATTATTTACCATTGATTTAACTTACATAAGATCTTTTAGTTCTAACTCGAGTGTTTTGTCTTTTGAAATCCGCTCGGGTCAACCTGAGCATTTCAGGATTTGAAGACCTTATTGTTGGAAGACGAAGATGAAGATTGTATTATTATTTATTATATCATTCCACTACTTTCGTACTGTTCTGCTACATTGTTATTTATTATTCTCTGGCATGTGTAACTCTGATCTGTGTTGTATAAGTATAGTTAAATGTTTTGTAAAACAGCTTCATGAACTGTTTATTTGATTATTATATTTTGTCGTTCCGCTGTAAGATTTTACTTTTTTCTTTCTCTGCGTTTTCTTATTCACCCCAATAACAACCCGCCCTTCTGTATGGTTTGAGTCTGATGTGTGTGGTTTATCGTCGATTTAAAGCGTACAAAAAGGCGGGTTGTTACAGTTGGTATCAGAGCTTTGGTTTAGCGATAAACCTTAGCTTTGTGGGATCTGACTCTTTATTAATAGGGTAGTAATATCCTATGATGAGTCGTTGAGTGTATATATATGAGAGGGGGTATTTTTTAGTGCGATAAAAAGTTTATGTTGTGTTAATTTGTTCCGTTTTGTATTTATAAATTCTAGTTGGTGCATAGGATGCTATGACATCAATAGGGATTTTCAAACACTTAATGGGACAGACCGACACAATATTTGTTTTGAATATAGGTGAATGAAATGATTTTGCCTATTATATTTTCTATATATAAAATAAAATTTTCATAAATGATATATATTTGGTTGTTAAATAATTGTTGGTAGGTAGTGAAATTTATGAATATAGGTTGGAAATAAGATTTGAAAAGTAAAATAAACGAGAATAAACTAGAAATTTAGAACTTAAGTTCCGGGTTTTAAAATTTTATTTCAAATGATTTTGGAATATAATAATAATATTATTTAGAAGTATTTTCTGATATAAATATTTCAATATGATTTGAAAGAATTGCTTTAATTTTTTTTGAAAAGAAGTAAGTTATGTACTCCCCTCTCTGTCGCTGGAAAATAATTTCGGTGATGAGTGCACGCATCATCGACATTCATTTTCGAGTTTCTAAGTGGGAAGGCCACTATAGTAGTTTTACTACAGATTCATTTTGGTAAACAAATATAAATTTTAATTTGTTTTAAATATAATTAAGTATATAAGTTGTAAGTATATACATTTATCTATTATTTTAAAAAATGATTTGAAAAGGAAACCCGAAGTTTAGTTCTTAAATTTCTATGAATTAGAGATTTTAATTAATGAAATGGAATTTGACCGATTAATAATTGGAACCTCTGATTTAAATACGAGATTAAATGCCAGGTTATAAATGAAATTACAAGTAAGTTGAAATTAGTAACCTATAAAACAAATGATATGATTATTGAACATTAAATTAATTAAAAGAAATGAGAAAAACTTGTATAACTTTCAACTACATTCTTAAAGCATATATATAACTTACCAAATATTAAAAGTTGTAATGTTTAATAAGAAAATCTAATGTAAATTATACAAGTAAAATTATGTAATGAAAGTGTTCAATGGATTGCTTTTATTAATAGGAGTAGATGCTATAATTGTTATAAACTTAAGTTATAATTTGGAAGGTTATTGAAATTAAATGTGATAGAAAAGGGAATATTGTAAGCAAAAGATTTTTAAACTTAAGTTAATGAAATTGATATGCCAAGTAACTGAATTGAACATGAACACTATGGATAAATGAATGAAAATTAATGAAATTGAGAAATGAATGAATGTAATGCAATAAAAAGAAAATTTTCATGAGATGAATAAATAAAAATGAATTTATGTAAGTATAAGTGCAAATAAGTGAAGTAAACACTGAATCAATGGATGGAAATGAAAATTTTCAAGAAATAAATGTAAATTAAAAAGATAAATCATTATATGAATGAAAAGAAAATCAACAACAAATGTATGAAATGAAATTGATAAGAATGAACTTGATCTATTATTTGAAATTGTTGTTTGTTTGGTTTATGGTTGTTTGGGCAATGATACTTTAAAATTGTTTGGATGTATGAATAATCTATTTACTTTCATCTAAGGCTGTTGAGTAAATGGTGCACTTAGTAGTTTATTTTCCATTCTATACAATTTAAAGTTTTAAACCCGAACAACTATTTGTTTTGTTAGCTATGGATATATGGATGGTTGATTTTATTGACTTTATATGACGGTTGTATGTTGTGATTGCAAGTGATTATGATTGATTTGTTTGTCAGTGATCGAAACAAATTTAAATATTTCATTTGTTATAATTATCAACTCATTTTGGATTATATAAGTGAAATACAGGTCATGGAAGCAATTTCTACTACTTTTGTTTTCATAAAATAAGCGTTAATTACCCGCCAAATAGGTACGTATTCGGATTACGCTTTTATAGCGGTAATATATATATTTTCTCGTTGTTGGGATATATTATTTTGAAAGGTTATGATATATATTGTTTTATTTATATTATAATTTCTCCCGAGCCTCTCTGTACAAAGGAGACTATGCCGAAATTTTTCGTAAATTTTGGACTTAGAAATTTTTGAAAAAAGTTTTCCAAATTTATTAGTTTCATTATAAAGGATTTAATTGTTTACAAATTTATATATTTCATTTAAATTACTTGATGATGTAAATTAATTGTCCGTAAATTTAATATTTTGAATAAGATATATGATTACCTAATTTCTTCTTTTCCCTTCTTTTTCCTTTTCGAGACGAAAAGTTTTGAGTAGGGAGAGTGTAACGACCCGTAAATTTTGATAATTAAATTTGTTAATTTAATAAGATTTTTGTTAATTAATATTGAAGGAAATAAAAATTTGGAATTTAATTATGTAAAGAATGCTAAAATGAAATGTAACAATGGTAATTAAAATTAATTATTGACAACTGGAGTGAAATCCCAATAATGAGATAGTGTAAATTGTTGCACTTGGTTATAAAATTGAAAATAGGTAAATAAGGGTAAGTGTTGTATAAATAAATGAATAGTATAATTAATGGTAATTGGATGAATTCCGTATTATGTAAGTAATTATAATAATTAGTTGAATATATAATAAACTTAAGTGTAAATTAAAGGTTATGATAACAATTATTATAAATTACATATTTAATTTGCCAATGAAATTAATTGGAAATCAATTACATTTGAATGTAAGTAAATGTCCATTGATGTAAATTCAAATACATTGATGTAATGAAAGATAAACGAATGTTAACTAGGTTTATAGAGTAATATGGACTTAATAAAAAGGATTAGAATTGAATCAAATTAGTTATTTGGAATTAATTATAATTAAATGGAATTCAATTCACAATAAATGAAGTTAAATACTGTGACAATTGATATTTGGATGAATTGGGAAATTGTTGATGTATTAGTATATAAACCAATGTAGATTGTACATAAGATGATAAGTTGATAATAGATTCAATAACAAGATTGAGCAATCAGATATATGGATTTATTGGAAATTTAAACTTATAATACCGAATTAATAGAAATTGAATGCTGTGAATTGTAAAATGTTCAATAATAAGTTAGTCAGAGAAGTTTATTATAAAGGCTTATAAACTACTAGAGTAATCCAAGATGATAAAAATTATAAATTATAGAATTTGCATGAAAAAAAATGATTTCATTTAATTTAATATTAATTTATTCAATTAACTGAAAATAGCTATTTTGACTACTGCCTCGGATTTCGACGAAACCAGATTTATCGGATCCGTAACAGTGAGTTATTGTAGGATTTCAAGTTTTGTAACGATCGGACTTGTCGTTTGACCATACGGGCTCGAAACGCCTTGAAATCGATTTAATTGAAATCAGTTGAAATAAATTTGAAATAAATCAATTTTATCATAACTTCTTCAAACGATAGAATTAGGATTTGAAACATGTTCCATTGATTTTAAAATATTTAAAAACATCTATATTGATATATGGGTGATCCATTTTCGTTTCGGAGGTAGAACGGGCTTTTCGGGTCGTTTATCGTTCTTACCCGAATCAAATCCGATCCGTTATTTCTATTTTCTAACCTACCTATAAATACCTCGTTATAAACCCTAGCCACTCCTTATTCTCATTTGTCTATACGTACAATTCAGCTGTCTCTCCTCCTCAATGACAGACAAACAAATTCTCAATTCCAAATCCAATTGTAATTCAAAATCAAATCAGAAAAATTCAAACTCCACAAACTACATCGTATTATATATCGATTTGAAGCTCTTAACGAGCGCATCTCAGATATGTAATTCATTTTCCAAACTGAACGACTGTCGTCCAGAAATTGAAGAACTTTTTTCGGCCATCCATTGCATCGAAATCAACTCCGCCTGTTCGACAAATTGGTCGTACCATGGTGTGGAGAGAAACGAGCGTACTCCATCGACGTACTTAGTTGGGTGTGTTAACGGCTGGATCGGTCGAATATATTCAACTATGGTTTATATTTTTCGGCGGCTGCTTATGCTATTCGTGCGCGGCTGGTGACGTGGAGTTGCCGCTAAAGGGGGGTCGAGGCCGGAGGTTGATCGGCGGCGTATGGGTCAGTGGCTGCGGCTTCAGGTGCCTGCGTCAGGCGTTTCGAGCGGAGGCTGCATGGTTTTGCTGGATCGTGTTGTTCAGGGTGCTTGCGTTCCTATTGCCGTCCCAAGATACATGGTGACGTGTTTTTTTGTTTCAATTTAAGTATACCAATGTTCTAACGCGTATAATTTTTGCTTACGATGTCCGATTTATGCACGGTTTTTTGTTAGGGTCGTATTGAAATTCTAGACATTTTGGTGCTGGTTTGGACTAATTCTGAGATTGCTCAAATTGTGGGTTTAAATCGGATTTAAATTCAATTTAAAATCCAAATGTGAGTGTCTTAACCCACTCACAACTTCTAAAATTTCTTTTGTTTGTTAAATTGATTTATGATGTGATTAGAATTTATTGATGACTGCTTGGCATATTCTGAATCTCATCTCAGTTAATTTGAATTTATTTGGATTAAATAGTTATTTAATTTGTTATTGAATATAAACTGACTGTTAAATACCTGTTATTTATTATCAGTTTCTATATTGATATTTATGGATAGTTTTGGTGATGATTGTGATGGATGTTGATAATTGATATTAGTTGAATGGATGTTTAGTTTATATTGTTATAAACTGTAAGTTCATTATAGATTATTATTAATTCGGGAGCGGTTTGAAATGATATACAACCGTAAAATATTAAATTGCGGATTGAAATGATAAATATCTGTATCACTTGACCAGAGGATAGAAAATTATATACAGACAACATGGTCTACATATATAAAAATATTTTTGAAATGACTTGTGACGACCCGGAATTTTTGTATATTTGAAATTGGAATATTTAATTAATTTTAAATATTCAGAGGTTAATTTTTTTAGCTTGAATTTCAAATATCGATATGTATTGATAATTAAATATTGAATTTAATTATCGGAATTGGGTAAATTGTTGAATCTGGAATTTTAAGCCTGTTAAAAATAATTTGAAGGCTTGTAGAATTTACATTGATAATACTAAAGATAATAAAAGTAATAGAATCGAATTTAAAAATGTTTTGTTCAGATTTTAAAAATATATCCATTAAATTGAATTTAAAAATAGCCATCCGAGGCACAGTCTCGAAATTCGACGAAACCAGTTCCATTGGATCCGTAATAGTGTATTATTATCGGATTCCAATTTTCGTAGCATTTGAAGTTGTTGTGTGAGCGTACGATAGATAAACGCGTTGAGATTGTATGTCGGAAATTTAAATATAACAACTAAATTACTGGTTAAACCTGAATTGTGACAGGTTGATATAATCATATCAGAAGTCAACCCTCATCAGTGAAGCGTGCTCAAGACGTTTGCCTGGGTTAAATCACAATCTACCTCCTCCTTCCTTTTAGAAAAAAAAAGAATAGGAATAAAATACGAACGCAATCAGAGAAAATAAGGAAGGGAGCGAAATCGAATTCGCTTGGAAAAATTGAGTCGCGCATTTCGTTCTCCCTTTCCCTTTCAAGTCGCGAAAATGGCAGAACAAGACAATCGATTTTCGAAATCGTTAAGCTAGGGAGAGGGGAAGTTCGAACTCGAGCTTGACTGCAGCTAGGTGATGGTGGTTGCGACATGAAGTGGATCTCATTCTCGAGCGAGCTGGACGTGGCAACTTCGGCGATGGCGAGGGCTTCGGAGAGGCGTGCGAACGCGAACAGGATCTGGGTTTTGGGGATTCTCGTGTGTTCGAATTGACAGTGAAGCTAGGGTTCTGGGGTCGCGGTGAGGTGTGCTCGCGTCGGTGGTGGTTTCTTCGATGAGCAAGGAATTGGTGGTGGAGGCGGCGCTGTGGGGTTCGTTTGAACAGTAAGGAGGCCTGCTCGCGATGGTTGAGAGTGATTGGCAGTTAGGTATATTTGTTAACAATTTAATTTCAAATTTGAATCTGATTTAAATTATATGTTTATAGGTTTGAAAGGAATATTTGGAAATTCTTTTTCAATTTAAAGATTTATACTTATATATATGTATGTAGGTTAAGCAGTAAATAGATATATAAAATTTTGAAAATAGATAGGAATTTAAATGTTAATTTTTTTTATAAAACTAGATTTTTAAATCTATATAAATGAATTTTTGTTTTTAAGTGAATGAGTTTTAAAGTAGATACATATATATATATATATATATATATATATATATATATGTATGTATATATAAATGTAGGATCATATCTTCACCAACTAGTTATTGTTAAAAATATATTAAGGAGATTAACTAAAGTAACTAACTTATTTAATCATTTGGTTACTAAAATAATATGTTAAAAGGGTAATAAGTTAAATTTAAATTTAATTGTTTAAAATGAAATTGATGGTTAATTTAATTATCAAATGGAAATTTAAATCGCTCAATTGACTCGAATATTAATAAAACATCTAATGTTTTACAAGGTCTGAAATCGTGAAATCAAATCAAGAATGAAGTGGATTGCAAATGTAAAGGGAAAGGTGAGTTAATCTCACTTGGCTGGATTTTAATTTTAATTTAAATGGTTAAATTTAAATAATTGTTTGAATGGTTGAATTAATTGATGTGCTGTAGTATGGTATATTTTAGGATTGGTATTTATGTATATACTCCGCTGTGTTGAGTTGTTGTGTATCCATTTGTATGATATTGATGTTGGGCTGTGATTGATGTACTCTGATGATGTAATATATAAACAAAGATATTTGATTTTGAGTAAAGATCATTTATTATCTATTATATTTTATTCCGCTGCGATGGTTAGATTCTGTTGTTGTTTCCTATTTTCTTCTTCTACCTCTTCTTCTTTAAACCCAAATGGTTCGTATTTCTGTACAACTTGAGTTGATTGTTGTAGAATGGTGTTAACTCAAGGGGTACGGATTTGCGGGTCGTTACATGACTTCTATGGTTTTGTAAACAAATATATGGTTTTATATAAATAATGATTTTAGATGTTATATAAATGTTATTTTATTCTTGATTTTAAGCTATGTAAAATTTGTTTTAAAATAGAATAAGCTTAATAATAAGTTGATTTTTATTGAAGATAATATTTAAATTATATTTTAATATAGAGTTTATAATGATTTAAATAAATTAAGGTTGGAAGATAAATTTGAGATTTATTTGAGATTGAATTTATTTAAGAATTAAACTCAAATAAGTTTGATGTTAAATTTATTAAATTTGAAAGTTTAGAAGGTACGATTTTTATAACTTGATTTTGGTTTAAGGTTAATTAAATGAATATTTCAAATATAAATAAATTGAAGGAAATATTTAGTTATTTCTAATTTGAGTTTTATTTAAATGATAATGAATTTATTAAGTAAAATATTTCAAAACTAAATAATAGGAAATTGAATTTGATATATATATATGAAATATTTCAAAACTAAATAATAGAAAATTGAATTTGATATATATATATATATATATATATATATGAAATTACCAAACTTAGTTTTGAAATTGTTGAATACTTAAAGTTTGAAATATACTGAATTTGAAATGGTTTATTCTGTGGATCAAATCTATTTTGGAATCGATAAAATTTGGAATAGTTTATTTAGAAACTAAATTGTAATTTATGATTTGAGATTTGGTTAAATTTAAAATTTAGGAATTCGAGTTGTTTTGAGATTGATTTGTGAAAT
This sequence comes from Allium cepa, assembly GCA_030765085.1. NCBI lineage: Eukaryota > Viridiplantae > Streptophyta > Magnoliopsida > Asparagales > Amaryllidaceae > Allium > Allium cepa. Next base: position 502,552,304 of record CM060944.1, on the reverse strand, counting down.
TGAAGAAGCTATTTTATTATATAAAGCATTTTAATATTTAAACCATTTAAGGGGTGGAAGTTATGCTTTAAAGTTATGAGTTTCAAAGTACTATTGATTTGAAAGTGTTATATTTCAAATGTTTTGATTCCGAAGTGTTATAACTTTGAAAGTGCTATGATTTTGAAAATGGATATATTTGAAATGAAAATGATATCGTATTGATTTGGTTTTGAAAAGGCAATAATATTTTGGTTTTAAAGTATAAACTATTTTGAAAATGACCGCGATGTTATAATAATGTTTGGTTGTTAAAGTGACTAGGATCGGAAGTTGTCATACTCCCTGCCAACTCCGAAAAACACTTTAACAACCGTATACGTGGTGGAGATTCCAAAATGAAGTAGGATGGTGGAGGCGTTCCTTTAAGATATATACGTAGACCCGACTCTCATGAGTAGGCATAAGGTGGCTAAAACATGAGCTATTGACGGGCTAAGAAGGTAGCACCTTTTATCGGACACACTCCTTCGATACCATTCTATTACTTTGTGATTGATTGGGGTCCTTTTGATTTTGGGGTGTGGTTCGAGGTGGGCGGTAGAAACTGCTACGCGTTACCACCGGTCCGGAAGCGTAATTGGTATATCTACCCTGGACTTGCCTAGTTGTGCCGTGTCACCTACCCTAGCGCGCCTTGTACGAGTTTGATTTGTGTCGTACCTATAGAGTATCCTTTGGTAGCCACCCAATCAGGAGGTATTACGGTACTGTATAGGCTATTGGCACTATTACGTGTTAAGGGATATATAGATAACCCCTTAACGCTATTTTAAAGTAGGTTTATTTTACTTTTAGACATTATTATAATAGCGTATATTACATATAGTAGATAGTTTAACGGATTCTTAGGAGATGTGAATCCCGAGCATCTCTTAAGTTACTGCACTCACGTTTGACACTGGATATGAGATGTCAAATCCCGTAAACATTTTTGACGCCGTTCCACTCATATTATTTACCATTGATTTAACTTACATAAGATCTTTTAGTTCTGACTCAAGTGTTTTGTCTTTTCAAATTCGCTCGGGTCAGCCTGAGCATTTCAGGATTTGAAGACCTTATTGCTGGTGGACGAAGACGAAGATTGTATTATTATTTATTATATCATTTCACTACATTCATAATGTTCTGCTGCATTGTTATTTATTATTCTCTGGCAGGTGTAACTCTGATCTGTGTTATATAAGTATAATCAAATGTTTTGTAAAACAGCTTCATGAACTTTTTATTTGATTATTATATTTTGTTGTTCCACTGCAAGATTCTGTTTTGTTTTTTTCTTTCTCTGCTTTTTCTTATTCACCCCAATAACAACCCGCCCTTCTGTATGGTTTGAGTCTGACGTGTGTGGTTTGAGTCTGACGTGTGTGGTTTATCGTCGATTTAAAGCGTACAAAAAGGGGGTCATTACACCTGATTTCGAGTTAGTATGAAGAAGTTATTGCAGTATAATGAAAACAAATAGCGGCTTCTGCATAGGCGGAGTTCAAATATGGAGATTAGCTTGTTATTTTCTAAGTACAACTGTTAATCATCATGGAGAACTACGGTAAACGTTCATAAGCTAAAATATCCGAGTGTTCCGTATTGTTCGTAATTTAGGTGGAAGTTCATCAGTCGAAGTCACGCCTAATTTCGAGTTAGTATAAAGTAGTTATTGCAGTCTGAACAAAAAAATAGTGGTTTCTGCCTATCCGGAGTTCAAATATAGGGATGTAGCATGTTATTTCTAAAAACAACTGTTAGTCACCATGAAGTAATACAGTGTGCATTCATAAGATAAAGTATCCGAGTGTTCTATATTGTTCGTAATTTAGGTGGGAGTTCATCACTCGAAGTTTCGTCTGATTCTGAGTTATGAAAAAGTAGTAATTGCAGTCTGAACAACAAAAATAGCGGTTTCCGCATATGCGGAGTTCAAATATGAGGATGTAGCCTGTTATTTGTACAACTGTTAATCACCAAGGAGAACTACAATATACGTCCATAAGCTGAAGTAGCCGAGTATTCCATATTGTCCGTAATTTAGATGGGATTTCATCGGTCGATGTCTCGCCTGGTTCCGAGTTAGTACGAAGAAGTTATTGCAATCTAAATAAGAAAATAGCGGCTTCTGCCCAGGCGGAGTTCAAACATGAGGATGTGGCATGTTATTTTTTAAGTACAACTGTCAATCACCATAGAGAACTATAATATACATTCATAGGTAGAAGTATCCGAGTATTCCATATTGTTCATAATTTAAGCAAGAGTTCATCAATTGAAGTCTCGCTGGATTCCAAATTAGTATGAAGAAGTTATTGCAGTCTGAACAAAAAAATAATGGGTTCTGCCTAAACTGGGTTCAAATATGAGGATGGAGTCTTGTTATTTTCTAAGTACAACTGTTAGTCACCTTATTGAACTATAGTGTGCATTCAAGAGATGAAGCTTTCAAGTGTTTCATATTGTCCGTAATTTAGATGGGAGTTCATTGGTCAAAGTCTTGTCTGATTCCGAGTTAGTATGAAGAAGTTACTGCAATATGAAAAAAAATAGAGGCTTCTACCTAGGTCGAGTTCAAATATGGGGATATAGTCTTTTATTTTCTAAGTACAACTGTAAATCACCATGGAGATCTACGATATACGTTCATAAGCTAAGTATTTGAATGTTTCATATTGACCGTAATTTAGGTGGGAGTTCATCAATCGAAGCCTCATCTGATTCCGAGTTAGTATGAAGAAGTTATTGGGCGTTCTGCCTTTTGGAGGATTCACTTTTCAGCTAGGAGCTCCTTCCAGTTTTACAAGTTTACAGAGTGGCGATTTCCATTTCAGATCATTAGCAGTTCCATTTCAAATCATTCGCACTTCCATTTCTTCCAAGTTAGCAGCATGGAGTTTCTTTCTCAAATGGAGCTGGCTCCAGTATCATTGCTCTGTGATGTTCCATAGTTGTTTAGATACCTCTAACACCTTAATATCAGGCTGTGTAATGGGCGGTGGTCTTGCCGGAGCTCGTTTAGTGGTACTTGAGTTTTTTCCTTTGATACTTGTACTTAGTTTAACTACGTGTCAGACATGTTAATAGCACCTTGTCTTTGTGATATATACATATTTACATGTGTGTTCTCCTCTATTTTAGAGGATCACATATTTTTCTCAAAAGTATGAAGAATTTATTGTAGTAAGAACAAAAAAATAGTGGCTTCTGCCTAGATAGAGTTCAAACATGCGGATGTAGCATGTTATTTTCTAAGTACGACTGCAAATCACCATGGAGAATTACAACATACATTCTTAAGCGGAAGTATTCAAATGTTTCATATTGTCCATAATTTATGTATGAGTTCGTCTGTCGAAGTCTTGTCTTATTCCGAGTTAATATGAAGAAGTTATTGCAGTCTAAAAAAAAATAACGGCTTCTGCTTAGGCGGAGTTCAAATATGAAGATGCAGACAACTGTTAGTCTACAGTATGCGTTCACAAGATGAAGTATTCGAGTATTTCATATTGCCCGTAATTTAGGTAGAAGTTCATCGATCAGTCTCACTTGATTCCAAGTCACTATAAAAAAGTTGTTGCAGTCTGAAAAATAAAATAGCAGTTTCTGTCTAGACGGAGTTCAAATAAAAGGATGTAGCATGTTATTTTCTAAATGGAATTGTTAATCATCATGAAAAACTAAACTATACATTAATAAGCTGAAGTATCCGAGCATTTCAAATTGTCCGTAATTTAGATAAGAGTTCATCGATTGAAGTCTCGCCTGATTCCGAGTTAACATAAAGAAGTTACTCCAGTCTGGAAAAAAAAATTAAGCAGCTTCTGCTAAGGCAAAATTCAAATATGTCAAATATACTTCCACAAGGGTAACTAAAAATGCATGCACGTTGTGATTAAATAAAGGCCCACCTGAACGTGTATATATAATCGTATAACTAAAGAAAACAAACACAACTATACATTAGCCCAGAGATTAAAATAGAATGCGCAGTTTGTTACAGCATATATCTTTAGTTGCGGGTACACCATACATTTATATAAGTTAGGCATCACTGATGCACCACAACAATCACTAACACTCATCATATTCACACAATACAAAAACACAACCAACTGCTATTAATGAAACACGCTAAAAACCCAGATCAGCCATCTTCGACGACTGAAACTGTAACTCAAAGAACAATTTTCTTTCGTCATACTGTACTCCTAAAAAAAGGCAAGAAATTTCTGTTTGTTAAAGATAAGAAAAAACTTCTGCTGTGCTCTAACAAGCAAATGCGATGATTGCTCTGCCTTAACCTAAAAAATAGATCAAATCATCCCGGTTATTTCAGTAAAATGATGATTAACTCACACTATTGGGATTGGGATATCATCAGTAGCGCCTGAGGTTCTTTGTTGTACGGCTTTAGCTGCCGCAACTCTTGCTGCATTGGCTGCTTTATTGGCCGCTGCCACTGCTCTATTTACTCTTTCATCTACACTCGGAACTGCATATGCTTCCTGAGCTGCCCTACGTGCTTCCTGAATGCAGTAGTATAATTCTAATTTACAAAAAATGTATAGATATAATGCTACCTAACTTTGATACAAGGTTGATTCTAGTTCAATCATGAGAGACTCTGAGCAACCGTAGTCCAAAATTTAATGTATGATAAAGGGGAAAAAAACAGTGTAATAACCTAAAACTCTCAGTCTATGAAGCCTTCATCTAAAGCGAACAGAGTTTAGATTCGAAAGTGATCTTTTCTGAACTACTTCGGGGTGACTGTCTGTACATTACACTGATAAGCTCTTGGAAGATGAATTTGTAACTAAAACAACATATGGCGGCTACTTTCAAAGTGAGAATACAAAAGTTACAAAATCCCTCTTTGAAGCTCAAAGGTTAGTCTAGTTCCTCCGTTCTGGAATATTCATTTTGTATTGTTATATTGTAGACCGCGTGGGTGAATTCCACTATAGAGTTAAAAGAATTAAACTCCAAAGCATCCTTATGGAGGTGACCAGATTTCAATAACGTTAAAATATAAAATTTGTGGTGCAAACAATACTAATTTTTAATATTTAGACAGTGCGATTAAGGTGAAATACCTGAACTGCATTTAGAACTTTGGAATGATTGACAGCCATAGGAGAACCAGGAAAAGTGTTGTGTGTGCTTAGAATGTCAAGGACACCATTTTGCCAGTGACCAGCTTGAATCTCTCCATTTCTAAATGTATACATTCCTAAGCCTTGCCTTTTTCCTTCGTGCCATGCGCCTTCATATTGGTGCCCATTTGCGAAATGATAGACTCCAAAACCATGCATCTTGTCTGCAAAATATTCCCCAGCATATGTGTCCCCGTTCCTATATATACATAAACAACCTACATATTAACTTGATATAGTATGCAGTCAGGCAATTTATGCATGATAGAAAATATACTGTATTAAAACACATAACACTCAGGATGGCCACTAGGTTGATGGATTCACATTCTGTGTGCACAAGTATTTTGATTCAGTCATATAGGCTGTTGGTACATCATTCATTTTTCCTGGTTCTTTTTAACATTGTCATACTTCCTTTAATTACAATTAAAAAGAAATTGCAACACTCAACTGTCCAAAGGACAAAATTTATAATACGCTCATGTAAAAAACATATTGCAACTATAGGCTTAGATCAAAACTTGTTGCAAGAATGGGTATGGTTTTAACTAGGTTTAGTATTTGTGCTTGGGCACTATGGAAGTGCACAAGCACAAACTATTTTTTTCTAAAAGTTTGTTTTGATCTAAACCTCGAGTTGCAATAGATTTTTTCCATGATCTTATTTATTAAATTCGTCTTTCTCCAAACTACCATAAATGCAACCTTTTTTTTAAAAAAAAAAAATTCAACACCAAAGCAAGACCAACACATAAGCTACTACATAAGCCTGTTATAATAGCCCACACTAAGCACTGGTGCCAATATAACAGCAAATCAAACTTCAATCCTTAAGCTCAACCTTACAAATTAACAATCATTATTCATTACTAATTCATGTAAACAAGAGTGCATTTACATGTTGCTAACCATATAACCTTAGCAGCAAACCTAAGCAACGTGTATATTTTCAGTATCATATTAAACCCGATGACAAATAATTATTACCTAAATTCCCTTCAGATACTAACTAAACATAAAAGCAGCATGTATACATATTAGATAGAAGCACTTTACATTATTAGTTATGTATAGGGATCAACATGCACATATAACTCCAAATATGCATGAAAGTAAATCATCATAAAATAATCCAAAAACAAAACCAACAAAAGATACATTACCTAAAATGATAATGCCCAAGTCCGTGCTTAACACCCCACTTAAACATCCCAACATATCGACTCCCGTCATCACAAGTATGCATACCACACCCATGGGTCTGCCCATTACTCCACTCACCTGCATACACATCCCCAGTATAAAACCGGTAAACACCGTACCCATGCCTCAACCCTTGCCTATACTGGCCACTATATCTGCTTCCTCTGGCCCAGGTCTCCACCCCATAGCCATTGTACTTCTCATTCACCCAATCTCCCTCGTATCTCCCGCTCATATAATAGTAGTAAACTCCGCTTCCTGAACATTTTCCATTATAAAACTCTCCCTCATACACATCTCCGTTGTTGTACACCTGCACCCATAACCCAGAACTTGGTAGTTTGTCAGTTTTGGGCTTTTCATTGGACCCGATTTGCCAGAACACTGGCTTTTTGCTACAGTGAGAACGATACTTAAAATAGCTAGGCAGAACGAAGGATGAAGACCTTGAAACAAGTGGACGCAGAGAATTGAATGTAACTAACTTCAGTGAAAGCGCCAGAATCAGCAACAAAGCTATGCAGAGAGAAAGTATGGTTAGCAAATATAGGAAGTAGGAATTTGAGGTGGAATTGGTGAGGAACAGGTATAGAGAAGGGAAAGAAAGTAGGAGGAGGAGGCGGAGGCGGAGGCGCAGCCGGTAAATGACATGTCGGAGAGCGCCGGCGGCGGAGGATGCGATCAGTTTAGCGTTGGACCGGTCGCTGCAGCTGTTGTTGGAATCGGGGGAGAAATTAGGGCTAGGATTCGAAGGAGGAGTCATGATAGGCCGCTTGTGAGGGGTGGAGAGAGGAGAAGAGACATTAGGGTTTGCATCGGGATTATTGCTGTATAAAGGAGGGATCGAGATGTGAATTTGGAGAAGCTGGGGGTTTAAATCGGAAGATTGGCCGGAGCTTTCCTTTCCGATCTGAGCTTCTGATTTCTTCTGATGAAGCATTTAAGGATGGAGATTCATTAAAGGATTGTTCTTCTTCGTTGTTTGTTTTGTGAGTGTTGATTTTGAACTTGGATTGGGTTTTGATTTTGCCTTCGATTTTGATTCGGAAATTTGGAGGCGAAGAGTGTAATTGGTCTTGTTTGTATTGTAGAGAGGAGAGGGAAAGGGCAATTTTACTTCCAAGTCCCAACTAATTTGTACGAGCACGCCAATTCTTCTCATGTAATTTATTTTTTAAACGTTAGCACTTAAGAAGTACTGTGTCGGTCCTAAACGACAACAGATATAAAATAAAGGGCTTTGTACCAACGCACTCTGTTTCCAAAGCCCACTTATAAAAAGTACCTAGTCCAAAGCTATTATAACCTCGTTCAATTGAAAAACCTTCTTTTAACATCCAAGACGAAAAAAAATACAATCCAAATCAAAGTCTTTTTGAAACGACGACAAAGGAGGAGTGGAAAATCAAAAAGGGCGAAATGCAAAAGCCAAAAAAAAGTAGATCAATCTTTGCCATTGTTTAATCGAAGTAGTATTAAGGGTTTTCTAATCGATTTTTTCCTTTTATTGTTTAATCGTTTAAGTATTTGTTGTTGTGAAGTTAGGGTTTTGCTAACCAAGTATTTTCTGTTAGGGTTTAGTGATTACTAAACCTATTTTGTGTAATGTTGCTGCTAAAGTGCTAAAGTTGCATTTTCCTTTGTAATTAAATGAACTATTTCTTCTTATTGTTATAAGTTTTCAATATTGTTGTAAAAATACAGAATAATTAACACTGTGGAATTTAGTATAATTGTAAACAGAACTTTTGTTGTATATTTTTGAGTTGAAGGAACAAAAGACTTGCACACATGAGTTCAGATAACATGCCTTACAAATACAAATTTAGCATGATTTCAGAAATTGCGCCCGCACTTGCACTTTAATATATGTTAAATGGTAGTTGAAATTTAACATGGCAACTATATTTCAGTAAATGCATACATGCTTGCACTTTTAAAATTTTTGAAAACTAGCATACATACTTCAATATAACATGACTTACAGATATACATTTAATACAATTTCAGAAATTGCACACATACTTGCACTTTAATATTTTTTAAATTTAGCATGGCAAGTATATTTTTAGTAACTGCACACATGCTTGCACTTTTAATATATTTGAAATTTTAGTTGAGATTTGTAATGAAAAAGTAAATTTATAATGGAAATATATTATATTGAAAACTTGGACACATACTTGTAGATAATATGATTTACAGATATACATCTAGTATGATTTCAAAAATTGCACACATATTTACACTTTAATATTTTTTAAATCTAATATTGCAACTATATTTTCAATAAGTACACATATGCTTGCACTTATATTATTTTTGAAATTTTAGCTGACTTGTGTACATGTAATTTGCTAAAATAGTAAGACACTATTCCTTTTGCATTGGACAAGAAATGTCAACTTTTACGAATGGATTTGAAGTAGTTTTCATCAATTTTATTTTTAGTGTACAAATATGACAAAGTACGTATGACATATCATCATCACCAGTAAAATTATGTATGTAGATAGGTAATTAAAAAAGAATAATGAAGATCTAAGTTAAATAAAATAATGATACAGATCTGTGAATTAGTATTTATTTAAATTAATGTTCTTTAGTTTGTGTTTCCATGTCCGCGGGTGCGGCGCAGTGGAAAGGAGGCTTGAGTTCTGCTAAAAAGACGCAGGTTCGATTCCTACCATGCGCTTCCCTATCCTATATAAATTTACCCGGAGGTATGGGGGCTTGGATTAGCAGACGGCTTTACTATACCCTCCTCAGGAGGTTACCGGTCCCCCGGGTTCTCCTGGGTATTCAAAAAAAAAAAATAGTTTGTGTTTCCATATTGTATATATTTATTCAGGTAGGATCTAATGTTGATAAGTTTCAGTTTCAATCTAACATTTTCTACTGTATAGTACTTTATTTATTTTTTAATCAATAGAAAACTTTCTGGCTAACATTTATTTCTTACAGGAATAAATAGAGTTATCAAATAATTCTTTTGATGAGTCTCACTCAATTCATGAGAAAAATGAACTATAAATTGTACAACAAAATTTAATTTTAGAAAAAGAAAATTCCGAAACCGATTCAGATGTAAAGACTAAAGAAACTAAAAGTTATAGAAATAATTTAGGTAGTTTTTTGAAAGTTATAAACGGACCGACAAAGTATTTGACACCAGTACATTTGAATATACTGAGAGATACTGGAATTTTGTGAAATTGTTCATTGAAAAGGAGCTAACGAAAAAAGACATCCAAAAAAAATCAAAAAGTTTAGACGCAATCATACAAACATATAGACCTGATTTAGAGAAATTTGAAATAGCCGAACAGTTACTGGATCTCGATGTTATGCAAATGAAAGAGATATTTGATATTCCTATAGAAGGAACAGTAATAACAACTTTACCTCAAAGAGAAAAGAAATATTTACCACCAATTTGCCTGGGTTCTCCTAGGTATTCAAAAAAAAAAAATAGTTTGTGTTTCCATATTATATATATTTATTCAGGTAAGATCTAATGTTGATAAGTTTCAGTTTCAATCTAACATTTTCTACTGTATAGTACTTTATTTATTTTTTAATCAATAGAAAACTTTCTGGCTAACATTTATTTCTTACAGGAATAAATAGAGTTATCAAATAATTCTTTTGATGAGTCTCACTCAATTCATGAGAAAAATGAACTATAAATTGTACAACAAAATTTAATTTTAGAAAAAGAAAATTCCGAAACCGATTCAGATGTAAAGACTAAAGAAACTAAAAGTTATAGAAATAATTTAGGTAGTTTTTTGAAAGTTATAAACGGACCGACAAAGTATTTGACACCAGTACATTTGAATATACTGAGAGACACTGGAATTTTGTGAAATTGTTCATTGAAAAGGAGCTAACGAAAAAAGATATCCAAAAAAATTCAAAAAGTTTAGACGCAATCATACAAACATATAGACCTGATTTAGAGAAATTTGAAATAGCCGAACAGTTACTGGATCTCGATGTTATGCAAATGAAAGAGATATTTGATATTCCTATAGAAGGAACAGTAATAACAACTTTACCTCAAAGAGAAAAGAAATATTTACCACCAATTTGCCAAAATTTTATTAAAAAATATTTGATGGGGAATGAAAAGATAAACAAAAAGGTGGTAGAACGATACATATATACAGTGCTAAAACAAAATGACCAAGAAGTTGCAGAAGATGTCGTCAGATTTATTATAATGCACCTCCTTTGCACATTTTTCTTCTCAGGTAATATAATCACTTTAAACTTTAAATGTTATTTCAATGATTATACATTATATTAACTAATATTAAAATAATTTACAGGTAGCAATTCTGACCTGAAGTGGTCATATCTACTGTATGTGGTAGATTTCGATCAAATGAGAAAACCTATCTGTGCAAAATCCATGTTGGACAACTTGAAGGAAAATTTGAAAAGAAATATGGCAAATTCGAGAAGTAACAACTCTTGTGTTACTGTTTTGCTGGTAAGTTTTGCTACTCTATTATTACTTGTAAGTAACGTATTTTGTCTCATTTCTCCTTTTTTGAACATTCATACAAATTAATCCACTTAATTAAATTAAATTTGTTCAATACTATAAAACTTAGGTAAAATATGTACAACTATACTATATTGAATAACTATTTTTTTCCTAGATGTAAACTATGAACTCTGTAGAAATTACAGAAGTTAAAGGTTGTAAAAATCATTTTTACATATAGATAATATGTCAACATCATGTGATGAAGATTGCTAGAAAATTGTACACATTTTGTAGGATGATATATGCATGCAGCATGATAAGACACTTTATAGATCTTATTAAGACTGTTTAACATGTACGATTATTCGAATTTTAGAACTGCACAGTAAGTATACCATTATAGTTGTTTATGAGATAAATATAGTTGAATTTGACAAATTGACAATGTTCATTGCAAACAATATATGCCACCATGACAAATTGACTAGGTACCAAATTTCAATCATGTTGAATGGCACAAGTTTTCTTAGTAATTTTATCTTTTACCACTGTAACATCTTTAAATTGATGCCATAATTTTAGTTTAGCAAAAGCATTGAAGTTTTAACCAGGATATTATTTCTAGATTTCTGCACTAGTAGAATATACATTTATATTGTTTACAATGCATATTAACTAGGCTATCACACTTGTTAGATTTAAGTTAGCGATTCTGTTAAAGCTATTCGTCATCATATATTAATTCTTTTGTTATGGTACCTGTATCAAAAGTACGAAATCAAGATGCATATCATTTTAACTACAATACATTGCAAGTGGCAACACTGAATATTTAAAGAGATTCTTTTAATGTTTATTGTCGAATAATTCTTCAGTTATCATAAAACTGATCATTTCTTTCTATTTGTGTATAATCTTCCGAAGTAAATACCTTTCGAAAGTCTCATGCATTAAAAAAATAGAGTAACAATATATTATTTTAAGACAGTTTGGAATCATGTGATGTTACTGTAAGGTTCTGTTCTTTCATACATCTATGCTTGTTAGTTCTTCTACACATAGGTTGTCATGGTGTACAAAATATGTAGCTTTTACAGATTTCTTGTATGTTATTTATTTTTCTTTAATTTTCTCTAGTATGTGTACAACTCTTGTACAATTTCTATGAGTGCATCCTTCGCATTAGTTTCAATAACGTGTTTTTTTTAATTTGTCTGTTCCTTAAATTTTTCATGTTATATTATTGTGACGACCCGGAATTTCTAACAACTCAAATTGGGATTGTTAATTGATTTTAAATATTTAAAAGTTAATTTTAACTTGAATTTCAAAATATCAATATTTACTTGATAATTAAATTATTGAATTTTATAGTTTAAATATTGAAATTAATAATTGAAATTGGGGAAATTGTTGAATCTGGAATGTCTAAGCCTGTTTAAATAATTTGAAGGCTTGTAAATTTATTACGATGATACTGAAGATAATAGAATGGTTGAAATTTAATTTAAAGTAATTTGTTCAGTTTTAATAATATATCGTTTAAATTGACATTTAGAAATAGCCTTCCGGGGCACGGTCTCGGAATTTAACGAAACCAGTTCCATTGGATCCGTAATAGTAGTTATTATCGGATTTCAATTTTCATAGCCATCGGAGTTGTCGTTTGACCCTGGCAGCTCGAAACGCTTAGAACTATTTTAATCGATTTAATTTAAAATTGGTCGTTTCTTCTGTAACTCGCGCATACAATCAAATTAGCCCCCGAAGCACGTTCCATTGTATTCGGAACGCGGGTAAAACCTTACAATCACCTAGCGGCATTCCTTAAGAGGAGTTCGAAATTTTATGGTAGCAATTACGAGGGCATTTTGAAAATTTTATAATATAATAAAATTTGAAGTACACTATTAGTCAGAGATATTTTTTTCAACAATCGTACTCAGGAAGCCTCTAGCTTTCGTTATTTTAATCGAAATCTGCTTCCTTCTTTTACAATGCATTCTGAAATTTTCATCTCAAAAACAAAATTTTGGCCGAAGCCCTTGTTATTGAAAATCAAATTCATTTCCCTCTTCAGTCTTCAATTCGCAAAATCTCAAGGGACGAAATCAATTTCGATTTCGTATTGAATCGCAAGTCTTCGATTTTTGTTTGTACTGGAGCTTGGCTAAGGCTTTATTATAGCGACGAGACGCGCGCGGCGAGTGGGTCGACGGTCAACGTGAGGTTCTCTTTCTAGGGTTTGAGCATGAAGTCGCGTTCGACTCGATGTAGGGGAGGGCGACTCATTTGGGAAGTGGTCGGAGCATCGAGGGAACCTCGATCTTGAAGTCGACGACTTCGACGCCGGCATTGATGGGGGTGGAAGCCTATGCGGGTGATGGAGTCGAACATTGGGTTGTGGTATCTCTGTAGATGGCAGGTCATGTTTGAGCAGAAGGTATTTTCTCGATCCATTTGTTTTTAATTTAAATTTAATAACCTATATAAATTACAGAAAAGAAAAAAAATTATATGAATGTTGTGCAGTAAGTTTTATAAAACAACCCTATTTTTAAACTAAAGTATAAACTTGAAAAGATTTTTATTTGATTAGAAATAGTGTATTGAGGGAATTAAGTAGTGTAATTAACTTATGTTACTTATTTTAGTTGCTAAAGGATTTTTAGGGAATATTGTTAGTTAAATTAAATTTTTGATCAATTAAATTTATGGTAAAAATAAATTTTGTTCAACAACTTGCTTAATTCATTTTAGTTACAAAATATCAGTTTAAATAAATAATTTGCTAATTAAAATTTACTAGATGGAAATTGATCATTCAATTAGTTCAAATATTAATAAAATCGTATAACTGTTTATACAAGGTTAGAATCTAAAAGGAAACAAGCCGGATGGAAATGGATTGCGAAAAACAAATCAAAGGTGAGTAAATCTCACTCTGTTGGATTTCTATTTAAAATTTATATGGTTAAATTTAAATAATTGGTTGAATGTTTAAGTTGATTGGTTGTACACTGATAATGATGTGACTTTGGTTTTGGTTGATTCTCGAGTTAATTGTTGTTTGACTCGAAGCATTTGGATTTTTAAATAGTTTTAAACTTAAATCGTAAATAAGGAAATAGTTCAGTTTAAAATCAATAAAGGTTTAATGATTGGTGATTCATTAAATAGGTAGGATAATTTAAATGAATAATTAATTAAATTAATTAATGATTTGGGTTAATTAATTTAAGTTTAAATTAATTAGAATGATCATTTGGTGGTTTAATAAGTAGTTATGTAATTCGATTAATAAAATATGATTGCCTTGAAATTAAGATAATTAAATTAAGGATAATTAATTTATTCAATGAAGTAAATAAAAGGTAGATCATTTCAGGTAGAGATAAATCAAGTATGATTAATAATGTGGTTTAATTAATATAATTAATTTAGATTTAGATAAATTGAAATATAATAGGAAATCAATAACTTATAAAATTAATGAAGTAATTAAAGATTTGATTAATTAAGAGTAATTAATCCATAATAAGTGGCTTATGAGAAATTAATTAATTAAGGATTAGTGTAATTAATATACTTAATTAATTTATGAAGTAGTTAAGATTACTTATTGATTTTGGGTTAAGAATAATTGATCTTGTGAAATTAATTGAAAATAATTACTTTAATGTCATTGAAGATAATTAATCCAGTGTGATTAATTAAGGTGAATAACGAAGGATTGATTAATTAATTGAATTGAAATTAATTAATATTTAATGAAGGAATCTAAGTGATTGAGGTTTGAAATTCAATTTAAATGAATTGAATTGATTTGTGTGATTAAGCTTTGCTATGGATGATTGAATGGTATTGGATGTTTTGGATGAGTTAATATCTTTGATATGAAATGTCGTGTATTTTATTTGAATATCTTGGGTTAGGATAACATGAGTTTCGAAGAGGCCGGGATCGGGTATTGGGAAATACCCGGAACCACTTCGAATTCTTATAAATTGATATGTGGAATTAACAAGTTGGAATGAAACATTTTTAAGTGAATCGGACTATTTGATCGAAATGTTGGCATTTAGGAAACTTATGTGTGAAATAAATTATGTCTATGACATATTGTGGGTTTGGAGTTACCTGGGTTCTATAAAAGTTGTATGCTTTGTATTTCATGTTAGTTGGATTTACTCACGCTGGTTTCCAGCCTGACCCGGGTGTTACTTTGGTGTAATGCTCGGGTCAGACCGAGTATTACAGATTTACAGGTAGGTACGTTCTGGAGCTCAGGAGGCGAGCTAGATGGCAAGAGCGTATAGAGTATTTCTGCTGTATATTATTATTGTTAATCTGAGACATGATAATTGTATATATTCAGTGACTGTATATATATGTGAAAATCTGATATATATTAAATGTAATCATAGACATAGTATTCTTTTGTAAACTGTTATTATTTATTATTATATTTTGTCCGCTGCGAATGTGAGTTGTTGACGTTTCTGTTCTTCTTCTTCTATCTCCTTTTCTTTTTCATAACTATCTGGAATTTTCGGGTTCGGAAATTTCGGGTCGTTACATTTGGTATCAGAGCTGAAGGGTTAAGCGAGAACCTTGACTCTGGTGGGGATTACTCATTTAATAGAGCCTGATGTACTCTAGAATGAGTTGAGAATATATATTTATATATATATATGAGCGCGTACTTGTTATTTTCTTATATAAAGATTTTAGATGATTTTATATAAAAAATATATATATTGATATATAAAGCAATATTTCCTTCTAATAAATATAAAGGTGATTGGTTGTTAATTATCGAAATTAAAATTAAGAAGTAATAGAATACAACCAAACTGAAGTCTTGAATTGGAATTAAATTAAGTAGAAATAGAAATACAACCAAATTAAAATTTAACGGATTGAAAATGAAATTCTAAATCTGATCTCAGAATTTGAAATTTTTGTTTCAAAGTAATGAAAAATAATAAATAAGTATTATTTGGATAACTGGGACTTGTTGCAAACAGTGGGTTGTTTGAAAATTTATTCGAATTTAAAACCCAGGGTGGTTTAAAATTTTAAAACATGGCTGGGAGGGCCAAGAAATAAATATGTATATATGTATGGATATACATGATACCAAAGATAATTTGAAATAAACTCTAAGAAGTTGAGTTTTGATTTTCCCTGAAGTGTGATGTAAAAACCCCGAGTGATATAAGTTGTGAACTTATAAGAGGGAAAGAATTTTAAAGTGAAGCGGGAATTCAAATTGAGTAAGGTTGATTGGATTAAGTAAAATTGGAATTTAACTTGGAAAGTTAAATGGTTGATTTGAATTGGGAATTTGTGTGATCTCAAAACAGGTTTGAGATCTAAAATTTTTAAATGGATGGATGTTTTAAAATAAATTGGATGATATCATCCTCTTGTTAATAAAAATCTTTAAATTGAGTATGGTGTTGTATAAATAAAATAAATTTGAATAATTGAATTGTAAAATAAACTTGTTTAAGAAATGGCTTCAAACTGGAAGATAAAATTGAAAAATAAATTAAATTTTGAAAACAAATAAAATTGTATTGAGCTCTTATTTGAATCTTGAAATATATAAGTAAAGATAATTTGAAATGAAGAATTGGACTCAGAAATTTAAATTGTTTAAAAACTTTAGATAAAAATTTGGTTTAAAGAGTTAAACCAACCTTTGAGAATTCAACTCGAATTTATATAATTCGAGATGAGTTAAAGCTGAAACTTAGATTCCATTTGTACCAATTGAATTGAGTTTGAATTAATTAGAATTGAAGTTGAATCGGGTTTAAATAAATTTGCAATAAAAATTGAAGTTGTTCAAATTGAAATTGAGTCAATTTAAATGGAAGTGGAAATTAAGATGGAATTGTTGGGAATATGAACAGTTTGACTCTGGACTATTTTTCAGCATAAATTGTTTTAATATAAATAAATTTTTCCAAGCTATTTAATATATACAACCTTTCTTATTAAACCCAAAATTATTTTATACTTATTTTATAACTACTTTTGGAGTTATTTAACTATTTTGTAGCTGTTTATAAACTAATTACTATTTTTCAACTATTTCACAAACTAATTTCTATTCTACAACTATTTTGCAATTATTTGAAATTCCTGAAACTATTCAACTATTTTACAATTAGTTAACTATTTTATAGCTATTTTGTAAACTAATAATTATTTTTCAACTACTTATCTATTTTTAAAAAATTTCAAGCTATTTTCTAAATATAATCTGGTCGGAATTCAAACTGTTATTGATTTAAATACCCAACTGAGATAAGAATTGAAGTGATAATCCAAATGGGGATTAAGGCAATTGTTAATAAGTGAAGGGAAATGTAAGGAAATGTGAATAGAAAAGAAATTGATTTGACTGATAATCAATAGAAATAAATACGTAGGATGTACGTATATTATTCTATTTGCATAGTGATTTGATCCAGATTCGAGCACAAAATTTCGAGATAGTTATATCGATCCGAGTTGGGATTTTTCACTCGATTTTCGACGGCGAACCTGGATATGGATTGTTGATTGGTTTTGGATATTCTCTATCATAGTTATAGCTATGCAAGGAGAATGACGATTTCTGATCAAGAAACCAGATCTGAGTCCGCACTAGGAAATCGGGTGGACGATACTAGTTCGGGAGTGAAATTGTGTGATCGAGTGAGCGATCAGATTGATATGAGTACGGATGATATGTGTACATCGTACGGATTTGAATAAAATTGATATTGGGAAGAGTAATCAAATTTGAATATTTGATTTTGAATAAACAAAGTTATATATCTTTGTTATATATAAGATTAAGCTCCCCTTGTTAAATTTATTGCTGGAAGAAAAGGATTTTTGAAAGTGTTTGCAGTATAAAAGGAATTTTATACAAGTTTGAAATGATCCAAAGTTTTAAAAATTATATATATTTGAATATATATATATATATAGAGGATCTTATGAGGAATTTGGAAAAAGGTTTTGAGAACCTTTGGATTTGGAAAGGCTTTTGATTTTTGGGTAAAATCAATAATGAATTTGGAAAGCCTAGATTGAGAGTTATCGATTTTGGGATAATAGATTTTGTGTAAAGGAGCTTTGTATGATATCATATTAGGTGTATGATTTGAAAGATACTATATATGTATAGTATAAAGTGTTTTGATGATGGCTCTGGGGAAAAAGGCGCTCTCTTGAAATGAACTTCTCAGGAGTGCCACCGAGTGGTACTGCCTTGAGCCCAGGGGGGTGAGGGGGTTCTAAAGTTGATCCTGTGAGGAGTCCGGACAAAACTAGTTCCTGAGGATTATGAGTTGAGTATACCATAGCGAAAGTCGTGTGTGTCGCTGAGAGCCAACAGTTACATGGACTTTTGCTGCGATGGCAACGTAACCCAGGATGTAACTACGACCTATGGTATAACATAGCGAAAGTCGTGTGTGCCGCTGAGAGCCAACAGTCTGCGTTTGATTTTATATCGGCAGACTGCGACCTATGTAGGAGTGGAGATGTTTCATTTTGACAACGAAAATCAGAGGTCGTTGAAAGCCTGCAGTTACATGGACTTTTGCTGCGATGGCAACGTAACCCTGGGTGCAACTGTGACCATGGATGAGGGTGATGATTTCCAGAGCATTCTCACCAAAGATATTTCCTCTATTTTCAAAAACTATTTTCTATATTTTCAATAAAATTATTTTCCAAGTATTTTCACCGGGTGTTGAAAACGGGTTTACCAAGTACTTATAGATTTTCAGTCCTACGCTTGATCAACGTATGACTGAATTTCTATGAGAACAAGGATGGACTGGTTGAGACCTTGAGTTATAAAAGTATATTTTTTAAAAAGAGATATTTTATTAGTATGATGTGAATTTAAAAGCATTTCTAATTTTTTTAAAAATAAAAGTGTTGGAATTTTGGGAAAATAAAAAGAAAATCCAAACTGGAAATTTAAATGAGGTGATTTTTGAATTAAAAGTTGGAAGTAAGTTAATAAATAATTATTTGATAGAATATGTGAATGAAAATTTAACTTGGTTAAACAAATGGATTGTAAATTTATAATAGAGTGTGGAAACGAATTCGAATTGTAAATAGAATTCGACTTGGATTTGATAATGAATTATAAGTAGGGGTGCTATAAAAATAAAATATAAAATAGAGTTAGATTGAAAATGTGATGGTTTGAATTACAAATAAAATTCAAGTGAGATTTGAATAATATTTAATGAAATTTGCAAGTAAATTGGATATAATGAAAGTGAATTGTAATAGAAATGGTTTGAGTTGCAAATAAAATCCAGACGAGTAGAAATAGATTGAGAATGGCTTTGTATTAATAAAATGAATTCGAAAATGAATGAATTAAGTAAGTAAATTTAAAATTTAAAATGGGTTAATTGAATTAAATAATAATTGGATGAAGTCTGATTGAATAAAAAACTAAATCAAGTTGTGATTGGAATTGGATTATCAGACGGAACTTAAATTTGGTGGTATATTAATTTGAAGTATAAATGAGTTAAGTATGTGCTTGGATATTATTTTGATACATTGAGAAGGTGAATTTGAAATTAAAATTTAAAATGGATGGGCTAACTGAATTTAACGGAAGTTTCTTAAATGAGAATCAAATAGAAGCAAACTTAAGATTGATGTTGGAATAAACTAAAGAAAATTCACTTAAGTTTAAAAATTATGGAAGCTTGGCTTCGAATAAGAGTGAAAGACCATTAAATAAAAGCTTGAATTGAATTAATTTGGGAATGGTTAGAAGTATACAAAAATGGAAAGTGTCGAGCTAAATAAATGGTTGGTTAATAAATTAGAAATGAAATGGAATTAAATTCAGAATGAGTTGAAATTAATTTGAAATAGTTATAAACTAAAATAGATACTTTATTAAGCGATTATCATCGAAATTGCATAACAATAATTGTCGTTTGGCGTAAACAAAGTAATTAAAATTCTGTGAGTTGATAGAGATTAAAATAAATTGGTTTTAGAATTAATTGAAGTGAATATGAGTTTGTTTGGATTAAAAATCAATTGCATGTAAGAAATTGAGTGCAAACCATTGAAACTGAATGAAATGGCTTATGAATTGATAGAAAGCAATTGAATTAGCTTTAAAGTTGTATAAATCGCTTATGGGAAGCATTTTGGTGCTTGTTGCTTATGATATACATGTGTTTAGCTATTGAATATAAGTGAAATGCTAATAGATTTTCTATCTATGACACTTACATATTTAAATTGAGTAAGTACAGGTACCTGAAGGCCGTTTGGCTGTATTTGGTTGCGCTTTTTGCTAATATAAATAAGCTGCTTGCTTTAAATGCTAAATAAAGGTACGTCTACGCAATAAAAATAGGAAATATGAACTGTTTTTGCTTTTCCGACCGTGTGGGTCAATGTATATATATTTATATCTCTTGTCAAATTGCAAAAGCTCCTCCGTACAAAGGAGATTCTGCCAAAATTTTCCGAAAATTTTGGGAGTTAGAAAATTTTTGTTAAACCATTAAACGATTTTAAATATGAGACTGAAATAGATTAGTAGATGGAACTAATAAGACTCAGTTATAAATGGAAAATAAAATTTTAATATTTAAAATTGAAATAAGTTGAATTCATACTAAAACGGGAAAAACGAATTTGAATAGAAGTAAATATGAAAACCTATATAAGAGAATGTATAAAGTGATTTGTAAAGTTTCGATTGAATATTGTTGCTAAACAAGATATGCAAGTATTAAAGGGAAAAGAAATTGGATTTGATTCCAAAAGATAAATTTGTATTGCCCGACGAAAAGGTATGTATTTAAGTTTCTGTATGAAATTGGATTGTTTTTTTGATGTAGCCGCTTGGCTTTTGTTTTCTTTTGAATTTAGGAGCCCGTAGAGGCCTTTTGTAGTTGTACCGAGCTAGCCGCGCGAAGGAGACGCTTGCAAAAATTTTCGGAAATTTAGAGAGTTAGAAAATTTTTGAGAAAATTTTGATAATTCCAAATTTGGTTTTAAATTGTAATTTGAATGATTGGGTAAAAAAAGGGATTGTTTGAAACTATGAGAGAGTTTGGGAAGTTAGTAAGAAGGATAAGAAGTCTTTTATAAAAGACAGTTGGTAGGATGTTGATTAAACTGTTGGTTTTGGAGAAAAGTAAACGGGTATTGGTCCGTTCTTCTTAACTAGTAATTTCGGGGACGAAATTCTTTTAAGAGGGGAGGAATGTGACGACCCAGAATTTCTAAAAACTCAAATTGGGATTGTTAATTGATATTAAATATTTAAAAGTTAATTTTAACTTGAATTTCAAAATATCAATATTTACTTGATAATTAAATTATTGAATTTTATAGTTTAAATATTGAAATTAATAATTGAAATTGGGGAAATTGTTGAATTTGGAATTTCTAAGCCTGTTTAAATAATTTGAAGGCTTATCAATTTATTATGATGATACTGAAGATAATAGAATGGTTGAAATTTAATTTAAAGTAATTTGTTCAGTTTTAATAATATATCGTTTAAATTGACATTTAGAAATAGCCTTCCGGGGCACGGTCTCAGAATTTGACGAAACCAGTTCCATTGGATCCGTAATAGTTTTTATTATCGGATTTCAATTTACGTAGCCATCGGAGTTGTCGTTTGACCCTGGCAGCTCGAAACGCTTAGAACTATTTTAATCGATTTAATTTAAAATTGGTCGTTTCTTCTGTAACTCGCGCATACGATCAAATTAGCCTCCGAAGCACGTTCCATTTTGTTCGAAACGCGGGCAAAACCCTATAATCATCTAGCGGCATTCCTTAAGAGGAGTTCGAAATTTTATGGTAGCAATTACGAGGGCATTTTGGAAATTTTATAATATAATAAAATTTGAAGTACACTATTAGTCAGAGATATTTTTTTCAACAATCGTACTCAGGAAGCCTCTATAGTGTATTGAGGGAATTAAGTAGTGTAATTAACTTATGTTACTTATTTTAGTTGCTAAAGGATTTTTAGGGAATATTGTTAGTTAAATTAAATTTTTGCTCAATCAAATTTATGTTAAAAATAAATTTCGTTCAACAACTTGCTTAATTCATTTTAGTTACAAATTATCAGTTTAAATAAATAATTTGCTAATTAAAATTTACTAGATGGAAATTGATCATTCAATTGGTTCAAATATTAATAAAATCGTATAACTGTTTATACAAGGTTAGAATCTAAAAGGAAACAAGCCGGATGGGAATGGATTGCAAAAAACAAATCAAAGGTGAGTAAATCTCACTCTGTTGGATTTCTATTTAAAATTTATATGGTTAAATTTAAATAATTGGTTGAATGTTTAAGTTGATTGGTTGTACACTAATAATGATGTGACTTTGGTTTTGGTTGATTCTCGAGTTAATTGTTGTTTGACTCGAAGCATTTGGATTTTTAAATAGTTTTAAACTTAAATCGTAAATAAGGAAATAGTTCAGTTTAAAATCAATAAAGGTTTAATGATTGGTGATTCATTAAATAGGTAGGATAATTTAAATGAATAATTAATTGAATTAACTAATGATTTGTGTTAATTAATTTAAGTTTAAATTAATTAGAATGATCATTTGGTGGTTTAATAAAAATATGATTGCCTTGAAATTAAGATAATTAAATTAAGGAGAATTAATTTATTCAATGAAGTAAATAAAAGGTAGAACATTTCAGGTAGAGATAAATCAAGTATGATTAATAATGTGGTTTAATTAATATAATTAATTTAGATTTAGATAAATTGAAATATAATAGGAAATCAATAACTTATAAAATTAATGAAGTAATTAAAGATTTGATTAATTAAAGGTAATTAATCCATAATAAGTGGCTTATGAGAAATTAATTAATTAAGGATTAATGTAATTAATATAGTTAATTAATTTATGAAGTAATTAAGATTACTTATTGATTTTGGGTTAAGAATAATTGATCTTGTGAAATTATTGAAAATAATTACTTTAATGTAATTGAAGATAATTAATCCAGTGTGATTAATTAAGGTGAATAATGAAGGATTGATTAATTAATTGATTTGAAATTAATTAATATTTAATGAAGGAATCTAAGTGATTGAGGTTTGAAATTCAATTTAAATGAATTGAATTGATTTGTGTGATTAAGCTTTGTTATGGATGATTGAATGGTATTGGATGTTTTGGATGAGTTAATATCTCTGATATGAAATGTCGTGTATTTTATTTGAATATCTTGGGTTAGGATAACACGAGTTTCGAAGAGGCCGGGATCGGGTATTGGGAAATACCCGGAACCACTTCGAATTCTTATAAATTGATATGTGGAATTAACAAGTTGGAATGAAACATTTTTAAGTGAATCGGACTATTTGATCGAAATGTTGGCACTTAGGAAACTTATGTGTGAAATAAATTATGTCTATGACATATTGTGGGTTTGTAAAATTGGTTGGAGTTACCCGGGTTCTATAAAAGTTGTATGCTTTGTATTCCATGTTAGTTGGGTTTACTCACGCTGGTTTCCAGCCTGACCCGGGCGTTACTTTGGTGTAATGCTCGGGTCAGACCGGGTATTACAGATTTCCAGGTAGGTACGTTCTGGAGCTCAGGAGGCGAGCTAGATGGCAAGAGCGTATAGAGTATTTCTGCTGTATATTATTATTGTTAATCCGAGACATGATAATTGTATATATTCAGTGACTGTATATATATGTGACTCTGATATATATTAAATGTAATCGATAGACATAGTATTCTTTTGTGAACTGTTATTATTTATTATTATATTTTGTCCGATGCGAATGTGAGTTGTTGATCTTTCTGTTCTTCTTCTTCTATCTCTTTCTTCTTTTTCATAACTATCTGGAATTTTCGGGTTCGGAAATTTCGGGTCGTTACAATTATGTTCTAATCTGTATAAATATTCATTGTGAACAGCACACACTTTCTAGCTATAAAAATATTTTAATTAATGTTGTATTGGAAATGTGATCGAATAAAGTTAATTCAAGAAGGGGAATCATACAAAGAAGGAATGCCAACAGCAGCTAAGTGGAACTAGAATGATTTGAAGGGTAAACTTACACACAAGTTTCTAAAAATCTTGATGGAAATAAGGTAAATTTTTTACAATAAGAGAACTGTAGCATAAATCTTTCAATAGCTCATCTTAATATTTGCAAAGTGTACACCTACTTGCATTATTCATGTAACATATATTTTAATCGAACATTCGCGTTCATAGTAAATTGTATAGTACATAATTTTTTTTAAAACCTTCCACATATTTAGACAACATGGAGAAAATAGCAGTTTTAATTTCAAAAGAAGCAGCACTTGTATTTTACAAAGTGCGCACCTTCTTGCGCTTTTCATACATTTCTTATTTTAATTAACTTATAGTGTGCTGAATATTTTTTTTAATGTAAACGTATTTTCTAAATTTATAAAAGAAAATGTAAACTAAATTGAAAAATATCAAACCTAAGTTTTTTAGAAGTAGAACATATTTTAAAAAAAAATGCAAACCATCTTTTGCTTTCCATATATTTTAAACATCTATTTAACTTTAAAATGAATTTTTTTAATTTAAATATAAATTTTTTCTCTCTTAGTTTTAATAGGTTTGGAAAAAAAACTATAACATAAAATTTTCAAAATCTCATCTTAATATTTATAAAGCGCTGGCCGACTTGCAATTTTCAAACATTTTAAATTTTAATTGCAGTTTAACATGCAAATATACTGTTTTTTTTTAAAGTTTACAAAAATTTAAACAATATAACTTAAATTTGAAAAAATCCACAACATAAGTTTTACAAAGTACACATCTGCTTGCGCTTTCTGTACATTTCTTATAGTAATTAACTTTTACTTTTATAGTTTTTGATAGGTTTACAACGTGCACACTTACTTGCGCTTTTCTAAAATTTTAAATTTTAATTGCACTTTAACATGCAAAGTAATATTTTGTTTTTGATTATTCATCGCTCAAGCACATGATTGACTTATTACTTATTATTCTTACTAGGGTCTTTATAATTGATGTAATTTTAGTAATACTATTGATGGAAGACTAACTATATTCATAAAGTTTTATTTATTTACTTATGTTATATTACAACAACAGGTGAATTTTTTTATAGCATATGTAAAAGAAAATTCAGTTGAAAGTGAATAGGAAATTTTCAAAATAGCTGAACATTTATAAAGAGAGAATGAATACTTGAAGAAAAAAGTTGAACAACTTGAGATTGAGAATGAAGAGATAATACAAACGATAAAAATTTGTGAACCATATGCTACCGAGGTAGAAGATACTTTTAAAATGGACAATAACATAATTTTTCAGCAACAAAACATTCTTGCTACCGATGATGCTATAGGGAACAACGATAAAATTGCAAGCAGGAAATGTAATGATCATGCTGTAGGAGACAATGATATGATAGATGGATGCTGCGAAAAAGAAAGTTCACAAGGCAAATTTAGCATTGAAGAGAATGATGATCTGAAGAAAAAAACACAAGCGAAAAACTTGACGATTCTTTTGCAACACTGATGGCTAGTATGGATTTGGATGAAGAGGAAAATATAAAAGTGAATGAAATTGATGAAGAAAAATCAAATGACAAATCTGTAAAAAAGTATCATCGTATAAAAGTTCTGATGGAAGTGAAGAAAATTATAGAGTAGATGTTATTGAAAGTATGTTTATGGCTTGGAGTGGTAAAGAACAGTGCAAAGATGAAGTGAATAGAGAAACTCTACTGAAGTTGAAGAAGTAAACAAAGTCAATGATCACACTGTTCAAAATGTAGGTGATATTGAAGAAGGAGGCAATGAAACTAAAAAAAATGTTAGAAGTTGATATGCCAAGTTTTGAACTACTCAAGTAAGAGAAGAGCTGGAACGTAAAATTGACTTATCAGAAAAAGAAAAGAAGAACAAAAAGCCAAAAATATCTTCATTAACAAAAAGGGTGAGAGAAAGGAAAGATAGAATACTTAAAGTAGATGAAGAGTTCATATATGAAAAGAAAAGGAGGTTGGTTAAAGAAGCCAAGGAGAAGAAAAGCTTTGTTACTAGCAAAGAATTACGAAAGAAAAATAGAAAAAACAGACTTGAAGCAGTCAAAGAAAATTAAAAGCTTGAGAAAGGAAAAACTGTTATTACTTACAAAAGAGAAGCAAAAAGATGTAAAACAGACAGAATTGAAGTAGACGCAGAAAATCTGATTGAAGAAGACATAGCAAATAATAAAGTAATTTTTTTTCTCCTATTGTACCGCCAAAACCAATGGGGAAATTAGAAGACACTCAAATATTTGGTTTTCTAGATCAGAAGCAACTTAAACCTATTCAAACATTTTATAAGTATGATGATCAATAGTGAGCACATATTATATTACTAGCTTATATACAAATGTACTTTGCAGAACCTACATTTTAAGATATAAGTGCTAACATTGAAACATGAATGTTTAAAGCTTGGCGGTTTATGAAAACTTTGATGATGGCATAAAGATTATGGGATGTGTGCTTGATGATATAATGAGTGATGACTGCAAAGATTGTTCTTCAAATAAAATTGCTTACCTGTTTTTTTGTTTTTTTTAACTAATCTAATAATGTTTGTTGATTGTGGTATACAGTATTTACATTATATTTATCTTGTCTAAAACGTAATTTAAAGGTTATACACTGGTTTTAAGTTACCAAGCTAAGGCTACACTATCCAAACGATTTGTATGCGAGACTTGAAGACACGATGTGTTTTTTTTTGTTTCATATTGTTTACAAATATAAGTCTTAATTACTTAGTTAATTCCTTTATATAATACTATTTATATTTCTTGTGTTATAGAATTGCATATTATTGGATTTGAAATCAACAACTCATACTCTATTGGATAAGCAATTGGAAGAAAGAATAGCGAGATATCATAAAAAAAGAACTTGAAATGTGCAAGATATTTTTGCCAATATATCATCAACAATCTCATTGGACACTATTAGTGCTTGGTTATGAAGATATGCAATGGAGCCTCTACAATTCAGTAAAACCAAATTCTTTTTCAAACTGGCCATATGCAAAAGAAATAGTAAAACTGGTAAGTAAAATAACACTGTCGAATATTAATATATTATATTATTTAATAAATTAACCTTTGTTTAAATGTGCAGCGAAAGAACGTTAAGGACATGATGAAAGACATATGGCTTAGAAAAGCAATTCCATAGATGAAATCTGGTAATGAAAGTAATACTGAATGCAAAGATTGTCCTCAACAACAAGAAAAGTCGTAAGTTAATTCTATAATTTTATGTGTAATTATACTTTCATTATTAACATGATAATTAATTATAGTAGATGTTAATTTTATTTTCATCATACATCATTTTATTAAATAACATTATACAAGAAATTTTAATAAAAAGAAATAAACTAGAATTTCAGGGTGCATCGTAAAAATTCATAAAGCAAGGCGTCTTAGAAAAAAGCAGAAACAGATTTACATTTTCTAAAATAATTATATTCAAAAGAAAGACTATTTTTTACAAAGCAAGGTATAAGTTAAAGAAGTTGTTTCACTTGTTCTTGCTAGTTATCTCTATATTCAAGTGCTTTAAAAATCATAATAAAGGTTAATTCCTTTTAAAACTTTTGACTGACTTTTTCTGTTTCAAAAAAAGTTTCTAACCATGCTTCTTAGTAAGATATAAAGTATGGTGCTGGGATAATAAAAAAATATGTTGTTACAGAACCTTAATTGCTTGGTGATTATTAGTAAAATTTATTTATCTATTAATTCATATTTAATCTACGGCTAATATTCTACGATCAATGTTGAACATATATTGGATATTACTGTATAAAATAAGTAGTTAAACTTTGTAATCACAAATATAATATATAAATCAGAAGACAACAACAAAATTATGAAGAGAAGAATCATACACTAGCATATAGTTTAATTTGTAAACAGCAAAAAAGAACACTTTTAGATACATAATGCTTCTACTTCTAAACATCTTCATTACTCATTTCGTAAAATAATCAAAAATCGATCTAAACATCTCCATTACTCATTTTGTAAAATAATTGAAAATCAATCTAAACATCTCCATTAACCATTTTATTCAACTAGAATATAACCATAATGTACACTACATTATTATGAGTGATTTAATATATATTGTGAATCATTACAAAAAAAATGTACCGACTATATTGTTTAGTTTATAGAATTTTCTTGACAATGTAAACTAGTCTTGAGCAACGTCGGTTTAATTTATATTATTTTTACTTTGATGCATAGATGAAATAGGAATTTTATTTATAAATTTAATAATTGCAGGTTGGATTGTGGAATGTACATTATGAAATATATGGAAATCATCAGCACTAATGAATGGCTACCAACATCCATTTCGAGGAAAGAAATTCAAGCAACGAGAGCTGAAATAGCATATGGTCTATTTACCAGTAACAAGTATAGTTGAAGTAAAGTTAAGCATCTCAGCTATGTTATGCTTCAAGATGATCTTGAGCAAAAAATAAAGCAAGTGGAGGAAACTGTTAAAAATATGTACAAAGAGTAAATTTTGCAATGCTTTATAGTCCAGTTTATGCTTCAGCTCAAACAAAATGTTGCTTTAGTTTTGTCCTTCAATTGATGTCACAGTTTAGACTTTTGTTCCAGAATTTTTCGCATTTCTATTGATTTTAAACTTCAATTTAATATGTGCAACATATTTAAATTTCAATATAATGTTGTCCAAATTATATTACTGTATGAAACAATGGTTAATTATTGAATTTGCTGGGATTCTTTTTTTGTTGTCGCTTTGAATTGTCACAGATAACATTACATTGTATCGTTTTGTACTTGCCTATGCAACACTTAAAAGTAAAGAATTGTCATAGAATTGTCACATAATTGTCACAATGATGATTGACTTGTAACGAACGGGATTTTTTTGCGCTCGAAAATCGACATTCATACTTCATATCGTATTCGAATGCCATAGATTCGACCGTTCAAATCCGATTCGCCGGAGTTTATAACAACATTAAGTAAACAACACAGTGGAATGCAAGAATAATACATTGATATACAGCTTTGATACAATATCTGATACAACAGATGATCCAATAGATATCAATATACATCAGAGATATGATACAAGAAAATAGCAGCGGAAAAGAAAATGATAACACCAGCAGCGGAACAAATTACTCTAAGATAGTCTTCAAGGAAGAACTCCAAAAACTGCAACTCCATTTCCAAAATCCAATCCAGCAGTAACTCGAACTCCCAATAAGTATGCACAAAGATAAGCAAATGCAGTCTGATCCAAAGACTGAACTAACTCCAGATAATCTACTGAACCTAGCTATATGAAAAACCCAACTCTAGACTGCTCGTGTAGAAAAAATTTGAGCACCCAGAGTTTAGGAAAGAAACAATAAACTCCGGATCAGTCATGGGACTGGTACGAGTAACAAAAACAGTTTGTCTTTTAAAATATCAACAAAAGATTTTAAAGTCAATTCGCAATGCTTTTAGAAATGAAACTACCATAAGATCTCCCGCCACACACACAATGCAAACGCAGAATTGGAGGAGATTTCTTCTTATGATAGTCAAACATGCTTGATACGCAATTTCCTTGATATTCTTACTGTAAGTGCAAAGTGCAGAAAAACATTTCGAAAGTAGAATATAAATCTTAGCCAACATACGACCATTATCGTATGCCTACTATAGCTACCATGTTCAATAGCAGGTTACCGCGACATTCCATGGCAGGTTATACAACTAATACTGTACAAGGCTCGTATTGTTTCTTTGGATTTCCAACAAATGGTCAGGCCAAGGAACTTCCCATTGCCATATGAGAACGCCTCTGGAAGGACGTTTCCGAGAACCTAACCGGATCTCTGCCAACACAAGGCCAGGTTACCCCTAACTGGGTAACTACTGACACGGGTATGCCATCCCCCGGTCGTAACCAACCTTTATCCGGGGCCCCAGCAACAAATCACAAAGTAATACATATATAAATCTGCGATATCAACATAAGTTAAGTATCTGGGCTCCATACCATGATACCACTTCTATCCAGAAGGAAATGCACATACCCTAAGGGGTGCTACCCCCAATAACCTTGATGCATCTTTCCTATTTTGACCATTCCGGGGTGTGAGGTCCGACGAAGTCTCGTCCACAAAGCTACGCTTTATACAAAAGCCACGCTTTGATCAACAAATGATCAGCATCACTCAGCATGCCACATTACCAAATTGGGAATATATCGCTGATAACCTTCAACTACATAACCTCTAAGGGTGTTAAGCTAAGAGAATAAATTCTCTGCCACCAACGGAAATATATTTGAAAGAAATCTGCTTTATATCTCAATTTGTAATGTCAAGACATACAATCCATACAAGTCTGTTATGGGTTCGAACAGAACTGAAGGCACTTCCAAAGAAGTCCTTGCAATCCGGGTATTCACAATCCCGATCAGACTTCCCATCACTTAGGGAATCTCTATACCGGCGCGACTCGGTGCAGAGAGAACGATAGGTTATCCTATCGCTTTCGCAAATACCCGGTCTTCACCACCGGTCTTCAAATGCAATCCATAAACGTCGAATCACATATTCGGAATGGGTTATACGACACAAAGGTCTTTTCCCGGCTAAACCGAATAGTGAGCGCAATATTTAAAACATATGGATATGGGATTTCAATTAAGTCACAACTTAATAATTCAAACTTTCTTTCAAATGGTTTAAACTAATTACCATTTCAAATCTTTTAAACAAAAGATTTACTTCATAAAGTTCACCTAGTTTCACAAAGATTCATTCCTCAAAACAATTTCATCTTAATTGGATCAGTTCATTTAAATCTTTAAA
Organism: Allium cepa; assembly: GCA_030765085.1. NCBI lineage: Eukaryota > Viridiplantae > Streptophyta > Magnoliopsida > Asparagales > Amaryllidaceae > Allium > Allium cepa. Next base: position 502,521,428 of record CM060944.1, on the reverse strand, counting down.
TCAAGATTTATCTTATAGTTTTCAAACAGTTTCCGTGACTTGGGAAATCATTTTCATTTTTAACTTGAAATCCTTTTTAACACAATTTGGAAGTTCACTTCCTAATGAAAGCTTTTATTATTTCACTTCCTATATGAAAGCTTTTATTATTTAAAAACAATAGTTTCATTTCAGAAAGATCCAATTTTATTTACACGAGTTAAAGCCTTTGAATTTAAATTCAAATTCCCAAACCAAATACCTTTAAAATAGTTTAACCCATATAAACTGGTATAACATCTTTAGTCCCTAGTTTCCAGATCATAGAATTCAATTTCAAATATTGAATTCAAATTTAAATCAAAATATTTAAATTCCAAATCTTAATCAAGTTATTCAAAATAATTTCATCTTTGAAATTCCATTTCAATTGCTTTTCACTTTAAACCCAATCCATTTTCAAAACATTTGAATTCAGATTGTCTATTTAAAATCGTTTTCAAAAATCTGTGACTTAATCGATTTCCTCGTGAAATCCATATTGGTGTGTGTATAAGTGTGGTCAAGGGGTTTAACACAATAGTGCAACATCATTCAATCATCGTAGATTAAAACCCAGAAATATAGTTGATAAGCGATATAAACATAACGCTTGTCGCTCATTCACAGATTCACAGATAATATACTAATGTAAATAAATGAATAATCATACACGGCTCAATCTACAGAACAAAATATCACAGATCTGATAGGGCAATTAATTCAAGGCATCACATATAATACGATCATCCATAAGTAAGATCGGTTAGTTGTTTGATTAATTCAAATCAATTTTAATTGCTTATGAATAATCACTAATCCTGGTTAATTACTATTAATTAACTCCAACCTATTTGATTAATTATCCTTTAATCATGTATAAATCAACATTTTATTATTAATTAATTATTCTTTAATTAATTATTCTTAATTGGTTACAATAATTTATTTACTTTAAATTAATTACAAGATTAATTAATTCTAAATTAATAAACATCCCTTAATTACTTTCCCAAATTAATTACCCTTTTATTTATTTTTCATTCCCAAATTGATTATCTTAATTAATCAATTCCAACCTTTAATTACTTATTTAATTAAATCCAAATAGATAATTAATTAAATAATTTATCCATTTTTAATTAACTTAATAATTTAATGCATTTCAAATCATTAAATCCTAATTAAATTTAAGAAAAACATTATTCTTATTAATGATTAAATTATCATTAACAAAGTATTTTTTTAAAACAATTCACTTTCAAATTTATTTTCATATTTTCATTTTATACTTAAGATTTAAAATGGATACAATTTTAACTTTAACAAAGTTAAGGACAATTTAAAACATTTAGCCTTAACCCATTTTTTCCTTGAAATCTGTTTGAAAGCTTATTAACATTTACACTTTATAAAACTTATTTATTTACACATTTTGATTTAACTTTGTTTAAATCCTTTCCTTCACAATTTAAGTTTCATTTTTTTTAACATTCAAATTTCCTTTTCAATACTTAAGCATTTTTTTTTAATTTAAAATGATTTTAATTTCATTTTAAGATTCAAAAGTTCCATCTAAATTTTACTTAAAACTTTGAATTCAAACACTGTTTAAATCCTGCTTCAAATTTTGAACTAAATTTTAAAAGATTGTTTACCTCCTGTTTTAAAAATTGGAACTAAATTAAACCTGAAACAATCAGGTTTACTAAAACCTGAAATACTCCACTGTCTCAAGTGAACCCAGGTTGCTTCGAGTCCTCCTTCTAAAAATTCGAGCGACGTCCCGTGTTCCTTCTTCTTCCCCAAAGACGCAACCCACAGCCAAAACCCAACAACCCAAACGTGCATGCCGTGCACGTGTACGCCTCCGTTCGCCACCTCCGATCGCCACCAATACTTCGAGCAAGTCGAAGGTCATCCCCAGCTCCGATCCCGACCACCAGACCCCCTCCAGTTCGACTCGAACGCAAATTCGAGTAAAGATCAAAACCTGGAAACACGCTAGCCTCAACACCACCAAACCTGTCAACGTCACGTTCTCCGAGCTCCTCCCACCGTTTCGCCTAAAACTCCAGCCATCTACTCCCTAATACTCGCTCCACCAACCCTCCAAATCTCGTAGCACTCGGTCGATCCTAGCCGACGAACGAAACCAAAAACAAAACTACAACAAAACTAGGTTTAGGGACTGAAACTTGCCACCGCCGCTTCCCCGATCATCGGTGACCACTCCGAGTATTTTTCCTAGCAGCGCCATGGACTTCACCACCTCCAGACAAAACCCCAAGCTCCACGAATCGATGGATCACCGGAAATTGATCGAAAACAACCTGCCGTTCATCTTCAAACTGCTACCACAATAGCCCACTAAAAATTCCCAAATACATGTTAAAAATCATTATTTCTAGTCAGGATCCAAGATGTGAACTTGAATCAAGCTTTCGTTATGTTCGAATTTTTCATGCATTGAAGTTTCCTCTGAAAAAAATTTATATCTTTCCTCTGTTTACATTTTACTCAGTAAAATTATTTTTAAAATTATCCCTACACATCAACAAACAATTTCCATTTGTAATCCAAAGTCTAATATGGACTTGGTTGAGAGATTCGAATTTTTAAATGTAAAACTATGGACTGACACACAAGAACAGGATATAAATACATATACAGACATACCCATGTAAACAAGTCCAGATAGATTCAAGTAGAACATAAATTCAAATCAATATCACCATATACATATATAGTTAAACCAGATTAACTAAAAAATATAAAGTTTACTTGTGACGCCCCACCTCTATACCCACGCTAGCCAAGAACACTCCGGAGTAGTGCTGTCAACTAGCACGGAGAATAAGGCTGTTGAGGAGCGACCATCCATGTAATTGCTTATCACACGGTGGCTATAAATAATCTTCGGAAACAAACATAGAAATAATCATATCACAAATCAGTCACAGATATCCATATCACAAAGGCGGAAGAAGATATGAATATATAACTAACACATGAAAGTGTACATCAGAGTAGTGGTCAGTAAGATCCACGATAATACAAAAGAATAGCAACACGTGCTATACAAAAGAATACAACTATGAGTCTATATCTCAAGTGTATACAACAGAAACTGCTAATCTAAACAGTTAGCCAAAAGTCAGAGTGATGAATCCCTGGGAAGAAGTCAAGCAGAAGCACCTGTAACATCTCGGTCTGACCCGAGTATTATTTAAGAAAATAATAAACGGATCAGTCTAGCTATAAATATCAGATGACATGATATAACATAAAAGATATGGCATAAACATAAACATCCATAACGACATACCACTATAAGTATGTAAATAATGATCAACAGAAGATCAATCAATAAGAGATAATCAATATCACAAGAATCTTCTCAAAGATTCGAAGAGGGCATCATACCCTAAACTTGTACTCATAACAAGTCAATGACATAAATTCCAGAAATCAACACGAGAAATCCAGAAATCATAAAAAGGGAAAGAGGCCTATCACATGACGGTCCGAAGACCAAGGGGAGCTACCCCGCATGTGTGAATGGAATCACACAGATTGAGGTCAAGACTAACCAAAAAGCAGAAAGGTATGTGTGAATGGAATCACACAAGTGGTGTCTAGTCTAACCTTGCAATGAAAGAGACATCGCGCAATTGCTAGTCTAATTCATAAAGCGATCATCAAGATCAACGAGAAGTGTCAATTACACTAAGCTAGTAAATATAGAAGTTTAGCTTCATGTCCCATAACCACTTGCTTAACTTAAATATTTACGAACAAACTGTAAATCTTCACTAATAAAATTGTCACAAGAGGTTCAATCGAACAAGTCCAAGAATTAACCGACGAAGTGAACGCAAGCGTTTCATACCACTTGTTTTACTAAGTCGTTTAATTAGATTTCTCATCCGAGTGAGGTAAAAGCTTGTATATACTAATAGATTGGAAAACGGTTTAAGAAAAGAGCTTTGTTATTAAAAATAGAGTTGAAATTGTTTGTTAAAAGAGTTTTGATATTTACTACTAGTATTGAAACCTTTATATTATAAAGTGACAAAACACATAAGCAAGTGTAGAAACAATCAGCCACAAAGATCGCATACGGAGATGCGAATAAAATCCCAGGAAATCAGCTCAATGTTTTTCAGATAAGATCCCCTACGGAGGGGGGGTCCAGGGGGGGTGGCAACCCCCCAAGGTGGGGGTGCGGGGGCAACGCCACCGCTTACGGGGTTCGACCTGCCCGGTCAGGTCGCGTGGGTCCAGGGGGCAGCGCCCCGACCAAAACGGTACGACCTAGTGAAGATAAAATGAGGTCTAGCGACCTAAGGACTCAAGGGTCATACGACCTAACGACTCAAGGGTCATACGACCTAACGACTCAAGGGTCTAACGACCTAACGACTCAAGGGTCATACGACCTAATGACTCAAGGGTCCAACGACCCAACGACTCAAGGGTCCAACGACTTAAGGGTTGCACGACTTAATGGATTAGGCCAGGAGCGACCTAACGAGATAAGGTCCAACGACCTACGAGTTAAGGGTCCAGCGACTTATCGGGATAACTCGTAACCGACTTAAGGGTTGCGTGACTGAAGGGCTGCACGACTTAAGAGTTAACTCGTAAACGACTCACGACCTATGGATGAACGACTTAACTCCGAACGATCTAAAAATGGCCAGAACGACCTGGGGTTAACTCGTGAACGACTCACGACCTATGGACGAACGACTTAACTCCGAACGAGCTAAAATGGCCAGAACGACCTAGGGTTAACTCGTGAACGACTCACGACCTATGGACGAACGACTTAACTCTGAACGACCTAAAAAATGGCCAGAACGACTCAAGTGCAGAAAATTCAACAAAACGCTAAAAATTGGAGTTTTTCGCCAATCCAATCCAAACCAAATGCTAACATGCATGCAAAAATGATAGGGAATCATTCCCAACAGTCCAATATAGTTATAGGCTAGAATTGTGAGATAAAAATCTCACCTTTGCACTAAAGTTTATGAAGATGAAGCTTGAAAGCAAGGAGAAGCAATCCAAAGCTTGAATCCAATATCTTCTACTTGAATTTGGAGTTGAATGTTGGATTTGCAATTGAATTTGTGCTTGGAGTTTTAATTTCCCATTCCCTCCACCATTAATGCCAAAGCTTGATTAGTTAGGAAATTTATGAAGAGTGAGGAGAAGAGGGTTGGAACTTGGGCTTAATAGGCTAAACTAACCCAAAGTCCAAAGCGGGAAAAGTTAGTGAAATTTCACTAACTCCAAACCTATCGATGTTTATACTTAAAAAGTTGTAAACGACATTTCGAACTCAATGGAAGTGGTCTCGAGTCCTAATTTGACCGTTTGCAAAAAGTAGCTTTTCGGACCAAAATCCGATTAACGAGTTAATATTTAAATAAAATATTTAAATACAAACTCGATAAATATGCGGGTTGTTACATTACTCACCTTCCAGATCATGTTGACTCCAGGAGTTTACAAGTTGAAGTCTGGGTTATCTGAAGCTTTTCTTTGCTTCTAAACTGTCAGGATTTGATTGCTTGAAAAATGTTTTAAGTGTGAAGCTTTTGTTTTTAAGTTGAAGTTGTTTTTAAATTATAGATGATGCTTACTCAGATTTACTGAGCTTTGTGGACGAATTGAGAGGAGAAGGCTGGTATAAATAAAAGAAAAGATGTGTTTAGGGGTTACAAGTTGTACAGGTGATAAAATATGGGTTTTCTAGTACAATGTTAAGCATGTTGAAGTGATGTTGTATTATATTTGAGGTGCATTAGAGGTATGGATGCAGATATACATGTTTTGGGGGCTGCATTAATGTCTTGTACAAAATATATGTATATATTTGTATTGCTTTCTTCTTGTTTATTTTATTATGCAGGTTTATAATTGTGGAGGCTGAGATGTATATTTATATATTAGAAGTGATATGGCTTTAGCTAGCATTACTTAGTTTACTTATGTTTCTTTTCTTTTGTTTTGTGTCTGATCTTACTTTGTTTTATATTTTCATACTATTTTATATATTTTGCTATCTTTGTTTTGTTACTTTGAAATACAATGAAGTTCTACTTTTATTATTATTGTTTGTTTTTATTTGTATTATGATATTAAAATTACATCTTTACTTCATTTTGTCTAAACTATATATTTATTTACTTTATAATATCGATGAATTTCCATACTAAATTTGTTGTTAAAATTTTAGCAATTAATTGTTTACTTTTATTTTTATCATTATAATTTGTCTTTAAACCATTTAATTAAAACAATAACTCAAACTCAATGTATGTACATATATACATATATATTCATATTATTGTAAATCCATTTACTTGAAATTTAAATCCAAATCACATATGTACAATATTTAAATTCATATGATTTAATATTTTTTTATATTTGAATTTAGGGAAACTCGAATCAATTTACTAATAAATTTTATAGATTTAAATTCAAAAATTAATTTAATTATCAATTTAAATTGAGTAAAAATTCTCATTTTATAGACTCCTCATTAAAAGTAAAGAAAGTAAGTTCTCTCTTTACACTAAAACACTTAATCATTTTGGCTCTTTTATACAACACCAACAGCTTTTTCATAAGAAGCAACATCCTGTTGTCCACTTCATTAGCTTTTAAGAGTATGTTTCATACTCGGGGTCTTCAACCTCTCTCTTCTAGTGGGCGTTTTTTCCTTTACATTTTTGTGTACATGTAAAAGCATTGAACATACAGTCCTTCAAATAATGTATGACCTTTCTTTCATAATGATGATGTTATTTTCTTGAACTCTAGTAGCATCCAAGTTCAGTAAATAGAGAATCAAATAATGCAACGGCAATATAAAGTTATGACTGAACCCTACAGTCATTTGAAATATCCTTGGATCAACCAAATTCCAAGCCTAATTGGGTACATGTTGACGCAAAAGCTAATTGGATGCCAAGCTTAATAGAGAAATCATCGACAATTTCTAGTACAATTAACTATTTGATGTATTGACTTAATTTTAGTACGGATCTAGTTTACTTCGCATTTCAATTGGTTTTACGTACCAAATTTTAGTAAGCATCTCTTTCTAAGTACATATGTACACTGCCTTTGGTTGCCTTTTTCTAACAATATTTTTGGGTGAAGGTAAAAGGAACATAATGGTAATCTAAGGTGTTTATAGAGAGATCAAATTACTCTTCTTCTTTCAAACTGCATGGTAAGCTATTGATGAACATGTCTCTACAAAGCATATATACCACTGTTATCCTGCCTTTCAGCAAAGTTGTGTTATCATCAATTTGGCTAAAAAACGGATGGTCAACAACCTAAGAAACCTGTTACGTATAGTGTTACAAATGACACTAAATGCATAAATGGTGGTCGGGTTTTCTTGTAGGTATTAGCTTTAGAATTACTATTGTTATCCAAGTTGCGCATACCATCAAACAAACTATAACTAATTTAATGAGCCTTTCGCAGTTTCATAGTCCGAATTTGTTAATTCTTACACATGCATGGCTTATTATTTGAAACAAGCATATGAATACTGGCAGGGTCAACCAGGTAGCACGTCCTTAAAGACTCCATCAAACAAGGGACCCATAGAGAAATCTTAATCAATACGCAATATCCGTAATACTTTGGAACCACTCAACGACAAACTTCACCAATAAACAATAACATTGTCAATCAATGCCCGATATAGGAATTAACATTAACCAACCACTCAACATTAACCAGCTTGACTAAGAGTAAGCTTAGTGTATTTTCCAACTTGACTCCAAGCTGAAGCCCAAAAGTCTCATATCTCAACCCCCAATATATGAGTTTTTAAAAACTACCTAATATGACCCTTGTAGTCCAAAGTGTCTCTGCTATATAGGAAAATCTAGGCAAATAAATTTCTTGGGTTAGAATATTGGTCGAATCAAAGTGAGCCCTGAGATTTTACATGTCTGACTCGGAGCGTCCATATCATAAGGCAAGTAACGAGTAACTACCAATATAACTCGAAGCAGAATTTGAGTTTTTACATACTTGACTCGAATGCTTGAGTAGGACCATGCAACAAACATTCATATGCTTGATCTAGAGCAAGCATCAATTTTCACATGTTTGACCCAGAGCAAGCTAAGGGTAAATAGCTACTTGATCCGAAGCGAAGTTCGAGGAAACTTCATTTCAGCACGGATCTAGCACTCAGTAGCAATAGTTACCATCTCAATTATTTCCAAATCGTATCGAACTTTAAAATGAATTATTGATAAGGATCGAGTGCCTGAGTAAATAGAAGCCTCACCAAAGCTTACTTTGAGTAAACAAATTCGATCTCTTTTCAGATTGTGCAATTCCTTCGCAAAAAACTCCCCATGAAATCCATCTATCGTGCTTTAGGCACTCCAAAGAACCTCTATTGCAGCGCAAAATCCGAAGAAATAGCATTTCTTTATTTAACTTGCTGTTTGACTCTACTGTAAATCGTCAGTGCGAGCATTTACCCTTGTTCAGTGCGCCAATGGCAACCTTTTGACCATACCACATGTTTTCACCTCATCGTGATTTGGAGTAATCTATATGACTAAGGGCTAGATTTTAGTGGATCATGGCAATAAGGCCACTCTACCACTTACAATGCCCTATTGCGTATTTAAGTCGTTTGCAAAGGATTCAACTAATATATCTTATGGAATATTAATCTGATGAAGACCCGACGATAAATTTGTCGAATTGGTCAAATTCTTTGATATGTGCCCGTGGGAATGCTTGCACATCCCTATTGTGGGTCAAGAGGAAGTCCTTGTGCTTAAGCACCACTTCTTTAGGTTGGATTTTGATTAAGAAGTGTTCAGTCATAATACGAAACATAGTAACTTTGCGCCATTGATGGCCGCTCCACCTCGGCTCACGCCTTAGATTTTGCAGCAACCACCGCTCCTTCCTACTCATCGAGGCATGGCAACCACCTCGATTGCCGAGTGTGGGTAGCACGCTTAAGCGCCACCATTTTCGGGGCTAGTTGATTCGATAGGTGAGTTGTTACACACTGCTTAGCGAATTTCGACTTCCATGACCACCGTCCTGCTATCTTAATCGACCAACACCCTTTGTGGGTTCTAGGTTAGCGTGCAGTTGGGCACCTTAACTCGTCTATGGTTCATCCCGCATCGCTAGTTCTTCTTACCAAAAATGGCCCACTTAGAGCTCTCAATTCTATGGCATGGCTCACCAAAGCAGTCGCACCACCCTACCTATTTAAAGTCTGAGAATAGGTAAAGGGTGTTACGCCCTGATGCTTCTAATCATTTGCTTTACCCGATAGAACTCGCACCGAGCTCCAGCTATCCTAAGGGAAACTTCGAAGGGAACCAGCTACTAGATGGTTCAGTTAGTCTTTTGCTCCTATGCCCAAGTCAGACGAATGATTTGCATGTCACTATTGCTACGAGCCTCCACCAGAGTTTCCTATGGATTCACCTTGCTCAAGCATAGTTCACTATCTTTTGGGTCCCAATAGGCATGCTCCCATACGAACCCTTCACAAAATATCAAGGTCGGTTGTGGTGCAACCCACAAAGGAGATCCCACCGATAAGCTTCCTTAAACCTTTCAAGTTTTCACACCCCGTCAACTTGCATGCATGTCAGACTCCTTGGTTCGCGTTTCAAGACGGGTCGAATGGGAGGCCCATTAGATGGTGCTAAGAGCACACAAGTGTGCCGCAAAGGACGCGCCATTAAATCATGCAATGTATCTTCGACTGCATCGATGATATTGCCTCATGCAAATCAAACGCCCAAGGCTTGGAGCGCAAGCATAGCCTGCAACGATCCACATGCCAAGCCAAGTGGCTAACCTACCCTAAGTGTAAGTAGTTCAACATCAAACCAGCATGCATCGCCAACCCCCATTCGTTTCCCTCCTAACAATTTCAAGCACTATTTGACTCCCTTTTCAAAGTCCTTTTCATCTTTCCCTCGCGGTACTTGTTAGCTATCGGTCTCTCGTCGCCATTTAACATTAAATGAAATTTACCACCCAATTGGGGCTGCATTCCTAAACAACCCGACTCATGACAATGCCTCATGTTGCAGCAAGGTTCAAGACGAACAGGGATGTCACCCTCTATGGAACCCTTTCCAAAGGACTTAGGCCTGATCCGTCACTGATAACGCTTCTCTAGGTTACAATTTAGGTGGCAAAACCACCTAATTCTCAAGCTGGGCTTTTCCCGATTCGCTCAACGTTATTAAGGGAATTTTCGTAAGTTTCTTCTCCTCTGCTTATTGATACGCTTAAACTCAGTGGGTTGCCCCATCTAATCTAAGGTCAGGTTTCAAGCTTGCAGCTAAGACAAACATCCTAAATTGTTTCAATTAGTCTTACATCGTGCATAGGACTCCTAGACGTAGTTAGAGACATTGTGTATTAACTCGATACACCATTCGCCACACGTAGACTAATGACAACATTCACGTAAACTAACCACATAATTAAAGCACGGAGGGTCGATCTCCACATCTTCCATCACCCACAATAAGTTTATTGTAGGTGAATGGTTAGAATAACACAAGGCATGATGCTTAAACAGACGTGCTCTTAACCTAATAGCCTCGAGTCAAAATTGCATTCAAAGACTCGATAGTTCATGGGATTCTGTAATTCACACCATGTGTCGCATTTCTCTACGTTCTTCATCGACATGAGAGCCAAGATATCCATTTCCAAGAGTCATTTAGACGCTCACTGGTATAACACAAAGCACATTAAAACGATGGAAAGTTCTCCAACAACTACTGTCCTTGGCACAGACCGTGTTAGTTTCTTATTTTTTTCCTCTACTTTTCACTTTAATAGAAGCCAGATGAAAGCAGCAAATGGAACTCACCTAAACAACGCAAGTTCTAACCACACAAATACGTAGTTCTCGATGGGTATGAGTATAATTTCTTAGTTTTTAGAAAAGGAAATCTACAATGATCCTTCCGCAGGTTCACCTACGGAAACCTTGTTATGACTTCTCCTTCCTCTAAATGATAAGGTTCAATGGACTTCTCGTGAAACCACAGGCGGTGAACCATCTCTATTGCCACCATCCAAACACTTCACCAAACCATCCAATCGGTATGAGCGACGGGTGGTGTGTACAAAGGACAAGGACGTAATCAATGCAAACTGATGACTCGCGTTTACTAGGAATTCCTCGTTGAAGACCAATAATTGCAATGATCTATCCCCATCATGATGAAATTTTCAAACACTACCCATGTCTATCGATAAAGGATTGGACTCGCTGAATACATCAGTGTAGCGCGTGTGCGAGCCAGAACATCTAAGGGCATCACATACCTGTTATTGCCTCAAACTTCCTGGCCTAAGTGGCCACGGTCCCTCTAAAAAGCTGACCATGAAGGGTTGACTCCATGTAGCTAGTTAGCAGGCCAAGGTCTCATTCGTTAATGGAATTAACCAGACAAATCGCTCCACCAATTGATAATGGCTATGCACCACCACCGATAGAATCAAGAAAGAGCTCTCAGTCTGTCAATCCTTACTATGTCCGGACCTGGTGAGTTTCCCCATATCGAGTCAAATTAAGCCACAGGCTCCACTCCTGGTGGTGCCTTTCCATCAATTTCTTTAAGTTTCAGCCTTGCGACCATACCTCGGAACCCAAAAACTTTGATTTCTCAAAAGGTGCCAACGGAGTCCTAAAAGCAACATCCGTTGATCCCTGGTCGACATCATTTATGGTTGGGACTAGGACGGTATCTGATTATCTTCGAGCCCCCAACTTTCATTCTTGATTAATGAAAACACCCTTCGCAAATGCTGTCGCAATTGTTCATCTTTCATAAATCCAAGTATTTCAACTTTGACTATGAAATACGAATGCCCTTGACTGTCCCTCTTAATCATTACTCTGATCCTGAAGGCCAACACAATAGGACTGAAATCCTATGATGTTATCCCATGCTAATGTATACAAAGCATGGGCTTGCTTTGAGCACTCTATTTTCTTCAAAGTAACAACGCTGAAGGTGCAACCCACCCAATTAAGGCTAGATTCGTAACATCGGCAAAAGGGACAGGACATCAGGTGCTTGTTAAAGGCGGACCTAATGACCAAACCAAAAGTCCAACTATGAGCTTTTTAATTGCAACAACTTAAATATACACTATTGGAGCTGGAATTACCACAGCTGCTAGCACCATACTTGCCCTCCAATGGATCCTTATTAAGGGATTTAGATTGTACTCATTCCAATTACCAAACTTTAAGAGCCCGATGTTGTTATTTATTGTCACTACCTCCTCGTGTCTGGATTGGATAATCTGCGCGCCTACTGCCTTCCTTGGATGTGGTCGCCATTTCTTAATCTTCCTCTTTGAAATTGAACCCTAATTCTCCATCACCCGTCATTTCCATGGTAGGCCTCAATCCTACTATCGAAAATTGATAGGGCAGAAATTTGAATGATGCGTCGCTGGCACAAAGGCCATGTGATTGGTCAAGTTATAATGAAATCATCAAAGAATTGGGCAAAGCCCATGTCAGCCTTTTATCTAATAAATGCATCCCTTCAAAAAGTCGGGTTTTGTTGCACGTATTAGCTCTAGAATTACTTCGGTTATCCAAATAGCACGTACCGTCAAACAAACTGTAACTGATTTAATGAGCCATTTGCAATTTCACAGTCTGAATTTGTTAATACTTACACATGCATGGCGTAATCTTTGAGACAATCATATGTGTACTGGGAGGATCAACCAGGTAGCACATCCTTAAAGGCACCGACAATATGATGCATACACTCTTAACTAAAAGAGGCGACGACATAATTGTGCGATGTCTTTTCACAAAGTGCGGAGAAACCAAGGTACAATTAGTATTCAAACAACAGACCAACCCATGAAATCTTAATCAATATGCCACATCCATAAAACTTTGGAACCACTTAACGACTAACTTTACCAACGACCAATAACATCGTCAATCAATGCCAAAGAAGGTATCCATTAGTCACCCCCCTCATCACCACAAGGCACGGTGAGGGACAATGAAATAGGTAAGAAATAAACAATTCCATTTTAATATCATTGGAAGGAAACAACTCACATATCAAATCTCAAGCTCCAAGTACAAAAATGGTGGTTTATCCTTGGTTGGCTGCAACAAAACAGGGAGCCCAACAATTAACAAATCAGACATTTGAAAAGCCCAAACATTAACCGGCTCGCCTAAGAGCAAGCTTGGTGTATTTTCCAACTTGATTCGGAGCCGAAGCCCAAAATTCTTGCTTCTAAACTGAATAATTATACCCAACCATCTAGACCAGGACTGGCCTTCAGTCAGCTTCAAATGAAGTACCGACTCCTATTTTCGTTAGACAAATTTCGAAATTATAAACCTCATTCGGGACCTTGCACTGGGCTTCGAACATCACGCTCGGTGCTTGTTTCGAGTACATGGTACCATAATCATTTCGTATGTCGCATCAATCTATGACAAATACCTTCCCTCAATATAAGAATTTTTTAAATTTACATAATATGATCCTTGTAGTCCAAAGTGTCTCTGCTATGTAGGAAAATCCGAGCATATAGCTTTCTAGGTCAGATGCAGGTCGAGTCGAAGCGGGACCCGAGATTTTTCATGTCTAACTCATAGAGACCATATAAAAAGGCAAGTACTGGTTAACTAGCAACATGAATAGAAGCAGGATCCGAGTTTTTATACGATCGACTCGAAGCAATTTCGGTTGGTTGAGTACATCGAGCAAATGATGCTCCAACTCAAAGCGGACATTGGGCAAACGTTGGGTCAACTTGTAGCTTGACTCAAAGCACGCTTCAAATGTTCATACGCTTGTTTCTGACCCAGCTCCAAATTTCCAAATGCTCGAACCAAAGAAAGTTCCGAGTTTTCTGGGAGCAACATTGTCTAGGACGAGCTTTGGATATGTAGCTTCATGACCTGAAGCAAGCTAGCAGTTTTCACGTGCTTGACTCGAAGTAGGAACTTCCTTAAGCTTGCTTTGGGTAAGTTGCTGAGTAACCCAAAGCGCGCTCCGAGTTTTCAATACGCGGCTCGAAGCAATTAGATCCAAGCGCGTGCTTCGGGTAAGTAGCAAAGTGACCCGAAGCATGACCTGAGTTTCCCATGCTCGACTTGAAGCAAGGCCACCATCGGGCATGCTTCGTGTAAGTTGAACTCCGACCCCGATGCGCCCTTCAGCCAAATATCAGGCTGGACCGGGGAGAGTGCCGGGTGTTTGCCAAGGAAAACGGGTCCCAAAAAGAATGTTGAATTCCCGGACACATGATCGAGTGTGTTGTCAATCATATTTCTCGTGTCAACTTTTTGCTCGATTCGAGCCATGCTACAAATAATCATACGCTCGATCAAATTCTACCGTCAAACTTTCAAATGCTAGACCTAGAGCAAGCTATAAATTGTCAACTCACTCCACGACCTGAAGAGACCTTATGGTTGTCACATGCTCAAATCGAAGCAAGATTGTACAACTTCAAGCGCTAGGTAAATACAGGCTTAACCCATTTTTGCATCGTACCGATTTGCTGAACGTTCACTTGACCAAGAGCTCGATTTAGGGAAAAAGCGCTTCCACTCGGATCTTGCTATGATTATATTAACACGGTCTTCTTTCGGACGAACAAATTGGTGGCATCCAATTACAAACAAATATTTTTCTCTAATCAACTTGTCGCATGACTCGGAGCATGCTTCGAATGCAAGTATGCTCGATCCTGAGCCAGCTTCGAACTTCCACATGAACGACCCATAGTAAGCTCTAAGATTTCACACCCGTTACTCAGAGCATGGTCGTCACCGGTCAGACTTCGTATGTGCAGAATCATGACACAAAGAAAGCCAACTCAATCTATTTTCCCATTGTGTCGATTTTTGAAATGTCCCCTCGACGACAAGCACGACACGGGCAAGTAGAAGCTTCGTCGCAGCTTTTATATCTTCTCAAACCTCAAACGCCCCCATGGTTTTTTCCATCCCGGCCTAGAGTAATCCCCGAGTTAGCGAGTCATCTCAGGGCAAGTACAAACTCACAGGGTATCCATTCTTTATAGCGCTTCGCCTTCGCTTTATCGTCATCGTCACCATCATTGCCTCGTGCACTAGGCTGCCGCTTGATTTAACCCAACGTTGTCAAGTTGTACAAGGACTTACCCTCATTGTAGGAGTTGTTTTCCAGACTTGGACAACAAACGTTGTGATCATACAAACCGAATTCCACGATTCATGAGTAATGCTCGTAGTGAATTCATGTATTAGAGTAAATTACGTTGGAAGTATTTCCACCATGTACGTATTTGAAGCATGATGTTCAATTGAGTTTTACAGCACATCCACGTATCTTCCCATCCCTACTTATGGATCGAGAATCCCTCTCCCCTCCACCAATGTTACGGAATGGAGCATATGGAAGGGTTGCATAAACTCGCATTCGTCGTCATGAGCATACACCCTAGTTCGGTGTGACAACGACAACCTTTTCACCATACCACATGTTTGCACCATATCGTGGGGGTAATATATGCGACTAAGGGCTACATCTCAGTCGATCATGGCAGGAAGGCCACTCTACCACTTACAATGCCCTACCTTGTATTTAAGTCGTCTATAAAGGATTCAATCAATGGACCTTACGGAATTTCAGTCTAAGGAAGACCGTACGAAATTTGTCGAATAGATTAAATCCTTTGGCATGTGCCCATGGAAATGCTTGCACATCCCTACCATGGGTCAACAAGAGGTCATTAAGCTTAAGCACCACTTCTTCAACCTGGATTCTAACTTAGAGGCGTTTAATCATAACCCGACACATGGTAGCTTCACGCCATTGAATTTTCGACCAAGCGTGAATAAACGATTCCTCTCATACTAGGTTGAATTAGTCTTTCACCCCCTATACCCGAGTCATACGAATGATTTGCAGGTTAGTACCACTACGAGTATCCACCAGAGTTTCCTCTGGCTTTGCCCCCACTCAAGCATTGTTCACCATCTTTCGAGTCTTGACAGGGATGCTCCCACTCGAACCCTTCATAAAAGAACAAGGTTGGTTAGTAGCGAACCCCACAAAAGTGATCCTATCCATCAACTTCCTTACACCTTCATAGTTTTCACACCCCATCGACTTGCAAGCATGTCAAACTCCTTGGTTCATGTTTCAAGACAGGTCGAATGAGGAGCTCATTAGACAGTGCTAAAAGCGCACATGTGCACCATAAAGGATGCGTGGCTGAAGCATGCACTATATGCTCAATTGCATGGACGACGTTACGTCAAGAAAATCAAATGCCCAATGCTTGGATTACAAGCACATCCCTTAATGATCCACGTGCCAAGCCAAGTGGCTAACCTACCCTAGATGTGAGAAGTACAACATCAAACTAGCACGTATTGCTAACCCTCATTTGTTTCCCTCCTGGTAAATTCAAGCAATCTTTGACTTTCTTTCCAAAGTCCTTTTCATATTTCCCTTGTGGTACTTATTAGCTATCGGTCTCTTATTGCTATTTAGCCTTGGATAAAATTTACCACCCAATTGCGGCTGCATTCCCTAACAACCCGATTGATTAACAATGCCTAATGTTCCAACAAGGTTCAAGCCGGATGGGGGTAATCACCCTCTTTGGCACCCGTTTCTAAGGAACCTAGGCCTGATCCGTCGTTGATGATGCTTTTTCGAACTATAATTTAGGTGGCACAATCACCTAATTCTCAAGCCAGGATTTTTTCCATTCGCTCACCATTACTAAGGGAATCTTCATAAGTTTATTCTCCTTTACTTATCGATATGCTTAAACTCAACAGGTTGCTCGTTTGATTTGAAGTCATGTTCTAAGCTTGCAACTAAGGCAAACATCGAAAATGGTTTCAATTAGTGTTACATCGTGCTTAGGACTCCTGGGTGCAGTTAGAAACATCGTGCATTAACTTGATATACCATTCGTCGCGTGTAGACCTAACGACAACATTCACTTAAATTAACTGCACAATTAAAGCACGAAGCGTCAAACTCCACATCCGCCATCACCCACAATAAATTTATTATAGGTGGATGGTTAGAATGATGCAAGGCGTGACATCCAAACAGACATGCTCTCAACCTAATGGCCTCGAGCGCAATTTGCATTCAAAGACTCGATGGTTCACGAGATTCTGCAATTCACACCAACTGTTGCATTTTGCTACGTTCTTCATCGACACGAGAGCCAAGATATCCATTGTCAGGAGTCATGAAATTGAAGCAAGATGAAGGCAACAAATGGAACCATCCTTGGTATAAACGTGTTGGTTTCTTATTTCTACTCTATTTCTTACTTCAATTGAAGCTAGATGAAGGCGGCAAATGGAACCCACCTAAACTATGCAAGTGCTAACTACACAAATATGTAACTCTCGAAGGGTATGGGTACAATTTCATAGTTGTTAGAGAAGGATTTCTACAATGATCCTTCCATAAGTTCACCTACAGAAACTTGTTACGATTTCTCCTTTCTCTAAATGATAAGGTTCGGTGGACTTTTCAACCTCTATTGCCACCATCCAAACACTTCACCAGACCATTCAATCGGTAGGGATAATGGGTGGTGTGTACAAAGGGCATTTACATAATTAATACGAGCCGATGATACGCATTTACTAGGGATTCCTCGTTGAATACCAACAATTTCAATTAATGAAATTAGGAGGAGAGGTTATAAAAACAATCGCATATTGACAAATACAATCGTCAATACTAGTCCAACTTGCTTCGCTCATATCTCGGGCATGCATACGTCATTCGCAATCATAAAAAGTAGCTGCAACTTAGAAATGAACCAGATTGACGATGACAAAAAGATACAACTCCTATTAATAAAGAACTTTGACCATTATTGAACATTTATGGGTAGAACGAGATAGTTCTCTCCATTAGCTTGTAGCCAAAGTTTGGTAGAGCATTTGAACATTTCCAGGAGAATGGCAAGACAAAAGATCAACCCATGGAGATAGGCAAGATGTAATGCAAACTTCAATCAATTCCCAAACACAGGCACGATTGGGAGTGAACATTTTGGATATGGAAATTTAAATCATTATCTCAGTCGATTAATTCTAACGAACGCTTAGATTTCGGCGTGGTCAGGACATGCATCCTAAAGAAGGATGCCCAAATCGCCATCTAAAATGGATCTCTTCAATTGATGCTCGAAATTAGACGCAATCACTCTCAAAACGTCTTCGAAAAGGATGTATAAGACACCTTTCTAGGTGACTGGAATTCGACCAAGTTCCAAAATCTGATATGACCGCATACGGGCACTCAACGATACCCGCCTTGATGATCGCTCTTCACTCATTGAAATTATGACGACGTTGATTCTCATCTCCAATCGAGTAGGGCTAGACCAGTAAATGGAAAAATGGACTAATAACTTAATTTGATAACGATGATGAGAAATGGTTCGCAAACGAATGAATGAGATGATATGTGCATTTCTTAAAACTTAAGCAAATTGCATATAAGGGTCGAATAGAACAAAAATTATCAATTATTTATATCAAATGAAGCTTGATGAAAGACACAAGTTTTGTTAACATTGAACTAAAAGGAAAAAAAGCGGGGGTCGAACCCGCATAAAGCCGACCTAAAACAAAACAAGCCCTATAGTTATACAACCAAAAAGCGGAAAGCAAATGGATAATTATTTCTTGTGCTTCTTCTTCCTTTTCTCTTTTCTGAAAGAAAGTGCGCTACACCCATTTGGTGTTTTCCTACTACCGTTCTTCTTCCTTGTCTCTCCCAAACCTCAATGATGTTGGGATCCAACTAAAGTGGACGTGATTCGACTGTCCACACATTAATTCCTATTCTGAACACAAGAGGCGGTTTGTAAGCTCAAATTAAAGTAGACGTGACTGATTGCGCACTCATCCACCACCACTTTCAACACATGGACATGATTTCATCCTGGGGTGGATGTGACTTAATTGTCTACCCAATAACTCTCTACCTCCACTTTCTAGGAAGAATATGAAACAAATTGTACAAGGCTCGATCATCCAACCCTAGCATGGATGTGATTTAGCCATCCATCACTCATATCCTTTCTCAACTTGATTGGAGGAGTTATAATCACCAAGTGGACATGAATCGACCATCCATTTTTCCAATTTTGTCCTTGATGCTATGGGAAAAGTTCTCTTCCAAAGATGGATGTGATACGACCGTCCATCAACCAACTCTGGTCCAAACATCAAATGAATGTGACTCACCCATTGACCAACTCTAGTCCCGAAAGTGCAGATCGGAGTATAAACATAATTCGAGTGTGAACCAACCCTCTACGAGATAACTCTAAGCCCCTAGAGTGCGGAACAGAGTATAAACATAATACAAGTGTGAATCGGCCATCCATAAGACAAATCTAGGTCCCCATAGTGTGGACTTGAGTTTAAACATAATTCAGGCATGAATCGTTTATCCACGAGACAACTCTAAGTCCCCAAAGTGTGGACTGGAGTATAAATATAAATTGTGCGTGAATCAACCGCCCATGAGATACTCTAAGTCCCTATAGCACGGACTGGAGTACAGACATAATTCGGGACTGAACCGACTACCCATAAGATAACTTTAAGTCCGTAGAGTGCGGAATAGAGTGTAAACATAAACTGGGTAAGAAATGATTGCTTGCGAAATAATTATAAGTCCTTAGAGTGTGAATTGAAGCATGAACATAAATTGAGTGTGAATCGACTGCTCGCAAAAAACACTTAAGTCCCCGAAGCGTATACTGAAACTCCAAGGATAGATGATAGGATATTGACCGTTCTCTATCCCACAAACTCTAACAAAATGGATGAGAGGACTACAAACTACTAAATGCTGAATATGACATCTTAATATAGCTCTGACTTGGTGTTCCATATGACTTAAGGCAACAACCATAAGGAGGCCTTAATACAAAATTAATCGAATGATGTCCAAAGTCACAAGCGACCAAAATACCATGCCATTGGTTTGACGGTCAATATCGATGCACACCAAACACAAATGGATGTGATCCAAACATCCTTCAAAAAGCTTTAATCACCAGAGTGCGAATAGGAGAATAAATCACAGACGAGTGTGATATGGCTATCTATTCTTTTTGTCCTCGAATAGAGTACGGAAACATTTGTGCCAAAATTAGACGTGATTAATTGTCTAGTATCCAAGTCATGTCTGAAATTCGGATGAAATATTAAAGATATCCACTTGGAAGGAAAATCCAAAATACAATCCAGGATAGGCAAGACTTAGCCTTTCATCAATTAGCCCGATCCTGTGATTTAACATAATAAGTATAAAGCAAAGTGGACATCGCTTTCCATCCTACTTATCAACGTATGCCCCATACATGGGGACATGAGATGGAAACAAGATGAATGTGAACTGACCATTCATTGATCAAGTTTAAGCGTTTGGAGCTTAGGTGGGTACAAACATGACTAGGACGAGACTTGACCATCCATGCAATACCTTTATTAACTTGAATTCAGGGGTAGAGTGTGATTGTCCAAAGAATGAATTTGATAGCTCAACATTGCGACTCATATCTAGTGTTTACAATGGCTCGAGGCCACGACCTTTGGGAGGCTTTGGGATTTGTTAATTCGATTAGCACCCAATTTAACGAGCAATGAGTCACAAATACATAAACTGAAAAATGTTATAGCTCAGACATTTGAACAAGAAAATGCAGAAATCGTACGTAAGAATAAAAAAATTCTTATTTACATAAAACTGGTTGTACATCACAGAAGGCTACTCAAAATGCATTAAAAAAGTGGAGAGGCAAGCCCAAAAAAATACAATCAACAAAAAAGAAATATGATTATTTGAAATATTTATTTGTCTGAAGATTACTTTTTGGATTTTCTATCATTCTTTTGTTTCTTTGAAGTGGTTGTTTCTGAACTACTGCTCAACCCCCTGTTTGACCCTTTGTCGCCTCTATTTTTCTTTAAAGGAGTCTCCTCGGTTGCATGTATTGAAGTGGTATCATCTTAGGAAGTAGGAGCGATGAAGGCATCCTCAGCACAAGAAGCAATTGTTACGAGTGGTTTTGAGGAGGAAGAAAATTCCCTCAAACAATAATCTTTATCGCATCCTTTATCTTTCTCTCTATGTCACATGTATTCAGAGTCTTGACTTGGGTGGTGGTAAGCAGAAGATCCTTGGAGATGATTGAAGGCATGTGACCAAGTCATTGCACCTGTAAAAAAAATCAAATAATAGCGTATTAGAAGTTGTCACATGAGAGATTAATGTTAAGTATTTGCTTGATTTTAGTGTTTGTAGGGATTGCATGAATGCATAAGAGGAGATAATATGACTGGTAGTCATATTTAATGCAGGGACCAAGAGTTTGAATATTAGAAGTACCTTTATTGATTGGGGGACAAGTGGCAGAGGCTGGTAGGAGAGCGTGGGAGGAATGTTTCATAGCATCAGAAGCTGTTTGATTTTGTTTGGTTGGTTTTTGCTTAACTTTTTAAGTATTTTGGGATACTCCTTTTTGAACCCACTTTTGTTTATTTTTATCCTAAGAATTTATGGATGTATTCCTCTGGATTAGCCTGGCTGAAGCCTCATACAATACATTAGGATCAACATGTGTAGAGAATGACTTTGATAAAAATTTAAAATATTCGTTGTGTGTACATATTTGTTGCTTATATGTGTATTTTATTTCACCTTTGGGGCAATTATCTCCTTTTTTGCCCACATTTAAATAGCTGGAAGCTCCTTATCATGCATTATTTCAATTGACCATAAAATGCTATTCTCATACGTTGAAACATTTATGAATTTCCTATGAGCTGAAATAATAAGAAACAACTTCATAATAATCAAAAGAAACTGATTAGATATATGCCTGGCATATATATCCCAAAAGCAATAACTGCAGCATAGAAATAATCAAAAGAGAAGTTTCATTTGTTTGGCATCCCGACGTAATATTTTTTAGAGGCCCATTCAAACCACAAATCATAAGAAAATGCATGAATTCATCATTTCCAGATTTATTAGCATGATAATCTTTGATTTCCCTTTCTTCGATATCTTCCTGAGCTCCTTCAACAAAGGGCACGATGGGGTTGATTGTTTCTTCTCTTCATTCAATAATAATCTTTACAACTGCTTTGCTTTTGGAGAGTCCAATTCTGCAGCCGTTTTCCAACAGCCCGAATAAAGATAGCTGTTTGTTGGTTATGAGGAGTTTGCTATCCTGGTTCTCAATGGGAGTAGCAAGGATGGTAATGACGACTCTAGAAAATTTGACGCCTTTAGGACATGGATGAACACCTAAAAAAACTTTAGATGTTAGCAAATTCAAAGGAGAAATCATGACTCAAGAGAGAAGTGGAAATAACACTTACGTCCTTCTAACCATTCTTGCAATCCAGGAGGCATCGCACGTAGAACCACTCGTGCTTAAATGATGAAAGCTTGTTCCATGTGCCCATTAAGACTTGACAATTCAGTGAAGGTTCAAGGAAGACATAAGGAAGGCTTTTTGATTGTCTTTTCAAGTTATAGATAAATCTGATGTCTTTGGGATTGGGTGGACGGAACAGAACATTTATGGATAACATGAAAGTCTCATGAATGAAAGCGTAGCTATTGGTATACAGCTGTGTCGGAGCAATCCCAAGATATCTCAACACCTCTCGAATAAAGGAGTTAAAAGGTGGAACAAATCCGGTCCAGCATGTAATTTTTTTGCATGTTGTTTATCCAGCTAGGGCAAGTGAGGTCTATCTATCTTGCCTCGTAGGAACTAAAACATTCCCAAACAGAATCCCGTGAATGGAGGACAATCGACGAAGAGCGACTTTGCCAATTTGAGAAGCTTATGAATCGAAAAAGTTAGTAAGGACAATGGCACCCTCAACAACATCAGCAGCATGGCTAATGGTTACTTTTAGAAGAATTAGAATATCATAAAAGAGATCAATTTGCGGGTTAGAAGCTTCTACTTGTTCTGCATGATGGCGTGGAGAAGACCTTCCGAATATAGTGGCGGAAATTGATTTTGCTTTAGAACCGATGTATTTCGTTGTTGAATCAAAAGACATATTGGTTGAATGCTTCGTGTGTCTACAGTCTATGTTAGATGTACTCGGTAGACAATTGATCTTAGAAGTAATAATCTGTTCACCCCATGTCAAGTGTTAACTAGTGCAACGCAGTGCAATGTGAAACAAGCATAAACAGTTTGAAATCAAAAAAGGAAGAATAAAATGATGAGACTTGAAGTTTTTTCCAAAAAGACCATCATTGATGACTTTCTCGATCGACAGCAAAGTTGATTGGCATGAAACTTTTGGGATCGTTTAACGAAAAGTCTAGAAATTCGATCGTTTAATCTTAAGTTCGACAGTCCAAGTATGCAAGTCACATTATGCTTTATCGTCTTCTATTTTGGTAAGGCAATATGATATTATGTGTACAAATGACTTATGTTATATTGATCAGTAATGTCAATACTGATCCTATCACTCTATGTCAATCCCTATACCCAACCATTTTTTACCGATCTGCTCACCAAAGCTACTAACAAAAATCACTTGTTTAACTGTCTTCTTTTAATCCCTCTCACCAAAACTATTTCTCACAGATCCCTGCTCCAAACAAAACAACACCGAACCTCAACTTAAGAAATCTACACCAAACCCCTCATCAATGCTACAACCTACCGATCACTTTTCTGTACCTACCTTACACCGATCCCTTCTTCATATCCTTCTCATTGATCACTCACCAAACTTTCCTCACCCCATCACCATTCTATCTAATGTCAATCCCTGTACCAAACTCCTCCTTACCAATCTCAAAACTAAACTTCCCTTCATCCCTTCAAGACTTCTGTTGAACTCTCCTCTTCTATCTCCTTCTCCATCTCCTTCTTTTCCTCCTCCTCCATCTTCTCCTCCTCTCCCTCATGCCTTAGTACAACCCACCAAGCCATCTACCTAAAAATGCTTGAGCTCACCATCTCACAAACACACAGGCATCTCAAATCTAGTTGAGCAATTCAAGGAATTTCATGAGCTCTTACCTATGTCAAAACTTAGAATGTCAAAGTTAAAATCGCGAGATGATCAATCAAGCTTGTTGATTTAGAAGTGAAAGGAAAATTGCTCTTGAACTATTGTTTGATTTAAGGCCTAGGATTAAAGAATTTTCGTTCGGTGGTATAATGGATTTGGAAAAGAAGTATGACACAAAGGAAGGTAAAAATGATAGAGTGAAATTGGAGAAATATAAAGTTAAGGAAAATAATAGAAGAGACTAATATATATACATGAAGATATGGCGACGTAACTAGTTGCAACGGGTGGACGAAGTCAGGAATGGAGAGGGATTGAAATTGGACTTGATGATCCCTATTCATGTGGCCATAGCAGGGGATCTACTTGTTGTGCGTTGATCCGTCCACACAAAAAATGAATAAATGAAAAATGGAAAATGAGAAATGATGGACAACTGGAAGGTAACGATCTTTATCATAAAGGTTGAACAATTTAAAAGTTCAACTTTTTTGAAATCAATTGAAATTACAATCAAGCCTGAAACTTTCAAGTTTGAGATTCGATCAAATAAAAGGAGGCCAACAAGTCCCACATAAACCAAATTTGCATATGCTAACGGAATATGACATCAGGCTTGTGTTATTACAAGACGATAAAGGAATAGCAATCAATTAGGAAGTTGGACGGACTTTTTTCTGACAACTCAGACTTTTCTTTCGATTTAATACACATTATGTTACTCATAAAATGTACTTTGGGGTGCAAGTGTTATTTGGTATCATGACCGGTTATGTTGGAATAATCACGCAAAACAAATTCGACTGTTGTCAAGAAGGGTGACCTTAAGCAATGGCTATAAGATCCGAAAATAGAGTTCAAACAATTAAACAAAGTCTTGACTGAATGGAGTTTATAGATAAACATTGCAGAATGTTAAAATTTTAGAATTTAAGTTGGATGGACTAGAGGTTGGCATAGTCATTTATCAATATAGATGAAACACTAGAGGGATCAGCATAGCAAAGTGAAACATTAGGGATCGATGTGTCTTTTTGGATGGATAGTCAGCATGAGTAGTATAAAAGAGGATCGACATGAATGACGGGGCCTGTTTCAACATAACTTGTTGATATTCAAGGGATTGACATAGCGTAAGGAGGGATCGAATGTACTATCAAATGCAAAAGTTAACTGGACATCAATAATAATCGAATATATATGCGTACAAATCTAACTGGATACTAACCCTAACCAAGTACGTATGGATGCCAATCCTAATTGGGTATATGTGGATGCCATGCCAAAATATTGACTTATGCCCATCATCACCTATTGCCTTATCGTCCCATCGTCTACATCATTATGATAACCATTTGTCCTCTCCTTCACCTTCATCAAATAACTCAACTATCATTTAAACAAAAAAAACCATAGTCGCCATAAATTCTTACCATCACAACACACTACCATATCATAGCATTAGCCCAAAACTATAACTAGCACCAAACCATATTGTCGTAGCACACCATTAACGGTAAAAAGTCAACCAAACAAAAACTCTAATTGGGTACATATTGAAAGAAAAGATAATAAATGTCAGAACTAATAAGGTATCTGTGAATATAAAATTAAACAAGATGCTGAACATAATCGGGTGTCAAACCCAATCATAATTGAAGTGCTTATTTATCATGACTCAAAATAATCACCGAGCATCATGGTTTGGTACAGAACCAAGCCTTAGCTTGAAAATTTGAAGGTGAGACTCAAACTAAACATATGTATGAAAATTTTGAAGTATTAATCAAAAGTCCCTACCATCAAAACATATGACCCCTAAAAGCTCACCACTACCTTTTTTCATCATTACATCTGGAAAAGGTAGATTTTCCATCATTACATCACATTACTTTACTCCCTTACTTTATCAAATTCAAAGAATTTTACACGAAACTTTTAGGGCTTTTGCATGAAATTTCCCAAATCTGCAACAACGATATTTCCATCTCTCACTTGCAACTACTCAGTTCCAAAATCACGATTAAGAGGAGATTATTTGTCATTCAGTTATGTCCAAAAGCTATGGTAACTTACGAATTCAAAGAAGGAACAAGGAAGAAGTGCGATAAAAAGAGAAGAAGAGGTGGATTGTTTTGTCAACAACACATTCAACAATAGATAAAGGTATGCTTAAAAATGATTTACATTTTTATTTTTGTATTGTACCAGTTGATGTCATTAACGATGTTTAGTGTTGGCTTGGTGTTATTAAGGATGCATAGACTTTTTATTTGATTGAATAAAACTTTTCCCTAGTTCTCTGGAGTTGGAATGTGCATACATTAGATGTATGTTATTAGTTACTGTCAAGAAAATTTAATTACTTACCTTAAGTGCATTAATAATTTAGTTGTAGCATGTATATGCAATCAAATATACAAAAGAAGCACATTGTAAACTGAGTGTATGACATCTCATCATGATAAATAGTTGAATAGCAGATACAGTTGAAAAACAGCATGCTCATCATTGTTCAATTTGTTGACTATTAGATATGTAATATTAGATAATACACAGTTGAATATTAGACCATTGTAATTTTGAATCATGCAATTTAACTTGCACCACGAGTTCATCATTGTTCAATTTATTGTTATGATCTGAAAGGTGAAAAGAAAGGTATTTGTATATGTCAATCTAAGAGGTTATTTCTTCCTGATACATGATTTATCATTTTAGCAATTGCAGTACATAGATTTAATTAACGATTATTTTTAACTCAAGCAAACTGACCTTAAGCTCTAGGTTCACTCAAACATCATTTGTGTTGGTTGCAAGGTGTTACCGTTTTGAGTGTACTTATGACACATTGCATTGACACTAAGTACTATTCATATAACTATGTCCACAATACAACTTCTAAACTTACATGCCAACTATTGAACAAAAAATTTCAAATTGTTTCATGAAATTTCTCAGACTATTTCAATCAGGTGACCTAACCCACTCATAAATAAAACTCTAAATGTGATCATAGTGTTACTTTTCAAATGACTTCAAATCCATATTTGGTGGAAGAATACTTTATAGTTTTAGTTTACAAGTAATTTATATATATATATATATATATATATATATATATATATTTACTAGAGGCTATAATACAGTTTGGTTTTGGTCTAGTCAAGTTTGAACAAGGCTTACATATGTCAAAACATTTTAAAAACATGTACATATATTTCCACATCAGGAAATAAATATTTTAAAATAAGCCTTTTAACTTTGCCATTTTCTCCTAGAGACCTTTGCTCTCCCCTCCTATTAAACTTCTTACTGTACTTGCGATGCATATACTCCCTCGTGTAAATAGTTTAGAAAACAAGGGTAATCATAACTTCTGCTAAAAACCAATGCCAAATTAATGTAAACATAGTTGCCGTTTTAAGTAAGTCTTAGGAAGTTGTTTCTGCTTATACCCTTAAAAGTTTCTTTAAGGAAATTGCAAATCACAAGTTGAGTCAGAAAGGGAGAGTACTGGGTTTCTTTAATATTTGTTTTTGTGCAAGATCCAAGTTAATCGGAGGCATTTTTTAAAGCCCAAATATTATTACTTGAATATACATAATTATACTGTAATAATAATATAAATCTATATTTATTGTACTAATATTTGTTCTTTTTATTGTGACAAGCTAATGAACAAAATGATTTAGAAATGTTTGAAGATTCTAGTGAAGAGATCGAACGCAATCTAAGAAAAAACAAGAAAATGTACAGGAACTCACTGAGTTCATATTATAAATTTATAAAGAAAATTAAGAAATATTCGAAACCTACTTATGTAAATGTTTTGAAAACAACACCATTTTGGAAGTTTATCAATTTGTTTCTCACTGAAGAACTTCATCTAAGTGACATAAAATGGTTATCTAAATGTTGAGATGAAGTGATAAAAATATATAATCTAGAATAGGAAGTTTTTGAAATAAATGGGTTTAAGTTAAAATTAAAGTACAAACATGTTGCAAAAATATTTAGAATTCCAAGCAAAGGTATAACTATAAAAGAGTTGCAACCAAAAATATTTATGCCTTTACCATGCAAACAATTTATTAATAAATATTTGCATGAAGATGAACATTTTAATATAAAACTAGGGGGAATTAATTTAAAGGACAAAAATTTGTATATTTTTTGCCTCAAGGACACGATTTCAATATTTTTACCAAAAGGACAAACATTCTCCTAAAACTTATTCATAAGGACAAACATTTTCCAAAATTATTCATAAGGACAACAAAACTGCTATTGAGCCAAAACTGATACCTAAAAACTGCTACCGATAACTACAAACTGATACCTAAAAACTGCTATTAATAACTAAAAACTGATACCTACAGAAAGTTGTCCTTGAGGATAAAATATTGAAGGTCTGTCCTTGAGGCTAAAAAGCTGTGAAATTTTGTCCTTGACAATAATTTCCTGTAAAAAACTAATTGAAAGAGAAGTTGTTAAAATTCTGGAAAAAAGAGACGATCAATTTTTCGAAGATGTGGCTAGATTGATTGTAATGCACCTCATGTGTTCATTTTTCTTCTCAAGTAAGTATGAATATTTTTTTGTTTTTTGTTTTTACTCCTTAAATTAAACTTATGTAAGTGAATGATGCTTTGTTTAATTTCATTTACAGGCAGCACTTCGCAATTAAAATGGTCACTTTTACCATACATTCACGACTTTGAGAAAATGAGAAAAGTTAATTGGTCAAAAGAAATTTTGTTTAATTTGGAGGAGCATTTGAAAAAATTTGCTGAAGATCCTAGAAGAAATCAATCGTGTGCAACAATTTTATTGGTATTATTTTATTTCCTTTAAAAAATTATTGTTAGTCAACTAATTGTCATATTATTTAACTAATTTTATAGTACTAATTATTAGTTTAATTTCATACTGTATTGGATTTATGATGTTTTGGAAATAATGGAAAAGAGAGAAATCTACGAAGAAGGAATGCCAACAATTGCAAAGTGGAGATTATCAACACCGAAAAAGTTGCTCACATCTGAGTTTCTCTCTACAGTAGTTGAGAAAATGGTAAAGATATAAATATAGTATGTTTTTTAAGCGTACCCCTGATTGCAACCTTTTCAATTGGCATTAAATATCACATAATTAACTGTAAACAGAAATTAATTTTCTTAAGTTTATAAAATTCACATCTTTTTGCATTTTCATATATTTCAATTTCTGTTTAACTTTAAATTTACAAAGTAAACTTTAAATATAAATATTACTTTTAAAATTTATAATAGGTTTGAAAAGAAAAAATTTGAGCATTAATATTTCAAAAGTTCACCTTAATATTTAAATATTACACACCTACTTCCACTTTTCAAACATTTTAAATTTTAATTGCACTTTAACATGCAAAGTAAATTTATACCAAATATTTTTTTTAAAAAAAAGATAGCAGAAATTGGAACAACATTAAAATAACACTATGTTAAATTTCGAAAAATTCACAACATAAGTTTTACAAAGTGCACATACTACTGTGGTAATAATTCAAACTTTGTACTTTTTCATTTTTCAATTTCATGAACTTATTTACTAAACACGTCTTTTTTGGAGTTTAAGGGTTATAATTTATGTGCATGGGCAAGTGATAAAACTTCACTTAACATAATTCTCTTCTTGTTTGGGAGTTTGTATCGTTATTGATTGCTTACAATAAAGCGGAAGGGTTGCAGGGACAAATATAGGAAATACCAAAATAGAAATAATGAAACATGACTCCTAGATAAGTTTGAAGTTGCAGACAAGATGATACCGTGTTTTAATATTCAATCTGTATGAATATTGTTATGTATTTCCATGAATGTTTGAGAATTGTTTTGTTCTTTTTATTTTTGTTACGAAGTTATACGAATTTAGATAATTGGTTTCTTTTGTCCGCTGTAATAACCTCGTATGAAAATAGAAGTTCATATCTACTTAGAAATATCCATCTGTCTATTTAAAACTATGTATCATCCAGTTGTCAAATCAAAAATGTTGAAACATGGTTCTTACCAGTAGACGGTGATCTTTCGCAAGGTTCAACTTCTAAACCATAATTTACCTTTCTTTTGAACTTGCACGTATTTATCATTGTCCCTGAGCAATGATGTTTTTTTCTTTCGAGATAATGCTTCATGTTCTGTTAAGTTCTACTTATATGATGTTCATTTCAAATTTGTTGTTTTGCGATGCATGATATTTCATGAGTTGGACATATTGGAGTTTCCATTTACCCTCTGCGTTATTCTAGCCAACTAATCTCAGGACAACAAAAGTAGTCTCAATCACGTCCCACAAATTGTAATCTATCTTGAAAATAATAGAACCTCGGGTTGTCAAAAGCAGAACATAATCTAAAAAAAATGCACAAGTTCTAGCACTTTCCATATAATTTAAATTTGTATTTAACTTTAAAATGACAAAGTAAACTTTGAATATAATTTTTTTATAAGTTTAATTAGGTTTGAAAAAGGGAAAAAAATTGTAGCACAAAAGTTTAAAAAGGCCACCTCAATATGTTCAAAGCGTGATGTGCACGTAAATGTGCATATTTTTACCACCATATTTAATCAATTTAAATTAAATAAATGATCATATTGGGTGTTTGAACTTGTTTAAACCAAAATTCAAATTATTTTCAAATTGTCACATATTCATCTTCATATAGGGGTAAAATGATTATTATTTTTTGCATTTATTAATTTGTGAAAAATTTACTTAGATTTTTTTATGTTGTTTTGTAGAAATTTTAGTGAATTATACAAGTAGCTTCATGAAGATATGCAT
This sequence comes from Allium cepa, assembly GCA_030765085.1. Classification (NCBI taxonomy): domain Eukaryota; kingdom Viridiplantae; phylum Streptophyta; class Magnoliopsida; order Asparagales; family Amaryllidaceae; genus Allium; species Allium cepa. Next base: position 502,490,413 of record CM060944.1, on the reverse strand, counting down.
ACACAAGAGTGAATATAAAGGAATGAAGATGAAAATAATTCAAAGTGATGATTATGGAGGACCCCACTTACCCACATATCTTATTGTACACTTAGGAGCTAATGCACATGCTAAAAAGCAATTAAATCTTCATGCACACTTAATGGATGATTATTTTAAGTTAATAATAATTTGTCATCACACTTCCTAAGAGGGTATTTTGGGTAGTTTCCAAAAAGTGAATTATGGTTTTAAACTTGTATAAACACCCCTTACGTTTCATGTAACCCTCTCCTCTTCTTTAGGTTCTCTTCTCTTTAGTTTAGTTTAGGTTCATAAATAAAAGAAAGTCCTCTTTCTCTTTTCATGCCTACTTAGCCATTTTTATTTCATGTAACTTTTCTTTTTATGCAATGTTAAATTAGCGTTCTCTTTTATTTACATGCTCTTTCCTTTAATGTTAGTAGTTAGTTTATTTTTCATGCAAGTATATTAGTTTTTCTTTTACTTTGCTCTCTTTTTCCTTTTCTTTTCTTTTTCTTTTTCTTTCATGTTGCAAGCTACATTTCTTAAAATGGTAACAAATATGAGAGGCTAAATCCCTTCAATTTAGGGGTATTGAAGCTCTCTAATCATGTAGCTTCAACATAATTTAATGTTTATGCTCTCATTTTGTGCTTAATGAGAATGATTGAAGTGGTTTAACTTGTTGTTTTTGCTTTGAATTTGATAGTCTATATTACTGGCACCAAATAGGCTATGCTTGAACAATTACTAAACAATAATTACCTCTTCATCTATATATGATGATGGTGATGAAGTGAATGTTGAAATTAAAATTTGATGGTCTATATTTATAATTCATAGTTAATAGGTTATGCTTAAAATAGATTTAATTTTCAACTTGTCATTTTTCATGAGGATTAGCAAGTGGTTTAAGGGGCGCGTTAAAGTTTGATGGCTTATGTTGAGCTAATTAATAGCACAAATATGTTATGCTTATGATAAACACATCATTTAAATTCACAAATGACCAAAAAAGAGAGATCGTAATTTCATAATTTGTCGAACTATATGATCTAGAGAGTGGAATTATCTCTAAATCGTCATTTAACTCTCATATTTTTATCACTTTATTTTTGTTAAGTTTTCTCATTTTTAGTTTAAACATTCTCTTGAGTTTGGTATAATTTGATTGAATAAATATTTAAAATCAACAATTCCCTACGGATCGATCCGTACTCGCAATGTACTACGATAGTAAACCGTGCGCTTGCGGTTAATTTTTATTTCAAAATTTATCGACGGTTTTCTAATTCGATACAAATTCTATCGTCAAACTAGTTTTTGGCTCCGTTGCCGGGGAATTGCTTTGATTTTAATTTCTGTTCTTCGAATTATTTTTCTTTTGATTTTATTGTGTGCTTACATAAAAAAATGAAAAAAAAAAATTGTGTGTTTGTTGTGTGCTTTTTGCTTGCATTTTGATAGTGCGTTTGTGGTTGTTCTATTTCCATTTTCATTTGCATATTTCTATAATAAAATAAAATCTCACAACAAAAATCAAAAATATTTTATTTCCTTGTCATTTATGATATTGCATTTACATTTTTACGATTGCATTTTCCTTTTTCCATTTACATTCGAAAAAAAAAATTCCACTGTGCTTTCTACTGTGCACTGTCTGCTACTGTTCCTTGTGCACCACTCTGTGCACATCAGCCCATTTCTATCAACAGACCTATCACCTAGCTCCTCCCACTTCTGCCCTCGCCAACCACTTCAGCCAACCCCTTCAGCCATCAGTACAAAACAGCAGTGCAAACCCTGTCACTGCCCTGAACAAAACACATTTCTGTCAACTGCCTTATCTTCCCCGATCACATACTCAAAACTGCTCACTTTATACATCTTCTTTATTCACTGTTTTACTACCACATAACACTTCACAGCAACCCCCACTGGCAACTGCTTCAATACATTACATCTATTCCTGCTTCAATACATTACATCTGCTTCACAAACTCACAACTGACTACAACACATTACATTACATCTACTTCAACTCACTTCAATCCCCTGAACCCCATCAGCCTTCATTCTCTGCTTCAACACACCAAGCTATCCCCTCTTCACTTCATTACCAAAATCCGCTGCTGCAACTATTATACAAACAAGCAGCATATCACCTTCCGGCAGTGATCAATACCACACTATACAACATACCACTACAACCCAGTGCAAACTGCCTCTTGCCAATATAACTGCAATCACTGCCCACTCCAGTGCACTATTTCAAAAATATCATCTCTAGCCATCTTCAAAACTTCTTCCCTCACTGCCTCGAGCTATCATCAAACTTCCTCCATTTCAAAACTACTTCCATCACATTGCACTTTTGGTAGCCACATCACCACATTGCACCAATACTAAAGACCGCAATTTCAACAGCAGTTACATCTAGCCACATATAGACACTGCCTCAGACCACTCAAACCCATATCCTCTGTGCCATCACTGCTGCAACAACATTTCAACCAATACTCCCAAACAACCATACAACTGCACATACCTCTCCCCACTGCTCTGAACAAACAACCCCTCAACCTCAGCCACTTCTCACAACAGCAACCTCGACTTCAACAAGTTTCGAGCAACCTCAATCAAGCACTGCAATTCAGTGCTTCAACATTAAATCATTCATAAAAAAAAGAAAGAAAAAAAAACTGCATTTTCTACCTTACTGCCTGTGAACTGTGCAGTGCCCTCTGTCCCTTCAACTGTTGCCAAACAACTCCACTTCGACATACATCCAACTCCACCTTCCTCGGCTACCTTCTTTTTCACTTACACCAATTCAAGCTGCAGCCACAATTCACCAATCCACAACCTTCATCCTCAGCAGAATCACTACATCTCCACTACCAGAACCTTCCTCTTACGATCAACAATTCAACACATCATCCACCAACCACACTGCTTACTTCCCATCGAACTCCCTAAATTAATTGAACTCCCCAAATCGAACTCCAGCGCCTGAAGCGAACTATCAACCACAAAATCGCCTCTCCGAAAACCCTCGAACGACAGCAATTTCGAATTGCATAGTTGATTTTTAAGGAAGAACCGAAGTTTAATAATAATAAAAAATAAAGAGAGAGAAGTGTTTGAAAGAGAACCGAAGTTTAATAAAGGGAAGAAGCTAATTTGAGTAAATAAACAGATTGAAAGGGAGGGTAGTTGATATTGGGCCGGGCTGAGATAGTGTGAACTTGTGTTTTGAGTTTTGTTTTTTTTCTCTTTTTATCTATTTCTCTTGCTTTAGTTTTAATTTTTTTCTTTCTTTTCACTAAAAAAAAAAAAGAAAAGTTGTTTTGGTCTGGTTTGGTTTAGCTTATGATGGTTTGATGATTTGCTTTTCTTTTGTTTTGCTTTGTTTTATCTTAAAAAAAAAAGTTTCAAAAACAAAAATTAAAAAAGGAGAAAAAGAAATTCTTGCTTTGAAGTATCTAGTATGTTGTTTTGCTTTGAGTTTTAAATAATTTCTTTTAATTTCCTTTTCTCACTCAAAAAAAAGGTTTTCTTTCCTTTTATTTTATTTAATCTTAAAAAAATTGTTCTGCTTTAGTTTGTTTTAAGTTCTATCCTTATAGACACACACACACACAACTGTATATATCTTGTTTTTAATTTTCAGGTTGTGGGAAATAAAAAGGAGTTTCTGTTATAAAACCTATCTACTTGCTTGCTTAAAAAAAATTGTTGCTTTCATCTGTAGTTTATTTGAATTGCATTGTTGGTTGGTTGCATTTGCATTTAATATAAAAAAAAACAAAAACAAAAACAAATTTCATCATAGTTGCATTGTTGATACATGTTTAACTTCTGCTTTGCATTTCATCCTAGAATTTGATTAATAATAATTGTTAGACATCGATAATGCTAAATTATATATTGACAAGTTGTCTTCTTTCGACAATTTAATTTCTTGGTGTCTAGGCTATGGCAGAGCAATAATCAGTTATAAATATTATGGTGATTCTTAAATATTATACTGAATTGTTTCTTTGAAGGTACTTAAACCTTCGGCTGCATTGCTATGGTAATTCGTAGTGCACTGATAAATCCTGTCCGTTACGTGGCTGAGAACTATCTTGTTGGCTTAAGACAATTTGTGATTATACAATTTTGCTTTAGGAGCTACTTAGGATAAATTATTTATAATTAAAACCTTGCATTCATTTAGTTGCATTAGTTCATACATATTTTTTTAAAAAAAAATCTCAAAATCAAAAATTTTAAAAATTGTAAATATTTCTTTTCCTTTGAAATTTTTAAATCCTTTTCCTTTGAAAATTTTAAATCCTTTTCCTTTGAATTTTTTTTTTCAAAATCATAAATCCAAAAATAAAAAAATTATATTATAAAAACAAAAAATTAAAAAACCTTTTCAAAAAAATTTGAAAATCCAAAAACAAATAAATAAAATTTTCCTTTTGAAAAATAAATTCCTTTTGGTAAATAGTTTTCTTTTATAAAAAAATCCAAAAAAATAATAAAAATGAAACAAAAACATTCTTGAAAATATCCGAATTTCCATAATCACATGAATTTTACGATAGTTGTGAAAATCAATATAATCCATATAATTTCACTTCAAATTCTTATGGATATTTCAACAACTATTGTTTAAACGATTTGAATTTCGAACCATGAAATTTTCAAAATGATATGTCTCGTCATTTTCATTTTCAATTTTTCATGGTTTATGTTTGCATTCTCTTTCCAAAACTAAAGAAAAAACTCAAAAAATTAAGAAAAACACAAAAAAAATTCTACTTGTAAATACTTTTCCTTTAAAAAAAATCCAAAAACGTTATTGCAAATGTTCGAATTTCAATATTCACATGAATTTTAGGATAGTTGTGAAAATCAATATAATCCATATAATTTCACTTCAAATTCTTATGGATCATTCAAAAACAACTATTGTTTAAAGGATTCGAGTTTTGAACCACAAAATTTTCAAAATGACGAACATTCCTCGAATCTCGAAAATAGCATTTCGTCTCTACTTGAAATCTCTACAAAACAAAATCAAATGATAAATGATTTGTGTAATCTCATATTTGTGCGATAACTCAATTCAAGGATTTCAAATTAATCAAAATTTGAATTCACTTCAAAATTCAAATGATTTCAAGTATAACCTATGCCAATTCAATTTCGAACTTCAAAATGAATTTCAAAATAAAAACGAAAATGTGATCCACTTTTCAAATAATTTTGGCAATGGGAATAGTCTTAACCACGTTACAATTGAAAATCTTTGTTCTCAACAATTTCAAAGTGAAAATCCTCATGTTAATAACTATAAATTGAAACATATATGAAACAACGTGATAAACAAAATCAAATCACAATGTGTGACGAGTCAAGTGATAATCCACCTTTTACCCAAACCGACGATTTTCAAATAACAACTTTTGAAATTGAAAACAAAAATCTTAACGTAGTTGTTGAAATTCGGTAATTGACTTGGATTTCAATTCTTTTGAGGGTGAGAAACGTGATTTAAAATTCAATTTTCCTTTTTTCGATTTCGAAAATTTTATTATAACAACTTTGAATTTTGAACTTGACATATGCAATGAAGTTGTTAATAATTCAATAAAGGAAGACGAATTTAACGAACACTAATTTTTTGGACTTTTCGAAGACGAGTTGTCTAGTTTTGAAGGGAAAGATTTAAATCACCATTTTGCTTTTGAAATCTATAATTTTGAAGAAGTTTTCAATGACAAATTTGAATTTCAAAATGATGAAAATAAACTTGAATTTCAACTAATTTTTTTATCAACCCCGAAAATCATCCAAAATAAAACTACTTGTATGATTTTTTATGAAACGACATTAATTTTTCCAAATCAACATTCAACTCCAAAATCTTTTATGGTTTGGTTTTTCGAGCTTAAGCCGTGTCTCGCATACTTGACGAGACAAATGAATCGGTCTTTGGAGGACCATTTCATTTACTTTTTGACGATACACTTTCTGAACTCTTGTAAATAATAATTTTTTTTTATTTTCATATAAGTATAGATCATTTTTTTTATTTTAGCTTGGGTCGACTGTGGGGACACAGTATAATCAAATGGAGGGGGGAGTCTCATCATTTTCATTTTCAATATTTCATAGTTTATTTTTGCATTCTCTTTCCAAAACTAAAGAAAAAACTCAAAAAATTAAGAAAAAAACAAAATAATCTCAAAATAAAAAATTTAGCATTTTGATTTACTTTTAAAGAAACATTATAGGATAAGTATAAGATTTTGGTTATTAAATTGAAATTTTTGAAAATTTATTTGCCTCAACAATAATAAAAGTGAAGTTTGATTACAAATAACGATGGTTTAACAAGTATATAGGAAGGTTCATACGTGTTAATTATGAAATATCCTAATTGAAGATCTTTGTTTTTAAAAGTGGCGTATTCAAATAAAAGGATATAACATTTTTTCTGTCTTTTAAGTTAAATGGTGCTATGATGATTTTGCAAAAATCTCTCTTCAAAAAAACTAAAAACTAAAAAAAAATCTTGTATATATTTATTAACACCTACGGTCGACAGGTGTACACACTTATGTATACACTCGTTATGCTCTGTACACTTCTCACATAAGCCCGAAAGGCAGTGCATGATCGGTATATCTGGCCTCAGTTTATCGGAGTTAGGTGTATGTATAAAAATTCTTTTATTAATAACGCCTACAGTCAATAAGTGTTCACACTTATATGTTCACTCTCCACGCTCTGTATTCCTCTCACATCAGTCCGCAAGGCAGTGCATGGGTAATATATTTGGCCTCAGTTTATCTGAGTTAGGCATATGTAAATATTGTAAATATAAATAAAATTTTCAAAAAAAATAGAGAGAGTGAGTAAATGAAATCCAAACAATATTTTAACTTGTTTGATTTGACTTGTTATTGAAAAGAAATGAAAATACCACTTTAAAAACTTTGATAATCAACAAAAGATCCATTTCATAGTTGCACTATGCTATCAACCGAAACAATGAGTTAAACTGTAGTCTATTTGTTATGATAACTTGATTTTTGTCGGAAATTTTGATGAATAATTTTAAGATAATGACCAAAACTTATATTTAACTTATTCATGTCAATTTGAAAGTAAATCCTTCATTTGTAAATATTTTCAAAAACTTACATTCATCCCTTTGTAAATAATCTTGCATTTTGTAAATATTTTCATAGGGATTTGGATTTTGTGGGTAGTGTTTGCACCAAAATTGGGCAACACCCTTCGGGAGTTTTTTGAAGAGATAATAAATGAAGAACTTAAACTGAAAACGAGGATTATCTAACAAAAACTCCAAGTCACAGAAAAGTAAATTGCACAGAAGACAAGAATTTAGAGTGGTTCGGCGATGCGCCTACGTCCACTATGAAGTTTTATCACTTTATTGCCTAATACTTGAAGGTTACAAGTGTTTTGAAGCAAACTACAACAGACAACAGACTTAAATTCGAAATCAGTAGCCAAGGTGGTGGTATGGAGTGATTCTGGCAGCGTTTAGGCGTACTCTATCTCTCCAAATTCTCCGACCCCCCTTTCTGAATGACCAGGGACTCTATTTATAGGCGTGGAAGGCCAAAATCCCGCCTAAAACTCAGGGAGGCTGCTTGGCACGTGAGGGGGGCCCATAAGCCTGCGTTCTCGGGATCCGTGCCCAATTTGGGATCGATTCGAAGTAAGGTTCGAATCGATCGAAAATGCATCCAATCGAGGTGAAATTTGGTGTGGACATTCTTCAGTATATAATCAAGCTTCTGTGAAACTTTCATAGCATTTGGATCAAGGGATTGAGATATATGATCGATTCAAGATTGCGTCTTCGTGTACCCTGTTTGCTTCGACTCGATCCTATGGACTCGTTCGAATCCATATGGTTCGAACCCATAGGTTCGAATCGATCCTTTTGTATGTGGAGGCGGCGACGTGGTGCTTTGATGGATTCGAGGCTATCGATTCGAAGAAGTGCTCCTTTCGAGTCGATTAAATACACGTTCCTTCGTATCGATCGTGGAAGGCCGTGGTTGATCGATACGAAGTTTCCTTTGCTCACTGGATTCGAAGAATGCTACGGCCTGGAGTCGAAGCCATTATGGGTTCGAACGTGGGCGTGTGACGATGGGTTCGAAGCAAGGTGACTGGGATGGATTTGAATCAATGTGTGGTCGATCGATTCGAACTAAGGTATGCGCGTATGGCTTCGAAGCATGGCTGTTGAGGTCTTGTTCGATGGAGTCGAAATTGATGGGTGCGAGGTAAGCACTGGCTGATGGATTCGAACTAGATGGGTTCGAATTATATGGGTTCGAACCAAATGAAGGGGTGATGGATTCGAACCGAGCAAGGTCCATCTCTCTCAACTTGAATCCATCATAACTTGAGCATACGACCTTGGATTGACTTGAAATTTGAGATGCGGACTTCTATGATCATTCTTGTCATGTCCTATCAATTGTAGCTCAATCTGGACTCGGATAAAATTCATCGACATCCATAGCGAAGCTAAGTATGATCAATTTATGAGACGAACTGTCCTTCGTTTTCGATCGATCTTTTGGTATCACGGCTTTGCCAAGAAGCGGGATAACACTTTGCCCCCCAAAGTACGTCTTGTGAGAACATGACGTGCTTTGAATAATTGCCATTTCTTCTAAAAAATTATTGCTCTCTTTTTGTTGAGACTCGTACGCTGTATTGCTGTAACCTCGCGTTGATATGATTGATTGTTGTATAATAGCGCTTAGCCGTTGGCTGTTGTATTTGTAATAGGATGAGTGTTTGATCCCGTTTAAAATCAAATGTTAGTTCGATATGTATGCACATATGTTAGGCTGACACCTATTCATGTTTGCACATTTGTGGGTCGTCATCAAGTTCTTTATTTTTTGTTTGGATTGAGTTTGTATCGATCCTCTCCTGGATCGAAGTGAAATTTGAGTTGTAACAACGTTCGATGGTTGTTTTAAGTCCTTCCTTTTGTATCGATCCTCTCCTGGATCGATTTGGGATGTTAGAATGTATGCTTCGTATCGATGGATACGTAATATTGGATCTTGGATTGATGGATACAAGTGTAATGCTTTGTGTCGATGGATTCGAATGATCCAGACATAATCATGCAGTGATTGTTTGCGGAGGATATGCCATCTCTCATTCGTCTATTCAAGAAGAATTCCCCACGGTAGATAGCCTTTGATAGGAGTCATCCATGACCCCTTTCTTGGATCCATCTCTAAAATCTAGTCGATCTTCATCTATCAGTGCTTGGAATAATAAGTATTTCTACTGGGATAAAGTCTATTTGTTGTGCATCCCCAGAACTGGCTAGCTCGGCCAATGATTTGGCCTTTTCGTTTCGTTCTCTAAGGATTGGTATAGTGGTGTAATACTAGAAGTCGGCTAGTATCTCTAGGATCCAATTGAGATAAGGAGCAAGACATTGCCCCCTAGTCAGATAGTCCTCCCTGACTTGGCACATTAAGCAGAAATCGTATAAGATATGTAAAGCTTCCATTCCTATTCTTTTTGCAAGTCTTAGCTTGGCGACCAAGGCTTCATACTTTGCTTTATTATTCCATTTGAGTAACCTTTCAGACATTAAAGGTTGCCATTGGACCTATCGTAACGGTTGGTCGGTACAAACGTTAACGGGGTAAGCTTGTCAATAGCTAGCTTTCATCATATACTGGTCTTTGGATTAGTTTATCTTCACATATCATTGCAATGCTTATGGCTTGTGTTGACATGACCCAATTGAGGTATAGATCTTCATGATCCAACGGCTTGGATAAAATGAGAGGTCTCTTTGCAGTCATTGCCTTAAGTTGTAAAGGACGCTAAGCTAGCGATGTAGCGAGTCACCTTTCTCTTCTTTTCAATGATTCGTTATTCTGCCCACAGTCGTAGAGTTAGTTTGTGGACAGTCTAATTGCACCTGTAGCGAGTTTATATTCCTCCCGTCGACTTTTGGTCGGAGTTGGTAAATGAATGGTCGGATCACATTCATTCATTTGTCTACGCTCGTAGTCGTACTCCTGAGATGAGAGTTAGTTGAAGGGCCATTAGTCACACCTATTTGATATTTACATCCATGTCCACACTCTGGGGACTAAGAATTTTAGCAGAAAATGGTCGAACCACATTTTCCTCGATTAATTTCTCCGGCGCTAGTCAATGGCGAAAGTCAAAGTGTAGTCGGTCACATTGCGACAACTTTAATTTGATGTTCCTCCTTCTGATTTGGAGAAAGGAGCTAATTGGCGGATGGTTGGGTCATATCCGGCCACGTTGCATGCACAACCCGCCAGATCATTAGCTATAGTTAGTAGATGAATGGTCATGTCACATTCAATTGCGGTAGGATGGGCAATCACATCCATTTAGAATAAGACGTTCAGCTAGGTCCGTTTTTCTAATCTGCATCTCCCTATCGAATCATGGAAGAAATTCTGTCTTGTTCGGTTGGAGTGCATCCCTATAAGATTATGTTATAGGTCCCATGCCGGGGATAAGTGTTGATGCATGAACGGTCGTGTCGTTCCCGCTTTATGCTAGATGGTCGAAGCATTCGATTTTTAATGATAAGTATGCCCCCATGTCAGGGGAAGATAGGAAAGCGGATGGTTGAATCACATCCACTTTTCGTCTACAGGACTTGCTGTGGGATCAGAGTTGATAGATGGACAGTCGAATCACATCCCTACTGATATTTATATTCCAATTCTAGCTTTGAGGACTGGAGTTGGTTGATGGGTTGTCAGTCAAACCCGTTTGGTATTTATTCTCCAGTCTGCGCTCTCGGGACTAGAGTTAGTTGATGTTTATACTCCAGTTCGCACTCTGGGAATATAGAGTTGGCACGTATATTTTGGTTCACGCTCCGGGAACCTGGAATTGATGCTTATACTCCACTTCACGCTCTGGGAATTTGGAGTTAGCATGTATGTTTTGGGTTCGCACTCCGAGAACCTGGAATTGATGTTTATACTCCAATTCGCGCTTTAGGAATCTGGAGTTGGTATTTGTATTTTGGTTCGCGCTTCGGGAACCTAGAATTGATCTTTATACTCCACTTCATGCTTTGGGAATTTGGAGTTGACATTTGTATTTTTTCGGTCCGCTCCGGGAACCTGGAATTGATGTTTATCCTCCAATTCACGCTCTGGGAACTTGGAGCTAGCGTTTGCATTTTGGTTCGCACTCCGGGAACCTGGAATTGATGTTTATCCTCTAATTCACGCTCTGGGAACTTGGAGCTAGCATTGATGTTTCGGTTCGCACCCCGGGAACCTGGAATTGATGTTTATACTCCGACTCGCGCTCTGGGAATATGGAGTTAGCATTGACGTTTCGGTTTGCACTCTGGGAACCTGGAATTGATGTTTATACTACGACTCACGCTCTGGGAATATGGAGTTAGCATTGACGTTTCGGTTCGCACTCCGGGAACCTGGAATTGATGTTTATACCCCGACTCGCGCTCTGGGAATCTGGAGTTAGCATTTTCATTTTGGTTCGCATTCCGGGAACCTGGAATTGATGTTTGTACTCCGACTCGCGCTCTGGGAATCTGGAGTTAGCATGGATGCTTTGGTTCGCACTCTGGGAACCTGTAATTTATGTTTATACTCCAATTCATGCTTTGGGAACTTGGAGTTCGCATTGATGGGTTGGTTCGCACTCCGGGAACCTAGAATAGATGTTTATACTCCAATTCACACTCTGGGAAGTTGGAGTCAGCCAATAGATGGTCAGTCACACCTATTTGGGCTTTTTAGGAATTTGTTCACACTCTAGGAACGATGGATTTGATGTTTATACTCCAATTCGCACTCTGGGAATTTGAAGTCCGTTCACACTCTGGGAACGATTTATTGGATGTTTACACTCCAATTCACACTCTGGGAAGTTGGAGTCCGTTCGCACTCTAGGAACGATTTATTGGATGTTTATACTCCAATTCGCACTCTGGGAAGTTGGAGACCGTTCGCACTCTGGGAACGATTTATTGGATGTTTATACTGCAATTCACAATCTGGGAAGTTGGAGTCCGTTCGCACTCTGGGAACGATTTATTGGATGTTTATACTCCAATTCGCACTCTGGGAAGTTGGAGTCCGTTCGCACTCTGGAAACGATTTATTGGATGTTTATACTCCAATTCACAATCTGGGAAGTTGGAGTCCGTTCGCACTCTGGGAACGAGTTACTTGTAGGACTATCGTGTGTTGGTCCAGTTCAGCCTTTGATGTGATGGCTTGCCCCCGAGCTGGGGTTTCACATAGCGAGTGGTCGGTCGTATCACAGTCACTTGCTATTTGAATAAATTCCATTGTTTGATGGAACTTAGCTCTTCGTGTGTCGTGATTTTTGAATGTTGCATTCGGTGAATCACAGCTCTAGCTTAAAGAGATAGTAATTTATTGCTGAAATAAGGAAATATGGCAAAGTCAGTGCCTTATTACAAGCTCAAATTTCAGAATGTAAAGGAAATTACAAAGTATTCATAGATTGAATGAGCCTGTCATGGGTGACAGTGACGAAGATCTTCGTCGTTCCAGGCTCCTGAGAAAGTTGGTCCGCCACTGATGGCGTTTATCACCAATCTTCCGTGGGGACAAGTGGAGTCCTCCTGTCTCGGTCGATTGGGTTCATTGTTTGGATTGGATGGGCCCGCTTCTCTGGGCTGCGGTGTCCGCACAAACCGTTCCAGCTTCCTTTCTCTGATCAATTTTTCAACGAGATCTTGTAAGTGATGACACTCATTCGTATTGTGCCCGTAGCTTTCGTGGAACCTACAAAATTTTCCCGTCTGCATTTGCCTCTCCGACGACGGTGTTGATGCGGGTTTTTGGTACTGAATTGTATTACAGGTTTGTAAGTACAAGTCCTCTAGTGATGTATTCAGAGGAGTGTAACTGTAAAACATTGGATTCTTGCGCTGCGGGCCATGATTTTGATCTCATTTTCTAGTTTGATTCACGCTCTCTCTTCGCCGAGCTTGTTTGTTTTTAACGTTCAACTAAACTTTTCCGGAGCTCTCACCGGACTATTTGATTGCAACATTGCTTTGGATCCCTTCCGTACTTGGCCCTGCATCAGTTTGTGTCCTAGACTGTCTCGCATCTTCCCTTCTTAGGAATTGAGCCGCCTTGGCGTGGAAACGGTCCAATGATGCAGGTGGTTTTCCAGCTAACCAGTTGCCAAACTCAGATTCAGGGTCGATCCCCTTAGTTAACGCCATAAGGATGGTGTTATCGTTCGGATTGCTGATCTCCGCACATGCAGTATGGAATCTCTCTAAGTAGTGTTTGAGCGTCTCTCCAGGAGCTTGAGTGACGCTAGATAGAGTGTTGACATCTTTTGGCCTTGCGACGTGCATGCGGAACCGTTCAACAAATTTTGTGGCAACTGGTCGAATGAAGAGACGGATCGTGGATGGTCGGATCACATCCACCCTAAGTTAACAAGCGAGGTCATTAGATGGACGGGTTCATCCTCCTCTAATTTGGTTAGGAAACGGCCAAAGTCGTTAGGTGAAAGGATCCACCCTCTTCGAAACCGCATTTATGAGTTTTATACCCTAACTCGCACTCCGGGAGTTTGGAGTTAGTTAAAGATTATCGTGTATCAATCCTTTTTTGGCTTCGGTGTGGTGACTTGCCCCCGTGCTCAGGGTTTCACTTGGCGGGTGATCGGTGGGATCCCGATAGCTTTCCACTTATCTGCCCTCAATGATGAGATTTAGTTTACGGACGGTTGAGTCGCGTCCATGTTCATTCGGATTCCGCTTTTACCAAGCCTAAGGAGTAAGATTAGTATTCGGCAAGCTTTGGGCTCGAGGAGAGGAGATGAGAGGATGGTCGAACTACATCTACTTTGAGTTGTGCGTTTTCTCTTAATTCAGGGGCAAGAATTGGAAAGTGGATGGATAAGTCACATCCACTTTATACTTTGCGTTCTTCCGATTAAGCTGAGGAAGAGAGTTGAAATGATGGCTCATGATGGTTTGTGAGTAGGCAGTCAGTCGTTGATGACTATAGATTGAGGGTTGGCCCCTGATGAAGTCGGTTTAAGGCATGATTGTTTTGCCGAATCACAGATGCAAACTGGAGAGTGAATGATCAAATCATATCCACTTTAAACATATGTCCTCAAATCACCCCAAGTTCTAATGTAGGATTGGATGCATAGATGGCCATGTCACGTCGACTCTCGGCGTGATTTAAATTTTATTGGGCATTCGAGGAAGCATAAGTATTTTGGCGAGCTTCAAGTAAGAGATGGAGAGTGCATGGTTGGGACATATAACTCCAAGTATTTCTCAAATCTCCTAATTAAATTGCATAGGCATGTGAGTGGATGGTCGGTTGCATCCACTTCGTACTGGAGCCCTGAACTTGTCCGTCTCTTCCGCTTTGATGGCCTTCCCCAAGTCAGGTGCATATAGCAGCCGACGAGTGGTTGAATTATGCTCGCCATGATGATACCTCAATGACTTGAGCATAGTCCACGAAGGTTGTATTGCACCCATCCTTAAGTACTCGGTAACTAAATCTCATTGATGTGTGAAGCGGCGTCGTATGCTCGCTATTTCACTTCGGTCCAGCCCTTCAAAGTTGGAAGTCTAACGCAAATGGTTTAGTTTGATCAACGTTATTGATTGATAGGGGCCGGGGTTTTCCGGCCCTTCGTTTTATGGGGCTTGAACATATTGTCAGAGTTATTCTTTCCGGAGCAGCCTTATGGCGTTGACATCCACGGTAGCCATGTAGAGAAGAGGAGCTTCCCGATTTAGAGCATGGAGTAGGTTTTCTCCTTATCTTGCGACACCGATCCTTCATCTAGTTCATCAATTCAACATTAGACACGTTATGTTGGTGTAGTTGTTGGTGGCTATCCGCCAGTTCTCTTATCAAACTCTGGAAATAAGCTTTTTGTGCTGATTTCATTTATAAGTGTTGGCAGTAACGAGCTGTGGATTTTGATCAATTCGTTGGCCGCTAGCTTCTTTATTCCTTTAGCAACATTAGAAGTAGAAATGGTATGCCTAACCACGATTGACAGTCTTCTTTGAGGAATAGGGGATACAACGCATTTGATGGCATTCATCACTTTTCATGGACTCCATCCACCATTCTCACTTCATGAGATAGTGGCGGAGATTGAATTTCCATAGTACACTGACATAGTCACCATGCTGAATTTTTGCTAGAAATTTTGTATGTAGGATGATTTCAATGAATGGGTCCTGACTAGGAGAGACACTAATGTCAACATTATCAAGTTCATTTTAAGGCTACAGGGCCTTGTAATACTAGTGAATGATGTATGCCCGATTTTCCAACGTTCGAGCGGTTGGTAATGTCGATTCGATGTGAGTTGGTTAAGATGGGCTAATAGATAGGTGACCAGTATAGGGTATTAAGGAAGTTCTCTGGAGGTTGTATGCCATGCTTTTAGTCGTATAGACGTGGAATGATTAAGATGTGGGCATTTGAAAATGATTCAGTGGTGACCAGCTATGCTTTGAATTGGCAGAGTTGACAGTGTAGAGCAGTTGTCATATTAGCCATCGTACCATAGTTGTCAATTCAGGAGTTTTAAAAGCTGGTCAATTGGAGGAAGCTGCAGTTCACCTTAGAAGCATGATATATTAATCAACTTCAGTTCTTGGCATATTAGCTAGGTTCTCCAGCCTCTGGGGGCACCGGTTGAGTAGTATTTCAATACCCATTCCTCGATTGCAATTCAACAATTGTTGTTGTCATCTCTTGTGTCCCGTATCGATACGAACTACATGTGCGTATCGATACGAATTGGAGGCAGATGGATGGATACGAACTGCATGTGCGTATCGATACGAATTGGAGGCAGATGGATGGATACGAACTGCATATGCGTATCGATTTGAATTGGAGGCATATGGATGGATACAAAGTAGCGCTCCATGATGGATACGAAGTAGCGCTCCATGATGGATACGAAGTAGCGCTCCCTGATGGATACGAAGTAGCGCTCCATGATGGATACGAAGTAGCACTCCCTGATGGATACGAAGTAGCGCTCCCTGATGGATACGAAGTAGCGCTCCATGATGGATACGAAGTAGCGCTCCATGATGGATCCGAAGTAGCGCTCCATGATGGATACGAAGTGGTCCATATGTGATCGATACAAAGAGAGACTATCTACTGATGGATACGAAAACCACCACATTTACTGGATACGAAAGCATGGGTACGAAAATCACCATATTTACTGGATACGAAAGCATGGATACGAAAACCACCACATTTACTTGATACGAAAGCATGGATATGAAAATGATCATATTTTCATGGATTCGAAAATATGGGTAGGAAGAATAGCATATTTTCTGGATTCGAAAATATGGGTTCAAAAATGATCATATTTTCATGGATTCGAAATATGGGTACGAAGAACAGCATATTTTCTGGATTTGAAAATATGGGTTCGAAAATGATCATATTTTCATGGATTCGAACATATGGCTACGAAGAACAGCATATTTTCTGGATTTGAAAACATGGGTTCGAAAACATGGGTACGAAAACATGGGTTCAAAAACATGGGTACGAAAAACAACATTTTTTCTGGATTCGAAAATATGGGTATGGACTTTATGATGAATATGGTTCCTCTTAGATCTGGGGCAATCTGAATAGAATAGAAGGAACCGCTGAACCATAGATCTGGATCTTCTCCTTAGATTTATGCAATCCGATATCGAGAGTAGATCCAAGGAACGGGAGATCAACTGGGTTTTTCTTAGTGAAAGCACCAAAGTGTTTGCACCAAAATTGGGCAACACCCTTCGGGAGTTTTTTGAAGAGATAATAAATGAAGAACTTAAACTGAAAACGAGGATTATCTAACAAAAACTCCAAGTCACAGAAAAGTAAATTGCACAGAAGACAAGAATTTAGAGTGGTTCGGCGATGCGCCTACGTCCACTATGAAGTTTTATCACTTTATTGCTTAATACTTGAAGGTTACAAGTGTTTTGAAGCAAATTACAACAGACAACAGACTTAAATTCGAAATCAGTAGCCAAGGTGGTGGTATGGAGTGATTCTGGCAGCGTTTAGGCATACTCTATCTCTCCAAATTCTCCGACCCCCCTTTCTGAATGACCAGGGACTCTATTTATAGGCGTGGAAGGCCAAAATCCCGCCTAAAACTCATGGAGGCTGCTTGGCACGTGAGGGGGGCCCATAAGCCCGCGTTCTCGGGATCCGTGCCCAATTTGGGATCGATTCGAAGTAAGGTTTGAATTGATCGAAAATGCATCCAATCGAGGCGAAATTTGGTGTGGACATTCTTCAGTGTATAATCAAGCTTCTGTGAAAATTTCATAGCGTTTGGATCAAGGGATTGAGATATATGATCGATTCAAGATTGCGTCTTCGTGTACCCTGTTTGCTTCGACTCGATCCTATGGACTCGTTCGAATCCATATGGTTCGAATCCATATGGTTCGAACCCATAGGTTCGAATCGATCCTTTTGTATGTGGAGGCGGCGATGTGGTGCTTTGATGGATTCGAGGCTATCGATTCGAAGAAGTGCTCCTTTCGAGTCGATTAAATACACGTTCCTTCGTATCGATCGTGGAAGGCCGTGGTTGATCGATACGAAGTTTCCTTTGCTCACTGGATTCGAAGAATGCTACGGCCTGGAGTCGAAGCCATTATGGGTTCGAACGTGGGCGTGTGACGATAGGTTCGAAGCAAGGTGACTGGGATGGATTTGAATCAATGTGTGGTCGATCGATTCGAACTAAGATATGCGCGTATGGCTTCGAAGCATGGCTGTTGAGGTCTTGTTCGATGGAGTCGAAATTGATGGGTGCGAGGTAAGCACTGGCTGATGGATTCGAACTAGATGGGTTCGAATTATATGGGTTCGAACCAAATGAAGGGGTGATGGATTCGAACCGAGCAAGGTCCATCTCTCTCAACTTGAATCCATCATAACTTGAGCATACGACCTTGGATTGACTTGAAATTTGAGATGCATACTTCTATGATCATTCTTGTCATGTCCTATCAATTGTAGCTCAATCTGGACTCGGACAAAATTCATCGACATGCATAGCGAAGCTAAGTATGATCAATTTCTGAGACGAACTGTCCTTCGTTTTCGATCGATCTTTTGGTATCACGGCTTTGCCAAGAAGCGGGATAACAGGTAGTATCCACTGAAAATCCTTACGAGACAACACTCGTCCTACTGGGGACACCTAGAGGTTTAATGGCTTATTGCATATGCTCAATACAATCGTGCTCCCTATGAAAACAGATTTATCTTAATTTTTCTTTATTCGATGAAGAATAAAAAGATAAGTGTATGGGTATTTGATGTGCACGTAAATATGCATATTTTTATCACAATATTTAATCTATTTAAATTAGATAAATGATCATATTAGGTGTTTTAACTTGTTTAAACCAAAATTCAAATTATTTTTAAATTATCACATATTCATCTTTATATAAGGCAAAATGGTAATTTTTGTACAATTATTAATTTGTGAAATTTACTTGGAATTTTCTATGTTGTTTTATAGGAATTTTAGTGAATTATACAAGTGGCTTCATGAAGATATGCATGCACAAAAGTGAATACAAAGGAATGGAGATGGAAATAATTCAAAGTGATGATCATGGAAGACCCACTTACCCACCTACTTTATTGTACACTTAGAAGCTAATGCACATGCTAAAAGACCATTAAATATTCATGCACCCTTAATGGATGATTATTTGAAGTTAATGATAACTTGATCACCGCACTTCCTAAAAGGGTATTTTGGGTAGTTCACAAAAAAGTGAATTAGAGTTTTGAACTTATATAAATACCCCTTATGTTTCATGTAACCCTCTCATCTTCTTTAGGTTCTCTTCTCTTTAATTTAGTTTAGGTTCATAATAAAAGAATGCTCTCTTTCTCGCTTCATGTCTACTTAGCCATTTTTATTTCGTGTAACTTTTCTTTTTGCCCAATATTAAATTAGTGTTCTCTTTTATTTACGTGCTCTTTTCCTTTCATGTTAGTAGTTAGTTTATTTTTCATGCAAGTAGATTAGTTTTTCTTTTACTATGCTCTCTTTTTTCTTTTCTTTTTCTTTCATGTTGCAAGCTACATTTGTTGAAATGATAACAAATATGAGAGGCTAAACCCTTTCAGTTTAGGAGCAATGAAGCTCTCTAGTCATGTTGCTTCAACATTATTTGATATTTATGCTCTCTTTTTGTGCTTAATGAGAATGATTGAAGTGTTTTAACTTGTTGTTTTTACTTTGAATTTGATAGTCTATATTGTTGACACCAAATAGGCTATGCTTAAACAACCACTAAACAATAATTACCTATTCATCTACATATCATAATGGTAGCGAAGTGAATGTTGAGATTAAAAATTTGATGGTCTATATTTCTAATTCATAGTTAATAGGCCATGCTTAAAATAGATTTCATTTTCAACTCGTTGTCATTTTTCATGAGAATTAATTAGTGGTTTAAAGGTTGTGTTAAAGTTTGATGGCTTATGTTGGGCTAATTAATAGCACAAATATGTCATAATTATGATATAACACATCATTTAAATTCACCATGACCAAAAAAGAAAGATCATAATTTCATAATCTGTTGAACTATATTATCTAGAGAGTGAAATTATCTCTAAATTGTCATTTAACTCTCATTTTTTTATCGCTTTATTTTTGTTAAGTTTTCTAATTTTTTAGTTTAAACATTCTCTCATGTTTGATATAATTTGATTGAATGGAGATTTAGAATCAATAATTACCTACGGATCACCCGTACTCGCTACGTACTACGATAGTACGCCATGTGCTTGCGGTTAATTTTTATTTCAAAATTTGTCCACGGCTTACTAATTCGATAGAAATTCCGTTGTCAAACAAAGCGCAAACCTACTTGCGCTTTTCAATCATTTTAAAATTAATTGTGATTTAAATGCAAAGAAAATATTTAGTGTAAATATATTTTTAACAAAATATTATAGAAATTTCAACAATAATAAGATAACAACAGATAATTTTTAAAAAACTCACACCATAAGTTCTACAAATCGCACAGTTGCTTGCATTTTCTGTACATTTCTTATATTAATTAAATTTTAGTATGATGAATTAAAATTATAATGTAAATATACTTCTTAAAATATAAAAAACGTAATCTACCTTGAAATAAAATGGAACCTAAGTTTGTCAAAAGCAGAACACAATTTTAAAAACATGCACAGCTTTTTGCACTTTTCATATATTTTAATTTTCCATTTAACTTTAAAATGACAGTATAAACTTTAATTATAAATATTCTGAGTTGTAATAGATTTGTAAAAATAATAATAAGAAAACTGAAGTATAAATATTTCAAAACTTGACCTTAATATTTACAAAGCGCATAACTATTTGCACTTTTGAAACATTTTAAATTTTAATTGCACAATTGCTTGCCTTTTCTGCACATTTCTTATATTAATTAAATTTCAGTATAATGAATTAAATTTTTAATGAAAATATATTTTAAAAACTATAAAAAAATGTAATCTACCTTGAAATAAAATGGAACAAAGTTTGTCAAAAGCAGAACATAACTTCAAAAAAAAGGCACACCCTTTTGCACTTTTCATATATTTTAATTTTCCATTTAACTTTAAAATGACAATATAAACTTTAATTATAAATATTATTTTCTAAGTTGTAATAGAGTTGTAAAATATAAGAAAACCGAAGCATAAATATTTCAAAACCTGACCTTAATATTTACAAAGCGCGCAACTATTTGCGCTTTTGAAACATTTTAAATTTTAGTTGCACAACTACTTGCATTTTATGCACATTTCTTATATTAATTAAATTTTAGTATAATGAATTAAAATTTCAATGAAAATATATTTTATATAAAAAATGTATTCTACTTTGAAATAAAATAGAACTTAAGTTTGTGAAAAGCAGAACATAATTTTAAAAAAACACACAGCTTTTTGCACTTTTCATACATTTTAATTTTCTCTTTAACTTTAAATTGACAGTATAAACTTTAATTATAAATATTATTTTTCAAGTTGTAATAGATTTGTAAAAAAAAAAGAAACTGAAGCATAAATATTTCAAAATCTGACCTTAATATTTATAAAGTGCATAGCTATTTGCAATTTTGAAACATTTTAAATTTTAAGTGCACGTTAGGATACAAAGTGAATTTTTACTGTAACTTTTTTAGTTTAAACAGCATTAAGATAACATAAGCTTTAATTTCAAAAAATCTTCAACATATATTTTACAAACTGCATACCTGCCTGCACTTTCTGTTCATTTTTATTTTAATATACTTTTAGTGTGATGAATTAAAATTTTATTGCAAACATATTTTCTAAAATAAAAAAATTGAAATCCACCTTGAAAAAAAATAGAACCTCATGTTGTCAAAAGCAGATCATAATCTTAAAAAAAAATGCACAAGTGCTAGCACTTTCCATATAATTTAAATTTTCATTTAACTTTAAAATGACAAAATGAACTTTGAATATAATTTTTTTTAATTTAATTACGTTTGAAAAAAAATTGTAGCACAAAAGTTTCAAAAGCTCGCCTCAATAACGACAAAGTGCACACATACTTGCGCTTTCAAACATTTTAAACTTAATTGTGATTTAAATGCAAAGTAAATTTTTCCTAAATATTTTTTTAACAAAAGATTATAGAAATTTAAACAATATTAAGATAATCATAGGTTAATTTTCAAAAAACCCACACCATAAGTTCTACAAACTGCACAGCTGCTTGCATTTTCTGTACCTTTCTTATATTAATTAAATTATAGTACGATGCATTAAAATTTTAATGTAAACACATTTTCTAAAATATTAAAAAATGTAATCAACCTTGAAATAAAATGGAACCTAAGTTTGTCAAAAGCAGAACACAATTTTAAAAAAATGCATAGCTTTTTGCGCTTTTCATATATTTTAATTTTTCATTTAACTTTAAAATAACAGTATAAACTGTAATTACAAATATAATTTTCTGATCTGTAATAGATTTGTAAAAAAAATAAGAAAACCGAAGCATAAATATTTCAAAACCTGACCTTAATATTTACAAAGAGCACAACTATTTGTGCTTTAAAGTTGTTTGCACTTTTCAGATATTTTATATTTCATTTTTCATTTAGCATTGCAATGTAAGCTTTCAATGTAAGCATATTTTTTAAAGTTTTAAAAGATTTAAACAATATTAAATAAACTATAGCTTAGATGTTACAAAACTGAAACAGAATTAAAAAAAAGGCATGCCTGCTTGCATTTTTCAAATATTTAAAATTTAAAATGTCATTTAGCACTGTAATATGAACTTTTAATGTAAAATATTTTCTTATGTTTTAAATAATTTGAACAACATATCTTAAATTTTAAAAACTGAAACAGAATTCAAAAAATTGCACTTTTGCTTACAGTTTCAATGTATTTCAAAATAAAATTTACTTTGACATAAAAATTAAACTGTAATGAATTTTTAAAATTTTAATTTTTCTATTAATTTTTTATAACAAAATGCAATAATTTTTTGTTTTAATTAACAGTGTATTCTTTATTAGATCAAAAAATTTCTTTCATGTCTAATAAATCATATGTAAAATACATGCAAATATTGAGATGAATGACGAAAAGACATTGTCAGATTCAAAGCTTGAAAACTCATTATCAAGTTCAGAAAGTGACAATTCTTCTAACTTCCAAGGTTTAAAAAAGAAGTACAAAAAGCTAAAAAGTTACGTTAAAGACCTGGAAAAAAAGTTACAGCTCTGAGGAATGGTGTTGAAAATTTAAAAAAAAATTGGAAACTGTAGAAGATAAATCAATGAATGATAACATTACAAAAACAACTGAAGGAGATCGTTCAACTGAAAATGAAGCAGTGGAGTTAGAAGAATCATAAGAAAATTTGGGAACTAAAGAACAAAAAATGGAAAACATAACAATACTGACTGAAGAAATTGATTTACCTATAAATGGTAATAAAGAAATGGTTGATCTACAGGAACTTCAACAACCAACTAAAGAAAATTGCTCAACTCAAAATGAAGCAAAAATCGAAAGAAAATTTAGAAACTAAAGTAATGGTGACTGAAAAAATGAGTTATCAATATCTGCTAACGATGATCTGCAGAAAAAAGAGCTTGTACAATTTGAAAATGCTTGCTTGGGATATAACAAAAGGTAAGAAAATAAAATTGAAATAACACTATAATATCTTTATAATATTTCATTTTTTTCAATTTCTTTGCAATTTCATATTGTACAAGAACGCAGATGATAATATCATAATATCTTCTTGTATGCTATAGAATTACTTGTACAAACAATAGTGGATGAATAGGTATAATCCTTAAATTCATTACAAATTTACAAGCTTGAAAGTTCAAAATGTTTAATCTATTTAAATATATATATATATATATATATATATTGTTTATCATTATGAAAATTTATACAAAATTTTGAAGTACTGTTATAACAATGTAATTATATTATATACTGCTTTTTAATTGGTATATAATAAATATTGCTAGAAAAACGAATGAACAAAATGTCTACTTCAGATCAGAGGAAGTGGTATGTTATTATATCTCCATGTTACTAATATTTTACATGCACCGAGTAATAATTTATTGTAAACTTGCATTTAAATATTTTGCAGGCATTACTGACAATAAAGGCAAAAAACAATGAACTCATTAAAAAAAAATTAAGTGACAAGTTACTATCAGATGAAAAATCAATTCAACTCCTGTTTTTTCCTATTAAACATTTGAATAATCATTGGACACTTCTAGTTTACTATCTTGAGAAGCAGGAATGACGTTATTTTAATTCTGTGAAAGCAAGACCCGATAATTATGCACAAAAAGAAAATACGATAGTAAGCAATATTTATTTTGTATTGCAAGTTCAATTTTGTTCACAGTATGTTAGATCATATATGCATTATTATTAGATTGAACACAGCAATTTATGGACGCCAAAATTGTCTAAAAATTTTCTTACAAGTCAAAGAGTAAAATGGAATATTATGTATTTCATAACGCCAGGTTGTGCTGTTGTAGTTCCATTTCATTTCATATACCTGCCTTGTAGATGTATCATCATGTTGTATAAACATAGGATCCTAAATACATGACTCATCTATACTATTATATTAATTGATCTTATTTGATTTAGCAGCAGTTGAAAGGGTTTTCAGTGTAATATCATTCAACGATTTTATCAAGTTTCTAATATTCAGGTGTATATTGGCCATCACTACATGTAGTGTTGAGGAGTTTAGAGTAAGCGAAGAAAAAGGAAGACAGCAAGAAAAATGAAAATAAGGAAACAATGGTTTCATATTTTCCTGTATAAATGTACTTAACTTCTAATTTCACAATTAGGAAGGCCAAAGACAGCATAAATTCTGATAATATAGCATGTTGTTTGAGACGGGATAAGGAGTTTGTTAGCGGATGGACATGTATATTTGGAAATCATTGATAGGAAGAAGATTGAAAATGGGTGAGAAAGTTGTGTATTGGATGGGAGAATTGAAACTGAAAAGTCGGTTGGATATGATTAATCAAAGAACCGTGTGAGTGAACAGAGGAAAAGATGCCGACCTCTTCAGTAGATGGAACCCTCAGTAATATCCAAATCTAGGTAAACGAATGTTGCAGTAGTTGAGCTCAAGCTTGGATTACCTGTAAGTAATGGTAGAGTTAATGTTTGCTAATAATAGATGTAATAGTAGGATATGTATATATAGGAAACATACCTTGGTGATTCTTTACGGTCATCGATGTAAGGATAATTGTTTTAGTGTTGTCATCGATAGCTGAGTTATCTATCAAGGATGCTTTGTTGCCCCCACAGTGTAGCTGCAAGGAAAGGATAAGTAAAAAAAGCCATCACAAATTAACTTCTGATCAAGATAAAGATCATTAATAACAAAAAATCCATCACAAATCTTTTATTGCTAAAGGTTAGAATGGAAAATATGCACCAACCTAAGAAGATTCCCTCCTTAGGTTATTGCCTACATGATACGTTTACTTCTTCTACTAGCTGTATAAAGGATTGATTGAATTGAAAATGAGGAAGTAATTTCAAAATCACACGTTGGTATCAATTAACTAATCATAATAAATATAAACTGAAATACATAAATTTCATCATGGTTGGCCAAAGCCTCAAACTATAAACTATTTGTCTTCCTTAAGTGATAACAGAGAAAATATTAAGTGCATAAAAATTTAATGACATAATTAAAAGATAAATGATGGATGAGAGTTGATTTACAAAATGTATTATATAACAAATCAAAATGATACATGTTATGAAAGCAGAAATTATTACAATCATATACTTAAATATCATATACTTGAATTTTTGCCAGGTAAAGAAACTAATTTATTATCATCCTTGCTGAACTTCTTCATGTTTATTTATCTATTTGAGATTACTGACACTGTCCAAATCCATTAGAGTAGCAAGTTGCTGAGTAGAAAAAAGTGAAAGAAATCAAAATAGCATATCAAAGCATGTTTAATATATTGCCAAAATTTTCTTCTTGAATTTTGGCAACTGAACAGTCTCCATGTTATCTATCTATACTATTATATTATTATTTCAACAACATAGAAGCCTGGTCGCGATTTTTCCTTCCTCTATCATGCCTCTCCCTTTCCTTCTTTTTTCCAACCCTAAATTATAAGCCCCTCCTCAATTTGTGCATTTTTGCTCTGCCGTCGTCGACCACCCTCCCCACCAACGTCGCCAGCCAAATAAAGTCCAATTTAGGTATGAAGCCTTCTTTTGTTGAGACCTTTATCTATTGTCTGAGGCCAAAAAGATTCCCACCGGCATGGAAATCAAAAATTGCTCATCTTTTTCGTCCTATATATTAAGTCTTCCTCTATTATTTATACTTTTCCATGATTCTCCCCCAGTCTCCTACTGATTTAGGTAATTTTCAGACTTTTGGCTCCGTTATGTTGGATTTATAGAACTATTACTTATTTAATTGCTTGATTCATTCGGTTTGCATATAGATTTGTTTCCTACTTTAACCGATCCTAATTTAATTGCTTAATCATTTACCCTATCAGTGTTACATTGTGTATCTCTCAGCCTCTGTATTTTAGGTACCATTACCATTACCAGGTATCTCTTTTCAAGGTTGTTCAACAGGTTTTATTGATGTAGGTACTTAGGAGGTAATTGATTTGTTGTATTGTACTTTACTCTTAATATATATGATTGATTTGATTTGGTTTTGCAGATATGACCTGTTTGAAATATATTTTATGATAAATACTAGAAATTGCACTTAGATATTTGAAAAAGTTCACAGAAAAGAAGTTTCTGTTAACAAACCAAACATTGTTTTTTTATTCCATTTTGCCAAGTGAAGAGATACGCTGCTGCATAGAGTAAACTTTTGACATCACCAATAAAAAAGGTTAGGATATCTACTTTGTTCTGCAGATGAAATCGCTACTAAAACCATTTCACTTGAATATACATAATGTTAATCTTCTTTTTTATATTTCAGGTCACTACAGTTAGTCCTAACTCAAATTAAACGATTTTGGTTTCCTTAGAATCACTTGGTCATGGACTCATCATTTACAAGGTATGATTTCGATTAAAAAAATTATATTTATTTATCAGTTTACTTCACATTAAAACACTTATTATAAATTTTTTTAAATAATAAATATGAGTACTACTATTAAAGATTGTACATTTATCAATGTTTATAAACATTCAGTTTCTATTATAATAAGCTAATCCTCTTTGCTATATTTTGGGTTATCACTTTAAATCCTAAATCAGCATCATATGCTAATGGATTAGTTTTATTTTAAACAATTTTTGTTTTCTTAGGATCATTTTGTCATAAAGTCGTCATTTGTAAG
This sequence comes from Allium cepa, assembly GCA_030765085.1. NCBI lineage: Eukaryota > Viridiplantae > Streptophyta > Magnoliopsida > Asparagales > Amaryllidaceae > Allium > Allium cepa. The sequence goes on along the minus strand of CM060944.1, from coordinate 502,463,334 downwards.
GTAAACATCAACTAAACTTTGAATATTATTTATTTATTCATTTCATATTAGAACACCTATTATAATTTTTAGTAGATAATAAACATGAATCTTGCTATTGAAGATCGTACATGTTGCCGATGTTGTTGACCATTCAGTTTGTTTTATATTATTTTCATAAATTGTGGATAACATATGTTGGTACGGTATGCAATTATTTAAAGTCCTTTCACTATAACTTATGCCAATTCAGGATATTATTTGTTACATCGGTTTTTATTTGTGTTCAAGTTTGTGTTAGTATAATTTCTGAATGTTTCGATGCCAACAGGAAAGCACTTATACTGGTGGCCTTAGACCTGAAATATTATAAATATATTATAAATGGTAAACCAAATCATTTTGGTTGAAACTATAATTTTTGGTTGGATATTACAATACTTCTTAAGTATAAATTTTATCGGTTAATAAATCTTTTCTGTTTATCAATAATTTTATACATGTAATTATTACATCTTTGTATTAATGTTTAATTATGCAAAATGGTAATGAATTTCATTTAATGTTTTAAGATATATATCTTTATACAAAATTCTCTGTAACATAACAGTTTTTTTAATTTGTAAAATGCATGGTTACAAAATATTTTCACTACAAATATAGGTAACTAAATGTACTGCTCTTCTTAGTGAATCATTTAGAAAAAAAATTAAATTAGTTTTGCAGTGATGAAAACAAATTTAGACATATATGTGTGTCCATGTTTGCATATTTACCCATATATGCATGAGGTAGAAATTTTGTTTTTTCTTTTTATTTTCACAAAGCTCCCATGTTAACTTTTTGTATCTGCATGTTTTGGACTTCCTCCTTTCATTTGATCCTGTATTTTGTCTCCCTTTTACTCCCATTTATTGAAAGATATGAAGCGACCTTTACTTTTTGTGTGACGCTTCACTCTCCAAACAGACGCACCAAATTCAGCTTATTACCAATGCATTTTATATGTTGTTTCCCTGGTTTCCTTTTCCAGTGGAATTTTGTCTTTCTCTGATGCATACGAACGTCGCTTACAACCCCTGTATATTTCATTTTCTTCTCACCTGTCTCATTGCTTCTATTCTTATTCTTTACAAACTAGGTAATCCTAATTTTTCAATTTTTCATTATTATAACAATAATAATTTTTTCAGTTGCTAAATGGATTCTTACCAAATAATATGAATTTTTTGTTTGGGTTACTGATCATGAAATTTACACAAGAAGAAAATTTTGGCAATATATTAAACATGCTTTGATATGCTATTTTGATTTCTTTCACTTTTTTCTACTCAGCAACTTGCTACTCTAATGGATTTGGACAGTGTCAGTAATCTCAAATAGATAAATAAACATGAAGAAGTTCAGCAAGGATGATAATAAATTAGTTTCTTTACCTGGCAAAAATTCAAGTATATGATATTTAAGTATATGATTGTAATAATTTCTGCTTTCATAACATGTATCATTTTGATTTGTTATATAATACATTTTGTAAATCAACTCTCATCCATCATTTATCTTTTAATTATGTCATTAAATTTTTATGCACTTAATATTTTCTCTGTTATCACTTAAGGAAGACAAATAGTTTATAGTTTGAGGCTTTGGCCAACCATGATGAAATTTATGTATTTCAGTTTATATTTATTATGATTAGTTAATTGATACCAACGTGTGATTTTGAAATTACTTCCTCATTTTCAATTCAATCAATCCTTTATACAGCTAGTAGAAGAAGTAAACGTATCATGTAGGCAATAACCTAAGGAGGGAATCTTCTTAGGTTGGTGCATATTTTCCATTCTAACCTTTAGCAATAAAAGATTTGTGATGGATTTTTTGTTATTAATGATCTTTATCTTGATCAGAAGTTAATTTGTGATGGCTTTTTTTACTTATCCTTTCCTTGCAGCTACACTGTGGGGGCAACAAAGCATCCTTGATAGATAACTCAGCTATCGATGACAACACTAAAACAATTATCCTTACATCGATGACCGTAAAGAATCACCAAGGTATGTTTCCTATATATACATATCCTACTATTACATCTATTATTAGCAAACATTAACTCTACCATTACTTACAGGTAATCCAAGCTTGAGCTCAACTACTGCAACATTCGTTTACCTAGATTTGGATATTACTGAGGGTTCCATCTACTGAAGAGGTCGGCATCTTTTCCTCTGTTCACTCACACGGTTCTTTGATTAATCATATCCAACCGACTTTTCAGTTTCAATTCTCCCATCCAATACACAACTTTCTCACCCATTTTCAATCTTCTTCCTATCAATGATTTCCAAATATACATGTCCATCCGCTAACAAACTCCTTATCCCGTCTCAAACAACATGCTATATTATCAGAATTTATGCTGTCTTTGACTTCCTAATTGTGAAATTAGAAGTTAAGTACATTTATACAGGAAAATATGAAACCATTTTTTCCTTATTTTCATTTTTCTTGCTGTCTTCCTTTTTCTTCGCTTACTCTAAACTCCTCAACACTACATGTAGTGATGGCCAATATACACCTGAATATTAGAAAGTTGATAAAATCGTTGAATGATATTACACTGAAAACCCTTTCAACTGCTGCTAAATCAAATAAGATCAATTAAGTGGTAGGTGAATAATGGTCAAATAGACCATTAGTTCAATTACTTTCCTCATTGTCTTCCACTGCCGATTTGACGAACCTTTTCTGGATGAACCAACACATATGTTGATGAAATGCTCAACATACACTTTAAAAATAAATGTACATAAATTATTAGTATGTTTGATGTTCTTCAATCCACTGATGGTTCAAAATTTGAAGATGTTTAGATATCTCTGCATTTAGGGATGTTCTTACGTTGTTTTATGCTTCACCTTAACCTTCAATCTTTTTTGTGTACTTCCTATAATACATCTCATTTATTTTCTGTGAAATCTTAGTTTCCCATTGTTATCCCACCTTTTGGTCAAGGCTAGAATATCAACAAATTGGCAAGGAATGATGGATACCGGGATTGGAGATCGATTGGAATCAAGGCAGCAATCGATGTCGTCAAAATTTGGTTGAGCTCTGATCGGGACAAAACTGATTGGAGATGATGATAAGGACCAGGAGAGGCTATGTTTCAAATTTCAGGTTAATTGGAGTTTGTATGAAGGAGATATGATCGATGCAAGGTAGGAAAAACATGCTGTTCGTATCCATCGGTGTGCAGGAAATGGTTCATATTGATGCATTTCGTATCGATCAGGGATTGTGTTCGTATCGATACCTCGTATCGATACCCTTCGAATCGATACCGTTCGTATCGATTGGCACAGGTTCGACTCAATGACTTCGTATCGATTGGATAGGAAGGCTAGATGGATTTTGACTCGATGGCAACACACCCAGATTGGTAGGCAAGCATGCGGAGTTTTGTTCGAATTGATGGTTTCGTGTCGGTCAGGATGGAAAGAGGCGGCATGTCTCGAGTCGATACTTTTGTATCAATGGCAGAGGGGTTTGGCACTTTCGTATCCATCAGGTAAGGCTTTGTTCGTATCCATTAGGTACGGTCTCACTCGTATCCATCCCAAGGATGAGCTTCGTATCCATCCTCCGACAACCACTTCGTATCGATAACCCCCATGGTCATTTCGTATTGATCAATTTGTGAATGATCGATGCAAAATATACCCCTGGAATCGATGCAAAGAGAAACATGAATCGATGGGTACGAGCATGCCGTTGCGAAGTTATGGATATGAACATGCGTAAAACATGAATGCAAGTCCACGTCTCCTGGAAAGAAGCGGTCAAAGCGGCAAGGAGTATGGATCGAACCTTGGAAGTAGCGCCACGTCATCGATGCGCACATGCCCCTGATCGAGTCAAAGGAGATGGATGCGAAAGCATGGATTCAAAATCTGCAGTCCACGAAGAACACCAACTCGTATCGATCGTATCTCCCAAACCGATGATCCAAATGCAACGAAATTTTCACAGCAGCTTGCATACAAGGTACATGTTCCTGCCAAGTTTCATTCCGATTGGATCAATTCTTGATGGATACAAAATCAATTCGTATCGATCACAGATCGAGTCGAAACTTGGTGGGGTCGGTCGCGTGGGCCCACTCACGTGCCAGAAGAAGTCTCCCGAAGTTTGAGCATGATCTCAGCCTGTTACACCTATAAATAGCCTCCTGATGCCTACAGAAAAGGGACCTTTTGGCTATTAGACATCCAGACTCTGCCGGATTAATTTCTACACTTCAATATAACTATTGTACTAGAAATTCTTCATTGCTACTGTTGTAATCATCTGTAACCAGCAAGGATAATTAATAAAAGGATAAAACTTTGAAGTGGACGTAGGCCGGAGGTAGCCGAACCACTATAAATCTTGTGCCTCTATTCGTTATTTCTGGATTATTGTTTGTTGTTTGCTGTGATATGATATTTGTGCTTGAATATTGTTGATTTGTGTCCATACACTGGTGCTTTCATGGTATTTGGGGTTTGTGACCATTTTTGGCGCAAACACTTTGGTGCTTTCACTGAGAAGGACTAGCACCCTCTACATCAGATTGAAGTTTGGATTGGAAGAGTGTGAAGAGTTTGGATTTGAAGACAATGACTCGACAAACAAGGCAAAGAGCTGAGAGAAGCCAACATGAAGGAAGTCAAGAAGCATCCTCCGGAGCTGGGGAAGGACAAGCTTCAATCTACATAACCAGGGATGAAATGGAGGCTATGGCAAATTCTTTGCAAGAAAGATTGTTGAAAAGTCAACAGGAAATGATGCAAACCTTCTTTGAACAAATGAGAACTGTAGGAGCACAGAACCTTGGACCAACCACGGCGGCTACAAGTGGAGGACAAGGAACTAGGGTTATGGAACCCAATGGAGGACAGGATATAGAACCATAAGGCAATCGACGAGGACTTGGAAGCAGACCCACGGGATCCAACGCAGGAGGACCTTCGGAAGGAGTTCAACAGGTCAGAGCCAACGTTGCTGAACCACATGAAGAGTATGTGACGGAGTTCCCTTGGGGGCATGAGGGGCAGCCCCTGACAGACAATACTGGATTAGTGGAGATCATTAGAAAAACTATGCGTGGAGGTTTGACCAATAGAGACTTGGAAGGAGTGAACAGGAGTCCGTTCGCTCGAGAAATCAGGATAGCTCAGAATCCATCTAAGTTCAAGCTACCTAGCGTGGAAGAATATAATGGCAAGGCTGATCCGACTGGTCACTTGATGAGATACACCAGACACATGGAAGTGTTGGGGGCATCGGAGGAAGTAATGGCTCGATGCTTCCCTTTGTACTTAACGGACTTAACTGCAATGTGGTTTAGGCAGTTGGAGGAAGGATCTATCAGGACTTGGAGGAAATTGGTGGATAGGTTTTTGGGAAAGTTTCGGGTTCATATCAAGAGACCAAAGAAGTGATGACGCTAACGTCGGTGAAACAAAGGACGGATGAATCACTTAGAGCTTTTCTAACTTGATTCAATGCGGCAGTTGCTTCGGTGGATCGGCTGGATCCATCAATGGTTTTAATGGCGGTAGTGTCAGGAGTCAGGGAGGATCAGACTTTAAGGTATCTTTGATACGAGACCCACCACTGGATCTCGGGGAATTCTTTCACGAAGCAGAGAGGTTCCTTCAGCAAGAGGATGCATGTGCAGATTTAAAGTTGAAGGAAGTGAATGTGACGGAGGGTGGAGGACCATCCAGCAAAGGTTCGGATAAAGAAAAAGGAAAAAGGAAGTTGGATGATAACTCTGGAAAAGTTAGGAAGCGATGGAAGGATCTTAAGTTTTCCACATACACAGGGTTGAATGAGATGCTGGAGCGGATATACCTGGATACTCGGAATCGCCTTCCCTACCAAAGGCCGGCTAGGTGAGAACCATCAGAGCGGGAGAGGGCATCAGGAAGGCACTGTCTCTTCCACAATTTGGACGGACATGATACCAACAACTGCAGACATTTAAAGGACATAATTAAGGAACATGTCAGGAATGGACAACTAAGGCAGTATGTTGGAACACGCAATACAGCGGTGGAGCAGAAGCAACCACCGTCTACCCCACACCATGACAATGTGAGGCCCAAGAATAATGGTCGATTGATTATCAATTGACTCGGATAATATGGAATAAGTAACAAACCATTAGCAAACGACCAATCATTTACACATGTATGGGAACGGAGATAGCCCCTAGGCATGCTCTGAATGATGATAAACCGCGATGCTATGGTTTGTGAAATTTGTCTTTTGCTTTCGGATTGGACACTGATTTTTCTGGTTTGGTTTTGGAGTTTGGATTGAACCCCTGGTTTTGTTTGCTTTCTGATTTGAATTTTCCTTTGGATGATTGTTTTCGGTTTTGGATGCTGGTTTGAATTTCTGATTTTCAGGTTTTGATTTGGATTTTGGACTGGATTTTGATTGGATTTTTATCTGGTTTTTGATAAAAGGTCGTCGGGTATGGATTATGCCTGGCAAGGGGTGAGTCGATTTGCCCAAACGTGGTAAATTGACTCATTCAGGTCATCGAGTATGGACTATGCTCGACAAGGGTCCGGAGTGACCAGGATTCGGCCTAGGACTTAGGCCCCATATTATCGATTATCGTTTCAGGTCGTTGAGTATGGACTATGCTCAACAAGGGTCCGGAGAGACCAGGATTCGGCTTAGGACTTATGCCATGGCATTGTATAACGTCCAGGGACACTGGACCAAGGTCGTCAAGTGTGGATTACGCTTGGCAAGAACCCGAAGAGGTTAGCTCAACATCCAGGGACACTGGACCACGGTCGTCAGGTGTGGATTGCGCTTGGAAAGAGCCCGAAGAGGTTATGGATTTGGATATCGACCCGGAGAGGTCCTGGATTCGGTTATTGGCTACTGGATAAGGATGAGTTAGAACTCGGTTATCGGGTTCAGACGGATACATAATTGATTAAAGGCTTTGGTTATTGGAATTGGAATTGGACGTCGACTCGGAGCAGTCGAGGATGATGTACTATGGCGATATGGCTATGGACTTCGGATATCAGATTCAGAATTATTCAAAACACGCCTTCTTATCACAAGCCATGTTTTGGGGGCAAATGTTATCCCACCTTTTGGTCAAGGCTGGAATATCAACAAATTGGCAAGGAATGATGGATACTGGGATTGGAGATCGATTGGAATCAAGGCTGCAATCGATGTCGTCAAAATTTGGTTGAGCTCTGATCAGGACGAAATTGATTGGAGATGATGATAAGGACCAGGAGGGGCTATGTTTCAAATTTCATGTTAATCGAAGTTCGTATGAAGGGGATATGATCGATGCAAGGTAGGAAAAACATGCTGTTCTTATCCATCGGTGTGTAGGAAATGGTTCGTATCGATGCATTTCGTATCGATCAGGGATTGTGTTCGTATCGATACCGTTCATATCGGTACCATTCGTATCGATACCCTTCGAATCAATACCGTTCGTATCGATCGGCACAGGTTCGACTCAATGACTTTGTATCGATTGGATAGGAAGGCTAGATGGATTTCGACTCGATGGCAACACACCCAAATTGGTAGGCAAGCATGCGGAGTTTTGTTCGAATCGATGGTTTTGTATCGGTCAGGATGGAAAGAGGCGGCATGTCTCGAGTCGATACTTTCATATTGATGGCAGAGAGGTTTGGCACTTTCGTATCCATCAGGTAAGGCTTTGTTCGTATCCATCCCAAGGATGAGCTTCGTATCCATCCTCTGACAACCACTTCGTATCGATAACCCCCATGGTCATTTCGTATCGATCAATTCGTGAATGATCGATGCGAAGTATACCCCTGGAATCGATGTGAAGAGAAACATGAATCGATGGGTACGAGCATGCCGTTGCGAAGTTATGGATATGAACATGCGTAAAACATGGATGCAAGTCCACATCTCCAGGAAAGAAGCAGTCAAAGCGGCAAGGAGTATGGATCGAACCTTGGAAGTAGCGCCATGTCATCGATGCGCACGTGCCCCTGATCGAGTCGAAGGAGATGGATGCAAAAGCATGGATTCGAAATCTGCAGTCCACGAAGAACACCAACTCGTATCGATCGTATCTCCCAAACCGATGATCCAAATGCAACGAAATTTTCACAGCAGCTTGCATACAAGGTAAGGAATGTTCCTGCCAAGTTTCATCCCGATCGGATCAATTATTGATGGATACGAAATCAATTCGTATCGATCACAGATCGAGTCGAAACTTGGTGGGGTCGGTCGCGTGGGCCCACTCACGTGCCAGAAGAAGTCTCCCGAAGTTTGAGCGCGATCTCGGCCTCCTACGCCTATAAATAGCCTCCTGAAGCCTACAGAAAAGGGACCTTTTGGCTATTAGACGTCCAGACTCTGCCGGATTAATTTCTACACTTCAATATAACTATTGTACTGGAAATTCTTCATCGCTACTGCTGTAATCATCTGTAACCAGCAAGGATAATCAATAAAAGGATAAAACTTTGAAGTGGGCGTAGGCCGGAGATAGCCGAACCACTATAAATCTTGTGTCTCTATTCGTTATTTCTGGATTATTGTTTGCTGTTTACTGTGATCTGATATTTGTGCTTGAATATTGTTGATTTGTGTCCATACACTGGTGCTTTCATGGTATTTGGGGTCTGTGACCATTTTTGGCGCAAACACCCATATTAAATATGAGTTCTCGCTGAGCTAGTTTATCCAATGTTAATTTAACAGTATCATTTCCTTTTTTGTTTGGAGAATGGGAAGAAAGCAACAGAAAAATAGAAAGTATGTTCTGTGTGCGAGGAGAAACTATTACTTATATCTTGAAAGCTAAGGTCTTTACCACTTTTTAGTTCAATTTTTCTTATGTATTTATCGAGTTACTTATTTAATATATTTCTTTTATTAAATTTATCAATAAAAATTATTTGATTCATGAACAAGAAGGTACGGAACTCATGGGTTTGATTGCCAATACATTTTGTATAATTAAGTGAGACAGTATTAAGTAATAATTAATGATTTATTCAAGTTTTTAAACAATCTTTGTTAACAATTTGGATATAATATTAGCTCATTTTACCGGTTATTATTGCAGGACATGGCAAATATCCATTAACACGTTTTTATGGTTGGTTCATTATTTCAAAATGTATTATACATTATCATTATTATACATTATCAAGATTTACATTGTTCATGGATGAACATGTTACCACTTTAATAATCCAACATAAATAGAGCTGCACCTAGGAACCATGGACAAACATAGACATGGTAGGTATGAGATCGTTTGGCTAATTCATTTACAGACCGTGCCTAAGATTGAAAGTAGAAATGTTTTCACCATTATCTAATTTTATTTCTTCCTCGAATTAAAATATAAATATAATTTCGATGCCTTTTTCAGTTCAAAGAAAAAAATTACTGAGTTGCTGTGTTGAAAAGGTTCTTAAGCAAAAATTTGGAATTTGATCCTCAAAGAACAAGAACTTTGCACAAAAAAGACAAAGGAAAGGTAAGATTGAAGTTGCACAAACATGGTTATTTATTCAACTTAATTTTTCATTCAGCTTTCTTAGCTTATTTTAATTATGAATTATTGAGCCATGTTGGATATTCACAAACAATGATTGAACTGCACGTGAAGCAAGATATCGGGATTGTTACATTTTTCACTACTTTTTTCGAGCTATATTATGATCATTTAGTCTATCATTTAACCCAACCTTCTTTTACTGTATGTGTTTAACTTAGATGATTACTTCAATATTACGCAGTTGCTGATGTGTGATTCTTTTTTTCCCCACAGATAAGGTAATGTCATTTTGGATAAAACTGTATTGAGGACCATGCTATAAAATTTGGTTACTTCAGACTTAGAAGCGGGATCGGCTATCTATTAGATTCCAAGATCAATATGTTGAACTTGAAAATTTGTGTTTTTCATTGTACATATTAAAAACAAGTTATATCATAGATATTTTAATTGCTGTTGGTTTATTAGATTTTATGGCTGAATTCATATTGTCTAATTATTAATCAAAATTGAATTTTGCTGCATGTTGTTATACTTCATGATGTACGATTGAGCTACTGTGGTAAAATAATAATTTGGTTATCCACTTCTATAGCTGTAAACAGTGAGTTTACTACTTTGATTTTCAATTTTGAACTCCTCATTACGTTATTTGGCTGTCCTGTAGACGTTCTATACATTACTGCAGTGATCTGTTAGAGCATGTGGCATTTCTCTTATATGTAATGAAACCTAAGTCGTTCTATGCCGACAAACTGTAACTATTAACATGCACTTATTTTATAAGCTTGTTGTGGTAATTCGCTACAACACTACATTGCTGCTCAAAGTTGGATGCTGCTTATTGTTTGCTGAACCAATCCCCTAAACTTCTTTTCAACTATTACCGACTTCATATTATTATACATCTACTTTCACCAGCCCATGTGCGAAGCATGGGTTCACACTAGTATTTTAGATACTCAATTAGTATTCCGACATAAACCATTCATTTAACTCTACCATTCTTTCATTTAGTTACTTCAGGAAAAACTTTTGGTTATGGTTTTCTTGTATGTACATTTTATTGTACTGATGTTAAATATGCACTTATTTCAATAAATGAGATATTAGAAGAAAAGGGAAAAAACACAAAAAGAAAAAAATGGTGCAGTTTCAAGATGAATCATCAAGAAGACAATTTCCTAACATGTAAGAAAAATAGCATACATTTATATATTTTAATTTTATAAGTTGTATAATATAAATATTTCAACTTCAAGATACTTCAATATTTCCATAATATTTTGTCATTCATTCATACTGTTAACCCGCATTTTTTACAAGGTTATGGACATGCGGGTTTAACTTAATCGACTGCACCTCGATACCTTGATAACTCGAACCTCGATACCTCGATACCTCACACCTCGATACCATGACACCTCGCTCGAAATTGCACCTCGCTCGGCATCGTACCTCGCTCGACATCGTACCTCGCTCGGCATTGGCAGCTCGGCATGGGTCGCTCGACGAAGATGGCTCGGTGGAAAGTCGTTCGGCATAAGACGAATGTGGCTCGGTGGAAATTCTTAATGGGCCTTTACTGTTCGGAAAGCCCAGCAACTCAAAATTCGCCAATAAATACACCTTGTAGGGGTTCAGAAAAGGGGATCTTCTTCTTCTCTTCTGCTCTCTGACTTTTTCTTAAGACTAAAGCTGGTCTCCCACTTTGTAACTGTAACCGATTCTTACATCAATAAAAAGAAAACTTCTGCAGTGGACGTAGGCCGGAGTTAACCGAACCACTATAAAATCTGTTGTTCTTTACTACTTTTGATTGTTCTTCATATTATTACTCTCTACATACATCCTATTTGTGAGATGTGATTGTGATTTGGTGCTTTCATCTGGATTTGGATGTTAGTGACTAATTTTGGCGCTAACATTTTGGTGCTTTCATTGAGAAAGTTAGCACTCAGCGATTTTGGAGCTTGAATTTTGGATTGAAAAGCTTGAAAACTCGGATTTTAGGAAGCAATGGCTAGACCACTAATAAGGAAGCAAGCAGCGGAAAGGAGCAATCAGGAAGTAAGTCAAACGGCCTCTTCTGGATCTAGAGAGGATCATGCATCCGTCTACATAAATCGGGACGAGATGCAAGTTATGATGAATTCTATGCAGGAGAAGATGATGAAACGGCAAGAGGAGATGATGCAGGCTCTTCTTAGGCAATCTGGACAATTAGGAATTGCAGGTGCTCAAGTTCTCGAAACTGGACTAGAGGGACACAACTAGCGTGTGGATGGAGTAATTCAGCAGGGGCAACCCCCACTCAACATACAACTAACAATCTGGATGACCCTAGACTCTGGGGCGCACCACCAGATAATGCAGAACCAGTTCATGGAGGAGTTCCAGCTAACACCACGCAACAGTATGCTGGACCGAATGTAAGAGCAAGAGATGAAGAGTATGTACCAAAATTCCCTTGGGGACTCGGGGGGCAACCCTTGACGGACGATGCTGGATTAGCCGAGATGATTAGGCGAACTATGCATGGAGATTTTACCAATAGAGATATGGAAGGAGTAAACAAGAGTCCGTTTACTCGTGAAATCAGGGTAGCTCGGAATCCGCCAGATTTCAAGCTACCTATTGTGGAGATGTACAATGGCAAGGCCGATCCAACAGATAACTTGATGAGATATACAAGACACATGGAGGTGCTGGGGGCATCGAAAGAAGTTATGGCTCGATGTTTGCGTTTATTCTTAACGGACATAGCTGCTATATGGTTCAAATAGCTGGAAGAAGGATCTGTCGGGACATGGACAGAGTTGGTGGACAGGTTTCTGAAGCAGTTTCGGGTATATATCAAAAGGCCAAAGAACGTAATGACACTGACGTCGGTAAAACAAAGGACAGACGAGTCACTCAGAGCCTTCTTAACTCGGTTCAGTGCAGAGGTCGCTTCGGTGGATCGACCGGATCCATCGACGGTCTTAATGGCAGCAGTATCAGTGGTCAGAGAGAATTCAGATTTCAAGGTATCTTTAATACGGGACCCACCAATGGATCTTGGGGAATTCTTTCATGAAGCTGAGAGATTCCTTCGGCTGGAAGATGCATGCTCAGATATGAAGTTAAAGGAGGTGAACGCGGCTGAGGATGGAGGGCCATCCAACGGAAGCTTGGAAAAAGATAAAGATAAAGGAAAAAGGAAGCTGGATGACGAATTAGGAAAGGCTAGGAAGCGATGGAGAGAGAAAAATTCTCCACCTATACAAGATTGAACGAGACGTTGGAATGGATTTATTTGGAGACTCGAAATCTCCTTCCCTACCGAAGGCCGGCTAGGAGTGAACCCTCCGAACTTGAGAGGGCATCAGGAAAACACTACCTCTTCCACGATTTGGACGGGCATGATACCAACAGCTATAGGCACTTAAAGGACATAATTGAGGAGCATGTAAGGAATGGACAGTTGCGACAATATGTCGAAGCTCGGAATGCAGCGGTGGGGTAGGAGCAACCACCATCTACCTCACACAGTGATGGTGCGAGGCATGGGAATGATGGTCGATTGGTTATCAATTGACTGGGATATTATGAAATAAGTAGCAAACTACGGGCAAAAGGCCAAGTCACTTACTCATGTACGGGGACGGAGATAGCCCCTAGGCATGCTCTGAGATGATGATAAGCCGCGACGCTCTAGTTTGTGAAATCTGCTTTCTCTTTTTTGACTTGGACATTTGCTTTTTTCTGGTTTGGTTTGAACTTATGGTTTTGTTTGTTTCTTGGTTTGGAATTTTATTTGGATGATTGTTTTCTATTTGGATATTGGTTTGGATTTTCGATATGGATTTTTTGTTTTCTGATTTGATCTGGATTTTGGATTGGCTTTCGATTGGATTTTTTATCTGGTTTTTGATAAATGGTCGTTAGGTATGGATTATCCCTGGCAAGGGGTAGGTCGCTTTGTCCAAGCACGGCAAATCGACTTATTCAGATCGTCGAGCATGGACTATGCTCGGCAAGGGTCCGAAGAGACCATGATTCGGCCTAGGACTTAGGCCCTATATTACCGGTTACTATTTCAGGTCGTCGAGTATGGACAATGCTCGACAAGGGTCCGGAGCGACCAGGATTCGGCTTAGGACTTAAGCCATGCATTACTCGACGTTCAGGGACACTGGACTACGGTCCTCAGGTGTGGATTGTGCTTGACAAGAACCTGGAGAGGTTACAGATATGAATATCGGCTATGAACGGCAGAGGATTTGGATATTGACCCGGAAAGGTCCTAGATTCGGTTATTGGTTATTGGATTTGGATGAAACATGGACTTTGGATATTGAATTGGAGGCCATTCAAAACACACCTTCCAACAGCAAGACATGTTTTGGGGGGCAAGTGTTAACCCGCCTTTTTACAAGGCTACGGACAGGCGTGTTTAACTTAATCGACTGCATGTTCGTCGAGACTGGTGTACAATGGATTCAGTCGACTGGATGGATGGATGATGCAACGTGCTTGGGAGATGGAAATATGATTGGATAAAGATGAATCAACTATAATTGGGGTCTAGGAAACATGGTTCGGCATGGTGGAGGTTCAGCACAAATGGTTCGTCTGGCATTCACGTTCGAATAACATTCAAGAGTACCCGGCATACATAGAGCGTCCGGCATACATGAGTGGTTCGGCATTATAGGAGCACTCGGCATTCAATAGCGCTCAGCATCCAGGAGCGCTCGGCATTTAGAAGCGCTCGGCATTAGAGATCGTTTGGCATGATGGGCGCTCGGCATTAGAAACTGTTCGACATCAGACATGGTTTAGCATTGGTTGCCGCTAGGCATAAAGGAGTCGCACCTCGATACCTCACACCACGATACCTCGCACCTCAATATCACGATACCTCGATAACTCACACCTCGATACCTCGATACCTCGTACCTTGATACCTCGATACCTCGCACCTCGATACCTCGATACCTCACACCTCGATACCTCGCACCTCGATACCTCGATACCTCGCACCTCACGATACCTCGATACCTCGCACCTCGATACCTCGATGCCTCGATACCTCACACCTCGATACCTCCCACCTCGATACCTCCCACCTCGATACCTCGATACCTCGATGCCCCATACCTCGACACCTCGATACCTCGCACCTCGATACCTCACACCTCGATACCTCGACACCTCGCTCGGCATTGCACCTCGCACCTCGCTCGGCATTGCACCTCGCACCTCGCTCGGCATTGCACCTCGCACCTCGCACCTCGCTCGGCATCGTACGTCGCTCGGCATGGGTCGCTCGGTGAAGATGGCTCGGTGGAAAGTCGTTCGGCATAAGACGAATGTGGCTTGGTGGAAATTCTTAATGGGCCTTTACCGTTCAGAAAGCCCAGCAACTCAAAATTCGCCTATAAATATAGCTTGTAGGGGTTCAGAAAAGGGGATCTTCTTCTTCTCTTCTGCTCTCTGACTTTTTCCTAAGACTAAAGCTAGTCTCCCACTTTGTAACTGTAACTGATTCTTACATCAATAAAAAGAAAACTTCTGGAGTGGACATAGGCCGGAGTTAGCCGAACCACTATGAAATCTGTTGTTCTTTACTACTTCTGATTGTTCTTCATATTATTACTCTCTACATACATCCTATCTGTGAGATGTGATTTGGTGATTTCATCTGGATTTGGGTGTTAGTGACCAATTTTGATGCTAACACATACATACAAACATACGCACACACACAAACAGAGTTCTAAATTGAAAATTTTGAACTTATTGCAGAGAAACAAGTGCAATAGATGTCATGCTACGTATGAAAATTTTCATATAAACACTACTTGACAACTTCAGATGATTTCAATGAACGTAGAGAATATTTCTCATACCTTATTCTATCAGATTCAAAATATGGATGGGAATGAAGCACATCAAAATTTATTTGAACGATGCTTGGAATTTTTTTATGTTATTTTGATATCTGGAAACAATTTGTTAGTTATAATGCTAATTTGTGTTAATTGTATGTCTGATAAAGTACAATAGTTTGTTTGATGTCTAGAAACAGTTTGTTTGATACAATGCTAGTTAGTTTGATATTTGAAAATAGTTTGATATCTGGAAAAAGTATCAGTGTTGGTATGTATGTTGAAATATGTAACTGATAAATAATCAATATTTTGTTGTGATAATATTTTGTTACGCTCTATGTTTGTTATGACCATAATGAAAATAACAGGAGTACCTCAATTTCAGTAAATATAAATATCAGTAAATACAAATATTGTCACAGCAAAAATCAATGAACTTCTAGTTTACAATATACATACTAATTCAAGCTTCACCTAAGCTACGGACACTGTTCACACTGGTCATATTGGACCTCCTTTTTTGATGTCGATGTATTCGAAGAGAGTCGCTTGAAATTCATCTCTTGTAAGAGTCTCATTTTCGAGTAATACATCAATCAAAGTGTCCATAGCTGCTCGATTATTCCTAATATGCTCTTTTCAAATCTCATAAGCTTTGTCAACAATTTCCTTAACTGATTTGTCAATATCTTCAAAAAGCTTTTCTGACATTGCATTTCTTGCTAACATTCTCAACACTATGTCACTGCTTTGTACTCTTGTTATTTGTACTCATGTGAATTAATATGTCTGCTTTATGTTTTTGCTGTGATAATATTTGTATTTACTGAAAATAACAGGAGTACCTCAATTTCAACCATGCTTACAATCGATATACACCTATTATAAATATTACCATTCTTCATTAACAGAGAGAACATAACAATATGGTATGATTTTCAATACTCCTTTATTCAACTTCATTTCTGTTACACATAAACAACAACCTTTGAAAATAAAATCCATATGCATAATGAAACAAACATGCACACTTGTGCAAGATTATTTGATAGCAATCTTGTCTATTATACTCAAACAATGCCTATTACAATAACACCTTTAGTAACTGCACAGTTACATTAACTTCTGTATAATAAAGCTGAGCTCCATACCTACATAGAGTTGGATATTATGCAACCAGAAGCACAGTCCCTACACTAATTTATATCAAAAAAATGCCTTCCAAACTTTAACAGAACAGTTATACATTTTTCCATATTATGAATTTCGAGCCTCTTTCAAACAAATCAATTCTTTAAAAACTATAAAAATAAATAGCAAACTTGAATACTCTATTGAATTTCAATTTCCCATTTAAGCCATATTACCTTGATAGCATAGAACACACTGAAGTCTAAAATACAGACCACAACGGTAACAAATTATAACAGCAAATAACTTGGCAATATCAAATAAAATCTAATTTCAAATTCAAAAAGTACAATGCCAAATAAACTCTTTTGACATCTTCAACTTAAAACAACTGAATTGTAAATTAATGGACAAATGCTCTTGTTGTGACCAAACTTTCGACATTTTCCGCGTCTTCATTTCTTCTTAGCTTCACCAATAAGAGGTTTTCGTTTGATAGCTGGACGACCAGGGCCACGTTTAAGAATTGGATGACAAATGGTAGGATTTTCTGGAAGAACTTTAGGCTTATTAGTATTTGGAACAGGAGATATAGGAAAAGGAAATATGATCACGAAAGTATGAAGTAGAAAAATACTAATCAATATACTCATAAACATTCAAACTTTGAGATCTAATAGCCCGAATAGCATGTGGACAAGGAAAGCCATCGATAGTGCATGTATTGCAGCTGCACCAATGATGTAAAAGATCAATATGCTGTGACTCTTTAGACAATACTTTGAAACAATATTCATTAGATTTATTAACGATCCAACCATGACCCAAACTAATAAAAGAATTCGAACACTTTTCCATAGTTGGACGTGTTTCAGTTTTCCATATTTGACTCAATTGTCGACGTTTAGAAATTTTATCCATAATTTTAATTCGAACAGAGTCTAGACAAGATGTTATTGGAAGATGTGTTTCTTCAATGAACCATGAGTTGAAACTTTCTAAAATATTAGATGCCATTTCACCATACCGTTTACCTAGAAAGAAAGCATTTGCAAAGTGTTCAAACTTAACTCCAATAAGAAATTTAGAAGCTACACTGCCCCAAAAATCTCTAAACAATTTCAATGCTACTTCAAACTTTGAATAAGTAGAAGCATACGCAACATCAACAAACAGCTTAACTATCTATTTCTTTCTAGAATCACCTCCCAACATAGCATGCAAGTTGTTTTTCATATGGTATATACAGTAGTTATGACAAGAATTTGGAAACAACTTTGAAACAGAAGATATAATAGCTGGATGCCTATCTGATATAAACATTATAATTCGATCATCTGACAACATTGATTGTAGATTAGAAAGAAACCAAGACCAATTGCTTTCATCTTCTCCTAACACTATAGCATGAGCTATTGGAAAAAAACCCGAATACAGTGGAAAATTGAAGAAAATTTAATTAAATTTTGAGATGATGATATAAACAATTAGATCATTACTAATATTATAATAGAGTATACCAAACGTGGTAAAAAATATTCAAAACTTTAACAAAACAGAATTGTATACCATCATTACGTTATGTTGTTTTACATGTTTTAAATTGGTTTAAAACATATACTGGTTTATGAGACAGCATGCGGCACACTACATGGTTACAAACATGATATTTTTAATTGCATTGAACTTTCTTCATATAGCTTTGCCAATGTGTACTTTGAACTAAAGAATGATTTTGCAATGCATTAGGGAAGATAGTTCAACATCAACTACTGAACATTGATTCCATTAATGCTAATATTTCTATTGTCGCTCTGTTTGTTGTACTTCCAGGTATGGTTTGGTATCATCCTTGAGTTATACTAGGACTTTTTTTGTAATCTTTGCAATTTACTTTTTGTTTTTATATACGAGGGAAGCAGATTATATACTAAGCATACAAAACTCAATTAGTTTGTTGATTATATTCCACAGGAAAATATTATATGAGCTTTTGATGTAATATCAAAACCATTGTATTATATATTGGAGGTGAAATTACAACATATTATAACATAGATCAAAAGTCCTGTGGTAAAGTAATTACAACACCATGAATAGAGAATAAACACACTATATGAAACAACATATAACATGTTTAGGAACAAAACTTTGCATTTTGTTTGACAAATATAACAGAGATTTCTAATTTTGATATAGCAAATTTGTTGTTTTGCTATAAACATGTTTTTTTGGCTATAAACAAAATTATGCAAATAAACATGTTTTTTATTGTAGGCTCCTATGTCATATTTCAGCAACCTTGCAGCCAATAAGCAGAAGAAATATCAAAGACATTAGTAGAGCTTGTTACTATAAACAATACATACCATCATTTCCATCATCACACTATGCTATAGATAAATACATAACATCATTTCATTATTATGCAGATAAATAATAAAAAGAAAAAATAATACATACCGTCATTTCCATTTTTTGTAGTTGTAGACATTAAGAAACCATAATTTTTCCTTTATAAATGTGTTAGTAACTGGAGATAGTGATTTTGATGACAACAACCTTTATAACTTGTTTTATTATAACTTACGTACTAACACTATTGTCTAGATATATATGAATGTTGTTATGCAGGATATATATAAGGCAGGTACTGATTATTGAAGACTGTACGGTATAAAGATCAAGAATGAAGAAATCAAGTATGAAGACTCATGAGTATCAAGATCAAGATTTCAAAGATATGTGTCTAGTTTTTGTTAAAACTTCATAATAGCACGAAATCTTCATTCCAAATTTCATTTGGGATGGAACCCATTTCTACCTTCTTAGTGGCTTACAAACCCATGATAAGTAGCTTACAAACCTGCGACAAGTGGCTTACAAACCCACGAACATCCTGGTTTTGTACAAGTTCTCGAGTCCTGATGTGATGAGATATTCTACAGGAAGAAGCTTGCAAAACTACTTCAAAATGGTTTTTCAAAATGATTTTCAAAACTACTTTTCAAAATATTTTAGCCTTAAAATTATCTTTTCAAATGATATTCAAAAATATGTTTTAACCTTAAAATATTCCTTGTTTTTGTTTTTTTAAATAAACTCTTGTTTTAAACTCTTGTTTTTACTCCAGAGTCATTTTATTTGTTTTCCTCTCAATACCATTTTCAAACAAATTTTTACATTGTTTTTAACATCGGGATGTCGACGTCATGGGATACCCCATGTCGACATGGTGGCCGTTGAATTCAAAAGTTTCAATTTTCAAAAGAAGTGTCTATTCGTTTAAATCTCTTCACGAATGGTTATGACCGTTGGTGCTTTATAAATAGCCTTCACAAACGAATTTTTTAACTAACTAATTTCTTATTTTCTTCACTTCTTCTTCTCTTCAAATCCATATTCTATAATTTTCATATTTTTACGATCGTGCCGAAATTCTGCCGAATTCTCAAGTGAATCAAATTAGTATCTCATTTTTTTGATTCTCTGCCCTCTCTCGAAGATCAAAGTGCTATTAGAGTTATAGAATCAATTTGTAATCAAAAGTTTATTGAGTCTCTCTATAAGGTAAGGTTGTGCTTGGAAATCAATTGGGTGATCTTGAATTCCGTAAATCAAGAGAGTTTGCCCCGGACTCGTGAGATAGGAGGGTACCTCAAGGCCTTTAGAAGTTGAGGATTGTAATCTCAACATTGGTATAATAAAAATATGTATGAGGTGGATTGCCTTGGTACAGGACTGGATGTGGGGTAATTCTGAGCCAGTATAAAACCCGGTGTGTTCTTTCCTTTTATTGCTTTTTATTTACTTTCTGCATCTATGTTTGATTATGTGATTGTTCTATGATTAAGTTCTGCATTTTTTGTGTCATAGTTTTAAATTAGTCCATATAAGTCTTAAAATCCATTAAACACTATTCACCCCTCATCTAGTGTTAAATTAGCCTTAAGATCCTTAATCCGCACTCCCTTTCAATTGGTATCAGAGCATAGAGTTTTCATAATCTGAAACTTGAAAAGTTAAAAATGGATTTTTTAGGAAATTTTGTTAATACTTGTGACGCCCCACCTCTATACCCATGCTAGCCAAGAACACTACGGTGTAATGCCGTCAACTAGCGCGGAGAATAAGGCCGTGGAGGAGCGACCATCCGTGTAATTTCTTTGTGCGAGCACCGATATATCAGATAGTATAGCATGCACTTCATTTAAGGAGGAAGTCCGACATACCGATACAAACTCAAACCTATCACACAGTGGCTATATATAATCTTCGGAAACAAATATAGGAATGAACATAACACAAATCAGTCACAGACATCCATATCACAAAGGCGGAAAAAGATATGAATATATATATATATATATATATATATATATAACACATGAAAGTGTACATCAGAGTAGTGGTCAAACAAGATCCACACTGACATAAAAGAATAGCAACATGTGCTATACAAAAGAATACATCTATGAGTCGATATCCCAAATGTAAACAACAAAAAAACTACTAATCTAAGTAGCTGCCAAAAGTCAGAGTAATAGATCCCTGGAGAGAAGTCAAGCAGAAGCACCTGTAACATCTCGGTCTGACCCGAGTATTATTTCATAAGAAAATAATAAACGAATCTGTCTAGCTATAAATATCAGACGACATGATATAGAATAAGAGATATGGCATAAACATGTAATATCCATAATGGCATACTACTGTAAGTATGTAAATGACAATCAACAAAACATTAATCAATATCACAAGAATCTTCTCAAAGATCCAAAAAGGGTATCATACCCAAAACTTGTATTCACAACAAGTCAATGACACACGAGTTCACCAATACACAAAAATTGATAAATCATATCAATGAAAATCACTAAAATTGGTGAAGCATAAATTCCAGAATTCAACACACGAAATCCAGAAATCACAAAAAGGGGGAGGCCTATCACACGAACGGGAGCATGAAATCTCACCAACATATATATCACACGAACGAGACGCTATCTCATGGTAGCTAGCCATTAATTTTTGACACACGAACGGCCCGAAGACCATGGGGCGCTACCCCACATGTGTGAGTCGAAATCACACAGAAACGGGGTCTAGTCTTCCTCGCAGACAAAGAGACATCACACAATTGCTAGTCTAAATCACAAAAATGACCGTCAATGATCATCAAGAAGTGTCAATTACACTAAGTTAGTAAATATAAAAGTTTAGCTTCATGTCCCATAACCACTTGCTTAACTCAAATATTTACGAATAAACTGTAGATCTTCACTAGAAAATTGTCACAAAAGATTCAATCGAACAAGTCCAAGAATTAACCAACGAAGTAAACACAAGCGTTTCATACCACTTTTTTACTAAGTCGTTTAATTAGATTTCTCATACGAGTGAGGTAAAGGTTTGTATATACTAATAGATCGGAAATCGGTTTGAGAAAATGAGCTTTGTAATAAAATAGTGTTGAAATCATTTGAAGAAAGAGTTTTGATATTTACTACTAGTATTGAAACCTTTGTATATTTTGAAGTGACAAATCACAAAGATGATAGTAGAACAATCGATCATCAAAATTCACATACGAAGACGTGAATAAATTCCAAACAAATCGATAAAGAATCCATTGAAATGGATATTCAAAAATCCCTAAAAAGGAGTCATCAAAGTCATAATAAATGATAACAACAAATAGGATCATCACGAATCGATTTAAATTGGAAATTCAATCCAAAAAGGCAAACTGGACTGAAACAACAGGTTCAGTCGACTGAACAGAGTTTTCAGTCGACTGACCCTGTACCTGGAAATGTTCCAGGTTCAGGAAACTTTCTGTTTCCAGGTTCAGTCGAGTGAATAGAGGATTCAGTCGACTGAACAGAGGATTCAGTCGACTGAATCATGCCTGGAAACTTTCGGGTTGCAGGTTCAGTCGACTGAACAGACTTTTCAGTTGACTGAATCTTGCCTGCGCTGTTTCTCAGCCTATACAAATGAAGAGCAAACTCTTCCAAAATGCAACCGGACGAACATTGGCTCTAAGGGTTTATGCCAATCGGCAACCCGGCCCTATATGCTCCTCGATGCATCATCAAAAGCATGATCAAACATCCATAAAAGGATTTTCACACAAATTTGACTTAAAAACCAAAAAATTGGAATATTCACAAAACCAATCCAAATCAAAAGCAAATTTACATGAAGAGGTGTTAGGAATTCAAACCTAACAACCAAAGATAATTATAGTCATAGATGTGAGATAAAAATCTCACCTTTTCACAAAATCAATGAAGGAGAAGCTTGAAGGCAAAGGAAGAATCAACCACTCTTCAACACAACCCAAACGAGCTTGAATCTATGCTCAAAAAGAAGAACATTCCCAAAGTTAGGTTTAGGAATTTCTGAAATTCAAGAGAGAAGGAGTTGGAGAAGATGAAGAGAAGGCTTACCAATGGGTTCTTCTATTAGTTTGGAGCTAGAGCTTGATTTGCAAAAGAAAACTAGGGCTTGAGTTTCAATTTCCCATTCCACTCTCCATTGTTATAAAAGCTTGAGTATTAGGAAAATAGAAAGGAAGTAAATGAAGAGGAGAGGGTTGGGACTGAATACATAAGTGGGGTTATTGGGCTCAGCCTAAACCAAAGCTCTAAGTAAAAAGTGGCAAAATTCCACTAACTCCAAACATATCAAAGTTTATACTCAAAAAGATCGCAAACGGTGTTTTGAACTCAATGGAAGTGGTCCCGAGTCCTAATTCGACCATATGTAAAAAGTAGCTTTTCGGACTAAATTCCGAGTATCGATAAAATATTTAATAAAATATTTAAATATAAAATCGATAAATATGCAGATTGTTACAATACTGGTTTGAATTTATGCATTTCATCAAAGTATCATATGTCTGCATATAGTTTTTATGAAAAGTAAAGTTATGTACTGAATTGGTTTGTTATGCAGGAACATACATGTTACATGGCTTTTGGAGAATCAACAACCAATGGACAAACTGTGCAAATTGAGAAAGATAAATGGATACTTGATAGTGGCTGTTCAAGGCATATGACTGGAAATCCCGAGATACTCAATGACATTATATATCAAGATGGTGGATTGGTCAACTTTGGAGATAACTCAAAAGGATATGTGATTGGCATCGGCAATGTCAGTAATTCTAAAACTCCACTTATTTTTGATATTTTGCTAGTTAGGAATTTAAAACATAATTTGCTTAGTATAAGTCAACTATGTGATAAAGGATTTAAAATTAAGTTTGGAAAAGATAAGTGTCACATCGAAGATAATAAGTCAAATATTATCTTTGAAGGAATTAGGAAGAAAAACATTTACATCCTTATTATGAAAGTTCAAATGATAACTTATGTCTTTTGGCTAATACAAGTGACCCTTGGATTTGGCATAAAAGATTTGGTCATTTAAATTTCAAATTGTTATCTAGGTTATCAAAACTTGACTTAGTTAGAGGTCTTACCAAGTTAAACTTTAAAGTAGATAGCATATGTGATGCTTGCCAATTAGGAAAACTTAAGAAAAGTTCATTTAAATTAAGAGATATGATTTCTACTTCTAAACTTATAGAATTACTTCATTTAGATTTATTTGGTCCATCTCAAGTTTAATCAATTAATCAAAATAATTATGTTTTTGTAATTGTAGATGATTATTCTAGATCTACATGGACAATTTTTCTTAAACTTAAAAGCGATGCTTTTGATATATTTAAGAATTTTGCTAAAAGAATTCAAAATCAACTTTCTTTAAAAATAAAAACTATTCGTAGTGATCACGGTGGAGAATTTGAAAATGAAAATTTTGAGAATTTCTATAATCAAAAAGGAATTACTCATAATTTCTCTTTTTCAAGAACTCCACAACAAAACAGAGTGGTAGAACGTAAGAATAGAACGATTCAAGAGTGTGCTAGAACAATGCTTTATGATAGTAACTTATCCCATAACTTTTGGGCTGAAGCAATCGCTACAGCTTGTTATATATTAAATAGGATTTTAATTAGACCATTAACTAATAAAACACCATATGAATTACTTTACAATAAGAAACCCATAGTAGCTTATTTTAAAGTTTTTGGTAGTAAGTGTTTTATTCGTAATACAAAAGACAATTTAGATAAATTTGAACTTAAATCCGACAAAGGTATCTTCATCGGATATTCTAATAGAAGTAAAGCTTTTAGAGTTTATAATTTAAGAACTAACACTATTGAAGAAACTATGCATGTTTCATTTGATGAAAATTTTAAAGTTATTGTACAAATAGTAGATGAAGAAGATTTTGTAACTTTAAATAATGAACCTAATGAAACTAATTATGAAATCATTCAACCTAATAAAAGAATTAGGCTATTAAAAGATCATCCTGTAGAAAATATACTAGGAAATATTGAATCTATAATTAAAACAAGAAATCAACTAACTAGTATGAGTAATGTAGCTTTTATATCATTTATTGAGCCTAAAAATCCAAAGGAAGCATCATGTGATGATTCATGGATTCTTTCTATGCAAGAAGAATTGAATCAGTTCACCAAAAATGATGTTTGGGAACTTGTTCCTAGACCTGAGGATAAAAGTATAATTGGAACAAAATTGGTTTATGAAAATAAAATGAATGAACTTGGTGAGGTCGTGAGAATTAAAGCTTGTTTAGTCATGCAAGGTTATTCTCAAGAAGAATGAATTGATTATGACGAAACCTTTGCACCCATAGCAAAACTAGAAGCTATCAGGGTTCTACTTGCTTTCGCAAACTACAATAATTTCAAGTTATATCAAATGGATGTTAAAAGTGATTTTCTAGATGGTTTTGTAAAAGAAGATGTTTATATTGAACAACCTTCACTTTTTGAAGATAATAAATTTTCAAATCATGTATATAAATTAAAGAAAGCTTTATATGGTCTGAAACATGCTCCTAGAGCCTGGTATGAAAGACTAAGATCTTATTTACTACAATCTGGTTTTGAAATTGGTAAAATTGATACAAATCTTTTTATTAAAAGAAACAAAAATGATATTCGATTAGTACAAATATATGTAGATGATATAATATTTGGATCAACTAATAACATAATGAATAAGAATTTTTAGATATAATGTCTAAAGAATTTGAAATGAGTCATATGGGGGAACTAAGTTTCTTCTTAGGACTTCAAGTCAAACAGTTAGATAAAGGAATTTTCATTAGTCAAGAAAAATATGCCAAGGATTTATTAATAAATTTGGATTGACTAATTCTGGTAGGAAACCAACTCCAATGACAACTAATGTAGCTTTAAGTAAAGAAGATAAATCAAAATATGTTGATCAGAAATTATATAATGGAATGATTGGTTCGCTGCTTTATATGTCCTAACATCATGCATAGTGTCTGTCTCTGTGCAAGATACCAATCTCAGCCTAAAGAAACTCACATAAAAGCTGTTAAAAGAATTCTAAGATATGTAAAACATACTTTAGATTATGGCTTATTTACCCTAAAAACGATATATTTGATTTAATTTCATATTGTGATGCTGATTACGCTGGCTGTAAATCAGACCAAAAAGTACAAGTGGAACTTGTCACTTTCTAGGACATTCTCTGGTTTCCTGGTTTAGTAAGAAGGAAAACAGTGTATCTTTGTCAACAACTAAAGCAGAATATATATCTACTGCTTTGGCTTGTTCTCAGGTTATATATGTGCAACAAACTTTAAAAGATTTTGGATTAACTATAACTAAATCACCAATTTATTGCGATAATACTAGTGCAATAAATCTATCTAAGAATCTAACTCATCGTGCTAGAACAAAACATATTGATATTAGACATCATTTCTTAGAGATAATATAAGTAAAGAAGTCACAACTCTTGAATATATTAATACTGAAAAACAAATTGCTGATATATTAACCAAACCATTAAATGAACAGAACTTCACTAAATTTAGAAGAGAATTAGATATATGTTCATTAACTGAAATATAAATTATAAATAATACAAGTGTACTTAATAATTAATATAAATAAAAATTTAAAAAAAATTAACCTAGGCATGTCGACATGACCCATCCCCCTATGTCGACATACTAGCCGTGATTTTCAAATTTAAATTTCCCTCTAAAATTAGTTATTAAGTTATGTATTTATATATTTCGACTTTTACTCCTTTTCTCTGTTCTATTCTCTATAATAAACTTCTAAAACAGTAAATTAATGGCTTCCTCTTCTAATAATGAACCTTCTTCACCCACTTCTCCTCATTTTGGTCCTTTTCAACGTTCCACACACGTATGAGTCATCAAATTACAAGAGAAGATGAAAGATTTGCTTCAAATGACGGCGGAGATTCAAGTGAGTCAACTGCGAATGGCAAGAGAACAAGATAGGCAAGGCAGAATCCTTAGGAATTTACAAAAATTCCTTATGGATAACCATGCCAATCCCATTGTGATCAAAGAATCATCACAAGCCATGATTTCTGATGGAGAAGAGCCTCTAAAAGAACCACAAAAGGATCAAGAAGGAGAACTTCCTCTGCCAAATCCGGATGTTCATATGGACGAAGATGATGGCGTGATTTGCATTGGAGAGGTCCTTTTTGACGCTAATGGGAACTTGGTCGAATAACGTGGAAACTTTTGTCTCCACTATCCAAAGTGTTCGGTCCATAAATCACCAATATTTATGGGTCCTCGTTAAGTGTTTTTTTTGTTTTCTTGATTGTAAATTAGTTTGTTAATTTGTATATAAGCATTATCTTAATTAATGTTCTTCTAAAAACAATCTTCGATGTATAGAAACATGAATTCTAGTTAGGACGATATATTTCATATGTTATTATTCTTACGTCATATGTTTGTTTATCTCATTTTCTATTAACTTCAAGGTTTGTAGGTTATTTTTATTGATGACAAAGGGGGAGAAGTTATATAAAATAATAGGCTTGGAGTATGAGGGAGTTGTTGGAGTAAAGGGGAGTTGTTGGTGTAAGGGGGAGTTATGGTATGATCAAAGTGGTAAGTATATTTTATAAGGTTGTCATCATCAAACAGGGGGAGATTGTTGAGAATTGGAGATAGTGGTTTTGATGACAACAACCGTTGTAACTTATTTTATTATAACTTATATACTAACACAATTGTCTAGATATATATGAATGTTGTTATGCAGGATATATATAAGGCAGGTACTGATTATTGAAGACTGTACAGTATAAAGATCAAGAATGAAGAAATCAAGTTTGAAGACTCATGAGTATTAAGATCAAAATTTCAAAGATATGTGTCTAGTTTTTGTTAAAACTTCATAATAGCACGGAAATCTTCATTCCGAATTTCATTTGGGATGGAACCCATTTCTACCTTCTTAGTGGCTTACGAACCCACGACAAGTAGCTTACAAACCTACGACAAGTGGCTTACAAACCCACGAACATCTTGGTTTTGTACAAGTTCTCGAGTCCTGATGTAATGAGATATTCTGTAGGAAAAAGCTTGCAAAACTACTTCAAAAGGTTTTTCAAAATGATTTTCAAAACTGCTTGTTAAAATATTTTAGCCTTAAAATTATCTTTTCAAATGATTTTCAAAAAGAATTTTTAGCCTTAAAATATTCTTTATTCTTGTTTTTTAAATAAACTCTTGTTTTAAACTTTTTTTTTACTCTAGAGTCATTTTATCTTGTTTTCCTCTGAATACCATTTTCAAAACAAATTTTACATTGTTTTTAACATAGGTATGTCGACATCATGGGATACCCCATGTCGATATGGTGGCCATTGAATTCAAAAGTTTCAAATTTCAAAAGAAGTGTCTATTCGTTTAAATCTCTTCACGAATGGTTATGACCGTTGGTGCTTTATAAATAGCCTTCACAAACGAATTTTTTACTAACTAATTTCTTATTTTCTTCACTTCTTATTCTCCACAAATCCATATTCTATAATTTTCATATTTTTAAGATCGTGTCGAAATTATGTCGAATTCTCGAGTGAATCAATTTAGAATCTCATTCTTGTTTGATTCTCTGCCCTCTCTCGAAGATCAAAGTGCTATTTAGAGTTATAGGATCAATTTGTAATCAAAAATTTATCGAGTATCTCTATAAGGTGTGGTTGTGCCTAGAAATCAATTGGATGATCTTGAGTCCCGTAAATCAAGAGAGTTTGCCCCAGACTCGTGAGACAGGAGGGTACCTCAAGGCCTTTAAAAATTGAGGATTGTAATCTCGATATTGATATAATAAAAGTCTGTATGAGGTGGTTTGCCTTGGTACAGGACTGGATGTAGGGTAACTCTGAACCAGTATAAAATCAATTGTGTTCTTTCCTTTTACTATTTTTTATTTACTTTCTGTATCTGTGTTTGTTTCTGTGATTGTTCGTGATTAAGTTCTGCATTTGTTTGTGTCATAATTTTAAATTAATCCATATAAGTCTTAAAATCCATTAAACACTATTCACCCCCCTCTAATGATAAATTTGCCTTAAGATCCTGAATCCGCACTCGCTTTCAAAATGTGCCATCAAGAATTATCATAGATCTGCAATGCACAAAACCTTTCTTACAAGCTTCATGCCCTATAAATATTCTTTCAAATTGTATGTGGAGTAAATTACAAATTAATATAACTTCCAGGATTAGTTTTCTTCAAAGCACCAACATACCAAGTAAGTTGATGATATGAAAAAGCAATAGAACCATGAATCTCTTCTGTTGCTAATTGCTTTCCTTTATAGGCAAAGTAGTAACTGAGTATAATATCATAAGTAGTAACTGAGTATAATAACATATTCATTTCTAAAATGATCAACCATGTCTTTGGTTCTAGTAAGAGGATTACTAACAAGTTTACTTGATATAGGTGGATGATTGATATTAACAACACCAACACTACAGGAATGAACAAGATTACTAGTTTTAAGTACAAAATAGTCTGGAAGATTAAATTTAGTTGATGCATGCATACAAAATTGGCTACCAACTCTAGAACATCTTGTAATTACTCTAACCATGTCATTTTTAATCATCCTCACCCTATAACCACCACGAAGACAATACAAAAGCAATTTGAGCTTAAATTCACTAACGCCTCCAGGGAATAACTGACCATTTTCAGTAAATATAGGAATAGAACAATCCTTTTGTAACGACCCGGAATTTTGGTCGTTAGATTTTGAACATTTAATTCATTTTAAATGTTGAATGTGAATTATAATTTGATTTTGAATAAAAAGATTGGTTAAATCAATAGAATTTAGTTATAATTTCAAATATGGAAATTCAATCGGATTTGAATAATAAAAATTAAATATTTGGAATTGGGATAAATTGTCAATCTGAATGGAAATGGTTTCTAAGATTTATTTTAAGTTTAGTTTGATCTGAATTATAATATTTGACTTTTGGATGGAATCAAAAGTCGATAAGTTAAATTTGGAATTTTATATTAATCAAATAATGGAATTTAATTTGTAGTGATAATACAATCCGGGAATTTAAAAATGGAATTTAATATAATAATGCAAATAATTAGATTTTGGTTCGAAGTGAAACAAAATGATTTCTAATGTGATTGTAAATTCTATATGATGTATAATTAAGTTAGTAAAATTTAAAAAAAAGTAAAACTTTTAAATGATTTCGACGATTTTGAAAATCGCTTAATTTAATCGACGAGTTAAAATAGCCTTTTGGGGAATAGTCTCGGAATTCAACGAAACTAGTTCCATTGGATCCGTAATAGTTAGTTATTATCGGATTTCAAATTTTGTAGCGTTTGGAGTTAACGTTTGCTCGTATAGGTAAGAAACACGTTGAAATTAAAATCGATAATTTAATATTTTAAATCGATTTAAAAAGCTATCTTCCACATATGATTAAATTAGCCTCCGAAACACGTTACATTCTGTTCAGAATGCGGGTAAAGCATTATATCTTCTTTCGGCATGCATTGTTTGGAGATCGTGTGAAAAAGTTGTCTTAAAATGGATTTAATATTAAAATAATATTTATACACGTATATATACGTTTATCGGCCCAAGCCCTAACCTTTTTTTCCAGCCGCCGTGAAAACACATTTCAATGGCCGAAACATAGTCTACTTCTTCCCTAAAATTCTTTCCATCTATCGATTTTTAGCCAAAGCTCCCAACTAGAGAAACGTGGAGGACGACGAGAGCTCTCCATCCATACGGTCATGATCCCAACCGTGGGGTGATCTTACTCGGGATTATCTAGTAAGGGGTAATCCCAGTCTTGTGTTGCAGAGGATTGGAAGTAATCCTCGATACGGTGATCCAGGTCACGTACCGTGACAGGTGGTACCTCAGTGCGTAGTCATTAGTTGAAAATCCATTCTCCCTACGTGCCTTTTACGGTTTTGTTTGTATTACCCACGACTGTGGCTAGTAGCTAGAATTTAATGAATGTAACAATTTCGGCTATTTGAATAAGTATTTGTATATAGACACTATTATAATATCAGAGGATTTTGATAAAAAAGCATTTTAGCTATCGTAAGGTAGAAACCCGACATGTTTATTTGTGGCGTGGTCTTACGAGATGCTTTGATTTCAAAGGATTTTGAAACTTTAATAATCATTTGGGTGTATTTCTCTCACATTGGTATTCCAGACTGACTCGGGTGTTATTTCATTATAATACTCGGGTCAGACCTAGTGTTATATGTTCAGGATAGGATGCTATGGAGCTCAGGAGAGGAGCTGGAGACCGAGACGTATTATCCATGCTTGTTTATATCCGCTGCTGTGATTGTAAGAAATTGTCAGGCTGGTAATTGTTGTTTGTTTGAGGTATACTCTGATGATATATTGTATAAAACATATATGTTTTCATTTTGTGTAAAGATCTGATATTATGTATTACATTTTGTCCCGCTGCGATTGTGAGATTCTGTTATTGTTTAGTTCCTTCTTTCTTCTATCTTCTTTCTTTCCCTCAACAATCTGTCTTTTTCGGCACTCGAGCGTCGGCATATTATTCTGTAGTGTATTTTATGTCGATTTTCAAGGGTCGAGAAGGGCGGGTTGTGACAGTGGTATCAAAGCTTAGGATGGCGACAACCTAGGCTTTGGTGGGGAAATTACTCATTATAAATAGAGACAATAGTACTCTAGAATGAGTTTGAGTGTATTAATAGATATGAGAGCGTATTTGTTAGTGAATATAAAATTGTTTTTATACTATGTTCACTTATCGGTTGAGTGTTTATGAATTCTAGTCGGTACGGGAAGTACAGTCGTATCGATAGGGGTTTCTAAACCCTTAAACAAGATAAACCGACATAGTATTGTTTTTAAAGCGGGTAAATGAAATAATTTTACCCAAAATTATATTTTGATATAAAAGAAATAATTTTCAAGAAATTATTATATATATTTGGATGATTGGTTGATAATATTATAATCAAATATAAGAATCTAAAATTTGAAATGGTTTATAACCAAATAGAATTATCTAAGTATGGTTTAGATAAAAAGGAGTATAGCTAAAATTTGATTTAGAGTAGAATTTAAATCCTATAAATTTTGAAAAGTGTTTTAAAATGAATTTAAACAAAAATTTCGGGAATTTAAAATCTTGGGAATGATTGAAATGTTTTCCAAAGTATTGGATGGAAATAATGGAGTATTATTTCGAAAATATTTTTGAATGGAAATTGTTTGAAAGGAATTTGTGGTAGTAAGGAAGCACTGAACTCACTTCAGTCACTAGGATAAATTCCTGATGATGATGGCCACATCATTAGAATTCATTTTCGAGTTTCTAAAGTGATGAATTGCTACCATGCTGAATGGTTATGATATTTGTTTGGACTTGTTGGGTATACAAGTGATTTAAAAATTTCAAAAGGGAAATTTGTTTTGGTAAAACCAAGTGTTTTGGAATTCGGAGATTTGATTTGATATACCAAGTGGGTATGTGTTGATTATTATTTCAAATTGGTTTTGAAATAAAACCGGCAATTGAATTCTAGGAATTCTATTTAAAAATGATATTGTGAAAAGTTAAGATAATCAACTATTGAACTTATTATAGTGAAGTTGATATTAATAAGAAGAAAATGAAAATTTTAATCCTGGAATTAAAATTTAATTTGAATATATGGAAGTGAATAAAGTATATTTGAATTTAACTTGGGATAAGTTAAATAAATTGTAATTGGAATTAAATTGGATATAAAGTTGAAATGTAAAATGACTATAATTGTGTGATAAAATTTTATACCCTTAAGCTATTAAGTGATATATATATATATATATATATATATATATATGAAAATTTTGGAATTGTGATTATAAGGTGAAAATGACTCGAATGAGCAATATAAGCTTTTAAATGAATAAGCTAGTGAACTTAAGTATAGGAAATGAAAGTTGCAAAACCAAAATGAAATGATTGGTATTTTATGGGAAATTCAAAATTTAAATCCTAGATGAAATGTGAGGTGAGGAAAGGAAAAGTGAAAAATAAAAGGACTTAGGTTATTATATAAGTTTTTGAACTTATATATTAGAAGGTAAAAAAATTAAATTGAATGGAGAAACAAAAATTGGATTTAACTTAAATTAAAAACGAATTGAATTGAATTTGGACTGAAATAAAAATCAAAATTCAGTTGTGTTACAAATAATATTGAATGAAATTAAATTCTTATTTAAAATAGTAAAGGGAATGGTATGAATTTAAGTTGGCTAAATAAAATTTAGTTGGACTTGAATCAAATTTGGAAAAGAATTGAATTAAATGGAATTCAAATTAAGTAAGAATGATATTGAATGAATTAAATTCTCACTCTACTAAATTCAAAAAGAATTAAAATTAAATGAATTTGTATTGGAATGAATATAATTTTGGTAGCTTGTTAAAAGTTTAAAAAGAAAAATAAAACCCTATTCTGGTTTAGAATAATTGGAATGGTTATTATAAATAAATTCAGAATGAATTTAGAAGGTGAATAAATTTAAAATGGATTGATTAAGTAAACAAATTGAATTAAAATTTGTAATAGATTGGAATTTGATTTAATGAGAATCAAATTAAAATGCAATTTGTTTTGATAATAAAATTTTAATGCAAGTGAAAGAATTTTAATTTCTCACCGTGATGAAATAAGAATGTATGGGTTGGAAATAATCCAGAATGGAATCATATTAATATAAACTTAAGTTGGATGACGAACTTGAAATGAGAATAGGGATTTGATTTAATAATTGTGATGAAGTAAAAATTGTTTGGGCTATGAATAATTACGAGTGAAATAAAATTAATATAGTTTGAGTTGGAATTAATTTAAAATTTTTATAAACTTAAATAATTGTTATTTGCTTGAATAATATCAAATTTGCATAGAAATAGGTCGTTTGTTGTAAACGGAATTGAATTGGTTTAAAGAAGCAAATGAAATTGGTTTTTAAATCAAATGTAATGGATTGAAATCTTATTAAGTGAATTTATATATAAATGCAAGTGAATCATAAAAGAAATGCAAATGTATCAAATTGAAAATAAAGATTTGATTGTAGATTAATTTGGAATTGAATTGAAGTAAATATAAATTGTATGTAGAAAACTTGAATGTAAATCATTCGAGTGGAATAAAATGAAGTTTGGATTTGTAAAGAAAACTAAAGTAGTATTGAAACCTTGTGGTTGCTTATAACAGATGGATTACGTACAAGATTATGAAATTTGTTTGTTTGGGTATGTAATTGATATGTTTGGCTAAGATAAATGAATGGAATGTTGTTAAATTCGTATATTATTGAAAACTGACGTGTTTGTTTAAGTAAGTACAGGCACGGGAGGCAATCGATTGAGTTGGAGCGCGTAAATACATAACATATTAGCCGCTTGCTTTTAAAATGCTAATCAAAAGGTACGCCTATGCAATAAAATTGGGAAATGATATATATATATATATAAATATATATATATATATATATATATATATATATATATATATATATATTGTGGTATATCTTGTTTTCTGACCGTGTGGGTCAATGTATATATATTTATATCTATTGTGATATTGTAAACCGCTCTCGTACAAAGGAGACGCTGTCAAAATTTTTGGGAATTTTGAAAATTTTGGGTTAACTAGGAAAGTGATTTTTGAAGTGATATTGAAAACAAGCTTTTGAATTAGAAATAAAAGCAAATGGTTTTGGAATTGAGCTAAAAGCTTGGGTGAGGTGAATGTAAGTTTTTAACTAAGTAAGTATGGGTAAGTAAATAAGTTTAGCAGCATTTTTTCTACCTTAGCAAATTTCGGGGACGAAATTTTTATAACGGGGGAGGAATGTAACGACCCGGAATTTTGGTCGTTAGATTTTGAACATTTAATTCATTTTAAATGTTGAATGTGAATTATAATTTGATTTTGAATAAAAAGATTTTGATTAAATCAATCAAATTCAGTTATAATTTCAAAAATGGCAATTCAATTGGATTTGAATAATAAAAATTAAATATTTGGAATTGGGATAAATTGTCAATCTGAATGGAAATGGTTTCTAAGATTTATTTTAAGTTTAGTTTGATCTAAATTATAATATTTGACTTTTGGATGGAATCAAAAGTTGATAAGTTAAATTTGAAATTTTATATTAATTAAATAATGGAATTTAATTTGTAGTGATAATACAGTATGAGAATTTAAAAATGGAATTTAATATAATAATGCAAATAATCATATTTTGGTTCGAAGTGAAATATAATGATTTTTAATGAGAATGTAAATTCTATATGATGTATAATTAAGCTAGTAAAATTTTTAAAAAAGTAAAAATTTTAAATGATTTCGACGATTTTGAAAATCGCTCGATTTAATCGACAAGTTAAAATAGCCTTCCGGGGCACAGTCTCGGAATTCGACGAAACTAGTTCCATTGGATCCGTAATAGTTAGTTATTATTGGATTTCAAATTTCGTAGCCTTTGGAGTTACCATTTGCTTGTATGAGTGAGAAACGCGTTGAAATTAAAATTGATAATTTAATATTTTAAATCGATTTAAAAAGCTATCTTTCACATATGATCAAATTAGCCTTCAAAACACGTTACATTGTGTTCGTAATGCGGGTAAAACACTATAATCGCCTATCGGCATGCGTTGTTTGGAGATCGTGTGAAAAAGTTGTTTTAAAATGGATTTAATATTAAAATAATATTTATACACGCATATATATATATATATATATATATATATATATATATATATATATATACGTTTATCGGCCCAAGCCCTATCCTTTTCTTCCAGCCACCGTGAAAACACATTTCAATGGCCGAAACATAGTCTACTTCTTCCCTTAAATTCTTTCCATCTATCGATTTTTAGCCAAAGCTCCTAACCAGAGAAACCTGGAGGACGACGAGAGCTCTCCATCCATATAGTCGTAATCCCATTCGTGGGTTGATCTTACTCGGGATTACCCAGTAAGGGGTGACCTCGGTCTTGTGTTGCAGGGGATTGGGAATAGTCCTCGGTACGGTGATCTCTGCCACGTACTGTGACAGGTGGTACCCCAGTGCGTAGTCATTAGTTGAAAATCCATTCTCCCTACGTTCCTTTTACGGTTTTGTTTGTATTACCCACGACTGTGGCTAGTAGCTGGAATTTAATGAATGTAACAATTTCGGCTATTTGAATAAGTATTTGTATATAGACACTATTATAATATCAGAGGATTTTGATAAAAAGTGTTTTAGCTATCGTAAGGTAAAAACCCAACATGTTTATTTGTGGCATGGTCTTGCGAGATGCTTTGATTTCAAATCATTGCATAGACGAACTTTCAAATCATGAAGAGAATAACCAACAACAACTCCCTTGCTATAACTAATACCCTTATTAACAAATACAACCAAAATACCTTCACTATTATCAGAACTGCAGCAATAGAAAAAGAAGACAATATATTATCATCGGAACTGCAACAACAGAAAAAGATGACCCACAAACAACGAATAAGGAATTCCCACTGCATTTTATTATTTATTTCAACTATTAAATAATGCAAAACGAGATTTTTCTACAAGGTTTAAGATGTAAACATCAGTACGTCTCCAAAACCATCCCTTGTGAAATGGCTTTTGCAGATCTAAAAAAATGTACAAATTTCACGACCATCAGTTTATGAATATAGATGTTTGAAACTCAAACAATAGACGAACATAGTAGCACTCCAAGATTTGGAAAAAATAAAATCACCAGAAACTCTTAAAGTTTTAATATGTTTCATTAACTTGAACTTGCCTGATAAATTTGATAATCCATTACAAAGGCTTATCGTGAAGCAAATGAACCAATAGTTCATAAATGCACATACACAAGACTGAACATAGAAAATTTTGTCTTAAATATTAGCTTGCAGGAAACTATATTATAAGCATAAAGTAGAATAAACATGAACACAGTAATTTGCAAACACTAAAAAACAGTTAATAAAACAAACCTAAATTCAATTTTAATAAAAAAAGAAACATGTTTAACAAAAATGATAATCTACAACAATTCCACAGCAAAATGCAAGTCATATTGCTGTTTTTTATTTTTTAACAGAATAGATATATATTGTAACAAACATACACATATGAACAAAGAATAAATGCAAGTCATATTGCAGTTTTAATATTTTAACAGAATAGATACATATTGTAAATAAATATACACATATGAACAAAGAAGAAATGCATATAAGAAAATTGAAAAGGATAAAATGCAAGTCATATTGCAATTTTAATATTTTGACAGAGTAAATACAAACTATAAATCAATATAAACATATGAACAAAGAAAAGTTACACATATGCAAAAGGAAAAAGACTAAACAGAATCAAATAATATGTACCTTGTAACAGGAATGTTCAGATCCATAATACCAGAAAATAGTTGAAGAAATGATATAAGAAACTGTAAATAAAACAAAAGGAAGCTAAAGTAAAAGAAAAATAAAAATCAATATAAAATTACACAATATCAACAAAATGGAATACCTAGATAAGTACCATAGATCAAATGCAGAATCAGAGTGATATACCGCCAATCATGAAATTATGGCAAAGGAAATTTAAAATTCAAATAGAAGCAACAGCCGAGAGTGGATAACGAGATTCATGGAAGAAAAGACGCGTGAGAACAAAATTTGGCTGCAGGGAAAAAGACAAAAAAATGCGTCTGTAAAAAAAACTAAGGGTAAAATGGGAATAAAATAAGCTAAAGTTAGTAAGAGGGACTAAATTTACAAATAGCCAAAGGGTGGGATGTTTTGTATACAAGCATTGAAAACGAGGACTAGAGAGCCATTCCTTGTAAAATAAATTGTTTACTTCTACGACTTAGGTAGAATCCACGAGGTGAAAAAAAGTTTGCAATGGTTCTCAAAAAACCGGTTCTAATGTGCCTTGGTATTTAAAAAAACCGCCATGAACTACTTTGGTGTTTTTTAACCGATACGTTATGCAATAGTTTAATGAAAATCGTAGCAACAGCGGATTTTGTTAAAGCAACACCACGTATTGCTTGGAATATCATTTATGTTTTATGGTGGTAGAATTAAGGATGCCATAGAGGCAATTATACAATCCAATATGTAATTTTAACTTTTGTAGGCAGATTATGTCCGAAATAAAAGTATATTTTTCATTGTTTTATATTATATATGTTGTTATATGCAATATAAGTGATGTTTTGAATACGATAAATATATGCTACTAGAAAATTCCTAGGATAACGTATTTAGTCGATTGCAGTTGTGGATGTGTTCATAATCAAGAGTATAAGATCATACGAATAAATACTTATTCTTAAGTATTTCTGGTATGGTTGCATCCAAAATGAGATAATTTTAGATTTGCCGGGTCTATTTTATGTAATTCTCTACATAATGATGCATGATGATTTACTTATAACCTCGGAGGCAACAGTGAGTTACGTGTTTGCAGTTGTTTAGAGCGTACATAAAATGACTTAACCAGGGTCTTCAATAGGCTAATTATATCTAAGTCAAATGAAAGATATTACGTGATGATGTGTAGTAGTCTTTTGACCTAACAATATTGTCTTATCTGAATAACACCTTATTTCAATTATGATCAATCACATGATAATTAAGCCCGTGTTACGTTCATAGTTAGGTATTGCTCAAAACATATGACGTGAAACTTTATTCAATAGAGAATTTATTTCATTTGACATACATGGCTAGTGTGACCATAGTCGATAGTCAATTATAAGTCAAGATCTTTGACAAGAGCGGCACGATTAATCGGCAAATGTTATCGAATTGAATCGAATGACTTATAAATTTGGACTTCTAAATTAACTATGGACATTATTATAATATTTACCATAGATCAAGTTCTAAATGCCTTGGAGATGTAGAGATGACAAATAGACAATGTACAGAATATGTGGTTGCTCAAAGATGCAGCTTAAAAAGGATTGAAGATTAAAATTTTAATCTAGATGACCTTTAAGCAACTGAACCTCATCCACCACTTTACTTCAACAAAATCCATATAGACTATAATATTTAAAACGTTTAAATATTAATAAGGCCGAAATCCATACCTAAGAGCCACATAATAATATTTATTAGCATATTTCAAAATTTAACTTGATCAAATTAATTTATATATGTTATTATTGCTCTTTTTTCTTGCAGAAAATTAAAAGACTGATCCGTTAGTTTTTCTATGATCTTGTCTCGACCATACAGCCAAGGCCTCACATGACCAGCCTATTATCTTCATAAATGATTGTGTGAACTGTAAAAGACAAGACTGTCCTCATGACCAAAAAGCTCCAAATAGCTGCCCGACTAGTCAAAATTCCTAGTAGACAGTGGCCTGTTCAGACATTGTTCTTAACAGAACTGTTTTCCGTCTAGGAGTATCCACCTGCATAATGAAGGACACTCTCCCCTTCTAGTTCTCCTCTACGGACCCCTTAGCAACCTATCAATGAGTATGTCCGCTCTATATCCATTGTCTTATCTTGATTTTGCAGGCCCTGTCAAAAGTTTCTGGCTACGTTTGTAAAAGAAGCGACAAATTTGCACGTGTTACTTATAGATTGGCCTATACGACATTGTTCATCTAACAAAAGCGTCACTGTGCAGCAACCACTCAAGTCCTTCACTATCGAAGTGACGGCTTAACTATTCAATGACTTTTTGTCCACATGCTTGCTTATCTAACAACAATATATTTTGGTATGGCTTGCCAGCTAGCCATCATCTAAACCATTTAACCCAACTATTATCCTAGCCGGCATGTATCCGAACATTCAACGCCATCCATAGCTAAGAGGAAACTTAAGGACTGGCATCTCAATTTATGTCGTACAAACTAGATTTTAACGGCTATATACAACATTGAATGCACTTGCAAGGATCGAACTTAAGTCTATTGCTCTTATTATTGTCTCTTGTAAACCAACAATTGTAATAGAAAAATTTAAAGTAATAGAAATTATTAGAACATTGGACGTAGATCATTCTTTATAGAGCCACTCTATACCTTATATTTCTTTTCTTGTTTTAGCATTTACTACCTTGTTTTTCTCCTTTTTTTAATTTATTAACTATGGTTTTTGTAAGTAAACTTTGTTAATATTAACTCATAGTTGCAATTCCTAAGTTGCTAATTTCTAATCAACATTTTGGCACTAAAAGGAGGGCCTCGCCTAAAAGCTCTTAACTTCCATCACTTTTCTTCTCCACAAGCTACTTTCTTTCAAAAAATCTCACCCTACAGGTTAGCGGTAAAAACGAAAGAAATAACACCAATGGACACAACACCAACGACGCCATTGGAGCAATCCCATCTTCCCCATCCTAGGATTGAGCAATGATGTATGGCTTAGCTTGGTTAATGGTCCGACAAGCATCAGGAAGATTGCTTATGAGTTGAATGAACTTAGGTTCAGAGTGGATGCATAAGCTAAAGTTAACTATGGCCTGACTGTCCCGACAGTGACAGAAAAGGCCCACATCCAGCTCACTATCCCTAGCACATTCAACAAAATGCATTATCTCGATAGAGGGTCATGTTGGATAGCCTTATTAGGATCACTTCCACCCACAATAGAGATCGACTGATCATGCATGAACAAGACATCTCTCATGATGCTCCAACACCACACCAACAAGCTTAGGTAACCCTTCTCCATATAAAGACATTATGCATTCAATAACCTTTGGGCAGCGGATAAGGGGCATATTTGCACTTAGATCACCTGAATGGTGGAAGACAGGTTAGGAACTATGAGTACATGGAGTTCTATATCCACTCCCGGACCCAGAGGGAGGTCCCCTGACCTGAATCTCACGAACAGTAGGCCCAATATTCTAAGTTACCTTTTGTTAATAGGAACAGGAGGCTACCTACCCTCGTTTATTATTACTGTTCCCCTTTGTTGTATCAGCTTTGTCAAACTCCTTCACCCATGAGACATCAAGGGAGTCCTTCTATAGTAAGAGGTCAGCGCCGCCCACATCATGCTGAGAGGGGCCTTAGAAAGTAATGGAATTTCTATGAAAAAAGATGTTAAGAACCCATACTGCAAACAATGACGATGAGGGTTTGTATGATTGTGAGAACGAAGACCCTTCTCCAAAGGGATTTCGAGCACATATATTCATCGGGGTATACATTGCCTACCATCGATAAATATGGAAAAAAATTGTGGATCCGACCATATCACGACATTCAGCTCCATTACTCGAGTCAACAATCTATCTAGCAATGCAAAGTGCCTTATGTTCTCCTTCATCTTATGTAAATAGACCTTATGCTAGTTTTTACATCTTTAAGCAGTTCATTCTTGGACTCAACTATGTGCAAATTTCAAGAGTCGCTTCTTTGCCTCGCGAACAAGGATTATGGTGGTGAGCGAGCTATGAGACCTAAGATAAGGACCGAATGAAACACTCTATTCCTGAGTCAGCTACTTCAGTAAAGATTTATGCAAGAGGAGTAGACAATAACAGCTTGGTGGTGGCCCTTTGTTATGGGGTAAGGCATGGGTCCAAAATGTAGAAGGAATTGCAAAAGCAATCCACCTCGTCCTTAATCCACTTCTTCCTAAGAGCTAATGGCATCATGAAGATGGAACTGGTCAACTTGTTCGATAGTATAGTGGAAGGAAAAGTGGTAACAAGGTCAACTCATGAGAGGAAAGCCCTTGTAGGAAAAATGACTGACGCAAGATTATCAAGAAGTGCACTAAAGATGGTTCTTGATTCGTACATAGGTACACAAATTATGCCTTATTAAGTTGTGATATGGAAACCATCTATCTTACCACTCAAAGTCGCACACCCTACCAAAGGCATTCTTCACTTATCTAGCAAAAAGGAGAAGCCTCGAGGTTGTGGAAATATTGCAAGTTCCATCAATTTGTGGTTACTCAACAAATGAGTGCCACCACCTCAAAGATGACATAGAATAATTGATGCACGATGGTGAACTGGTTCAATATGTAAGGAAGTAGGTCGAACAAAGGAATGCATAGCCATATCCTGCCACCTTGCTTCAATGGATGGAAAACAACAATGTGGTTACGATTAATACAGAGGTCATGCCGATATGTGATGCCCCCCACATACCTCAAGCTCAATATTGATAAGAGCTCGCCTTGGCTTCTGATACCTACAAGGTAAAGCTCCAAGCTACAAGCTCCAAAGGTATCGTGAGCAGAAGAAGATGGAGCAGACATCACCTTCTCTGCTAAAGACAAGAGAGGAGTAGGATACCTCCACCATGACCCCATGGTTATATCTATCAACATTACTAGCGTTGGATTGCATCGGGT
The DNA here is from genome assembly GCA_030765085.1 of Allium cepa. Classification (NCBI taxonomy): domain Eukaryota; kingdom Viridiplantae; phylum Streptophyta; class Magnoliopsida; order Asparagales; family Amaryllidaceae; genus Allium; species Allium cepa. The sequence goes on along the minus strand of CM060944.1, from coordinate 502,420,881 downwards.
ATTCATTGATGGGGATATTTCCATCAACATGATGTTTAGAAATGTTTTTGATCAAATAAAGCTTCCATCATCCAGCCTCGTTCCTTGTGCCTTTCCCATCTATGGATTTCAAGGTTCGGGATTATTGCCTTAGGCTCGACTTCATACATAGATATTTCAATGAGGAACCCTACCCCGGAAAGATATAGGACAACTATATAGTAGTAGATTGAATGTTGTCTTATAACATCTTAATAGGTAAACTAGCACTGGTGGACCTTGATGTAGTCGTGGCATATTAATGGCTCACCATTAAGTGCCCCATCAAGGGAGGTATAGAATGTATCCACAACAATCAATAGACCACTAGAGACTTCAAATAAGACAATAGCGGTCAACTTGAGAGAATGCAGGAGTCGTGCTATGCTCTCATTCTTGCCAGGGTCGCTCACAGCACAGAAGCAGTTGAGAAAGCAACAATATCATCCCTCGCCCTCAAGAGAACACAAATGCAATGCTCTCTTTTGGACCGAGGGCGGGGACGATGACGATCAACTCACGCTGGCTAGCCTAGATAAGACAAGGGAGTTCATAGTAACCTAGAATGAACAAGTTCAACCCTATTGGGGAATAGAGGGTGTCGACACAACAAATTCATTCCTCTTAACATCGATGGACTCATCTATGAGAACCTGGGGAGCAAATGCTCCTACATAGACATCCATATAGATCGAGGACTTCATTAAACACATTGTCCATGAATTGGATTGATGCGACCTTAAAATAAACACATAAGATAATGATGATGACCGACTTGACCATCGCACAGGAAATACAAACCTAGATGGCTGACCAGTCGTACCCCTTGAGATCATAGTGATAGATAATGACAATCCTAGTAAGGTCGTCCAAATTGGCATGAAGCTGGACCCAGGATGATCTAATACATTTCTTAAAGAAAAGGAAGGACGTGTTCGCTTGGAGGCAAGCATACATGACTAGCATAGACCCCTTCATCATTTTCCATGCCCATAATATTGACCCAAAGGCTCAACCATCTGTCAAAAGAGAAAACCCCTCAACCCGAAAAGGTATAGAGCATTAAAAGAGGAAGTAAAAACTCTTCGACAATGGTTTCATCCGATAGTCTAGTACCTTGTGTGTGTAGCGAATCCAATGTTAGTTCGAAGGTTGAGTGCAACTTAGAGAATATGCATTAACTTCTCTGTTTTCAACAAAGCATGCCCGAAGGATAGCTTTCTGTTATCATGCATTGTTCAACTTATAGGCACGACCAACTTGCATGAGCTTCTTACCTTTATGGATGCTTACTTCGGGAATAACTAGATAATCATGCATGGTCCAGATCAAGAGCACACATCATTTATCGCAAATGCAGGGATCCACTATTATAGTGCAATTTCATTTGGGCATCATAATGTAGGTGCCACATATCAGCGACTCATGAATAAGATGTTTGAGGAGAAAATTGGAAGATCAATGGATGTATCTATGGATGATATGGTCATCAAGTTAGAAAAGGCTGAGGCCATGTGTAGAACTTGGATAAGACCTTTGGCATTCTCCACTGGTACAACATGAAGAATCCTAAAAAGTGTTCATTTGTTGTTTGCTCTAGAAAATTCTTAGGTATGTAGTTAGTGCCTAAGGCATTAAAGCCAACCTCAACAATATTTAGGAAAATTGAGACATGTAGATCCCGTCATAGTCAAGCAGGTAATTTTAAATTAAATCGTCGTAACACTTAATAGCTTCATCTCCCAAGCAAAGGACCAATGCATCCCTTTCTTTGACCTTACCAAGAAAGAAAATTCATTCGTATGGACCGACTGGTGCACCATAGCCCTTTTGGAATTGAATCAACATTTGATCACACCCGCACTACCTTGGTGGGAGATGAAGAAAAGATCTGCTGTTGATCTACTATGTCCATAAATGGTTATCGAGCCTAGAAAAAAGATACTTAAACTTGGGAAAGTTAGTTTTCTACCAGCTAATTGCAGCCAGCAAACCACACTCATATTTCCAAGCACACCCTGTAAGAGTCATCACCAACCAAACCCTAAAGCAAGTGGTCGGCCAAATATTGCATGCCACCTCTTGAAATGGTCCATTGAACTTGGGTAGCATCATATCACATTCCATCCTTGCACATCCATCAAAGGCCAAGCTGCGACCATCTTTATTGCAAAATGTTCCTTCATGGACAACGATAAGGAGGAAACAATCACTAACCAATGCTTATAGAAGTTTTAGTTCGATTGAGCGTCCAATAAAAAAGGGCTAGGGCCGGTATAGTCCTCATTAAGCCTTAGGGAAAGGAGTTTTGTTTTTTTGCCCGACTACACTTTGAAGCAACAAAGAATGAAGCTTAGTGTGAAGCTGTATTAGCCAGTCTCGAGATGGAAATGAAACTAAAATTTTACTCGATCCATGTGTTTATTAATTCCACACTGGTTGTGAATCAAATTCGTGAGTGCTTTCAAGTCAAGGGCAAAACACTAGCCATATATGTTGCAGAAGCAAAGAAACTCATTAGCGCCTTGTTCGATGTAATGTTGGAACAAATAACGTGGGACAAAAGTGCAAAAGCTTATCAGCTGGCTAATGTAGAAAGCAACCCTGAAGATAACAATCATTAGGTACCACTAAAAGTGTAGTTTTCCCTATTTTATGAGCTGGAGGCAACTATGAGATTACCTATGTCGTGGTCCTAATTCATTTGCTCATGAAATTTCATGTCCCTACCATGGGACGACACACCGAGCACTGATGGCGTGACCACCCACAAAGTGGTCCCGATGCATGCGTCCGTGGTGTACTACTCTGTGAGGATATCTGAGCTTAACAACCTTCCCCTCTGTGCTAAAAGCGTCGAAAAATAAATGGTATGACTACCCATGTCATGGTCCCAAATCATTCTCCTATGATGTTGGCGATAACCGGCGTAGATGGTCGGACCTCGCCAAACACATGTATGGTTCACTTCATTAATATGACAAGTCAACAAATCAATAAGGAGCAAGTTCAGATTTGAATAGACAAAGGAAATAAACAATATACCTATAATTTGGAATGCCCACACCTGAAGGGTCGGTTAATGGTTGTTGACACAAAAAGTTAGTAGTCTTGGTATCTTGAAACCTTTTCTGGAAAAATGAAAGATAGTGCTGGTTAGTCATAAGCTTAAAGACGGTAGCAAAGGCCAGGCGGAGCAAGTGCTTGCCTCGATAACTTAAAGATCGTCCTGATAAAGATTGGGATAGGATCAAGGTTACTCAAGTTGTACCATACCATAAACAGTCTAACCAAGGGACTAAACTATTGGGGGAAAGCTTTGCAAGGCCATCCAGTGGCCATTCAAGAAATGGAGAAATAAGTTTAAAGAGAAAGTGTCATCACACTCTGTATATATAGGAGTAACCAAGTGAAGTTTCGTTCAGGGTAATGTTGGGTATATGTGCTTGATCCCCGACACTTCGTATTAAGCTAGAAAACCAGCCAAGTCGACTATATCTTCCTTGGCCTTCGACGAGCTAGCCGCAAAAGTTTATCCTCTAGTGGATGCACCATCAACATAGTCCTTTAGCTATCTATAAATTATCAAGAAACCTAGCTACTGAACTACCCCATCTAAGGTACAAGGGTGAACAAGTTTCAAGGACAAGCTTCCCCCAAGTATGGGAATGACAACCTAGACTCCAACGCACCCCATAAAGGCACCCCATGAGCATAAGTTCGACCGATGTAGTACATTCCCCATCTAAAAATCATTACTATCCTGAGTAGGCTGCATAGCCTGAATTACCTATGCTAACACGGGTCAAGGCGTATGACATAATTCAAAAGGCTTCTTCTTAGTTAGGTAATTTTGACATATATAAGTTTTTAAAACTTTTTGATGATGATCAATCATCATTGATAGTTCAACACCATTCTTAGAGTCATCATTCAATCTATAGTGTCTCATTTTAAGAAAATAACAAAAACAAAAGTGGGAAGAGAAACCTCATTTTTATCAAGAAGAATCAAACCTAATTATCAAATGAAAAATATATACAAAATAATATTAGATGTGGAAAACAATGAAAGTGAGGGTTGCTTACTGACTATATCAAAGGGAGTCGAAAGAACTGGTGAAGATCTCATGAGAAAACTAGTAGAAGAAATTGGAAACTTTTTAATGGAAATTGCAAAAGACTCGGTAAAGAATACAGAGAAGGGGTGGCCTTGGTTTATATAGTTTTGGTGTTGTTGAATCGAATGGGCATGAAATGATCTGAACCACCCAAGTTGAATTGATTATCTCATCAAATCAACCATCACATCACTAAACCATCTTAAACTCATCTTGAAAACAGAATCATCATGACCTGTAAGAAGATAACATGTGTTGATAACATTAAATGTGCGAATGACAAGTCTGCTTCTACCCACAAAAGCGAACTTGAGGGGAAAATGTTGCTTGTTTTCTCACAGAATGATAAATAGTTCAGCCAGCTTGTTCCCATATGACCCATACATCCACGATTTCACCACGTTTGGCCTATTATCTTCATAAACGGTTGTGCAAACCGTAAAAAAAGGCTACCCTCATTCCCAAAAGCTCCGAATAGCTGCTCGACTTGTTAAAATTCCCAACGGATAACCAAACGTCCAAATGTTGCTACTAGAAGAAAAAGCTACCCATCCAGGAGTATCCACTTGCATAATGAAGGCCACTTTCCCACTCTAATTCTACTCTCCAGAAGCCTACCCGCTCGATATGCCTTATTTGTTTTGACTTGGCAGGGCCTTGCAAAAAAGTACATGGCTGGCCCTATAAAATGAAGATAAGATTGGCCTATAAAACATTGTTCATCTGACAAAGCAAAACTGTACAACAACCACTCAACGTACTTCACTATCTATGTGGCAACGGCATAGCTATTGAATGACCCCATGTACCCATACCACCTTGTTTGGTATGGCTTACCAGTTAGCCATCATTTGAACCATTTACCCCAACTGGCATCCTAGCTTAGGGATTTGCATATCAATCTAAGCCGTTTGGACCATATTTTTGCAGCTATAACTACAACATTGAATGCACTTGTACAAAAGATTAAATTTTGATTTATTGTTATTATTATCTCCTGTAAATCAGCAACTGTAATTGAAATACTCAAAGCAATGGAAATTATTACAGAAGTGGACATAAATTATTCTTGATTGAATCACTCTATAACCTTGTGTTTCTTTACTTGTTTTACATCAGCTACCATGCTTTTCTCCCTATTTCAATTTATTAATTATGGTATTAGCAAGTATCTTTGTGAATATTAACTCATAATTGCAATTTCAAAGTTGGCTAAATTTCTACTTGTTTGCACCAAAAATGGTCACAGACATCCAAGAATAGTTTCTGTAGAGAAGTAAAATAAACTAAGTGAATGAATAAGTAAGCAACAACAAATAAGCGGTAATAAAAAACACAAAGGTTTATAGTGGTTCAGTCTTGTATGCCTGCGTCCACTATGAAGATTATGCTTTATTATTCTCTTGTAAATCAAATTACAATGGTAGGATGGTGTTAGCACTTGATTACAATGGAGTCTAAAGTAACAAGTAGTGTAAAAATCTTGAAAATGAACCAACAAGTCTTTATTTATAGGGTAAGATGACGAGATATTTCACTAAGATTTCGGCTGAGGGATCTCTAGGTCCATAGGGGTCCACCATAATGATCGGTAGTCATAATTCGTCATTTTAAAATAATCGGTAACGAATATACCAATCGTAGTTTTTGGCCTCTAATTGATGTGCGATCATTTGTGGGGGGTCCCCACATGTCTCTAGACCTTGCCCTAAAATATGATGTCATTTTGAATTGTAGTTTGTGAGATATTTGTCGATCTCTATTGTATTTGGATTGTTTGCTAAGATACACCGATCATTATGAACGATTGGTATAGAACCTTCAATAATTTCATGAACTTAAGAGTTTTGACCTATGATTGTTCTTGAGGCTCCACTCTTCAATATATTGATGCTCTGAAAGTTTCAAGTGAATTGGCTTTATAGATTTTGAGATATCAATCGATCATCGTTGATTTGCGTCCGCTTTATGGATTGTTCCCAATTGATCCATACGAATCCTTGTTTGGTCCGTAACTTGAGCATTTGAACTCTGATTGACATGAAATTTGAAATGTAGCCTCATGGAGCTTTGCTCATCGCTTTATACTGATTATATCTTGACTGGGATCCGATCCAAATTTACTCGACCATTGTCTATAGCACTGTATATAGTTGATTCTCAAGGCTAATAACCATCCGTTTTTAGCCAAGTCAATAATATCACAACCTTTCCAAAAGGTGGTATAACATTTGCCCCAAAATTAAACATGACGTGCTTTGAAAAGTTGTAAGTTTCATTCGTTGGCAGGGATTTCATCCAGTTTGTTGAATAGTCGTTATCCTTCTATTGAGTTGTTTATTTGCTAATAGTCGCGTCTCTATCTGTTTATCGTAACCATTGGTCGATTTTTAGTGGTATAAATACAAGATCATGGCCTGTTGATGAATATCTGGGTTTTTTTTACAGTGGTTATCAAGCCCCATCAATCTAGGTTTTTCCTGTCTTCGATTGGTTTCAAGCAAGTATTCAATTTCTGTTGATTTCAAAAATGAAGTTTGAAACATATACCAGTACATATACGTGTTTGTGCCTAACTTTCAATCATGGTTGCAAGTTCATGGGTCGTTGTCAAGTTTTGAAATTTTCATAAACGATTATTATCGGTTGTTATTATAAGGGTTCATATCGATCGCCATTATTTCATTATTTATTTCTTATACATAAATGTTTGTTATCGATCGATGCTTCTTTTTCTTCCTTTCTTTTTTTATAATCCTTGCCGATCGTTGCCTTGTACTAGATGATTTCGGATCATTCCATGTTATGGAACGATTGGTAAAAAATCGATACCATGAAACGATTGGTATAATTATGGGGTCACGATAGATTGGTATATGACCTACCTATATAAGCATCTATACTTAGCCATTCTTTCCATCATCCTTCGTTTCATTCTATATCGTTCCAACTCAAGGTAGAAAAAGAAAGAATAAGTTGCCCCACTTTCTTCCTCTACCAATCTAAGAACGATTCGATTTTCAAACTCAATCCCACCCCGTCTCGATTCATTATCGTTCTAGCTCCCAGATCTCACTTAGATCTGAATTCGAATTCATCTCTCTAGTTTGGACTTCAATTTAGGTAGGTAGATCCATATACGTTTCGTAATTTGAGTACGAGACTTTGAGTGCCATGAATTTCGTGTTATTTAGTTTGGCTAGTGGTGTCGCTTGATCTGAATCAAGTTGGAGAGGATGGAAATTGGAGAAGATGAAGTTGCTGAGTAAGGGAAACAATGTAGATCGAGATGATCATCCTTAGACGACTGGTAAAGCTTTGGACTTTGATGACTCTAGAGTAAGCGTTGATGATGTACCGATCGTTATGTTGATGTTTGGGTACTTAGCGATCATTTTTGAATGATCAGCGGTGCTATGGAGTTGGTGAATTTTGAGAATGACCAGTATGAAACAACCGATGGGAATGGGTTTCAGAAATGATCGATAGGACTGGGCTTAGGAATGATCGGTAGGAGTGAGGCTTGAACTATCGATTTAGGAGATTTGAGTTGAATGATCGGTAGTGAAGCATGGGGAACCATTGGTGATGCTAAAATGAATGTCAATTGTTAACTCATGAACCTTAAAGTGGAACTTAATCAAATAGACATGAACCAGATGATGAGCTTCGGCCTTGCATATTCAAGTGAACTCATATGACTTGTACATGAGTTAAACTGCATATTCGTTAACGTGTGACATTTAAATTTTGACATGAATCAATTCCTTTGACTATTCCGCTGAAGCTCATCGATGGCTTGAACATAAAAATCGAACTTTTACTTATTGACAATTAATCGTGAAACTTAAACCGCATCGTTCCCTAATGATATAGAGAAACGGTCGAGACAGTCAGGAATGACGGTTACTCCGGCGAACCTCAAAATCTTGTCATCTTTTTCGTCTTTAATTCCATACAACTTATTACTATATTATATAGCACTTCGCCACACTACACTAGCACTCACTATGTACTAGGGGGAGGGTATAGGTTACTTTATCTAATCATGATTTTTATTGAGTTTAATAGCAATGGATCCTAGATGTTCTGAGCGTCTCATGCCTATGTCTACTGACCATCTTCTCAATAGGATAATCCTGGCATGGAATCAATTTCTTCAACCGAGTTTAATAGTCTGCCCTATAGTCATCATTTAGAACAACCAGTGATCCTAGGCCCATAGTTTGATTTTTTCTATATAATTCCCTTTCTTCCACCAGAAGTTGTTGATCCTGCTCCTGACACTCTTGAGAATGTAGTTATTTTAGAGGTTCCTGCTGATTCTGTAGCCTCTAAACTTAAGGAAGACGCTCTTCGCCGAATCTACGTAAGACATGTAATTCCTTTTGATGATGTACTGGTTCTGCCACGGGATGATAGGGCTCATAGACCTCCAAAAGGATATACAACTTGCAACAAATTCATATGCTGGGCCAGATGCCTCCCACCATTTAACTCATACATTCGAAATATTATCCATTATTTGAGGATAGCACCAGCATAGCTTCATTCAAATGCTGCGCTCTTCTCAATTATATTTATATGGTATTTATGGAGTTCCCGACCATCGATGACATTCAATTTATATTCTCTTTCTAGCGACGGACAAGGAGTCTTTCATTTACATTTCTTGAGTCAGCGAAGAAGTGCTAGATTCTAATTGGTGCATGGAATGAATTAAGTGCTTTTAAAAGCGAGTGGTTCTTTATGCGATGTCCTCCTGCTTTTTCAGTTTTCTCGATAATGGTTGGAAAGACGTAAGATTATTCCTCATTTTTGTATTAGTATGGAAAACTGATATCCAGGCCATACTCTGAACTAAGTAATTCTTTTTATAGGCACCATCGCATGGTCCAGTGGTAATCTTTATTAGGAGGCGGTTACGACTCTTAAAATTGCAACACCTGAAGATAGGGACATCAAATATCTTCTCATAGACGAACGCCTTGTTACTTTTTATTTGATGGAAGAGGACCTTAGCGTGGGGCTAACAAAAGTTGCTCGAGCTTTAGGGGTAAGAGACCATGGGCTACAGCCGGTCGAAGGGGAAATCGAATTGATCCTATCGTGCCCTAACTATGGGTGCTCAGAAATTCACCGACATTGATGTCGAAGGAGATAAGGGCGATGTGCTTGGTCGCACTGATGATGGATCCAGTCTTGGAGTCAAGTCAAATCCTCGCAGACTTCACAACCTTCGACTCTCGTTCAAGGAAAAGAGAAAACATTTGTTTATAAATTCCCAAAAAGTTGCCTTTATGATCAACACAATTTGTTGATCACTCCTAAGGTTGATCAAGATGAATCCTCTTCTCAACTATCGGCACGTTCAAGTTTGCTGCTTGATTCTTTGTCTGGTCTGCCAATACTGCATGACTTTGACACTTTCCACTTCACTGACATGAGTGTTGATAGTCGAAATCTCCTACCAGAACTGGCACTAAAATTCCAACTTCTAAATGGAAATTACTCCAATGAGCAAAGCTCCTGCATCTAGTTCATCGTGGGGAAACACAAGAACATTTGCATACATTTGCACCTCTCAACATTGCATTGTGCACAACTTGTGCCCTTTAATGCTTAAAGTTGATTACCTTTTGTTTTCCTTTGCAGGAACTATGGTGAAAAAGGAATATGTTCGATTCCCTTTAGGATGTACACCACCAATCCTCAAGTTTACGCTTTAGCTCGTACCACCAAGGTGGCAGTCGAGAGTATTATGATTCTAGTTATCGCTCCGGTCGGGATCGGGGTCATCAGGATATGGGTGATAGGGAAAGACCATCTAAAGATAAGCATCGATCAAGATCTAGGTTCCTTCCTCCAAAGGGTTTTGATAATCCAACTGATCGTCGGGACCCAACTGTCGATTCCTCTTGTCGTCCTTCTCCTGTTTCATTTCCTCCACAGCCTTTAGTTCCTTCTCATTCTCAGTGGTCTAGTGATCATTGTCGTTATAGCAAACATGTTGCTGCTCACAGACCTAACGAGAAAAGCACTAAAGTCAAAATTTCCATCGAAGATCCTATGATTGATCCACTTGCTCGCATGGAACAGTTTCGAAATGAGTTTCCAAACCTATGCTTTGAAGTGTTCTTTTCCCCTCCTAATTTGAAGAGGGTCCCAGACCATGTCCAAAAAATGACTATCAATTGTGTCATTGATATCCACGAGCAGTACCATGAATGGATGAAAGCAGTGGAGAAGATGTCGAAAGTATCTTTCGAGCATGTGGTAGAAATTGAAAAGTTAAAATGCCAGGAGGTTCAAAGTAAAAGAATTATCAATACCTTGACATACGAGTTAGAAGCTTCTAGGACCTCTCAAGTAGAGGTTGAGGGTAAAGCTAATGTTGCCTTCAAACCTATGGAGGAAATGAAGTCCAGTCATCTTGATAAGTTCCAGGTATTACATCATCAAAATCAAGAAATCGCACTTAGAGAGATACAGCTCGAAGTAATGAATCTACAACCTTGAAGGAGATAGCTAAACTCAAGGCTAAGCTTGAGTATGCAAACAAGGTGAAAGATAATGCTTAGAAAATTGTCAAGATGCTTGTAATGAATTAGTGAATGTTATACTTGAGAGAGATACGATCGTTGAAAGGGCTAAAGATGTTGATGCACTCGTACAGTGCGAAGTAGAAGCTTCCAAGGATAAGGCTAAGGAAGAGATGATGAACGAGCTCGACTCACTTCTTATTCTTTACAACGCCAACGTTCTCAAGCATAGAAATCTAACATGGCTTGGCAATGACTATCCCTACCAGCTCTAGCATGCATGGGAATTTCTTGTTGCGGAGGAAAAAAGACCCCTTAATATTAAGGAAGTCGACTTGTCTAGGATTGAAGGCAAAATGCTATTAGGTGATGAATCCAAAACATTCCATGATATCTAGCTTACACTTCAAAAAGAATCTGCTGCTGCTTCTTTACATGAAGCGGGTAAAGGGTCCAGGTCAGCACAACTCAATGTTACAACTGAACTGCTCCCACCATCTCGAGCTATCCCTAGCTCCATGGCAGATTCTTCAACCTTCCCCGAGTATGATTCGGACAAGTTACAACTTTCTCTAATTCTTGAAAGCAGTTTTGATGGCGTTTTGACTCAACTTGGGGGCCGCATTGAAGAAGGTATTTCGCTGATATCTTTTGTCTTTCAAAAGGTTGGGATGTCACTAGTTGATATTTCTAATCTTTTCGCCTAATTTTCTTCAACTTTAGATCTGTTAGGTGTCATTCCTCTACTCTCACAAGAGCCTCAATTGGGACCACAAGCGGTCGTGATGGAATCTATTACAGTTACAACTTCAGTCGCTGCTCAGGATGCTCAAGAAGAAACCTTGATTATCGATGAGAAATTCATGAAGGCATTATTCAAGAAAGGAGGAGACCCACACCATGAGATTCCTTTTGATGAGGATGTCATAATCACGGGCTCTTTTGACCCTACTAATAAGCTTATCTTGAATGAGCATGTTGACAAGAAAGAGTTGTTGAAAAAGAACGCGAAAGCTGAGCCTGTTGATGTTGATTCCAATGAGCCAATTCCTATTCAACTTCAGATAATTCCTCCTGGCGGGACAATTTCCGGAGAAAAGGCCCCTCGTGCTTCTGGTGTTGAGAGTGCCTCGATCCCTCCTTCTTCTAAAGACAATGCCAGCTCGATCCCCATAACTGAAGATGTTTATTAGAAGAGAAGCCGAGGTGGAACTTGATCAAAGAGAGAATCAAGTGGTAGTTCGGATGGAATCACGCCCAAGAAACAAAAGAAAGAGCGGAAAATCCAGAAAATAGTCATTGGGTTGATGTGTAAATGGCTTAGATGGCTACCTTTTCTTTTTGTTGGTCGTGTTTGTATGAGTACGACCCCTACTTTACTATTCATTTTGGATAAACTTTTTTGTGAACATCAAGTTGAGTGTGAATAAGAGTTCTTTTGTTCTTGTGTTGAATTCTCGTACATGCTTGTTTAAATGATCGAGCTATTACATTTTCCATTCTATGTATTTGTGATTCATTGCTCATTGGGTCGGATATCGATCAAATTTATCCATCCCAAGGCTTTCCTGAGGTCGTGACCTCAAGTCATATCCAAACGTTAGGACTTAGCCCGAACTATATGCTGTCGAGTTTAGCAATTAAGTCATCATGTCTTTGCCTTCGAACTTGGGTTGGCAGGGTTGATTAGCGGATGGTCAAGTTCCATATCCACTAACTTCATTCTCATCCTGTCATAGTCAAGTCAAAGTTATTTAAATAATAAGTGGTTAGATCACACTTTTTTTATTCGTTTATGCTCATATCCACACTCTAGGGATGAGAGTCGTTTCATAGGTGGTTAGTCACACCCATTTTGCGTTAATCCGCACTCTGCAGCCGTGAGTTATTTCATAGGTGTTCAGTCACACCCATTTAGCATTTACATTTATATCCACGCTCTAGGGACGCGAGTTATTTCTTAGGTGGTCGGTCGCACCCATTTAGCATTTATTTCATATCCGCACTCTAGGACGTGAGTTATTTGGAAAACTATCGAGCTCAGTTCTCTTTGGTCAGTTGTTCTGCCCTCAAGTATGGGGTTTGATTCAATAAGTGATCGATCGAATCTCAATCACTCCTGAGTTACGTCGTTCCCATCGAACAGTGGGATTTAGTCTGTCGTATATCGCAACTAACATGTACCACAATGGCAGGTCACATTTATGATGGAAAATTCAAAGCTCTGTTGTTGAATGGAAAGAAATGACATAATTTGCCTTATTACATATTTGAAAAACCAAATGCTAAAGCAAATCCCAAAATTAAATACAACTGATTGAGAAAGAAAACAAGTGAAATAGCATTGTAAATGCTCGCTATTTCATGCCCCTTGGGAGTGTGATGCCATCAACAGTTGCTAGCTTAAAAGTTTCCTCTCCAAGCCTCTACTCAATGACATACGGTCCTTCCTAGGTTGGATTCATACGCGATGGGGTAGGAAAAACTCGTCTTAAGACAAGACCGCCATTTTAAACGGTCTTGGTCGGACTTTAGTGTTGTAGTATCGGGCGATTAGGTGTCGGTATGCAGCTGCCCTCAATTTAGCTTCCTCACGCTTCTCATCTGTAAAGTCTAGAGATTCCAAGAGGAGATCTTCATTCGTTCTGGGACCGTAGTAAGTCACTCGATGAGAAGGAACTTCAAGCTCAACAGGAATAACAGCCTTAGAATCGTAAGCGAGGGCAAATGGAGTATGGCCAATCGCGGACTTATGGGTGGTCCTTTTGCCCATATCGCTGTCGGAAGTTCTTTCACCCACTTTCCTCTAGCCTTTTCCAAATGCTTCTTCAGAATGGATTTCATAATTTTATTCACAGCTTCAACTTGCCCGTTCGCTTAAGGGCGAGCGACTGTCGTAAATATCATTTCAACACGATGTCGATGGCAGAAGTCTCTGAACTGAGCACTATCGAATGAGTCCTATTGTCTGTTACAATAATTTGTGGAAGATCAAAACAACAGATGATGCTCTAGACAATGAAGTTGATTACTTTCTTGGTCGTGATCATAGCTAAAGGTCCGCTTCAGCCCATTTGGTGAAGTAATCAACTGCAATAATAACGTACTTCGCACCACCTTTAGAGATTGGCATGGAACTGATAATATCTGTACCCCACATGGAAAACGACCACAGGCTGATCATTTGTGTAATTTCTATCGATGGAGCTCTTGGAACATTTGCATATATCTGGCACTGGTCGCATCGCCTTACATAATCAGCAGCATCACGATCAATGGTTGGCCAATAATACCCGTACCGGAGTATGTTCTTTTCCAGAGTTTGTCCCCTGGTGTGATCACCACATTCTCCTTCATGGACATCTTTTAGGACTCATTTTATCTCATCATGAGCAATACACTGAAGCAGGGGAACAGAAAAACCATTTCTGTACATAACTCCTTCCTGTATGATATATCATGAAGCTTCACGAAGGACTTGTTGCTTTTCATTCCTTCATTCGGGAAGAACTCCCTGTAACAAATAGTCTTTGATCAGAGTCATCCACGGCTCCTTCTCAAGCTCCGTCCCTAGTATCGGGTCAATTTTCATCAGGCTTATGCTTGGAGCATTTAATACCTTTAATGGAACCAAGCCTATCTATTGTGCATTCTCATTGCTAGCAAACTTTGCCAATGAATCAACATCTCTGTTTTGATCTCGAGGAATGTGAGTAATGTCATAATACTCAAAGTCAATCAACAACTATTACACTTAGGTAGGGTATGGAGCAAGTCGTTGTCCTTTAGCTTAGTAATCTCCCCTGACTTGGTTGACTACCAACCAACTGTGAGTCGCAAAAAATTTCAAGAGACTTTATTCCCAGTTCTCTGAGGAGTTTAAGTCCAACAATCAGAGCCTCATACTCGGTTTCGTTATTTGTTGTAGAGAAACAAAGCTTTAAAGCATAACAAATTGACTGATCTTCAGGAGTTACAAGCACAATACCCGTAAAAAACGACGATCGTCGGATGCTCCATCTATATACGACTTCCACCGTATGGTAGGGATTTCACCGCTCTTTGGGAAATCATTATGCATAGTAAATTCTGCTATAAAATCTACCAGTGCCTGACCTTGGATAGCCCTCCAAGGAAGATAAGTGATGTCGAATTGGCTAAGCATAATATTCCACTTGAGTAAGCTTCCAGGTGTCTCAGGTGACTGCAGGACTTGTCGTAACGGTTGGTTGATGTAAACATTGACAGGGTGTGTCTGCAAGTATGGGCGAAGCTTTCGTGATGCAATCAGCAAATAGTATGCCAGTTTCTCAATCTTTGGATAGTTCTTTTCAGCTTCTGTCAATTGCTTGCTAACATAATAGACCGGTCTCTAGATTTATTCTCTTCATGAAGCAATGCAGCACTTATAGCGTGTACTGACACAACTAAGTAGATATATAAATCTTCATGATCCATTTGCTTTGATAAAATGGGAGGTCTCTCTAAGTGGTTCACCAAGCATGAAATGCGTCTTTACAATCCTATGTCCATTTGAAATTCCTTTTTCCTCTCCTAATCAATTCAAAGATAGGAATGCATTTATCGATAGCTATGGATATGAATTGGCTTAAGGCAACGACCTTCCTATTCAGGCTCTATACTTTTGATAGTCTTTGGCGCTTGGATATTGTGAATAGCGTAGATCTTCTCGATGTTAACTTTGATCCGCGGGCATTAACGATGAAACCCAAGAACTTTTCTAATGCAACGCCAGAGGATCATTTCAAAGGATTAATTTTCATTTTATAATGTCGGAGGATGTCGAACATTTCTTCCAAGTCTCTAATGTGGTCGCCGGATTGTCATGACTTCATGAGCATATCATCCACATATACCTCCATCGTTATTCTAATCCGATCTTTAAACATTCCATTAACTAGACGCTGGTAGGACGCTCCTACATTTTTTAGTCCAAATGGAATCACCACATAGTCATATAACTCGATATTGGCAATGAAGCTGGTGTGCTCTTGATTGGGAATATGTATTGGGATTTGGTTATATCTTGAGTATGCATCCATGAAAGGTAGCGATTCGTGTCCCGTGGTCGAGTCTACCAGTCGGTCAATCCTTGGAAGGGAAAGCTACCTTTTAGGCATGCCTTGTTTAGGTCCGAGTAATCAATGCATGTCCGCCATTTCTCATTCGCCTTTCTCACAAGTACAGGATTAGATACCTACTTAGGGTAAGGGTGTCGCAAACAAACCTATTGTCTTTGAGTCTATCCACCTCCTCTTACGAGCAGCAGATCACTTCTGATCCATGCCACGTCTTTTTTATTTCACCAGGACATGCCTTTGGTCGATATTCAATGCATAGTTCGCAATGACAGGCGAGATCCTACATATGTTAGAGTGAGTCCAAGCAAACACACCTCGAGATTCACTTGGAGAAATCCAACAAGTTCTTTCATGATCGAGGTGTTGTGCTACGACTCGATCTTTAGGATCCGTGATGGGTCGTTATGGCTGACTGTGACATCAATCATCAACTTAGGCGGTGCAGCCTTGGTCTCTTTGGGCTCCTCCTCGTCATCTCTCGGACCTATATCTCTTTAGAGCCGACCGTGGCACCTGAGCCAAGGATCAGGCGGTAGTTGTCAATCTTTAGTGGCTTGGATGCGGACTGATTTGTCCACGCCCTTACCTTTCTCCTTCCATCAAGCGTCCCTCAACTCAGCCACATAGCAGTCATGTCCAGTCTCCTAATCACCATGAATAAATTTGGCACCGCTATTTGTCAGGAACTTCATAATTAAGTACCATGGGGCAAGAGCTGCTCGGAACTCAGTTAGGGCCGATCGTCCTAGAAAAGCGTTGTATGGAGGGTCAACATCTAAAACAAAAAAGATAGAATCTGCACTCTCCTATTGTCACCTTCTCCCAACTCAACAGGTAATTCAACATAACTAACTACTTCAATTGCAGCACTGTTAAAGCCATGAATGCGGGCTTTAGACGATTTCAAGTCCTTGGCTTCTATCCTCATCCAATCTTAAGCTTTTTTTAAAATTATATTTAGAGAACTTCCGCAGTCAACCAATATTCTTCTCACTAAAGCAGGGCTAATCATGGCCAAAATGACCATTGGGTCGATCGTTATAGCATCCACCTTGTCTACATCTATATTTCTAAACACGATATCATCTGCCTTTGTATGTTATTGTTGTACCGAAGCCCCATCTTCCATATTCAAACAGCATTCAAAATCCAAGTTCTCAATCGCACTAGCATAGCGCTTCATTTCATGACAACTCTTATCAGCCGGATGCGGTACTCCAACTATTGTATTGATCACCAATCTTCTACCATTCCATGTAGGCTCTTCAGCCCTATGTGATGCTTGTCCTTGTTTGGGGTCTGATGTCCCTACTCGCCATCCTATGGGGTTTTCACAAACTGCTGTAACTTTCTTTCTCGGATCAGCTTTTCGATAATATCCTGGAGATGTTTGCATTCATTTGTGTTATGCCCATAGCATTCACGAAATTGACAAAATTTTCCAGTTTATTTCTGCTTCTCTGTTGATTTTTTTGGAGGTGGCTTCTTATACTGCATGGTATTGTAGGTAGGCATATAGATATTCTCTAGGGACATTTAGTGGTGTGTGAGTATTTTATATTGAAATCCTAGGCTTTCCTCTTCCAGAATCCCTCTTTCGTTCTCGGCTCCTACTCTAGTTTTCTTTTTTGTTGATCCGGTTTGTTTTGGACATTCACTTAAACATTTCCAAAGCTGCAACGACCCGTAAATTTAGCCGGTTTTAATAACGTTATTAATTGAAATTTTATGGAATTTTAAATGATAAAATTTTGAAATATAAATTTGATATTTGAAATGCGTCTAGTTAAACATAGCAAAATGTAATTTTCGTCCGAAAGTATGAAAGTTTATTTCGTGCGTATATTTACTTCAATTTAATCAGTTAAAAAGCGATGAAAATAAAACGTTTTCAAAACGAAAATATTTTTACATAGAAAAATTGTAAACCATCTTTTGAGAAAGTTGTCAGTTTGTCGTTTTTTCCAAATTCGGACATCTTTGGCTCCGTCGATCTTATTTTTCTGCGATTTTTATGCATTTTTCGTAGTAGAATAATTCGAATTTTTATAATTTAACCGTACCACTGATATCCATATACCGTTTTGATCGTCTCGTTGCGCTGACCAAAACGGTATATTCATTTGTGAAAATCGAAGTTCGACGTAAATCGTCGCGTTAATTTAACCGTCCCAGACGAACTGGTTAAAACATTTTCAGCTCAGAAATATTCAGCCCACATCCATTCAATTGGAAAATAAAATATGTGCTGGCGCATTTATTTAAGTGGTTGGGAGATGTTAGTCGTAGCTTGGGAATAGAAATGACGTTTCGGGGTTCAAAACAATATTTATTACTAACTTGAAAATCATAAAATTTTAAAAGAAAAACGAACTGTTTCTTTTACAAACTTCTACAGGCAAGATAACAATTCACCCTCTTCTCCTCACTTCTATTCTTTAACTTTACTTTATGTTTCTTCACTGTTATATATAAATAAAAAAATGGGTCAAAGCAAAAGAGAACTGTACAACAGAAAGTGACCAGCAAATGAATGCATAATCTCCTTCATGTTCTTCACCGCACTCCTCTCCATTGTTCATGCACTGCACCCACCCTTCACCACGCATCGCCACCAAACAATGACTCACCTCCGCCTCCTCAACGTCTTCGTCTCCTCCACTTACCTGCCATGACGACCAACGCAGCCCCAACCATCCATAACTCCGCCTTCCATCTCCAAGCTAGCCGAGCACCCTTTGGCCACCAACCCAATCACCACGCACACTCTTTTTCCTCCACCGTGGCCGAGCTTTCCTCCGCTTTGAGACCGCAGCCACCGAACCAACACCCTCCGCTGTGTATCACTCGGCCAGCAACCCACTTTTCGCCTCGCCCGACCAAGCCTACAACAGCCACCGCCCACCAACCACTGACCGTACATCCCCTCCACCTCGCTGGCGGCCAATGGCCCATCCGAAGGGCACGACACCCCTTCCTCCTACCTCCTCCTCAACGCCGTTCTTCCCGCCATCTGCTAACCACTGCGTGGTGACCCCTCTCGGCCGATAATTGGCTTGAGCGAGCAATTATTATTCCTAGCTTCTAAAATATAGGTAATATAAATATTGTTTTATTAATCTGTTGTTTGCTGGTTAATAATAAGCCTGTGTATAAGTTTATATATATTAGTGTATTTTTTCTTTTTCTTTCGACGGTGAGGTTATGTATTGCTTATACCTATAAGTTTGTTTTTATCGAAACCTGAAGGTGAATAATGAAAGCTGGTTGTTAAATATATTTCATGCGTAGTCTTATATGAGAGGTACTAGATATTATAGAACACGTACATATATGACACTAGTTTAGTATATATATTGTTTTCTAGATGCATGTTAGTAAAAGGAATATTTTATATTATGAAATATATTCGACATATTATTGAGTTAATGTATTAGCTTGGAATGGGTGAATACATGTGTTATAGGAGTTCTGGTTATAGAAGTGTACAGTTTTTTTATGCTAAATTATAGCTGCAGTAGATGTATTAGAAAAAAATAAAGTATAGTGTTTATATTATCTTATTTTGTAAAGGAAGTCGGCATATGTTTTGTTAGTGTGAGACATATATTTTGTCTGCCGTGATCGTCTGCATATGTTATAGCATGCGTATATGCATACAATTGTAGCTTATATTTATAACGCCTGCATCTATATAGCACATTTAAGTACATTGAGCCGTACGTATTTTAGTAGATAAGGTTTAAGTTTGCATTTGGTTAAAATTAAGATTTATATAAAAGGTATAGGTACTAGTTCATATATATGTGTCAGAATAGTAAAGTTTGACATTAGTGTTATCAAATACTATACTATTTGTAGAAAGACGTGTAAAGGTTAGCAAATATATGTTCATATAAATTTACGTATATATATCAAATTTTATCAATCTGTTGTTGTGGAAGTTTTATAAACTAAAATCCTTTTATTTATATAAGTTTATATTGTTTATATAATATATGTTATATTTTTAACTAGCGTGTACACATATTTGTTATGCATAGTTGGCATATTTACCAGTGTCTGCATGTGTGCATTTTAAATTTTGTAAGCGTATAAGGTATCAGTTGGATTTTAAAATATGATTTTATGTAAATAGTTATGCATAGCTATACATATAAGTTTATATATACCATCTATCCTTATCCATCCGGTTCTGATTCGTTTTATCGTTCACTGTTACCAGCTTTGTCCGTCGTGCCTGTTTCTCCGTCGAATCGTGTCCATCCTGCGGTACTTTTAAATCTGTAGCCCGTTCCTTGTCGGAATTCTCTAGCCTCGGAAGGTGAGCAATCACTCATGGTTAATATTCTTTTATTTATTAAATTTGATTTCAATTGAAACGACAATTGAAATATGTTGCTGTTATTTATTGCACTGTTATTTACATATTAGTTCACCTTTGACATCTGACACCATTATCTGTAAATTATACGATGATAATCCTGTTTGGCTGATAATCGATTGATTGTTTGTTGTTTATATTGGATGTTAAATTGTAATGTATAATGTGATAAATGTTATGCAATTGAATTTCATGTAGGATAGTTTAAAAATGTGAATCGACATATGTGTTGAATTTGATTAGTAAATTTGAATAATATGACCCCTTTTAATTGTTAAGTCAATTGACACGTAGAATTTGATAAATTATCCTTTAGACCTTTGAATGTATATTGGATTAATTGTTGTAGTATTGAAATGTGAATTGAAATTGAACGACAAGTGAAAAAAAAACTGTAATGTAATAATCTTTAATCTACATGAAATGATAGTGTAGATTCTAGAAATAATTATATTAATTCGCACAAACAACAATGTGAATTAATACGATTATTTCGGGATTATTTGAATTGAATATTGGATTGTTATTGATTGTTGTTTTTGCTTGTTATTTCCTTTGACACCATCCGAGTTATCACACCGCAAGTTCCCTTTATTATGCTTGATCTTGAATTGAAATTGGAATCAGGTTGAAATGATATATACCCAAATAAATTTGACTTAGGATAGAGAATTAAATAAACCCGATTGGTCAATAATTTGATTTAAAATAAAATAAAGATTTTATTTGAATAATAAGGATTTGAAATAAAAAATTGGAACGTAAATTTTGATGAGTGGAAAATGTTAATATTGAAATCTGAACAAAATATTAATGTAATAACTGATGAAAGAACGTTGTCTTGAATTGAATTATTTAACAATTGAATTTGGAATCAGTCATTGAATTAAGTTTGAAATGATCTAATAATTAAGTTTGAATTTATAATTAAGTTGAAATTATTTAGTTTTGAAATTATTTATAATTAAGATTGAAATTATTTAATAATTGAATAAGATTTAATTATTTGATAATTGGATAAAAAGATTGAATTCTTTGATAAGAGAAATCGAACTTTTGAATAATGGATTTGAACTTCGTTAATAAATGAAATTTAGTTTCTTTATTTATTAAAGTTTTGGAAAAATATATTTAAGTATATTAATAAGTGAAATTGAACTTCTAGAATATATGAAATTTAGTTCTTTATTAATTAAGTTCGAAATTTGTAACGAAGTCAATAAATAAGTGAAAATTGAATTTCTTTAACAAGAAATAAAGTGTGATTTACTGAAATGAATGGGATTTATTGAAATTAACGTAAGACTTGTAATTTAAAGAATTGATTTGGCGAATTTAATTTATTTCAATTTGAAGTTTTGATATAATGAAGTTTAACGTAAGTAATTGATTTAAATGAATTGGAATTTAAATAGAAGTTGTTTTGAAGGATAAATTTACTTAACGGATATTGAATGAAATCGATAAATGAAGTTGAATTGATTTGAATGTTAAATTAAATTAAATTAAATGATTTCGGAATGAAATTTATATACGAACTTGAATCAATATTTGTTTTGTTTAAATAAAAGTTGAAATCGAATTTTAAGATTTTGAAATGGTAATTTGGAAGTTTTGAAACGTAAACTTTGGAAATTGATTTAGAAAGACAAACGAAATGTTGATTTACGAATTGAAATTGAAATTGAATTGATTTGGTTTTTGAAATTTATTAAACGACCAATCGGTGTAATAATTACGAAAGTTATTAAAGAAACCGAAATCGATTATGGATATACTCTCTATCTAAACCGAAAACCACTTTAATAACTATACGCGGAGTGATGATCCAGAATGAAGTGGTTGGAATGATGTACGTGATGTCTGAAGAAAGAGAATGATAATGGATAGCCTTGACACTTGTGTCAAATTGGAAATGACTAAAATCAAGAGCCGTGCCGGGCCAAATGGGGTTAGCCACCTCGAGCGAACAAACTTCTTCGTAAACTACTCATTACTTGTTATTGATTGGTGCACCCTCGGAATTTCAGGAGTGTTGTTTCGCGGTGTTGCGATCGCTGCGGCGTTGCGTTCTCACCAGTCCGGATCAGGCGAACGGTAGTTTCACTACCTTGGGTATTGCCTCATGTGCCTTGTCATACTTGTATCCATATATACGCGACCACTACGAATTTGTTTTGTGTTATACCTATGGAGTACTCCCTGATATCCCACCAATTTACGGTGGAGTTTACAGTGCTGTATAGACTATGCCATTTATATTAAATGTGTTAAGGGGGATAATGGTAATGCCTTAACACTATTTTGATACTTTATATTACTGATAGACATTACCTATTTAGCGTATACTACTACATAGTAGATAGTTTAACGGATCCTTAAAGGATGGTGATTCCAACATCCTTTGAGTTACTTGTATTTCGATTGCTATTTCACTTGAGTTGGATTTATTGATATAAGAATATTAATCCTGACTCGAGTGTTTTGTGTTTTGCTTTACGCTCGGGTCAGACTGAGAGTACCAGCTTTCGAGACACACATTTGGAGTTGGGCTTCGCTTGGAGATCCAGCTATCTATCCAGCTTTCAGATATTCAGTTGATTCCAGTGATGTAATCTGATTATTGTATTTGACTATTGTATTCGAAACTTCTGTTGTAACTTATTTAATTCTGTTATATATATAGTAGCTTCATGAACTACTATTCATTTTTCTTCCGCTGCATATTTATTACTCTGTGATTATTTATTTACTGTATATCTGAGTTTTGCCAAATTTAAATTAACAATTCGGTATTTTGAATTATTCAAGTCCGACATGTGCGGATGCGAATAGTCCAAATAGCGGGTCGTTACAAAAGCTATCATCGGACTTCTTTATAGCCATATTACTCTGTACTTCCTCTCTACTCGGTCGTGCAACATTCTTCATTTTGGAGGATCCAACATCCTCCTTCCTCAAATACTGAGCTACCTTTGCGTAAAAGCGTTCCAACGTTGCAAGTGGCTTGCCTGCTAACCAATCACCAAAATAAGATTTTGGGTCAAGTCCTCTTGTTATGGCCATCAATATTGTATGGTCATTCGAATTACTAATTTCTATAACAACTATATGGAACCTCTCCAAACAATCATTTAAAATTTTCCTGGAGCCTTGATCATGCTAGATAGGGACATTACATCTTTAGGGCTAGTTACGTGCATTCGAAACTACTCCACAAACCTTGTTGCCAAATCATCAAATCTAGAGATACAGAGGTATCCTTGTAAACCACATTATTGCTCGTGCAAAATCCATCAGCCATTCATATCTCATGATGTGCTGCCTAGGTTGGTTTTTTCTTCATAGGTAGGCATTGACGGCATGTTGAACCTCCTTAGATACTCTACATGTAGGACATTATCAGTGAACGAGGTATGACTTCTCAAGATTGCCTAGTCATCATTGGTCAAGTCTTGGCTCTCTCTCACTAACTGTTTGACCATAGCTGACAAGTTTGACATTTGGATAGTTGGTGCCAAGCGGTGGTCGTGTTCCATCTCACGTGAATGGTCCAGTTGATGTCTACATTCCATTCCACACCTTCTTGGTTCAACGTCTTCCCGATATATATCTCGTAAATTCACTTCATCATCATACTGGAGAAGCAGTTGGTCAGCATTTAACTGAAATCCTTTATCCAAATCGACTACAATAGCTCTATCTTGAATCTCAGCGTGCATAGGTAAGTTCCCTTCTCTGGAGGAGGGATCGACACCAATAGTTCCTGGTAGACCACGATGGTTTGCCTGTTGACGCCTTGAAGTTTCTACGCGATATCCGTCTATTCTGCGATGCATATGCCTATGATACTCATCCGTCGAACTAGAAATCTCCGATGCCAAGTAAGGGGTAGGGTCCCTCCTAACTTTTCATCGCTGTTGCTAGCTGAGTTGGTTCATTTGGTTGATATTGGTCTAAAGCTTCTGATTTAATTGTCGATGACTATCCATTAGCTCTCTCATCAGATTCTGGAATCCAGCTCTTGTAATGGAATCAGTGGGATTCTGGACTTTAATTGGTTCGGCATTCACATCCATTGGTTGATTGCTCGGGCCTCCTTATTGGATTCTAGCATTCTTGTTTCCTTCCACGTTAAGTAGATATAGTGTTCCTCACCATTATTGATAGCTTTGCTTAGATTTTTGCAAATTTAAGTAGAACGAGTAAACTTTCTGAAGTTAAATATGGATCTCCTGTGGGGATATACGCAATGCAGTATCAACAAAAGGATCCTAATAAGCTGAGAATTAAGGTTCTCAGTGAAAGCACCAACATGTTTGCACCAAAAATGATCACAAATAGCCAATAATAATTTTGTATAAAAGTAAATAAAGAGAAGTAAAATTAAACTGGGTAAATGAATAAGTAAGCAACAACAAATAAGTAGTAATAAAAAACATAGAGGTTTAAAGTGGTTCGGCGTTGTATGCCTACGTCTACTTTAAAGATTATGCTTTACTATTCTCTTGTAAATCGAATTACCATGGTAGGATTGTGCTAGCATTTGATTACAATGGAGTCTAGAGTAACAAGCAGAGTAAAGATCCTAAAAATGAACCAATAGGTCTTTATTTATAGGGTGAGCTAATGAGATATTTCGCTAAGTTTTCAGGATCGGCAATGGATATAACGATCGATATTTTTGGCCTCTGATTGGTGTACGATCATTTATGGAGGGGTTCAACATGCCTTTAGACCTTACCTATAAAGTATGATGTCAATCTGAGTTGTAGTTTGTGAGATAATCATTGATCTCTACTGTATTTGGATTTCTTGCTAAGATACACCAAATGTTATGAACGATCGGTACAGAACGATCAGCAATTTCATGAACTTGATAGTTTTGAAAGTTTTAACCTTCGATCATTCTTGAGGGCTCCACTCTTAAATATATTGATTCTTTGAAAGTTTGAAGTGAATTGGATTTGTAGATTTTGAGATATTGATCAATCATCATTGATTTGTACCATTTAATGGATCGTTCCATACAAATCCTTATATTGTTTGTAACTTGAGCATTCAAACTCCGACTGACTTGAAATTTGAAATGTAGCCCCATGGAGTTTGTATATCGCTTTATATTTGTTTCTCCTTGACTAGGATGTGGTCCAAATTTACTCAACCATCGTCTATAACAATATATATATATATATATAGTTGATTTTCAGGGCTAATAACCATCCGTTTTTAGCCAAGTCGATAAAATCACGGCCTTGCCAAAAGGTAGGATAATACTGCTCAATAGTTATAAATTAAAATTTAGAAACTACTATGAATATTATATTAATTTTATGAGTTTTATTTATTTACCAGAGGTCTTAAGCTCAATTAAAATAATATAGAAAGATTATATCGATTTAATTAATTGACTGAGCTAAACAAATATTTATATATTTAGTAAATGTATGGAACATGGTCAAAATTATTTAATTAACGTAAAAATTATGATTGGGTATATAAGGAGATTTTAGATGATTTATTCTATTTTTGAGTTGGTATATAATAATTTTTTTATCATATATGAGGAGGAAGAAAAAAAAGGAAACTATGAAGATATTTTTAACCCTTAGAGGCCATAAATAAGTACCTACTCTCCCATTCCAAAACACATAAAGCCACCATTGATAGTAAGTTGGAGCCCTATATCTTAGGCCTCCAAACCAAGTTAGTAAGAGAAAGGAGAAGGAATATAAGAAAGAAGTAGCTTGTGCAATGATGTGTAATCGACTAACTAGATCAAACAAGGTATGTTATACACATAACAAAGTTATTATTCTATTCAAAAAGGATATTAAAGAAAATAAATTATCATTATTATTACTAATTTTAAATCGTACATAAATAATTTATATTAAGTAAGTAACATGTTTGTATTTACAAATATGAAATATGTATTTTGAAGAAAATGGATTTTGTTTTGACTATAGGTTAATACATTTTAAAATAAATTTTGACATTAATATATATTATTATTATTATTATTATTATTAATATATAATAAATTTAATTACGAAGACATGTTAAATGTTTAAAATATGATTATAAATATATATTACAATAAATACGCCCAACAAAAAAGGTGTTTTATTTTATTTACTTTTAGTCAAGGACGACTATCCCAATTTTTAGTGGTATGGTGCTCTAGGCTTAGATTCCAATGGTCATGGGTTCGAACTCTTGAGACATCAAAATGAATGCTCTACTAGAATAAAGTATCACTCTTACTATAAGAAAATGATATTTATCTTTGAACCTCATATATATATATATATATATATATTAGTAAATTTAATAAATTAGTTGAGACATCAAAAAGCCTTAATTTAGTTGGTGTAGTGGAAAATACGGGGCTTAAAGTGGATTTATTGTTTGATACCACTAAATTGAAACAGCATAGCGGTCGAAGAATGCTATGCACCATAGTAGAGATTTTGTAGGGCATTAACTACATTGGTGTGTGCATATACACACATTCAATTATATGTGTATATATAATAATTATTTTCAGTTAATTATATATATAAGTACTTATATCGTACATTTAACCTATGAAAATATATTTTATTTTAAATTTTAAAATAATTCAAATCTAACAATATACATACATTAAAAGAATTGTGAGAAATTTTATAGACAGAGTTGTGAGAAATTTTTTTATTTTAAAACACATGAATATACATATATACATTAAAGTTATGAGTGTGTGTGTGTGTATGATTTTTTAAATATATTTGTTTGAAATATATTATAAATATATTATATTATGACCAAGTCATGGTCTTCAAAAAGTAATATGATTTATATATAAATATTTTATATATATATCATAGAGAGTTCCTCTCTTAGTAGACAGGAACTCTGGAAAATTGAGTAATGTCGGGGAAGTTATTATTTAATGAAATGCTTATGTTTCCTATATTTAATTGCCATAGTCCACAGAAAATTATCACATCAATTTATAGACGAGCATTGCCATTTTGGTTCACCGATGTCAGATTTGTAAAATTGTATTCTAAGGATTCAGATTGATGGGTTATTCAGAACCTCATTTTTGAGTGGAGTGCGAATGCTAAATTAGCAATTGCTAATTTTATAAAATGCAAAAGCCAATTAGGTAAATGCAGAAGTAATTCGACATGGTGTGTGGTTTTACATTTCTAAAATAATGATTCTTCTTAAGCATGAATGTGAATTTTCATGCTTTAGGTGCAAATATATTGGTTTCTAGATTATGGATTTAGCCTCCTCTCCTAGACCTAATATTATAGCTGCTCTAATATATAAATATAAGCCATTTATAAAATTCTTGGCAAAGATGATTAAGGAGGACAAGAACCCTAATTTGTATCCTATAATCGAAATTACAACGATAATGAATGGGTTAAAAAGATCGAGTAGACAATGGATCAAGGGCATGGCTTTTGAAGAGGAGACGAGCAATCTAAGGTTTCTGGAGAGATGTCATTAGGAAGATAGCGGTCACCAGTTGAAGTGCAGTTACCAGAACATGATTTCTAGATCATGTGAAGAAGTGTTTGACAAGGCATGTGAGTAAGGATTTGTAGTTTTAAATTGCAAAGAGTAACTGGACATAATTATATTCATAATGGGCCTGGCTTTTGAGTGGAGAGCATGATATTGGATTTGTAATGTATATATCTTGATTCTCTTTGGAAATTATATTATAGATTTAGGTTAGAATAGTTTTTTAGCATGGTATGTTGTACATGTCTTGTTTATGTATGTGTGATGGTTTCATATATGACTAGGGTATGTGAGTTCAATCAGTGATTGAACAATGTAGCGATGTACTGTATTATGTAAATCTTTTGCAAATCAATAAAATAAATCAAATTTCACATATATATGCTATTGTATAAAACTCATTCACCGCAGCCTTGTTGATCATGGACACATTGTGATGTTAGCTTTTCCTCCTCGGACTGTAGTTCTTCCTCCTTCAAGCCTGGTGTGCAAATCCCAACAATAAGGTGTTGGAACCCGGTCCATTTCATAGTAGGCGAAATAGGTTTTCTTTTCTTCTAAATTTCCTATTTGGATATTAACGAGCATATGAAGTTGCAACATCCCCCACTTAGAGGCTCAAAACTAATGGCTATGGATGCTTTAGCTATCCATAGTTATAAATCCTAAGCGACCAAATACGGTAATGTTAGATACATTGATATAACAGAAACACATGGATATGGAAAATTTTAAAAATCATAAAACAACTTTCATATTCCATTTCAGATGAGATTGGGTTCTTTGTTTTGAAAACTAAGGCTTTCGAAACCATAGACTTTTGCTTTCGAAACCATTGAAAAACCTCCTTTGAAAGCATTCAAATCTTCTCTTCAAAACATAAGAGTACGCCTTTCAAAAAAATTTAAATCATCTTTTCGAAACCGTCAAAACATACATTTCGAACGTATTAAAGCATTACGTATTAACTCATAGAAGCATAGCTTCGAAACCATTTGAAAGTATACCTTTCGAAACCACTGGGTTTATCTTTAAAAATATCTTTTGGGTCAAAGTGAACATAAATGGAAGTACCTCTTTTGAAACCATTAACCTTCATGCAGAAATAGTATGGGGAAAACCGATGGCTTCGAAACCATCCTTTCGAAAGCTTAAATCATTTATGTAAAACATTTAAAGGTTAGCTTCGAAACCCCTTTCGAAACAATTGCCTTTGAAACCATTAACCCTTTCGAAAGCTATAGGAAGCAGCTTATTACATTTACAAACAAAAGCTACCTTTCAATCTAGTTGATGACTTTAATCCATTCGAAAGGCATAAGGTCAGCAACAGGGTTTCGACTGGGTTGAAACAACCCTTTGAAAGCTTTGAATTAAAAACAAGGCATCTCATTCAAAATCTTCACTTTAAATAAAAGGCAGCAATACATTCAAAAGCAAAATTTTCAAGTGACACATTGAAGGGGTTTCGACCTCTTCGAAAGTATTCTTTTGAAAATAAGGCAAGCACATATCTTTTGAGAGTAAAACAAAGGCTTGGACCCCTTCCAATGCGTTGATTTCGACACCATGCCTTCCTCCTTTCTCCAATCCACTACGTACCAACATATTGATACATTCTGTATTGGTTTCGGCCTGGTTAGTTTCGACTTGGTTGAGGCGGAAGCATAGGTTCGAATGGTTGCTTCTGAAAGAGGCAGAACATAATTTCTCAGTAAAGACTGTTTTAATTCCTTTTTAAGTATTTTTTTATAACTAACCTACATATTTGTAAACATTTATTTAGTTGCCATAAACTTTTCAAATTCTTTCTAAAACAAAACTGTCTTAATTATTTCAGATATAATTAAAACAATTTAGCAAATAAGCCCTTCCTTAAGCTAAACAAATAAAACAATTAAGCCCTTCATCTAAAATAATTTAATTTCCATAGTAAAGTACTTAGTAAAAATCCCCAAAATCATAGAATTCACTTTTAATATGTTATCTAACATACACAAATTTCAGACCCAAATTCCTTCAATTAGTAGCCGAAATAATTTTAAACCCAATTTATTCATTTCTTCCTTCAAAAATTCATAATAAATTTTCCATAGCTTGGAAAATTATAAAAAAATTAACCCATCTTCAAATATAACTTATAAATTCCTCATGGCATTCGAAATCCAAAATAAACGATTTTAGCCTTAAAACCGTATAAAACAATTGCCAAACAAACTTGTTTAAATATATCATATCATGAAATCCAAGCATTTCATCTTCAAAATCATCATAGTGGATTTAAACTTAAACCCGAAATCAAACGAACATTAAAACAAAAATAGAGATGGTTTTGGTTATTATTCACCTTTACCAGGATAAGGAATTTGAGATTTGATCCTTGATTAATTCCCTTATCTTGATTCCTTAGCTTTAGATGAATTTCTCTTCTTCTCCTTCTAAGTAATGGCCGTCTTGAGTTTTAGGTTTTATGTTTTGTGTTTTTTTGGAAAAAAAATCAACATATAGAGAAAATGAGAACGTGGGTTTTAAGTGTTATAGGATCATGTTGGCAATTCCTATAATACCCTTGCATTATGATCTCACTAATTAGCATATAGAAACGTTCATAAGCCCATTCTTTATTTTTAATTAATTATGCACAACCTCTGATTCAATTTTCAAATCTCAATCCCCTTATCACTCTAATATTTACATTATTTTATTTATCTAAAGAAATCTCCTAAATAATGTTATTAAAAATTAGAGCGTTATAGGCTCCCTTAAAAAATTTCATCCTCGAAATTTAGTAAGGACTAAATACTAAACGCAACAATCATTTGTAACAAATCCTAACAACTATACTAGTCTACCTGACTAGCAACTATTTATATAAAACCAATATAGATATACCCTTAAAGCAGTTCATGATAAGTATCTCTAATCCTATCTTCTATCTTCCAAGTACAGTCCCTCTCGTTGTTGCACCCCTAAACTTTCACCAACTTGACTGTCTTATTCCTCATTCTTTTTTCATCTCTCGCTACAACCCAGATTGGTTTTCTAACAAAAGTCAAATTTGATTCTACTATCAAATCGTCCAACCCTGTCGAAGGAATAGTAGCCTTTGGATCATGCACATACTTGCGAAGGTGAGACACATAAAACATGGACACCTACCATACTGCTCGACAACTCTACTCTGTATGCGAGCTTTCTGATGCTCCCTATAACTTGGAACAGACCAATATATCTCTGTGCCAATTTCCCTGACTTTCTAAATCACACCACACCCTTCATCGGTGATATCTTAATGAAAACCTTATCTCCAACTGATAATTCTAGATCTTTACACCTCTTATCTGCGTAACTCTTCTGTCTGGACCGAGCTTTCTTCATTCTTTCTCGAATTAACTCAATCTTCTCTTTCGCCTCTCTAATCACATCTTAACCTAAGACTAATCTATCTCTAGTCTCCAACCAATATGCTGGTGATTTACATGGCCTTCAATACAAAGCTTCAAAATGCTCCATTTCTATACTAGTCTAATAACTGTTATTATAGGAAAACTCCACTAAGTGTAGATGATTTTCCCAAGATCCAACAAAGTCCAATACACAAGCTCTTAATAAATCCTCGAGTACCTTATCGATTCTCTTTATCTGCCCATCCATCTGAGGGTGATATGCAGTACTCATTCTTAAGCTTGGTACCTAATACATTATGTAGACTCTTTTAGAATTTACTAGTGAACAAAGCATCTCTGTCACTGACTATACTACTAGGAATTCCATGTAGTCTAACTATCTTCTTCACAAACAACTTAGCTAATACATGTGCCGTCCTAGTGGACTCAATTGGAATGAAATGGGAACTCTTGGTCAAACTGTCCACTATGACCTATATACTTTCATTTCCTTTATTTGACCTTGGCAACCCGTCTATAAAATCCATGGATATCGAATCTCATTTCCAAACTGGTATCTCCAAAGGTTGAAGCAACCCACTCGGCTTCTGATGTTCGGCACACTGCCTAACCCACAAGCCAACATCCCTCTTCGTACCTTCCCATTAGAAGCTCCTCTTCATATCTCGATACATCTTGGTCCCTCCAGGATGAATCATAAATTTAGACTGATGACATTCCCCTAGAACTTCTTTCCTTAAGTCCTCAACATTTGAAACACATAACCGTCCCTTCTTTCCCAACCATCCTCTTTGGTCAAGACTAAAATCCTTTAGATCATTGATCCCTGATCCCACCTCAAGCCTTCTAATCTTTTCTGCTAATACTGGATCCTCTTTCTGCTTAGAAACAATCCTTTCAGTTAACACAAGTCAAAATTCTAAACAGGACAACATGGCTGTGCTCTGACTAGAACTAGCAGTCAATCTTAACTGCACACTATAAGTAGTCAAAGCTTCTAAATCTTTTCATTCAACCAACATAGCTAACACCATATTCTGATGTCTTCTTCTAAGAGCATCCGCTACCTTATTACCCTTTCCAGGTGTATACTATATACCAAAATCATAAGCTGCTAAAAACTCCAACCACCTCTACTATCTCATATTCAACTCCTTCTAAGAGAATAAATTCCTTAAGGACTTAAGATTTGTGTATAGCTCAAATCTCCCCCCTAAAAGATAATGTCTCCAAATCTTCAATGCGGAGATCCCCGCAGCCAACCCAAATCATGAGTAGGATATCCCACTTCATGTGGTCTAAGCTGTCGTGAAGCGTAGGCAATAATTTTACCCTTCTGCATTAACACAACTCCTAATCCAGTTCCACATGGTTTCCGTTTGGAACCACTAACACAGGTGCATTGGTCAACAAATGCTTTAACTTCAGGAATGCTTCCTTACATTTGTTGCATCAAAAAAACTTTACATCCTTCCCGATTAACGTAGTCAACGGTGCTGTTATCCATGAGAAATCCTTGATGAATCTTCGGTAATAGCCAGCAAGTCCTAGAAAACTTCTAACCTTAGTCACCGTCTCTGGTCTCTTCTAGTTATTTGTAGCTTCAATCTTTTCTGGATCAACTGACAAGCCCTTTCCGAGAACCATGTGACTAAGAAACTTTACCTATTTATTCCAAAAATGACACTTGGAAAACTTCGCTTTTAGCTGATGCTGCCTCATTGTCTCAAGCACTATTCTAAGATGATTTTCATGCCCTCTGTCATCTTTAGAGTATACTAGAATGTCATCTATAAACACTAACACAAACCTACCCAAGTACTCTCAAAAAAATCGGTTCATCAGATCCACGAAGAAAGCAGGCGCATTCGTGAATCCAAATGGCATTACTAACCACTCATATAAACGTACCTAGTTCGAAACGCTATCAATGGAATGTTGTCCTCTGCCACTCTTAACTGATGGAAACCTGTTGCCAAATCCAACTGGGAAAACACTCTGGCTCCACACAACTGATCAAATAGATCATCAATTCTCAACAAAGGATACTTATTCTTAATCGTCTTCTCGTTCAACTTATGATAGTCGAAACACATCCTTAATGACCCATCCGGTTTCTTCACGAACACAGTGGCCGCTCTCAAGGCGAACTGCTTGGTCTAACAAATTTCTCCCTTCTACATCCACTAGCTGCACTTATTCCTTTATCTTGGTTGGTATCATCCTGCTAGGTGGTCTGCTAACATGTTCAGCTCCTGGCATATGATCTATCTGAAACTTAATAGCTCGTTTCTTTAGTAATCCTGCAACCAGCACAAACACATCTGCAAACTCTCTTGCTACTCGAACCTGACTTAAGTCTTCTTCTATTTCCATAGCACTTAACAAAGCACAAACACATCGGTCAGAATTCTCTACTAAGAATATGATTCGGTTATACTATCAAGGTGTCACAATGAATTTTCTCTATCCTGGCAAAATATCCAAGCCTTGTATTTACCCAACCAACCCATACCCAAGATGATCCTGAAATCTACGAATTCAAAAACATATAGACTGCAATAAAACTTATGGCCTAATAAATCAAGTTTTAATTGGTCACACCTCATCCCTAGATTTGCATACCCTCCTATCAGATTCGAAACCCTTAAGGAAGTAACAGGGTATGTGGGTTCTAAGCATAACCTATCAACCAAATACTGAGATATCAATGAATGTGATGCACAGGTATAAAAAAAGTATCCTAACTAGTATACTCTAAATCATAGCGTACCTTCCATCATAGTCTTTCCTTATTAGCTGCAGTTGGCCTAGCAAATGATGGTCCAATAGCAAAGACCTTTCCTCTATTCGCCCTGACTAGCTCCGGACACTGATTCTTATAATGCCTAACATGGTCACAGTTGAAGCACTTCACATTCTTCTTTTCTGCAGCCTTCTTCCCCTTGCCTGACCGACACTCATGAGCATAATGACCTTTGTTGGCACACTTAAAGCAAACTAAATCAGTCTTTGCCTTCTTGGTAGCCTCTCCTTTCTAGGCTCCCTTCTTCTTAAAGTACTTCTCTTCTTTTCCTAAGAACCTTGAGTTTCAACTGGCTTTTCTTTCCCATAAATAGAAAGCATTTCCTCATGTCAGATTGCCATCTCGACAACTACATTACAAGGATCTCGGAGATGTGGCAGGGTCCTTCTAGCAATCTCAGGCCTCAAATCCCCGAACGAACTTCTCGTTCCTCCAGATGACGGTGTTTATAGTAGCATACCCATATCGGGACAACTCATCAAACTTAGTAGCATACTCGGTTACCAACATCTCTCCCTGCAACAAAATCATAAACTTTCTCAGCAATGCCGACTTAGTAACTTCAAACAAAAACCTCGGCTTGAATCTCCTACAAAACTCTGCCTAAGTTAACTCTTCCTTTGAAACTCCTCTAGTAACACTATTCCACCAATGAAGTGCTACCCCTTGCAACTGCCTAGAGGCCAATCTCCTCTTCTGCTCGTCATTCAAACCCAAGTCAGCAAAGATTTTTTCACAATGGAGCAATGAATTTTCAACTTTTATGGCATCCTCCGTTCCTACGAACGGCTTCCCACCAAGAATAGTGTAGTCTCTAGTTAACTTAGCATAGTTATTCCCAATTGGGTCCATAGGATTAGCTCCTCTAACATTCCAAGCAACTCCAGCAGTAGCTCCTGCTTGCATGGGATTAACGAAGAACTGATACATCATCCTAATATCCACTGGTGGATTTCCAACACCTACGTTGGCATTTGCATTTTGGTTAGCATTAGCATATCGACCTGGGTTCCTCCTGGTATTAGGTCAAACATTTCCATTTGTTATGGTTCTTCCTCTACCGAGATTTCCTCTTTCATTTCATGCCTCCATATCTTCTTTCTCATAAATCTGCATACGAGCCTTAGTAAGATACAAAAGAACGGACTAAGAGAGTGGGGAATATGTGTGTGTGTGTATTACAAGTACATTACTATAGCGTTATCCCAAACCCCGATCTTATTCTCTAATTCATTGGATTATCTTTTTGAATATATTTAGGTATAATTTTTTTAGTTTTCATAAACCCATGCTCTGATACCAACTTGTAACATCCCCCACTTGGAGGCCCAAAACTAACGGCTATGGATGCTACAGTCATCCATAGTTATTAATCCTCGGCGACCAAATACGGTAATGTTAGATACATTGATATAATAGAAACACATGGATAAGAAAATTTTCAAAAATCATAAAAAACTTTCATATTCTATTTCAAATCATTTCAATATTCATTACATAATCTCATATTCGGGAACCGCGTTCATAGAAAATATAATTGTTATGACATATGCCAAGAGTGACATATAAAGATATCCCCTTGGATGATAAGAGGATATATAACCTAGCAATTAAACAACTTTGCCTTTACAACAAAACATAGCGGAGTAAAAATGGAAAAGAACTCCCACTAGCTAGCTTGCCTTCTGCACGTCTCCGGAAGCTTATTCGTCTAAAGAGGTGCCTGAAAACCTCAACTCTCAAACTACTCAAAATCAATTGAGCACTCGAGAGTTTAGGGAAAAACATAAACTTCGAGTCAGATGTAAAGCCTGGTATGAATAATAATCTACCATCTCAAACCATTTAGATATCTAGTGAGACCATGCCGCTTAGCAGAACGGGTTTTCCTTAGTAGTATCTTATTCGAAACTTTATAAAAACCATATACTATGCTCCTACATCCACAATGGTTAAAACATAACAACTCAAAATAATATGGTGATATGCAAAGAAGTAAATAAAATTTGGATTACCCATCCCTATTAAATTTGACTATCTGTCTCAGTTATAGTATCTAGGGTCACTATTAACCCATTAGTTTTCATGGCTTACTAATAACCTGTTTAAAACTTACGGACTCCCTATCTGGTTACATAGTTTTCATGGGATCACTAAGAACCTATAAGCCCCTGCTAATAACTTCATTAATTCATGGGATCTCCCTGAACCTATTGGTACTCCAATAATTTCCCTCATGTCCTAGTTTTCATGGGTTGACAAGGAACTTATTGTTTTCTGTCAATAACTTAATCAAGATATAGTTTTCATGGGTTCACTACAAACCTACTAACCCTTGCCAATAACTCTTTCTAAACATAGTTTTCATGGGTTTACTATAAACCTGTCTGTCTAACAACTTCTTTAATCATTATTTAGGCATCCTATATTTTGGTCTATCTGACCTCCTGGATGCAATTCTACTCATTTAGGAGTTACCTCAATTTATATTCACTACTGGGTCAACCTAGCTGGTTATTCTGCCTTGTCTCCCCAAAATACAGTTATGGGTCAATTTAAAGTGAATATATATGTATTATAAGAAGCAACCATAATAACATAATAACACCAACATCTTGGTTTATTATCCTTGAAAGCATTTTCATATGAAAAATGTTTAATCCCTTTAACGAAATATTATGTCAAGGAAAGCTTCTTCAAAAACTCTATGCTTAAAAGTCATTTTAAAACTCCTTTATTTATGCCGGGGTTTTTCCTTTCAAAATGAGATTGATTTCTTTGTTTTGAAAACTAAGGCTTTTGAAACCTTAAACTTTTACTTTCGAAACTATTGGATAACCTCCTTCAAAAGCATTTAAATCTTCTTTTCAAAACACTAAGCATATGCCTTTCAAATTACTTTAAATAATCTCTTTCGAAACCATCAAAGCATACCTTTTGAAAGTATAAAAGCATTACTTATTAAATCATAGAAGCATAGTTTCAAAACCAGTTGAAGGATCCCTTGCGAAACCATTGGGTTTATCTTTAAAAATATCTTTTGGGTCAAAGTGAACATAAACGAAAGTACCCCTTTCGAAACCATTAACCTACATATAGAAAGAGTCTGGGGAAAACTGATGGCTTCGGAACCATCCTTTCGAAAGCTTAAATCATTTATGCAAAACATTTGAAGGTTAGCTTCGAAACCCCTTTCAAAGCCATTGCCTTCGAAACCATTAACCCTTTCAAAAGCTATAGGAAGTGGCATATTACATTTATAAACAAAAGCTATCTTTCGATCTAGCTGATGACTTCAATCCATTCGAAAGGCATAAGGTCGGCTGTAGGGTTTCGATTGGGTTGAAACTACCCTTTCGAAAGCTTTGATTTAAAGACAAGGCAACTCTTTTGAAAGCTTCACTTTAAACAAAAGGCGGCAATACATTCGAAAGTAACTTCTTCGAGTGCTACATTGGAGGGTTTTCGACCTCTTCGAAAGTATTCTTTTGAAAACAAGGCATATCTTTTGAGAGTCAAAAAAAGGCTTGGACCCCTTCGAAAGCATTGGTTTCGACGTCATGCCTTCCACCTTTCTCCAATCCACTTCGTACTAACATATTGATACCTTGTGTATTAGTTTCGGCTTGGTTGGTTTCGACTTAGTTGAGGCAGAAGCATAGGATCAAAAGGTTGCTTTTGAAAGAGGCGGAACATATTTTCTGGGTAAAGACTATTTTAATGCCTTTTAAGTAATTGCTTTTTAACAAACCTGCCTATTTGTATACATTTAATAGGTTGCCATAAACTTTTCAAATTCTTTCTAAAACAAAACTGCAGTAATTATTTAAGACTAATTAAAACAATTTAGCAAATATGCCCTTCCTTAATCTAAATAAATAAAACATTAAAGTTCTCCATCTAAAATAATTTAATTTCCATAGTAAATTACTTAGGAAAAATTCCCAAAAATCATAGAAATTCACTTTAATATTTTATCTAACATATATGAATTTCAGACCAAAATTCCTTCAGTTAGTAGCCGAAATAATTTAAACCCAATTTATTCATTTCTTCCTTTCAAAAATTCATAATAAATTTTCTATAGCTTGGAAAATTACAAGAAATTAAACCCATCTCCAAATTTATGTTGTACATAACATATAAATTCCTCATGGCATTCGAATTCGAAAATGAAGGATTTTAGCCTTAAAACCATATAAAACAATTGTCAACAAATTTGTTTAAATATATCATATCATTAAATTCAAGCATATCATCATCAAAATCATCATAATGGTATTAAACTTAAACCCGAAATCATATGATCTTTAAAACAAAAATAGAAATGGTTTTGATTATTACTCACCTTGATTAGGATAAGGAATTTGAGATTTGATCCTTGATTAATTCCCTTAGCTTGATTCTTTAGCTTCAGATGAATTTCTTTTCTTTTTCTCCTAAGTAATGGCTAGCTTAAGCTTTAGGTTTACTTTTGAGTTTCTTCGAAAAAATGAACATGTAGAGAAAATGAAAACGCGGGT
Source organism: Allium cepa (assembly GCA_030765085.1). NCBI lineage: Eukaryota > Viridiplantae > Streptophyta > Magnoliopsida > Asparagales > Amaryllidaceae > Allium > Allium cepa. The sequence continues at coordinate 502,382,452 of CM060944.1, read as the reverse complement.
TTTGAGTGTTATAGGATCATGGTGGAAATTCCTATAATACCCTTGCGTTTTAATCGCACGAATTAGCATATAAAAATGTTCGTAAGCCCATTCTTTATTTTTAATTAATTAAGCACGACCTCAATTTGAATTTTCAAATCTCAATCCTATTTAATTTATCTAAGTAAATCTCCTGAATAATATTATTAAAAATTAGAGGTGTTATAGAAGTCTATTAGTTAGCATTATATCCAATATATATATTTAAATAAACTCGCATTTTATTTAAAATATTTTATATTTAATTAATTAATCATATTAATTGATTTTATTCAATGATTAAATATGTCTCATATATTCATAGTAACATGACATGATAACATAATGATGTATAAACATATGTATAACTATATATATACATATAGATATTACGATTTATATCTGTTGTATATACATATATGTTATCCTTACATATGCATATGATAATTTCATACGGATATCGAATATATATATAATATGTGTATGTTGTTCATATATAGATATTTATTGTATCTTACATATATATGTAGTTTAGACATTTATATGTGTATGTAAGTTACATATATTACCAAATAAATTAAACTAAGATATATACTAATCAAAGAACAATGGATGGAAAAATTTTCATTATTTCTTTTGACCAAGAAATATCTAATTGGTAACTAAAATAAATGGGAAATCCTTCCACTTTCCTCTCTTTTAAAACCCTAACTAAAATCAGCCAAATTATATACTATAATTTATATATAACATATTTAATTGTAGCCAAAAATAAGCGAATAAGAGTTTCGATATTACACAAATTGTAACTTGCATAAAATGATCAAAAGGCTATACCAAACACAAAAAAGATAAATAGATTTAACATATTATTATATACATATATATATATATATATTTAATTTTAACTTTATAAATAAAACAACACACACACGCACGCATGCATACACATATACGTATGTATGTATATAATATAACCAAACATCCAAACAATTATAAATTAAGTTTATGTAAATTAATATATATAATCTAAAATAATTAATAGAAATTTTTTTAAATTTTTTTGACCAAAAGACAAAAATATATCATAATTTAAAACAAATTTAGGACATTAATTTTTAGAACCACATTTACATACATGCTTGAATTTGTTTTTTTAGTTGTTATAAATTCCATATTTGTAGTCGAAATCGTCCATCATAGACTCTAGATCATGGAAGGCCAGCTAAGAGCTTAGATTCGCAAAATTAGGAAGGAAGGAGGAGTTAATTCTATGCACAAAATCATGTCGGCACTGACCAAAATATAGTCGGTACCAAGCATATTTGCTCGTCATTAAAATGCTTGCTTCCCCTTACTTGTCTATATCTTAAGCTTCCAAACTCAAAGGTGGGTCCCACTATTGACTACATCTCGGTACCGACCATTATTTATATGCTTCAATTCATTTCAAACTTCTTATGCCACTTTATTCCATCTACCCAAGCATCCCACAAAATGTATAATCCATTTCATCTTCGTCTTGAAGTGTAGATTCACTCAAGAGTTGCTCGGTTAAAATGCTGGATAACACTTACCCCCTGAATTATGCTTTCATGAAAACAAAGCATGCTTTGGATCAAAATAAGCGATGTAGTCTCAGCTACACAAGGGTCACAAATCAGTCAATCATTATCTTTAAAGCATCGTGTCTGTTCCAAGAACATTTGTTCATCATTTCATGGCGTATCATTCTTTTTCTACAATAGAGTTAGACAACTTAACTTTTTGGAAGTTACATCATGTCACGATCAGGTAAGCTTCCTTCAATTTTCTTTTCTTTCTTCTTCTGTTTTTTAGAATGGTAATAAAAATATGTCAACCATGTCATATCGGTAGTGACATGATTTCTAACATATGCTATATAAATTTCAGCATTTAAAAACTTTTCCTTCATTTAAATTCATTTTCTAAGCACACATAGTCTTCGCTAAGTACCCTTAATTTTCTAGTCACCTCTATCTACGACCTTCCCCACCTACATTGCCATTGCCCATTCTCATTGTTGACATCATTGACAACTCATCGCAGTCGACTTCACAACCATTGACTTCAATTCGGGACCGAGTTAATCACCCTTTCCTTTGTCCCATATCTCGATTTGATACATAGATGGGTCTTCGATCTCAACCTTCATGTTGTGGATGTCATCACCGCTATCGTTGTCGTTGTTGTCAACAAGCCGATGTTCATCCAAAGCCAACCTCATGTCATCGCTCCACTATACTTGGTGAATTAGGATGATGGTTTTGGAGATGGCTTTGAAAGATTTGCACCAAGAAACTTTAGACATGCGTCTAAGTTTTCACTTTACTAGTTGTTAGCCCCAAGTTTCCAAGGCCGTTACCCACGTTCTTTCCAAGGTCGAGTATTAATTTCCCATGAGTAATGAACTTTCATAAATGATAATGGGGCGATCAATCTCATTAAGCCTTGGTTGAATGGGAATTGTCGACTCGATCTCGATGAGATGGTTCTGAGGAAATGTCACATCGAATGCATTCCGGCATCCGAATGGAACTTACATGTCAATGCTTCAAGTTGAAGTTACAATCCCATGCTTTTGCAAATAAAACTCCACATCGCTCTAGAAAAAATTCCATTATCGTACTCTCTGCGATAACGGGTAAATCCGACACATAGTTTCATCGTGGAATGTAGCTCATTTGCCAGCATGCATGGGCTATCTACACATAGTGTTCACGTACACTGTGCTTTGAACATGGGACACACACTGCGTAGAAAAAACTTCACACTTCATCGGTCTGTGCGTAGAATCCAATTTCTTAACACATTCCGACATCCGTTGGATTATGTACATTGGTTACACGAGTTTTGATTGAAATAATTCATTAAAGTAAAACATACCAGACTGTGTTCACCATCAAGCTTTTTAGTTCAAAATAAACAAACGATCTCCTCGCCTTATAGTATATACTGGCACTTCTACCCCATTAGAGGTGGTCTCTTCTACAACTCAAGCTTCTACGTCCACCCCACCTAAGGTGAGGCATTCTATAATCCGAGAACTTCAACTTAAGGCCCTTCCAACCGAATAGCCTCACAAACAAGCTCCTCCATTGAATGAATGATCTTTCCTAATAGCCTTAGATAATCCCCATGATTAGACACCATCTAAGCTAACTATAAAGGCACTTCATTCAATATGTCTCAAACATGGGATTCTCAAGGATGAGGTCCTCCTACCAACGCTAGACCAACGGGCTCATCTCCGGCCTTCGGGCGCTACGACATGTGATGGTAATGTATTTCATCTTCACCACACTCAACTTGATTGTAAAGAAATCTTAGATGCCAATTTTCTTCCATAATTTTGAATCAACAAATTTAAGCTGCGTTAAGTCTACCTTGGAGAAGCGGCCATATCGCCAGATGCTTACATAGCCTTGTAATTGCACTTCAACTATTTTTTGAAATGTCGAAGTGATTTTTGTAAATAAATGGTAATCAAATTCAAATAGCAAAATAATAAAAATAAAGAACAAAGAAAATTTTCATGGTTCGGATTATAGTCAATCATACTACCATGGGATAATCGACTATATATTTTTCCTTTTGATATAAATTATAATGTCCTAGTGGCATACAATATTTTTTATTTTCCTTATTTTAGGAAGAAGAAGAAGCTGAAAAAGAAGATCCACTTTCTTTGTCCTCTAGTATTCCTTTTTATAGTATGAAAAGTGCATTGCTGGTTGTCATGATTGACTTTAATCTTTTCTCTCCAATCACCACCTTCAAATTTTGCCACTTATCATTTATCTACAATGCCAATTCGTTGTGAATTAATTAATGATAGGTTTTTGGTGAGAAATCATGACTTTGGCGAGATCTTGGAAATTCAAAGTAGAATGCCTGAATAATTCAAGCGGAAAGCCCAAGTCTGTATGGGTCGGTCTCCTCTCTCTCAGTATGGCAAATGTCTTGAGAGGAATGGTAGGGGATCTCCCCATAGCTTTGCTATATTGTTGATGTGTATGAAGAGATGCAGCGGTGAATATTGCATGGTGTTCAGATCGCACTGTCTTGTTGATACTTTTGCTATCTTTTCTTGATCTGATAATGTGTTGGGTCGGAATGGAGTAGCAATTTCTCATTCTGCTTTAAAGTTTGACTTGGCATATGCTTGGAACATGCTTGAGGCTATTCATGATTTAAGTCACCTTCTGAGCAAGTATGCTTTAACTGCCGATGAGGGAGAAGGAACTTCACACCTATTGTTTTCTTATAAGTTTGGATTTGTGTCGAGGCATTTTTCGAGTGGCCCTATATACAGCCCCTTTAGAGTGCTTTTGGGTCCATGCGATACTGTCTAGTTCCCTTTAGTATATGTTGGAGAGAACTATTCCTATAGGCATTGACAAAATGTGAGCTTTAGAAGTTTGGTTACCTTAGTACATCTAGCACTACTTCTTACACCTCAATTCTCTTTATGTCTTTGATTTTGGATATGGCCACTATGGCTTGGCTCTATTTCCTTATAGGTGAAGTGTTTGTCTTTTGCCGCGGTCCCATGGTTATGGGGCTCGGAACGGGTTAAGTGTCGTGACTTCAAATAGTTTCCTTGTTTAGTACAAACTTAATTGATTCACTTTCGTTTACTTTTCCCCTAATCATCTTGACACGAATGTGGCTTCCATGATCTTACGGTCTGCCCTATTTTCCTTTGCTGCAGCTTGTGGTAAGAATGGATATAACACTTGCCCCCTAAGTCTGCGATGACTGAAGGTCGGAGTAGACTTGTTGTCTTAAACACCTAGTCTGTGTGTCTAATCAGTTTTGCCTAATTTATCTTTGTACTGGGGAAAGTCTATTCTTCTGTACTCACATTTAATGCTCTTGTACATGGGTCATTCCCTTACTGGGCTATCTTCAAACAGCTGTTCACTTTGGCTTTTCATTTTTCATGACAGATTTTTATAAATCTTTGCATTTATTAATTCATAAAAACCTTTGATAACTCCAATCATGTGGCCATTATTCAAATTGAGGTATGTACATTCTTTATTCATCTTCCCCAAACTTTCTTTTTCTTTTTATATCCTTTTATCTAAAAGAACTGCTATTAGGTAAATTTCTAATTTAGGGGTATTTTGATAGATTGACCATATGAGAAATTGTTTTGATCCCCGTTCATCCCTTCTTAGAAGTAATCTTTAGAAATTTATCATGGATTCTTCATCGTCTTCCTATACATTTCCTCCTTCTAAGATCACTCGCCTGGATGAGGCTACTGGTATTGGCAATTTGGTTTTCTAGCTATGCGGTTAGGGTTCCAGAGTCTCATAAATGCATTAATACACCGCCGGAGGGATATACTACCATCACTTTCGAATATACCCAGTGTGGGTTGTATCTGCGCATGCATTCGATTATCCATCAATGGCTTGCTACACTAGATGTTGCTCCAGTTCAACTTTCCCTTCATTCGCATACTCTTATTTTGGTCACCTTCATTCTTTATGCTGAAATTGGCACCAATGTCGCTAGTAAGGAACTTCGATTTCTTTTTGAAATTGGAAAGAACCCTATGAAGGGAGGTGATGGCTTCTATTATCTCCAATCTAGGGAATCGGTTTTTCCTAATGTCCTAAGTAGACTGAAAACGATTCGAATTCTATTTCTTTATTTTGAATTTTGAAAACTTTCCTTCTTTCTCCTATCAATATTCTGTCTATACCATCTCTTAAGAGGAAAATGAGCAGTTATATAATTTTCATAGGCAATAGATTTTGGGATTGGCGAAAAAGGACAGAAAGATAAATAATTTTTCAATAGGCCGAAATTGATTGAGCATCTTTACTGGTCCTCATCATACATTCTCTCATAGCATATTTAAGCCAGCTTCCTCCTCTATTAAATCTAGGGGTATTAGTTGCCTGTAATAGATTTTAGAAATTGACATATCTGTAATTTTAATTTTTTTATCTTTCTACTTGTGTAGATACTATGGATGCCGAGGCTACTGCTAAACTTCATACTTCCTTGACGGGGACAAAGAAGAAAAACTCAAAGAGGAAGACCAAGGGATCCAGTGATTCTCTCATTGCTTCGAAAGATTAAATGTTTCTCTTTCTACTTCAAATATTCTTCCCCTTCCGGACGTAGAGAATCTCCCTCCTCTTATTGTCGCATCTATTGGACCAATTGCTTCTTCCTTGCTTGGTGATCCTCCCCCCAATGCGGGTGTATTGACCACATCTGGGGTTGTCATCTCTGTTTTAATAGAGATAGTTGGTAGAACTACACAAATCATTCCCTCCCCTTTCTACTCTAGCTTCTAAGACATCTACTTCTGCTGTCCTGTCGGAATTTAAGAAGCGTTGTCTTATGTGAGTGATCATATTTTCTTCCTTTTTCTTCTTTAAGTTGCTAGTTTATCACTTATTTTATTTGAACTTCACTTTTTTTTAGTGTGCGGCCTTGATGGTGATGGCAGGTTTGACGAAAAGTGCCGAAGCCTTGATTTTGGGTCGAATGGCTAAACTCAAAGTTGACCTTGCTTTAGCTAATATTGGGAAGACCGCATAGGCTTTTGCTAAGGCCACGGCCAACAAGAGAAGGTTAGAGGTTCTAGAGTGAAGCCAAAGTTGCTGAGGATGCTTAGGCTTCTAAAGTGCAGTAGTTGAGGGAGAAGGATGACGCACTTGCCAAGGTTGAGAGGGAGATGAAGGCAGTAAAGGAGGAATGATCACAATCGAACAAAGACCTTGACGTAGTCACTTCTAATGCGACCTATGGTTTTTATGCTTCAGCCAAGCTTATTTTGAGGGTAGAGGTCAAGCCTGATTTCTTGGAGGATAAGTTTGTGGTTGCTTCAATTTATGAGTAATTCTAGTGTAGGTGAAAGGAGGAAGGGTTGAAGAGCAAATTGTTGACCCAAACTGTTCTAGGCACCCTTTCGAGGAGGACATGGCTAAGATTGATAGAGATCGAGGGAACTTGCAACCTTTGGATAAGGGCACAACATCTGCAAGAAAGGTTAATCAACATTCTTCCATCGAACTAAATGATTAATCCCGCATTTGTTGTTGCGTTAAGACTTTAGAGTTTGTTCCAATGTTTGTGATGAAACATAGTATTCGTCAAATGATCGCATTTTCCCAATTATTTTGTTTAGTATTTTGGAGATAATGTTTTCGAAAAACTGTTAAGGGGGACTGAGGCTAAGCTCGAAAAACAAGCTTTAGATCGTCTAGGATTAAGTGCTGCAGCTATGTGCAGGTGTGAAAAAGAGCTACAAAAAACATTCATGGAGCTTAAGGATAAGACGCAAGAATTATTATCCCAAATAGATCAAGTGGTTCGAGAGAAAGAGGCCCTTGTGATTTTGTGTTGTGCCGATGGTGATATATATTAGAAAATGGTTCGTTTCCCCTTGATAGTCCTTACCTAGAGTGGTTTAGGCTTAAGCTTCGGACCTTGGTTAACGAATGACCTTTCCATGTCTTTGTTAAATTACATATGATTTTCAAGTATGCGGACAAGTAGAGATGATGTAATAAGTAATGGATGTTTTAGTGTTGAAACTCAGTCTGTTATGTTTTCATACTGTAACTACGTTTTATTCCAATAGTGATTAAGTTGATTCTTTTCGAGCTCTGTTCAATATTAATTGTGTTTATTGCTAGGACATTTCTGAAGATGAAGTTACCCAACTTAGATGCAAAATTGAGAAGCTTGAAATAGAGCCGAAGCTTAATCGAGAAGAGCTTGCAAACGCCAAGAGCACGCACAAACGTCAGCATGATTGTAATAGAAGACTACATGCGGGGGGACGCTACATCAAGCTAGAGGGGATAAAGCAGACCGTAAAGGCGGGTGAAGAATTCAACGGTATTGTTTATAGAGAAGAGATTGCACAGTACAAGAAACAAGTGGAGGACATGTAAGGAGAGTTTGCTAGAATGTTTGGTGTTTAGGAGGCTGAAGAACATGGGAGGATGATCTAGTGCCCCACTTGAGTACCGCTTCTATTCCTCCTACGGGTTCTGGATCTTCTTATGTTTGTGATGATGGATGGGAGATCATTTCTAGCAGATTATTTGGTGATTTTTCATATAAGAATACGAAAACAAAGTCTTAGTTATTTGAGATCCTGAATGGTACCAGGAGAAGGGCGATAATAAAGGTGTATGAGCATGAGGAATCATTGCAGATTTCTCAAGATAGGATTGCTTCTTGCTTGAATAACCTTGAGCAAGATAAAGTTAAAAATAAGAGGGCTGAAGCTTTACTATAATGGTCTCGAGACGTCTTGTACTTCTTCTACCCCATATTGGAACAAATTTTTCTGAATGACAAGGGAGATATTGAGGTGGCAATTGGCTAACCTATAGATTATTGGGTAGGAGCATGCTATGTCACTTGTCATATATTTGTTGTTAGCACGACCTTAGCTCTTGCTCCTGCTCTTTAGGCATCGTTTTAGTTCTTAACCGCTAGTGTCTTAGGATAAGAAGAGTATTTTTTGCAATTTGACAATGTTTTTTTCATCATATAGAAGTTTGTTGACTAACTTTTCTTTATAGAAATTACAAAATTCTGATTGGTTTTATTTTGGTTATTTATATTATTATTTAATTATGATATGTATGGAATTATTTAACCTTTTTTCGGCTAGCTTCTCTCAATTAGGGTTCAAAGGTAGCCGCTCCTCCGAAGAAGTTAGATTCGGCTCTGCTTAGAGTAGCGGAACTAGAAGGCATAATAAAGAATGCAGAGGGCATATATAGGGCTACATATAAGGATGAAATCAAAAGTCTAAAGAAAAGGATATTGGAGATGGACATAGAGATTGCATTGCGCATAAGCACAGAAGACAATCCTCTAATGATCTCAGCCACCCATGCCTTTCTCAAGTCGGATGCAGTTCCTATGCTCCTGTCTTGAGTTGACCCAAATGAGATCCTTAAATGGAAGAACGATGTGAAGAACTACTATGTGGTTAAAGTTAAAGAATTATTATAAGGGAGAATTAGGCCGCCAGATACTTGGTTTTCACCATTCAGATCTATCGAGGATGAATTCTTCGGTCCTTTCTCTAGGGATGTTGAAAAACAAGGTAGCACCTCTTGGACGAAATTGAGAGGACCAGGAAAGTGGCCATGAGGCAAGTTAATGCCTTAAAAAACAAAATATACAATTTGGAGTGGGAGGCACGATTAGATTCTATCGCGGCTTCTCAAGGTGGTTTGGATAGGGCATCTCTTTTGGAAGAGCTTCATACAAAGAAAGTGAAGACAAAAATAGCAGAAATTGGCCGACAATGTGCAATTGACGTTTTCAAGTGTTTCTGGCCTGGACTTGATTTTCCTTATTGTATAATCAGGCTGATTATGAGTATAGGTCCTAAGACTATGAAAAGGTCTGGGCCGGTGCTAATTATGATCCTCTGTTTCGTCCCGCTACTCTAGTCATGGTAGGGCTACCCGTCCTCAGTCATCAGTTATGATTACTAAGCTGGAAAATTGATTTTATGCCTTTCACTCAGTAGATTGTCTTTCTCAGTTCACAACATTGCATTTCCACAGATTGTAACGACATAATGAGGCTATGCCCAGTTTATTTTCTGGATCTAGACTAGATTCGTAGCTTAATTTGTTATTTTTTGTAATTCGACCTAAATTGTTACCTTTTGTAGATTACCTGCGGGTATGTAAAAATAATCAACATTATTTTAGTAGACATGTACGATCATAATCAAGTATTAATAAGCCAGTTTTCTGACATATACCTGGCAAGCTCTGAGTAGCTTCTGGATGCGTACTCGACTGACAACTTTGTGTTACATTCCATGCATTGTGCTTTTTCCCATGCTTAGGATAAGCTTTCGAAGCAGCATATGCTTTTTGGTTGTGACTAGGCCGTGGTCATTTCCTGCATATTGATGTGATCCAATCCTTTATCTAGGTGTAGCATCCTGTGTTGGCCTGATCATATGTGCGATATGACATGCTCCCTTGTTTGAGGGCATAATACTCTTTTTCTGGTCTAACTATGGGTTAAATATGACCAGCCCCTGTTTGGGGGCATAATGCCCTTAGCCTTATGCTTGATCGTACACCTAGTGTGACATGCCCCTTGTTCGGGAGGCATAACGCCCTTAGCTGCATGCTTGGTACGACTTGCCTTCTTATTCGAGGGCGTGCTGTCACATTCCTCATTTTGAGGCCCATAATTAACTGCTACGGATGCCGCAGTCATCCATAGTTATTAATTCCCAATGACAAAAAGCGACTATGCTAGGCATATTATTAATCAGAAGCACATGAATATAAAGAAATTTCAAACACAATTTAATAAAAAATATTCACATTTCATTTCATAAATGATATTTCATATTCATTACATAATCTCATTTGCAACCCACGTTCAGAGAAAATATAACTACTATAACTTACTCCGAGAGTGACTATAAGGCCCCAACTTTTTGACCCTCGAATGTAAACATTAATATATTCATTGTATTCGTGTACCGAGCACCCAAGTGCTGGAATGCCAGAAAGTTAGGGTAAAATAAAAGGAAAGAAGAATAAAACAAGAAAGAGATAACATTTTGTTCATTCGGGTTTGATTGTGTCAAAGCTCTCGAAATCTCACAAAGGAACGATAATATATAACATTAAAGGAACGGTACAAAGGGTTACTCTTAATCTCACAATATCAGAATTACTAAAACCTAAGTACTATCATCAGCCTAGATAGTTATAACCACCTGTCCTTACAATGTTGATGTTATCTCGCTTTTTGGCAAAGCCGTGATACCAAAAGATCGATCGGAAACCGAAGATAGTTCGTCTCAAAGATTGGATGTACATTGCTTCGCTATGGATATCGATGAATTTTTTCCGAGCCCGGATTAGGCTATAATTGATAGGACATGACAAGCAAAGCCATGAAAGCCAGTGTTTCAAATTTCAGGATAATCGGAGTTCGTATGAACGAGATATGATCGATGCAAGTTAGCTAAAAAACACACAGTTCGTATCCATCGAATAGTTGAGGAGATGCTCATTTTGAATCGATGGGATTCGTATCCATCAATTCGTTTTGTTCGAATCCATCAAGTTCAACATGCTTCGAATCGATCGAGTTCGAATCGATCAGGCATGATGTCGGTCAGTTCGAATCGATCGGTTTCGAATCGATCGAATAGGCATCGCCTCAGCATGTTCGTATCCATTGAGTTTAGAGCAGTTCGAATCCATTAGGAAGTCGTGCATTTGTCTATTCGAACCCATCAAAGTCGTATCCACCAAGTTCGAATCGATGAAGTTCGCATCGATCAACCCATACCGCTTCGCATCCATCGATGCACCATCCATAAACCTTAGTTCGTATCGAGGCATTGGTCGAATCCATCAGAGAACCTTGGTTCGTATCCATCAGTTTTTCTCACTACGTATCCATCCACCTCCATCGATACGAAGTGGGCGAACTACGAACCGAAGCGAAGTACATGTCATTGGTGGATTCGGGCAATACAACTGTCATCAATACAAACGAGGCGAAACTCATGGAGTCGAAGCGGTCAACTCGGAGCAAAAGGTGGATCGATGCGAGATGTGCGCGCCATGTCGTCTTGAAGGCACGTGCGTCCATCGATTCGAATGGATGGATTCGAAGTGATCGAGTCGAAGTAAGCAGCCAACCGAAACATATCAGCTCGTATCGATCATATCTCCCAAACCGCTGATCCAAATGCGACGAAATTTTCACAGTAGCTTCCATACAAGGTAAAGATTGTCCCTGCCAAGTTTCAGCTCGATTGGATCATTTTTTGATGGATACAAAATGATTTCGTATCATCTCAGATCGAGTTGAAACTTGGTGGGGTCGGTCACGTGGGTCCACTCACGTGCCAGAAAAAGTCTCCTGAAGTTTGAGCGAGATCTAGGCCTCCTATGCCTATAAATAGCACCACCTACAGAAAGGGGATCTTTTGGCCATTAACGCCTAGACTCTGCCGGATTCAATCTACTCTTCAATAATGCTGTTGTAATCAAGTATCAGAGCTATAACTTGCTGTAGCCCGCTGTAGTTGACTGAACTTATCAAGTGAATCAATAAAATCATAAGCTTCAGAGTGGACGTAGGCAAGATCGCCGAACCACTATAAATCTTGTGTTTATGATCGTTATTGCTGAATTATTATGATTGCTATTGCTTAGATCTGAGTTTTGTATTGATAATTGCTGATTTGTGTACATAAACGGGTGCTTTCACGATATCGGGTGTTTGTGGCCAATTTTGACGCAAACATTTTGGTGCTTTCACTGAGAAGAGATAACTCAAGGATTCTACCGTTTGGAAGTTGAATTTGAAGATCTAAGAACTCAGATCTAAAAGCTATGACAAAGCAAACAAGTAGAAGGCAGAGGCCAGAGAGAAGTGAACATGAAGGAAGTCAAAAGGCTTCTTCAAAAGCGAATCAGGCATCGATCCTACATGGGGGTACCACACTTGGAGCATGTTGATCCAACCCCAGAGAGACAGAGAGATAAGGGTATCTGAGCAACCTGGTGGTAGTAGAGGAATGAACTCTCAGCCAAGGAGCAGGTAAAATTCCCTCCTGAACTCGAGGGGCAGGTCGAAAGCGATGAACAAGTCGCAAACCTCTCACTAACACGGTTAAATCATTTACACATGTAAGCGATCGCGCACGATCCATAGGCATGCTCTGAATGACTACTAACCGCACTATAGTAAGAGTTTACGCTTTGACATCCTCGTCTTGCTCTTGCTTTGATTTTGATTTGAACATTCATGTTGTGGAATTCGTATGATCATTGCTTTGATATCTGTAATCCTATAAAAGAATTTACTTGTATGCCCGTTGGATCGCGAACGGTCCACGAGCACCTCTTGTATGGCGATAAACCGCCGAAGTCTTTGATTCAGAAACTCCCCGGAACACAAAATCTGGCATCGATAATACTAAGTCCCCGCCGGGCACACATAATTTGCCTCTAACGGCACACTACCTCAAACGGTCACAACTTGCCTCGAACGGCACCCGACCTCGAACAGTCACATTTCGCCTCGAACGGCACACGATCGCGAATGATGACAATTTGCCTCGAACGGCACCCGACCGCGAACGGTCACGATTCACTTATTATGTCCGACCTCGAATGGTCACAATCAGCCTTGAACGGCACTCGATCGCGAACAATCGATATCCGCCGCGAACGACATACGACCGCGAACGGTCCCATCTCATCATTCGCTGCGAACGGCATCGACCGCGAACGGTCCCATCTCATCATTCGTCGCGAACGGCATCGACCGCGAACGGTCCCATTCCATTCTTCGCCGTGAACGGCATCGGCCGCGAATGGTCCCGATTCATCTCAAATGACACACGATCCCGAACGATCATCATTTGAGGTCATATGAAACTATCAAGTTCTTTACAGGTTGTTGACAGGATATGAAAATCCAGCCCAAAGCATTGCAAAACACAGCTTCCTACCGCAAGGCATGTTTTGGGGGGCAAATATTATCCCGCTTTTTGGCAAAGCCGTGATACCAAAAGATCGATCGGAAACCGAAGATAGTTCATCTCAAAGATTGGATGTACATTGCTTCGCTATGGATATCGATGAATTTTGTCCGAGCCCGGATCAGGCTACAATTGATAGGACATGACAAGCAAAGCCATGAAAGCCAGTGTTTCAAATTTCAGGTTAATCGGAGTTCGTATGAACGAGATATGATCGATGCAAGTTAGCTAAAAAAACACACAGTTCATATCCATCGAATTGTTGAGGAGATGCCCATTTCGAATCGATGGGATTCGTATCCATAAATTCATTTTGTTCGAATCCATAAAGTTCAACATGCTTCGAATCGATCGAGTTCGAATCGACCAGGCATGATATCGATCAGTTCGAATCGATCGGTTTCGAATCGATCAAATAGGCATCGCCTTAGCATGTTCGTATCCATTGAGTTTATAGCAGTTCGAATCCATCGCTCGTATCCATCAGATTTGTATCCACCAGGTTCGAATCGATGAAGTTCGCATCGATCAACCCACACCGCTTCGCATCCATCGATGCACCATCCATAAACCTTAGTTCGTATCGAGGCACTTGGTCGAATCCATCAGAGAACCTTGGTTCATATCCATCAGTTGTTCTCACTTCGTATCCATCCACCTCCATCGATACAAAGTGGGCAAACTACGAACCGAAGCGAGTACACGTCTTTGGTGGATTCGGGCAATACAACGGTCATCGATACAAACGAGGCGAAACTCATGGAGTCGAAGAGGTCAACTCGGAGAAAAAGGCGGATTGATGTGAGATGTGCACGCCACGTCGTCTTGAAGGCACGTGCATCCATCGATTCGAATGGATGGTTTCAAAGTGATCGAGTCGAAGTAAGCAGCCAACTGAAACATATCAGCTCGTATCGATCATATCTCCCAAACCGCTGATCCAAATGTGACGAAATTTTCACAGTAGCTTCCATACAAGGTAAAGATTGTCCCTGCCAAGTTTCATCTCGATTGGATCATTTTTTGATGGATACAAAATGATTTCGTATCGATCTTAGATCATGCTGAAACTTGGTGGGGTCGGTCGCGTGAGCCAACTCACGTGCCAGAAAAAGTCTTCCGAAGTTTGAGTGAGATCTGGGCCTCCTACGCCTATAAATAGCACCCTGAAGCCTACAGAAAGGGGATCTTTTGGCTATTAACGCCCAGACTCTACCGGATTCAATTCTACTCTTCAATAACGCTGTTGTAATCAAGTATCAGAGCTATAACTTGCTGTAGCCCGCTGTAATTGACTGAACCTATCAAGTGAATCAATAAAATCATAAGCTTCAGAGTGGACTTAGGCAAGATCGCCGAACCACTATAAATCTTGTGTTTCTGATCGTTATTGCTGAATTATTGTGATTGCTATTGCTTAGATCTAAGTTTTGTATTGATAATTGCTGATTTGTGTACATAAACGGGTGCTTTCACGATATCGGGTGTTTGTGGCCAATTTTGGCGCAAACAGTTGATATATACAATACTGAAATGCAGCAGAAATAAGAATACTTGGTAGATAATCATCCATCTCTTCTCAATATGCTCCAGGAATCCAATGCTGAATCTTGAAATATATATAGGTTGACTCAAGGATTATAAGAAAATAACACCCAGTATGGCAAACTAGCATGAGAAACTTAAGAAACAAGTAATAAGTAATAGTAATCATTGAGACCACATGGATTCCCATAATGGTTTTCTCCTCAAAGAAACCCAACCATTCATTAAGTTTAACATATAGTGATATGATATATAATGTCTATAGTGTAGCACATAAATCATACCAAGTAGTTGCCGTGTGAACACCACAACAATAATAGGTATATAATCAATACCATTAAGGTGCGTTCGAATAATTGATTTTCCATGGAGATCTCCTCGGATCTAACCAAATCCAAACTCCTACACAAAGATCAGAGATATCCTTCCGAGCAACGTACATTTCTAGGGAATGTACTATAGGAAATGCATAACTGGCCCATGCCTAGAAAATTGTGGTTATCGAATATATTATTCCCGTATGCATGTTCGTAAACAACACTAGATTGAGTGGTGCTGCACCCTTAGGATTGATAAAATGTTACGTTCCCGTTGGCTATGCATCCTATCTCTGGTTTAATTATTTTCAATGTCGAGGCTACGTTCGACATCTCTCTCTCGAGTCTTCATCACTCAAACAGATCACAATTCCCCAAATGGATTCCCATATATCAAATAGATCATGAATCACTACATGAATTCGAGCATCTCAAACAGATCTCGAACCTCCACATAAATTCCCCATATAAGTCCTCCGACGAAGGCTAAGGCTGTCCTCTCTCTTGAAATACTCCTTAAGATAGATACTTCCACATGATAGCATCATTCAAATTGTTAACGATGACCTCCCCCTTAGACTTTAACCTTAGGATTGATAGTTCAACTCTATAATATTTCACTTTACAACCACTTCCAAAACATAGAACTCGTATACTAATTTTGAAGTGGTATTCGATAAATAAAACACTAATCGATCCGGCCTCTTCAAAACTAATTCGATGAATTTATAGCTAACTCAATTCTGGTTCTTTCAAAAGTAAGTGAAAGCTAGAGAAGTTTCGTACCAATGCTCCTCCCCAAGGTTCTCATTGATATGAGATCATGAAGGCTTTTAATAACTTCTTAAGTCAATATTAGGTCAAGTTCGATATTCAACTAATCAACTACCTTGTCAAAACAATTGTTTATACAAATCACGATTCATACGCTTAACTCGTTTTTGACATTCCAACTCAACTATTCCTTGCCCAAGAGTGAAGCCGGGTAATTTTGAGCACTGGTTACATCAAGCCTTGCTTAGACACTAAATTCTTGAATTCCACAAATAGATAAGTCTACCACGTCGTTTTTTAGTTTTAAGTATAATATTAATGATTTTCATAAACAAGAAGAAATCAACATGATTAACATGTTTTCGATATTTTCCAACCTTTTATTCCTCGGCAAAGAGGGAAGCCCGATAGATTAGAGCTCTAATTCTTTGTCCCTGCTCGAGATCAATCTAAACTCTCATAAATATTTAAACCTTACTACATCGACTTTTAGTGTTAAGTATAGTTAATTACTTTTCAAACAAGTAATGAAACAATTTAACCGTTTGGCTAGTAATTACTAACTCTTTTATAAATCATTGGTTTAAAATTTAAAACTGGATACTTAATAAAACAATTTAAAACGTATGATATTTGCATGTATAAGAAATTTTCCCAGATATTTATATAAGATATTTATACTTTTAAAATACTTGTAGATACTTATAATAGTTTTTAAAACATTCATTTAAAATATTACTTGAAAGTAACAAGTTTGAAAAATCATTAAGAACTTGAAAACAACATGTTTTCAACATATTTTTCAAATATCTCTTTTTAAAAATTCACTTAATTTTTAAATACTCAAAAAGATCTCAAACCACATTTAAAATACTATAAAAATAATTAAAAGCCTCTTGTAAAATGAATGAAACAAAATACTTAAATCTAAATATCTTTTCAAAACATTTTAAGTCTAAAAATCAATTCTAAACGGGACAGTTTTGAACTAGTGATGTTTTGGCCACTTTTCCTTACGTTACATAAATTTTTACTATTTAAGCTTTTAATAGCAATAAACATACATATAGAAAATTATAAATATGGCAAGAAACACTTAAGGATCTCTCGACAAAGTTCCATATCAATTGCCAAAAATTAGGCAATTCCAAACTTCATCTATAACGACTATCGCTAAAATGCACTTTCAAATCCGAGTCCGATCTAAACCGAAGTCCATTTATAGCCTTTGTGCTTTGTTCAAGGTCTTGTCTCAAGTCAAACAATTTCATTCAAGTCCATTCCAAGTTCGTTCAAGTCTATATACATGGATCACGTATGTCACTTACTTCTAATGTAAGAATTCAACCAATGTTTTAATATAAGTTAACAGCAATTCAATCAACATAAACACAAGACATACCAACATACTGTAACATTCCCCACTCTGAGGCCTAAAATTAACTGCTACGGATGCTACAGTCATCCGTAGTTATTAATTCTCGATAACAATATGCGGCTACGTTAATCATCACAATGATCAGAAGCACATGAATATGAAAAAAAAATTCAACACGGCTTAATAACAAATTTTCACATCTAATTTCACAGATGATATTTCATATTCATTACATAATCTCATTCGTAAACCATCATTCAGAGAAATTATAATTACTACAAAATACTTAAAGAGCGACATATAACCATGCCCCCTTAGTTGATCAGAGTCAGATACTTGGTAATTGTACAACATTGCCTTTACATCCAAATAGGCAAAACCAAACTACACAGCGAAAATAGATAAAGCTGCTAATAGCTAGATTGCCTCATACACGTCTCCAAAAGCTTAGTCATCTAACTGGAACCTAAAAGGCCTTACTTCAACCTACTCAAATGAGTACCCGAGAGTTTAAAAGGAAAAACAAAAACTTCAGCTCATACAATAGTCTGATGTGAATAATAACCTACCACTTTGAACCAAATAGATATCTAGTGAGACCAAGCCGCTGAGCGGAATGCATTTTCCTCTCAGCAGTATCGTATCAAAACATAATAACCATATATTATGCTCCTACAACCACAATATTTAGAACATAGAAAATAACATTTACAATCTTGCGATACATATTGGATTACCCATCCTAATTCATTAGATTATCCATTTTAATTTCAAATGACTACCCATCACAAAGTAAATTGAATATGCATCTCATAATTTTGTGTACTACCATCTCACATTAAACATATTCAGAATTATACAGACTATCCATCTTATACGTAATTATTACTTGGATTACCCATCCCCTACCACATCGACTACCCATCACATATGGTTTAATTATTCAAAGTTATGTAGACTATCCATGAAACATATTCCATTTAACTTAAAATGATGTGGACTATCTATTAAATATCCCATATTTTTCCTAAGATGGCCATGAACCCTTCATTATCCTTACAGAGACTATCCATCTCCACTATGATGTGGAATATTCATTTGACATCCCATAGTTTTCCTAGGTTGACTATGAATGCATCATTTAATAATTTAATTCATGTTACCCATGCGTTTAAATTTAATTCATGTTTCCCACATGTATCCCCTTATAGTTATAATATTTCAAAGTGACATACGTTGGTATCCCCAATTGGTCCAAGCTAAACAACGATATCCCCAAGGTTAAAAGTTGAAGCCAATGATATATTTAGTTTGTCGAAACCAACCTACTTCTATCCCTAATGATGGTGTCGACATCTATAATAAATAGCATTACTATTCCCAAGTTTAGAATCGAAGTCATAAAACAATAGGTTTGCCGTCCTTATTGAGTTAATAAAGATCAATGTCGAAGTTCATACATTGTTGCCCCCAATGATAATTTCAATGTTTACAAATTTAAAATGGCATTGGTATCCTTAATGACTACGTCGAAGTAGAAACATAAGGCTTTCTTCAATTAATAAAAACATACACACATGGGTTTAAACAACGTCGATCTCTATCCAAGGTAAAAACAAACTTAAATTCTTATAAAACCATGTCGAAGATAACGTTGTCGACTATCATAAATTATAGGCTATCCACCTAATAAAACAAAGCTTTGACTTTTATAAGTTGGATGGCTAACCACCGAAGATATATGGTCTTCAACCCTCTTAAAACATTGGTATGTTCGCCTGCTTATAAAACAATTTTGCCAATATAAAAAAAGCCTCTTCGACGTCAATAAAATCAAAAATAAGGCATGCGGCGTCTCCACTGCTTATATAAGTGACTCTGAAAGTGTTTAAAAAGAATTCTATGAAGCATCCTTCGAAAACATAGACAAAGAGGTATGACTTCGACCCAAATGATTTATGATGGCATAATTCCGCCTTATAGGTTGCCGTAGTTGTTCATTTCGACGCAGTTAGAAACATTCCATAACTATACAAGTAGTTATCCTATGTTTTCCACTTGAAGACATCAACACTTACGATGGAGGAGATCTTACACACGACACATTATAGATCTAGCATGGTATCATCGCAATTAACTAGAAAACTGAATTTTTGCTTAAGAAAGCATATGATTTTCACCAAATCCAATTTTTTGTCTAATTCCCATTGGATAAAATACTTTTATTAACATTCTTTTATGAAAAACTACCGCATGAAATTTACAAGTCCCAAAACATTTATCAAACTTAATTAATTAATATCCATAATTTGTTAACATTTAAAATACTTATCTTGCATAATATATTCAAAATAAATCGAAAGCACTTGGGAAAATTTTCAAAAATTCACAAAAATTGGAAAATATCCTTCTCTTTAATATATACAAATTTTGGATTCAAAAATCATATTTAATTATTTTAAATAATTAAAACGAGAAATCAAGCAATTTCATCCTTAGGAAATTCATAAAACTTTCAAATAAATTCAAAAAAATTTGAAATTAAATACCTATCAAAACGTAAATTTATACATCATAACAAAAATTTGTATCATTTGGAGACTAAAAAATTAGGGGTTTCCCTTAATACCCTTCCAAATAATTTCATAAAAATTCCATAAAACATTATTCTACCCAAATAATGATTATTCAATCAAAAATTGAAAAAACAAACAATATAAGTTCGGATATTATCCGTAGTCAAACCCTAAAATAAATAAAAGAGGTCGATTTTTTATTATACACCTTAGATTTAGATGTTGGAGTTGAGATTTGATTGAGCTTTAGTATCCCTAAGCTTCCTTCTCTTGAATCCTTAGATTTTGATTTCAAGAGCTTGAGCCACGGCCGACCTTGGCATTCTTTTGGTTGTTAGAGTTTGTAAAAATGAGAATGATATGAGGGAGAGAGGGTTTAAGGCAAATGATATGTCTATTTCCTATATTGCCCCTCTCACATGTTAAGTTTAAATGATCTTACTTAATTAATTAAGTATGGCACGACCTTATTAAGTTTCAAACCTCATTCTCCTTAACCATTTATATTATTCTATTTATTCTATCCAATTAGTTGTCTTGAATTATGTTTAACTAAAATAGGGCTGTTACAAGCTCTCCTACTTAAAGAATTTCATCCTCAAAATTCGGTAAGGACTACAAAACAAGCATATCAAACATGCAAACAATGCTAGTATATCCTAGTAGCAATCCAGCCTATATACAACAAATATAGAACATACCATCATAGCATCTTAGGATAAGTATCCATAATCATGTCCTCTACCTCCCAGTATAGTCTTTCTCATTGTCGCTACACTAGACTTTTGCTAATCTTACTGTCTTGTCCCTTAATTTCTTCTCATCTCTTGCTACGACCAGGACTAGTTGTGTTACAAAAGTCAAATTTGGTTCTACTACTAAATTTTCCAATGACGTCAGAGCAATAGTAGTCTTTGGATCATGCATATACTTTCGAAGATGAAAAAGATGAAATACATTATGGACACCTGCCAAACTGCTCTTTAACTCTACTCGATACGCTAGCTTTTCGATCCTCCCTATAATTAGGAACAGTCCAACATATCTTGGGCTCAGTTTCCCTGACTTCCCAAATCGTACCGCACCCTTCATCGGTGATACCATAATAAAACAATTTCTCCAACCAAGAACTTAAGATCCTTAACCCTTTTATCTGTGTAACTTTTCTGCCTAGACCAAGCTTCTCTCATCCTACCTCGGATTAACTCAAGCTTCTCTATGGCTTCTCTCACCATTTCTGAATTAAGGACCAATCTATCTCCGGTCTCCAACCAACATGCTTGTGATTTTCACGGCCTTCCATACAAAGCTTCGAAAGACGCCATTTCTATATTAGTCTGATAACTATTATTATAGAGAAACTCAATCAAATGCAAATGGTCTTTCCATGACCCACCAAAATCTAGTACACAAGCTCTCAACTAATCCTCGAGTATTTTATTGACTCTTTTTTTCTGCCCGTCTGTCTAAGGGTGATAAGCGGTACTCATCTTAAGTTTGGTACATAACACTTCTTGAAGACTCTTTCACAATTCACTAGTGAACAAGATATCTCCGTCACTGGCTATACTACTAGGATCTTATGCAGTCTAACCATTATGTTCTTCATAAACAACTTAGCCAATGCAGGCGTCGTTGTGATTGACTTAATAAGAATAAAATGGGCACTGTTTGTAAATCTATCCACCACAATCCATATATTTTTATTTCCCCTATTCGACCTTGGCAACTCGTCAATAAAATCCATAGATATCAAATCCCATTTCCAAACCAGTAAATCTAAAGGTTGAAGCAATCCGCTTGGCTTTTGATATTTGGCTCTCACTTGCTGGAAATTTGCACATTGCTTCATCCATAAGCCTACATCCCTCTTCATACCTTCCTAGAAAACTTCTCTTCATATCCCGATACATCTTAGTTCTCCTAGGATGAATCGTAAACTTCGATTGATGACATTCCCTAAGAACTTCCTCCTTGGGTTTCCCACATCTGAAACACATAATTGTCCCTTCTTCCTCAACCATCCCTTCTGGTAAAAACTAAAATCTTTTAGATCATCGATCTCCTTTCAATTTTCCATTCTTCTGATCCGTTCAGCTAATACCGGATCATCCCATTGTTTTGAATTAATCCTCTTAATAAATATTGGTTTGACTTCTAAACAAAACAACATGGTAGTACTTTGACTGGAACTAGCAGTTGATCTTAACTGCACAATACAAGTAGTCAATGCTTTCAGATCATTCCATTCTACCTACATAGCTAACACCATATTCTGATATTTCCTGCTAAGTGCATCTGCAACTTTATTTTCTTTTCTTGGTGTATACTCAATACCAAACTCAAAAGCTACTAAAAACTCCAGCCACCTTTGCTGTCTCATATTCAACTCTTTCTGAGAGAATAAATACCTTACAGACTTATGATCCATATACAACTCAAATCGTTCTCCTAAGTGGTAGTGTCTCCACACATTCAATGTGAATATCACTGCTGCCAAGTCCAAATCATGAGTCAGATACCTAACCTCATGTGGCGTGAGCTATCGAGAAGCATAGGCAATAACTTTACCCTTCTTCATCAACGCAGCTCCTAATCTTGTTCCACACGCATCTATGTACACCACCAAATCTTAATTTCCATCTGGAACTACTAATATGGTCACTTTAGTAACAAATGCTTCAACTCAAGGAATGCTTCCTCACATTTATCAAACCAAATAAACTTCACATCCTTTCTGGTTATCTTACTCAAAGGTGCTGCTATCCGCGAGAAATCCTTGATAAATCTCTGGAAATAGCCTACTAATCCTAGGAAACTTCTTATCTCGATCACCGTCTTGGGTCTTTTCCAACTGTTAACAGCTTTGATCTTGGCTAGATCGGCCGATAATCCTTTCTCTGAAACTACATGACCAAGAAACTTCACTTCTTTCTTTCATAAATGATACTTCAAAAAAATCTCTTTCTGTTAATGTTTCCTTAATGCCATGAGCACTATTCTAAGATGAATCTCATGATCCCTTTCATCCTTATAATATATCAAAATGTCATCAATTAACACCAATACGACCCTATCCAAGTGCTCTCAGAATATCCGGTTCATCATGTCCACAAAGAAAGCAGGCGCATTAGTCAATTTGAATGGCATTACTAACCACACGTATGAACCATACCTCGTTTGAAACGCCGTCAATGGAATAATATCCTCCACCACTCTCAATAGATGGAACCCTGTCACCAAATCCAATTGGGAAAATATTTTGTCTCCACTCAGCTGGTCAAATAAACCATCAATTCTCGGCAAAGGATATTGATTCTTCATCATTTTTCATTCAACTTAAGATAATCGATTCACAATCCAAACAACTTGTTCGATTTCTTCACAAACACCATGGCCACTCCCTAAGGCAAACTTCCTAGTCTAATAAAATACTTTGCTTCTAAGTCCACTAGCTACACCTTTAACTTTTTCATCTCGGTAGGTGTCATCCTGCTAGATGGTCACTTAGCTCCTGGTACAAGATCTATTCGAAACTAGATAGCTCGTTCCTATGGCAATCCTATAATCGCTCAAAGGCATCCACAAATTCTCTTACAATTAAAAACAGATTCAATTCATCTTCCACTTTTGTGGCCCCTAATAATGCACAAATTCCTAGACTCGAATTCTCAACTGAGTATATTATTCATTCACTACTACCAGGATGTCTCAACGATAATTTCCTATCCTGGAAAAATATCCTCGCATAATATTTTCTCAACCAATCCATATCCAAAATAATTCCAATACCCGTGAAATCATATACATACAAACTGCAGGCAAAAGTACAACCTAGCAACTCAAACTTTAGATGGTCACATCTCATCCCCAGAGTTGCATACCTCGTATTGGATTAGCTATCCTTAAGGAAGTAACAAGGTATGCTGGTTCTAAACATAACTTGTCTACCAAACACCTCGAGATATAATTGAATGTGATGCACCGGTATCGAACGACATCCTAACTGGTATGCTATGCATCAAAAGCGTACCACCTTCCATCACTGAATTTCCCTTCTCATCTATTGTTGGTCATCATGTAGATGGCTCCAAAGCAAACACCTTTCCTTTGTTAGCCTCGGTCACTTCTATAAATTAGTTCTTATAATGCCCCACCTAGTCGCAGTTAAAGCACTTCACATTCTGCTTCAGTACAACCGCCTTGCCATCACCAGATCGACATTCGTTAGCACAGTGCCCCTTCTTGTCACACTTGTAACAAACTATATCAGCTTTCCCTTTTTGGAAGCCCTACCATTTTGAGCCCCCTTCTTATTAAAGAATTTCCTCTCCTTATTATGAGAATTCTGGTTCTCCATCGACTTCTCTTTCCCATAGGTCTAAAGCATTTCTTCATTCCTGATAGCCATCTCCACGACTGCATTCGATGGATCTCTGAGATGTGGCATAGTTGCCCTAGTAATCTCCAGCTTTAAATCCCGCATAAACTTCTTGTCTTTCTTAACCACGGTGTCAATAGTAGCATATTTATATGTAACATCTCCCTACTTAGAGGCCCAAAACTAATGGATGCTGCAGTCATCCATAGTTATTAATCCTCGGTGACTAAATATGGCAATGTTAGATACATTGATACACAGAAACACATAAGTATGGAAAAAAAAATTAAAACAGCAAATAAAGTCTACATTCCATTTCAAAATATTTCAAATTCATTACATAATCCCAATGAAGAGACCACGCTTAGACAAAATATACTTATTATAAAATACGTCAAGAGCGACATATGGAGATGCCCCCTTGGATGATCAGAGTATATAATAAGGAAATAAAATAAGTTTGTCTTTAGAACCAAACACAATGGAAATGAAAGAACTCTAAATAGCTAGCATGCCTCCTGCACGTCACCGGAAGCTTTATTCGTTTAAAAGAACACTTGAAAACCCTAAATCTCAAACTACTCGAAATCAATTGAGTACCTGAGAGTTTAAGGGAAAAACAAAAACTTCAAGTCAGACATAAAGCCTGGTATGAACAATAATCTACCATCTCAAATCATTTGGATGTCTAGTGAGACTACGTCGCTTAGCGAAATGGGTTTTCCCCTCACTAGTATCTTAAAACCTTTATAAAACCATATACTGTGCTCCTCATCCAAAATGGTTAAAACAATTCAAAAGATATGATATGATGATATGCAAAATAAGTGAATCGATTCTAGATTACCCATCCCCATTCATTTTGACGATTTGTCACAGTTATAGTTTCTAGGGTTACTATTAACCTAATAGTTTTCATGGGTCGACTATTAACCGATAAAATGATTATGGACTTCCTGTCCAGTTACATAGTTTTCATGGGATCACTAAGAACCTATTGGTAACTCCAATATCTTTTCTCTTATCCTAGTTTTCATGGGTTGACTAGGAACCTATTAGTATCTATATTATCTTTTTTATCCCAGTTTCATGGACTGACTAGGAACCTATTGACTAACTGTCAATATCTTATTTCAGATATAGTTTTCATGGGCTAACTATAAACCTCTTGGCCCCAGTCAATATCAAATTATAGTTTTCATGGGATGACTATGAACCTATTGGCCCCTGTCAATATCTTTTCCTTTATACAGTTTTCATAGGCTTACTGTGTGTTGAATATGCTCTTATATGATTTTTGTTTGATGATAATAAACATATATATATATATATATATATTCGTGTAAATGTATTTGTTAATGTACTATTTTATTTTTCATAGATTAAATAAATATTTGCTGAATAAAAATAAATAATATAGAATTTGAATTCAAACAGAATTTTTATTCAAACAAATATTTATTACAAATATGAATAGTACAAATTCAAGCTCTCACTATACACTATACAACTTTGATACAAATTCACTTACATCACAATATCACTACATATCACTCATTCACTCAACTAGTATTTTATCGTCAACTTTATTCCAATGTGGATCCGGCATCTGAGAAATCTACAAAAATAATTTTTGACGCAGTAAAATTGAATAGGAAATATTTTGGTGCATTACAAAATAAAAAGTGAATTTTGAAAATAATATTTGCCTTAGTTATTTGGGTTGTTCGTCATCATTTAATTTTGAATCCATCATACATGAACAACTTATGACATACACAGTGTATCACTGTATATGTCACAAGGCCGTGCACACCGATATACACTTGATAATGTTACAGGGACAGGTGAGCACAGGTCAAACCCAAATGAAAAGCCGGGTTCAACTCAAATGCAATACAAATAAAATCACAACATACGCACAAGGTCAAACCCGAGCTATTAGCTGGATTCAACACAGGGCAGTTGTACAGGCTACGACGTCAAGCATGCGAACAGGAAAACCAAAACAATGCCCAACTCAAATGAACACAGTGAAATGCACAAAGGCATAACAACTGCACCAAGAACAGATTGCAATATCAAAGCAATGATATGGATTGATACATGAAACATAATTCATATAGCAGCCTCGACCAGATTACTCATTGAATAAAATATGCAAAGTAGTTTCAAGTCAATATACAAACAAACAAGCACAGTCTCGACTAGTCAATATAACTATGGCACAGAGCAATTTCAAGTGAAGCCAAATGAAAATCAAAACATCATGTATATACAAAATGCCGACCAAAGAGCAAAAGTAATCTGGATCAAATGCCATCAAGTCAGAGACACAATACAGCAAGCTACAAGGATCAATGAATTGGATGAACAAGACTCAAGTATGTATATAGAAAGTATGCAAATAAACAGTGTAGTGATGAAGATACAAGTGATATGCACTGTGCACAGTGAAACACAAGTGATCAATAATACAACTCGAAGCAATGCACCAAGTTCATAATGAAGCAAACCACTAACTCAAGTACACCAGTGACACCAATGATGCAAGAGAATGCATACACGAAGATAATGCACTCAAGTACAATGCAGACGCAAATGACAATGGCACTGCCTCAACTGTCATACATGAAGACATAAATGAAAGTATTATTGAACAAGACAGAGAACCACTAACAGATGCAGACTTCAAAAAGTGTCAAGTTCGAGACAATACCAAACCAGGAACATCAGTAATGAAAATGCAGTGAAGCAAAAATATGGCAGAACTTAGTATTCACTCGAGGCAACTAGCAACTACATGCAGCAAGTTCATATAACAAAAGTGCATAAGGGAAGTGTAATGATGACTGGAAACTCAGAAATCAATACAACATGAACCAGACCGAACCAAGATTTCAGCAACAACAACATGAAGGAAACAAACTACAAAGACATCAACATGTATGACAGTAACATATGATCAGTGGGATGCATGCAAGTATACAGTGGAAAAGATGAATGCAGACATAAACCTATACGCATACATGAATGTATGTATACACATGATGCAATGTAACAACATACCAAATGAAACAATGATCCAGGCAACGCAATGAAAATCAGTGCAACCCAAAGTCAAGAACAGCAGTTACAACTCAACTGCAAACACCCAAGTACAGCAAGCACTTCACAAAGTCAGAGACAATATCAAAGCAATGGTGATGGCCGAAGTTAATACAGAGTCGTGGATTCGCATACACAAACTCAAGTTAGTCAATGCCGAAGTAAAAATGCAATCAGAGAGTAAAGTCAAAGAATCAGAGAATTCAAAGCCGTGGTAAAAACGAAATCATGAGTTCGAAATCAATGCCGTGCAAATCAAGTATCACACAATATACGTATATGGAAAAAGTCAAAAATCAAATCCAAATAAAATAGGAAAGTAGCTGCCGTAACGATCAAGGAAGGATCGAACGGTTTCAAGCTAAAACCGTGACAGTGAAGTAAGGGAAATATTCGATTTGAACAAGATAGTAAAATCTAAAACGTTCAAGCATTATCAAGTGGCAGAGCATATGTTTTGACGAATTCTAATAAGATATACACGACGTAAATTTAGGAGTTTGACTCCTATAAATTGCAATCGACATCATCGGCAATTGTTATAAAGTTCAAGCATTAACAACTAGAAATCAAACGCGAAAATCACGTACCCGATAAAAAGCAGAAACGAACTCAATCAAGCAGCCGATCTCAAGAGACGATCAACTACAAAGCAAGGAAGTCAAGTTGAATCTAGCAATTGTAATCGCCATCAACGAATTAACAAAACCCTAATTTAGTTGCAAAAAGGAACGGCCGCCATCTTCACAAAAAGGACCGGAGCAAATAAAAGTGGAACGGGTCAAATTATAAAAGGGCCGACCTTATTTTTTTAAGACCTTTTCTTTTTATTATAAAGGGATTTGTGTTTTTTTAAATTAGGGTTGTTTTAATTTTTAAATTGCTTTAAAATTGTATTTCAATTTTAAACCGTTGTAATTTCTAGTCGTGTGACTAGGGGATAAACTACGTGGCGTAGTTTGAGAATTCGCAACTCAGTGGATGAGTTGTGGCAGGGTTTTGAGCGTAGAGTTAGGTTAGTCAGTAGCGGGTGTCGCGAGTTTACGTGTGTAAGCGTGTGACTACTTAATTTCTAGTAGAAACCTTGGGGGCAACACGTAGGCAGGGTTTTGCCAAAGCTGGGTAAATTCTGTGTTGTTCTATTTTTGCATTTTATTATTCTTCTATTTATTTCGGTGCTGCTATTATTCTGCGTTCTGTGTTGAAATAATTTTATAAGCTTCCGCAATTAATTTTTATAATTAACACTATCACCCTATTCAGTCCTCCTCTAGGGTGAAATCGATCCTACACTGTGAACCTATCAGTGCCTGCCAATATCTTTAATTAAGATTTTAACATTTCTTAAGTTATATTCACAACTGGGTCAACCAAGCTGGTTAATGTGCCCTTCTCCAAAGCATCGTTATGGGTTAATTACAATGTGAATAAATATAAGAAGAAGCAATCATACCAAAATAATACCAACACCCGTGGTTTATATTTTATATAAAACTTGGTTAATCCCTTCAACCTATTATTCAAGGAAAACTTCTTCCAATACTTCATTTCAAAGCTCTTTATTTATACCATGGTTTTTACTTTAAAATGAGATTGGGTTATTTGCCTACAAAACCTTAAAACATCTCTTTCGAAACCCCTGGATAACCTCCTTCGAAAGAAAAGAAAATTCCTTTTCAAAACACTATGAATATACCTTTCGAAGCCCTTGCTAAATAATCCATTTTGAAACCAAATATACCTTTCGATGGTATCAAAACATTACTCAAAATCTTTAGAAACATAGCTCCAAAACAAGTGAAAGTAACCCTTTCGAAAGTATTGGGTTTTACTTTTAGAAACATCTTTTGGGTCAAAGTGAAAGGAAAAAGCATCTCCTTCGAGACCATTAATAAAATTGTTTCAAAGAAAATTTTGATGGTGTCGGAACCATCTATTCAAAAGCTCAAACCTTTTAGTAAAACTTAGAAGGATAGCCTCGAAACCTCCTTTCGACACCATTGCCTTTGAAACCCATGACCCATTTTGAAAGCATTTAGGAAATGGCTTAACATAAGTTTAAAAAAAAGCATCCTTCAAAAGCAATGATGACTTCAATACCCTCGAAAGGTAAAAGAAAAGCGACTGGGTTTCAATTGGGTCGGAAGCACTACTTTCGAAAGCATTCTTTTATAAATAAAGTAACCCCTTCGAAAGCCCATACCTTTAGGACATAAAATGGCAACCTCCTTTGGAAGCTATTTAGAAAAACTCCTTTCGAAAACATAGCTTCGATTACGTTGAAAGCTTTAACTAAAACAAAGCAGGCACTTAATATTTGAAAACAAAACTAAGGTTTTGACCCCATTGGAAACATTGCTTTCGACACCAGGACTTCCCCTTTTCCTCCAATCCATTACGTAGTATCTAAGTGATGCCTTGTGTATTGGTTTCCACCAGGTAGGTTTCGGCTGGATTGGTTTCGACTGAGTTGGAGCAGAAGCATTGTAGTCGAAAGGCACTACTATAGGAGACGGAACTAACTTTTCTAAACAAAGTCTGAAATTATGCTATTTTTAATAATTGCTTTATAACCACCTGCTTATTTGTAATCTTTTAATTGATTGCCTTGAAACTTTTCAATACTTTACAAAATAACTACCGCATTTATCAGATCTAAATTATGGGAAAAAGTAACATTTAAGCCTTTCCATTACGCATATTCAATATTGAAAATAAGTCCTTCTTTTAAAATAATTTATTTTCCACAGAAAATCAATTAGGAAAAATTCCCAAAAATCATAGGAATTCACTTTCATCATGTTATTAAACATATTAAAATTTCAGACTCAATTTCTTCCTGAACTAATCGTAATAAATTTTAAATCCAAATATATCATATTTTCCTTTAGAAATTCATAACAAAATTTTCATAGCTTGGAAATTATAAAAATTTAAACCCATATCTAAAATCATGTTTTACCTAACATATAATTTTTCCATGGCATTATAAAATCAATAACGATCGGTTTTGCCCTAAAACCATGCAAATTCGTATGTAAATGAATTGGTTTAAATCAAATATATAATAATTCAAGCATATCATCATCCAATACATCATAAAAAAATTAATCTTAAATCCGAAAACATATGATTATAAAAACAAAATAACGATGGAATGAATTATTATTCACCTTAGATATGATGAAGAATTTGAGATTTGTAGAAGATTGATTCCCCTAGCTTTGATCCGTAGTTTTGATTTAATTTTTTTCCTCTTTTCCCTTGTTAATGGCCGGCTTCTCTTAGGGTTTGATTTGCGTTTTGGGTTTTTAGAATAAACATGAAAAAAAGAGAAAATGAAACCTGAATGTGTATAGCCGTGAATCAAAAGGTGCGGCTATTTACTAATATGCCTATGTTTTTAATTAACGACATATAAGCCATTCTAAGCCTATTTAATTAATTACTTAAGCACGACCTTCTTATAGTTTTATTAAAATCTCGATCCCCTTACCATCATTATTCTATTTAATTTATCTAATTAAATCTTATTAATAATGTTATCGAAAACTAGGGGTGTTACACTATATCTAGATAGATCATTAAACTTAGCAGAATATTCCAATACTGTCATATCTCCTTGCTCCAATTCCATAAACTTCCCGAGCAAAGCAGACTTAGCTAGTTCAAAAAAAAATATTTCTTCGAATCTCCACCGAAATATGCCCAAGTTAATTCTTCTTCTGGTATCCCTATGATCACCCCGTTCCACTAGAATAAAGTAGCTCCATGCAACTGTCTTGAAACTAATCTCCTTTTCTACTCATCATTCAGGCCCAAATCAGCATAAATATTTTCATAGCACAAGAACCACATCTCCACTTCTATTGCACCATCAATCCCCAAAAAATGATTTCCACCCAAACTGGTGTAATCTTGGCTCATCTTAGCATAATTATTACCAACTAGCATTATGGGATCGACTCCTCCCGCATTAGCAACATTTCCTCCAATTACTCCTGCAGTTGCTCCAACTTGCATCAGATTGACGCAGAATTGATACATTGTCCCTATATCTACTGATGGGGTTCCGACACCTACATCGGCATTTGCATTTTGAATAGAATTTGCCTATCGACCTTGGTTCCTCTTGGTATTGGTTAGAGCATTTCCATTAGTTTTGGTGCTTCCTCCACCTAGATTCACTCTTTCATTTCCTACCTCCATATCTTTCTTTCTCATAAATCTGCATACGAGCCTTAGTAAGATATAGAAGAATGGTCTAAGAGAGAGCAAAGAATACATATTTATATATAGCAAATACAAGTACGTTACTATAGCGTTATCCCTAACCCTAATCTTATTTTCTCATTCATTAGGATTATGTTTTCAAAAACTCTTTAGGTTTAAAATTCTTTTAATCATAACCTATCCTTTGATACCAATTTATAACATCTCTTATTCTGATGTCCAAAACTAACTGCTAAGGATGTTGTAATCATCTATGGTTATTAATTCTCGACGATAAAATACGGGTATGTTAATCATATTAATAATCAGAAGCACATGAATATAAACAAATTTCAACACATTTTAATAGCAAATTTTCACATCTCATTTCACATATGATATTTCATACTC
Organism: Allium cepa; assembly: GCA_030765085.1. NCBI lineage: Eukaryota > Viridiplantae > Streptophyta > Magnoliopsida > Asparagales > Amaryllidaceae > Allium > Allium cepa. The sequence goes on along the minus strand of CM060944.1, from coordinate 502,350,165 downwards.
ATTACATAATCCCATTCGTAAATCCACGTTTAGAGAAATAGTAATTATTACAAAATACTCCAAGTGGACATATAAAGATGCCACTTGGTTAATTAAAGTCAGATACATGGCAATTATACAACTTTGCCACTACATCCAAATTGACAAAACTAAACTATACAGTGGAAATAGATAAAGCTCCAAATAGCTAGATTGCCTCGTGCACATCTTCAAAAGCTTATTTGTCATGCTGGAACCTGAATTTCCTTACTCCCGACCAACTCAAATGAGTACCCCAGAGCTTAAGGGGAAAAACATTCAGCTCAAATAACAGTTTGGTGTGAATAATAACCTACTACCTCAAACCAGATAGATATTTAGTAAGACCATGTCATTTAGCGAAACGGGTTTTCCCTTCACTAGTATCTTATTAAAACATAACAACCATATATTGTACTCCTGCAGCCACAATCATTGAGAACATAGAAAATAGCATTTATAATCATATAATACACATTGGATTACCCCTCCCAATTAATTATATTATCCATCTTAATTTCAGATGACTACCAATCATAATTTAAACTGACTATCGTCTCATAATTTTTTAGACTACCCATCTCACATTAAACATATTCAGAATTATGTGGACTATGCATCTCATATGTAATTATAATCCATCCCCTACCACATTGACTACCCGTCACATATGGTTCAATTATTCAAAGTTATGTGGACTATCCATCACACATATTCCATTTAAGTTAAAATGATATAGACTATCCATCACACAAATCCTATAGTTCCATTTAACTTAAAACGATGTAGACTGTCCATCTCACATCACATAGTGTTCCTCGGATGACATGAACCCTTCATTATCGTCATAGAGACTATCCATCTCTAGTATGACGTGGACTATTCATCTCACATCGTTTTCCTAGAATGACTATGAACCCATCATTTAACAATTTAATTCATGTTGCCCATATGTATCCCCTATAGTTATAATATTTCAAGGTGACATACACTGGTATACCCAATTGATCCATGCCAACAATGGTATCCCCAAGGTTAAAAGTCGAAGTCAATAACGTATTTAGTTTGTCGAAACCAACCTATCTTGGTCTCCCCAGCGATGGTGTCCCCATCTATAATAAAAATAGCATTGGTATCCCTGATGTTCAGAATCGAAGCCATCAAACAATAGGCTTGACGCCCTTATTGAGTTACTAAAGATTACGAAGTTCATCTTTACTGGTGCACCCAATGATAGTTTCAAAGTTTATAAATTTAAAATGGTATTAGTATATCCAATGACTACATCGAAGTAGAAGCATAAGGCTCTCCATCTTTAATACAAACGTACGCACATAGGTTTAAACGACGTCAACCTCTATCCAAGGTAAAAAAAACAGACTTAAATTCTTTTAAGTGTAAAATCATTTCGAAGATAACGTTGTCGATTATCATAAATTATGGGCTATCCACCTATTAAAACAAAGCTTTAAATTTATAAGTTAGATGGCTAACCACTAATGATATAACCCTCTTAAAACGATGGCTTCTCTCCCCTTATAAAATAATTTTGCTAAAAAACAAATCTCTTCGGCATCGATAAAGTCGAAAAAAGGCATGCGGTTTCTCTACCGCTTATATAACTGACTTCGAAAGTGTTTAAAATCAATTGTACATGACATCCTTTGAAAACATAGGCGAAGAGGTATGACTTCAACCTAGATGATTATGATGGCATAATGCAGCCTTATATACGTTGTAGCAGTTGTTCAACTCGATGCGGTTGGAAATATTCCATAACTACACAAGTAGTTATCCTATGTTTGCCACCTCGACGATGTCAACACTTGGTGGAGAACTTAAGTGCGACAATATTATAGAAGCGACATGGCATAATCATAATTAACTAGAAAACTGAATTTTACTTAATAAGGCATATACTTTTCACCAAATCCAATTTCTGTCAAATTTCAATTGGACAAAACCATTTGTTTAACATTTTCTTTTCAGGAAACCGTCACATGATATTTACAAGTCCTAAAACGTTTATCAAACTTAATTAATTGATATATGTAATTAATTAACATTTAGAATGCTAATCTAGCATAATATAATCACAATAAATTAAATTCACTAGGGAAAAATCCTAAAAATTCATAGAAATTAGAAAATATCCTTCTCTTTAAGATATAAAAATTTCGAAGTCAAAAATCATATTCAATTATTTAAATAAATAAAACACGAAATTAAGCAATTTATGCCTTAAGAAATTCATAAAATATACAAATAAATTCAAAAAATTACGAAACAAAAAACCAATCTTCAAAATGCCGTTTACATTATATCAAAAATTTGTAGCATTTGGAGACTAAAAACTTAGGTTTTTCCCTTAAAACCCTTTCGAATATTCCATAAAAATTCCTTAAATCATTGTTCTACCCAAACAATGATTATTCAACCAAAACTTAGAAAAATAAGTAATATAAGTTTTGGTACTATCCATAACCGAACACTAAAATAAGTAAAAGAGATGGATCTTGTATTATTCACCTTAGATTTAGATGTTGGATTTGTGATTTCATTGATCTTTGGTATCCCTAAGCTTCTTCCCCTTGAATCCCTAGATTTGGATCTCTATAGCTTGAGCAATGGCTGGCCTTTGTATTTTCTTTTGATTATTTGAGTTTGTAAAAATGAGAATGATACGGGGGAGAGAGAGTTTAAGGCAAAGGATAGGTCTATTTTCTAAATTGCCCTTTTCATATATATTTTATTTGTTAAATTTAAACAATTAAGTATGACACGACCTTATTAAGTTTCAAACCTCATTCTCCTTAACCGTTTGCGTTATTCTATTTAGTTTATCCAATTGAATGTCATGAATAATATTCTATTAAATCAGGGGTGTTACACATACATATGTATGTGTTATATCTTCCATTCAAAGTGAGGTGTTAACTCACTTTTAACCCAACAACAACCAAGATCCATGCTAACAAAGTCCAAACCCAACCTTGCAACACCTTTCCCTCCTCCTTCTTCTTGCTTCACTTTGCTTCTTTGCCTCCAAACCACCCACATAGCTCATGACCACACGTGGTGGAGGATCATGGCTCCACTTCTTCAACTTTTGACATGATGGAAGGTTTTCTAATGCTATACTAAACTTTGTGGCAAATTTTGAGGTGATTTGGAGTTGATTTGCAACTATTTCATTTTAGAACATAATAGAGGAAGAAGAAGATAAGCCATTAAAGGAGCCTAGTTTTTCTTAGGAATTTTGTGATTATATCACAAGGGTATATCCCTCCTTATATAGGCTTAGGAATGAGATGGTGAAAAGCCAAAAAACCTTCACCAAAATACTAACATTTACTTACTCATATCACTTCGCTTTTATGTCACATTAGCTTAAGTGTGTTGACTTTCCTTATTTGCTCATTCTTAAAATATCTCCTTTTTACCTCATGCATGACATCATTCCATTAAATTAACCATAAATATGAAAATATTTTTAGTTGTAATTATCTCCATTTTAATTAATTAAGCATGCACAAAAAATTTGAACAATTTTTGTTGACGAAAATGTTGTTTATGGATAAAATGATTTTCGGTCACGTTATCGATGTTTTTTCAAAGAATATATTTTTGTAAACATTTTTCTGAAAGAAGTTTACCATCTTTACTTATGATTTAAAAGAAGATTAAAAGGCTTATTAAATCATTTTTATAACATTTAATCCAAAGTTCAAATGTTTAAATAATTTGGATATTTAAATACGAAGTGTCCAAAATTTTGCTTCATTACACTCTCCCCCACTTAGAATATTTCATCCTCAAAATTCCAGCACCAGAACCAAAGACACAACCATGCATCAATACTTAATAGTATCACAACCATTACCAAATAAACCTCATTATTTTCTCAAGTCCAAACCCTCTCATCGCACAAGGATGATAATCAATCTACTAGGCATACCTTTTGCACAACAGCCTCAGGTTATTACTTAGACAACTATTCATGCCACTTTAGAACAAATTAAAAAGCATTCCTTAAACTCTCCCTAAGCCAACAAACATACTATATAAATATACTAAAGCCCGTACGATGCACATGGACCATCCGTACGCAATATCTGTTGTGATCACATGCTCGATCACATAATTTCACTTCATAATTAATATAGATCACTCGACCTCTCTAGTGTGGACTCCGATCCGGTTCCTTGATTAGAAACCTCTGTTCTCCTTACATAGCCAAATATTATGATAGAAAACTCAAGACCATATCAAGAATCTGTATTAAGTGTTTGCTGTTAAGAATCCAATGAAACATTCTTGTTCGAACCAATGTAAACCACCTCGAAATCACTTACTCGAATACTAGATTAAGAATAGTCATGCGAATAAAACAATCTACATATAACTGACGTATTTATCCAATTAGTTTCTTAAATACACCAATTTCTTTCTAATCCCATTCATTTATCTTCAATGCTAAATTATTTATGCCTCATTTCATAAATCATAACTTCAAGTTTATCAACATTTTATAACTTAATTTCCATACCCGTATAATACCTCATCACATCCTAAGAGTATATATAAACATCAAATTTATAACAAGTACATTTAACAAATTTAGAACTTGTTTTAAATTACTATCTTCTAAATTCATGTGTTATATAAACTCAACTTTATATTTTCAAAATACTTAGTTCCAAGTTCTATAACAATTCGGAAGTTCTCGACTATCCAAAACCATTGACAAATTCAATTTCATTTTAACAAATGAAAACTACCAAACAACATGTCATATCATGATACACATATCATACTTTCCTAATGCATAGGCTACATATGTCCATGAAATAACTTAACAGGAGAACTTTCTAAAACTAAACACTGGTTTTCATTTCAAATCATTTTGAAATAATATATACATATAACTTTTGTATATCAAATCATACTTTCAGAATTTAAATCAAAATATGTTTTACCAAAACAACTTCATAGCATCCCACACTTTGAAACCTAAAATGAACGCCGATGATGCTGCAGTCATCACCAATATTAATTTTAAGCGACAGAAGTGAGTTCAATACATCCAAACCATACTTTTGGTATTTAACCAAAATCATTTCAAATGGTAACAAATACTTCATATAATAATACTAAGTATCATGATCTCAATTTTCTAAATCAATACTTTCAAATAATACTATTATTATTTTATCTAAAATCTTGAAAACATTTTCAAAAATATTGGGATATAAGTTCTCAAATTTCTAATTAAATCCTATTCATTTATAAACCACATTTCACAAACCATACTTATATAGAATTACTTTCTTATATAAATCTTTTCACAAATACCTATTTCCAAAATATCCTATCTTTCCTTTGGATTATAGTAAACATCTTTTACTGAATTTTAACTTCTAACCTAACATTATCACTGAATGCCTTATAGTCAAATCGAAAAAACTTACTTCACAAGGTATTCATTCAATGTACTTATATTTACTCTTTACCAAACCCCTGATGTAGAAAGGTAAAATTGCTCATAAACTGGTTGAGCACAAATTAATAACAAGCAATGCTCCTAAATTAACCAAGCATGATTCAAAAAATCATCAAGTTTATGGGATATTAAACTGTGACAAGAACTAATATCAAACCAAACATGGATAGGTAAACCATAAACTGATGGTATACCTTCAAGAACCTGCTTCCCCTTCTCAGCTGCAAAAGTGGAAGGTGCTAAGAAAGTGCAAAAGCTATAGGCTGTTATCCTATCTGAAACATCAGACAACTCCTAACTATATAACCGGATTGATTACAGTTATAGCAAGTCATCGATTCTAACTGTGCCTTGGCCGCCAACGACTCAAACTTTGGTATCTTAGCAATCTGTTCCTCGGCTACTTGTCATGTTTCTATCTTACAATCTTTAGCAAAGTGACCCTTTTGACTAGGCTGATGGCAAACAAGGTTGGATATGTAGTTTAACTACTGAAACTTTTGCTTGTTGCCTTTGGTCAGCATAGATATAAATGGGCCTGGAGTCGAAACCTCGAACTAAAAAAACGTACTTATAATATCCTAGAATGCTCCTTGGATCTGATCCATTTGATCCGTAGATACCATATTGCACAAACTAATCCAAGCCTAGACTTCGATGATAGTATCGGTGCCATTGAACCTCTTTCTTCCCAACACCTCAAACTCGCACTATATCAAAGCAAATTCCTTCCATGGTCAATCCTACACCACTTCTTCTTCTACATCCCTCCGAGCACTAGAAGCTCTAGAATCCATAGTTGTTACTACATAATCAAAGCAGAATCACTTCAGGAAACTAAAGGTGTCACGGCCCAAAGTTCAGCGTTCAAAAATCGACATCAAATACCTCACTTGTATTTGACTGCCGAAGATTCAAACGTCGAATTTCAGTTCGGATGGAGCTTATAACAACAATTAGATGAATAATAAACAGCGGAAAATATAACTGCCAACATCAATATCCCAGATACAACATCACAAACATCAGAGTATTTATATACATATACAACACAACTCCAAAAATAGACCATCACAAAAGGACAACATGTGATCATCCCAAGAAAGTCTTCAAAGAGATAAAGCAATAATGAACTTCCAAACTGAGAACCACGAGATCCAAAAGTTTCCAAAATACCTCCAAGATAAACCTTCCAAACTAGTAGTCTCCAACCATACAACTCCAAAATCCAGCTAGTACCAAAACACAGAAGACATGCGGCTAGGCTGCCCGTGTGGAAATTATGGGCACCCAGAGTTTAGAAAGGGAACAATAAAATCCAGGTCAGTCGTGGGACAGGTATGAGTAAACAAAAAAGTTGCTTTGAAAATAGAAGCGGTTTATTTTAAATCAAAAACAAACAAAAGGATTCGAAAGAAGTTCGCAATGCTTTTTGAAAATGAAACTTCCATAAGGCCTCCCGCCTCACACACAATGCAAACGAAGACTTGGGGGAGATTTCTCCTTATGACCATCAAAAAATGCTTGATACAGGAAAAATTCTTTGATATTATTACTAGTGCATAGTGTAGAAAACATTTCAAAAATATAATATTAATCTTATCCAGCATAGACATTTCGTACTATGCCTACTATAGCTACCATCTAAACAGTGGTGACCACCATAAGTAAATGGCAGGTAATACAATTAAAACCATACTGGGTTCGTATTGGTAATTTGATTTCCAACAAATGGTCAGGCTAAGGAACTTCCTGGACCACATGGGTACGCCTCTGGATGGACGTCCCGAGAACCTAACCGGATCTCTGCCAACACAAGGCCGGGTTACCTCTATAACTAGGTAACTACTGACACGAGTATGCCATTCCCCGGTTGTAACCAACCTTTATCCGGGGCCCCAACATAAATCACAAAGGAATATATATATAATTGCGATGTCCACATAAGTTAAGTATCTGGGCTCCATACCATGATACCACTCCTATCCAGAAGGAAATGCACATAACCTAAAGGGCGCTAAGCCAATAACCTTGCTGCATCTTTCCTGTTTCGACCATTACCGGGTTGTGAGGTACGACGAAGTCTCGTCCACAAAGCTACGCTTTTTACAAAAGCCATGCTTTGATCATCTAATGATCAACAAATGATCATCAATACACCGCAACACTTAGCGTGCCACACTACCAAATTGGGAGTATATCGCTGATAACTTCAACTACATAACCTCTGAGCTCTTATGTCTCAGAAGGGTGTTAAGCTAAGAGAATAAATTCTCCGCCACCAACAGATATGTATTTGAAAGAAATTGGCTTTATATCTCAAAGTGTAGTGTCAGACACACGACCATACAAGTCTGTTCCGGGTTCGAACAGAACGGAAGGCACTTCGTCCAATAAAGGAAGAAGTCCTTGCAATCCGGGCGTCTACAATCCCGATCGGACTTCCCATCACTTAAGAAATCCCTATACCGGAGCAACTCAGTGCAGGGACAATCGATAAGTTATCCTATTGTTTTCGAAGACACCCGGTCTTCACCACCGGTCTTCAATTTCTCTTCATTCGTCGAATCACTATTCGGAATGGGTTATATGACACAAAGGTCCTCTCCCGGCTAATTCGAATAGTGAGCGCTCAAATTTAAAACATGTGGGTATATCAATCACAAAGGTTCACTTTCAAGATTCGATGTGGGTTTTGGATAACAAACTGAAATCCGACTCCCTATCGCATCGAAGTTTAAATGCCGTTTTACGGGCAGAAGGGGTTTCACGAACATATAGGAACAAATCACAAATCACAGATAGTATAGCTTGGCATAAAGAATTTCAATCACAAAGCATCACAAATAAAATCAAAGATGTCCATCAAATATATTACACGATGGTTATCAATCATGTCCCGCCAAGATAGCTTAATTGTGTGATTTAAACCAATTAATCATATATTTAATTTCATTAATTATCTTTAATCAATGATTTTTTTATCTTTATTTAAAATAAATCAAATCTTTTATTATCTTCATAATTAACTCATCACTCAATTAATTACCCTAATAAATTTATTCTTAATTGTTCATAAATTAAGTCCTAATTAATCTCATTAATTTATTATTTTCCCCAATTAATTATCTTAATAAGTTAATCCCTAAATAATCATTGAATATTAAGCAATTAATTTAAATAATTTATTTTAAGTAAAACATTTAATCTTTAACCCCATTTTTTTTGTTTTTTTTTAACATTTCATAACAAAATTTTCTTTTAATAAATAATTCGACAAGAATTTATTTAAATTAATTTACATAAAAGAAAAATATCTTACTTAACATTAAGTTGTTTTAAATATAAATCAAAACCATCTTTTAAAATATGAATTTTAAATTTTTTTAAAGTTTTGAAATTTCTTGTTTTCATTTGGCAAAATTCCGTGTTTTCTGACTTTCCCTTAATTCCCTTCGAGTCTTCCCCGAGAATTCTTTCTACTTGCTTCGGGTTCTCTAAAATTTGACACGAGTGACTAATTTTTTTTTTTTTAAATTTGGTTAAGTACAAAACCAACCCGATACCATGCTTATTTGACCCGAGTACACCTTCGAGTTTTCACCTATTTCCCTCGTGCCATGCTTCGAGCTTACTCCTCGTCCTTCCCAACCCATCACACTGACATACCACCATAGCCACGTGCACATGCACCGGCACCGGAGGCGACTTCGACCACTGGCGAACATTCTCGCATGTCAACCATCAACCCAGCAACCATCACCAGTCATCGACATGCCCAATCTCCCCTCAAATCAAAATCTAGCTATCAGAGGTCGAACTGGAAATCCACTGCTCGACTAAAACCACCCCGACCACGCGACGCCGACCACCTGGCTTTGCGCCACCGTGTCTACATCATCTCTGATCACCCACCAAGCTATCCCTAGAATCTCCTCGAACTCGATGCACCCGAGAATCATTAGCGACCCATAATTCAACCAAGACTAAAACTAGGTTTAGGAACCTAAACCTATTCGCCACCGACGCCACGATGGTCAAGCACCTTCCCGACCATTTTTCCCTGTCTTTCCGGTCACTCACCCATCTCCAGATGAAGCCAAGATGTCCCCGATCACATAGGTCGAACGAAATTGCCCAAAAACGATTTTTCATTTATTTCCAAATTTCTAATTCAATACTGTAAAAAAATTCTGATTTTCTTCTTAAAAATCATGGTTTCCAAAATGAGTTCAAGTGATAATCCTGAATCAATAAATTTTGATACTGAAATTTTATTATATTTGAGCCTTTTCCTGTAATTTCCAGATTTCTTGAAGTCTTTGCTATTTTTTAACTTTAAATTATTTTTAGGGGTTGAATACTGTTAAAACGAACATCTTTTGTTTAGAAGATATTGTCTGATATGATTCAGAGAGATGGGGAATGATTTTTAAACAAATGAAATGGCCTGTGAGCCTGGAAAATCAGTATTTCCTGATTTTCACCAAGACCCGGCCTCTTTACTCATGTAAGTATGTTCCACAATTTTAAGCAATCATACAAACATAATTTGGAGCATGCAGAACTAGTTGAATTCATCCATATTCCCTAGGTATCAGATTTTGGGATATTTGTTTTCCAGGAAAAAAAAAACAGAGGGGTTGAACTAAGAACTAAGGTTTTAAAAAACTAATAACAGGAAGGTACAAACCCTATATACATGCAGATAGGCAAAGCAACATCAACAAAGTGATTTATTTGCATCATATATTTGTTGCTTAAGGAGAGGAATTTTTCACTGTAACTAAAGTGTTACAGGAAGACAGAGACAGAAAACAATGTTTTCGAAGGAAATCAAAACACAATCATACCATTCACTCAGTTCAAAACTATCACCTTCATGCAGGAGTTCAAGGCACAAAAGAGTTTAAACAACATAGGTTTACTCACAGCAACATATGATTAAAAGAAAACAGAGTTTACTCATATTTTTTCAAAAGAGTTCCCTGATGTTCTTACAAAACAGAGATGATGCTGGCAATTCTTTTCTACTTGATTTTGAAATTTAAATCTGCAACTTGAAGTTATAACTTTTTGTTTAATCACTGTTGCATGCTCTAGTTTATTTACTTATTAATGTCAAAACAAGGATTTGAATTTACTTACAGTTTTGAATTTGTAACAGAGGAGTCTTTCTTTTTAATTTCTGCAACTAGAAACCTAAAGTAGATTTAAAGCTTTGATCTTTATTTTATTTTTCCTTACAATTTATAGAAAGTTATTATATAAGTTTGTTTGCTTAAATAAAAAAAAACTTAAGAAAAGAAAGGACACTTGTTACTTTTCTTCTTTTATTGAATTACACTTGTCACTATGTTAATTCTCAATTTAACACTTGTAATAAAAATTTTTCTTCTTTTATTAACAAAGTATTTTACCCCATTAAACTTGTATTTGTACTTACACCTTTTCTTTTTATTAAAGACATTGGTTTTTTTTATGTTAATACATATTATTAAAAGAAAGTGTCTTGAATTTTTAATACATATTAAATAATTCCTATAGATATGTGTATATAATGCATATTATTTTACTAAACACTTCATTTTAAAATTCAAATTCAAATTGAAAATCAATTCAATTTATAAATTCAAATCTACCTACATATGCACACATACACATGTATATTTATATATATATATGAATAAAAGTTAGATTCAATGATTAAAAACTTTTAATGATTCAAAATTTTCAAACTTAAAAGAAAATTGAAATTCTTATTCATTTACATCATCATCTATTTATTTATTCTTTATTTTATAATTTGAACTTTTCAAATATTTTATCATAAAAGTTCTACATTTGTAATTTATAAATTGATGAATTTTGATATGTTACAGATTCCCCCTTTTAAGAAAATTTCGTCCTCGAAATTTGAAAGAGAGAGAAAAGCAAACAAAGAATACACGAATTCAGAAAAGAATAAAGAAATGGCTTACCAATTTAAGCCGAGATATCCACCCTGCATTTGGGATAAGACTTCTGCATACTGTCTTCTGTCTCCCAAGTACAGTCCTTTGGATCTCCTCTCCATTGCACTTTAACTAGCTTCACAATTTTGTTCCTTAATTGCTTTTTGTATCGATCCACAATCTTAATTGGTTCTCTTTTAACTGATAAATTTGGTGTGATCTCTAGATCTTGTTGTGCTGCTTCTTCGATAATACTGTCTGGATCGGGTACGTACTTTCGAAGATGCGAAACGTGAAATACATCGTGTACGCCGGATAACCAGTTAGGTAGTTGCACTCGATATGCTAGAGGACCAATCCTTTCCAAAATAGGAAAAGAACCAATGTATCGCGGTGCCAACTTACTAGTTTTCCCAAATCTTAACACACCCCGCATTGGAGATACTTTCAAGAAAACAGAATCTCCAACTTGAAATTCCAAAGCTCTCCTTCTACGGTCGTAATAACTCTTCTGGCGACTCCGAGCAGTTATTAACTTTTTTCGGATAAAATCGACCTTTTCAGTGGCTTCCTTAATCATGTCCGGTCCAAGAACCAGTCTATCACCAGATTCAATCCAGCATGCCGGTGATCGACACGGTCGACCATATAGAGCCTCAAAATGAGCCATTTCGATACTGGCTTGATAGCTGTTATTATATGAAAATTAGACCAAATGTAGATAGTCTTCCCAAGAACCACCAAAGTCGAGAATACAAGCTCGTAAAAGATCCTATAATATTCGATTTATCCTTTCAGTCTGCCCATCCGATTGTGGATGATAAGCAGTACTGAAATTAAGCTTTGTACCCAACGTGTCCTGAAACGCTTCCTAAAATCTACTAGTAAAGATCGGGTCACGATCACTTACTATACTACTCGGTATACCATGGAGACGGACAATCTCTTTGATATATAGCTCAGCTAAACTTGCTGTTGTCCGAGTGGATTTTACTGGAATAAAGTGGGCAGTTTTGGTTAGACGGTCCACTATAACCTAAATTGCTTCATTTCCCTTCTTGGTTCGTGGCAATCCGTCAATAAAATCCATTGATACCTGATCCCATTTCCATTTTGGCACTTCCAAAGGCTGGAGTAAACCTGCCATCTTCTTCTGGTTGCTTTTAATTTGCTGACAGGTAGCACATCGACTCACATATATGGATATATCTCTCTTCATTGTCTTCCACCAGAAGGTTCTTTTAATATCTTTATACATTTTATTTACCCCTGGATGGATACTGAGTTTTGACTTATGGCATTCATCTAAAACTTCACGCTTTAATTCTGGGATATCAGGGACACAAATTCTTCCTTTCAATCTTATAATTCCCCTACTATCCATCTCGAAACTAGTATCTTCACCTTGGCATATCCTTTTATAAATTCCCTGAAGAAACTCATCTTCTTTTTGCTGTCTCAAAATCTTTTTGAGAAGGGTAGGAGTGATAACAAGATGAGCTAGAATAGCGTGCTTTCTACTCAAAGCATCAGCAACCACATTGGCTTTACCAGGGGTATACAAAATATCTAGGTCATATGACGCTAGAAATTCTAACCATCGTTGTTGCCGTAGATTTAAATCCTTCTGGGTGAAGAGATACTTTAAAGATTTGTGATCGGTGAATAGTTCAAATTTTTCACCCAAAAGATAATGTCGCCAGATTTTCAGAGCGAAAATAACCGCTAAAAGTTCCAAATCGTGTGTTGGATAATTTTTCTCATGCGGCCGTAATTGTCTACTCGCGTAGGCAATTACTTTTCCATTTTGCATTAGCACTGCACCCAAACCGTCTCCACAAGCATCAGTATAGACGGATAACCCTTGGTTCCCGTTAACAATAGCGAGAACGGGAGCGGTAGTTAACCTCCTTTTTAATTCCTGAAAAGCTTCGTCACATTTTGGAGTCCAATTGAGTTTAGCATTCTTCATTGTCAGCTTAGTTAGTGGACTGGCCAACTTAGAAAAATCCTGGACAAACTTTCTATAATATCCTGCTAAACCTAGAAAACTTCGAACTTCTCTAGGAGTAGTGGGTTGCTTCCAGTCCAGAATTGCTGAAATTTTGCTTGGATCAACAGAAATCCCTTCTTCATTAACGATATGACCAAGAAATCTGACTTCCTTGACCCAAAAGTGACATTTAGCGAATTTAGCGAATAAGACATTCCTTCTCAATATTTCTAAAACAATTCTGAGATGTTCAGCGTGTTCTCCTTCAGTTTTGGAATAAATCCAAATATCATCAATAAATACAAGGACAAACTTGTTCAGTACTTCTCGAAACACACGGGTCATTAAATACGCAGGAGCGTTGGTTAGTCCGAAAGGCATGACTAACCATTCGTAGAACATGTTAGGACCTATGAAGGCTGTTAAATGAACACAATCTTCAGCTATCCGCAGTTGATGGAATCCTTGAGCTAAATCCATTTTAGAAAAGAATCGAGCGCCATGAAGTTGATCGAATAGATCGTCGATTCTAGGTAAAGGAAATTTGTTTTTGAGAATTTGTTTATTGAGATCGCGGTAATCCACACACAATCTCAAAGATCCGTCTGATTTAGCCACGAATACGACGGCTGAACCCCATTCGGAAACACTAGGGCGAATCAATCCTTTTTCTAACAAATCTTTAGTCCGATTGACTAATTCAATTCTTTCCTTAGGTGCCATCCTGCGACTTGCGTGTACGACAGGACGGGCATTGGGTGCTAAATCAATTCGGAATTCTATTTCTCTGTATGGAGGTAAGGATTTTACTTCTTCAAATACGTCGGAAAACTCCCGAACAACAGGTATAGACTCCAAACTGGTTTCAGGATATCCCAAAGTATACATTAATTTATCTCTCTTTGGACTTCGATCCTCACAAGAGATTTCAACAAAATTTCCAAGGTTTGTTTTGACTAAAATTGTCCGATCATTACAATCTAATTTAGCTTCGTATCTCGATAACCAGTTCATTCCAAGTAAAATTTCAAATTCATTAAATTCGAGGATATAAAGATTGATAGGAAATTGATAGCAAGCATATGAAATAGGGACTTTCTTACAATACAAACAAAGATTTACGGGACCTCCAACTGGATTTTTCACGCAAATAGGGTCGTCAACAAATTCAGTTTTAAGTTCTAATTCATTTACGGTTTGTTGGGAGATAAAACTATATGAAGCTCCCGTGTCAAATAAAACTCTAACAACTTTATCACATATAGTAAGGCTACCTTCTAAAACACCTTTTCCCTTATCTGCTTTTGAAGTCGATGGGTCTTCCTTTATTGCATATACGTTTGCCACCTTTTCTTGTTTCAACACTGGGAAATCTTTAACAATGTGTCCACGCTTGTGAAAATTGTAGCATTCTCTAACTCCTTGATTATTCTTTGCAGGTTGTTCCTTCTTGACTTGCTTCTTCGGGTTCTTGCAGTTGTTTGAATAATGCCCCTTTTCTTGGCAATTGTAACAGGTCACATTTCTGGCCGAATTCCCTTGGTTGTTCCTCTTGTCCTTGCCTTGATGTGGCTTTTTACCCCCAAACTTTCTCTTCTTCCAATTTTGATTACTGGAATTTCTGCTTTCCCTTGGGATCTCTTGTATATCCAAGGAGGCATACCGATATCCCATATCGATAAGATCAGAGAAAGATTCTTTAATGTGCGCGGTCATCCTTTCGTGAAATTTCTTGTTCATCCCGCGAATAAATTTTTCATTTTTCTTTAAATGCGTATTCACTAACTCCGGTCCAAAACGGGATAATTCATTGAATTTGTTTAGGTATTCTTCAAAAGATAAGGCTCCTTGCTTTAAGTCCAGAAACTCTTGAAACATTCATGAAATTCCTGCCGATGGCAAATATCGCTTTTCGAACACCTCTTTGAATCGATTCCAAGAAAACTCTTCATCAGGTTCATCTATTGTGACCGTTTCCCACCAAGCTGAAGCTTCATTTTGTAGCTGCCAAGAAGCAATTATACGCATTTGATCATCCTGCAGCTTAAGCCCCTTAAAAATCTTTTCACATGATCTTATCCAAGCCTGGGCCTCAATTATTGATTCTCTTCCAGTAAAAGGCTTACCACCCAGCCTTGAGAAACTCTTATGCAAATCAGCCAGATTTGGCTGAGGTTGAGTAGGCACAACTGCTTCCACTGAAGGAGAAACTTGACTAGCTGTTGTCGCATTTCCCTGACTCCTAGCTCTACCTCTGCGCCCACTCATTCTTATTATCTGTAATTAGTAAGAAGCTTGATTTAGAAATTCGTACGAGATATCTTAAGGAATGTCAGCAATTAAAGAGAATAGACTAAGAAAATTTTGGGTTTCGGTCTCGGTTTATACTCATTCTAGGGTATACTTCACCCTATCTCTAATGAGCCATCTAATGTGTTATACTCCAGCTAAAGTTCTTACTCAACCTTTAGCTCTGATACCACTTGTCACGACCCGAAGTTCAGCGTTCAAAAATCGACATCAAATACCTCACTTGTATTTGACTGCCGGAGATTCAAACGTCGAATTTCAGTTCGGATGGAGCTTATAACAATTAGATGAATAATAAACAGCGGAAAATATAACTGCCAACATCAATATCCCAGATACAACATCACAAACATCAGAGTATTTATATACATATACAACACAACTCCAAAAATAGACCATCACAAAAGGACAACATGTGATCATCCCAAGAAAGTCTTCAAAGAGATAAAGCAATAATGAACTTCCAAACTGAGAACCTCGAGATCCAAAAGTTTCCAAAATACCTCCAAGATAAACCTTCCAAACTAGTAGTCTCCAACCATACAACTCCAAAATCCAGCTAGTACCAAAACACAGAAGACCCGCGGCTAGGCTGCCCGTGTGGAAATTATGGGCACCCAGAGTTTAGAAAGGGAACAATAAACTCCAGGTTAGTCGTGGGACTGGTATGAGTAAACAAAACAGTTGCTTTGGAAATAGAAGCAGTTTATTTTAAATCAAAAACAAACAAAAGGATTCGAAAGAAGTTTGCAATGCTTTTTGAAAATGAAACTGCCATAAGGCCTCCCGCCTCACACACAATGCAAACGAAGACATGGGGGAGATTTCTCCTTATGACCGTCAAAAAATGCTTGATACGGGAAAAATTCTTTGATATTATTACTAGTGCATAGTGTAGAAAATATTTCAAAAATATAATATTAATCTTAGCCAGCATAGACATTTCGTACTATGCCTACTATAGCTACCATCTAAACAGTGGTGACCACCATAAGTAAATGGCAGGTAATACAATTAAAACCGTACTGGGTTCGTATTGGTAATTTGATTTCCAACAAATGGTCAGGCTAAGGAACTTCTTGGACCACATGGGTACGCCACTGGATGGATGTCCCGAGAACCTAACCTGATCTCTGCCAACACAAGGCCGGGTTACCTCTATAACTAGGTAACTACTGACACGAGTATGCCATTCCCCGGTTGTAACCAACCTTTATCCGGGGCCCCAACATAAATCACAAAGGAATATATATAATTGCGATATCCACATAAGTTAAGTATCTGGGCTCCATACCATGATACCACTCCTATCCAGAAGGAAATGCACATACCCTAAAGGGCGCTACCCCAATAACCTTGCTGCATCTTTCCTGTTTCGACCATTACCGGGTTGTGAGGTACGACGAAGTCTCGTCCACAAAGCTACGCTTTTTACGAAAGCCATGCTTTGATCATATAATGATCAACAAATGATCATCAATACACCACAGCACTTAGCGTGCCACACTACCAAATTGGGAGTATATCGCTGATAACTTCAACTACATAACCTCTGAGCTCTTATGTCTCAGAGAAGGGTGTTAAGCTAAGAGAATAAATTCTCCGCCACCAACAGATATGTATTTGAAAGAAATTGGCTTTATATCTCAAAGTGTAGTGTCAGACACACGACCATACAAGTCTGTTCCGGGTTCGAACAGAACGGAAGGCACTTCGTCCAATAAAGGAAGAAGTCCTTGCAATCCAGGCGTCTACAATCCCGATCGGACTTCCCATCACTTAAGAAATCCCTATACCGGAGCAACTCAGTGCAGGGACAATCGATAAGTTATCCTATCGTTTTCGAAGACATCCGGTCTTCACCACCGGTCTTCATTTCTCTTCATTCGTCGAATCACTATTCGGAATGGGTTATATAACACAAAGGTCCTCTCCCGGCTAATCCGAATAGTGAGCGCTTAAATTTAAAACATACCGGTATATCAATCACAAAGGTTCACTTTCAAGATTCGATGTGGGTTTCAGATAACAAACTGAAATCCGACTCCCTGTCGCATCGAAGTTTAAATGCCGTTTTACGGGCAGAAGGGGTTTCACAAACATATAGGAACAAATCACAAATCACAGATACTATAGCTTGGCATAAAGAATTTCAATACAAAGCATCACAAATAAAATCAAAGATGTCCATCAAATATATTACACGATGGTTATCGATCATGTCCCGCCAAGATAGCTCAATTGTGTGATTTAAACCAATTAATGATATATTTAATTTCATTAATTATCTTTAATCAATGATTATTTTTTCCTTATTTAAGATAAATCAAATCTTTTATTATCTTCATAATTAACTCATCACTTAATTAATTACCCTAATAAATTTATTCTTAATTGTTCATAAATTAAGTCCTAATTACTCTCATTAATTTATTATTTTCCGCAATTAATTATCTTAATAAGTTAATCCCTAAATATTCATTGAATATTAAGCCATTAATTTAAATAATTTATTTTAAGTAAAACATTTAATCTTTAACCCCATTTTTTTTGTTTTTTTTAACATTTCATAACAAAATTTTCTTTCAATAAATAATTCGACAAGAATTTATTTAAATCAATTTACTTAAAAGAAAAATATCTTACTTAACATTAAGTTGTTTTAAATATAAATCAAAACCATCTTTTAAAATATGAATTTTAAAAATTTTAAAAGTTTTGAAATTTCTTGTTTTCATTTGGCAAAATTCCCTGTTTTCTGACTTTCCCTGAATTCCCTTCGAGTCTTCCCCAAGAATTCTTTCTACTTGCTTCGGGTTCTCTAAAATTTGACACGAGTGACTAATTTTTTTTTTAAAAAATTTGGTTAAGTACAAAACCAACCCGATACCATGCTTATTTGACCCGAGTACACCTTCGAGTTTTCACCTATTTCCCTCGTGCCATGCTTCGAGCTTACTCCTCGTCCTTTCCAACCCATCACACTGACATACCACCATAGCCACGTGCACATGCACCGGCACCGGAGGCGACTCCGACCACTGGCGAACATTCTCGCATGTCAACCATCAACCCAGCAACCATCACCAGTCATCGACATGCCCAATCTCCCCTCAAATCAAAATCTAGCTATCCGAGGTCGAACTGGAAATCCACTGCTCGACTAAAACCACCCCGACCACGCGACGCTGACCACCTGGCTTTGCACCACCGTGTCTACACCATCTCTGATCACCCACCAAGCTATCCCTAGAATCTCCTCGAACTCGATGCACCCGAGAATCATTAACGACCCACTATTCAACCAAGACTAAAACTAGGTTTAGGAACCTAAACCTATTCGCCACCGACGCCACGATGCTCAAGCACCTTCCCGACCATTTTTCCCTGTCTTTCCGGTCACTCACCCATCTCCAGATGAGCCAAGATGCCCCCGATCACATAGGTCGAACGAAATTGCCCAAAAACGATTTTTCATTTATTTCCAAATTTCTAATTCAATACTGTGAAAAAAATTCTGATTCTAGTCTTAAAAATCATGGTTTCCAAAATGATTTCAAGTGATAATCCTGAATCAATAAATTTTGATATTGAAATTTTATTATATTTGAGCCTTTTCCTGTAATTTCCAAATTTCTTGAAGTCTTTGCTATTTTTTAAATTTAAATTATTTTTAGGGGTTGAATACTGTTAAAACGAACATCTTTTGTTTAGAAGATATTGTCTGATATGATTCAGAGAGATGGGGAATGATTTTTAGACAAATGAAATGGCCTGTGAGCCTGGAAAATCAGTATTTCCTGATTTTCACCAAGACCCAGCCTCTTTACTCATGTAAGTATGTTCCATAATTTTAAGCAATCATACAAACATAATTTGGAGGATGCAGAACTAGTTGAATTCATCCATATTCCCTAGGTATCAGATTTTGGGATATTTGTTTTCCAGGAAAAAAAAACAGAGGGGTTGAACTAACAACTAAGGTTTAAAAAAAAATAACAGGAAGGTACAAACCCTATATACATACAGATAGGCAAAGCAACATCAACAAAGTGATTTATTTGCATCATATATTTGTTGCTTAAGGAGAGGAATTTTTCACTGTAACTAAAGTGTTACAGGAAGACAGAGACAGAAAACAATGTTTTCCAAGGAAATCAAAACACAATCATACCATTCACTCAGTTCAAAACTATCACCGTCATGCAGAAGTTCAAGGCACAAAAGAGTTTAAACAACATAGGTTTACTCACAGCAACATATGATTAAAAGAAAACAGAGTTTACTGACATTTTTTCAAAAGAGTTCCCTGATGTTCTTACAAAACAGAGATGACGCTGGCAATTCTTTTCTACTTGATTTTTAAATTTAAATCTGCAACTTGAAGTTATAACTTTTTGTTTAATCACTGTTGCATGCTCTAGTTTATTTACTTATTAATATCAAAACAAGGATTTGAATTTACTTACAGTTTTGAATTTGTAACAGAGGAGTCTTTTCTTTTAATTTCTGCAACTAGAAACCTAAAGTAGATTTAATGCTTTGATCTTTATTTTATTTTTCCTTAAAATTTATAGAAAATTATTGTATAAGTTTGTTTTCTTAAATAATAAAAACTTAAGAAAAGAAAGGACACTTGTTACTTTTCTTCTTTTATTGAATTACACTTGTCACTATGTTAATTCTCAATTTAACACTCGTAACAAAAAAATTTCTTCTTTTATTAACAAAGTATTTTACCCCATTAAACTTGTATTTGTACTTACACCTTTTCTTTTTATTAAAGTCATTGGTTTTTTTTTATGTTAATACATATTATTAAAAGAAAGTGTCTTGAATTTTTAATACATATTAAATAATTCCTATAGATATGTGTATATAATGCAAATTATTTTACTAAACACTTCATTTTAAAATTCAAATTCAAATTGAAAATCAATTCAATTTATAAATTCAAATCTACCTACGTATGCACACATACACATGTATATTTATATATATATGAATAAAAGTTAGATTCAATGATTAAAAACTTTTAATGATTCAAAATTTTCAAACTTAAAAGAAATTTGAAATTCTTATTCATTTACATCATCATCTATTTATTTGTTCTTTATTTTATAATTTGAACTTTTCAAATATTTTATCATAAAAGTTCTACATTTGTAATTTATAAATTGATGAATTTTGATATGTTACAAAAGGATAGAGTTATTCAAAGAAGATACTAGAAGGAGATATCCCTATGAAATTTTTTTAAAAGTCCAGTTTTTAAAATACAAATATGCTCTTATATGTATAATGCACTCGACTCATTCTAGGGTGTCGCTGACCCTATCTTAAATGAACCATACCCAACCAAAGCCAAAGGTGTTCGCTTAACCTTGAGCTCTGATACCAGATGTATACCTGACTTCTCGACTCTCGAATGTCAAGATTAATAAATCCATGGTATTCGTGTGCCGAGCACCCAAGTTACGAAAAGACAGAAAGTTAGGGTAAAAAAATAAGAATAGAACAAGAAAGAGAGAACACAATATCAATATCTCATAATGGAACTACAAAGGGTTACTCTGAATGCTGAAATATTAGAGTTACTAAAACCTAAATACTATCATCTGCTTGGATAGTTATAACCACATTTCCTTAAAATTTTATGATATAAAGTATTGAAATGCAGCGGAAATAAGAATACTATGGTAGGTAACCATCCATCTCTTCTCCAAAATCTCCAAGAGTCCAAAGCTGAATCCGGAAACATACACGAGGCTGACCCGAGCATTATAAGAAAATACCACCTGGATTAGTCTTGCAAACAATCATTAGAAACTCAAGAAATAAGCAACGAGTAATAGTAACCATTGGGACTGTATTCATTCCCATAACGGTTTTCCCCTCAAAGAAACCTAACCATTCACTAAGTTTAACATATAGTGGTATATAGATAATGTCTAGAGTGTAGCATATAAATCATATCAAATAGTTGTTGTGTGAACGTCACAACGATAATACCTATACAATCAATAAAAAACCATTCCTCACCCATGAGTGAAGCCAGATAAGTTTGAGAAATAGTTGCATCAAGCCTTGCCTCGACACTACATTCTTAAATCTCACAAATAGATAAGTCTACCTCGTTAGCTTTAAATGTTAACTATAGTATAAATGATTTCCATAAACGAGAAGAAATCAACATGATTAATACGTTTCCAACATTTTCCAACTTACTGTTCCTCAGTCAAGAGGAAAGCCCGATAGGTTAGTGCTATATTTCTCTATCCCTACTCGACGTCATTCTTAACTCTCACAAATAGATAAGCCTTACTTCATCGGCTTCTAGTATTAAGCATAGTTAATTAGTTTTCAATTAAGTAAATAAATAAATTAACCGTTTGGCGATTAAGAAATTACTAACCCTTTCTAAACCTTTGGTTTATAATTTAAAACTTATACTTAATAAAACAATTTAAGGTAAGATATTTTGCATAAGATATTTGCATAAGATATTTTCCAAGATATTTATATAATATATTTATACTTTTAAAATACTTGAAAATACTTATAATAGTTTTTAAAACATTCATTTAAAATATTACTTGAAAATAACAAGTTTGAATAATCATTAAGAACTTGAAAACGGCATATTTTCTAGATACTTTAACAAAATATCTCCTTTTTAAAAATTTACAATTAGGGCTTACAAACTCATAAAGATCTTAAACCACTTTTAAAATACTATAAAAATAATAGTAACCACTTGTAAAAAAATTAAACAAAATACTTAAATCTAAATATCTCTTCGGACCTTTGTTCAAAAATCAAGTCTAAATGGGATAGTTTTGCACTAGTGAAGTTTTGACCACTTTCGAGATCTTACTTAACTTTTTACTATTAAGATTTTAATAGAAACAAACATACATATAAAACATTATAAATATGGTGAGAAATCCCAAAGGATCTGTCTACCAAGTGTTAGCGTCAAAATTGGTCACTAACACCCTTAGAAAGTTTGTGTAGAGAGACTAATGAAGAAGATAAATTAAAATGGAGAAGATAATATAAATTAAAATGCGGGAGACGAGAACACAGAATTTTATAGTGGTTCGGCGTTGTAGCCTACGTCCACTTTGAAGTTGATCCTTTATTTCTTCACTTTCAACTTGATTACAGATACAATCCGCTTTTAAGCATTCGAATACAATTGTGAAATAAAAGTAGAAGTCTTGGATGAGGTTTGGATGAGGCAGAGTCTCCCCTGTATTCTCTGAAATCTGATCCCGTTTTATGTGCCTCTGCCTCCCTATTTATAGATGACAGTGGGTTGGACTTCCCTAGTGGGCCCTGTAGTCGAATAACTCGGTCCAAAGAGTGTAGGCACGGCGCGTCGACCAGGAAGGCCGAACGATGGAATGCCGAACAGAAACCTTCTTGCCGAACGAATAGGCCGAGCAACAGTTGGAACAGTTGTGTTGAGGAGGATGCTGAAACATCTTGCTGGCCGAACGTTCGGGGATGCCGAGCGTTCTTACGCCGAACGTTCGTAGAGAGCCGAACAAACTTTGGTGGCCGAACGATATTATTTGGCCGAGCGGCATTCAATGCCTAACTATCTCTCGATGCCAGACGACCTCTAGATGCCGAACGATATCCTTATGCCGAACGGTCTTATGCTGAATGTTTACTTCAGCCGAACGCTCCTTTGGCCGAACATGCTCTGGATGCCGAGTGTCCTTTGACTGCTGAACACACTTTACACCGAGTACACCTTGGAGGCCGAACGTTAGTCTTGGCCGGACGGCATTCAATGTCGAACGTTCTTCTGATGCCGAGCGGTACTTGATGCCGAGTGCTCCTCTCTGACCGAGCGTCCATGCTATGCCGAGTACTAGGTTGCCTGGTCAATTCCTTGGGAAACACTTGCCCCCCAAAGTGCATTACGTGGCCGAACGTGATGCGCTTTGATCCTTGGTCGCCACCTTTGTCTTAAGGCTCTCTTGGCCGAACGCAGTTGGGAAGGCCGGACGTTAGCAGGGAAAGCCGAACGACATATGTTACCCCGAGTGAGTTTGTATGCCGAGTATTCGGGCCGAACAATACAAGTGCCGGTAGATCCAAGTGGGCCCAAGCTGGACGAACCGAGGTGTCCGCACATGACCGTTTTGACCGGTAGAGCCGGTCAGAACCCCTTTGACTTCCTCTTCTCCCTTATAAAACCCAACTTCTTCTTCCTCCCCCTTTTTCTCTACTTTCACTTCTGCACTCTCGATCTACCCCAGCCATCAGACTTTTCAGACTTCTCAACCCTTCCTAACACTCGATCCACGAACTAGGTAAAATCCCTTCATCTGATTCCTTTCCTTGATAAGTTTCGATCGGTTGGGATAGGTTAGAACGGTGGCTGAACGAGCTATGCGGGTGGATGATCCAAACCCTGATTTGGACGCCCCCACGGCCGAGCGACTTAAGGCAGGGAGGTGTGGTGAGGGTTGATCACCTCATAGGGTTCGTTCCGTTGTTTGAGAGGGATGCTGTGGTTCGGCACGGCCTCTATGTATTAGATGAGGCCGCGGGAAAGAGTTGGGTGGAAGAGTGGAAAGTATGGAGGACGTGTTGAATGTTAGGACACGATTCAACTTTGGTTCGGCATGGCATATTGTCGGCCGAACGATGGGTCAGAAGGTTAGGGAGGAAGTGTGAGCCAGTAGGTAGGCCGGGCGTTGTTTCGGCCGAATCATGTTTTGGCCGAACAACACTAACTCAGTACGAACTGAGGTTAAGCCGAACGATGGTTGTAGGCCGAATAGTAGTTTTGCCGAGCCACTACTTTAGCCGAACAAACTGTTATGCCGAGCGTACATAAATGCCGAGCCTACCTCCATGCCGAGCAAACCAACATACCAAACGTACTTGAGTGCCGAACAAACTATCCTGCCGAACAAACTAAGCGCCGAGCAGACCTTAATGCCGAACCCAAGTAAATGCCGAATATACCTAACATGCCGATCATACATAAATACCGGACCTATCTTCATGTCGAACATAGTTAGCATGCCGAGCATAATTAAGTGTCGAGCATACATAAATGCCGGACGTATACAAATGCTGAACATACTCTCCTTGCCCAATTTCATAACTGGTCTTTACTTGGCATAATCGGATAATTACCTCTAGTGACTTACTGCAGTCGTTATTCAGAAGGCTTTAGGAGACGGTCAGCGATGATGGTTTTCAAAAGCGATGTTTTTAGGCTTGACGTTATATTAAATGCTTATGCACGATTGATTGCACTAGTTCACACACCACACGGGGGGGTTATCTGCGTTGTTAATTCTAACGTCGATCATTTTTCGAGTATAGTTCACACAGGTGCTTGGTTGGGTCTGCTATTTATTCAAGATGTCCAAAAGATCCAGTTCTGCTACACTTTCCGACAAACCTGGGCCGTCTTCTAAGCGAACGGCTCCCGACACAACTGACCCGTCAGTTTCTCCCGCTCATGACTGGGCTCCCGATACTTTGGAATCGTCAATTTTACTGGATGACCCAGTTGACTCACAGGCTTCGAGAGTCACTGGGGCCGCTCTTAAGCGGATATGTTCTATTCATGGCATTCCGTTTGCTGACATGCTCGTTCTGTCGGGGCATGACCGCCCACATCTGCCCCCAGCGGGATATACGGCGTGTAGCAAGTTCATGTGCTGGGTTGGTAGCGTGCCACCTTTCAATCTATTCCTTCGCGACGTGCTGCAGTATCTGGACGTCACCCCGTCTTAACTTCATCCAAATGGCCACGCTTTCATTTATGGCACGTACATGCTTTTCATGGTCGTCTTCTCCAGGCCTCCAACTCCCGGCGATATAAGGTACATCTATATGACCAAGAAACGGGGAGAAAGCCCCTCTTACATGTTTCTTGAGCCACATCGGAAGTGCCAACTTTTCACTAGCGCGTGGAGTAGCAAATTCGCCCTGTACAAACAGGAGTGGTTTTATGTGCGCTGCCCCCAAGGCTTTGCGAGGCGGTGGGTTGAAGGAAGTAAGTCCTTTCTCTGAATTGATGTCTGTTCCCGATTGAGGTTGAACTTCTCCTAACTCATTGTTCTATTTTTTCAGATCTCGTCCCCCGTCCCGAGGGCCGGGGGTACTCCGATGCTATCGACGCCATTAGAGCTCTTCATGCTGAAGAGCGAGATATCCAAGCCCTCATTTCCAATGAGTCACTATCGAAGTTCGGCTTACTAGCCCCTGGCCACCGGGTTAGCCTTCCAGAGGGCATATCGCTTCCCAAGTCCGTGCCCGTCAGAGGGAAATAATTGCCTGAATCATCCGTTCGCCCTTCTCTTGAAGTACCGGAAGAAGGGGAAATTCTAGGCGAGCCACCTAAAAAGCGAGGTGAGTATTTAGGTCCTGCAGCTGAAGCTCATGATATTGAAACGTCATCTTCCCCTTCGAAGGGGAGAAAGGAGCTGGCGTGCAAGTTGAGGAAAGAGAAGGTTGGTGGGACTTCCAAAGCTACGCCTATTCAGCCAGAGAAAGAGGCTTCTTCACAGCGCGTTGGAAGTTCTCTGAAAGGCTTATCGAACCTCTCCATTCCCGACGACTTGCTCGACTATGATTTCGATGACCCGGAGCTGTTTAAGTTTCGCTCACCCGTCAGGGGTGATGCGGGCGTCCCGGCCCCGATCCAAGGGGAAAAAACTCCCGTTAGCAAAGCCACTAGTCCGTCGGGGGGTAGCACTAGGACACACACAGTTACATGCATTTCGCTTTGCACCTACTTTTCTTTCACCATTCTGCTCTCTCGCTAATTCGCTATTGTCTGATTGCAGGTGACATGGGGCGCTCTCACGGATACGACCTCCTTCGTGGTTCGTCGACTTTACTCCAGTCTGGTCGGGACTCTGGCCTCGAGAAGCGCCGAGACAGAGACATCGACAGTGACCGAGATTATCATGCCCGGGACTCGTCATCCCGGAAGAAAACTTATTATCAGCCCGAAAACCGCCAGGAGACCTCTTCTTATCAGGAGCGAAGCAAAGACAAACGTGGCCATAAGAGGTCGCATTCTGATGCTCCCCGGGACCAACACTCTGACTCTTCTTCTACCCGGCACTCCCGAGATTCTCATAGGAAGGGCGAACTTTCAAAGCCGTCTCCTCCCGCTCCCGTAACAGACCCGACAGTGTCGGAGAAATTGAATGAACTTAAGGCTAAGTTTCCGAAGATTTGTTTTGATGGGTTAAAGTTCCTCCCGGTGATTCATCCTATTCTCGGAGATGTCAAACAAAATGCTATCGCCTGTACCAATGACGTCTACGTGCAACATGACGCGTTCGTCCATCTGGCTGAGAAACTTTCTGAAGTCTCTATGGAGCGCCAGCACGAAATTGACCGCCTAAAGCTTGAAGCTATTCATGACAGGGATATCATTAAGGCCTAGGATGAAGAAATTGCCGCCTATAAGTTCGAGCTTGAAGCTACTCGTCAGAGCGCTAAGGACATCGCCGAGGCTGTTTCCCGCCTTGAATTGACTCATAAGAAAGAGCTCGATGAAGCGGTTCAATGGTGTAGGGCATTAGCTCTGGAGAAAGACTCCGTTCAGAAGGAGCGGGACACACTTAGTTATCGGGTTAAGGAACTCGAAGAGCAACTTTTCGAGGAGAGGAAAGAGAAAGTGGCTGTCCAGGTTGAGGCACAACATTATTGTGATGAGATTGTCGCCACCCGACTCCTAAAGGGGAAACTTGAAGACGATCTCTCCAAAGTCGAGGCACTGAGGAATGAGGCCCGCGAGGAAGGTAAAAGGGCAGCAACTGTCGACATCGACTCTCGCCTCGAGGCGGCCAGGGAAGAAGGCAGGGAGGAGATAAAGACCGAATTCGACCCGCTCATCGCTGAGTTCAATGCCCGAGTTCTCATGCATCGAGATCTAACTTTTCTGGGCGACGGCTATCTTGAGTCATTGGCCGAGGCATGGGAGACCCTGATTCAGATCAGGAAGGTTGAGAGTGGCGCCGATGAGGTCGACGAAGAAGCATTGATGAAAGAATTCCTGAGGGGGAAGGAGCCTTCAGATTTATCGGCGGCTAAAGCCCTCTACAGCAAAGGTTCTCCCTCCAGGAAAGGGAAAGAGGTGGCTACGGACCCTTCCGGCGTTGTGCCCCCAGTTCACGTGCCTACCCAATCGGCCAGTCGGTCAACACTTGACCCCTTCGAGCAGCATGTTGGTTATGACCCGGAAGCCCCCGGGCTTGGCATTCATGTTTTATCTCCCATCCCGGAGGGCGGGACACCCCTGGCGACTGAGAACCCACCGGCATCGGGTGAGTAACTTCTGGGCTTCACAAAGATCTTTCTCGTTCCCTCAGAAGTTGTTGTGTTCTAACACCTGTTTATTTTCGTGTCTTCTGTGCAGGCTGTTCTGACCCCGAGCCCACTTCGAGGAGCGATGCCTCCAAGGAGCCGGAGATAAAGGCGAGTGAGGCTACTCAAGTCGGCGGAGATCCTGGTCGAGATGCTCAAGTAATCGGGGCGCTGGATGAAGGCAAATCTGACTCTTCCTCGGAGAGTTTCGAAGTAGAAATCACAGGCGCCTCTGAGCACACATCCGACTTGAGCATGAAGGAACGACTCGAGAAAGAGAAAAGAGATACGACCTCAGTCAAGGTCGAGCCGCGTGAAGTGGACCTGGACGATCCTCTGAACAAACCATTGAAGGCCATCCTTCCTGGCAAGACCCAGCCCATGGATGTTCCCCCTACGTCTTCGGTCGTCACCCCTCCGTCAGGGAAGGATTCCAAGAGTAAGCGCCCTGGGAAGGAACCATCCGGGAAGAAGTCAAAGAAACACAAGAAATGACCGTCGTCCCCGTTCAACGAGAACTAGTTTAAGTCATGTACTAATTTTTGTAGACTGTGTAAATAGGCTGTTGGCTCGGGACTTCGGAGCGTTTTTGTAACGGGAAGCTTTTTGTGAATAAAATTTGATCTTCACTTTTGTCTTCTCAAAAGACTTTTATTATTCAGTTTCTTTTATGGTTGTGATTGAAATCTGAATTGTTATGGGTAACTTAGACTTCTTGGTCCGTCTTTACATGGCTTGGAAGCTTCTTTGGATTTGATCAATCTCCACTTGGTGCTTCAAGCGCTTAGAATATTTCATAGCCCGTATGTTGGGGACTTGACATATCCAAGTCATTTGCGTCGTAGTTCCTATTCAAGGAACTCGGAGGTCTGAACTGCTTGTAATTAAGTCTATACACCGGACTTCGAGTACTCCAGTCCGTGCTCCAGGGACTTGGAGATTTCGAGTCATTTGTATTCGAGTCCGCACTCTGGGGACTTGTAGACTTCGGATCGTTTATACTCGAGTCCGTATTCTGGGGACTTAGAGTACTCCAGTCCGCGCTCTGGGGATTTTGAGGTTTCAAATCGTTTATACTCAAATCCGCACTCCAGGGACTTAGAGTACTCCAGTCCGCACTCCAGGGACTTGGAGATTTTGAATCGTTTATACTCGAATCCGCACTCCGGGACTTAGAGTACTCCAGTCCGCACTCCGAGGACTTGGAGATTTTTAATCGTTTCCGGGGACTTGGAGATTTTGAATCGTTTATACTCGAGTCCGCACTCCGGGGACTTAGAGTACTCCAGTCTGCACTCCGAGGACTTGGAGATTTTTTGTCGTTTATACTCGAGTCCGCACTCCGGGGACTTAGAGTACTCCAGTCCGCACTCTGGGGACTTGGAGATTTTTTTTCATTTATTATAAGCGTTCGTACGCTAGCCATGATATCATAATTTTTAATTGCGCGTCATAGGAATATCATACGAAGAGACATTGGTCATTCATGGAAAAGATGGCTTCAAGCCTTTATTGATGGAAACAAGCTAGATTATCTTATTACATGCCAAGAAGAAAGCATACTGGAAATAAATGCAACTACCGCATAAAGGAAATAGACTAAGTGTAATAACGCCGCAAATGCTCGCTGTTCCATGGTCGAGGGAGTGTCGCACCATCGACGGTCGTTAGCTTGAAAGTTCCTTCTCCAAGCCTCCGTTCGATGACGTATGAACCTTCCCATGCGGGATTCATGTGCGAAGGGGTTGGAAAGACTCGTTTCAAAATGAGATCTCCCACACTAAAGGTTCTTGGCTGGACTTTTCCATCATAATATTTAGCGACTCGGTGTCTGTATGAGGCTGCTCTCAAATCAGCTTCTTCGCGTTTCTCATCAATGAAGTCTAATGATTCCAATAGGAGATCCTGGTTTGACGCAGGATCGTAATAGGTTACCCGGTGTGACGGAACTTCAAGTTCTACGGGTATGACGGCTTCCGTGCCGTATGCCAGTGCGAATGGTGTGTGGCCAGTCGCGGTCTTGTGGGTAGTTCTATAGGCCCAAAGCGCTGTTGGGAGTTCATCCACCCACTTGCCTCTAGCCTTTTCCAAACGCTTCTTCAATATGGACTTGATGATGTTATTGACGGCTTCTACCTGCCCATTCGCCTTCGGGTGAGCAACTGCTGCGAACCTTTTCTCAATGCCATACCTCTGACAGAACTCTTTGAATTCCTTGCTTTCGAATTGAGTTCCGTTGTCCGTTATGATGGTCCGTGGGAGGCCAAAACGACATATGATATTTCGTACAACGAAATTAATGACTTTATTGGTGGTGATCGTGGCCATTGGCTCTGCTTCCGCCCACTTGGTGAAATAATCGACTGCCACTATTGCATATTTCGCGCCTCCTTTGGCTATGGGCAGAGATCCAATTAGGTCGATTCCCCACATTGCAAATGGCCAGGGACTAACCATTTGTGTGAGTTCCGTTGGTGGAGCTCTTGGAATCTTTGCATATATCTGGCATTTGTCGCATCTTCTCGCATAGTCTGCAGCATCCCGATTTACAGTCGGCCAATAATATCCATAACGGAGGATTTTCCTCGCCAAAGTTTGCCGCCGGTATGATCACCACATTCTCCCTCATGGACTTCTTCCAACACCCGTTTTACCTCGTCATGGGCCACGCACCGGAGTAAGGGGGTCGAGAATCCCCTCCGATACATTATCCCGTCTTGCATTACATAACGCGAAGCCTTACGAAGGACTTGGCGTCTTTCGCTTCTTTTCTCAGGTAAGTCCCCGTATAACAAGTATTGTTTGATCGGGGTCAGCCATGATCCCCTTTCGATTTCGGTCTCCAAGACGAGATCTATCTCCATCATGTCTATACTTGGAGCAAGCAGAGTCTCGACAGGGAACAATCCCATCTGCTGTGCATCACCAGTACTCGCGAATTTAGCCAACGAGTCGGCCTCCCTATTCTGTTCGCGCGGGACATGCGAAATGTCATAATATTCCAGGTTTACTAGTAGCTCCCGGACCCGAGAAAGGTAAGGAGCCAGTCTCGGTCCTTTCGCTTGGTAGTCTCCCCGTACCTGATATACCACCAGCTGTGAGTCGCAGAAGATTTCGATGGACTTTACCCTTAGTTCATTGGCAAGTCTTAAGCCAGCAATCAGTGTTTCGTATTCGGCTTCGTTATTTGTCGCTGTAAATTCGAGCTTCAAAGCGTAGCAAATCGATCGGTTTTCGGGAGTTACCAGAACTATCCCAGCTCCCGACCAACGATCGTTAGATGCCCCGTCAGTGAACATCTTCCATCGGACAGGAGGGATTACTTTGTGATTTTCAATCGGTTCATCCGGAATGGTGAACTCAGCAACGAAGTCAGCTAATGCCTGCCCTTGGATGGTCCTTCGCGGCAGCTAGGTGATATCAAACTGGCTTAACTCGATGTTCCACTTTAGCATCCTACCAGAAGTTTCCGGTCATTGGAGTACCTGTCGCAAGGGTTGGTCAGTGTAAACACTGATTGAGTGCGCCTGAAAGTAGGGACGAAGCTTGCGTGATGCAATCACCAGGCAATAGGCAAGTTTCTCGATCTTCGGATAATTCTTTTCTGCCCCCGTCAGTCGTTTACTAACATAGTACAGCGGCCTTTGAACCTTGTCTTCTTCGCGAACTAGGGCTGTACTGATAGCGTGTTGAGACACAGCCAAATATACGTACAACGTCTCGTGGTCTACTGGGTTTGACAACACTGGAGGACTTTCCAAGTGTCTCACCAGGGCTCGGAATGCTTCCTCGCAGTCAGTCGTCCATTCGAAGTTTCTCTTTCCTTTCTTTATGACATCGAAGAAAGGAACACACTTATCTGTGGCTCTGGATATGAATCGACTGAGCGCAGCTACTTTTCTGTTCAAGCTCTGTACCTGTTTTATGGTTCTAGGTGCCTGTATATCTCGGATGGCCTGGATCTTTTCCGGGTTAGCTTCAATTCCTCGTGCATTCACAATGAATCCCAAGAACTTCCCTGATGCCACGCCGAATGAACACTTTGAAGGATTGATCTTCATCCCATAGTGCCTTAGTACACCGAACATTTCTGCCAAGTCTCGGATGTGGTCGTTTGACTGTCGTGACTTCACGAGCATGTCATCCACATAGACTTCCATTGTTCTACCAATCTGATCCTTGAACATTCGGTTCACCAGGCGTTGATAGGTTGCTCCTGCATTCTTCAACCCAAAAGGCATTACTACATAGCAATACAGCCCGACGTTTGTGACGAAGCTGGTGTTTTCTTGGTCCGGGATATGCATTGGGATTTGATTGTACCCGGAGTATGCATCCATAAAAGATAGTAGCTCATGCCCGACAGTCGAATCGACCAGCTGATCAATTCGTGGTAGTGGGAAGCTATCCTTCGGGCATGCTTTGTTTAAATTGGAATAGTCAACGCAGGTTCTCCATTTCCCGTTTGCTTTCTTTACCAACACAAGGTTGGACACCCATTTCGGGTAGAGGGCGTCGCGGACAAACCCATTGGCTTTGAGTTTATCCACCTCCTCTTTGAGAGCTATAGACCTCTCCGGGTCCATGCCTCTCCTTTTTTGCTTCACAGGTACGTGTTTCGGGTCTATATTCAACATATGGCTCGCAATTGCAGGGGAAATCCCACGCATATCAGAGTGTGTCCAGGCGAAGACATCAAGATTAGCTCGGAGGAAATCAGATAAATTCTCTGCCATTAGGGGATCGAGCTGTGACCCAATTTTAAGAACTCGTGTCGGGTCGCTGTGGCTAACTGGAATATCAATTGTTAGTTCGGCCGGTGCTGCGTATGGTTCCCTGGGTTCCCCTTTGTCATCTCTCGGATCTATGTCTCCAATGATCCGAGAATGTCGCCCGAGCCAGGGCTCGGGCGCTAATTGTCAATCATCAGAATTCGGGATGCGGACGATGCTGTCCGCAGTCTTCCCCTTTTCTCTGCGCTGGGCCTCTCTCAGCTCAGCCACGTAACATGCACGTCCGGTTGCTTGGTCGCCATGCACTACGCCAACTCCTTTGTCCGTCGGGAATTTCAGTGTGAGACACCACGGGGCCAAGGCTGCCCTGAAATCTGTGAGGGCTGGTCGTCCCAAAAATACGTTGTATGGTGAATCAACATCAAGCACTATGAATGGTAGGATTCGCACTCTCCTGCGTTCACCTTGTCCCAGTTCAACTGGTAACTCCACATATCCTACTGCGTCTGTGGCTGCGCCGTTAAAGCCATAGATTCAGGCTTTGGATGGCTTCAAATCCTTAGTCTCCAGCTTCATTTGGTCATACGCTTTCTTGAAGATGATGTTAACAGAACTTCCGCAATCAATTAGGATTCTCCTTACGAATGCCGGTCCGATGGTTGCGGATATGACCAATGGATCGATGGTGGGAGCTTCCACCTTATCCGCGTCTCTATTCCTGAATACAATATCGTCGTGCATCGTGCGTTGCTGCTTTGCGGGAGTTCCATCCTCC
Organism: Allium cepa; assembly: GCA_030765085.1. Classification (NCBI taxonomy): domain Eukaryota; kingdom Viridiplantae; phylum Streptophyta; class Magnoliopsida; order Asparagales; family Amaryllidaceae; genus Allium; species Allium cepa. The sequence goes on along the minus strand of CM060944.1, from coordinate 502,316,516 downwards.
ACATTTGAACAGCACTCATGCTCTGTATGTCTCAAGGAATTAGCATATCGCTCCATTTCCTGCCAATTTTTATCCGCAGGATGAGGTCCACCAGCAATTGTGTTAATAATTAATCTTCCCACAGTTCGAGTAGGTTGCTCCGGTTGGTGTAGAGCTGGGCCACGTCCGGGGTCTGAAGTCTCTTGTCTTCCTTCTGGCGTATCTTTGACGAATTCCTGCAGCTTCTTCTGCCTAATCAATTTCTCAATAGCGTCATGGAGATGCCTGCATTCGTCTGTGTTGTGCCCATAAGACTCGTGAAAGCGGCAATACTTTCCAGTCCGCTTTTTCTCCTCCGTTGATTCCTTAGGGCATGGTTTTCTGTATTGAAAAGTGTTGCAGGTCGATAAGTAGATGTTTTCAAGAGACGCATTCAGTGGAGTGTATTCGTTGTAGGTTGGGATCCTTGACTTCCATCTCCCCGTTTCCTTCTTCTTTCCAGGATTTCCACTTCCAGTTCCCTTAGACTGCCCGGGCTTATTTTGGACGCTGGCCTGAGTCTTTCCAGGGTTATCGTCGGTTGCTTTCATGGCGATGTTGCCCTTTACAGACTCCTGAACGGACCCTGGTGCCTTGTCTTTCCTTATCCACCGAGCTTCTTCCCTCCTTATGAACTGGTGGGCTTTCGAATAGAAACATTCCAACGTAGCTGGTGGCTTTCCTGCCAACCAATCCCCAAATTCAGAGTCTGGATCCACTCCACGCATTACTGCCATCAAAATCGCATGGTCGTTTGGATTGCTCACTTCAGTAGCGGCAACATGAAATCTCTGCAAGTATACTTTCAGTGATTCTCCAGGAGCTTGGGTCACGTTTGATAAGGACATCACATCCTTGGGTCGAGTGGCGTGTATCCTGAATTGTTCTATGAATTTCCTTGCAAATTCGTCGAAGTTTGAGATTGACCGTGGAGGAAGTCGAGTGAACCACATGGTGGCAATTCCGGACAGAGTTATTGGAAAGCACCTGCACTTAGTTGCGTCGTTGGCCCTTGCTGAATCCATCATCCATCCATACCTCATTACATGTTGTCTAGGGTCAGTTTTTCCTTCATAGGCGGGTATGGTGGGCATGTTAAACTTCCTTGGGTATTCAGCCTGTAGAATGGTATCTGTGAAGGGAGTATGACTCTTAGACATTCCCCAATCTTCATTAGTCAAACGTTGATTCTCTCTCATCAACTGCCTGACCATAGCTGTCAAATCCGGGGTTTGTATGGTAGGAGGAAAGTTGGGTTCCGCTCCATAGGCTTGATTTCTAGAAGAGCGATCAGTGGCACCTGCTTGGTCATCTTCATCCTTGCGGCGTCTACGCCTGGGAGGTTCATCAGCTGAAGTTGAGCTATCATCTTCGGAGTAGGGGGCAGGGCTACCTCCAGCATTCTGATGCTGCTGTTGAGCAAGTTGGGCCATGAGGTCAGCATTAACTTGCATTTGCTCAGCGAGTTGCCTTCTGCTTTCCGTAAGCTCTTTTATCAAGTCATTCAATTCTGCTCGTGAAACAGATTCCGCTTGGTTTTGGCTGGAGGGCCCCGTGCCTCGAATTGCTTGTTGATCGTTAGGTCTAAGTTGTTGAACACTAGCGGTTTCGCGGGCATCTACATTTTGGGAGGTCGATCTTGTTCGTGGTCTTCCCATGGTAGAGTCGTTGGTCGTAACTCTGAGTAGAATCAACAGATGCCTTATGGATAATTACGGATCTTCTTCGGGGGATTTATGCAATCCAGTAGCTACAAAGTAGATCCTCACAACCTGAGAATTCGGCTCTCAGTGAAAGCACCAAAATGTTAGCGCCAAAATTGGTCACTAACACCCTTAGAAAGTTTGTGTAGAGAGATTAATGAAGAAGATAAATTAAAATGAAGAAGATAATATAAATTAAAATGCGGGAGACGAGAATACAGAATTTTATAGTGGTTCGGCGTTGTAGCCTACGTCCACTTTGAAGTTGATCCTTTATTTCTTCACTTTCAACTTGATTACAGATACAATCCGCTTTTAAGCATTCGAATACAATTGTGAAATAAAAGTAGAAGTCTTGGATGAGGTTTGGATGAGGCAGAGTCTCTCCTGTATTCTCTGAAATCTGATCCCGTTTTCTATGCCCCTGCCTCCCTATTTATAGATGACAGTGGGTTGGACTTCCCTAGTGGGCCTGGTAGTCGAATAACTCGGTCCAAAGAGTGTAGGAACGGCGCGCCGACCATGGAGGCCGAACGATGGAATGCCGAACAGAAACCTTCGTGCCGAACGAGTAGGCCGAGCAACAGTTGGAACAGTTGTGTTGAGGAGGATGCTGAAACATCTTGCTGGCCGAACGTTCGGGGATGCCGAGCGTTCTTACGCCGAACGTTCGTAGAGAGCCGAACAAACTTTGGTGGCCGAACGATATTATTTGGCCGAGCGGCATTCAATGCCTAACTATCTCTCGATTCCAGACGACCTCTAGATGCCGAATGATATCCTTATGCCGAACGGTCTTATGCTGAATGTTTACTTCGGCCGAACGCTCCTTTGGCCAAACATGCTCTGGATGCCGAGTGTCCTTTGACTGTTGAACACACTTTACACCGAGTACACCTTGGAGGCCGAACGTTAGTCTTGGCCGGACGGCATTCAATGCCGAACGTTCTTCTGATGCCGAGCGATACTTGATGCCGAGCGCTCCTCTCTGATCGAGCGTCCTTGCTATGCCGAGTACTAGGTTGCCTGGTCAATTCCTTGGGAAACACCAAGTTCCATAGAATTGCCAGAAATAAGGCAATTCAAAACCGCATCTATGGCGACTATCACTGTAAGTTCACTTCCATATCCGAATTCGATCTAAACCAAAGTCCATATATAACCTACGTGCTTCATTCAAGGTCTTGTCTCAAGTCATACAAGTCCATATCAAGTTTGTTCAAGTCTATATACATGGATTACATAGGTCACTTACTTTTAAAGAATTTAAACAATGTTTTAACAAACAACAATTCAATCAGCATAAACAGAATCAAATACTAACATACATATGCATGTTTTATATTTTCTATTCAAAATGAGGAGTTAACTCACCTTTAAACCAACAACAACCAAGATATTAGCTAACAAAGTCCAAGCCCAACCTTGCAACACCTTTCCCTCCTCTTTCTCTATGCTTCACCTTGCTCCTTTTCCTCCAAACCACCTATACAGCTCACGGCCATCCCATGGTAGAGCAGAATGGCTCCACTTCTTCAACTTTTGGCATGATGGAAGGTTTTCTAAAATTATTAAGCTATTTGGAAAAGTTTAAAATGATTTGGGGTTGACTTGCAATTATTTCATTTTAGAATATAAGAGAGTAAGAAGAAGAGAAGTCATTTAAGGAGCTTGGTTTGGCTTAAGAATTTTGTGATTAATTACTAAGGGTATGCCCTTCCTTATGTAGGCTTAGGAATGAGATGTTTAAATATCAAAAACCCCTCATGAAAATCCTAACATTAACTACTCACATCACTTCTCCTTTATGTCACATTAGCTTAATATTAGGACTTTCCTTATTTGCTCAATTTCCAAATATCTCTATTTTACTCATGCATGATATCGTTCCATTTAGTTAGCCTTAAACAAGAAAGTATTTTAGTTGCCAATTATCTCCATTAAGATTAATTAGACATTCATAAAAAGTTTGAACAACTTTCGTCTAGAAAAAAGCTGTTCATCACAATGTCAATATTGTTTCAAAGAATAAATTTTTGTAAAAAATTTTACAAATTTTTTTTACCATCATTACTTATGATTTAAAAGGGGGCTATAAAGCTTAATAAATCACTTCTATAACATTTAATCCAAGATTCAAAATATAAATAATTCAGGTATTTAAATATGAAGTGTTTGAAATTCCGGGTCGCTGCAGCGACATATGAAGTTGCCTGCTTGGTTGATCAAAGTCAAATATTTGGCAATCATACAACTTTTCCATTACATCCAAATAGACAAAACCAAAATGCACAATGAAAATAGATAAAGCTCCTAATAGCTAGAGTGCCTCGTGCACGTCATTGGAAGCTTATTCGTCTAACTGGATGACTTGAAATCCCTTACTCCCGACCTACTGAAATGAGTACCCAAGAGTTTAATTGGGAAAACAAAAACTTTGGGTCAGACAATAGTCTGGTGTGAATAATAACCTAACATTTCAAGCCAAATAGATATCTAGTGAGACCACACCACTGAGTGGAATGGGTTTTCTCCTCACTGGTATCTTAATTAAAACATATCAACCATATACTATGCTCCTGCAACTATAATGGTTAAAACATAGAAAATAACATTTATAATCATGCACCATATATTGGATTATGCATTCCAATTCATTAGATTATCTATCTTAATTCCAAATGACTACTCATCACAATTTAAACTGACTACCCATCTTATTTTAATATGACTACATGCTTTAGAGTTATGCGGACTACCCATCTCACATGTAAACATATTTAAAGTTACGTGGACTATCCATCTCACATACAATTATTACTTGGATTACCTATCCTCTACCATATTGACCACCTTTCACATATGGTTCTATTGTTTAAATTCATATGGACTATCCATCATACATATTCTATTAATTTACAATAGTGTGGGCTATCCATCACACATCTCATAGTTTTCCTATGATGACTATGAACTCTTCATTAACCTCATAAACATCTCTAGTATGATGTGGGCTATCCATCTCACATCCCATAATATTCATAGGATAACTATGAACCCATCATTTAACAATTTGATTCATGTGACCCACATGTTTATTGGTGTCCCTAATTAGGTTATCTTCACTTAAACTTATAACATTTCAAAGTGACATACACTGGTATCCCTAAATGGTAAATGTCAAACTTGGTTAAGAAAATACATTAGTATCTTCAATGATAAAATCACATTTATAAGACATAATGTTTGTTGAAACTAATCTACTTCAGTGTCCCCGATGAAAAAGTCAACATTTATAATCAAAATAGCATTAGTATCCCTAATATTTAGAATCGAAGTCATAAAACGATAAGCTCGGAGCTCATCTTAGGTTAATATAGATCAATGTTGAAGTGAAAACATTTATCATATCAAATCTTATCTACATTTGTGTCCCTGACGATAATGTTGAAATTTATACTTTACAATGTTTTGGTATTCCCAACTACAACGTCGAAGAAGAAAGCTAAAGGCTCGCCGCCCTTAATAAAAAGATAGGCGACAACCTTACTGCACTATATCTTGTCAAAACTCTACCAAAGTTAGGAAAACAAAACTTAAAATTCCTTTAAGTATAAAACTCTTTGTCGAAAATGATGTTGTCAACCTTCATAAATTATAGGTTGTCCACCTATTTAAAACAAAACTTAAAACTTTTATAAGTCATATGGCTAACTGCCGAAGACATAAGGACATCGACCCTTTTAAAACATAGGCCACTTTGCCCTTTAAAATATATTTTTTGTATAAAACAAGTCTCTTCGGCTTTAAAAAGATGAAGTGAGACGTTAATGCTGCACCGCATCATTGTCAACTCCAATCGATATGAAACTCTGTGTATATGAGGTCGCCGACCTTGATGCATAACAACACCAAGACCCTCGACATCAATATAAAATCCTTTAAAATTTAATTTACTTCAACTGCTATACCGCTTGGTTCGAAAGATATAACAGGTGGCTTTGCTGCCTAAGTATTAAAAACTATCACTATGATTAGGTGTGGCATCATTAAAAACAGTGATGAAAAAAATGCAACGTTGTCGACCCCGACATTGAGCTTTTAAAATGCTTACATAAATCACAAAGACATCATTGCCACAGATACTATATTGTCTATGAGGTCGACTGTGGCCTACTTGGAAACATTATATGGCTATCGAAGTAACTATCTTATGCTTTCTTTCACTTCGACGTCAACACTCTTGAATGCAACCCTATCTTAAGCTTGGTGATGTCAGGGTGGTATAGCACTATTGTAATTAATGTGAATACTACTTTATTATTACTTTAAGCAAAGTCTTTCACCAAATCTTATTTCTTATCCAATTCCTATTGGATAAAACAATTTCTTTACAATTCCTTTTCATAATTACTGCCATAATAAATTTTAAATTTTCAAATTCGAAACATATTTAAAATAATTAACTACTATCCTTAATTAATTATCATTTTAAATGCATATCTAGCATAATAAATTAAAATCACATGGGAAAAAAATCCCAAAAGTTCATAAAAATTAGGGAATAACCTTTTCTTTACCATATTAAATTTTCAGAGCCAAAAACCATATTTAATTATTTTAAATAACTAAAACTTAAAAAGATACTATATCTCCTTACAAAATGCATAAAATAATTTATACAAACTTGGAAAACTATGAAATTAAAAGCCCACCTCTAAAATAATGTTTTATACAACATATTAGAAAATCAAAGCATTTGGAGATTAAAATCTTAGGTTTTAACCTCAAAACCCATTTAAATAATTCCATAAAAATCCCTTAATTCATCATTCTATTCAAACAATGAATAAACAACCATATCTTGGCAAAACAAACATCAACATTCGGGTATTATCCATATAGAATCCAAAGGAAAAATTAGAGATGGAACACTTATTATTCACCTTAGAATGTTAGAGTTGAGATTTGATTAATGTTGTGCTTCCTTAAGCTTTAACTTTTATATCTCTATTGGTTTCATGATCTTCCTCCCCTTAGAATGGTCGGCCTCCTTAGATTTTTCTTAATTTTTTTTTGTGAATGAGAAAAGTGAGAAGGATATTGTAATGACCCCACCGCTATACCCATATTATTAAATAACATTGTACATAAGTTCGTCTAATAATATGGAGAGTATTACTTGTTAAGGGTGACCAAATATGAATATCACTTTAAACTAACCCTGGCACATCATACTTACCATTTTACTAAATATCTGAAATAAAATTTGAAGTGTTAGATCTCAGTTCAAAAAAATAAATATATCAGTTTTTCAGAATCAGAACTGTATATCAAATAAATAATAGTCACAAATCACAACGGAATAATAAACATCATATACATATACAAAACTGAGAGTCTACCAAATATAACACCAAACTCACATAACATACCTCCAATGAAAATATCTAACTCAAATATACATCTCATATACAGATAAAAAATCCTACATGAGATAAACTAAAGATCCAAATGGTTTATCTCTCTGCTAGACCAATCATCCAAAGGTCTACTTGCCCTATAACCTGAAAAGTCTCGGCCCGACCCGAGCATTAAAATGACACCCGAGTCAGACTATCTCTAAATATCCAAAAGGGTGAGAACAAGATATAACATAAAGATATATGATATATAAGTAAATCCAGATGTCCAAGATATAACAAGTCAAGGAATTAATTTAACTTAGAATCCACCTCAAGGCATAAGAATATATATTCATTTCACGAGCACAGAATAGTCATAGAATCTAAATTTCCAGAATTTAAGATATCTTAATTTGTACCGATCATAATGATCGTCCACATCAATCGCAATGATTGAACTTGGACCGTGACAGACAAACAAACAAACAGAGGTATCACTCATACCGATCTAATCCAAAGATCATACTCATACTGGGAATAGAGAATCACAACCGATCTCAAGGATAGTCCATACCGACCAAGACGATCATAGCAACCATGGCTCATAGATTCTAGATTGTTCACCTTTATAAATTTATAATCATCAAGAAACCGATGAGTATGTCACTTAAGGATCTATCGGTCTCATCAAACACCAAAAGGAAATATACTCTAAAGTGCTAAATACTATCACTTCCAGTAATCACTAGAAATTAACCAAAACATGAGCTATTTTCTCTTAAAGATCTATCGGTCCCACCAAACACCAAATGAGAACACAACTCTAAAATATTAAACACTTCCGAATAGCAATCACAAGAATTTAACCAAGGCATCCCAAAATACCCAGTGAAATTCGAATATTCACTAATATGTTAATAAGTTCCTCAAACATTCTATTTACTGAGTTATACTATATTCGATGAATTTTTTATTTGAAATCATTTAAAGTAATCGATAATTCTAAGTCGATTATTAGTACTTCCGATATTATAGAACTAAGGTTCCCAAAAAAAAAAATCTTATAAGAGTTTATAATTTAGAAATCCAACATTACAATTTTCCATATAGGAAATAATTTCCAAATACTTTATTTATCATAAGATATATTAAACCATATATTCCATTTCATCTCATTGTACATATAGACGTGGTTGTCTAAAATTACATAAAGATTATATTATTCACAAACCTTCTTCCAAAGGCTATATTTATATATAAATAACTGTATGTTTATAAAACTATATTTATTACTCTTTAGAACCTAATTATATATATGACCATTTTATTTAGAAATAAATTAGGTCTATATTTCCAAAACCATATTTCCAAAATCCATAACAATACCAATATATATATATACATATAAAACTATTTGTAAAGCCATTTTTGAAAAGAACTAGATTAAATTAGAAACAAGTTTGATATTTGTAAACTTATACAACTCTCTTTTATAAAATTGTTTATATATTTATAATTTAGTGTTTATATTTATAAAATTTACACATAAAGTTTATAAAATTTCAAACCTTTGAATCAAAGCGATTTAAAGTCCATAACACACAATAGAATTCACTACAATAATGTACTAAGTCATCACAAGATTATAGCCATCAATTGGTCCATAAAGTTTCTACTCTAAATCATTTCCAATTCTATTTTATAGATTAGCAAATCAATGGAAATGAACATCCAAAGGGCCATAAATAAACATGCAAAACACAACATGACAATATCAACAAACTAGACAAAGAATAAAGTAAGAAATGAACGAGTCAGGGAGGCATTTGGAGCTGAAATAGCTCTAGATGTGCACGCCACCGGTGCACCGATGGTGCCCCACCGATCCATCGCTAGTGATGTAACCTGGAGCTATCTCAGCTCTAGGTTGCCTCCCGCCAGTTCGTTGGCGATTACTTCTTCGACGGTGATTGTACTAACATCTAGAGCATTTATTTTGCCTCATTCACACGTATATTCAACTATAAATTAATGTTAAATGTGATCACAAGATGATGGATTTAATAAACTAAGAATTTCATAGCCTAACTTATACTTAGCACAAGAAATAGAGAGCAATTCAATCTTATATTCAACCAATTACTACACAATGAACATGATTTCATTTAGAGATAGTAATGTAAGGTAAATTCATCTTTATTTCTCAATTCAATAGCCAAGATAACAATAGCAACCCCAATTCTTCAGATAGCAAACCCTAGAAATAACCTCATCCGAACAAACAATAACCAGAAATCAACTACTGTAAAACTGGAATTGAATTACCAAAAAGCTAGAATATGGCTAGAAACATTACTTTGATTCTTTAGATTAATTAGAAATTGATTCCTATATTTGATTTGCTAATTAGCTTCTTAGTTTTAAAAGAGGAACTAGGGTTTTATTTTTTATTTTTGTTTTCTTCCTTGAGAAAATAACGTAAATATAATAGAAAGGGGAAGTAATATTCATCTTAAATGGGCTAAACTTTATAACTATTATTGTAAAACTTGAGGTTTTCATTAATCAGACATGGTTATTCTGACTCCCTCCTCATCACAATCCACATATAAGGTATAGCGATGAGTGTGGAGAAGATGGTGGAGGCTCACGGGCAGTTACTTACACTAGTTATCTAGTTATGTTATTACGACGTACCCAGATTATGTATCAAATATATTTATGTACTATTGAGACATTGTACTTTTTTGATTTGGTTTTATGATATGTGTACTTTATTTTATTTTATTCCTTCTACTGTGAGACTCTGAAAGCATAGATAGATAGCTCTATGTATTAGTTTATTAATTATTCCAACTATCAGCCAGCTCCAGAATGGACCTAAGGTTCGATGGGCTTTTATTGGATCGAAAGTTAAATATGTTTCGGAGAGGGTTGTTACATTGGTATCATAGCTTAGGTTACATGATCAGTGAGAATAGGAATACGCAAGAGTATATATTGTTATTTTTGAAAATATTTTTTAAAACCCAAGTAAATGCAGTATGTATATATGGACATATGCAAAAATCCTAGGCAAATTCTTAATTCAGCAAGTAATACTATCATAGGGAGTCATAACTAATTTGAAATTTCAAATCTACAGATAGTTGATAATGGCTGGAAAAAACAGCACTGAAACCAAGAACCACACCGGCCAGGATATACCTACCATATCAGGTACGCTAGTGCGGTTTCGATAATATTTAAGAGTCGTGGGACAAGCCCACATTACCTAGCAAGTTGCACCAGCGGTGCCGGTCAATCTGCATGCTGTGTCAGCATTCCTCTACTAGCTTTCCTGATGCTATATAAGGATTTTTAGAGTATAGGTGAATGAATATTCTCAGGCCCAAAGGACTTTGTAGGAATTGAAACTTGGATTGATGATCTCGGTTGCATATTTAAGGAACTAGAGTTGGAAGACTGGTTCGGGAGGAAGCTAGCTGCATGGCACTTGAAAGGAGAAGCGCTGAATTGGTGGACCATAGTGACAATAGAGAACGCTAAAAATGGAATAACCTGGCTAAATTTAGGACTAGCTTTGAGTCGCGATTCATGTCCAATGCTGAAGTGCGTCTACAATTTGAGAAATTTATCGACCTAAAACAACAGGATGCCATGACAAAGCAATATTAATAAGTTCATAGAATTGGCCAAATTTAGGATGAATCTAATAGACACCTAACCGAAGAAAGCGATGAAATCTGTGAAGGGCCTAAATTCTCCCTTAAGGGAACTACTCTTAACTCAAGTTCCCACTGGCGCCACTTATGAAATGTTGGTCGAATGACCTTGCTTCAAATGGTTGGTAAAGAAAAAGGAGATAAATTAGGGTAGCCCGATGACCAAGATGGATAAAAGAAAGGGTGTTCTGAAGGGACAACAAGGCTAAAGGAAAGTTCAAGAAGAGAGGTCTAACATGCCAAAGATGCCATAAGCAGGGACACATCGCTAAGGATTTATATGGTGTATTTGATGAGAGAGTAGGTCAAGAGGAGGTGCTATGATTGCAATGAGGAAGGGAACCACACCAATGTCCACAGCTAAATCAAGGAGGGATCAATCGTGCAAGCTTATATCATTGAAGCTGTACTTGTGTCAAGAAAACCTTCTCCAAAGGACAAGAGAAAAGCTGCTGTGGAAGGTATAATTATTGTTTTTGGGAATACTATTTGTACCCTATTTAACTCAGGTGCATTACGGTCATTCATAGATCGAAATGTAGTCAAAGCTTTAGAATTAGAAACCCAACTTGTTACTAACCCTATAGTTGTGCCGACTCCGATTGGGGGACCGATACACCTTTTTTATGATTTATAAAGACCTAGTAGTGGTATATGTAATGTAGACTTCATGTGTAATGCGCATGTTATGGGTTTTGATGGGTATGGTCTTATTTTAGGAATGGATTAGTTATCTTTCTATGGGGCTATCTTAGGTAGTGATAAGAGGATTGTATGGTTGAAGATTTATAGGTGGTGAGATATGGATGTTTATTGCATTCCCTAAGGCTTAGCTATGTTAAGCTATTTGTAGCTTATCACAAGCCCTCATTAGTACCCGTAGTTTGGGAATTTCTAGATGTTTTTGAAGAAATCTTCGGATCTCCTACCCCAAAGAGAAATAGAGTTTAGGTTGAATTAGAGAAAGATGCTAGACTAGTCATGTTTTTGTTGAGGCATATGGCCCTCAAAGAAAGGTGAGAACTATATAAGTTGATTTTAGAGCAATTACGGAAGAAATTTATTCGCTATTGTACTTCAAAATGGGAGCATAGTTGTCTTTATCACTAAGGTAGATGGCTCATTAAGGCTATGCGTCAATTATCGAGAGTTCAATGAGCTAACCATGAAAAATAAGTATCCCGTACTTAGAATAGATGACTTATTTGACTAGTTGGTTGGCGCTAAAATCTTTTTTCAATTAGAATTGGCTATCAGATTCCACCAATTGAGAGTGGACGAGGATAACAAGGAGAATATCGCTTTTAGCACTCCAAATGGACTATATGAATGGGAGGTAATGCATTTTGGGTTGATAATTTCCCCTACATACTTTGTAGATTAGATGGTAGTTTAGGGGAAGCTGAACAAGTTCACCATGGTATTTGTGGATGATATTCTAGTATTTTCAAAAGGTGAAGCTGAGCACTAAAACCACTTAAGGGAAATACTAGAGACCTTGAGAAAGCACCAGCTAAAAGAAAAATTCTAAAAGAGCCATTTTTGGAGGAAGGAGGTAAGGTTTCATGGTCATATTGTCTCTGAGAATGGGTTACATGTTGACCCTACAAAGGTATAAGCTACTATGAACTGGAAGATTCCAAAGAATGCTATCGAAATTAGGAGTTTTCTTAGTTTGGTTGGTTGCTATAGGAAGTTCATTAAGGACTTCATAAAGATAGCGGTACCATTGAAATGCCTAATGAAGAAACCTTAGTCTTCACATGGGATAAGGGATACATGGAAGCCTTCAAGAATCTGAAAGAGTTATTAACCAGTGCACCTGTACAAATGATCTCCGATGGATCAAGGACCTTAACAGTTTACACCAATTCATGCGGCACATGGTTAGAAGTTGTTCTTATGCAAGAAGGCAAAGTGATAGCCAGTGCAAGTAGGTAACTGAAAGACCATGAGAAGAGGTATCCCACTCATGATTTAGAATTAGCGGTTACCATATTCACCATAAAATGTGGAGCCATTATCTTTTTGGAGAAAGGTTTGAGCTATTTAATGTTTGTAAGTCTATTAAATACCTATTTTTCCAAATGAATTTGAAACTTAGGCAGGAAAGATGGATGAACTTCATAGCATCATATGACTTTGAGATCTAGTATACCTATAAAAAGGGAATGTTGTTGCCAACGCCCTAGGCCCAATGCATGCTACTCTAGGTGCTATATATGAGTGGAGGTAGTTGGAGTTACTCTCAAATTTCAATTTCCAACTACCATCAGAACTCACCCTGGAATATCTAGCAGTAATGGAAGTAAGGCCATCATTGATGGACCGCATCAATCAAAAGCGAAAGAAGGATGTGATGATGATTGATATTTCAGCTAACATGGGTAGGGATAGTATTTCACCCATCATAGTAAGTATTAAGTCGATGAAAAAGGATGGATAACAAGAGATGGAAGCCTATGTGTTCTAATGGTAAATTGTGTACTAGAGGAAGTAATGACTGAGTGCCACTGATCTAGGATGGCTATTTATCCTGGCGGGAATAAGTTATATAAGGACATGAAGTAGATTTTTTATTAGTCGAGAATGAAGAGGCAAGCAACAAAATATGTAGCAAGGTGTTTGACATGTCAACAAGTCAAAGCTGAACAAGGGAAGCTCGGAGGTCTATTACTACAATTGGAGGTTCTAAATTGGAAGTGGGTAAACATATTGATGGATTTCACAAAAGGGTTGCGTAGAACAGGAAATGAAGCTATTTGGGTTATAAGTAATAGGCTCATTAAAAGTGCCCACATTATTCTGATAAGTAGTAATATGACTGCAAAATCTCTAGCATGGATTTATATCAAGCATGCGGTCTGATTACATGGATTTCGGTCAGTATTGTCAGCGATAAAGACCTCTTATTCACTAGTAAGTTTTGAAGGAGTTTTCAGTTAGCTTTAGGGATAACGTTGAATCTTGCCATCGCTTACCACCCTTAGATCGATGGACGAACAAAAAGGGGGAACATGATCTTAGAGGATTTATCAAGTGCTTGTATCATGGATTTCTGAGGAAATTGGGATCAACATTTGCCTTTATTAGAATTCACCTATAATAATAGTTATCAAATGATGCTAGGTATGGAAACTTTTGGAGCCTTATACAGATGCCATGCAAGTCACTAAATTATTAGTGGGAGAATACTGACAAAATTCTACTTGAGCCAAATTTGATATAGGAGACCATAAAGAAGTTGAGGAATTAGATAACGAATGAAGACCGCTCATGATAGATAGAAATCCTATGGTAAAAGGTAAAGGAAGGAGTTGGAATTATTGGTTAGGGGCATGATGTTAGTCAAGGTTACCCATTTTAAGGAGGTTTCGAGATTTGGAATATCGAGAAGTTGGCATTGAGAGTTGTTGGGCCTCCTCCGATTTTGCAGGGAGTGTGGTGACTTGCTTATCGGGTATAGCTGAATTCCATAATGTTTTCCCTATACTGCATTTGAGGAAGTGTCTGCATATCATAGCTACCATAATGGAGCCCGATTAGTTAGCAGATATAGAGAATGAACTGATAGCATCCTATGCCATCACATGCATAGTGAAGCAAGAAAGAGGCTTCATAACAAAGAAATTAGGCTAGAGCAATTGCAATGGGGAGATAATCTAGCGGAGATGCCACACTTTTTCCTGTTATTCTTACAATCATATAAAATTTTATGCATATTTAGGTTGTTTGCATACATAATCACAATGCACTTTTGGTTGAGTGGATGGTTGTATAGATAAACTAGCTGTATAACATTCATCATAGAGTGTGCATTACATTATCTATTCCTTAGTAATTTTAGATATGAAATTCTTTTAAAGAGGAAGAATGTAACACCTTATAGAATTAGTAGGAAATTAATTAACAAAAATCAATTAATTAATAATAACACTAAAAATGAAATGTAGCAAAAGTTAGAATTTGGCTACGAAACTGGCACCATTGTGTTCATGGCAATTTTCTGAGTAGATTTCATATTGAAAGCTTTGATATCGAAATTCGAATGAAAAAGTTATCGTCATTTGAAGATCTTGGATCAAATATAATTAAGAAGGAATTAAGGAAACAAATATTGTTAATCATAAAGGTGGAAGTAAATGTTAAATATAAACTTAAACGTTAAGTAAGCGTTAAGAATAACGTCGGGAGGGCCATTAATCAACCGCCCATAGAACTAGTGGTCGACGTGGTCAACCGATCAAGCATCCACCGGTCGTACCCTGATGGCTGGGGTTTTGAGCACCCTGAATGGTCGGATTTAAAATTAATAAAAGACTCTCGATCCGACTTTTCTGGTACATACAAGAAACTATAAATAAGAGGCTAGCTTTTTTTTTCTTTTCACATAAATCTAAAGCCGAGAACGGCACTTTGCTAATTCTCTTCCTTCTCAAAAACCTCTTTAGCTCAAAACTAAAATGAAATCTACATCTTTAAGGATTAAAATAAGATTTAAAAAAAGCATGCCAAAGAGAAAGGTAAAAATTATATATATATGTATGTATGTATGTATGTATGTATGTATATGTATATGTATATAGACACACACACAAATATCTTTCAAAATCTACAAATTATGAATCTAATAAGTATAAGTAAATTGGTTATATGTTATTCGATAAATATAGGACAAAATTTCGAGAAGAGATAAGGCTATCACATGAAGCAAATACAAGGAGATTCATTGAAAATTTTCCATGAGTGGAAATCTTCGTTTTTCCATAATAATATAGTATGTACTTTGATGTTTGTATTTATACAATGCCTTGGGATTTATATGCAAAAATTTATCAACCTAAAACCTTATAATCTCCACGTAATATGTAAAAATACGACTGTTTGGAATCCTAATTGTATTATTTTAATATAATAGGATTTGATTCATTAATATTTACAATAAAAATATTTTGTATTCTATTTGATTCCACTTTCCAATTTGTGATTGTAATGATAAAGAATTCTAAAACAGGGAAATAAAAAGAGGTGTGCAAAGGAGGGAGAAGGATATTTTTCTTCTTATTCTTAGTTTGCACGGCCTGTTTATACAACTAAAATAAGTATGATTTCTTTGTCATTCCAATGCTATTCGTTTAAAAGCTAAGTGGGATATTAAATATTTGCATTGTAAATCTACTTTGGAAAGAAGGACCAAAATTCTACTATATTAACATAAAACAAATGGTATATTTTGAATTCCATTTTTGAGTATGCATACAAGTCTATTTTATGTAGCTAATTTATTTATGATATTGGTTTTTATGTGAAAGCTATAGTAAATTGGGACTTATATAGTAATTTTAGTTGTGAACATTAAAATAATATAATACCCAAATAAGAAACGGACAAATTACCTGAATATGCATAAAACAATTAGGCATAATTTAATACTAGGCATAAATATAACAATAATATATTAAAACAGTAAACCTATAATGTAAATAATAGTTAAGACGTTAAATGAAGAAATTGATAAATAAATAGTAATTAACAATTAACAATCAATCTAATAAAATGGAATATGGATAATTATGGAAATTAATCCATAAAAAGGCAAAATAAGGAGTTTTCCCTTATAAAGCCTTTAATGCGTAAACAAGGACGTGAGGTTAGTCCTAACTTCGTAGGGTAAGTCTGCCTAGCAAATCTGGCTACCATCACCGACAAATAGTCGGACTAATATGGGATGTCATGGTTGGGTTATGGGCCACAAAAACGAGGTAACCTTAGGACGAGCCTACTTCGATGTTGAGGTATTAAATGGTTGTGTTAGGGTCTGCCTCACCCTATTTAAGAAGTATTAAATGGTCAGGATTATCATTTAGGTGCGTTAGTAAAGTTCTCATGGGGATGTCCGCTTCTGGATTAAGGTATTAAATAGTTGTTGGAGAGTCGGCCCTTCCCTATCTAAGAAGTATGAAGTGTCATAGAATAGATTTTGTAGGAGGAGTTTGCCTGGGGTTAGGTATTAAATGGCCGAAGGGCCTACCTACTTTCCATTTAAAGGGTATCAAGTAGCCCAGGTACTTCCTCCTGCATCATTAGGATACGATTGGACAGGAAATGGGTTGTTGAACCCAATATACTCCATAGTTGCATTGCACCCGATTTTACAGTTAGGAGTAGGATTCATAAGGCCGCTAGCCCATAGTTAGAAGTATACATGGAGGAATATAATAAAAAGGTAATAACATAATGCTTATTTGAATGCTCACTTCCCATATACTGTTACTAAAAAACTTGAGGTTTTCATTCATTAGACATGGTTGTTCTGACTGCCTCCTTATTACAATCCCTAGGTTAGGTATAACAATGAGTGTAGAGAAGATAGTGGGGACTTGACGGGTATTACCAACTCTAGTTATCTATTTATAGTATTATGATATACCCAGACTTTGTGTTAGACATATTTATGTACTATTGGGATATTATACTTCTTTGATTTGGTTTAATAAGACGGGTACTTTATTTTATTATATATTTTATTCCTTCCGTTGTGAGACTCTGAAAGCATAGATAGATAGCTCTACATATTGTTTTATCTATTATACCAACCAAAAATCAGGTTCGAAATGGACCTAAGGTTCGCTGGGCCTTTATTGGGTCGAAAGTTAGACCCCTTTCGGAAAGGATTGTTACACTTTCCATTTTTATGCTCTCATACATGTTTTATTCGATATCGAGGATTTAAATTCCTTTGTATCTAATGACTTGGTATATTAAGATTGAGACTCGACTTAGTAGATGACCCTTGATTATGTCAAATCTAGTATGAGGTTGGACTAGTTTGTGTATGGTTTGTAATGATGTGGTCTTATCGAGCCATGGATGTCATTTATTTGTGATTGTTTTTCTCGGTTTGGATTTTTTAGAGTTTGGTATTATACCGGCGATGGAATAGCTGAAGAACTATGAAGTAGAGGTGGACTATGAGAGGTCGTTGGTGACGATAGGGACCGATGATGGGTGAAGGGTAGAGTTGGGGTTGCTACCGGATGATGAGGTGATGGTTAGATTTCTATATTCACTCTAGTTCCTTAATGATGAGTTGTTATTAGTGCTTACAACTACTGAGTATCCAGACATATTTGAGGAGGTGACTAGATTACAACCACATTGGGAGATAGTATTTCATATATATTTAGTGAAGAATGCAAGACTAGTTGTTATGCCTTCAAGGAGTGTGGCGCCCAAAAAGCAAAGGTAACAAGTGGTGTAAGTGAATGACTGTTGAGATAAGGTTTCATTTGACGAAGTATATCTGAGTGGGGAGTGCCCGTAGTGTTCGCCATTAAGAAAGATGGCTCTTTAAGGTTGTGTGTTAATTACCGTGAGCTAAATATGGCAATGAAGAAGAAAAAGTATCCACCCCCGCGTATTGATTACTTCTTCGATCAACTCTATGGCACCAAGGTGTTCTCTCAATTAGACCATGTGACCGGTTTTCATCAACTAAGAGTGGAGAGGCAATGTGTTGATTACGGTGTTTCATACGCATCTAAATTTTATGAGTTGTTGGTTATGCTGTTAGAGCTAACCAATGCACAGACATGCTTTTTTGATCCCATGAACCATCTCTTTATAGACCAGTTGAATAAGTTTGTACTGATGTTCGTTGATGATATTCTCATCTATACTATGATGTTGGGTGCTAAAGGAATAAGTCTGTCGTCGCTTATTGAGATTCGCTACTATATTATATACATACACACTGTTAGACCTACAGTATATGAATACATACACGTGTTTTGCATACACACACACGTATATATTTACATACTAATTATATAACATAATATATATTAATATATACAGACATATACATAATATAATATGTTATATATAGCTTAATACATCTTTATGATTTTCTATCTGTACTTTATGTTTATTATATATATATATATAATTGAAACCCATATTCAATATATATGTAAATGTAAAATACTAATTATATTAAATGTTAGTATGTATAAATTTCAAATTTGATTTTTAAGATAATAGTTCGACTAGTTGAAAACTTATTACTATCTAAAATTATACACGAATATGTTATATTTATAAGCGGTATTGAATCCTATTTTAATTCCTATGATTTTGCAGTTTTGTAATATTATACCATAAATCAAATAAAAATTAGTTATTTAAGGCCGACAAAAATTCTTACATGTACACGCACACAAAAGACTTTCTTCGAATAAGCCAATTTGTTTAAGACCCTAGAGAACCATTATTTTTCCTATTCAAAGATCATCCCTTTCTCTTTGTGTTTTTGCATCGAGGATTTTTTTCAGTTGAAGAGACGTCAAAGGGGATTATTACTTCCCGAACAATTCTTCAAACCTATTGTTTAGACCTCGCAACTGGATTAATTTTTTTACAGGTGGGTATTTACTAAATAAAATAATTTTCCTTCTTTAGACTTATAAAAATGATTTTATCAAAAAAACAACTCCACTAATCGCTACATGCAACACCTTCTATCCATAGTTTGTGGCTAGGATTAATGGGGTATTTAATCCTATTTGCTCCCTAGCTTTTATCTCTTACTGTCAGTGTCGGCCCAATAAAGTGCTTTTGCCATTAGTGTTCTTCCTGATCTCTATGTAGTTCATTTTATATCACTTAACTTTCCCATTTTTTTGATCGATTTCTTTTTTCTTAATTATTTTCTTTGTTTTAAGTTTCTGATTAGATAGTTATTAAGTTAGGTCCAAGGCCTTGTAAACATATCAAAATATTTCCCTTGTCCAGACAATTACTAAGGGGAAAGTTAAAATTTTATCAAACTTCATTCTTGTTCTTATATTTTTAATTCAAAAAAAATTCACAATTAACCATAGTGTTAGGGGTTTGACTCCTACCTTGCAAACAACTGGCCCAAAAGGAAGGAATTTTCTCTTAATGTATTCCATGATAGAAGAACGAAGCTACTGAACTTTGGTATGGCCTTTTGTCAAGATAGAATGGCTTTACCTTTTTTTAGTTTATCTATGATGAAATGCCTTTCTTACACCTGAAGATGGCACTTAATACATCCTCCCATTCATATGCCGATCATTTAAGTGTTTAGAAAACAGGTCGTTTGGGGGTGAAGAAAGAAGAAGACAGAATAGAATCTCACAAAAAAATGACGAGTAACATATATATTAACATATAATATATATAAAGTCTTTACAAAAGAAAGAACTTTATTATAAACAATCATCAGAGTACACTATCCTATTATCAACGTGGATAGTTGTAACAGTCTGTCCTTACAAATGTTGATAAATTCAACAATCAATGTAGTGGAAAATTAAAGAAATACGTAGATACATCTTAAGCATCCAGCTCTTCTCATGAACTCTAAAGCATCTAAAGCTAATTGGAAAACATGTTTGGTCTGACCCGAGCATGAGAAAATTCGTGTAATTAGGTAATATATAATGATTTTGTGAGACCACGCCGCTAACGTGGAACTAGTTTTTACCTCATAAGATCAACATCCATAGATGAAGAAAAGGGAATTAAATTATAACTATAATCCAAACAAGAATAAATAAGCATAGACAAGGTAAAAATCCAAACTTAAAGAATGAACACAAATAATTAAACATCGAGAAGAACCTTAGTCACTTGTCGGTGCAATTAAGAAAGAAGTTAATTTAAAAACTTGGAATCAAAGGAAAGAATTGGGAAATTTTCCAACAAATGACTAGGAGGGCGCGCCTCCCTTACCGAAAAGTATACCTATGGAAAATATACATGAGAGGGTCACCTTCTTGTGACACCTCTCGGGAACTCCAAGCCATCCCTCCAACCTTACCGAGAATCCGAGTATTTCACATCTCAATGTGCAAACCGAGTCCAATCTAGAGTGGATGTGAATATACCCTAATGGGAGCAACCATATATAACTTGTCCCAACTCGTCCGTTAAGTTATCATTTCCAACAAATGATAACAATGCTCAATAGAGCAACGAATCATTTTTTATGGTGACGATAGACCATGAAGAAAAACTGAATCGATAGTTGATAAATCAACTAACGGGGATAATTAAAAATGATCATATATTTAAATTTCATATTCTTACCATTACTTATCGATTCCAAACAAGTGTTATCCCTTAGTAGAAAATGAAGTGGGCAAGTTGAGGTTGTATTACCTCTAGGCATTGCCTTGATGCCATTTTTCACCTTAGAGATAGAAACGAGTCCATGCCATGATGTTTAATGTTAAAAATATGACTAAATCCTTTCCATATAAACGATATCATTTACAGAACTATTGTTCCATAATCGAACCGAACTTTACTTTTAAAACCAAACTTGTGTTGGGGTTTTACATTAAAAGTATTAACTTTAAACAACTTTATCAAAATGATTGATTAACTTTAAACCAAAAATTATTACTCCAGTATCATTATTTAAAATGATCAATTAATTTTTAAAACAATGGTTAACTATTTCATGCAACGTTATTTAAAATAACTAATTAGTTTTAATCCCAGTTCATTACTTTAAAACAAACACTATTTAAAAAGATTAATTAACTTTAATCATCCTTGTTAAATGATTAATTAAATTTGAAGTTTTATTACTAAAAATAGTTTATTAACCTTTAAATCCTCATTATTTAAAATGATTAATTAATCTTAAACCATCATTAACAAAATGATTACTTAAATTTAAAACATTATTATTATAGTGATAATTGATCTTAAAACATAATTAGCAAAATGATTCATTTATTTTAAAACACCATTATTAAAATAATTAATTGAATTAAATCCATATTATTAAAATAATTAATTAATTTTAAAACATTATTATTGAAATAATTAATTTATTGTAAACCATCTTTATTTAAATAATTAATTATCTTTGTAAAACCAGTGCATAAGATTTAAAAAATATTTCAAAGGGGATAATGTTTCCATTCAAACTTTACATAAACTAAGTATGGGGATAAATACAGAAGAAAATAACAACTATGTACATATATAAAACATCACTTATCAAATATTAATCTACCACCACACAATTCAATGTCAAAGCAATATAATAGCCGAATAGGGATTTATTCTACTAAACAGGTGTTAAATGCAAATTAATTTGTAGAATGGTGTTTTATTATGACAAACAGATATCAATTATAATTTAATTAGCAACACGGTGTTTTATTCTACCAAACAGATGTCGTTTACAATTTAATTAGCAGAACGGTATTTTTTCTTCTAAACATACGTCATTGGGATTCATATTCAGTTGGGATTACTTAAGTGTAATCAACAAAAAATCCCTTGGACAAAATATTCTTTAAAAGAGAGTTTGCTTTCAAAACAAAACCTATCTTTAAGAAACAAAGTTGGTTTAAATTTTAAAACTTTTATTTAATAATTAAATAGCATTTAAACTCTTTATTTAATTGTAATTAAACCTTTAACTAATAATTATGTAATTATTAACTATTAATTAAAGAATTAAATAATAATTAAATATTATTTAAAATAGTTAATATTTAAATAAATCATTACCTATTAATTAATATAAATTAATAATCAAATAATACTTAATTAACAATTAAATAATAATTAAACCTTTATTAAAAATAATTAGGTCTTAATTAAGTTTTAACTAAATCTTAACTTAATTAGTAATTAATCAAGCCTTAATTAATTAATAGTTAATTAAATACTTAAACCTTAATTAAATAAAATTATTAAATACTTAACTAACTCTTACCTAGTTAATATTAGTTAAGACTTTCCTAATTAACTAATTATAATTAACTTAATTAATAATTAAGTACTAATTACCTTACTTAATTAATAATTAAGTACTAATTACCTTACTTAATTACTAAATTAAATAATCATTAAATAAATAATTTATTTTAAATATTTAATATGTTTGTAAACACTTTTAAAAAAGATACTTAAGTTAAACATTTTAAATTCAAAAAGAGTTTGTTTTTCACGAACTGCATTTATAGTAATTATCGCGATACGACTTGAATTGTTAAATCTTGTTTTATACTCTAAATAGCTTTCAAATCTCTATCTTTAATTTTTAAACTTACCTTTATAAATTATGAATAAAGTTTGAAAACTAAAAGTGAGGTTTAAAAAATTTATAAAACTTCCTAGCAATTTAAAGTAAGAAAAGAAACCACTTATTCAATAGATTTCGATATCTCCATACAAACAATTTAAATTCTAAGTTCTTTAAAATATAGGAATTCAAACATGAACACATTACATAAATGTGTCATCACAACATACACTAGCAACATCTAAACTTTCATTCTAAGCTTACAAATCAACATTTCATACCATAAACATAAACAATACATGCATATATACAACTCAACAATAAATTCCAATAATCAAACCATGATATATCATCCACAAGGTAAGCATCATATTTAAACAAATTAACAATGGTTATTTTCAATATCTAAAGCTAAACTTTAGTAAGAAAATTAAAACTTTTCTCACCTTAAGCTATCCAAAATAACCCGAAAATGGGTCATCTTCCAACTGATTTTTGGACAAGTTACTTATGAAATTTGAAAAGTTGTCAAAGAAAAAGTTCTTTTAAATTCTCTTCTCTACCATTTAAAAAAGATTCACTCAAATTGGATTGGTTTTGAGGGAGATATGATCAAAAGAAGAGGTATTTCGAACTTGAAAATATGGGTCCGAAAATACTCTGCAAAGAAATGATATTTTGACATAGCTAAGCTCAAGATTTGAAGAGTGGTACAAATGAAAGTTTTAGCCACCGAAGAGGACGAAAAATTTGAAGAAGTGAAGGGATATATATAAGCAAGAGAAAAAGTGAATTAACTAAATGCCATTGTTCTTTACCCTGTACTACCCTCTTGCCACCTCACCTAGCCTCCTTCACCTCATGAACTCATGCCTCCAATATGTCTCCACCTTCACAAACATGAGCCAACATGTTTAAACATGTTTCTGTACTAATTTGTACTTATGTCTGCTTATAAATTGAAATTTCTATTTTTATTTTAAACTTTATATGCGAAGGTATGAATACATATACACATATACTAATACACACATGTATACATATACTAACTTATTTATAGATGTGTATACTAATGTTAAAGAGTTTACAATGTTTCCAAGAACTTTTAGCCGATGAAAAGTCAAAATTCGAAAAATGAATTCAAGTCAAATTTTTGATTTTTATTCGAACTAAATATTTTTCTAAATCGATTTGGAGAAATATTTCATCATTATTATTTATTATTTAATAGAGTTTTGTTTTAATTATAAAACCTATTATTTGAATATTTAAAATTAAATAAATATTCGCAAATCAAAGAGCTGAAATTCTGGCTTGTTACATTATCATCGACCCAATGATTTATGTTGCTTAGGGCATAAGGGCATGATGACTTGACATCATCATCATCTTCCTCTAGCTTATCATCGACGGTCTCTTAAGAGTTCTGCATTCAACGATAGCAATTAAACACGAGGGTTGTGCTTGTTGTAAGGTTTAACCCAACACCTTATGGCATGAGCAGACGATAGTTGTGCACCACGTATGCCTACATTCCCAAAGGCACCCCTTTCTTTTAAGAGGATTTACGACATGTCAAGCCCTAGTAAGATTCTTCACTTTTCATCAAATTAAATCACATATTCCACTACTTGTGCAGACCACTATCAATTCCTTTGAGTTATACACACACACACATACATACACACGCATAAGTTTACGAAAATTATAGAATTGAATTTATTGTTTTATAATCAAGTTTACAAAAACTATTAGTTTGAGTTTATTATTTCTACAATCAAGTTTCCATAAACGTTAAATTTGAACCATTGTTTTCCCATCAATTTTACAAAAAAATAAAATATGTAATATATATTTACACAAATTATAGATTTGAATTCATTGTTTTACAATCACATTTACACAAACTTTAGATTTGTAGCGCATATATACAACAAACCATAGATTTAAACTCATTATTTTACAATCTAGCATACACAGACTTTAGATTTAAATTCATTGCTTTATAATGAGTTCTAACGTTAAAATCTTAAATAATATTATAGAAAATATATTATTAGATTAAAGATGAATTACCTAGCTTCTTGCCGCTTGTAAACACCTCTAGATCGATTGAATTTTTACCTTAAAGAACTTCTCCATCATTGAAGTAAATTTGTAAGCTTTTCTTCTTGGCCACCAAATCTTAATGGAGATATGAGTTTTAAGAGAGAGTGAAATGATAATTGTGGTGGTTAGGATTTCATGAAGAAACAATTATATAAATAGCGGAGAGTACATCCAAATAGGCCTAGATCTAGTCTATCTTGTAAACCAGCCATAAATATACAGAAGAATACATCATTATTTATTCTATAAAATGGAAGTTGACCTATATTAATAAAAAAATTGGCCACGATTTAAAATTATTTTTAAATAATTTAAACATCCTTTCAATTTGTTTGAATGTTATTTAGATGTTTAATTGATTGAAATATATATACAACATATATATATACAACATATATATATATATGTACGTATGTGTCTCATATAGTTAACCTATCCTCCAATAATATAAATTCTCTCAAATAAATTTTTTCTAAGAGAAATGTGTGATCCACTAAAGCAAAGGAGAGCACAATATATATATATATATATATATATATATATATATATATCACCAAAAACAAAGGAGCTGCCAACATGTCTGACAAGTGACAAATCATAATACATAAAAAACTAAGAAAAACAAACTCAGGTAACTTCTTGAATGAGCTCCAGCAAGGCCATCGTCCATTACACATCAATATTGAACTCCGACAAGGCCATCGTCCGCAAATGAAGTGTTAGAAGTACCCAAAAAAAGTCTAAGGCGCAACTAAGTGCACAAATGAGATCAACCAGCAGCTCCTCCAGAGAAAGAACATCTTACTACAAACGTGGATGCTCCAGAAAGAACGCCTCATTGCAAACGTGGATGATCCAGAATGAACGCCTCACTGCAACGCGAATGATCCTGATGAATGAATTCTCTCAAATAAATTAATATAACAATTATATTAATTTCTCTATTTAATTTGTAACATTTATAAATTGGTCATTTTTAGAGTTCTCACAATTAATTTTTGTTGTATGATTCATAGGTGAGAATTCGATCAGTGAATAATATCAACAATTTGATGCCAATGTCTACACTAGCTTTAGGTTCAATAGTGTGGCATTATGGCACAAGTTTGTTGCTTATAGATAGTCTAGGAAAATTATATTTTAATCTAATAAAGCATACATCTTTAGGTGATAATGTTTTCCCATATTTTCTTTTCATCATCATAATATCACTAAGACATATAGAGTTTGGTCAAGAGTAAAGAAATCTAATAATATATTTAGTTAATTGCGAAAACCAACTTCAAAATTCTTAGTTCAAACTAGAACAACTATCTAATAATTGATAGGACCACGATCACAGATTTTTAATCTTCCAATTATGGTGATATTATCCTTTTATATCATAGTAGACGAATCCTTTGTTGAATAATGTTTCACTTTGAACAATTTATCATTTACCTAAAAGGAGCTATAACATGGTCCCAATACCATGAGTTAACCAAAATCAAAGAAGTGCCTCTCATTAAAGTTAAGCAGTATTCGCAAGCGTAAAGGTAACAACACATCGTTATACAAAGATCTTACATTTTGACTTGGATATATTCAACCCACACAGGATTCTCAGTTGAGTTGTCCTTTGACCAACCAATGATAATAAGTATACTGATAGAGTTAGGAGTATGCCTTGGAGGCAATTATGTAATTTTTTACATATATCTAACTTGATAACCAATCTTATTCGTAATAAAAGTTATAATTTTCATAATGTACATATGTTATATTAGAAAATCCTTAATAATACGATGTGTGATAATTTTTACAAAGAGTTGTAACCATAAGAAAATTATCACCGTATAAAATAACTTGTTATTTAAAATATTGCTTGTCAAGATGTTTTGAGATAGGATATCGATACAGCCACTGAGATTAGAGTATG
Organism: Allium cepa; assembly: GCA_030765085.1. Lineage (NCBI taxonomy): Eukaryota > Viridiplantae > Streptophyta > Magnoliopsida > Asparagales > Amaryllidaceae > Allium > Allium cepa. Next base: position 502,289,562 of record CM060944.1, on the reverse strand, counting down.
TAATGCTCTCCCAATTTTGGGCTATGTATTACTCATAGCTATTGGGGGAACCGTACTAATAGTTATTGGATAACTATAGAATGACTCGCTCGAGAGTTTCCTATAGGTTAATGATAACTAAGGTCAAATAAGAGATCTTAAAGTCATAATGTTACACAGTTCCCCCGACTTGAGAATATCGTGGAACTTTAATATGGATACTTCACTTTGATTATAGTTCAATCATGACATGGAAATCCATCGAGCGACTATAATCAGGTTTGAGTTGAAGCATTGGAAGTAAAACACTATTCAATAGCGAATTCATTTTCTTGGTTAAAAGAGGTTAGTATCATGGTCAATTGTAGTTAATTCAAAGTGAAAGTCTCTAACCGAAGCATTATAGTTAATAATAAATGTTATTATTGAACCAAGTATTTTATATTTGGACTAATCAAATTGAATGCAGATGATATTGGAATTATGACGAAAACCAATTTCTATAATTCCTAAATTGTTATAGTTTAGACGAAGAGAATTAGTGTAAATAACCGCTACTACCGGGTAACACTTAAAACGGTAAAATTGGATTTTACCAAAAAAAGTGTAAGTGACAAATTTGGCTAAACTGTCACACCACTAGCTAAAGTGAAGTGTGAACATTAGCATTTGAATTGTTTGATATTAATTGCTAACTAAAGTTATACCTTTTAGTTGCACAATAGTAATAATGAATTCTCAGAAAAACCATACGTTTTGATTAATTTGTAAAACATTATGAATTAATTAAATTAATTATTATTTGAAAAATATCTATTATTATTTAATCTATTTATGTTTTAGAGTTATTTCAATTATCTGAATGCAATTATAAAAGTTATATTTACAAGCATTAATACACGATATTGGTGTAACTTTAATGGGTTTAAATGAAAGACAATGGCACAAAGGAATTTTTGGAAATTTTATGCCATTTGATAGCATATATTTCCGATCATACATAAGAGGAGATAGCAGTAGAGAGAGAGAGAAAATTAAGTTAAGGAAGTTTTAATTAAAAGAATGGGAAAGATTTCATTTTTTTCAATTAAAAAATCCACTAATTCATTTAATTTTGGCACTCTTTGTATTTACCTTTTCTCTTCTCTCCCCCTAACCTTCCATGGTAGAAAATCAGATGAACTTTTCCAAAATTTTATCAACTCCAAATAAAATGCAAACATCAAATAAAAATAAAACATAAGTGGTTCATCCATCTCTTCCAAGGATTAGGTGTGGGTCTTGGATATCTAGGAATTATTCTTCATTCAAGGTGTAATTTTTTGGCTACATCATAAGGTAATTATTTAATCTCCTTTTAACATCTATTACATTAAGTTACAATAGTTTAGATCCATTGCCTTTACATCTCAGTATGATTGTATGTTAAATCTTGTTAATATAGTTTAAACCTCATATCTTATACCTCATATCTTATATAGTGAATTTATATACGCATATGTTGTCCAATCTTTTGCTTGCTATTGTTTTAAAAATTAGAAGTAAAGAAAGGGTTTTGAGGATACTAATTTTAGTTAGTTAAGATAATTTTGTTACATATTTTGTATACAAATATGAATGAAATACATACATAAACTACTTAAAATTATTTTATGAAATTATATGTAAGTTTCATTTATATATATTTGTTATTTTGTGTAACAACCCGCTATTTTCAACCATTCGCATCCTCACAAGTCGGACTTGAATTGTTCAAAATACCGAATTTTAATTTTAATTTGGCAAAACACAGCAAAAACAGTAAATAAATAGTCACAGATCACAGACACAGAGTAACAAAATGTAGCGGAAGTAAAGAAATAGTAGTTCATGAAGCTACTATATAAATATACATCGGAGTTAAGCAAGATACAACAGAAGTCTCAATATGATATCAAGTACAAACAAAATCCATCACTGGACTCAACTGAATAACTGGAATCAACTGGATAACTAAAAGCGAAATAGATAGCTGGGTTTCCAAGTGAAGCTCCAACTCCAGAGGCGAGTCTCTAACGATGTATCACTCAGTCTGACCCGAGCGTAAAGCAAAACACAAAACACTCGAGTGAGGACATACATACTTATACAATGTAAACTCACTCATGTGAACTGTAATAGAAAGGTACAAGTAACTTAAAGGATGCTTGGGACCGCCCATCCTCTAAGGATCCGTTAAACTATTTACTATGTAGTAATATTTGACTATTATGATAATGTCTACAGTAAAATAAACTTACTTTTAAATAGCGTTAAGGGGTTACCCATATAACCCTTAACACGTAATAGCGCCAATAGTCTATACGGTACCGTAATACCTCCTGATCGGGAGGCTACCAGAGGATACTCCATAGTTACGACACAAATCAAACTCGTACAAGGCGCGCTAGGGTGGGTGACACGGCACAACTAGGCAATGCCAGGGTAGATATACCAATTATGCTTCCGGGCTGGTGGTAATGCATAGCCGCAGCTACCGCCCACCTCGAGCCACACCCCCAAATCGAAAAAATCAAAAGTGGCCACCGAATCAATCCAAAAGTCAAAGTATAATATCGAAGGAATGTGTCCGATCAAAGGTGCTACCTCATTAGCCCGTCAATCGCTCCTGTTTTAGCCACCTTATGCCAACTCACGGGAGTCGGGTCCACGTATATACCTCAAAGGAACGCCGCCGCCATCCTACTTCATTTTGGAATCTCCACCGCGTACATGGTTGTTAAAGTGGTTTTCGGTATCGACAGAGAGTATGCCCATATCTGATCTCGGTCTCTTTAATAACCAACCGTTATTATAACCCATGGATATTTCTTTCAAAATCATTTACACTTTAAAACCAAAATAACATATCCATTTCAAAACTAAATACCATATTATTTCCTTTCAAAATCAAATCAATATATCATTTCCCATTTCAAAAAACAATGTAATAATATATCCTTTAAATTCCAAAGACCAAATCAATATCTCATTTAAATAAAATCCAAGTTTCTAAATCACTGAATGTTCCTTCAATTTATTAAACTCGAAATATTGTTTTAAATCATCTTAAACCAAACCACTTTATAAAGTCATATTCTTAAATCTTAAATTTCAATAAGTTCAAATTTATATATTTAAAGACAATTCTTAATTAAATATAATTACCAATAATTTCATTTCCAAAGCCATATTACTTTCAAGTTATAACAACTCTGAAACCATACTACTTTGAAATCCTAACAATTTAGAAATGTTATCATTTGGAATTCATACTGCTGGAATCACAATACTTAGGAATCATAGCAGTTTTGGAATATAATACTTTCCATTTTAACATTTTATATAACCAAAGAATTTATATACTTACAAATTTTAACATGGTCATTTTATCATAGCCTTATAGTTAAATAAACTTTGTTACTGTAATATACAATTTAAAGCTGAAATTTTTATGTTAAGTTAAAAGTACCTTATTAACTTACATTATTATTACAAATAAGAAACTTTATTATTTAATCATTTAAAATATGCCATTTACATTAATTACAACTTAAATATCAAATGTACATTTTAACTTACATTCATTATAATAAAGAGCATTTATCATTTTAATCAACATTACACTAATTAAAACTTACATTATCAAATGTACGTTTTAATTCACATTTCTATTACATTAAAGAGCATTTATTAATTTAATCAATACCACACTAAAACTTTACATGTTTCTTTCATTAATTAGGACTTTACACATTTCTTTGATTAATTAACACTTTACATGTTTCTTGCATTAATTAAAAACTTTACATGTTCTTTTATTAATTAGGACTTTACATGTTTCTTGCATTAATTAAAAACTTACACGTTTCTTTCATTAATTAAAACTTTACATGTTTCTTGCATTAATTAAAAACTTTACATGTTCTCTCATTAATTAGGACTTTACACATTTCTTTCATTAATTAATTTTTTTACATGTTCTCTCATTAATGAGGACTTTACACGTTTCTTTCATTAATTAAAACTTTACATGTTTCTTGCATTAATTAAAAACTTTACACGTTCTTTCATTAATTAGGACTTTACATGTTTCTTGCATTAATTAAAAAATGTATTTCATTTTCTCAGTTCAAAATACATCATTTATTATACAACCATACTCATTTCAAAACTACAGATTGATTGCAATTGTCAAGTTAGATTTTAAAATTCCATATTAATCAACTTTAATTATTAGTTTATTATCATAAATAAAAATATTTAAATTGCTATTTAAAACCAAATAAATATTTTCAAATTACACTTTAAACCAATTATCAGCTTATAACATTTTAACTTATAAAAACCGATATCTCTTTATATTTCAAATCTTTAAATCAAATTTTAAGTTAAAATTCCATACATTCCAAAATTTCAAAATACTAAATAAATTTTTAGGAAAATATTACTTTAAAAATATTAACCATGGGCTTGTATAATTTCTTCTAACCTAGGTCAAGTGATACGGATATATATCATTTTAATCCGTAATTTAAAAAGAAAAGTCCGGGTTTTATCATTTCAAACCCGCAATACCAAGAAAAATAAATACAACAAAAATCAATAAAAAAATCACTCGAGCCTATCATTTCAGCACATAATGATTTTTCCTTATTCTACAGTTCGTTCGGGTATGTATCATTTCAACCCATAGTGAAAGGGAACTTGCAGTGTGATAACAAGAAATAAAATTACAGTATAACAAATATGTCATATGAGATGATGAACAAATATATATAAACTAGATTTAACATCATGTATTCACATCATAGGCATATATGAATAACATATCAGTTTATACAAATTCACTTGTCATCATTTTACAATTATATAAGTGCGTAATGTCTAGAGCGAATAACTCACCTTTTTGAAAGCTAGAATCAAAATCTAACACACATCGAAACTCTGAAAAGCACGACAAAGCACGATTATATTTTTTGAGTGGATGAAGAGTCAGATCCAAACTTGTAAACAATGCAATACATAACATATATACGCAATGATTCAATACAAAAGAATATAGATAAAAACAATGAAAAGATAGAAAATAAAATGACCTAACCTTGATAAATCAAAGCAAGGTGATCAATACATGGCTTGGTTAAGGTTTGTAATCAACTTGGTGATGTATGCTTCCACGGTGGTCACGTCTAGGCTTTGGTGGTGAGTATAAGAGGTGGTGTGGTCGGCAATAGGTAGGACCAAGCCATGCTTGAAGAAGAACAAAAGAAAAGAGAAAAGAAAATAGAAAAAGAAGAAGAGGAAGCCATGGAATAATTAGAGATTAATGTATTTTTTTACTTCACGCAAATGATAATGAGGAGTTTTGAGAATTGTTTGTGCATGAGTTATCAAAAGGAATACACGGCTAAAGATGGAAGAAAAAAGAAACGGCTAAGGAGGAGTAAATGATAGGAAACAAAAAGGCATAAGTTAAGGAGAAATAAACTTGAATATATTTTATTCTTAAATGAAAGTGAATATGAGAAGTGGGAAATAAATTTTTGTACGGGAATTGATAAAGTTTCTCGCGGCTAATAGATGGAGTGGTTTAGAAGGCAAGCAAAGAAGTAAATGCTAGGAAACAGAAAAGGTATAATTAAGGAGAAAGGAACGTATATATTTATTCTTAATTGCAAATAAAAATGAGGAGTTTGAAATGAGAAATAAATCTTCTTGTACATGATTTGTGGAATGATTTCTCGCAGCTAGAAAAAAATATATGCGGCTATGGTAGGTAATTAAATAGATAGGTAAATAAAAGGCAAGAAATAAAGCAAATGTAACCTATGCCTAATTAAAAAAATTAATGTATGTCTAATTAATTTGTTTCCAAACCATTAAATAAAAGAATATACACAAATAAACTCCAACAAATACAATAAAAGCCTAGACAAATAAAAATAGAAAGATAAAATAGAGATGGATATAGGAAAAATATAAAATATGTATATAATAAAAGTACAGAAATTTATTGCGTGTAAAACACTGTAATTTATCAAGTTTAAAAAGTATAAGTTTTAAATTACTAATAATCCATATTCTTAACTCCATCTAGTTATTCAATACATTTCATTATACTGTATATTATCATAGTTTATACCATAGTGCATTAATATTCCTATTTTATCTTAATTTCAAATAATGTAATATTTAATTCCATTTACTACAATAGATCCAATTATTAGAGATTGAATTTCAATACATAAATTTGATTCAATTCCAAATCTTTTTATTAAGTCCATTACTACTCTACAAACCTAGTTAACCATTCATTCCTTAATATACTCCAATTAAACAACTTCTAAACATTGTATTACATTTCACATTAATGCAACTTTTGTTTATATTTATTAAAAATTGACTTCTCATTTCAATTTAATAGACTAACTAAACATGTAACACATAATAATTGTCACTGTTTACTTTTAACTACATTTATAAGTTTACTGCCTACAAACCAAAGTTACAATTACTTATAGGACCATGGTCTTACTTAATTTCCATTCATTATATTATACCTCATTCATAAATTCAACATTCACATTATTTTAATTTATTGTAATCTCCTTCAATCTATCAATAATTTAGCCTAAATTACATTCTTTACCATTCAAATTAGTTATTACATCCACATTAAATAACCAATTTCTATTTCTTTTAATATTTTAGTTACAAAAATCTTATTAAATCAACTATTTTTAATTACCAAAATTTACGAATTGTTACACTCTTCCCCACTCATAACTTTTCGTCCCCAAAAAGGAAAAAGAAGGACAAAGAAAGAATTAAGTAAAGAATACATCTTATTCAAAAACACTAACTTTAGAAACAAATAAATTTACAAAATTAATTAATTTGAATAAAATATACCAATTTATTTAAAATTCCTTTAACACCATTTATACTGTATATTATTCAATTAACCTTTTTATTCTATTTACCTCTATTAATCTTTTATAACTAAAATTTAAGTGTATAACATTTATTATAGCCACTCGAATTTTATTTATGAAATCTTTTTATATTGTATATTATCTAATTACATATTCAACTTTTGAATAATTTAGGTAAGTTATATTGGAATGCAATAGAATATTATACAAATAAAACTTTTAATTCAATTATCTCAAGCTTAAATATTTATTCAAAATTTTGATTCTCTTTTACAATTAAAATCATCCTTTAAGATAAAATTTAGGAATCAAATTTTCGATTAACTTCAACTATTTTAAAGGTACATAAATATATATACTAAATATATATCAAATCAACTTTGAAATCATATACCAATATATGTAGTGTAAATCAAATCACATTTTTTTTTTCAAATCAATTTAATTCTCCAAAGCAAAACTGTAGTAAAGTACAGGATAGTCTCTTCACTTCGAAACTAGAAAATGAATGTCGATGATGCTGCAATCATCACCGAAATTATTTTCCAACAACAAAGAGAAGAGCACTACCTTAAAACTTTAAAATTCTTCGAAAACGATTTCTATTCAGAAAATACTTCAAATAATATATCTTTTAAAACTTTAAAACCAAAGTTCGAAATCATCGAAAATTAAATCTCAAATTCTTGATTTAAATTCATTTTAATTTTCAAATTAATTTATAACCATGTTTTATAGTTCAATTATTTATATATGAAACAAAAGCTAATGGTTACAAGCTATATACAAAGTCAAATATTATTTCTAAACATCTAATTCAGTTAACTATCAAAATTCAGAAATTTATACTTATATATACTATAACTATACAAAATTTATTCATTTACTAAATTTGAAAACAATACTGTATCAGTTTGCTCTGTTCAAGTGTTTTGGAGACCCTATCGATAATGTTGATCAGACGAATTGATCGAAAACCCAAATCAACATCAACTCAAAAAACACAATGTATAAAACATTTTAAATATAGGTTTACAAATACACTATACAAGAATAGATTTTCAAAGCAAGGATAGAGATTCAAATTCGATTAATTCAAATCAAAGAAAATTTTGATTTGAAAATAAGTTGGAACAAAAGATAGGATGATTACCTAACCGAATAAGGAAATGGGCAAGCGTATATAAATCACGGGCAACCTTAACCGGGTCAACCATGACTTCAAGAATCAGATCGATGTAGAATTTTAAGGCAAGTCTACATTCGATCTCAAGAGATAGAACTTGGGATATCAAGAGACACTGGCATCTAAACCGAGGATATATAAAATCTCCGGTGAATAAATGCCTATTGTAAAGGAGTTCCACCCCTTTACAATCCATTTGAAGTGAAGTTAAGGGATACTACAGAATCAAAAGAATACGAATAGTGGGGGACAAGAATGAATTTCGAAACCGAGGGAACATTCCAAAATTCAAAGGAATTCGAGTTAAAAAGAAAAGATTCAAGCTCGAACGAAAGTGATTCTGTAAATAAATTTACCACATATGCTAAGTTTCGCCTAGAGCCAAAGCTCTGATACCAAATGTAACGACCCGCTATTTTCAACCATTCGCATCCTCACATGTTGGACTTGAATTGTTCAAAATACCGAATTGTAATTTAAATTTGGCAAAAAACAGCATGAACAATAAATAAATAGTTACAGATCACAGACATAGAGTAATAAAATGCAGCAGAAGTAAAGAAATAGTAGTTCATGAAGCCACTGTATAAATATACATCGGAGTTAAGAAAGATACAACAGAAGTCCCAATATGATATCAAGTACAAACAGAATCCATCACTGGACTCAACTGAATAACCGAAATCAACTGCATAACTGAAAACGAAATAGATAGCTGGTTTCCAAGTGAAGCTCCAACTCCAGAGATGAGTCTCTAATGTTGTATCACTCAGTCTGACCTGAGCGTAAAGCAAAACAAAAAACACTCGAGTCAGGACATACATACTTATACAATGTAAACTAACTCATGTGAACCGTAAAAGAAAGTTACAAGTAACTTAAGGGATGCTTGGGACCGCCCATCCTCTAAGGATTCGTAAAACTATTTACTATGTAGTAATATTTCGCTATTATAATAATGTCCATAGTAAAATAAACTTACTTTTAAATAGCATTAAGGGGTTACCCATATAGCCCTTAACACGTAATAGTGCCAATAGTTTATATAGTACCGTAATACCTCCTGATCGGGAGGCTACTAGAGGATACTCCATAGGTAAGGCACAAATCAAACTCGTACAAGGCACGCTAGGATAGGTGACACGGCACAACTAGGCAATGCCAGGGTAGATATACCAATTACGCTTCCGGGCCGGTGGTAACGCATAGCCGCAGCTACCGCCTACCTCGAACCACACCCCCAAATCAAAAAAAATCAAAAGTGGCCACCGAATCAATCCAAAAGTCAAAGTATAATATCGAAGGGATGTGTCCGATCAAAGGTGCTACCTCATTAGCCCGTCAATCGCTTCTGCTTTAGCCACCTTATGCCAAATCACGGGAGTCGGGTCCACATATATACCTCAAAGGAACGTCACCGCCATCCTACTTCATTCTGGAATCTCCACCGCGTACACGGTTGTTAAAGTGGTTTTCGGTATCGACAGAGAGTATGCCCATATCCGATCCCGTCTCTTTAACAACCAACTGTTATTATAACCCATAGATATTTCTTTCAAAATCATTTACACTTTAAAATCAAAATGTCATATCCATTTCAAAAATAAATACCATATTATTTCCTTTCAAATCAAATCAATATATTATTTTCCATTTCAAAAACCAAAGTAATAATATATCCTTTAAATTCCAAAGACCAAACCAATATCTCATTCAAATAAAACCCAAGTTCCCAAATCATTGAATATTCCTTCAATTTATTAAACTCGAAATATTGTTTTAAATCATCTTAAACCAAACCACTTTATAAAGTCATATTCTTAAATCTTCAATTTCAATAAGTTCAAATTTATATATTTAAAGACAATTCTTAATTAAATACACTTTCCAATCATTTCATTCCCAAAGCCATATTACTCTCAAGTTATAACAACTCTAAAACCAAACACTTTGAAACCATAATACTTTGAAATCCTAACAATTTAGAAATGTTATCGTTTGGAATTCATACTGTTGAAATCACAATACTTAGGAATTATAGAATTTTTGGAATGTAATACTTTCCACTTTAACATTTTATATAACCAAAGTATTTATATACTTATAAATTTTAACACGGTCATTTTATCATAGCCTTATAGTTAAATATACTTTGTTACTGTAATATACAATTTAAAGCTGAAATTCTTATGTTAGGTTAAAAGTACCTTATTAACTTACATTATTATTACAAATAAGAAACTTTATTATTTAATCATTTAAAATATACGATTTACATTAATTACAACCTACATATCAAATGCACATTTTAACTTATATTTATTACAATAAAGAGCATTTATCATTTTAATCAATATTGCACTAATTAAAACTTACATTATCAAATGTACGTTTTAATTCACATTTCTATTACAGCAAAGAGCACTTACTAATTTAATCAATACCACACTAATTAAAATTTTACATGTTTCTTTCATTAATTAGGACTTTACACGTTTCTTTGATTAATTAACACTTTACATGTTTCTTGCATTAATTAAAAACTTTACATGTTCTTTCATTAATTAGGACTATACATGTTTCTTGCATTAATTAAAAACTTACACGTTTATTTCATTAATTAAAACTTTACATGTTTCTTGCATTAATTAAAAAATTTACCGTTCTCTCATTAATTAGGACTTTACACATTTCTTTCATTAATTAAAACTTTACATGTTTCTTGCATTAATTAAAAACTTTGCATGTTCTCTCATTAATTAGGACTTTACGCATTTCTTTCATTAATTAAAAACTTTACATGTTCTCTCATTAATTAGGACTTTACACGTTTCTTTCATTAATTAAAACTTTACATGTTTCTTGCATTAATTAAAAACTTTACATGTTCTTTCACTAATTAGGACTTTACATGTTTCTTGCATTAATTGTATTTCATTTTCTCAATTCAAAATACATCATTTATTATACAACCATACTCATTTCAAAACTAAAGATTGATTGCATTTATCAGGTTAGATTTCAAAATTCCGTATTAATCAACTTTAATTATTAAATTATTTATCACAAATAAAAATCTTTAAATTTCTATTTAAAACCAAATAAAGATTTTCAAATTACACTTTAAACCAAGTATCAGCTTATAACTTTTTAACTTATGAAAACCGATATCTCTTTATATTTTAGATCTTTGAATCAAATTTTAAGTTAAAATTCCGTACATTCCAAAATTTCAAAATACTTAACAAATTTTTAGGAAAATATTACTTTGAAAATATTTACCATGGGCCTGTATAATATTTTCTAACCTAGGTCGAGTGATACGGATATGTATCGTTTCAATCCGTAATTTAAAAAGAAAAAGTACGGGTTCTATCATTTCAAACCCGCAATCCCAGAAAAATAAATACAACAAAAATAAAAAAAATTCACTCGAGCCTATCATTTCAGCCCATAATGATTGTTCCTTATTCTACAGTTCGTTCGGGTATGTATCATTTCAACCCATAGTGAAGGGGAACTTGCAGTGTGATAATAGGAAATAAAATAACAGTATAGCAAATAATATCATATCAGACGATGAAAAAATATATATAAACAGGATTTGACATCATGTAATCACATCATAGGCAATATGAATAACATATCAATTTATACAATTCACTTGTTATCATTTTACAATTATATAAGTGCATAAAGTCTTGAGTGAATAACTCACATTTTTGAAAGCTAGAATCAAAATCTAACACACTTCCAAACTCCACAAAGCACGAAAAAGCACGACAAAGCACGACTATATTTTTTTGAGTGGATGAAGAGTCAGATCCGAACTTGTAAAAAACACAATACATAACATATATAAGCAATGATTCAATACAAAAGAATATAGATAAAAACAATGAAAAGATAGAAAATAAAATGACCTAACCTTGAATCAAAGCAAGGTGATCAATACATGGCTTGGTTAAGGTTTGTTATCAACTTTGGTGATGTATGCTTCCATGGTGGTCACGTCTAGGCTTTAGTGGTGAGGAGGAGATGGTGTGGTTGGAAATAGGTGGAGACCAAGCCATGGTTGAAGAAGAACAAAAGAAAAGTAAAAAGAAAATAGAAAAAGAAGAAGAGGAAGCCATGGAATAATTAGAGCTTGCTGTATTTTTTTCTTCACGCAAATGATAATGAGGAGTTTTGAGAATTGTTTGTGCATGAGTTATCAAAAGGAATACACGGCTAAAGATGGAAGAAAAAAAAGAAACAACTAAGGAGGAGTAAATAATAGGAAACAAAAAGGCATAAGCTAAGGAGAAATAAACTTGCATATATTTTATTCTTAAATGCAAATGAATATGAGAAATGGGAAATAATTTTTTCTACGTTAATTGATAAAGTTTCTCACGGCTAGTAGATGGAGTGGTTTAGAAGAAAAGCAAAGAAGTAAATGCTAGGAAACAGAAAAGGTATAACTAAGGAGAAAGGAAAGTATATATTTATTCTTAATTGCAAATAAAAATGAGGAGTTTGAAATGTGAAATAAATCTTCTTGTATGTGATTTGTGGAATGATTTCTCACAGCTAGAAAAATATATACACGGCTATGGTAGGTAATTAAATAGATAGGTAAATAAAAGGCAAGAAATAAAGCAAATGTAACATATGTCTAATTAAACAAATTAACGTATTTCTAATTAATTTGTTTCCAAACCATTAAATAAAAGAATGTACACAAATAAACTCCAATAAATACAATAAAAGCCTAGACAAATAAAAATAGAAAGATAAAATAGAGATGGATATCGAAAAAATATAAAATATGTATATAATAAAAGTACAAAAATTTATTGCGTGTAAAACACTGTAATTTATCAAGTTTAAAAAGTATAAGTTTTAAATTACTAATAATCCATATTCTTAACTCCATCTAGTTATTCAATACATTTCATTATACATTATATTATCATGGTTTATACCATAGTGCATTAATATTCCTATTTTATCTTAGTTTCAAATAATGTAATATTTAATTCCATTTACTACAATAGATCCAATTATTAGAGATTGAATTTCAATACATAAATTTGATTCAATTCCAAATCTTTTTATTATGTCCATTACTATTCTACAAACCTAGTTAACCATTCATTCCTTAATATACTCCAATTTAACAACTTCTAAACATTGTATTACATTTCACATTAATGCAACTTTTGTTTATATTTATTAAAAATGGACTTCTCATTTCAATTTAATAGACTAAATAAACATGTAACACATAATAATTGTCACTATTTACTTTTAACTACATTTATAAGTTTATTGCCTACAAACCAAAGTTACAATTACTTACAGGACCATGGTCTTACTCAATTTCCATTCATTATATTATACCTCATTCATAAATTCAACATTCACATTATTTCAATTTATTGTAATCTCCTTCAATCTATCAATAATTTAGCTTAAATTACATTCTTTACCATTCAAATTAGTTATTACATCCACATTAAATAACCAATTTCTATTTCTTTGAATATTTTAATTACGAAAATCTCATTAAATCAACTATTTTTAATTACAAAAATTTACGGACTGTTACATTTTGATTATCACATACTTTTTTTTGTTATATGCATATGTTTAAATGTATATACATATATTAATTTAATTCAGAACTTACAAAAGGACTTTTGTGTAAAATTATAGATCTATTGTGGATTTCCTTCCTAAATCGAAACTATATTTCAAAACGTTAATTTTAAATTGTAAAACAGATAAGATTACAAGTTATATATATAATTTTGAATTTAAATAATGTTCGTATTAGTGGAAAATAAGCACAGGAACAAACTTGGAGAAAAATTTAGGCTGAAAGACAACAAGTTTCATTTTTGGGTTAAAGGACAAACTTTGAAAACAATTAGGCTTACGGACAATGCTAATTATAGTCAGCATTTTGTACAGTGTAAAACTAAATATAATGATAGTTATAACTAGCATTTTGTATAGTGGAACAACAAGTTTCATTTTTGGGTTAAAGGACAAGCTTTGAAAACAATTGAGCCGAAGGACAATGCTAATTATAGTCAGCATTTTGTACAGTGTAAAACTAAATATAATGCTAGTTATAACTACCATCGTCCTTTAACCTAATTTTTTTGTCAAAGTTTGTTTTTTAGCCAAAAAATGGAACTTGTTGTCCTTCAGCCTAATTTTTTTCCAAAGTTTGTCCTTCTCTCTAATTCCCACTTATTATTGTTTATATATGTACTTATATTATTACTTCAATTCAAAATTTAAAAAAGAACTTTTATGCAAAATATAGATCTAATGTTGAATTCTTTTTTAAGTTAAAAGTAGATTTCAAATTGTTAACTTTTGATTTCAAAACACATAAAACTCGTCAAAATTAATTTTAATATGTATAAAGGTTACGTATTCAAATGTTGATTTGAAATGACATTAAATAAACGGGTAAAGGAAGGAGAAAAGTCTTTAACATTTTTCTCTTCTTAAATGCCACCTTAAACTCATTAATTGTCATACTATACATATAAGTAAACTATTGTCAATTAGTTAAAAAGTATTTTATAACATATTATGTATAAGTATATGTAATCTATGTATATATACTAATATTTTGTTTGCCAGCAAAACCTATGATATAAACATATTATTATTATTTTAAACGTTTTCAAAAAAAAAACTATGAACAACAAAGCATATATAAAGGGAAATATATATACGCTTGGGCATAAATCCCAACACATATAATCATAGCATTAACCACGTAATTGTTTATATTTTACGCTTTCACTATACATACGCAAGTGTATTTGATATGCTCATTATAATATACATTTAGTTTAAATTAATTGAAGATTCTTATTAAATAAATTTTAAAAAATGAGATTTTCTTTGAAAATAATATTAGATTAGATCTAATAAACCCTTTAGATTCCATAGGCCAAATAGATCCAAAAACTAAGGATATTTTTGAAATTTACGTATTTCACCCACTTTCGACTGGTCTGGTTCCATCAATGATATCAAAGCCTTAACGGTCTTTTCGATCTAAATTAGCAATAATAGGGTTGACTTATTAAAGCATACTCATTTGGTAGGATGTCTAAAAGGTAGTGTCTAAGGTTGGATTTGGATAATACTCTACCCCGCCTGACTGTTGCTAGCCCAAAGATAGATGTATGCTCAAAAGTTATCCCTAATATAAAGGTCCAAATAGATTTTGGGTCTTGGGCTAATTTTCGAATTTAGTTTAAAAATTAAACATTATTTTAAATTTAAAAGTTATATGTAAAATATAAAATAAATTTTATAAAGGTCATAAAATAAAATTTTCAATTCTTCAAAATTGTTTTGAAATTTTAATTCTTAACATAGTATTTAATTAATTTTGATTGATTGAATAATTAACTAAATTATATATGTTATACATATAATTATAACTGTTATAGTCGAGAATTATCTTAAAATTATTTAAGATATAAAATGTCAAAATTTTCAAAGTTAATTAAAGTTATTTAATTAAAATTATTTAATTAAATAAAGAATTTTTTTAAAATAAGCTTGTTAAAGGTTAGGGACAGTTTGGCACAGGTCCCTAATAAGTTTCAAAATACACAAAAACCCGTAAAAAAGTTTGTAAATTAGGTCTCTAGAGTTAAGTTACCGGATAATGGCATACACTTATGTAATTATTCAGTGAATAATTGCAGACATTTACGCAATTATATCAAAAAATTGCAGACATTTTCACAATTATTCACGGAAAAATTGTAGAAATTTCTGTAATTCTTTCAAAAAGTTGTGGAAAATTCCTCCACCCAAAAAATTGTGGAAATTTCCGTAATTATTCACCGAAAAAATTGCATAAATTTATGCAACTTTTGGATATAATTGCATAAATGTCTGCAATTATTCAGTGAATAATTGCGTAACTATAAGCAATTACTTAGTAACTTAATTCTAGGGACATAAGTTTCATACTTTTTTTACTGGGGTTTTTGTGTATTTTGAAACTTATTAGGGGCCTGATCCTAATATTCACTAAAGGTTAATTAGTAAGTTATATACACATGTTGATGTGTATATATTAACTATGAATGTCATCATTGATAAATTTTTCTTAAATTGTTTAAGTTAAATATAATAAAAAAAATTGATATTTTAAATAAATTTAATTTAATTAATTAGTTACTTAAAATAAATTAAATTAATGAAATAATATTTAATTAATTAGATAATTAAATAAGATTTGATTTTTAAATAAATTTATGCTTATATAAGTAAGTTAATTATAATAGCTATAACAAATTAAAACTTATATAACTGTAATTGTATAATATAAGAAATGCGAAAGTGGAAGAAACCCAATTCAGATTTTAGTAATAAGTACATATGTATGTATATATATATCATTATTTTGCATGTGACCGGGACTTTTAGGGTATTTCACGAGAAATATATTATTTCCTATATCGATATCACTCAACATAAATATATTAAAGGTTATGAACCTTTAATATATAATGTTATCCCCTACTCCTTATATATTAATAGATTTCTTGTTTACTCTCTAGTTGTTGAGCAAATCACGCTAGGAATGTTATGTATTGTACAATTGATATATCATTAGCTGAGTTAAGATACATATGCATATTTCTTTGCGTATTTGTTGATCAAACTCAAGGTATGTGCATTATACTAAGGCCGTCATGAAATGGTGGGTACGAATGAATAATTTTTTTTGATTTGTTGAGAAAATTCAAGTGCAAGATTGAGATTGGGATAAAGACCAAAATGGTTCCATATACTTCGTAAAATTCACTGATGAATTATCGCAAACATAAACATATTTATTTAATAAATATATAGCGTGTTTACGAAAATTTCATAGAATATAAACTGGAAGTACATAACATGACGTGCAAAAGAAAATAAAATGACTCAATTCGATCGAATATGTGAGAATATTGGGAAGGAGTTCCAAATCTACCTAAAAACAAATAAGATTCAATCTCAAAAATCACTTATTCATATGATACATAATGACGTATCGATAAGAAGTAATTGAACTTGGCTGAACAAAGTACTTAATGATGAGTGAAGTTGAATTAACTTCTTTCTATAAGGGAGTATACTTAAGGGCAAGTACATAAGATTAAATTTAAGTTCATCTAGAACAAAGTCAACAAAATCATATAAGTGCGGCTACCCAAGTGAGTTTGGGACCGATCAATATTGACTAAACAATTTATACCATGAACATAAATTCCATAAACCTTAAAATCAAATCAGTTATACACACACATATATATATATGAAATTCATAAACGTTATGAATACCTATTCCATTGCATCGAGAAATAATTGTTATTTCAAGAAATATGAAATTCTTGATGAAGGAATTTATTTTAGATATTATTGGTAGTAAAATAGATTTATATATGGCCTAAAGGTAACTGAATACAAAGGATGAAATGAAATTGGTCAAACCTACATGGGCATAATTGCTTAGAATGTCTAATAAGAACTCTCGAACAATAAATAGAAACTATGATTTTCTTATCGATTTCAGGAAAAGAATTTTCTTCATTGTCATTAAGCCATTAAGGGTATTGACTCTACCATATGGTATGATGCAAAAATCCAAAATGGATTCCAAGCACACTATCAAAATATGATTTTAATAGTTGTACTTAAAGGTATATGATCCATCGACCGCAAAAGTGTCTCCACGAAAAAGACTGATGTAGTAGGAATATGGTAAGCTATGTTGATAGAATAACATCATATATTTTAATTACAGAAATTGACATAATAGAT
This sequence comes from Allium cepa, assembly GCA_030765085.1. NCBI lineage: Eukaryota > Viridiplantae > Streptophyta > Magnoliopsida > Asparagales > Amaryllidaceae > Allium > Allium cepa. Next base: position 502,271,601 of record CM060944.1, on the reverse strand, counting down.
TTGTCAATGCATTTAAGTTAATTCACATTTTATTTGCAAAATAACGCTCGATAAGATTTTGAATTTTGGTATTTGTATATCGAAACAAAAATTCTAAATAATTTTCGAATATGATATTTGCACTTAATCACCAAAGTGTCTTGAAGTCGTTGGGAGAAATTTTAAGTTTATGGGTTATTGGATATGATCCAAGAACAGATACATAAGTATCATTCAACATGCATTTGAGTTGAGCAAATATTTTAACAAAAAATAAAACAATTTGAATTTCAGCCAAAATGCAAAGGAAGCGTATGTCTATAAGAAAGAACTATAAATGCACTAGAATGTTTCTTCAAACTATAAGTAAACAACAAACTCATGATTGTTAATGACATACTCATGTTAAAATCATTTTAATTTAATTATTTAATTCATAATATTATATTTGAAATTGATATCTTTTGTAATCAGTTTAAAAGGATGTTGGGATTGTCCCAAAATCATATATATAGACACAATATTAAAATATTTAATATAGAGCATGTAAGACGGATTTCTTATGCGTTGGCAATAGGAATTATCATACATGTTGTATTGTCCACAATATCAAATTTCACTTATGTATTTGATACATTAAGCAAGTATCAAATCTGAATTAAAATTACAAAATGATAATTTAGAATGTTCTCAAGTATTTACGAAATACTAGATAATTGTTTACAAAAACCACAAACTCCTTATGAAGTAGTGCCGAACTTGAACATCATAAGTGATATCGAGTATAGTTTGTCAATCCTAAATTCAAGTTAGATTTTATGTTAAGAGCTTTAAAGGGGAAATGTTTCTAATAATTAGTAGCGGCTAATTCAACTAAAGACTAAATACATCGCCTTGAATAGCACTGCAATAAAAGAAATATAAACAAATTCACAAACTTTAACTGAGCTAAGGGTGATCCTAAATATTGATAATCTCATGATATTACTATGTGACAACAATGTTGTGATACATTTTGTAAAAGAACCCAAAGCTCACTAGAAGTCAAAATATACTCTGAAGGGTTTCACATGACAAAGGAAGTATATCAACATTGAAGAAAGTTAATTAACAAATATATAATTAAAACGATATAGCATGCCCATTCACTGAAGGTCTGACCTAATTTTTAATTACTCGGCCTTTCAATCCTCAAAAGTCGACACTAATACGTCTACTGTATTGCGTGCCGAGCATTCAAGTACCAAAAAACAGATCGATAGGGGTGAAAATAGAAGATAGAAGAAACACTCACAGAATCTCACAAAGTAATGGAATAACATATATTAATCAAAATAATACTTTACAAAGTCAGTTCAAAAATGATACATTAGAGTCATACTAATACAATTCTACCCTTGGACAATTATAACAGCCTGTCGCTACCTAACTAATACGACACACATATAATACAACAGAAACAAGATAATAACTAGTTCGATGAAGCCTCCTACTCCCAGCTCCTCCAAAATGCATTTGTGGAGGACCTGAACTACTTGGATGCTCATAAAAATTTGAGCACCCAAGAAGTTTAGGGAAAGAAAACAAAACGCTAGGTTTGACATGGGTCTGGTGTGAGTAAACTCAAAAAAACTGAATTATTATGTTTAAAATCCTTTTAAAATCAAAATTGTCTTGTAAGACCACGCCGCACATAAACATGGATGGGTTTTTACCTTACGATAACCAAAATACTTTTTATAGAAAATTCAATGATATTATAATAATGTCCAAGCGTTCAAGGTAACATGAAATAGCTGAAATGCTTGCATCTCACATTTCAACATAGTTGGGCACAATCAAAACCGTACGACGCTTATTGGAGAATGGATTACATACTGTGACAAGGCACTGGGGTACTACCTATCACGGTACATATCTAGAAAATTACCGAGGACCTCGCAAGGATCCCCAACTGATATAAGACAAGCGTACCCCCTTACTCGATATTACCGAATATGTCATCACCCCAGTTGCTTTGCAACCCTTTTTTATTGAGATCTCATGCACAACCAATCCATAAATATGTAGATCTATCTAGAAAGGTGATGACACACTGCATCTCCCCTGTTTTAGTCATTCCCGGTTGATGAGGCTTGAGGCTACGTTTTACCTTTTTGAATAACAATCCCATTTGGAATGCTAATGCTGCCCTCCAGACAGTAATGGAGTGCTCGCATTCATCCATACAAGTTGTCCAGGATAATGAAAAATCGAAGACAATACTTCTACTACTTCCATTTTGGAATCACCCTCAGGAGTAGTAGCAAGCAGCCCTTACGCTTCAATGCCCTGTCTTCAATTCCATAATCTTCAACATGTCTTAAGTTTAAAACACTTGAGCTGGATCGAAATGGATTTCGGATAAGATATCCAATCCAAGTCTCTTACTAACGATATTCGATAGTTTCGATAAAATTAACCATGGGTTTTTAGGAAATAAGCAGACAAAAGATAAGAGCGGAGTTCACCTCCTAACCGTTTATAGATGGATTTCCTTATCATATATCCTAGAAGAACGAAACGAGAATTATACTCATAGTAAAATATCTCAATTAATTAGTTAAACAATCTTTTAATTAAAACTTAAATAATAAATTAAAACTTTAAATAAATAATTTTTAAATTAAAACTTAGTTAATTTATAATTAAAAATAATTAAAAACTTGATTAATTAAATGAAGAAATAATTAACCCTGTAATTAACTAATAATTTATTAACATTAACCTTATCTTTAAAAGACAAGTAATTAGAAACTAAACTTCATTACCAAAAGTTAATAAACTTTGTTTAATACTTAATTAATTAATAATTATTAAAACCTAATTAATTAATAATTAAAATCCTTCATTAAACTTTTAAAAAACATTATTAATAGGTTTATAAAACACTTACAAAACAATTTCAAATATGAAAACTTAAATTTGAAAATTTTGGATTTTTATTCGAAACTGCCTCTGTAGCGACTATCACTATAGACGTCGTTTCTTGGAAAAGGTTTCCTAATTTACTTTGAACTCGTCATCTTGGAAAAATTGCTAACTTTTTGAAAACATAAAGTAAAATTTTTGTAAACTAAAACAAAATTTGAAACTTGAAAACACTTTTTTAATTCCAAAACATATTTACATAGTTTACACATAAGGGTTTCAAGTCGTCATGACCAACAAAAGTCCAAACTTCCTCAGTATTTACATCAAATATCCAAGTCTATACCTAAACACAACATCCAAAATCATATCATACCCTAAACATAAGCATGATCTGAATTTAAACCATTTACAACAGTTTTAGACTTCAAATTCACGTCTAATACCATACCACATGCAAACATTCATAAGCATATATAAATCAACATCACATTTACCCAATAACCAACTACTTTATTAACCAAGCAACAATCATTGTAAAGCTACATACATTTAAAACAAAAGAGCTTTACTCATCAAAATTTTGCAAAACTTTTTTGAAAACTTGAAATTGTTTAGAACTTGCAAAGCTTGGGAAACCACAAAATCAACTCGAAAATGGATCATCTTTTCCTCGATTTATGATCATGTTACTTTCGATATTTGAAAAGCGGTCAAAAGAAAAATTCTTGGAAATTACTTTTTCTACAATTTCAAAAAAAAAAATCACTCGATTTGGTTTTTTTTTGAGAAAGATATGGTCATAAGAAGAAGAGGTATTTTCGGACTTAAAAACATGGATCTGAAAATGGGTCTGAAAGAAATGAAATTTGGACATAGCTAAGCTCAAAATTTGAAATGGTGATAAAATAAAAGTTGTAGCCACTAAAATTATATATGGTTTGAAAAAACAAAAACCTCTATTTGGATTGGAGATGAGGAAAATTTGATAGGAGGAAGAGAAGGAAAGGAATGGAACCTATTTATAAACAAGAAAAAAAGAATTACTTATCTACCTATGTACTTCTACCCTCTACATTGTTTTGCCACCTCAACAACCTCCACCACACATGCCATTTTAGCCCCCATAGCCTCCCTTCCCATCATGCCAAAGCAAACTTGCATTTAAACTCTTGTATTTAATGTTTAAACATGTTTCATTGATGTGATGTTCACTTATGCTAAATTTTATGTTATATTATCTTAAGTGTACATACATACATACATACATACATATACTTATCTAATGCATACATACATATCCTAACATATTTTCAAATTAAATTTGTATATTTACACTAAATTTTCACAACATATTCAATAACTTTTAGCCAACGAAAAGTCAAAAATTCGAAAAACGAATTCTGGTCACATTTTTGTTAGCACTAGAATTGGTCACTAACACCCTTGATAAAGATTGTGTAGAGAGATTATGAAGAAAATAAATTAAAACAGAGAACTGTATGCTAAATTAATTGCAAAAATAAGAACACTGGATTTATAGTGATTCGGCGTAACTGCCTACATCCACTTTGATTTTAATCTTTATTGCTTTTACTAGACAATTGATTACAGATACAATCCGTACATAAACTACTCAAATGCAAGTGCTAAGTGAAAAAGAATGAGTCTTGAAAGCGACCGAGTCTCCCAAATGTTCTCGAAAAAAGGTCCATTTCACTGTGCCCATGCCCTTCTATTTATAGATGAAGATTGGTTGGACTTCCCTCACGGGCCCAAGAACAAGGTATCTCGGCCCGTGGTAAGTAGCTTCTGTGCACCGAACCAGGAATGCCGAGCGGCAATTGTCGAGCGAGGTTGGTTGAACCAGAGAATGCCGAGCGAGATCTCTATGCCGAACGGCACTCGTATGCCGAGCGAGGGTAGATGCCGAACGAGGCTTATGCCGAGCGAGTAGAGATGCCGAACGAGGCTCGTGCCGAGGGAGAGAAGATGCCGAACAAGGCCCGTGCCAAGCGCGGGGAGATGCCGAACGAGGCTCGTGTCGAGCGAGGGGAGATGCCGAACGAGGCTCATGCCAAGTAAGGGGAGATGCCGAACGAGGCACGTGCCAAGCGTCATGATCTGGCCGAACGACATTTGGGCCAAGCGTCATGCCTATGCCTAGCAACCAAGTGCCGAGCAACCCCAACCGAGCACTGGTGGTCGAATGAGGGATGCCGACCGGTGGCAACCAAGGTCAATAACCGGTACCTCGTACCCAAGACAAGTTACTGGGTAACCTTCCCCCCCCCCCCCCCGAAGCGTATCGTGTGAATCAGCATGATGCGCTTTGAACTATGAGCAATCCATTTCTTCCTTTAAGCCCTTGCTCTGACCCCTCAATTGTGGACTCTTATGATCTCCTGAAGGCAAAGCGAGGCTTGAATGTCGAACGAGGCCTGGATGCCGACCGAGGCCTTGTATGCCAAATGAGGCCTTGATGCCGAACGAGGCCTTGAATGTCGAACGAGGCACTGGATGCCGAACGAGGCCCTGAATGCCGAACGAGGCATTAGATGCCGAACCATCGAGATGCCTTGACTCCTTCCTATATAACCCAACTCTTCTCCTTTCGTCCCCTTTTTCTTTTACTTTCACTCGATAAAACTTTCGAACTCGTCTTCCTCCAAACTCCTGCAAACATCTCAACCTCCTTTTTTATTCCCGAGTCTAATACGTTGCCTTTTGACCTCTCCCCACCACCAACCAGAACAATTTTTAACTCCAAACCCCGTACTTCCCTGCGCTTCGAGCCATTTCTTTAGGTATGATTTTACTTGTCCAATTCTCCTGATTAGAGGTTTTGCACGAGGCCCGAACTCATAACCTTTTTTCCATATCACAAACGGTCGTTTAGATGAGGAAGAAGAGTCTAAGGCTTAAAATACCTTAGGGTTAGATGGAGAAGAGGAGGGAAGAGGTTGTCGGAGGCTTTTAGAAAGTAGGTTCTTGTTGGGTTGCCGAACGAGGGAATAGGAAGTATGGTTGTCCCAGTAAGAATTGGTGAGGTTAGGGAGTGTTGGTCGAGGGTGGCGTGCGAGTCGGAGTGGTGTTCGATTGGCCATTTAGGAAGGTGTTTAGATTACTCGAAGAAATGAGTTGGAGGAAGATGTATGGTTGTGGCTCGTATGACTTTCGCGTGCCGAACGATGGAGAGGGAGTGTAAGAGAAAAGTAAAACCTGGGTTCAGTGTGCCGAGCGATGCTGCTCGGCATGACCACGGCACGACATGAATTGCCGAATGCCAAACAGTGGAGAGGGAGTGTAGGAGTGAAGTAGGAGTTGGGTTCAACGCGGCGAGCGATGCGGCTTGGCATGACCGCATCTCGGCATGACTTGCCGAACGTCGAATGGTGGAGAGGGAGTGCAGGAGTGAAGTGGGCAATAATAGTCGAGTCTCTGCAGTGTCGCTCGGCATTAAGTCTGGTAGTAGGCTACAACGGTCAGAACCATACCAACTCGAACATAATGCATGTTGACTTAACTTACATCCTATGCCTGAACATATGACAAAAACAAGGACAAGGACTTAAGAAAACAAGCATATTGAACTAATCTGGACGAATAATCTCTCTTTTTCAACAACTATAATCCCGAGTTTACTCGATTAAAATAAAAAATATCCTTCCACATACAACGTCGTTGTCGAGTTCAAAGTAGAAACCATCATACGACAAGCTTTCGAAGCGGTCAACGATGACGGTCTTCGAAGGTGATAGTCCAAAGCTTAACTTTATTTCATCAACATTATGACTTGTAATTCTTTGGCACTTATACTTGAACGGTTGCAGTAGTTCAAACACCATACGGGGGGAGGGGGGGAGTACAACATTTTGTTATGTCTAATGTTGATCGTTTTTCAAGTATAGTATAATCAGGTGTTTCATCAGATCTAACATTCTTTAGAGATGTCTAGAAAATCCAGCTCTGCCACAGTCTCAGATAGACCCGAGCTAACTTCTCAACAAGAAGTGATTGGAACTTCGAATCCATCCACTATTCCTGTACAAGATATTCCGAGCCCCACGATTGCGTCCATCGACTTGGCTCCCGATGCCTTGGATGCAGCGATCTTTCTAGGCAATCCGGTTGATTATCAAGCTTCGAGAATTAACGAAAGCGCTCTTCATCGCATATGCTCAATACACGAAATTCCTTTTGATGATATGCTAGTGCCATCGGGACAAGATCGTCCTCACTTGCCCCTAGTCGGATATACGGCCTGCAGCAAATTTATGTGCTGGGTCAGTAGCGTGCCACCATTCAACTCTTTCCTCCATGACCTGTTACAGTATATTGAGATTTCTCCATCACAGTTGCATCCTAACAGTCACGCGTTATATAAGGCATGTGCATTCTCTTCATGAGTATTCCCTTCAGCCTCCCAACTCCTGGCGACATCTGTTATATTTATCGTTTCAAGAGGCAGTCCGACAGCCCCTCTTTCGTATTCTTTGAGCCGCATAACAAGTGTCAAATCCTGACTGGGGCGTGGAGAAAATTCGCCCAGTATAAGCAGGAATGGTTCTACGTGCACTGTCCCCTGGCTTTGCAAGGAGATGGGTGGAAGGGAGTAAGTTTCTTTTCTGCATCAGTACTTGCATTCGGTGGAAATTGCACCTTTTCTAACACTTTCTCTACTTTTACAGGAATCAGCCCACGTCCTGAAGGCTCCGGGTATTCTGAGGCCGTTGAAGCTATCCGAGCTGTCCCCGTGGGAGACCGGGACATTAGATCTATTATTTCCAACGAATCGCTCTCCTGATTCGGGCTGCTGGCGGAAGGTTGCCGAATAAGTCTTCCTCATGGTGTCACTATAACCGGGTCTGCCTTGGACAAAGGCAAAAGGCGAGCATGGCCTTCAACACGTGATGCCCCCGACACATTCGAGGAGGGCGAGATTAGAGAAGCTAAAGAGCCCGGAGTACCGGGTGATAATGTTAGTCCCGTTTGGGAGCTGGTAGTTGAGGTTCACGATATCGAAGTAACGCCTCCCCTTTTAAAGGGAAAGAAGAAATTTGCTTACAAATTGAGGAAGAAGACAGTGGGTGGAACCTCTAAGTTTACAATCACTCCAGTGGAGAGAGAGCCTTCTCCTCAACACTTAGAGAGTTCTTTGAAATGCTTGTCGAACCTTACTATTCCTAATGATTTGCTTAATTATGGCTTCAATGATCTGGAATCCCTTAATCTTCATTCGCCCACGAGAGGCGATGCAGGCGCTCAAGCTCAAAACCAAGGACAAAAAACTCCTATAAGTAAAGATAAAGAAACTGGTCCGTCGGAGGGAAACACTAGGACACACGGACACATGCACTTCACCTTGCACTTAAATTTTAGCCATCAATCTACTCTTTGCTAACTTGTCGTTATTAAAATTCTGCGTAGGTGATATGGGACGTACTCACGGATTCGATCGTCTTCGAGGGTCATCTATTTTTCATTATTCTGGCCAGGATTCAGGCTCTGAAAAACGCCGAGACAGAGATGACACTGGCGATCGAGACTACCACCCTAGAGAGCCATCTTATCGAAGAATAACATACAGCCAATCCTCCTACTCTCATGATCCACCTTCTCAATCAGAGTAAGGCAATGAGAAGTCTACGCATAAGGGGTCCTAGCCTGCGGCCCACCGAGATCAGCATTCTGGTTCACCTAGCACCAGACAATCCCGAGAACCCCACAAAACATTTATAATCTCCAGGCAAACTCCTCCAGCTCCTATACATGATCCATCGATAGTGGAAAGACTTACTGAGCTCAAGGCCACATTCCCAAAAATATGCTTCGATAGTTTGAAATTTCTCCCGACGATTCATCACATTCTAGGACACGTCAAACAAAGTGCCATTGCTTGTAACAACGATGTTTACATTCAACATGACGTGTTTTTCCACTTAGCTGAAAAAGTCTCGAAAGTCTCTATTGAGCATCAACAAGAAATCGATCGCCTGAAGCTCGAAGCTATTCACGACAAAGACATCATTAAAGATCAGGATGAAGAAGCCTCTTCATATAAGTTTCAGCTTGAAGCTGGCCTAAAAAGCGCTAAAGACACAATATAGGCTGTTAATCGTCTAGAGGCGACACATAAGAAAGAAATTGACGAAGCGGTTCAATGCTGCGGGGCCTTAGCTTTTGAAAAAGATTCCATTCAGAACGAGAGGGACACATTCGCCCAGCGAGTTAAAGAGTTGGAAGAGCTACTCCTCAAAGAGAAAGAGGAAAAAATTGCTGCTCAGGAAGAGTCACAACGGTATTGCGATGAGATAGTTGCTACGAGACTCCTGAAGACAAAGCTCGACGACGAACTCTCTAAAGTTGAAATGCGGAAGGTTGATGCCCGTGAGGAGGGCCAAAAAATAGCATCCATGGAGATTGATTCCCGCCTTGAGGCGTCTACGGAGGCTTGCAGGGAGGAGATCAAGTGCTTTTTTGACCCCGGTTATAGCAGAATACAATGCCCGTGTCCTCTTGCATCGGGACTAAACTTTTCTTGGTGAGTGTTACCTTGAATCTGTAGCCAAGGCATGGGAAACTTTGATAAAGATCAGAAAGTTTGAGTCAGGCACCGAGGAGGTTGATGAGGAGGCTTTAGTAAAAGAATTTCTCAGAGGGAATGAGCCTTCAGACTTGTCTACAGCGAAGGCTCTCTATTGTAAAGGTTCTTCCTCGTCAAAAGGAAAGGATGACATTGCCGGTCCGTCTGGAACCGAGTCTCCAGTTCCTCCCCCACTTAATTGGCTGATCGACCGGTACTTGATCCATTCGAGCAGCACGTTGGTTATGACCCGGAAGACCCTGACCTCGACATTCATGTTCTATCTCCCATTCCAGAGGGTGAGACTCCTCGGACGGTTGAGAGTCAGCAAGAAACCAGTAAATAACTCTACTTTTTAAAGTTCTAAGAGTCATCGTTTTCGACGAGATGTTATTGTATTCTAATGTTTGACTCTTGTGATTTTGTGTAGGCCGTTCTGACCCTGAGCCCATTCCAAGGAGCGATGACGCCAAGGAGGAGAAGGCGAGCGAGGCTATTCGAGCGGGAGAGACTCCAGGTCTCGATGCTCAAGTGAATGAGAAGCTTGATGAGGACAAGTCTGAAACTTCGTCACCCGTTGAAGAAAATTATGAAATTGAGATTATAGGCGTCTCTGGACACACTTCAAAAATGAGCATGAAGGAGCAATTTGTGGAGGAGAAGGAAAAGAAAGTTGAAATCAAAGTTGAGCCCCGAGTTGTGGATCTAGATGGTCCTTTGAACATGCCTTTGAAGGTCATTCTCCCTGGTGGGTCCAGGCCACTAGAAGTCCCTCTTCCTTCTTCGTATGTTACTTCCTAAAAAACAAAGCATCCAAACGAAAATGCATGGGGGAGGAGTCATCCGAGAAAACAAGGAGGGAGAAGAAACCAAAGAAGTAGTTGTCACTCTCGTTCAATGAGAGTTAGCTTAGATTGTGTAATTATTTTTATTTATTTTCATAGTCAATGTAGATAGACTTATGACTCCGAGTTTTGGATGGATTGTAGTGGAATCTCATTTTGGGTTGATAAATAAAATTTAGTTTCTTTGTCTTTCAAATAGCTTTTATTGTTCAAATTATTGTATAACTTTGGTCGAGTTACATAAATCCCAGTTCACTTCCATATGGCTCGGAGATTTTTTGGAAATTGTAAATACTCTGTTTCATGTTATGGGTACTTAAAATATTTTTAGTCCACACTTTGGGGAACTTGAAGATTTTCAGTCGTTTATACTTTAGTCCACACTCTAGGGACTCAGAGTACTCCAGTCCGCTCTCCGAGGACATGGAGATTTAAGTCGTTTATACTTTAGTCCGCACTCTGGGGACTCAGAGTACTCTAGTCCGCACTCCGGGGACTCGGAGATTCTAAGTCATTTATACTCTAGTCCTCACTCTGGGGACTTAGAGTACTCCAGTCCGCACTCCAAGGACTTGGAGATTTTAAGTCGTTTATACTCTAGTCCGCACTCTGGGGACTCAGAGTTCTCCAGTCTGCACTCCGAGGACTCGGAGATTTTTAGTCGTTTATGCGTGTAAGTATGTTAGACAGAATAATATAACTATAGTTTTTCGCCATAGAGTTATCATACATGAAAACATCGATAATTCATGGAGAAGATGGCTTCAAGCCTTTATTAATGAAAAAAAACTAAATTGTCTTATTACATGCCGAAAACTAAGAATCAACGAAATAAAAACATACTGGAAATAATTGCAGCAAAGTACAAAAGAAATAGACTAAGTATAATAATGCCGCAGTTGCTCGCTATTCCATGCTCAGGGGAGTGTTGTGCCATCAACGGTTGCTAGCAAAGTTCCCTCTCCAAGCCTCTGTTCAATGACATATGGACCTTCCCATGTGGGATTCATATGCGATGGGACCGGGAAAACTCGTTTCAAAATGAGATCGCCCGCATCAAAGGTTCTCGGTCGGACCTTTTCATTATAATATCGAGCCACTCGGTGTCTATATGCAGCCGCCCTTAAATCAACTTCTTCATGTTTTTCATCAACGAAGTCCAGTGATTCCAGTAAAAGATCTCGATTCGTATTAGGGTCATGATGAGTTACTCGATGTGAAGGAATTTCAAGTTCCATAGGTATAACAGCTTCCGTGAGTGTGACCAGTCGCGGACTTATGGGTGTTCTGTAAGCCAAAAGTGCTGTTGGGAGTTCATCCACCCACTTGCCTCTAGCCTTTTCCAAACGCTTTTTCAATATGGACTTGATTATTTTGTTCACGGCTTCTACTTGTCCATTGGCTTTTGGATGAGCAACTGCTGCAAACCTTTTTTCAATGCCATACTTTTGACAAAATTCTTTGAACTCCCTACTTTCGAATTAGTTCTGTTGTCTGTAATGATAGTCCATGGGAGGGCAAAACGGCATATAATGTTTCGTACAACAAAATTAATGATCTTCTTGGTGGTGATCGTGGCTAAGGGATCTGCTTCTGCCCACTTGGTAAAGTAATCGACCGCAACTATCGCGATATTTTGCGCCACCTTTAGATATGGGTAAAAGGCTGATTATATTGATCCCCCACATTGCAAATGGCCAGGGACTTAACCATTTGTGTGAGTTCCATCGGCGGAGCTCTCGGAATTTTTGCATACTTCTGGCATTTGTCACATCTCCTTACGCAGTCTACAGCATCTCAATTTATAGTTGGCCAATAATATCCATAGGGCAGGATCTTCTTTGCTAACGTCTTCCCTCCAGTATGGTCACCACATTCTCCTCCATGGACTTTCTTTAGGACTCGTTTTATCTCATTGTGGGGAATGCACCGGGGCAAGGGGGCCGAGAATCCCCTTCGATACATTATTCCATCATGCATTACATATCACAAAGCCATACGAATGACTTGTCGTCTTTCGCTCTTTCTGTCAGGCAAGACCCCATGTAACAAGTATTGCTTGAATGGGGTCATCCATGATTCCTTCTCAATTTCTGTTTCTAACACGAATTTATCTCCATCATATTTATACTCGAAGCATGTAAGGTTTCGATAGGAACCAATCCCATTTGTTGTGCATTGCCAGTACTTGCAAATTTTGTGAATGATTCGGCTTCTCTGTTTTGTTCACGCAGGACATGCGAAATATCATAATATTCTAGATTTGCTAGCAGCTCTTGAACCCATGCAAGGTATGGGGAAAAGACTCCGTCCCTTCGCTTGATAGTCCCCACGCACCTGGTATACCATAAATTGTGAGTCACAAAAGATTTCAACGGATTTTACCCCCAGATCTCTGATAAGTTTCAAGCCAACAATCAATGCTTCATACTCAGCTTCGTTATTTATTGTTGGGAATTCAAGCTTCAAAGCATAACAAATTGATCGGCTTTTAGGAGTCACAAGAACTATACCAGCTCTAGAGCAACGGTCGTTAGATACCCATCGGTGTACAGCTTCCATCGAACGGGAGGTACGACATTGCGACTGTTCGATTCGTTTGACATGGTGAATTCAGCGATAAAGTATGCTAGCGCTTGCCCTTGTATGGCCGTTCATGGCAGGTAGGTAATATCAAACTGACTCAACTTGATATTCCATTTTAACATCCTTCCACAGGTTTCCGGTCATTGGAGTACGTGTCACAACGGTTGATCGGTATAAACACCGATTGAGTATGCCTGAAAGTATGGACGAAGCTTGCGTGATGCAATCACCAAGCAATAGGCTAGTTTTTCGATCTTGGAATAATTTATTTCTGCCCCCGTTAAACATTTACCGACATAGTAAACCGGCTTTTGAACTCGGTCCTCCTCGCGAACCAAAGCCGTACGGATAGCATGCTGGTATATAGCCATGTACACATATAATACTTCTTGGTCAACTCGTTTCGACAACACCATGGGACTTTCTAAATGCCTTATCAGAGCTCTGAATGCTTCCTGATCACAGTCGGATGACTGACCATTCGAAATTTTTCTTTCCTTTCTTTATTACGTCAAAGAAGGGAATACACTTATCTTTGGCTCTAGATATGAATCGACTCAGCACGGCTACTTTTCCGTTCAAGCTTTGTATTTGCTTTATTTGTTTGGGCACTTGTATGTCCCGAATAGCTTGAATATTTTCTGGGTTAGCTTCTATTACCCGTGCATTAACAATGAAACCCAAAAACTTCCCTGACACAATGCGAAAGGAACACTTCAAAGGATTGATTTTCATTCCATAATATCTGAGTATATCAAACATCTCCGCTAAGTCTCGAATGTGGTCGTTCGACTACCATGACTTCACGAGCATGTCATCCACATAGACTTCCATTGTTTTACCTATCTAATCTTTAAACATTCGATTCACCAGACGCTGATAAGTCGCTCCCGTGTTTTCCAATCTGAAAGGCATCACTACATAGCAATATAGCCCGACGTCTGTGACAAAACTGGTGTGTTCTTGGTTTGGAATGTGCATTGGGATCTGATTATATCCCGAGTACGCATCCATAAATGACAGCAACTCGTGTCCGGCTGTTGAGTCGACCAGCTGGTCGATTCTGGGTAAAGGGAAACTATCCTTCGGGAATGCTTGTTTGAATCAGAGTAATCTATGCAAGTTCTCCATTTTCTATTTGCTTTCCTCACTAACACAGGGTTAGACACCCATTCAGGGTAGAGGGCATCGCGGACGAAACTATTGGCTTTGAGTTTGTCCACCTCCTCTCTGAGAGCGGCGGACCTCTCCGGGTCCATGCCTCTCCTTTTCTGCTTTACTGGTACGTACCTCGGGTCTATGTTCAACATATGATTCGTAATAGCGGGAGAAATCCTACACATATCAGAATGCATCCAAGCGAAAACATCCAGATTCGCTTGGAGGAAATCAGTAAGATCCTCGGCCATCTAGGGGTCAAGTTGTGATCCAATCTGAAGTACTCGCGATGGGTCATCTCGGCTGACTGGAATGTCAATCATCAGTTCAGCCGGTGCTTCTTTTTCTTCCCTAGTTTCCCACCATCATCTCTCGGATCTATGTCTCTATAGATCCGAAAATGTTGCCCGAGCCAGGGCTCGGGCACTACTTGTCAATTGTCAGTGTTCCAGATGCGGACGGAGCTATCCGCAACATTTCATTTCTCTCTCCACTGGGCCTCTCTCAGCTCAGCCACATAACACGCACGACTGGTTGCCTGATCGCCATGCACCACACCAACTTCTTTATATGTCGGAAATTTCAAAGTTAAACACCACGGGGCCAAAGCTGCGCTAAACTCAGCCAGGGCCGGTTGACCCAGAAACACATTATATGGAGAATCAACATCCAAAACTATTAAAGGTAGGATTCTCACCCTCCTACGTTCACCTTGTCTCAGTTCAACTGGAAATTCAACATACCCCACTGCATCCTTCGCTGCACCATTAAAGCCATGGATACGGGCTTTAGATGGTTTTAAATCCTTCGTCTCCATCTTCATTTGGACATATGCCTTTTTGAAGATGATGTTAACATAACTACCACAATCAATTAAAATTCTTTTCACGAAGGCTGGTCCGATTGTCGTGGATATGACCATTGGGTCAATGGTAGGAGCCTCCACCTGGTCAGCATCTCTACTTCTGAACACTATATCGTCTGTCATCATGCACTGCTGTTTAGCGAGGGTCCTATCCTCCATATTCGAACAACACTCATAATCTGCATGCCTTAAGGAGATAGCATACCGCTCCATTTCCTGCCAGTTCTTGTCTGCAGGGCAAGGTCCGTCGACTATAGTGTTTATGGCTAGTCTACCTATAGTTCGGGCAGGTTCCTTTGGATGGCTCGGAGCCGGCCCATGTCCGGGGTCTGACATTCCTTGCCTTCCTTCCTATGGGTTTTTGACAAACTCCTGCAACTTTTTCTGTCTAATCAGCTTTTCTATGGCATCATGAAGGTGTCTACACTCTTTTGTATTGTGCCCGTAAGTGTCATGGAAGCGACAGTACTTCCCCGTCCGCTTTTGTTCCTCTGTTGACTTCTTTAGGTGCGGCTTTCTGTATTGAAAAGTATTACAAGTTGACAGGTAAACAGAGATGCATTCAGAGGAGTATATTCGTTGTAAGTTGGAATCCTTGGCTTCCATTTTCCTGCCTTCCTTTTCTTTCCAGGATTTCCTCCTCCAGACCCTTTAGATTACCCAGGCTTGTTCTGGATATTGACTTAAACCTTCCCCGAGTTGTAACCAGATTATTTTACGGCGATGTTTCTTTTCACAGTCTCCTAAACAGGCCTTGGTGCCTTATCTCGCCTTGTCCACCTAGCTTCCTCGCTTCTTATAAACTGATGAGCCTTTGAATAAAAATGCTCCATCTTAGTTGGAGGTTTTCCTACCAACCAATCTCCAAACTCTGAATCCGGATCCACTCCTCGCATTACAACCATCAGAATTGCATGGTCATTAGGGTACCTAACGTCAGTAGCCACAACATGAAATCCATGTAATTACTCTTTTAATGACTCCCCTAAGGCCTGGATTACACTAGATAGGGACATCACGTCCTTGGGATGAGTGGCATGTATCCTGAACTGTTCTACAAATTTCGTCGCCAATTCGTCAAAGCTGGATATAGACCATGGGGAAAATCGAGTGAACCACATGGTGGCGATTCCGGATAAAGTGATTGGGAGCATCTACACTTGGTTGCATTATTCCCTCTAGCCGAATCCATCATCCATTCATACCTCATCACATGCTACCTAGGATCAGTCTTCCCTTCGTATGCTGGGATAGTTGGCGTGCTAAACTTTCTGGGGTACTCGGCCTGTAGAATAGTATCTGCGAATGGAGTATGACTCATGGATATCACTCAATCTTCATTGGTCAAGCCTTCATTTTATCTCATCAGCTATCTAACCATAGCCGATAGGTCCGGGGTTTGTATGGAAGATGGAAGGTTGGAATCGGTCCTACGGGACCGTTCGGGTTGATGTCTCCTTTGTTAGCGATCTGCTAAACATGTATCTTGGGGACTAGCTTCATCAGGGTCTTGGTGAGCCGGGCTTCCAGATTCCACACGCGCTCCAGGTCCTAAGTTTCCTATTCTAGCTTGGGTATGGTCTCCAAGGTGTAAGTGATCCCTAGCTGATTGATCAGCAACATCTGCTCGTGTAGTTTTTGTTTTGCGACGTCTACGCCTGGGAAGTTCATCGGACAAAGTAGTGCTATCAGATAAGGAATAAGGAGAGGGGCTACCCCAGCATTCTGATGCTGTTGCTGAGCAAGCTGAGTCATGAGATTAGCGTTAGCTTGAATCTTCTCATTAAGTTGTCTTCTGCTTTCCATGAGTTCTCTCATCAACTCGTTGAACTCTGTTCTGGTGACAACTTCCATTTGATTTTGGGTGGTGGTTCCTACACCTAGATTTGCTTGTTGATTGCTAGGTTCTATTTGTTGTACACTAGCAGTCTCGTTGACATCCGCATTATGAGAGGCTGATCTAGTACATGGTCTTCCCATAGTAGAGTTATTGATAGGAACTCTGAGTAGAATCAACGGACGTCCTGTAAGTGACTTGGATCTCCTTCGGAGGATTTATTCAATCCAGTAGCTACAAAGCAGATCCTAGCGGCCTGAGCGTTTGATCCTCAGTGAAAGCACAAAAATGTTAGCACCAGAATTGGTCACTAACACCCTTGAGCAAGATTGTGTAGAGAGATTAATGAAGAAAATAAATTAAAACAGAGAACTGTATGCTAAATTAAATGCAAAACAAGAACACCGGATTTATAGTGGTTCGGCGTAACTGCCTATGTCCACTTTGGTTTTAATCTTTATTGCTTTTACTAAACAATTGAATACACAAACAATCAGTACACCAACTACTCAAATGCAAATGCTAAGTGAAAAAGAATGAGTCTTGAAAGTGGTAGAGTCCCCCTAGTGTTCTCGAAAAAAGGTCCATTTCACTGTTCCCCTGCCCTTCTATTTATAGACGAAGATGGGTTGGACTTCCCTCACGGGCACAAGAATTGGGTATCTCGGCCCATGGTAAGTGGCTTCTACGCACCAATCCAGGAATGCCGAGCGGCAATTTCCGAGCGAGGTTGGTCGAACCAGAGAATCCGAGCGAGTTCTCCATGCCGAACGACACTTGTATGCCGAGCGAGGGGAGATGCCGTACGAGGCTCGTGCCGAGCGAGGGGAGACACCGAGCGAGGGGAGATGCCGGACGAGGCTCATGCCGAGCGAGGGGAGATGCCAAACGATGCTCGTGACGAGCAAGGGGAGATGCCGAACGAGGCTCGTGCTGAGCGAAGGAAGATGCCGAACGAGGCTTGTGTCGAGCGAGGAGAGATGTCGAACGAGGCTCATGCCGAGCGACATGATTTGGCCAAACGACATTTAGGCCGAGCGACATGCCTATGCCAGGCGACTGAGTGTCGACCCACCCTAGCCGACACTGGTGGTCGAATGAGAGATGCCGACCGGTGGCTCCCAAGGTCAATAACCGGTACCTCGTACCCAAGACAAGTTATTGGGTAACAACTTTCAATTTTTCTTCGAACTATATGTTTTTGTAAACAACATTTGAAAACTATTTCACTATCCTTATAAACCATTTAAAAGGGTTTTATTTTCTTTATAAAACCTATATATTGAATATTTAAAATTAATCAAATATTCGCAAATCAATGCGGTGAAATTCCAGGTAGTTACATTCTTACCCCCTTAAAAGAATTTCGTCCTTGAAACTACATCTCAAGCTATTCTAAAAAACACTTACACTATATACCATTGCGCGTGATGTACATAGATCATTCTTATACAAAAATATAATTCGACCTCTACTCGAATAGATTACTTTATTTTCGAACTAGTATCGCTCACCCGATTCTCTAGTGCCGACTCTGATCAGGTTCCTTGATTAGGAACCACTGTTCTTCTTACATAGCCATGTACTATTTTAGAAAACATTGATCCCATCCCGAAAATCCTCATTAAGTGCTCTCCATCAGAAAACGAGTCATAGATTCTTATGTCGAATAGTGTGTAACACCACAAAAACATGTACTCGAATCTTAGATCAAAACTATATGAAAACAAGAAATGATCTACATCCAATTTACGCTCTTTTTTAATTGGTTCTCCCTAATACCAATTTTATTCCTACTAAACTATTTTTGAAAACATTTCATAAAAATTAAACTTAGATTCAACTTGTCTTATACTCTACAACATCCTAAGAGTATATACAATTATTTGATTCAACTATTCCATTTTGCATGTATTTTCCTAATAAAACTCAAGATCCAAGTACCCAGGTTTTATTTCGAACACTACTGAATTCCAATAATATATTTTAATCACATGATATATATATATATATATAGCCTGAGTAACTCGAAAATGATACTAAGGAATTGGGTACTACCAAACAGTATCATACACTCCCTTATTAAGAAGGGTAATACTCAAAAGAAGTGTTTACCATCTGAAAATATCTCTTCCCCAAATTTAAGTTGTTTTCTAACCACTCGAACTAGTTAAAGAAAAATACTACTTTTATTTCAAAAACTTATATTTGAAACAATAATTTACATATTTCCAACAAAACATTTATCACCAACATGCTTTGGGTTCATTCGGGTTTGAACTTGTTTCAATTGTACAACGATAAAGAGAATAGTTTATTAAGTGCACCATAACGTTCGCCTAGGCAACATCCGATCGTCACTTAGACGATTTTTCATATCATCACAAAACAAATCAAGATTCCTTCCTCCTAACTAATCCATAGAAATTACCTTTTAACATCTTCATCCCTAGAATTTTATTCTTGAGCCGAAATTTCTTTCAAATAGTACTAATATTATTTTTCAAAACCTTGAAACATTTTCCAAAAGCCCCGGGATTTATGTTCTCAAGTTTTTAACTATATTCCTTTTTTAATTAAAAGACACATTCCTAAGTAAATCCAATTTATAAATCAACTTTTATAAAACATTTTCCAAATATTTATTTAAAATATTCTAGCTTTTAATAAACATTTTTTATTAAATCAAATTTAACCCCACATTATCAATCGAACATCTTATAGTCAAATGGTCATACTTAATTCATAAGCCGTTTGCTTCAATGTTTTCCCTATTTCTACTTACCCAACCCAAATGTTAGAAAGAAAAGCTGCCTATACACATTAACAATAGTCAATGCTCAAACTGGACGAGCATAAATAAAAAAAAACCCTAAATGATAATGATAGAATATTATTAGCTCCTAACAACAATACCTAAAAATATAATACTATTTTTGAATTCATTCTTTATATATAATTTCAAAAACAATACTATGTCAGTTTGCCTTTTTCAAGTGTTAAAGAACCCATACCTACACCGTAGCATCCCACATCTCGACTAGAGTTCTTAAGCCACTCAACAGATAAATCAACACAATATAAAATATTTGTATATCACTAATAAGTACGTGCTTTTATATAATATACACACTCATACTCATTCTAGGGTCTCACTTACCCGATCTCAAATGAGTATACCCCACCAGGGCTAAGGTTCTCACTTAACCTTGCGCTTTGATACCAAATATAATGAATCGGCCTTTTGACCCTCGAAAATTGACACTAATACTTCCATTGTATTAAATGCCGAGCATTCAAGTGCTGGAAAAACCGATCGTTAGGGGTGAAAAAAGAAGATAGAAGAAACAAAAACAGTTACAGAATCTCACAACATAATGAAATAACATATATTAATCAAAATAATATTTTACAAAGTCAGTTCAAAAATGATACATCCGACTAATACAATTCTACCCTTGGATAGTTATAACAGCTGGTCCCTACCTAACTTTTACAAGATACATATAATATAGCGGAAAAAGATAATAACTAGTTATCGATGAAGCCTTTTGCACCTAGCTCCTCCAAAATGCATCCATTGGAAACCTAAACTACTTGGCTACTCATAAAATATGAACATGGGTCTAGTGTGAGTAGACTCAAACAACTGAATTATTACATTTAAAACCCTTTTAAAGTGAAAGGTATCTCGTAAGACCACGTCGCACATTAACACACAAACGAGTTTTTACGTATGATAACCAAACACTTTTTATGGAAAATCCAGTGATATTATAATAATGTATAAGTGTTTAAAGTAAAATATGAAAATGGCGAAAATGCCTGCATCTGAAATTTCAACATAGTTGGGGGAAATCAAAACCATATGGCAATTATTGTAGAATGTATTCTATACCATGGCGATATTGAGGTACCACCTATCACAGTATAGGTCTAGAAAATATATTAAGGACCTAGCCAGGTTCCCCTGCCAACACAAGACCGGCCTAACCTTACTGGATAGTAACAAATATGTCGTCATCTTGATTTCTTTGCAACCCTTTTTGTTAAGATATCATCGCAACAAATCCATAAATATGTAGATATGTCTAGAAAGGTGACGACACACACTAATGCGAGTAACCCACTTAGCCCTGTTGTATTTTCCATGCTTTACTCATTCTCGGTTGATGAGGTTTGAGGCTACGTTTTACCATTTTTAATAGAAATCCCACTTGGAATGCTAAAACTTCCCTCTAGGCAGTAATGCAGTGACAATATTCATCTGTACAAGTTGTCCAGGACAAGTACAAAGCAAAGACACTACTTCTACTACATCCATTTTTGAATCACCCTAAGGATTAGTAGCAAGTAGCCCTTGCACTTTAATGCTATATTTTCGATTCCACATTATTCAAGATGTCTTCAGTTCGAAATGCTTGAGCTGGATCAAAGTGGATTTCGGCTAACATATCCAATCCAAGTTTCTTCAAAACAACATTCGATAATTTCGGTAAGCTTAACCCCGGTTCTTTAGGAAATAAGCAGACAAAAGGTAAGAGCGAAGTTCACCTCCTAAACATTTGTGGACGGATTTCCATATCATTTATCCTAGAAGAACAAAATAAGATTTATTTGCATAATACAGCATAATTAGGGATCAATATGATATATAACTCACATGTTTCCTTTAGATATTTCCAAAGTTAGATTTTGGTTCAGATTCGATACTCAATTATTTAATTATCAAATAAATAATCATTTAACATTGATTTGATTTCATATAGGATGTGCCAAGCCTTTATTAAGTAATCTTCCATTAATTAAAATTCATGCAAAACTGATCAAAAGATCTCTTCAAAACACTACTCCCAAAACCCCTAACATCATTTTTGCACTTGGAAAACATTTATATACTTATTCGAACTGTATAAGTAAATTACCAGAACATATAACAAATTTCCTCTTTTCAAATTCCCTTTTGTTTTCACAAACATTACTTGATGTAAAACTAGACCTCTTATCTTTTATATCAATTCCCTTTTTAAAAGCTCACTTCATCATTCAAATAACTTATTAATTTCCAAAGTCAATTTATAAAACACTTTTATAAGTCTACAAGTCTTACAAAACCTCTTTACAAACCTCTAAAATCATTTATAAATATTTCTTTATTTAAAACTCCCTTGATAAATCTTCTTTAAGAAAAATCCTTTACAAAATAGCTTTTGCAACTCATCCTTTTAAATCACTTTAAATAAACATTTTTACTTAGTAAAACCCATTTTTATAAACAAGTTATTATTTATAAATACCTTTATAAAATAGTAATATAACTTGAAAATCATTTATAAACCTTAATCCCAAATTGATTAAAGAATTGAAATTAATTCAAAATCATACTTTATAATTTCAAAAGGAGGCTTAGCAATCCTAATGGTAGTAATTTAAGTTACCATTTAACATTAATTTCACTTTCAAGTCAATAACCATTTATTTACATAAGTCGACATATATGTAAATGCAATTCATATCCAAATGCAGGAATAACATGTCAATACAACTCAACTAGCATATATACGTCCAAATAACATAATAGTAGGATGGTGATTTGTCCTACTAAATAGATGTCTAAACAATTCAATTAGTTTATAGCAGAATGAGGATTTATTCTACTAACACATGTCCCTACAATAAATAATTATATTATAGTAGAACAAAGATTTATTCTGCTAACACATGTTCACACAATCAAACCATTTACATAACTTTTTTACAATTGTTTTTCTATGTAATGGTATTGACATTTGAATCCCTTGGGTTCAAAACCATCTTGGGAAAAAAATTACTTTTAAAACAATTTGATTATTGAAACAAAGGATTTAAGACTTGAAAATCCCTTCTAAAATGATTAATTATAAGTTAAACTCTTTATTAAATCATAATTAATCTTTACTAAATTTGAATTTAATTTATTTATAAATTAATTAATAAATAAACCTTTAATAAATAATTTGTTTATAAATTAAACCCTTCGTAAAACCTTTATTAATAATTAACTATTAATTAATATAAATTAATTAATTAAATGATCTTTTAATTAAAATAAAAATAAAAATAAAAAATTAAACCTTTAAATAAATAATCATATTAAATTAAAACCTTAATTAATGTATTCTTAAAAATAATTAAACACTCGATTAATTAAATAAATAAATAACTAACCCTAAAATTAATTTGTAATTTATTAAATTAATCTTATTTTTAAAAGATAATTAAGTAGAAACTACACTTCATTAATTACAGTTAATAAGCTTTGTTTAATACTTAATTAATTATTAATCATTGAAAACCAAATTTATTATTAAATCCTTAATTAACTTTTTAAAATATTATTATTTTGTGACGACCCGCACCGACGCCCTTTGAATCTGACGGTAAACCACACATGTCTGACCCAAAGTGCATTGATTGCAGATAACTATGAGAAAGAAAGAAGAGAGAAGAAGAGAAGAAAAGAAGGGAGAAGAAAAAACCAAACAGAACAATAACAACACAGAATCTCACATCGCAGTGGAATAACATATAATGTAATATCAATGATCTTTACAAAAAGAGAAACTGTAATATCATACCTATGCAGTTGAAGCGCTTGGCAGATTTAATGTGGTGGAGGAGCAAAAAGTCATAGCGGGGATACAACGAGTATTAGGAACTGGAGATAGTGGTTTTGATGACAACAATCTTTATAACTTATTTTATTATAACTTATATACTAACACTATTGTCTAGATATATATGAAAGTTATTATGCAGATATATATAAGGCAGGTATTAATTATTGAAGACTATACAGTATAAAGATCAAGAATGAAGAAATCAAGTTTGAAGACAATGAGTATCAAGATCAAGATGTTAAGATAAGTGTCGAGTTTTTGTTAAAACTTCATAATAGCACGGAAATCTCTATTCCGAATTCCATTTGAGATGGAACTCATTTCTACCTTCTTAGTGGCTTACAAACCCACGACATGTGGCTTACAAACCCACAAACATCTTAGTTTTGTATAAGTTCTCGAGTTCTGATGTGATGAGATATTCTGCAGGAAAAAGCTTGCAAAAATACTTCAAAACGATTTTTCAAAACTGCTTTTCAAAATGTTTTATCCTTAAAAATTATCTTTTCACATGATTTTCAAAAAGATGTTTTAGCCTTAAAATATTCTTTGTTTTTGTTTTTAAATAAACTCTTTTATTAAACTTCGTTTGTTTTAAAACTATCTTCTGTTTTTTAAATATTTTTTATAATATATATATACTTGAGATTTAAAATCAAATATATATACACACACATTCTAAAAGTATTTTTCTACTCTTCTTTATTTTAAAACATAAGAAAATTAGTTTATTTTACTCCAGAGTCATTTTATCTTGTTTTCATTTCAATAATATTTTCAAAACAAATTTTACATTTTTTTATTAAGGGATGTCGACATCATGGGATACCCCATGTCGACATGGTGGCTTTTGAATTCAAAAGTTTCAATTTTCAAAAGAAGTGTCTATTCTTTTAAATCTCTTCACGAATGACTATGACCATTGGTACTCTATAAATAGCCTTCACAAACGAATTTTTTAACTAGCTATTTTCTTATTTTCTTCACTCCTTCTTCTCCATAAATCCATATTCTAAAATTTTCATATTTTTAAGATCGTGTCGAATTCTCAAGTGAATCAAATTAGAATCTCATTCTTGTTTGATTCTCCGCCCTCTCTCGAAGATCAAAGTGTTATTCATAGTTATAGGATCAATTTGTAATCAAAAGTCTATCGAGTCTCTCTATAAGGTGTGGTTATGCCTGGAAATCAATTGCGTGATCTTGCTCCCCGTAAATCAAGAGAGTATGTCTCGGACTCGTGAGACAGGAGGCTACCTCAAGGCCTTTAGAAATTGAGGATTGCAATCTCGACATTGGTATAATAAAAATCTGTATGAGGTGTTTGCCTTGGTACAGAACTGGATGTAGGGTAACTCCGAATCAGTATAAAATCCGGTGTGTTCTTTCCTTTTACTACTTTTTATTTACTTTTTACATCTTTGTTTGATTCTGTGATTGTTTTATGATTAAGTTCTGCATTTGTTTATATCATAATTTTTAAATTAGTCCATATAAGTCTTAGAATCCATTAAACACTATTCACCCCCCTCTACTGTTAAATTAGCCTTAAGATCCTTAATCCGCACTCCCTTTCAACGAGGATATAGTGAGATATAGCGGATGACTCTGAAATAGCATATAAAACTCATAGGTAATGTTTTTACTAATATTTAAATGGTAATTAAATGAAAAATTAACACTCGGTTGAATAATAATTAATATATAATTAATTTTAAAAAAAAAATGTGCGAATATACTTTAAATAAACGTAAATTTTTTATATAACACAATAGAATTTAGTAGAATACTAGAGTATTTTCATTTCTGAAAATATATTAAAAATTAAATCAAATAAATTAATTTCATAATTTTACAATGAATAAATGTCATTTTTCAATTTGTAACAACCCGAAATTTATGATATAATAATTAATTAACTAAATAATAAAATAACTTTGTGAAATTATCTGAATTTAGCCATGGGAGTTGGACTATTGTGTGCAGGGAATTTTTCTGGTCAATTTCGATATATAATTTTTCAAAATCGGAGCTAAAATGAAGAAGTTACAAATTAAACAAGAAACAAAGAAGAAAAATAAATAGGCCAGGTCGACCATCCCCATGGCTGGGCCGACCAATAGGTCGACCCTAGCGTATGGCAGTCGACAATAAATTTGACCCTCCTTAGTGTTTTAGGACGTTAATTCGTCCAAATCAAATCATGACGTGTTTTATTGTTTTTATTCCATCTCATGCGTCCATGCTTCCACTCAATGGTTCCCATCGAGCCTATGACGTGGTTGCACCAGATTTAATCCTTAAATCTAATGGACTGAGATCCACAAATGACACTATAAATAAGACCCTAGGCCTAGCTATTTCTCTCATTCAGATTTTCTCCATCTGGGTTCATTGCCTGAGGCTGGACCCTAAAATGAATATTTTTTTCCAAGGAGAATATCTTTTTAATTAAAATATTTTATACCCTAGAGGTGCATCCGGGAAGGCCAAGGAAAAGTGCTAAGCTCCATAGGTGAGTGTTTAAGTAATTATTTTATATTTTTAGGTAATTTAAAATAATAGGGTTCTCAATAGTTTTAGTTTTTCTGCAATTTTTGAAACCGCTTTTATATAAGTTTTTTACGGTTAAATTTTAAAGTTCTTTTCAGTATATTATATTCAACTATTTATATTTAGCTATTTTATTCATTTATTTACAGTTATTTACTGTTATTTAAAGTTATTTGTATTTCATTTACATCCGTTTTACGTTAGAATTTAGTTTGTAAATGTTAGTTTCTTTTTGTCCCTTTTTACGCGAATAAATTAATGAAAAGAGGACAATTCGCTAATATGGACTAAAATATAAGAAAACTAAATTTTTAGAAAAATTGATGTAAATATGAAGAACTATAATAAATGGAATAATTGACTTAAATAGGAAAATTTGACATTTGCAAGCAAGTTTATAACTAGTAGTTATAACTATGAAGACAGAGTAAAAGGGAAAGTATAACGTGGGTTATAATTAAGCACAAAGAACAGAAAGGGGCTTATTTTAAAACTTAGAATTAAGTTAATAAGAAAATATAGCAGAGATAACAAAAGAGGCTTATTTTAAAGATTTACACTAAGTTAATAAGCAAATATAGCAGAGATAACATAAGAGGCTTATTTTAAAGACTTAGAATAAGTTAATAAGCAAATAGAGCAGAATTAACATAAGAGGCTTATTTAAAAAAAGTTATACTAAGTTAATTAACAAAGATAGAAGTAGGACCCGTATCGGCAGCATTCCCCTTTAATCGGGATTTGTTGGTCTCATATAAGTTTAGGTCGGCTAGGACACGCTTATGATGAAATAATGGTAATAAAAGGTCAATAGATGGAACCTCAAATTAGTAGATTTGGGCGAGGGGTGCAACTAGATTTGTTTGTTAGGACCCGTACCGACAGTATTTCCTTTTCAGACTAGGACTGATGGTCTCACAACAGATCAGGTGAGGCTGGGCACGCTTATGCTGAAGCAATGTTAAAAAAAGGTCAAAAGATGGAGCAATAGATAGTGCGAGCTGATGGTGGCCGAGCGTGCGGCCTCGATGTAGGGATATAAGTCGCTATTGAGTTCCAAAGTGCTAGACATGTGTCTTTTTGCTGTAGGACCCACAGGATGGGACTAGCACACTGTGGCATAACAGAGGAAGAAGGCCGATCAAAGGGTAGAATTAGGACTTCAGCCTAATTAATGTAGGATTAAGATTTCAGCCAAATCAAAGCAGTTATCTAGGATAAGTGCAAACAATCTAAATAATCAAAGCAAACAGTAAACAATATTTTCTTCCATCTTTATCTTTTCCTTTATTTCCTGTTATACTAAAACAGTTGCTAAGTCTATTATCTTTATCTTTCTCAAAAGCACGAGTAATTACTTCTACTCACCGAACTTTTAGTCTGACCCACTCCTCTATTTTCCCTTCCCCCCATAGGCTAGCAGAGGCAGGGACAGTAGATTTCGGATTTTCTTGGAGGTTCAGCTATTGATTTTTTCTTCATGTATTCTTATCCCTTTCAATTTTTATTTCATTTGGACTTGATGTACTGGTACTTTTGAGAGGGTCGTTTTATTTATGTACTCTAATATTATGAATGAGATGGTATTTTCCATGAGACATATGTATTTGGTATTTTGAGACATATTTTGGTTATGACTTGTTTATGAATTTTTTAATTTTTAACGAGTTATTTTCCGCTGTTTTATTTATTTGTCTTGTGAATCTTAGTCTTTGTAAAATTTTAGCTATACCTACAATGCACCACATCTTTTAGTGTGCCCTTTTGGGCATACTAAAGGGTGTGGGGTGTTTCACTTGGTATTAGAGCCTAAGGTTACAGGATTCTTAAAAACTTGTATTAAAAATAAAGTATTTTTTCGAAAGTAAACTATTTTTAAAAGTGGCATATTTTCAAACTAGAAGTATTTTTCAAAAAAAAAACTCTTGTCATAGAAATAGTTTTTCAAGTATAAAAGAGAGTTTGTATAAAAATCTCCTCAAGGTCCACTTCAACCTTCTTTCGATCATTTCGAACCTAAATTTTCTTTACTTTGCATAGTATGGGTGACTGGTTCTGTAGAGCTACGGTACCAGAGGTGCAAGGGGAAGCGCTCAATACAGCACCAACGGGTGGAGATCCCATTAATCCACCTGCACCAGCCAATTTTTCTAAGCTATGCAAGGGCTTTGCTAGTCTAAGAGGCAGAACGTTTTCCAGCATGGAGGATTTCATGGAGTCACAAGCTTGGTTAAGGAATATGGAGCGGATGTTTAGGCTGTTAGGGTTGGAACAACAGACAGTCCAGCCTACATCTTGGCAGCTGATGGGAGAGCTTAAAGAGGTTCCTAAGATATAAAGCTCCGGGAAGTCGTGGTGGAAGAACAAGAAGGATAAGGATAAGAGGAAAGAAGGCGAACCTCAGTAGCGGATCAAGAAAAGAAGGAAATGTAATAACTGTGGATTAGTTGGTCATTACGCGAAGACTATAAGGATAAAATGATGAAGGGAAGGTGTTTCAACTGTGGGCAGCCTAGTCACCTTAGTAGAGCATGTCCTCACAGGACGGGGTAGAAAGCAAGCACATCTACAACGCAAGTACAGGCTCTGGATGCAGCACCTTCTAGTAGTCAACCAGATAGAGGTAGGAAAGTCACTGTGGAAGGTTTAATCTCTATTTAGGATTTTCTATCCGGACTCTTTTTGATTCTGTAGCATCATAATCTTTCACTTCTAGTTCCTTGGTTGATTGTTTGCACTTAGATATCTCTTTAGTAGTAGACTCCATAATTGTTTCAAAACCCATAGGAGATAAGCACATTTATCCATGATTTGTAAGGGTTTGGAAATTTTAATATTAGGTATAGAGTTTGACTGTGACGGCTACATATTAGGATTTTCGGGGTATGGGATGATGTTGGGGATGGATTGTATATCCACTTATAGAGAAATATTGGACTAGGAGAGGAGAGTCGTTAGACTAAAGACATGCATCAATAGGATTCTCGAGGTTTCTTACAACCTACAAAGGTCTGTTATGCCGAGGTTCCTTTATTTCCTTGATTCATCACTAGGAGAGATAGATTATGTTCTAGTCATTAGGGATTTCTAAGACATTTTTAAGGAGGTTAGGAGACTACCCCCTAAGAAAGAGATCGACTTTAGGATCTATCTTAATGATAATGCTAAGCCAGTGGCATCACCCGTGAGATATATGTCTCCTAGGAAGAGAAAGGAGTTAAGTAAGCATATCAATGAGCTATTGGAGAAAGGCTTCATCATAAGGAGCATATCTGAGTGGGGAGCACCAGTCGCCTTTGCTACAAAGTCGGATGGTTCCCTTTGACTTTGCGTAGACTATAGAGAATTGAATAAGCTCACGAAGAAGAACCGTTACCCACTTCCTAGGATAGATGATCTTTTCGATCGATTAATTGGGTCTTCAGTGTTTTCTTAGCTTGATTGAGCCAATAGCTATCATCTACTTAGGGTTGTTGATGATAGCATTGATAAAACAGCATTTAGGACAACTGATGGATTCTTTGAGTAGTTGGTTATGCCGTTTGGGCTAACCAACACCCTAGCCTATTTTTGTATATTTGATGAGCCATGCTTTTCGAGATGTCCTAAATAAGTTCATAGCAGTGGTCGTGGACGACATTTTGGTGTTTTCCAAGAGTATGGAAGAGCATGATATTCATCTAGATGAGGTTCTTTGTAAATTTGCATTCATCAGTTGAAGGCAAAATTCTTGAAGTGTCACTTTTGGTGTATGGAAATGCATTTCTTGAGGCATAGAGAAAGTCTACACATGAGAAGAGTTAGAGAAATGATTTTGTGCATTTAGGTTCAGATTGTGGAAATCCAAAGAGTGGCAGGCAAAGATTGGAGATGTACATCAGATTCAGTTGAAAAAGATGAAAGCCCATGCGTAAATCATTGCAAAAATTATAATTGTTTCAGGTAAGTGGATTTAACGGTAGTGCCTTTGAATAAATATAAGCATAAAAGTGGAATAGGAATAAAAGACTTTAGTAAGGAAACGAGATTTCCATGGTTTAGGAAGGGTACTCCTAGGATGGTAAGAAGAAAATCCACTTTGTGTCTAGCCCAATAAAATGAAATTATATGAGTTGAAAAGTTCAAAAATATAATTGTTAATATTTTCAAGGAAGTAAATATTGGGTTTTTGAAAAAAAAGGTACGAAATTTAAATTGGTTTTTATATGATTTAAATTTTGTTAAAAATGAAATTTTTTTTGAAGAATTACGGAGCATATATATATCTATATAGCTCGCTAGTTTCTTTGGAGGTAAACAAAGATTTTAAAAACCTAGAGTGTATTAAGTATCGAAAACATAGGTTGCAACATTTATTGTTGTGACAGATGTTTTCGTGGAAACTAAAGAGGGCATAGACTATAACACTATTGTTATAGTAGGTGACTCCCAAGGAAATGTTTTTACATAGTATATGAGATTTATTAGTATTTATTTTAATTAAATCCATACAGTAGTATTTTTGGGTTGTAGTAGAAGTTTTTTACGTAACATCTGTTTTGACCCAAATAAAAATGTGTTTTGAAGATAATTTCTAAGTAGAGAAATAAAGTGGTTTATAAGTACACTTATATTTAAATGAGTATAAAGAAATGTTTTCTAGTTGTGAAAATATTAAAACAATTTTGAAAATGAGTTCTTTCGGAAAAAAGAGGGTGTAAGTTAAATATTAGGAAATTAATAAATTTCATAGAAATTGTCTATCGTAAGAGAATATAGATTAGACATACTTTAATCTATTGGGATGAAATGAATAATGGTAAAATTTTCAATGAAACCAAATACAAATATAGATGTTTTCTGCAAGTTATAAGGAATACGTGAAAGAGATGTACAAGGCATGGAAAGCACCATATTTTGTATAGCCTATTTCGAAAAATAAAAAATTAGTTTCTTGTAATTTCACATAATCACAAAGTACACTTTTAAAGGATTCATATAAGGTTTTAGCGTTAATAGTTTCTCATAAGAGAAAGTAGTTCCAATACGCTAAGGTATAACCATTTTACGTAATAATTAGGGACAGTGTTAGTTAGGAGAGATATTATAGAGAGCCTTAATAGAAAAATCTAAGCGATAGAAAGTTTATAAATTTTTCCATTGATTATGCATATTAGTTGCTTGCCTTTGTAGAAAGTCCAGATTTGTAGTAAGTTAGAAACTCCTCCAAGGTTAGGTAATTGGGAAGTTAAGCAGTTTTAATAAAATAATTGTTCTTATCTACTCCAGTTTTTGCAAAATTAAAAATCTATGAAAAGAAGATGTTTTGAAAATATATGAGGCCATTTTAAAGATATCTTAAAGAAAAATAGTTTGGTGAAAATGTAAATAAATTTTTGGAAGCGAAAAACATAGAAACAGTTAAATTTAAAAATCCAATTTTTTATGGAAAGCTGTGAAGGTCTTTAAAAGAAAATGAGAAATAAGTTTTGAACTTAGAATTTGTAAGTGTTCCCCACTAGGTTTGGAGAATAATGTAAGTTTAAAAAGTTGTAAGGATGTAAGTATAGAAAGATAAAATGTTAAGTAACCAAGTACCTTTGAATTTAATGGAAACTTGAAAACAACGCTTTGAAAGGCAAAAATTTGGAATTTGATATTTTAAAATTTTAAAAGCTTGAATTTTTGAAATGAAATGATAAATACCACACCAAACTTCAAAATGTGGAGTAGATAGGAATCATTTCCTAGGTATGATGGAAAGCGTGTAAGGCTATGTAGGATATAGCAGTGATTACTTTTAGAAGTAATAACAGAAGTTTCGTAAAGTGTATAAGACACTTGTGAGAACCCAGAATTGTTGCTTAGTGTGTGTAGACAATAGAAAATAGTAAGGGGATATTGGTAAGATAGTAAGACACTCGTGGTTAAGGATGTGTATTCTTGATTTTGGAGGGACTTGGAAAGAGCATCTTCCTTTAGTGGAATTCCCATATAATAGAAGTTTCCAAGCTAGCATTGAATGACACCTTTCGAAGATCTTTATGGAAGACCGTTCAAGTCACCTTCATTTGGTTAGAGTCTACAGAAATGATTACTACTTGGTCTTGACATGGTTAAAGAGACTTCGGAGAAAGAATGATTTGATTAGGAGAAAATATGTACCTCTTATCTGCATCTCTTTGATAATAAGTTTTGAATTTTATATTTTCATCTTTAGTTTTGAATAGGTTATTTCCTTTATTATCCTTTAGATGGGTAGGTCTTAGGATTTAACTTGTGGATGGTAGGACTGAAGTTATTAGAACATGTTATATATGAGGGACGCTAATGGTTGCAAGTGTTTGCTAGTGGATGCTAATGGATGAATATACTTACACTAGGCACTATTATCTCTTAGAGATCGGCTTAATTAGGTCACGAGATCATATGCATATGGACGAGTGCGCTTTTGCATTTATTTTATTTTATTTTCCTAGTTGCTATAAATGGATGATTATCACATGATTGTTGCATTTGGATGATGATTGTAGCACGCATCAAGAACTACCAGTTATCTTAGGAATCTGCATTCATTTGGATACATAGCACGGACATGATTGCATAAAAAGGAGGTCGAGTGAATCAGTAGATTGCTTAATCTTTTGCATTAGTTAAAGACATTGACACTACACTTATGTATATATATAACGAGTTGCATTAGAAAAACTTAAGGACAATGAATCTAATGGATGATGGTTGAGTAGTTGGTTATAGAACTTGGATGAAAACCTTTATTTCATTCTTCTATCCTTGGAGATTTCGGGGACGAAATCTTATAAGGAGGGAAGAATGTAACAACCCGAAATTTAAGCTATAATTAATTAAAAAATAATTAAATAACAAAATAACTTTGGGAAATTATCAGAATTGAGCCACGGGGTTTGTACCATTATGTCCGCGGTAATTTTCTGGTCAATTTCCATATGTAGATTGACGAAATTGGAGCAAAAACGAAGAAGTTACAAATTAAAGAAGAAACAAAGAAGAAAAGGAAAAAACATTAATAGGTCAGGTTGACCCTAGGGTCGACCTTTCCAATGGTTGGGTCGACCTATAGGTCGACCTTTGCATAAGGCAATCGATAGTAAGGTTGGTCCGCCTTAGTGTTTTGGGACGTTAATTCGTCCAGATCAAATCATGACGTGTTTTTTAGTTTTTATTCCATCTCGTACGTCCGTGCTTCCACCCGATGGTTCCCATCGAGCCTATGATGTGGTTGCACCAGATTTAATCCTTAAATCCAATGGTCTGAGATCCACAAGTGACACTATAAATAAGACCCTAGGCCTAGCTATTTCTCTCATTCAGATTTTCTCCATCTGGGTTCATTGCATGAGGCTGGACCATAAAAGGAATATTTTTCCAAGGAGAAGATCTCTTTAGTTAAAATATTTTATTACCTAGAATGGATCTGGAAAGATGAAGGAAAAGGGCTAAGGACCACAGGTGAGTGTTTAAGTAGTTATTATAGATTTTTAAGTAATTTAAAATAATAGGGTTATCAATAGTTGTAATCTTTACGCATATTTTGAGACCGCTTTTATATAAGTCATTTAAAGTTAATTTTTCAAAGTCCTTTTCAGTCTATTTTATTCAGCTATTTTTATTTAGCTATTTTATTCATTTATTTATAGTTATTTACAGTTATTTGTATTTCATTTACATCCCTTTTACGTTTGAATTTAATTTATAAATGTTAGTTTTTTTTTTGTTCCTTTTTACGCGAATAAGTTTATAAAAAGAGGATAATTTGCTAATATGAACTAAAACATAAGAATATTAAATTTGCAGAAAATTTGATGTAAATATGAAGAACTGCAATAAAAAGAATATAGACTGAAGTAGGAAAATTTAACATCTGCAAGCAAGATCATAACTAATAGTTATAACTAAGAAGACAGAATAAAAGGAAAATTATAACGTAGGTTATAATTAAGTAGAAAGAACAGAAAGTGGCTTATTTTAAAACTTAGAATTAAGTTAATAAGCAAATATAGCATAGATAATAGAAGAGGCTTATTTTAAGGACTTACACTAAATTAATAGGAAAATATAGCAGAGATAACAGAAAAGGTTTATTTAAAGACTTAGAATAAGTTAATAAGCAAATAGAGCAGAATTACAAGAAGAGGCTTATTTAAAAGACTTATACTAAGTTAATAAGCAAAGATAGAAGTTGGATCCGTATCGGCAGTATTCCCCTTCAGTCAGGAACCGATGGTCTCACAATAGATTAGGTAGGGCTGGGACATGCTTATGCTGAAGTAATGGTAAATATGAGGTCAATAGATGGAAGCTCAAATCAGGTGATTTGGGAAAGGGGCGCAAATAGATTTGTTTGTTAGGACCATGCTGGTAGCATTTCCCTATCAGAATAGGACCGATGGTCTTACAATAGATCAGGTGAGGTTGGACACACTTATGCTAAAGTAAAGGTAAATAAGAGGTCAAAAGATGGAGAAACCGATAGTGTAAGCGGACGTTGGCTGAGTGTGTGGCCTCAATGCAGGGATATAATTCGCTATTGAGCTCCAAAGCGCTAAACCGGTGTCTTTTTGTGTGGGACCCATAGGATGGAACTAGCTCACAGTGGAACAACAGAGATAAAAGGCCGATCAAAGTGTAGAATTAGGACTTCAGCCTAATTACTGTAGGATTAGGATTATAGCCTAATCAAATCAGTTATCTAAGACAAGTGCAAACAATCGAAATAATCAAATCAAACAGTGAAACAATATTTTCTTCTAGCTTTATATTTTCTTTTATTTCCTGTTATACTAGAACTGTTGCTAGGTCTATTATCTTTATCTTGCTTAAAAGCTCTAGTAATTACTTCCACTCACCAGACTTTTAGTCTGATCCACTCGTCTATTTTCTCCTTCCCTCCCCTATAGGCCAATAGAGGCAGGGACGAGAGATTTCAGATTTTCTTGGAGGTCCAGCTGCGGAGTTTTTCTTCATGTATTCTTCTCCCTTTCATTTTTATTTCATTTGGACATGATGTGCTGGTACTTTTGAGATGGATGGTTTTATTTATGTACTTTGATATTATGACGGAGTTGGTATTTTCATGAGACATGTATTTGGTTTTTGAGACATATTTTGGTTATGACTTATTTATGAAATTTTTAATTTTTAATGAGTTACTATTTTCGCTGTTTTATTTATTTGTCTTGTGAATCTTAGACTCCGTAAAGTTTTAGCTATACCTACAATCCACCACATCATTTAGTCTGATCTTTCGGGTATAGTAAGGGGTGTGGGATGTTTCACTTGGTATCAGAGCCTGAGGTTACAGGATTCTTAAAAACGTGTATTAAAAATAAAGTATTTTTCCAAAAGTGACCTATTTCTAAAAGTAGCATATCTTTAAACTATAAGTATTTTTCAGAAAGACACTCTTATTATAGAAATAGTTTTTCAAGTATAAAAGAGAGTTTTTATAAAAATCTCCTCAAGGTCCAGTTTAACCTTCTTTCGATCCTTTCGAACCTAAATTTTCTTTTCTTTACAAAGTATGGCTGACTGGTTCCATAGAGCTATGGTACCAGATATGCAAGGGCAAGCGTCTAATATAGCACCAACGGGTGGAGATTCCATTAATCCAGCTGCAGCAGCCAATTTTTCTAAGCTTTGTAAGGACTTTGCTAATCTAGGAGGCAGAACGTTTTTTTAGCATAGAGGATTTTATGGACTCATGAGCTTGGTTAAGGAAATACAGAGCAGATGTTTAGGCTGTTAGGGTTGGACCGACATAAAGTCCAGCCTACTTCTTTGCAGTTGAAAGGAGAGCTTAAAGAGGTTCCTAAGTCAAAAAGCTCTAGGAAGTCGTGGTGGAAGAACAAGAAGGATACGGACAAGAGGAAAGAAGGTGGACCTCAGAAGAGGATCAAGAAAAGCGGGAAATGTAATAACTGTGGATTGGTTGATCATTATGTAAAGGACTATAAGAATAAAATGATGAAAGGAAGGTGTTTTAACTGTGGGCAGCATGATCACCTTAGTAGAGCTTGTCCTCACAGGAAGGGACAAAGATCAGGCGCACTTGCAGTACAAGTACAGGCTTTGGATGTAGCACCTTCTAGTAGTAGACCAGATAGAGGTAGGAAAGTCACCGTGGAAGGCTTTTGCATCTTTGTTTGATTCTGTGATTGTTTTATGATTAAGTTCTGCATTTGTTTATATTATAATTTTTAAATTAGTCCATATAAGTCTTAGAATCCATTAAACACTATTCACCCCCCTCTACTGTTAAATTAGCCTTAAGATCCTTAATCCGCACTCCCTTTCAACGACAATATAGTGAGATATAGCAGATGACTCTGAAATAGCATATAAAACTCATAGGTAATGTTTTTTCTAATATATAAATGGTAATTAAATGAAAAATTAACACTCGGTTGAATAATAATTAATACATAATTAATTTTAAATAAAAATATGTGCGAATATACTTTAAATAAACGTAAATTTTTATATAACACAATAGAATTTAGTAGAATATTAGAGTATTTTCATTTCTGAAAATATATTAAAAATTAAATCAAATAAATTAATTTCATAATTTTACAATGAATAAATGTCATTTTTCAATTTGTAACGACCCGAAATTTAAGATATAATAATTAATTAACTAAATAATAAAATAAGTTTGTGAAATTATCTGAATTTATCCATGGGATTTGGACTATTGTGTCCGGGGTATTTTTCTGGTCAATTTCCATATATCGTTTGTCGAAATCGGAGCTAAAATGAAGAAGTTACAAATTAAATAAGAAACAAAGAAGAAAAATAAATTGGCCAGGTCAACCATCCCCATGGCTGGGCCGACCAATAGGTCGACCCTAGCATATGGAAGTCGACAATAAATTCGACCCTCCTTAGTGTTTCGGGACGTTAATTCGTCCAAATCAAATCATGATGTGTTTTATTGTTTTTATTCCATCTCATGCGTCCATGCTTCCACTCAATGTGTCACGACCCGACTTTCTACTCCCAGAAAATCGCATCATGAATTAAGAAAGAAAGAGATAGAAGAATAAAAGAAAGAAGAGAAAGAAGAACAACACTAGAATCTCAACAGCGGAATGAATAAATTATATTAATAACATAAGTATTTACATAATATACAATACCAATCAGAGATACACAGCATACACATCACATATACTAGACAGTTATAAACACCTGTCCAGTATTTACAACTCAATATAATCACAACACAGAGATAACACAGCGGAAAACTATATCCAACGCAGAAGCCTTCTGCTCCATTGCTCCTCCATTATTCGTCAAAGCTAACCTGAATCCTAACCTGAATTCCCTTGGCTACTCGTAAAAATTTGAGTACCCAAGAGTTTATGAAAAACAAAATAAACTCCGGGTCGGACATGGGTCTGGTGTGAGTAACAGGTTAAGGTTGCTTAACTTTAAAAACCTTTTGAAAAGAAAAGGTATCACGTAAGACTTCCCACACATAAACATGGAAAAGTTTTTACCTTACGCTAACCAAAACATTTGATAGGAAATCCGATGATATTATAATAGTGTCTAGGGTTTTCAAGTAAATAAGAAATAGCCGAAATTGTTACATGATTAAATTCCAGCTACTAGCCACAAAAGTGGGTAATACAATCAAAACCGTTGGCACTTATTGGATTTTGGATTCCATACAATGGCAGGCCTACTGGGGTACCGCCCGTCACAGTACGTGGCCTAGATCACCGTACCGAGGAGCCACCCTAACTCCCCTGCAACACAAGACCGGAACCATTCCTTACTGAACAGTCCCGAACAAGACAACCCCGGCAGTTGTTGCAATCAACTGCCCCACACAGCCGAATATAAAGGGACTTCTAGACAGGGGTAAATCTTGCTCTCCAGTGGGAGCTACCCACGAAGCCTTGCTGCACCTCCCCTGTTTTGGCCATTCCCGGTTGATGAGGCTTGAGGTTACGATTACCTTTATAGGACATAACACTTAGAATGCTCATCGTCCACCTGACGATGTTCTGAAAGCATTCAATCCATAAAGTTCATTACGGGTTCGAACGAAACCGAAGGCATTATCTCGTTGCACTCATTATTGGAATCACCCTCAGAGTCAACGACGATAACCCTTGTATTCTAAACCACCATCTCGAATCTATAAGCACTATTCCGTCAACTCATTACGGAATCACCCACAGAGTTATACTGACGTATAGCCCTTACACCTCGAGTCTTCACTTGCTCCACTTGGATTTACGACCTAACGTTATTTGGAATCGATGTGGTTTTCGGATATCCAAATATGGAAACCCGATCCCGGTCTCATCGAAATCCAAAGCGTGTCTTTTAGGGCCAAGTTGTTTTAAAGTTTAAAATAATTTAATTTAAAGTTATCTATATAACACACAGATAGATAATTTACAACATCATAATAGATAATCAATATTATCATCACATCAGATAATCTATATTATCAACTCAAACAGATAATTCATATTATCAACTCAATGCAACTATATCTCCAAATCACACAACAACATTTATCTCATAACTGAGATCTCAACCATTCAGGGTAATATCAATCATCATTCATAAGCAAAGACTTATTAAATCACCATCCTATAATTAATTTAAAATGAATTAAATTAATTACTTCTTCCTTAGTTAATTTAAAATAAATTAAATTAATTACTCATCCAAATAAATCTTGCTTATACATCAATTAATTACTCTTAACAAATTACCCTAATTAATCATCTTGATTAATTATCTTTTAATTACATTCAAGTAATTAACCTCTAATTAATTTCACAAATTAATTAATCCAAACCAATCCCCGTAATTAACCAGTGATTACTTCATTAATTAATCCTTAATTAATTAATTAATTAATTAATACCTTCATTGATTAATTGTTATTAATTAATCAATCCTTAATTATATCATTAATTATATAAATTAATGATCTCAAATTATTTTAAACGACTCCACTTAATTAATTATCAATTATCTCTATTGATTAATCATTTTTGATTAATCACATTAAGTAATTAACTTAAATTAATTACTTCTCTTAACCATTCTCAAATAACATAATTATCAAAACCTAAATTAATTACATTAAGTAATTAATTATTAATTACTTACTTAAGTAATTATTCAACATACTAATTACATGTTAATTACACAAGTAATTAATTCCAAAACTCCTTCATTAAATTACATCCAGTAATTTATTTTCTTCACTAAGTAATTTTCCATTTGTAATTACTTCTCAAATCAAATCAATGATTAATTTAAATTAATTAAACTTAATTAATTAACTTAATTAATCAAAATAAACTCAATTAATTACAATTACTAATTAATTTACTTAATTACTTTCTTTAAGTAATTATACTTAAATAATTCAAATGATTATCTTTAAATTAATTAATACAATTAATTATTAAAATTAATTACATTAATTAATCTTAAAATAATATTAAGTTAATGACCAATAACAAATTCTTTAATTACTTCTCCAAAGTAATTAACTGAATTAATAAATATTAATTCTTAATTTATTTAAAAATAACCATTTATTAATTTCTATTTTTTTTAAATTAATCAAGTGATAATTAAAACTTAACAATTATTAATTACTTGATTAATAATTCCATTAATTAATTAAATTAAATTAATCCAATCTTATTTAAATTAATTTCTAAATCATACTTTAATCAAATTTAATCAACTTACTTAAACTTTTAATTAATTAAATAAACCTTTAATTATTTAATTAATATCCTAATTATTAAATTAATAAAAATCATAATTACCTTGATCAGATAATTAAGTTTTCAAAACAATTAACAAAATCATTTATCTCATTAATGATTAAATTATCATTATTAAAGTCATTTAAAACAAATTTCTTTTAAATTTTCTAAATTCCATAAATATTTAAAATGAAATCAAACTTAAACAAGATTTTAAATATTTTAAAAACTCTTAAATTTTCATTTTAAAGGATCACTTATCTTTAAAGTATTTTTTTTTTAAAAAGAATAGTTTAACTTATCCCACATTCAAATTTAACAAGTTTAAAATATTTTAAACAATTCAAATGATGTTGAACATATAAATTTCAAATCTTATTAATATTATAACTAAGGTCCAAATCATGTTCTCAGGTTTAAATTCAAAGGTTAAAATTAAACCCTGTTTTAAATTTCATTACAGATTTTATAAAACACATTTTAAACATACTTAAAATATTCAACTAAAATATATCATTTAAATTTATCAACCTAATTTCTCTTTGAAACTTTTAGAATCAAATTCAAATTTGAATCCAGGATTTCAATTTCAGATTTAACTTAAAATTTAAATCTTATTTTTAAAATCTTATTCTCAGATTTAATAATCACTCAATATAAAAACAGTGCAGGTTTTTAAATCTTATATATTCCATTTCCTGCAAATCTTGATTATTTCAAAATCTGAAATTCAAAATCTATTTGAATTTATCATTTAATCTTGCTTTACGTTTAGATTCAAACTTGCTTTGCCCTTTTTAAATTTAGTTAAAAAAAAAATCAAAACCTGAAACTGTTCAGGTTACAGAGAAACAAAATACTGTATCCAAATCTACCCGAGCCAAATTCTAATTTACTTCGGGTCAAATTCCACTTCACTTCGAGTTCTAAGGCCTGTTGCTTCGAGTCACATCTCAAATGACTCGAGTCTTTTCCTACAACTTACAGAAAACCAAAACCCCATTCAAAAATGACTCTGTGCACATGCACATCACTATGACCAACTCTTCCGATCATCAGTGATGATCACCCACCTCCATCATTCCCCTTAAACCCAACATGATCACCTAAGCATCAGTGATCTTCCAATTTCCAAAATTCAACAGAGCGGTTTTCCTATTTTATTTTAAAACCTGAAACACACTATACTCCAATACTCCTCAAACCTGTCAATACAGCATTCAACTTCCTCCGATCATTGATAAAGTTGAAACTCCAGCCACTACTTTGTCAGGGACCTAT
The DNA here is from genome assembly GCA_030765085.1 of Allium cepa. Taxonomy (NCBI): domain Eukaryota; kingdom Viridiplantae; phylum Streptophyta; class Magnoliopsida; order Asparagales; family Amaryllidaceae; genus Allium; species Allium cepa. The sequence continues at coordinate 502,230,570 of CM060944.1, read as the reverse complement.
CTACCTTCCCACTAAACAGCTCAACACTCGAACCACAAATAAATCAGATGGATCGAATTCCTTAATTTGCTAAAAACTTAGGTTTACAGGAAAATTTTCCATTTCCTCTTCTAATTCAAAGTCCAGTTAACAGATTTGATAATTTTTATGATAAACCTAATCACATTACTAAATACAGAAGAAATATCAAAACTTTAGAATTCCATAATCATTCAAACACCCTAAAACCCAGATTTGGGTCAAACTATAATACCCCAGTCATACCAAACTTAGAACCTTTGATTCTTTTCTTAAAAATCATGAATTGGTTATAAGTATTTAATTTGTATATCTAAATTACTGAATTTACAAGTTTTAAATTTTCTCAGGGACCTGAGTTTCCCTTCTTGTCTGATTTCCAGCACATGATTTTAGTTTTCTATTTAAGTTAAAATAACTTCTGTATTTAGTTTAAAGTAAAACTAACAAATATTGTTAAATCTTAGGTCTTAAAAATTTATAGATAAAACAAAATGAATTTAAAGATGAAACTGGGTTGCTAACTTTGGTTCAGGGATGATATGCAGGCCATTCATATTCAACAAAAATCACACCACATAAATGCATAGAAGATTTCCAATATGAATACAAAAACAACTTATCTAAACATATTTAAACAACCAGATCTAACTAGAGATATTTGAAAGAAGTGTTACTCACAGGAACTCAGGAAAACAGAGCACAATGTTCCCTTGAAAAATTTGCACTTGAGTAGCTTTAAACTGAATGCTTATGTTGATTATCTACTTCATGCATGCAGGTTTTAAACTACAGGTTGCTCCAATTTACAGAGATGCAAGTGCGGGCCTTGATTTTGCAGGAATGAATAGCAATGCAAACTTGATTATGCAGTAATTCCAGGTAGAAGAGATGATTTTGCAGGAACTATAGGTTGTTGTGATTTATATCTGGGTTTGAGGAGATGATTTACTTTTAGATTTGCTTTTTGAATGAATAAGCAGATTTTGTTATTGAGAGGAAATTTCAGTTTCAGATTTTTGATTTCTTTATCTTTGTTTTGAAAAAGAGAATGAGGGAAATGAAAATATTTTAAAAGAGGCTGAAATGAATTTAACAAAATTATTAAAAGAAAATAAAGATTTAATGACACTTGACATTAGAGCTACTGACTTATTAACACATGTAGTTAAATACTTAAAAAGTTAACACTTGTCTTTTTACTTAATTTAGTTATTCTTTTTTTTAAATGTTTATAAAGGGTCTTTCTTTAATTCATTCTATACTTATGTAAATTTCTTATTTAAAGAAAATGTAAATAAAACAAATTAATAAATTAAAACTTATACAAATGTTTTAAAGAATCTATTAATTTGGGTTTCAAAATAAAATTTCCAAATTCAAATAAATTCTTTGAAATCAAAAATCAATTTATTCAAATTTTAAATTGAAGATTCTATTTCTTATCTAAATCCTTCTTTATATTTAAGAAAAATAGAATATTTATTAATAGGGTTTCAAATATCAATTTACAATTTAATATGATTTATAAAGAAATTATAAATCACTTTTATATTTAAATGAATTTAAATCACATGGTATCTTATATTTTAAACTTATATAAAATATACTCAAATCATATTTATCAAATAATATTTTAAAAAGAAATAAAATCAACTTTTATTTAAATTTAAAACAAAAATTAAACTAAGGCAAATTTTAAACAATTACATTTATTATCAAACCATAAAGTTATTAATTTAAATAGATTTTTAAAAGCTTAATATTAATTAAAACATAATTTCCTAATTATTCAATATTTTATTAGAATTTAAAAACAAAACTTAATTTATTTTTCATGTAAATTAAATTCCAAAACAAAGATAAACTATAATATATATATATATATATAAATATATATATATATATATATACATTATAATTTTAAATATTTGTTTTAGCATTTTAAAAGACAAATTCATAAATTAAATATTTATCTATTCATATTATTAAATCAAAACATATTTTATTAATCAATATTGTCAATATCAATTTAATTTTATATAAAGATCATTAAATTGATATTGTCTGAAATTCCGGGATATCACATTCCTTCCCCCTTAAAAGAATTTCGTCCCGGAAATTTAAAACAAAGGTAATTTAATAACCGATTTTAGATTTTAATTTTAAAACCAAGCATATATCAAACATATGCTAACATCCATAGCAATCAATTCAACCAATCAAACAAAATTAATTATCCAGTCAAAATTCTGGATGGTGATTCCTCGAGTTTTTCCCAAGTAAACATTGGGATACTCACTCTATAAAACCCAAACAACCAACACTACTAAGTAACAAAACTCCTACTCATATAGATCTATAACTGAACAAGACATCAGACTATAGACAAGTCTGACTCAACAACCAAAATCTCTCAGAACAGCTGATTCCAAAACCAGAAATAGATATACACGTACTCCCGTAGAGATACGTGAAACTCATCGAATTTCAGTTGTCCAAACTGGCAATTCAATCTAGAAAATCAAAAACTAATCCAAAACAGAACACAGAAGAAATCCAAAACATCTCAGAGCTAGCTTACCCAAAATTTATAGCTCCTAAAACTGAGAAAACCTATCCAAAACCAAACTTCAGATCCACAAAACTCTTCGGATGGTCTCGAGCTGCCTACCTCCTACCTGATCAGCTCAATTCCTTGCTGATGTCTCAAGAAACAATCTAGACCAAACTCAATCCACCAGAATGATCCTCCACGATCAACCAAGATCAAAAACAACTCTACTCACAACCATCAGAAGGAAACAAACTTCTCCTATCCGGAAAAGAAAAACAGATTCACTCTCAAACTGCTTCCGCTGCACAACTCTGATTTGGAGTAGAAAAGAATGCTGATGAAGAACACAAGCATAACTGGACAGCATAACCAAGAAGATCTTAGATAACCAAGAGAAAATTCAGAATTTCCTCCAATCCTGAGTTGCTTCAACAAACTCCATCTCAAAAACCAACCCTCAATTAGTTGAACCACCGGTACCACTGAATCTCTAGATGAAGACAAACTCTGACTTCTCTGAAAATATTCAGAACAATCTCCAACAATCCAAGAGAACACTCAACTATCACAAGTCACTTTTGCGATCAACTCGAACTAAAATCCAAAGAAAACTATTCTCTCTTTACCAATCAGAACAGCTTATGCTGGTCTAGTTAACTCATCAGAGAAATGGATTCACTCAGCTGCTTCTGAACTCCATCTCCAGAAAACAGATAAGCCAGAAAACTCTGTCGACACATAGCACTCTCCGAATTGCACTGCTGACACCAATGTCAAAGAATTCCCAATCCAAAGCTCTTCGAAAAACTCGAACTTCAAACCAAACAGCAACATCCTGCTGAACTCAGCCACAACACCGAAGCAGACTTACTTCCTTAAACTTGTTCCAAAGAAAACATCTTCGGAAACATCCATAGTCACTGCATCTCATCACGCAGCTACTTTTCCTGAGGTAACAAGATACCATTACTCGCTTCTGCTCAGCCAATAAATCCAAACTCTACTCATTCAACTTCAAAGATGTATCTCTGAACCTTAACAGGTTACCTTCAGAGATCAATGAAGTCTTACACCACTTCAAAACTCACTCGTGACGGTATTAGGTCTACGGTCTCGACAGATATACTTCCAACCCCAATCATTCAAACTCCAACCAATCGGTAGTTGTGTTATACACACCACTACCCCAATCTACCTTTATAACCCACATTGGAAAACCTGAACGGGTAACCCAACAGATAGATAGAAATAAATATATATATATATATATAGTTATATAAAAATTGCAAGTACGCTCTCTCAAGAAAGACACCACTCCAGAGCCTAGGTATTCACTCAATCTAATGCTCTGATACCAACTGTCACGACCCGACTTTCTACTCCCAGAAAATCGCATCATGAATTAAGAAAGAAAGAGATAGAAGAAGAAAAGAAAGAAGAGAAAGAAAAACAACACTAGAATCTCAACAGCGGAATGAATAAATTATATTAATAACATAAGTATTTACATAATATACAATACCAATCAGAGATACACAGCATACACATCACATATACTAGACAGTTATAAACACCTGTCTAGTATTTACAACTCAATATAATCACAACACAGAGATAACACAGCGGAAAACTATATCTAACGCAGAAGCCTTCTGCTCCATTGCTCCTCCATTATTCATCAAAGCTAACCTGAATCCTAACCTGAATTCCCTTGGCTATTCGTAAAAATTTGAGTACCCAAGAGTTTATGAAAAACAAAATAAACTCCGGGTCAGACATGGGTCTGGTGTGAGTAACAGGTTAAGGTTGCTTAACTTTAAAAACCTTTTGAAAAGAAAAGGTATCACGTAAGACTTCCCACACATAAACATGGAAAAGTTTTTACCTTACGCTAACCAAAACATTTGATAGGAAATCCGATGATATTATAATAGTGTCTAGGGTTTTCAAGTAAATAAGAAATAGCCGAAATTGTTACATGATTAAATTCCAGCTACTAGCCACAAAAGTGGGTAATACAATCAAAACCGTTGGCACTTATTGGATTTTGGATTCATACAATGGCAGGGCTACTGGGGTACCGCCCGTCACAGTACGTGGCCTAGATCACCGTACCGAGGAGCCACCCTAACTCCCCTGCAACACAAGACCGGAACCATTCCTTACTGAACAGTCCCGAACAAGACAACCCCGGAAGTTGTTGCAATCAACTGCCCCACACAGCCGAATATAAAGGGACTTCTAGACAGGGGTAAATCTTGCTCTCCAGTGGGAGCTACCCACGAAGCCTTGCTGCACCTCCCCTGTTTTAGCCATTCCCGGTTGATGAGGCTTGAGGTTACGATTACCTTTATAAGACATAACACTTAGAATGCTCATCGTCCACCTGACGATGTTCTGAAAGCATTCAATCCATACAAGTTCATTACGGGTTCGAACGAAACCGAAGGCATTATCTCGTTGCACTCACTATTGGAATCACCCTCAGAGTCAACGACGATAACCCTTGTATTCTAAACCACCATCTCGAATCTATAAGCACTATTCCGTCAACTCATTACGGAATCACCCACAGAGTTATACTGACGTATAGCCCTTACACCTCGAGTCTTCACTTGCTCCACTTGGATTTACGACCTAACGTTATTTGGAATCGATGTGGTTTTCGGATATCCAAATATGGAAACCCGATCCCGGTCTCATCGAAATCCAAAGCGTGTCTTTTAGGGCCAAGTTGTTTTAAAGTTTAAAACAATTTAATTTAAAGTTATCTATATAACACACAGATAGATAATTTACAACATCATAATAGATAATCAATATTATCATCACATCAGATAATCTATATTATCAACTCAAACAGATAATTCATATTATCAACTCAATGCAACCATAGCATCCAAATCACACAACAACATTTATCTCATAACTGAGAACTCAACCATTCAGGGTAATATCAATCATCATTCATAAGCAAAGACTTATTAAATCACCATCCTATAATTAATTTAAAATGAATTAAATTAAACACTTCTTCCTTAATTAATTTAAAATAAATTAAATTAATTACTCATCCAAATAAATCTTGCTTATACATCAATTAATTACTCTTAACAAATTACCCTAATTAATCATCTTGATTAATTATCTTTTAATTACATTCAAGTAATTAACCTCTAATTAATTTCACAAATTAATTAATCCAAACCAATCCCCGTAATTAACCAGTAATTACTTCATTAATTAATCCTTAATTAATTAATTAATACCTTCATTGATTAATTGTTATTAATTAATCAATTCTTAATTATATCATTAATTATATAAATTAATGATCTCAAATTATTTTAAATGACTCCACTTAATTAATTATCAATTATCTCTATTGATTAATCATTCTTGATTAATCACATTAAGTAATTAACTTAAATTAATTACTTCTCTTAACCATTCTCAAATAACATAATTATCAAAACCTAAATTAATTACATTACGTAATCAATTATTAATTACTTACTTAAGTAATTATTCAACATACTAATTACATATTAATTACACAAGTAATTAATTCCAAAACTCCTTCATTAAATTACATCGAGTAATTTATTTTCTTCACTAAGTAATTTTCGATTTGTAATTACTTCTCAAATCAAATCAATGATTAATTTTAATTAATTAAACTTAATTAATTAACTTAATTAATCAAAATAAACTCAATTAATTACAATTAGTAATTAATTTCCTTAATTACTTTCTTTAAGTAATTATACTTAAATAATTTAAATGATTATCTTTAAATTAATTAATACAATTAATTATTAAAATTAATTACATTAATTAATCTTAAAATAATATTAAGTTAATGACCAATAACAAATTCTTTAATTACTTCTCCAAAGTAATTAACTGAATTAATAAATATTAATTCTTAATTTATTTAAAAATAACCATTTATTAATTTCTATTTTTTTTTAATTAATCAAGTGATAATTAAAAATTAACAATTATTAATTACTTGATTAATAATTCCATTAATTAATTAAATTAAATTAATCCAATCTTATTTAAATTAATTTCTACATCATACTTTAATCAAATTTAATCAACTTACTTAAACTTTTAATTAATTAAATAAACCTTTAATTATTTAATTAATATCCTAATTACTAAATTATTAAATTAATAAAAATCTTAATTACCTTGATCAGATAATTAAGTTTTCAAAACAATTAACAAAATCATTTATCTCATTAATGATTAAATTATCATTATTAAAGTCATTTAAAACAAATTTATTTTAAATTTTCTAAATTCCATAAATATTTAAAATGAAATCAAACTTAAAAAAGATTTTAAATATTTTAAAAACTCTTAAATTTTCATTTTAAAGGATCACTTATCTTTAAAGTATTTTTTTTTTAAAAAACAAAGAATAGTTTAACTTATCCCACATTCAAATTTAACAAGTTTAAAATATTTTAAACAATTCAAATGATATTGAACATATAAATTTCAAATCTTATTAATATTACAACTAAGGTCCAAATCATGTTCTCAGGTTTAAATTCAAAGGTTAAAATTAAACCCTGTTTTGAATTTCATTACAGATTTTATAAAACACATTTTAAACATACTTAAAATATTCAACTAAAATATATCATTTAAATTTATCAACCTAATTTCTCTTTGAAATTTTCAGATTCAAATTCAAATTTGAATCCAGGATTTCAATTTCAGATTTAACTTAAAATTTAAATCTTATTTTTAAAATCTTATTCTCAGATTTAAAAATCACTCAATATAAAAACAGTGCAGGTTTTTAAATCTTATATATTCCATTTCCTGCAAATCTTGATTATTTCAAAATCTGAAATTCAAAATCTATTTGAATTTATCATTTAATCTTGCTTTACGTTTAGATTCAAACTTGCTTTGCCCTTTTTAAATTTAGTTAAAAAAAATCAAAACTTGAAACTGTTCAGGTTACAGAGAAACAAAATACTGTATCCAAATCTACCTGAGCCAAATACTAATTTACTTCGGGTCAAATTCCACTTCACTTCGAGTTCTAAGGCCTGTTGCTTCGAGTCACATCTCAAATGACTCAAGTCTTTTCCTACAACTTACAGAAAACCAAAACCCCATTCAAAAATGACTCTGTGCACATGCACATCACTATGACCAACTCTTCCGATCATCAGTGATGATCACCCACCTCCATCATTCCCCTTAAACCCAACATGATCACCTAAGCATCAGTGATCTTCCAATTTCCAAAATTCAACAGAGCAGTTTTCTTATTTTATTTTAAAACCTGAAACACACTATACCCCAATACTCCTCAAACCTGTCAATACAGCATTCAACTTCCTCCGATCATCGATACAGTTGAAACTCCAGCCACTACTTTGTCAGGGACCCATCTACCTTCCCACTAAACAGCTCAACACTCGAACCACAAATAAATCAGATAGATCGAATTCCTTAGTTTGCTAAAAACTTAGGTTTACAGGAAAATTTTCCATTTCCTCTTCTAATTCAAAGTCCAGTTAACAGATTTGATAATTTTTATGATAAACCTAATCACATTACTAAATACAGAAGAAATATCAAAACTTTAGAATTCCATAATCATTAAAACACCCTAAAACCCAGATTTGGGTCAAACTGTAATACCCCAGTCATACCAAACTTAGAACCTTTGATTCTTTTCTTAAAAATCATGAATTGGTTATAAGTATTTAATTTGTATATCTAAATTACTGAATTTACAAGTTTTAAATTTTCTCAGGGACCTGAGTTTCCCTTCTTGTCTGATTTCCAGTACATGATTTTAGTTTTCTATTTAAGTTAAAATAACTTCTGCATTTAGTTTAAAGTTAAACTAACAAATATTGTTAAATCTTAAGTCTTAAAAATTTATAGATAAAACAAAATGAATTTAAAGATGAAACTGGGTTGCTAACTTTGGTTCAGGGATGATATGCAGGCCATTCATATTCAACAAAAATCACACCACATAAATGCATAGAATATTTTCAATATGAATACAAAAACAACTTATCTAAACATATTTAAACAACCAGATCTAACTAGAGATATTTGAAAGAAGTGTTACTCACAGGAACTCAGGAAAACAGAGCACAATGTTCGCTTGAAAAATTTGCACTTGAGTAGCTTTAAACTGAATGCTTATGTTGATTATCTACTTCATGCATGCAGGTTTTAAACTACAGGTTGCTCCAATTTACAGAGATGCAAGTGCAGGCCTTGATTTTGCAGTAATGAATAGCAATTCAAACTTGATTATGCAGTAATTCCAGGTAGAAGAGATGATTTTGCAGGAACTATAGGTTGTTGTGATTTATATCTGGGTTTGAGGAGATGATTTACTTTCAGATTTGCTTTTTGAATGAATAAGCAGATTTTGTTATTGAGAGGAAATTTGAGTTTCAGATTTTTGATTTCTTTATCTTTGTTTTGAAAAAGAGAATGAGGGAAATGAAAATATTTTAAAAGAGGCTGAAATGAATTTAACAAAATTATTAAAAGAAAATAAAGATTTAATGACACTTGTCATTAGAGCTACTAACTTATTAACACATGTAGTTAAATACTTAAAAAGTTAACACTTGTCTTTTTACTTAATTTAGTTATTCTTTTTTTTAAATGTTTATAAAGGGTCTTTCTTTAATTCATTCTATACTTATGTAAATTTCTTATTTAAAGAAAATGTAAATAAAACAAATTAATAAATTAAAACTTATACAAATGTTTTAAAGAATCTATTAATTTGGGTTTCAAAATAAAATTTCCAAATTCAAATAAATTCTTTGAAATCAAAAATCAATTTATTCAAATTTTAAAATGAAGATTCTATTTCTTATCTAAATCCTTCTTTATATTTAAGAAAAATAGAATATTTATTAATAGGGTTTCAAATATCAATTTACAATTTAATATGATTTATAAAGAAATTATAAATCACTTTTATATTTAAATGAATTTAAATCACATGGTATCTTATATTTTAAACTTATATAAAATATACTCAAATCATATTTATCAAATAATATTTTAAAAAGAAATAAAATCAACTTTTATTTAAATTTAAAACAAAAATTAAACTAAGGCAAATTTTAAACAATTACATTTATTATCAAACCATAAAGTTATTAATTTAAATAGATTTTTAAAAGCTTAATATTAATTAAAACATAATTTCCTAATTATTCAATATTTTATTAGAATTTAAAAACAAAACTTAATTTATTTTTCATGTAAATTAAATTCCAAAACAAAGATAAACTATAATATATATATATATATAAATATATATATATATATACATTATAATTTTAAATATTTATTTTAGCATTTTAAAAGACAAATTCATAAATTAAATATTTATCTATTCATATTATTAAATCAAAACATATTTTATTAATCAATATTGTCAATATCAATTTAATTTTATATAAAGATTATTAAATTGATATTGTCTGAAATTCCGGGATATCACACAATGGTTCCCATCGAGCCTATGACGTGGTTGCACCAGATTTAATCCTTAAATCCAATGGACCGAGATCCACAAATGACACTATAAATAAGACCCTAGGCCTTGCTATTTCTCACATTCAGATTTTCTCCATCTGGGTTCATTGCCTGAGGCTGGACCCTAAAATGAATATATTTTTCCAAGGAGAAGATCTTTTTAATTAAAATATTTTATACCCTAGAGGTGCATCCGGGAAGGCCAAGGAAAAGTGCTAAGCTCCATAGGTGGGTGTTTAAGTAATTATTTTATATTTTTAAGTAATTTAAAATAATAGGGTTCTCAAAAGTTGTAGTTTTTGTGCAATTTTTGAAACCGCTTTTATATAAGTTTTTTACGGTTAATTTTTAAAGTTCTTTTCAGTATATTATATTCAACTATTTATATTTAGCTATTTTATTCATTTATTTACAGTTATTTACTGTTATTTACAGTTATTTGTATTTCATTTACATCCGTTTTACGTTAGAATTTAGTTTGTAAATGTTATTTTCTTTTTGTCCCTTTTTACGCGAATAAATTAACGAAAAGAGGATAACTCGCTAATATGGACTAAAATATAAGAATACTAAATTTTTAGAAAAATTGATGTAAATATGAAGAACTGTAATAAATGGAATATAGACTTAAATAGGCAAATTTGACATTTGCAAGCAAGTTTATAACTAGTAGTTATAACTATGAAGACAAAGTAAAAGGGAAATTATAACGTGGGTTATAATTAAGCACAAAGAACAGAAAGGGGCTTATTTTAAAACTTAGAATTGAGTTAATAAGAAAATATAGCAGAGATAACAAAAGAGGCTTATTTTAAAGATTTACACTAAGTTAATAAGAAAATATAGCAGAGATAACAGAAGATGCTTATTTTAAAGACTTAGAATAAGTTAATAAGAAAATAGAGCAGAATTAACATAAGAGGCTTATTTAAAAAAGTTATACTAAGTTAATTAACAAAGATAGAAGTAGGACCCGTATCGACAACATTCCCCTTTAATCAGGATTTGATGGTCTCATATAAGTTTAGGTGGGCTAGGACACGCTTATGCTGAAATAATGGTAAATAAAAGGTCAATAGATAGAACCTCAAATTAGCAGATTTGGGCGAGGGGTGCAACTAGATTTGTTTGTTAGGACCCGTACCGACAACATTTCCTTATCAGACTAGGACTGATGGTCTTACAACAGATCAGGTGAGGCTGGACACGCTTACGCTGAAGCAATGGTAAAAAAAGGTCAAAAGATGGAGCAATAGATAGTGCGAGCTGATGGTGGCCGAGCGTGCGGCCTCGATGTAGGGATATAAGTCGCTATTGAGTTCCAAAGTGCTAGACATGTGTCGTTTTGCTGTAGGACCCACAGGATGGGACTAGCACACTGTGGCATAACAGAGGAAGAAGGCCGATCAAAGGGTAGAATTAGGACTTCAGCCTAATTAATGTAGGATTAGGATTTCAGCCAAATCAAAGCAGTTATCTAGGATAAGTGCAAACAATCTAAATAATCAAAGCAAACAGTTAAACAGTATTTTCTTCCAGCTTTACCTTTTCCTTTATTTCCTGTTATACTAGAACTGTTGCTAAGTCTATTATCTTTATCTTTCTTAAAAGCACGAGTAATTACTTCTACCCACCGAACTTTTAGTCTGACCCACTCCTCTATTTTCCCTTCTCCCCATAGGCTAGCAGAGGCAGGGACAGTAGATTTCGGATTTTCTTGGAGGTTCAGCTATTGAGTTTTTCTACATGTATTCTTATCCCTTTCAATTTTTATTTCATTTGGACTTGATGTACTGGTACTTTTGAGAGGGTCGTTTTATTTATGTACTCTAATATTATGACTGAGATGGTATTTTCCATGAGACATATGTATTTGGTATTTTGAGACATATTTTGGTTATGAATTGTTTATGAATTTTTTAATTTTTAACAAGTTACTGTTTCCGCTGTTTTATTTATTTGTCTTGTGAATCTTAGTCTTTGTAAAATTTTAGCTATACCTACAATGCACCACATCTTTTAGTGTGCCCTTTTAGGCATACTAAAGGGTGTGGAGTGTTTCACTTGGTATTAGAGCCTAAGGTTACAGGATTCTTAAAAACTTGTATTAAAAATAAAGTATTTTTTCGAAAGTAAACTATTTTTAAAAGTGGCATATTTTCAAACTAGAAGTATTTTTCAAAAAAAAACTCTTGCCATAGAAATAGTTTTTCAAGTATAAAAGAGAGTTTGTATAAAAATCTCCTCAAGGTCCACTTCAACCTTCTTTCGATCATTTCGAACCTAAATTTTCTTTACTTTGAATAGTATGGGTGACTGGTTCTTTAGAGCTACGGTACCAGAGGTGCAAGGGGAAGCGCTCAATACAGCACCAACGGGTGGAGATCCCATTAATCCACCTGCACCAGCCAATTTTTCTAAGCTATGCAAGGGCTTTGCTAGTCTAGGAGGCAGAATGTTTTCCAGCATGGAGGATTTCATGGAGTCACAAGCTTGGTTAAGGAATATGGAGCGGATGTTTAGGCTATTAGGGTTGGAACGACAGAGAGTCCAGCCTACATCTTGGCAGCTGATGGGAGAGCTTAAAGAGGTTCCTAAGATATAAAGCTCTAGGAAGTCGTGGTGGAAGAACAAGAAGGATAAGGATAAGAGGAAAGAAGGCGAACCTCGGTAGCGGATCAAGAAAAGAAGGAAATGTAATAACTGTGGATTAGTTGGTCATTACGCGAAGGACTATAAGAATAAAATGATGAAGGGAAGGTGTTTCAGATGTTGGCAGCCTAGTCACCTTAGTAGAGCATGTCCTCACAGGACGGGGTAGAAAGAAGGCACACCTATAACGCAAGTACAAGCTCTGGATGTAGCACCTTCTAGTAGTCGACCAGATAGAGGTAGGAAAGTTACTGTGGAAGGTTTAATCTATTCGGATTTTCCTATCCGGACTCTTTTTGATTCTGTAGCATCATAATCTTTCACTTCTAGTTCCTTGGTTGATTGTTTGCACTTAGATATCTCTTTAGTAGCAGACTCCATAATTGTTTCAAACCCCATAGGAGGATAAGCACATTTATCCACGATTTGTAGGGGTTTGGAAATTTTAATATTAGGTATAGAGTTTGAATGTGACGGCTACGTATTAGGATTTTCGGGGTATGGGATGATGTTGGGGATGGATTGGACATCCACTTATAGAGATATATTGGACGAAGAGAGGAGAGTCGTTAGACTAAAGACATGCATCAATAGGATTCTCGAGGTTTCTTACAACCTACAAAGGTCTGTTATGCCAAGGTTCCTTTATTTCCTTGATTCATCACTAGGAGAGCTAGATTATATTCTAGTCGTTAGGGATTTCTAAGACATTTTTAAGGAGGTTAGGAGACTACCCCCTAAGAAAGAGATCGACTTTAGGATCTATCTTAATGATAATGCTAAGCCAGTGGCATCACCCGTGAGATACATGTCTCCTAGGGAGAGGAAGGAGTTAAGTAAGCAGATCGATGAGCTATTGGAGAAAGGCTTCATCATAAGGAGCATATCTGAGTGGGGAGCACCAGTTGCCTTTGCTACAAAGGCGGATGGTTCCCTTCGACTTTGCGTAGACTATAAAGAATTGAATAAGCTCACGAAGAAGAACCGTTACCCACTTCCTAGGATAGATGATCTTTTCGATCGATTAATTGGGTCTTCAGTGTTTTCTTAGCTTGATTTAGCCAATAGCTATCATCTACTTAGGGTTGTTGATGATAGCATTGATAAAACAGCATTTAGGACAACTGATGGATTCTTTGAGTAGTTGGTTATGCCGTTTGGGCTAACCAACACCCTAGCCTATTTTTGTATATTTGATGAGCCATGCTTTTCGAGATGTCCTAAATAAGTTCGTAGCAGTGGTCGTGGATGACATTTTGGTGTTTTCCAAGAGTATGGAAGAGCATGATATTCATCTAGACGAGGTTCTTTGTAAATTTGCATTCATCAGTTGAAGGCAAAATTCTTGAAGTGTCACTTTTGGTGTATGGAAATGCATTTCTTGAGGCATAGAGAAGGTCTATACATGAGAAGAGTTTGAGAAATGATTTTGTGCATTTAAGTTCAGATTGTGGAAATCTAAAGAGTGGTAGGCAAAGATTAGAGATGTACATCAGATTCAGTTGAAAAAGAGGAAAGCCCATGCGTAAATGATTGCAAAAATTATAATTGTTCAGATAAGTGGATTTAACGGTAGTGCCTTTGAATAAATATAAGCATAAAAGTGGAATAGGAACAAAAGACTTTAGTAAGGAAACGAGATTTCCATGGTTTAGGAAGGGTACTCCTAGGACGGTAAGAAGAAAATCCACTTTATGTTTAGCCCAATAAATGAAATTGTATGAGTTGAAAAGTTGAAAAATATAATTGTTAATATTTTCAAGGAAGTAAATATTGGGTTTTTGAAAAAAAATGGTACGAAGTTTAAATTGGTTTTTATATGATTTAAATTTTGCTAAAAATGAAATTCTTTTTGAAGAATTATGGAGCATATATATCTATATAGCTCGCTAGTTTCTTTGGAGGTAAACAAAGATTTTAAAAACCTAGAGTGTATTAAGTACCGAAAACATAGGTTGCAACATTTATTGTTGTAACAGACGTTTTCGTGGAAACTAAAGGGGGAATAGACTATAACACTATTGCTATAGTAGGTGACTCCCAAGGAAATGTTTTTACATAGTATATGAGGTTTATTAGTATTTATTTTAATTAAATCCATACAGTAGTATTTTTGGGTTGTAGTAGAAGTTTTTTACGTAACATCTGTTTTGACCCAAATAAAAATGAATTTTGAAGATAATTTCTAAGCAGAGAAATAAAGTGGTTTATAAGTACACTTATATTTAAATGAGTATAAAGAAGTATTTTCTAGTTGTGAAAATATTAAAACAATTTTGAAAATGAGTTCTTTCGGAAAAAAGAGGGTGTAAGTTAAATATTAGGAAATTAATAAATTTCATAAAAATTGTCTATCGTAAGAGAATATAGATTAGACATACTTTAATCTATTGGGATGAAATGAATAATGGTAAAATTTTCAATGAAACCAAATACAAATAAAGATGTTTTCTGCAAGTTATAAGGAATATGTGAAAGAGATGTACAAGGTATGGAAAGCACCATATTTTGTATAGCCTATTTCGAAAAATAAAAAATTAGTTTCTTGTACTTTCACATAATCACAAAGTACACTTTTAAAGGATTCATAGAAGGTTTTAGCGTTAATAGTTTCTCATAAGAGAAAGTAGTTCCAATACGTTAAGGCATAACCATTTTACGTAATAATTAGGGACAGTGTTAGTTAGGAGAGATATTATAGAGAGCCTTAATAGAAAAATCTAAGCGATGGAAATTTTATATATTTTTCCATTGATTATGCATATTAGTTGCTTGCCTTTGTAGAAAGTCCAGATTTGTAGTAAGTTAGAAACTCATCCAAGGTTAGGTAATTGGAAAGTTAAGCGGTTTTAATAAAATAATTGTTCTTATCTACTCCAGTTTTTGCAAAATTAAAAATCTATGAAAAGAAGATGTTTTGAAAACATATGAGGTTGTTTTAAAGATATCTAAAAGAAAAATAGTTTGGTGAAAATGTAAATAAGTTTTTGGAAGCGAAAAACAAAGAAATAGTTAAATTTAAAAATCCAAATATTTATGGAAAGCTATGAAGGTATTTAAAAGAAAATGAGAAATAAGTTTTGAACTTAGAATTTGTAAGTGTTTCCCACTAGGTTAGGAGAATAATGTAAGTTCAAAAAGTTGTAAGGATGCAAGTCTAGAAAAATAAAATGTTAAGTAACCAAGTACCTTTGAATTTAGTGGAAACTTGAAAATAACGCTTTGAAAGGCAAAATTTTGGAATTTGATATTTTAAAATTTTAAAAGCTTTAATTTTTGAAATGAAATGATAAATACCAAACCAAACTTTAAAATGTGGAGTAGATAGGAATCATTTCCTAGGTATGATGGAAAGCGTGTAAGGCTATGTAGGATATAGCAGTGATTACTTTTAGAAGTAATAACAGAAGTTTCGTAAAGTGTATAAGACACTTGTGAGAACCCAGAATTGTTGCTTAATATGTGTAGACAATAGAAAATAGTAAGGGGATATTGGTAAGATAGTAAGGCACTCGTGGTTAAGGATGTGTATTCTTGATTTTGGAGGGACTTGGAAAGAGCATCTTCCTTTAGTGGAATTCCCATATAATAGCAGTTTCCAAGCTAGCATTGAACGACACCTTTCGAAGCTCTTTATGGAAGACCGTTCAAGTCACCTTCGTTTGGTTAGAGTCTACAGAAATGATTACTACTTGGTCTCGACATGGTTAAAGAGACTTCGGAGAAAGATTGATTTGATTAGGAGAAAATATGTACCTCTTATCTGCATCTCTTTGATAATAAGTTTTGAATTTTATATTTTCATCTTTAGTTTTGAATAGGTTCTTTCCTTTATTATCCTTTAGAAGGGTAGATCTTAGGATTTAACTTGTGGATGGTAGGACTGAAGTTATTAGAACATGTTATGTATGAGGGACGCTAATGGTTGCAAGTGTTTGCTAGTGGATGCCAATGGATGAATATACTTACACTAGGCACTATTATCTCTTAGAGATCGGCTTAACTAGGTCACGAAATCATATGCATATGGACGTGTGCGCTTTTGCATTTTTATTTTATTTTATTTTCCTAGTTGCTATAAATGGATGATTATCACATGATTGTTGCATTTGGATGATGATTGTAGCACGCATCAAGAACTACCAGTTATCTTAGGAATCTGCATTCATTTGGATACATAGCACGGACATGATTGCATAAAAAGGAGGTCGAGTGAATCAGTAGATTGCTTAATCTTTTGCATTAGTTAAAGACATTGACACTACACTTATGTATATATATAACGAGTTGCATTAGAAAAACTTAAGGACAATGAATCTAATGGATGATGGTTGAGTAGTTGGTTATAGAACTTGGATGAAAACCTTTATTTCATTCTTCTATCCTTGGAGATTTCGGGGACGAAATCTTATAAGGAGGGAAGAATGTAACAACCCGAAATTTAAGCTATAATTAATTAAAAAATAATTAAATAACAAAATAACTTTGGGAAATTATCAGAATTGAGCCATGGGGTTTGCACCATTATGTCCACGGTAATTTTCTGGTCAATTTCCATATATAGATTGTCGAAATTGGAGCAAAAACGAAGAAGTTACAAATTAAAGAAGAAACAAAGAAGAAAAGGAAAAAAACATTAATAGGTCAGGTTGACCCTAGGGTCGACCTTCCCAATGGCTGGGTCGACCTATAGGTCGACATTTGCATATGGCGATCGATAGTAAGGTTGGTCCGCCTTAGTGTTTTGGGACGTTAATTCGTCCAGATCAAATCATGACATGTTTTGTAGTTTTTATTCCATCTCGTACGTCCGTGCTTCCACCCGATGGTTCCCATCGAGCCTATGATGTGGTTGCACCAGATTTAATCCATAAATCCAACGGTCTGAGATCCACAAGTGACACTATAAATAAGACCCTAGGCCTAGCTATTTCTCTCATTCAGATTTTCTCCATCTGAGTTCATTGCATGAGGTTGGACCATAAAAGGAATATTTCTCCAAGGAGAAGATCTCTTTAATTAAAATATTTTATTACCTAGAAGTGGATCTAGAAAGACCAAAGAAAAGGGCTAAGGACCACAGGTGAGTGTTTAAGTAGTTATTATAGATTTTTAAGTAATTTAAAATAATAGGGTTATCAATAGTTGTAATCTTTCCGCATATTTTGAGACCGCTTTTATATAAGTCATTTAAAGTTAATTTTTCAAAGTTCTTTTCAGTCTATTTTATTTAGCTATTTTTATTTAGCTATTTTATTCATTTATTTATAGTTATTTACTGTTGTTTACAGTTATTTGTATTTCATTTACATCCGTTTTGGTTGAATTTAATCTGTAAATGTTAGTTATTTTTGTTCCTTTTTACGCGAATAAATTTATAAAAAGAGGATAATTCGCTAATATGGACTAAAACATAAGAATATTAAATTGCAGAAAATTTGATGTAAATATGAAGAACTGCAATAAAAAGAATATAGACTGAAGTAGGAAAATTTAACATCTGCAAGCAAGATCATAACTAATAGTTATAACTAAGAAGACAGAATAAAAGGAAAATTATAACGTAGGTTATAATTAAGTAGAAAGAACAGAAAGTGGCTTATTTTAAAACTTAGAATTAAGTTAATAAGCAAATATAGCAGAGATAATAGAAAAGGCTTATTTTAAGGACTTACACTAAATTAATAAGAAAATATAGCAGAGATAACAGAAAAGGCTTATTTAAAGACTTAGAATAAGTTAATAAGCAAATAGAGCAGAATTACAAGAAGAAGCTTATTTAAAAGACTTATACTAAGTTAATAAGCAAAGATAGAAGTTAGATCCGTATCGGCAGTATTCCCCTTCAGTCAGGAACCGATGGTCTCACAATAGATTAGGTGGGGCTGGGACTTGCTTATGCTGAAGTAATGGTAAATATGAGGTCAATAGATGGAAGCTCAAATCAGGTGATTTGGGAAAGGGGCGCAAATAGATTTGTTTGTTAGGACCCATGCTGGTAGCATTTCCCTATCAGAATAGGACCGATGGTCTCACAATAGATCAGGTGAGGTTGGACACACTTATGCTGAAGTAAAGGTAAATAAGAGGTACAAAGATGGAGAAACCGATAGTGCAAGCAGACGTTGGCTGAGTGTGTGGCCTCAATGCAGGGATATAATTCGCTATTGAGCTCAAAAGCGCTAAACCGGTGTCTTTTTGTGTGGGACCCATAGGATGGAACTAGCTCACAGTGGAACAACAGAGATAAAAGGCCGATCAAAGGGTAGAATTAGGACTTCAGCCTAATTACTGTAGGATTAGGATTATAGCCTAATCAAATCAGTAATCTAAGACAAGTGCAAACAATCGAAATAATCAAAGCAAATAGTTAAACAATATTTTCTTCCAGCTATATCCTTTCTTTTATTTCCTGTTATACTAGAACTGTTGCTAAGTCTATTATCTTTATCTTGCTTAAAAGCACTAGTAATTACTTCCACTCACCAGACTTTTAGTCCGACCAACTCATCTATTTTCTCCTTCCCTCCCCCATAGGCCAATAGAGGCAGGGACGATAGATTTCAGATTTTCTTGGAGGTCCATCTGCGGAGTTTTTCTTCATGTATTCTTCTCCCTTTCAGTTTTTATTTCATTTGGACATGATGTGCTGGTACTTTTGAGAGGGATGGTTTTATTTATGTACTTTGATATTATGACGGAGATGGTATTTTCATGAGACATGTATTTGGTTTTTGAGACATATTTTGGTTATGACTTATTTATGAAAATTTTAATTTTTAATGAGTTACTATTTTCGCTGTTTTATTTATTTGTCTTGTGAATCTTAGACTCTATAAAGTTTTAGCTATACCTACAATGCACAACATCATTTAGTCTGATCTTTCGGGATAGTAAGGGGTGTGGGATGTTTCACTTGGTATCAGAGCCTGAGGTTACAGGATTCTTAAATACTTGTATTAAAAATAAAGTATTTTCCAAAAGTGACCTATTTCTAAAAGTAGCATATCTTTAAACTATAAGTATTTTTCATAAAGACACTCTTATTGTAGAAATAGTTTTTCAAGTATAAAAGAGAGTTTTTATAAAAATATCCTCAAGGTCCAGTTTAACCTTCTTTCGATCCTTTCGAACCTAAATTTTCTTTTCTTTACATAGTATGGCTGACTGGTTCCATAGAGCTACGGTACCAGAGATGCAAGGGCAAGCGTCTAATATAGCACCAATGGGTGGAGATTCCATTAATCCACCTACAGAAGCCAATTTTTCTAAGCTTTGTAAGGACTTTGCTAATCTAGGAGGCAGAATGTTTTTTTTGCATAGGGGATTTTATGGACTCATGAGATTGGTTAAGGAATATAGAGCAGATGTTTAGGCTGTTAGGGTTGGATCGACATAAAGTCCAGCCTACTTCTTTGCAGTTGAAAGGAGAGCTTAAAGAGGTTCCTAAGTCAAAAAGCTCTAGGAAGTCGTGGTGGAAGAACAAGAAGGATACGGACAAGAGGAAAGAAGGTGGACCTCAGAAGAGGATCAAGAAAAGCGGGAAATGTAATAACTGTGGATTGGTTGGTCATTATGTAAAGGACTATAAGAATAAAATGATGAAGGGAAGGTGTTTTAACTGTGGGCAGCATGATCACCTTAGTAGAGCTTGTCCTCACAGGAAGGGACAAAGATCAGGCGCACCTACAGTGCAAGTACAGGCTTTGGATGTAGCACCTTCTAGTAGTAGACGAGATAGAGGTAGGAAAGTCACCGTGGAAGGTTTAATCTCTATTTCGAATTTTTCTATTCGGACTCTTTTTTATTCTGGAGCATCACACTCTTTCATTTCTAGTTCCTTGGTTGATTGTTTGCACTTCGATATCTCTTTAGTAGTAGACCCTATGGTTGTTTCAAACCTCGTAGGAGGATCGGCACATTTATCCATGATTTGTAGGTGTTTGAAAATTTTCATATTAGGCGTAGTGTTTGACTGTGACGTCTATGTATTGGGATTTTCGAGGTATGGGATGATTTTGAGGATGGATTGGGTATCCACTTATGGAGGGATATTGGACTACGAGAGTAGAGTCGTTAGGCTAGAGACATGCATCAGTAGGACTCTCTAGGTTTCTTGTGACCCGCAGGGGTCAGTCATGTTAATCTTCCTTTATTCCCCTGATTCATCACTAGGAGAACTAGATTTCATTCCAGCCGTTAGGGATATCCTAGGCATTTTTTAGGAGGTTAGGGGATTACCCTCTAAGAAAGAGAGATCGACTTTAGGATCTATCTAAATGACAATCCTAAGCCTATGGCATTTCCCATGAGACACATTGCTCCAAGGGAGAGGAAGGAGTTAAGTAAGCAGAATGGTGAACTGTTGGAGAAAGGCTTCATCAAAAGGGGCAAATTTGAGAGTGGAGCGTCCGTCGTCTTCGCTACAAAGGCAGATGGTTCCCTTCGACTTTACGTAGATTATAGAGAATTGAATAAGCTCAAGAAGAAGAACGGTTACCGACTTCCTAGGATAGATGATCTTTTTAATCAGTTGGTTGTCTCTTTAGTGTTTTCTCAACTTGATTTAGCCAATGGATTTTATCTGCTTAGGGTTGTTGACGTTAGCATTGATAGGACAACATTTAGGACAACCGACGGATTCTTTGAGTAGTTAGTTATGCCATTTGGGCTAACCAATGCCCCTGCCTATTTTTGTCAATTTGATGAGCCGTGTTTTTCGTAGTAGTGTTCATGGATGACATTTTGGTGTTTTTCAAGAGTATGGAAGAGCATGATATTCATTTAGAGGAGGTTCTTTGTACACTTCGCGTTCATCGGTTGAAGGCAAAATTCTTAAAGTGTCACTTTTGGTGTAAGGAAAAGGTTTCTTGGGGCATAAAGAAGGTCTGCACATGAGAAAAGTTTGAGAAGCTATTTTGTACATTTAGGTTTAGATTGTGGTAATCCAAAGAGTGGCAGGCAAATATTGAAGATGTAGAGTAGATTCAGTTGAAAAAGAGGAAATCCCATGTATAAATGATTGAAAAAATTATAATTATTTCAGATAAGTGGATTTAACGGTAGTGCCTTAGAATAAATATAAGCATAAAAGTGGAATAAGAATAAAATACTTTAGTAAGGAAACAAGATTTCCAAGGTTTAGGAAGGGTACTCCTAGGGTGGTAAGAAGAAAATCCACGTTATGTCTAGCCCAATAAAATGAAATTGTATGAGTTGAAAAGTTGAAAATAATAACTGTTTATATTTTTGAGGAAGTAAATATTGGGCTTTTGAAAAAAAATGATAAAAAAAATTAAATTGGTTTTTATATGATTTAAATTTTGTTAAAAATGAAATTCTTTTTGAAGAATTATAGAGTATATATATATATATATAGCTCGCAGGTTTCTTTGGAGGTAAATAAAGATTTTAAAAACCTAGAGTGTATTAAGTATCGAAAACGTAGGTTGCAACATTTATTGTTGTAATAGATGTTTTTATGGAAACCAAAGAGGGCATAGACTATAACACTATTGTTATAGCAGGTGAGTCCAAAGGAAATGTTTTTACGTAGTATATGAGATTTATTAGTATTTATTTTAATTAAATCCATACACTAGTATTTTTGGGTTGTAGTAATAGTGTTTTACGTAACATCTGTTTTGACCCAAATAAAAATATGTTTTGAAGATAATTTCTAAGTAGAGAAATAAAGTGGTTTGTAAGTACACTTTTATTTAATGAGTATAAAGAAATGTTTTCTAGTTGTGAAAATATTAAAACAATTTTGAAAATGAGTTCGTTTGAAAAAAAGGTGTAAGTTAAATATTAGGAAATTAACAAATTCCATAAAAATTGACTATCATAAGAGAATATAGATTAAACATACTTTAATCTATTGGGATGAAATGAATAATGATAAAATTTTCTATGAAACCAAATACAAATAAAGATGTTTTCTGCAAGTTATAAGGAATACGTGATAGAGATGTACAAGGTATGGGAAGCACCATATTTTGTATAGCCTATTTCAAAAATATAAAATAAGTTTCTTATAATTTCACATAAACACGAAGTCCTCTTTTAAAGGGTTCATAGAAGGTTTTAGCTTTTATAGTTTCTCATAGGAGAAAGTAGTTCCAATACGTTAAGGTATAACCATTAAATGTAATAATTAGAGATAATGTTAGTTAGGAGAGATATTATAGGGAACCTTGGTCAAAAAATCTAAGCAATGGAAATTTTATATATTTTTTCATTGATTATGCACATTAGTTGCTTGCCTTTGTAGAAAGTCCCTATCTGTAGTAAGTTAGAAACTCCTCCAAGGTTAGGTAATTGGAAATTAAGGGGTTTTAATAAAATAATTGTTCTTATATACTCTAGTTTTTGCAAAATAAAAAATCTATGAAAAGAAGATGTTTTGGAAAAATTTGAGGACATGTTAAAGATATCTTAAAGAAAAATACTTTAGTGAAAAAGTAAATAAGTTTTTGGAAGTGAAAAACATAGTAACTGTTATATTTTAAAATCCAATTTTTTTACGAAAAGCTGTGAGGGTCTTTAAAACAAAAAGTGGAATAAGTTTTGAACTTAGAATTTGTAAGTTTTTCCCTCTAGGTTTACGTAATAATGTAAATTCAAAAAGCTGTAAGGATGTAAGTCTAGAAAGATAAAATGTTAAGTAACCAAGTACCTTTGAATTTAATGGAAACTTGAAAATAAAACTTTTAAAGGAAAATTTTTTGGGATTTGATATTTTAAAAAGTTAAAAGCTTTAACTTTTGAAATGAAATGATAAATACCAAACCAAGATTTAAAATTTGGAGTAGATAGGAATCATTTCGTAGGTATGACGGAAAGAGTGTAAGGTTATGTAGGAGATAGCAGTGATTACTTTTAGAAGTAATAATAGAAGTTTTTGTAAAGTGAACGACACTAGTGAGAACCTAGAATTGTTGCTTCATGTGTAGACTATAGAAAAATAGTAAGGTGATATTGATAAGATAGTAAGACACTTGTGGTTGAGGATGTGTATCCTTGATTTTTGAGAAACTTGGAAGGAGCATCTTCCTTTAGTGGAATTCGCATATGATAGTTATTTCCAAACTAGCATTGGAATAGCACATTTCGAAGCACTTTATGGAAGACCGTGCAAGTCACCTTCGTGTTGATTAGAGTCTACATAAAAGATTACTACTTTGTCCCGATATGGTTAAAGAGACTTCGAAGAAAGATTGATTTGATTAGGGGAAAATACGTACCTCTTATCTACATCGCTTTTATAATAAATTTTGAACTTCCTGTTTCCATCTTTAGTTTTGAATATGTTCTCTTATCCTTTAGGAGGGCAGACCATAGGATTTAACCTATGGATGTTAGGACTGAATGTAAACATGTTATTAGAACATGTTGTATATGATGGACGCTAGTGGTCGCAAGTGTTTGCTAGTGGATGCTAATGGACGATATACTTACACTATGCACTATTTTCTCTTAGGGATCGGTTTAACTAGGTCACTAGAGCATATGCATATGGATGTGTGTGTATTTGCATTTTTATTTTATATTATTTTCATGGTTGCTATAAATGGATGATTATCACATGATTTTTGCATTTGGATGATGATTGTAGCACGCATGTAGAACCATCAGTTATCATTAGGAATCTACATTCATTTGGATACATTGCACGGACATGATTGCATAAAAAGGAGGTCGACCGAATCAGTAAACCGCCTAATCTTTTGCATTAGTTAGAGATATTGACACTCCACTTATGCATATATATCACGAATTGCATTAGAAAAACTTAACGACAATGGATGATGGTATAGTAGTTGGTTGTAGAACTTGGATGAAAACATTTGTTTCATTCTTCTATCCTTGGAGATTTCGAGAAAGAAATCCTTTAAGGAGGGAAGAATGCAACAACCTGAAATTTAAGATATAATAATTAATTAAAAAATTAATTAAATAATAAAATAAATTTATGAAATTATTAGAATTGAGCCACGGGAGTTGCAACATTCTGTCCATGGTAATTTTTGGTCAATTTCCATATATAGATTGTCGAAATCGAAGCTAAAACGAAGAAGTTACAAATTAAAAAAAAACAAAGAAGAAGAGAAATAAATAAATAAATAAATAGGTCAGGTAGACCCTAGGGTCAACCCTCCCCATGGTTAGGACGACCTATAGGTCGACCATAGCATATGGCGGTCGACAGTAAGGTCGACCCACCTTAGTGTTTTGGGACGTTAATTCGTCCAGATCAAATCGTGACGTATTTTGTTGTTTTTATTCCATCTCGTGCGTTCGTGCTTCCATCCGACGGTTCCCATCGATCCTATGACGTGGTTGCACCAAATTTAATCCTCAAATCCAACGGTGTAGGATCCACTAGTGACACTATAAATAAGACACTAGGCCTATCTATTTCTCTCATTCAGATTTTCTCCATCCGGGTTCATTGCCTGAGGCTGGACCTTAAAAGGAATATTTTTCCAAGTAGAAGATCTTTTTAATTAAAATATTCTATACCCTAGAAGTGGATCCAAGAAGGCCAAGGAAAAGAGCTAAGGACCACAGGTGAGTGTTTAAGTAATTAATTTAGACTTTTAAGTAATTTAAAATAATAGGGTTCTCGATGGTTGTAGTTTTTCTGCAATTTCTGAGACCGCTTTTATATAAGTTGTTACAGTAATTTTTAAATTTCTTTTCAGTTTATTTTATTCAGCTATTTTTATTTAGCTATTTTATTCATTTATTTACAGTTATTTACTCTTATTTAGAGTTATTTGTATTTCATTTACATCCGTTTTACGTTAGAATTTAGTTTGTAAATGTTAGTTTCTTTTTGTCCCTTTTTACGCGAATAAATTAATGAAAAGAGGATAATTCGCTAATATGGACTAAAATATAAGAATACTAAATTTTTAGAAAAATTGATGTAAATATGAAGAACTGTAATAAATGGAATATAGAATTAAATAGGCAAATTTGACATTTGCTAGCAAGTTTATAACTAGTAGTTATAACTATGAAGACATAGTAAAAGGGAAATTATAACGTGGGTTATAATTAAGCACGAAGAACAGAAAGGGGCTTATTTTAAAACTTAGAATTAAGTTAATAAGAAAATATAGCAGAGATAACAAAAGAGGCTTATTTTAAAGATTTACACTAAGTTAATAAGCAAATATAGCAGAGATAACAGAAGAGGCTTATTTTAAAGACTTAGAATAAGTTAATAAGCAAATAAAGAAGAATTAACATAAGAGGCTTATTTAAAAAAAGTTATACTAAGTTAATTAACAAAGATAGAAGTAGGACCCGTATCGGCAGCATTCCCCTTTAATCGGGATTTGATGGTCTCATATAAGTTTAGGTGGGCTAGGACATGCTTATGCTGAAATAATGGTAAATAAAAGGTCAATAGATAGAACCTCAAATTAGCAGATTTGGGCAAGGGGTGCAACTAGATTTGTTTGTTAGGACCCGTACCGACAGCATTTCCTTATCTGACTAGGACTGATGGTCTCACAACAGATCAGGTGAGACTGGACACGCTTATGCTGAAGCAATGGTAAAAAAAGTCAAAAGATGGAGCAATAGATAATGCGAGCTGATGGTGGCCGAGCGTGCGGCCTCGATGTAGGGATATAAGTCACTATTGAGTTCCAAAGTGCTAGACATGTGTCTTTTTGCTGTAGGACCCACGGGATGGGACTAGCACACTGTGGCATAACAGAGGAAGAAGGCCGATCAAAGGGTAGAATTAGGACTTCAGCCTAATTAATGTAGAATTAGGATTTCAGCCTAATCAAATCAGTTATCTAGGATAAGTGCAAACAATCTAAATAATCAAAGCAAACAGTTAAACAGTATTTTCTTCCAGCTTTACCTTTTCCTTTATTTCCTGTTATACTAGAACTGTTGTTAAGTCTATTATCTTTATCTTTCTTAAAAGCACGAGTAATTACTTCTACTCACCAAACTTTTAGTCTGACCCACTCCTCTATTTTCCCTTCTCCCCATAGGCTAGCAGAGGCAGGGACAGTAGGTTTCGGATTTTCTTGGAGGGTCAGCTATTGAGTTTTTCTTCATGTATTCTTATCCCTTTCAATTTTTATTTCATTTGGACTTGATGTACTGGTACTTTTGAGAGGGTCGTTTTATTTATGTACTCTAATATTATGACTGAGATGGTATTTTCCATGAGACATATGTATTTGGTATTTTGAGACATATTTTGGTTATGACTTGTTTTATGAATTTTTTAATTTTTAACGAGTTACTGTTTCCACTGTTTTATTTATTTGTCTTGTGAATCTTAGTCTTTGTAAAATTTTAGCTATGCCTACAATGCACCACATCTTTTAGTGTGTCCTTTTGGGCATACTAAAGGGTGTGGGGTGTTTTACTTGGTATTAGAGCCTAAGGTTACAGGATTCTTAAAAACTTGTTTTAAAAATAAAGTACTTTTTCGAAAGTAAACTATTTTTAAAAGTGGCATATTTTCAAACTAGAAGTATTTTTCAAAAAAAAAAACTCTTGTCATAGAAATAGTTTTTCAAGTATAAAAGAGACTTATTTTAAAATTTAGAATTAAGTTAATAAGCAAATATAGCAGAGATAACAGAAGAGACTTATTTTAAAGACTTACACTAAGTTAATAAGCAAATATAGCAAAGATAAAAGAAGAGGCTTATCTTAAAGACTTAGAATAAGTTAAAACGCAAATATAGTAGAGTTAACAGAAGAGGCTTATTTAAAAGACTTATAGTAAGTTAATAAGCAAAGATAGAAGTAGTACTCGTACCGACAACATTCCCCTTCAGTCAGGAATGGATGGTCTCATAATAGATTAGGTGGGGCTGGGGCACGCTTATGTTGAAGTAATGGTAAATAAGTGGTCAATAGATAGACGCTCAAATAAGGGGATTTGGGAAAGAGGCGCAACTGGATTTGTTTGTTAGGACTCATACCGACAGCATTTCCCTATCAGACTAGGACTGATGGTCTCACAACAGATCAGGTGAGGCTGGACACTCTTATGCTGAAGTAATGGTAAATAAGAGGACGAAAGATGGAGCAACAGATAATGCGAGTCGATGGTGGCCGAGCGTGCGGCCTTGATGCAGGGATATAAGTCGCTATTGAGTTCCAAAGCGCTGAACATGTATCCTTTTGCTGTGGGACCCATAGGATGGAATTAGCTCAAAGTGACACAATAGAGATAGAAGGCCGATCAAAGGTAGAACTAGGACTTCGACCGAATTAAAGTAGGATATGGATTTCAGCCTAATCAAAGCAGTTATCTAAGACAAGGGAAAATAATCAAAATAATCAAAGCAAACAGTTAAACAGTATTTTCTTCTAGATTTATCTTTTCCTTTATTTCCTATTATACTAGGACTGTTACTTCCACTCACCATACTTTTAGTCTGATCCAATTCTCTATTTTCCCCTTTCCCCCCATAGGCCAGCAGAGGCAGGGACAGTAGATTTCAGATTTTCTTGGACGTTCAACTGTGGAGTTTTTCTTCATATATTTTTCTCCTTGTCAATTTTTATTTCATTTGGACTTGATGTACTGGTACTTTTGAGAGGGATGGTTTTATTTATGTACTCTGATATTATGACAGAGATGGTATTTTGCATGAGTTATGAGTATCTTGTATTTTTTGGCATATTTTGGTTATGACTTATTCATGAAGTTTTTAATTTTTAACGAGTTACTGTTTCTGCTGTTATATTTATTTGTCTTTTGAATCTTAGTCTCTGTAAAGTTAACTATATCTACAATGCACCACATCTTTTAGCGTGCCTTTTGGGCATACTAAGGGGTGTGGGGTGTTTCACAATTCGTTTTTTAAAAGAAGATATAGCGGATATAAAGGAATTTAGCGGGAATAATGGGATATAGAGAAAACAGCGGGGCTTAAAGCGGAAAGGCTATATTGGGGGCTACATGGAAAAATCGTAGCGGTAGAAATCCGCTATGAGATATATCGGGGTTATAGGGGGTAATACCGGGGCATTAACTACACAGTATCATATATCAATCATATCAGAGTACATGAAACAAAATCATCAGTTGGACAGTTATAATAACATGTCCTCACAAATGCTGAATCATAAACAATCATGCGGCGGAATATTGATATATACGAGAATATGATCTGAAGACTTCCAGCTCGTATACCGAAGCTCCAATGCATCAGATCTGAACCTAAAAATATACTCGGTCTAACCCAAGCAATGAAAGGGGGAATGCCCGGATCAGTCTGGAAAACCAGCGTGAGAAAAATACATCTCTGCTAAATTTATACAATTACCAAAACATTTCTTTTCAAAACAAAATGTGCCTCGTAAGACCAACATCCAGAGATAAACACACATGGTTTGTACCTTGCGACAGTGAAAACACTTTATATCAAATCATGGTATATTATAATAGTGTATGTTTCACAAATAATATCAAATATCCGAAATTGTTACCTATATAGCATTTCGGACCTAATCATTTAAGGCTCTACAAAACAAAATGGAAGGCACGTATTGGAATTGGATTTCCAACATGATAGGAACTAGTGGAAAGATCAATCTATGTCCATGGCTACATCCAAGACTCAGACACTACCATACATCCATATATATGGTTAAAAAAAGGATACCCTATGTGAATAACATCCAAGGACTCAGACATCGTTGTATATCTACCATAAGTCCCAAAACATCTGGTCACCAATATAAATCTCAATCGAAAATATGCATACATCTAACCACATAGTATCCCATCGAAACTGGGGAGTGAGGCTTGCATGGTTACGATTACCTTTCTCATATCACATATCACATCTCTGAATGCCACATTGTCATTGTACGTCACATGAATGATTTCTAGATAAGCATAACTTCCAGAGCTTGTATGTCTTGGGAAAGGGTGTTAAGCTAAGAGAAGTTTCCCTCTTCGCCACCAACTGATATACATTTGTAGAAACCACTCAAATGTGATTTAGAATACAATGACAAACATCTGTACATGTCCATTTTAGGACTGAATGAAACTGAAGGCACTCTCCTACTACCACTAGTAGCGAGTAGTCCTTGCAATCCAAAGATTTCCATAATGAGGAGACCAATGCTATAAATATCTCTATAATGGGAGCGACTCAGAAAATGTCAACAAGCAGTCCTCACGCTATAAAGATCCCCAGTCTTCATAAATCATCATCAATAATATGCACTTCCGAACCATATATTGGTCTGGAGTGGTTTTCGGATAAATCTGATCCTGGTCTCTCCGTACAAATGTCTAAAAGTGTCTCTTAACCTCGTACCAAAACCAAGTCTCATAGACTTAACACGGCTCCAACTTTCAACCTGCTATCCTTGAGCCAAAAAGGAAGCTTGGTAAACGGGGGTACAAAAGTATCTCCGCACTACATGAATCATCTCTCTCAACACAAACGATAATCGAGCCTACATAGCTGGCGTCGTGCTAAGTGCATGATTAAACAGTTCCCACATCAATTCAAGGAACTGAAACATTGCCAATAGGCATAATCTAGTACTAAAGCAATTATTAGTGCCTTTTTATAATTCCTTATAAATCAAATCACTTCCCAAATATACATACGCCAAAATATCGTTAAAAAGGTATATACTCAAAACCATCTCAAATATTCAATAAATTGGGAAACATTTCCATATACTAGATATATATATTCAAAACTACTCAAATATTAGATAATTGAAAAACATTTCCATATACTTATCTCAACGGAATAAGCATATTCACAAATCATTCTATTTTCAACACTTATAAAATAACATCATATACTTAAATCAAAGATAAATATATTTACAACCTTTTAGGAAAGCTACAACATCTTCAAAAATATTTAAACTTCATTTTGAAAATATCATTTCAAAACTAAAATATTATTCATTTCAAAACATGAAAATACTTACTTTATAGAAACCATACTTACTTATCAAAATAAATCATTTACATTTACAAACAATGTTTATAACTTTCAATTCTCCAAAGTCCATGTATAAAACCATTTCTAAATAACAATTTGCAAACCCATTATTTTACAAATTATTCGGTTATAAATCCATTTATTTAAATATTTGCAAAACTTCTTTTATATAAAATCCTTTTGTTTACAAAGTTTCATTTATAAATCTATTCTTTTAAAATCTCATTATTTACCAAAATCTGTTTATAAAACCATTTACAAGTTTATTGAAGTTAAATCCATTTATAAAACTATCCTTAAAATAAAATATTAATAGCAAATCCAATTTATAAATTACTTATAAACCATTTCTATACACATCCCCTTTATAAATCCATAATATAAAACGGTTTACATATTGATTTCAAATCCATTTCTAATACTTATAAAATTCTATTTATAAATCCATTAATTATTCACAAAACGTTACTTATGAATCTTATATATAAAAACTATTCAAAAACTTGATTTGGAAACATTAATGAAACTGTATGTTTAAAATAACAAAATCCATACTTTTATTTTTAATTTAAAATATACTCCTTTTCACAATTCAAAAATAATTATAAACAAAAATACTTTGAAATCACTTTTAAACCAAAAATCACTTTGAAATCACTTTTTAAGAATTTCAAAAATGCTGAAAACATGGCCCAATGCTACTTAAGCACCAAATGAGGGGATAAACATCCAATTCACAAACATGGAATCCAAATATATCATATATCACATATATATGAAAAATTATCAACAATAATGAGGAATCCAGTTGAATCCCTCCAATCTGTTACCGTGCATCACAAATCATATGTTACGACATATAAAAAAATATGCGTAAATAAATAATCAACAATGGTAAGGAATCCAGTTGGATCCCTCCAACATGTAACCTACATCAAATACAGCATATGAGAAAAATGTACAATGTCTACTTCGAGGCAGATGCACGTACAAAGTGTCATCCGCTCATATATGGGAATGTATAGTGTCTCATCCACTAAAACATGTGGGAAGAAATCCAACCAACAAACACACTCACACACACACACACACACACACACACACATAATATACATCCAAACAGTCATCAAAAAACATAATAAAAATATTCCCACTTATATAAAATATAAGCGGACTAGAGAGTGTGAGTTTTACTTACATTGGTTGCATTCGTCATTGTAGCATTTTATTTCGATTAAAAACGAACCGGATTTCGAATTTAACCAAAATTTCTACATGTTCCAAATCAGTCCAATCCAATTCCTATGCGTAATGCTCGACAATATGAATCCAACACCGCTTGTTTCACTCGAATCGGACCTCGTATGAACAAGTTATGCTAATTATAAGATTACAAGATTTTAAAATAAAATTAACGACGTCATTAACTAAATTAATTAACGTAATTAATTTACTTAATCCATCTCCCCTTTGTTTGCATACTAGGTATCACCGAACCCATATACACATATCTTCCCTTGATCGTTGCTCCACCCACGAGCAGCCGGAGGACGATCCAACCCCTCCAATTGACACACAACACTCTATTCTACCAGCTAGCTAAGTGTGTTCCCCCTAGCCTCGCCAATGCCATGGAATCGAGCCTGAACAGCATGCCAAACGCGGCTAATTTCTAGCCTCCACGTCGCGAATTAGCATGATCTGACGTTGGATTCCTAGAGCTCATGTCCTCAACTTTTTTCTAGTTATGGTCGAAGCCTAACCGTGGATGGATTGAGAGAAAATGAAAGGGAAGAAGATGAGTTTTTGGCCATTGGTTTTAAAATGGCGGCTGTTCCATGTAACCTTACGGTTTGTGAAAATTGGGAAAAATGAGGCACTTTTACAGAAAACTCTTGCGCACTATTCATCCGAAAATATTTCAAACTCCAAAAGAAGTGTGTCGCATGGCGTTCCTAATGTTTTACCCATATTCTGAAAATAATAGAATATATCTTAGAGGCCAATTCCATCATATACAGAAGATAGTTTTTCAAAATCGAATTATTTTAATTAAAATTACTTAAATAAATTTCTATGCGTTTCAGCTTCGCATGGTCAAACGATAAGTCCAACCGACACAAAATTCGATAGCATGCTATAATTCACTATCACGGATCTAATGAAACAGATTTCGTCAAATTCTGGGACGGTGTCTCGAATGGCTATTTTTACTTGTCTAATTATTAAAATTTCAAATTTCTATAAATTAAATTTTTATTTAACTTTAAAAGTTTACTAACTTTATTCTAACTCAAATGGAATTTAAATCAACTTCCTAATTCATTTTCATTCTTATTAAATTCCAGATTCAATTATTTAATTGATTTAACATACATAATTCACTTTTCAATATTTAAAATCAATTAAATATTCTAAGTTTGAACGACTGAAAAACCGGGTCGTTATATACTTCCTCCCTTAAAAGAATTTTGTCCCTGAAATTACTAAGTAGGAAAAATGCTACAACTCCATTAATTTTTCAAAACAATTTAGTTGAAATAGATTACCAATTTCTCTTAAGTGTTTAACTTTTCCAAAATCAGTTAGTTACAACTTTTATAAAAGCTTTTCTAAGTCCCTAAATTCATTTATAGTTGTTAACCAATACCATTCCATAAATCAACTAACATCATTTAAAAACCAGCACATCTCATTTCAAGTTATAACTCAAAAATCAAATTTTTGTTATCAAAAATTTCCCAAATTTCCCAAAAAATTTCTAACGCCTTAAATTACGAAAAATTTCGCCAGCGTCTCCTTTATGCGGTTCAATCATAGTAGGATTACAACATATATATATATATATATATATATATACCATAAATATACATCTCATCTTCGAGGATAAGGCATCCTGTAGGAAAAAAAATATAAAATTACGATATGTAATTCGAGATATGTACCTTTCATTATATTAGCGAGCATATGTAACTAATATAGCGTGAAAGCGAGCTCTAAATGCAAAGCAAATGTCATCCGCACCTACTAAACACTCAACAACCAAATGAGAAACATGTAAAGAGCATATAATATCGATGTATAACGTATATTGTACAATAATCATATGAAAATGAAACACGTACGACATAAGCAATCATCAAACAACTAACATTCAACAAATCTATTCGTAACCATTAATTTGCATTTTACAATGTCAATAGTTTAATTCACTTCCATTTCTTATTACCATTTAATTGATTTGCATTCAATTATATTGATCACTTCAATTTGTTTACTAATATCCAATTAGTTTACATTCTACAAATTTACATTCATTCAGATTCATTTATTAACATTCATTTGTTAACATATACTTACTTTTAATTTTTTAACATTCATTTAAATTTTGTTAACTTTACTTCCATTTCATGTTTAACAACATTTTAATATTCACTTAGTATAATTCTTTTAATACTAATAACACATAACAACTACTTTATTTCATTACTAAATTTGCTTGAGTTTGCTTAAACATTTTATACAACATTTATGTTTATTTTCACTTCCTTATTTAAGTTTATTTCGAATTTTATCAAACAATATTTCAACCTATATCAAATTCATTTATATACCTAGGTTGAGTTTCATTTATTAACTCAAGTTCATATTTATTCAAATTATTTTACTTAGCTCAATCAATTCATTTTATTTAACTTAAGTTAATCTTCATTTATTTAAACTTCTAGTGAAATTCTAATACAAAATCATTCCATTAAACTTATCTTAAGCTTATCCACATTTTATAATTCTAACTTGTTATATAATCACATACAAATTATGTTTATACACATTTTAGTTACTTGGTTATTAGCTTATTCCAATTAACCTCTTTTCTTATGTTAATTTTAATTTCATAGCTTAATTTCAAGTTTACATTTCTTATCTATTCAATTTTCCAAATTATAAGTTCAAAACATAATTTATTTATTTCACAAAACATTTAGATAACAATTTTAGAATTCAAACACCCGTTTATTTCAAACCATTTCAAAATCATATATATACACATACAATTCTTTTGTATATTCAAATCACATTTTAAATTTTCAAATCAAAACTTGTTCTAACAAAAAAATTTCCAATAGCAAATCACTAATGGTAGCAATCCGTTACTTAAAAACTCAAATATGAATACTGATGATGCCGCGATCATCCTCAGAATTATTTTCCAGCGACTGAAGTGAGTTCAGTGCTTTTGATCTCTTTTAAATTATCTTAAAAATCATTTCTAATCAAAATACTTCTACATAATAATATAATATCTTTAAACTTTTGCAAAACAGTTGTCAAAAACAACGAGATTTAAATTCTCAAATTCTTAGTTTAAATCCATTTTTATTTATAACTCATATTTATAAATATACTTATGTAGTTTCATTTCTTATATATAAGATTATTTAACAATTGTAAATCATTTTAATTATAATTCCATACTTTATAATTCACTTGCTTATATAATTTATTCCTTTACAATTGTTGTTTTTATTTAGATTACTCAAACACTTTTATTAACTTATATATATTTACATTTTCAAACAACCAAACAACCCATATATATACACTATAATAATTTCTGAAAAATTTGTTCCTTTATATATAAAATATAATAGAGGTAAAACTATTTCATTTACCCAATTTTAAAACAATACTATGTCAATACACCTTGCCCAAGTGTTTAGAAACTCCTATCGATAATGTGGCATTCCACATACCAACCAGAATTCATAAGTCACTCAATAGATACATCAACACAATATAAAACTTTTTTAAATCACTAGCAAATATGCGCTTATATATATAATACACTTAAACTCAATCTAGGGTGCTACTGGCCCCATCTATACTGAGTACACATCAAAGCCTAGGAGTATACTAAACCAAAGGTCTTATACCACGTGTGACGACCCACACCTGACGCCCTCTGAATCCGACACTAAACCACACATGTCTGACCAAAAGTGCACCTGTTGCAAATAATCATGAGAAAGAAATAAGAGAGTAGAAGAGAATAAAAGAAAGAGAGAAGAAGAAAACCAAACGGAACAATAACAACATAGAATCTCACATCGCAGCGGAATAACATATAATGTAATATCAATGATCTTTACAAAAAGAGAAACTGTAATATCGTACACCAATCATATCAGAGCACATGAAACAAAATCATCAGCTGGACAGTTATAACAACTCGTCCTCACAAATGCTGAATTATAAACAATCATGCAGCGGAACAAAGACATATACGAGAATACGATCTGAAGACTTCTAGCTCATCTGCTGAAGCTCCAATGCATCAAATCTGAACCTAAAAATATACTCGGTCTAACCCGAGCATTGTAAAGAGGAACGTCCGGATAAGTCTGGTAAACCAGCGTGATAAAAACACATCTCTACTGAATTTATAAAATTACCAAAACATTTCTTTTCAAAACAAAAGGTATCTCGTAAGACCAATGTCCACAAATAACACAGACGGCATTTTACCGTACGATAACCAAAACACTTTATATCAAATCATGCTATATTATAATAGTTTCTATTTCACAAATAATAACAAATATCAGAAATGGTTATCCATACAACATTTCGGACCTAATCATTTAAGGCTCTACAAAACCAAATGAAAGGCACGTATTGGAATTGGATTTTCAACATGATAGAGAGCTAGTGGAAAGATCAATATACGTCCACGACTAACATCCAAGACTCGGACGCCGCTATACATCCACATATATGAAAAAAAGGATACTCTCTGCGAATAACATCCAAGGACTCAGACATCGTTGTATCTCTGCCATAAGGCCCAAAACATCTGGTCACCAATATAGACCTCAATCGAAAATATGCATACACCTGACCACATAGTATCCCATCGAAACCGAGAAGTAAGGCTTGTGAGGTTACGATTACCTTTCTCATATCACATATCACATCTTTGAATGCCACATTGTCATTCCACATCACATGAACCACTTCTAGAAAAGCATTACTTCCTGAGCTCGTATGTCTTGGGAAAGGGAGTTAAGTTAAGAGAAGTTGCCCTCTCCGCCACCGACTTATATACATTTATAGAAACCATTCAAATGTGATTTAGAATACAATGTCAGACAAACATCTTTACAAGTTCGTTCTAGGAATGAAAGAAACCGAAGGCACTCTCCTACTACCACTAGTAGCGTATTCCTTGTAATCCGAAGATTTCCACAACGAAGAGGCCACTGCTATAAATATCTTTATGATGGAAGCGACCCAGAAAATGTCAACAAGCGGTCCTTATGCTATAAAGATCCTCGGTCTTCATAAATCATCATTAATAATCTGCACTTCCGTAAGCAGACATTGGTCCGGAGTGGTTTTTTCGAATAAATCCGACCCCGGTCTCTCCGTACCAATATCGAAAAGTGGTTCTTAACCTCATATAGCCAAGTCTCGTAGACTTATCACTGTTCCTACTTTCAACTTACTATACTTCGGCCAAGAAGGAAGCTCCGTAAATGGAAGTACAAAAGTATCTCTGCGCTACACGAATCATCTCTCTCAACACAAACGATAATCAAGCCTACATAGTTGGCTCTGTGCTAAGTGCATAATTAAACAGTTCTCACATCAAATCAAGGAACTGAAACTTTGCCAATAGGCATAATGTAGTACTAAAGCAATTATTAGGCCGTTCTTATTATTCCTTATAAATTAAATCACTTCCCAAATATATATACTCCAAAATATCTTGTGATATCCCAGGAAATTTTGGCAATATCAATTTAATAATCTGTATTTAAAATTAAATTAATTTGATAAATCCTGTTAATAAAAGTTTGATTTGATTTAATAATCCAATTAAATAAATGTTTAATTGGTGAATTTTATCTTTTAAAAGCTAATAAATTGCTTTCTATTTATAATGTGTGTGTGTATATATATATTTATATATTATAGATAGATAAGTTTTGATTGTAGATTAATAAACAAATAAAATCTTATTTTAAAATTCTAATAATTCATTTTGATAATTTGGAAATTATTATTTAATAAATAACTATTCAAAACTATTCAGTAAATAACTATTTGGTTTTAAGATACTTAAAGAAATTGTTTTAAATTGTTTAAATATATTTTAAGTATAGTTTAAATTTTAATAAGATAAACAAAAGTTTATTTTATTTCTTTTTGAATATAGCTTAATAAATATAGTTTGGAATTTTATATGAAAATTTAAAATACCATTTATATATTAAACATTAATTCATTTAATTAAGATAAATAGGATAAGTAATTTATAATTTCTTTTATAAATTATTTAAATTAGTAAATATGTTATTTTCAAATAAAAATAAATGTATAAATATAGATAGATCTTAAATGACAATATTATTATAGTTAAATTATGTATGTTAATATAAATTAGTTTTAAATGGAATTTTTAAATGTATGAATAGGATTTGAATTTGAATTTATTTTGAAATTCAAATGAATAAACATATCTAAATTTTATAAGTAAGCTTTCATTTTTATATAAATTGTTTTATTTCATTAAAAAGAAATACATATACATTTACATGAAAATATTTCATATATATAAGCATTTAATAAATAAATAAAGAGGATTTCATTTACCTTTAAATTAAATAAAAATAAATTAAATTACTTAAGACACATGTTATTATCTTAGGTGATTTAATGACAAGTGTACTTAGGATAAGTGATTAATGTAACAAGTGTTATTTCTTTTTTACAAGTGTCTTTTATTTTTAATTTTCTTTTAATTTTTAAATAAACCCATTTCACTTATAAAAGCATATTTTCTTCAATCCTCTTCTTTTCTAATCTTTAATTTTTTTTTTCAAAGATAAATAGATTTGTTTTCAGCTGAATCAAATCTGAAACAACTTTGTATTCCAAACACTCAAAAGTAAAATCATGTTAAAAACTGAAATGCCTCCTCAAATCAATATCCTATAATTCTTTTTCAAAACCAAACGTGAAATTTGTAATGCAAAATCAAAGCAAAATGAAAATCTGCATGCATCTTTCAATCTGGGTTTGTCTTCAACAAATTTCATTTGCATACAACTACAAGTTTAAATCTGAGGCAAGTTCAAATTTAAATCAATCTGCAAATCAAGTTTGAGCTATATAAATCTAGGAATCAAGCATGCAAGGCCTGTAACAAGATTTCAAACCAACCTGCAAAACATCTTTAACCTGCAATTTCAGCAACCTAAGATCTAAAACAAGTTCAAGTTTCTTTAACCTGAATGCAAGATTAAAGCAACAGCAAACACTCAAGATTAAAATCTGCAACTCAGTTTATCATCAGGAAGTAAAAAATTTCAAATAGTTTTTCAAAAATATAGGCTCTGTCCTCATTTTCCCAGGTGAGTAAAACTTTCTATTTTAAAATTTAAGTAAAAATTTGTTGCTTAAATAAGTATGCTTATGTATGTTTATCTGGTTGTATGTGAATTAGTATGCTTGTGTATATGATCTTGAATGCATTGCTGTATATATGCATATTAATGTTAGAATGTATATGCTGTGCAACTGTTCTTTCCTGTGCTTAATTCCAGAAGTAAGGATTTTAATAAAAATCCATTTTCTCTTAAACAAGTTATGTTAGGATTTAGACCTTAAATAGAAAAAAAAGTTTTGTTTCATCATAGATTAAGGTTTAAAATTTATTTAGATTAAATTAAATTTGAAATTTTCCCTGGAAATAAGATTAACAGGAAACTTGAGTCTTTGAACAAAATTCAAACATGTCAATTTTGTAATTCAGGAATCTGAATCAAATGCTAAAACTTAAATTTGATTTTTGAAATAATAACTACAATTTTTAGCATTGGGTTTTGAGAGCTTTACTGTTTTTACTGGAAATTGGGAATGGAGGAAAATCAGATGATGGATTAGTGGTTAGTGATGATATAAAAAATGGTGGTGGTGGTGGAAATTCACCGTGGTGAAGTGATGGCTCAAATTGATTTCTTAAACCTAGTTTTGGGGTAGAGTAGAAATTTGATCCGCATGAAGGCTACAGGTGACCGAGTGCTACTATTTTTGGGGTGATGGCTGCTTGGATGTCGAAGAAGAGTTGGACGGCGTTGCAATGCCTCCGATGGCTGGAGGAGGGGGAGTGAGTGTTTCCCAGGTTTTGGAATTTTGAGGTTATAGTTTTCCAGTACATTTCAGGTTTTGGGATTGGGGGAAACTCAAATTTGATCTCTTGATGTTTGTGGGGTTTTGGATGATCGTTGATGATCTTTGGGCAAGCGTCGACTTGTTTGTTGCCTGGGTGGTGGCCGGAGGTGGCCAGGACCACCGTGCATATGCACGGTGCAGAGGAGTGTATCAGGTGATTGTTTGGGTTTGCAGTCTTTTTGTGCTCGGGTAATACTCGAGTAATTCGAGTTTTTGCTCGAAGATTTTTTAGGGTTTACTCGAAGCTAAAATAAGGGGGGCTCGGGTATTTCTGTAGATTACAGGTTTCAAGAAAACCTGTATATCTTCCAATTCAAAATTTGATTTAAATCTGAAGCAAGATTTTAAACAGAATTTAAAATCTAAATTTAAAGCATGAATTTCGAACTAAGTTTGAATCCAGGTTTGAAAATTTAATTTAAACTATTTAAATTAAAATGTTTAACAACTTTAAAGGAGTTTAAATAAATTGAATTTAAAGATAAGGTTTTAAAAACTGGAGTAGAAGATTTAAATATAAGTTTTAAATGTGGAAATCAAATCCAATTTGAATCATGTTTTGAAAATAAAAGAAATTTTTAAAATTTTGAAATGTTTAAATAGCTTTTGATGTTGAATCATATTTTAAATATGATTTGTATCTTAAATAAATATGGTTTTAAATTCCTTTTATAAAATGAGAAATTATTTAGCATAAGTTTTAAAAAGGTTTTAGAATGTTTTTAAACTTTGATAAAGTTAAGTTTGGTTTTCATTTTAAATTTAAATTCTAAAATGAAATTTGGAAACAAAATTTTAAAGTAAGTTGTTTTAAATATTACTTTGTTTATGATAATGAAATAATTAATAAGAAATGTTTTAATTATAATAAATCAAAGATTTAATGATTTGGTTTATTTAATTAATAAGGTACTTAGATGGATAATTAATTTATTTATTTAATTAATTAAGTAAGGATTTTGAAATTAATCAATTAAGGTTGAAGTTAATTAATTAAAATTAATTAATTTGGGAATAGGATCATTAATTAATTTAGTTATGATTTTAATTAATGATTAGAAATTAATCAAGAGGTTAAGATTAATTAAGTTAAAAACTTAATTAATTAAATAATTAGTAATTAATTAAATGATTTTTAAAGATTAATAAATTTGTGATTAATAATGATTAATTTAAATTAATTACTTAAGTAAGGCAATTAAGGAAATTTTTGCTAAGTTAATGAAGGTCATTAACTTGAGATTATTTATTAATTAATTTAAGTGATTAATTTTGATAATTAATTAGATTAATTAAATTTGATAATCATTATAGAATTTGGTTAAGCATGATTACTTTGTAAAGGTAATTAAAGATATTAATTACTCATTGTAATTAATTAATTTATTTGATTAGTTTAAATTAATTAAGTTTAATTAATTTAGAATAATCATTGATGGGTTGATAAGTGATTAATGGAGAATAATTACTTAGAAAAGTAATTAAGATGAGAAATTACCGAATGTAACTTATTGAAGTATGAAAGAGTTGGGGTTATTTGTTTGTGTAATTATTATGGAGGATAATTTCTTGTGAGAAGTAATTAATAATTAATTACTTGGTGTAATTAATTTAAGCAATTATTGATTAAGTCATTTGAGAAATAATTAAGTAATTTGTTAAGGGTAATTAATTACTAATAAAATTTATCAAGGATGATTAATAAATATAATTAGTTATTAAATATAATTAATGTAGGGGTAATTAATTTACTCAATGCAGTAATTAAGAATAATTAATTACTAAAGATAGTTAATCAAAGGTGATTAATAATTTAGGGTTAATTACTTAACAAAGTTAATTTATTTAAATGTAATTAGGAATCATTAATTAATATAATTAATGATGTGATTAAGATTAATTAATTAAGATTAATTAATTAATGATAAGTGATTAAAGTAATTAATTAATGTAATTAATTAAGGATTAATGTAATTAATTATAATTAATTAATTAATTAATGAAGTAATTAGAGGTTAATTACTTTATTGGATTAAGAATAATTAATTTGTGAAATTAATTACTTGAATGTAATTAAAGGATGATTAATCAAGGGTGATTAATCAAGAATGATTAATTAGTGGTTAATTAATTAGTTGATTGGTTTATAATCAATAGTTATAATAGCAGGATTTATAGATTGAGGTAATTAATTTAATTTACTTTAAATTAATTAGAGATGATGTAATTGATTCATTTTAAATTAATTATATGGTGTGATTATTAAATCCTTGTTTATATATGGATGATATAAATTTCCTTAAATGGTTTGAATCTCAAGTATGAGATTAGTATGATGTGTGATATGGATGTATTGATTGCATTGTGATGATGATTTGGATTATCTTCTGATAACGATAATTTGGATTATCTGTGGAGATGATTATATATTGTGATGATGTGAATTATCTATCTGTGTGTATATAGATAGTTTAAATTGAATTGTTTTAAACTTAAAACAACTTGGACCTAAAAGATGGCCTTTTGGATTCGATGAGACTGGGATCGGGTTTCTATATTTGGATATCTGAAAACCACATCGATCCAAATTAACGATAGGTCGTGAATCTCAAGTGAAGATGAAGATTCAGTATGCAAGGCTTATCGTCGTTAACTCTGAGGGTGATTCCAAGTGTAA
Organism: Allium cepa; assembly: GCA_030765085.1. Taxonomy (NCBI): domain Eukaryota; kingdom Viridiplantae; phylum Streptophyta; class Magnoliopsida; order Asparagales; family Amaryllidaceae; genus Allium; species Allium cepa. The sequence continues at coordinate 502,187,894 of CM060944.1, read as the reverse complement.
CGAGATAATGCCTTCGGTTTCGTTCGAACCCGGAACGAACTTGTGTGGATTGAAATCTTTCAGAACATCGTCAGGTGGACGATGAGCATTCTAAGAGATGTGTTCTCTAAAGGTAATCGTAGCCTCAAGCCTCATCAACCGGGAATAGCTAAAACAGGGGAGGTGCAGCAAGGCTAGGTGGGTCATGCCCATTTCAGGACAAGATTTTCCTCTGTCTAGAGGTCCCTTTTTATTCGGCTGTGTGGGCGGTTGATTCGCGACAACTGCCGGGGTTGTTTTGTTCGGGACTGTCCAGTAAGGGATGGTTCCGGCCTTGTGTTGTAGGGGAGCAGGCGTACTCCTCGGTACAGTGATCTAGGCCACATACTGTGACGGGCGGTACCCCAGTAGCCCTGCCATTGTATGGAATCCAATAAGTGTCGTACGTATTAGTTGTGCCCAACTATGTTGGAACGTGAGATGTAAGCATTCCAGCTATTTCTGTGTTTTACTTGAAAACCCTAGACACTATTATAATATCACCGGATTTCCTATCAAATGTTTTGGTTAGTGTAAGGTAAAAAAATTTCCATGTTTATGTGTGGGAAGTCTTACGTGATACCTTTCTTTTAAAAGGTTTTTGAAAGTTAAGTAACTTTAACCTGTTACTCACACCAGACCCATGTCTGACCCAGAGTTTATCTTTGTTTTCTTAAACTCTTGGGTACTCAAATTTTTACGAGTAGCCAAGGGATTCAGGTTAGCTTTGACGAATTATGGAGGAGCAAATGGAGCAGGAGGCTTCTGCGTTGTAGTTATCTAGTTTTCCGCTTTGTTGGTATCTCTGAGTCGTTGTTTGAGTTGTTTTGTACTATGTTGTAATAACTAGACAGGTGTTTATAACTGTCTAGTGTGTGTTGTATAATCTGTGTAACTCTGATAGTTGTTGTATATCTATGTAATACTTTTGTTATTAATATAATTTATTCGTTCCGCTGTTGAGATTCTGATGTTGTTTCTTCTTTCTTCTCTTTCTTTCTCTTTCTATCCCTTTCTTTCTTAATTCATGATACGTCTTTCTGTTTAGTGGAAGACGGGTCATGACAGTTGGTATCAGAGCATTAGGTTGAGTGAATACCTAGGCTCTGGAGTGATGTCTATCTTGAGAGAGCGTATTTGTAATTATATATATATATATATATATATATATTATTTCTACCTATTTGTTGGATTACCTGTTCGGGTTTTCCAATATAAGTTATAAAGGTAGATAAGGTAGTGGTGTGTAACACGACTACTACCATTAGTTGGAGTTTGAATATTTGAGGTTGAAAGTGTATATGTCGAGACTGTAGACCTAATACCGTCTTGAGTGAGTTTTGTAGTGGTGTAAGGATTTCATCAATCTCTAAAGGTAACCTGTTAAGGTTCGGAATCTATCTTTGAAGATGGATGAGTTAAGTTTGGATCTGTCGATTTAGCAGAAGTGTGTGATGGTATTTTGATACCTCAGGAAGTAGTAGCTGCTTGATGAGATGCGGTGAATATGGATGTTTCCGAAGAAGTTTTCTTCAGAACAAATTTTAGGAAGTGTGTCTACTTCGGTGATGTGGCTGGGTCCAGCTGGTTGTTTGTGTTTGGCTTTGAGGTCCGATTTTCTCGAAGAACTTTGGGTTAAGAAGTCTTTGGCATCAATGTCAGCAGTTCAGCTCGGAGTGTTCTGTGTCGACAGGAAATTTTCTGGCTTAGCAATTTCTGAAGGTGGAGTGGCTAATTAAGAGTAAGTTGTTCTATTTGGTAAAGAGAGAACAGTTTTCTTTGGGATTGATCTATGTTGATCGCAAAAGTGACTTGCGATTGTTTGAGTGTTCTCTTGTGTTATCTGAGATTTTTTTGGATATCTTCTGAGGAGTCAGAGGTTTGTCTGTATCTGGAGATTGAGTTTTCTTATCGACCAGATTCCAGGAGTGCTACCGGTGGAGCAGCTAGTAGAAGGAGGATTTCTCGAGATAGAGTTTCGTGAAGCGGCTCAGGATTGGTGGAACTTCTGAGTTTTCTTTTATGGATCTGTTGAATCATATTCTGGGATATGTTGTCCAGTTTGTGCTCATGTTCTTCATCAGCATTTTTCTTCTATTCCAGATCAGAGTTGTGCAGCGGAAGCAGTTTGGAAGTGTTTCTATAGAAGAAGTGAGTTTGTTCTTATGAGGTTTGAAGAGTAGAGTTGTGTATTTGGTTTTGGATTGATCTTGAGGAGATCGTTGTGTTGGATTGTTTTTGGTCCAGCTTGTTTCTTTTTGGGGCATCAGCAAAGGTTGAGCTGATCATGAAGGTTGTAGGCAGCCAGGATCATTAGAAGATTTTGGTGGATTAGAGATGAAGGAATTAGGATTCCGGAGTCGGGGTTTTGTTTTGGATCTCTTCTGTGTTTTGGTTGGATTGGTGTTTAGTTTTCAAGAGTTGAATTGCCAGTTTGGATAATTGGATTTAATGAGTTTCACGTATCTCTGAGGGAGTACATGTATGAGTTATTTCGGGTGGTGGGACCAGCTGTTCAGGAGGTTCGGTGGTTGAGTCAGACTCGTCTGTAGTCTGATATCCTGTCTAGTTTTGTAAATCTAGATGAGAAGGAGCTCTGTAGCTTCGTAGTTTAGATAATTGGGATTTTGTAGAGCGAGTATCCCGGTATATATATAAATGGGGAAACTCGAGAAGATTTTTATCCATAATTTTGTCTGGATAATTAAATTTGTTTGATTAGATAAATTGGTTACTTTGGTTGTTAGCATATGATTGATATGTGCTTGTGTTTAAATTAAAATCTTAAATGAGATTATTAAATTACCTTTGCTTTTAAATTTTGGGGATGAAATTCTTTTAAGGGGGGAATGTGATATCCCAGAAATTTTGGCAATATCAATTTAATAATCTATATTTAAAATTAAATTGATTTGATAAATCCTGTTAATAAAAATTTGATTTGATTTAATGATCCAACTAAATAAATGTTTAATTGGTGAATTTTATCTTTTAAAAGCTAATAAATTGCTTTCTATTTATAATGTATGTGTATATATATATATATATATATTATAGATAGATAAGTTTTGATTGTAGATTAATAAACAAATAAAATCTTATTTTAAAATTCTAATAATTCATTTTTATAATTTGGAAATTATTATTTAATAAATAACTATTCAAAACTATTCAATAAATAACTATTTGGTTTTAAGATACTTAAAGAAATTGTTTTAAATTGTTTAAATATATTTTAAGTATAGTTTAAATTTTAATAAGATAAACAAAAGTTTATTTTATTTCTTTTTGAATATAGCTTAATAAGTATAGTTTGGAATTTTATATGAAAATTTAATATACCATTTATATATTAAACATTAATTCATTTAATTAAGATAAATAGGATAAGCAATTTATAATTTCTTTTATGAATTATTTAAATTAATAAATATGTTATTTTCAAATAAAAATAAATGTATAAATATAAATAGATCTTAAAAGACAATATTATTATTATTAAATTATGTATGTTAATATAAATTAGTTTTAAATGGAATTTTTAAATGTATGAATGGAATTTGAATTTGAATTTATTTTGAAATTCAAATGAATAAACATATCTAAATTTTATAAGTAAGCTTTCATTTTTATATAAATTGTTTTATTTCATTAAAAAGAAATACATATACATTTACATGAAAATATTTCATATATATAAGCATTTAATAAATAAATAAAGACGATTTCATTTACCTTTAAATTAAATAAAAATAAATTAAATTACTTAAGACACATGTTATTATCTTAGGTGATTTAATGACAAGTGTACTTAGGATAAGTGATTGATGTAACAAGTGTTATTTCTTTTTTACAAGTGTCTTTTATTTTTAATTTTCTTTTAATTTTTAAATAAACCCATTTCACTTATAAAAGCATATTTTCTTCAATCCTCTTCTTTTCTAATCTTCAATTTTTTTTTTCAAAGATAAATAGATTTGTTTTCAGCTGAATCAAATCTGAAACAAATTTGTATTCCAAACACTCAAAAGTAAAATCATGTTAAAAACTGAAATGCCTCCTCAAATCAATATCCTATAATTCTTTTTCGAAACCAAACGTGAAATTTGTAATGCAAAATCAAAGCAAAATGAAAATCTGCATGCATCTTTCAATCTGGGTTTGTCTTCAACAAATTTCATTTGCATACAACTACAAGTTTAAATCTGAGGCAAGTTCAAATTTAAATCAATCTGCAAATCAAGTTTGAGCTATATAAATCTAGGAATCAAGCATGCAAGGCCTGTAACAAGATTTCAAACCAACCTGCAAAACATCTTTAACCTGCAATTTCAGCAACCTAAGATCTAAAACAAGTTCAAGTTTCTTTAACCTGAATGCAAGATTAAAGCAACAGCAAACACTCAAGATTAAAATCTGCAACTCAGTTTATCATCAGGAAGTAAAAAATTTCAAATAGTTTTTCAAAAATATAGGCTCTGTCCTCATTTTCCCAGGTGAGTAAAACTTTCTATTTTAAAATTTAAGTAAAAATTTGTTGCTTAAATAAGTATGCTTATGTATGTTTATCTGGTTGTATGTGAATTAGTATGCTTGTGTATATGATCTTGAATGCATTGCTGTATATATGCATATTAATGTTAGAATGTATATGCTGTGCAACTGTTCTTTCCTGTGCTTAATTCCAGAAGTAAGGATTTTAATAAAAATCCATTTTCTCTTAAACAAGTTATGTTAGGATTTAGACCTTAAATAGAAAAAAAAGTTTTGCTTCATCATAGATTAAGGTTTAAAATTTATTTAGATTAAATTAAATTTGAAATTTTCCCTGGAAATAAGATTAACAGGAAATTTAAGTCTTTGAACAAAATTCAAACATGTCAATTTTGTAATTCAAGAATCTGAATCAAATGCTAAAACTTAAATTTGATTTTTGAAATAATAATTACAACTTTTAGTATTGGGTTTTGAGAGCTTTACTGTTTTTACTGGAAATTGGGAATGGAGGAAAATCAGATGATCTCGGGGTTCTGGAAGGATGGTTTTTCTTCTGGTGATGGATTAGTGGTTAGTGATGATATAAAAAATGGTGGTGGTGGTGGAAATTCACCGTGGTGAAGTGATGGTTCAAATTGATTTCTTAAACCTAGTTTTGGGGTAGAGTAGAAATTTGATCCGCATAAAGGCTACAGGTGACCGAGTGCTACTATTTTTGGGGTGATGGCTGCTTGGATGTCAAAGAAGAGTTGGATGGCGTTGCAATGCCTCCGTTGGCCGGAGGAGGGGGTGTGAGGGTTTTCCAGGTTTTCGAATTTTGAGGTGATAGTGTTCCAGTACATTTCAGGTTTTGGGATTGGGGGAAACTCAAATTTGATCTCTTGATGTTTGTGGGGTTTTGGATGATCATTGATGATCTTTGGGCAAGCGTCGACTTGTTTGTTGCCTGGGTGGTGGCCGGAGGTGGCCAGGACCACCGTGCATATGCACGGTGCAGAGGAATGTATCAGGTGATTATTTGGGTTTGCAGTCTTTTTATGCTCGGGTAATACTCGGGTAATTCGAGTTTTTGCTCGAAGATTGTTTAGGGTTTACTCGAAGCTAAAATAAGGGGGACTTGGGTATTTCTGTGGAGTACAGGTTTCAGGAAAACCTGTATATCTTCCAATTCAAAATTTGATTTAAATCTAAAGCAAGATTTTAAACAGAATTTGAAATCTAAATTTAAAGTATGAATTTCAAACTAAGTTTGAATCCAAGTTTGAAAATTTAATTTAAACTATTTAAATTAAAATGCTTAACAACTTTAAAGGAGTTTAAATAAATTGAATTTAAAGGTAAGGTTTTAAAAACTGGAGTACAAGATTTAAATATAAGTTTTAAATCTGGAAATCAAATCCAATTTGAATCATGTTTTGAAAATAAAAGAAGTTTTTAAAATTTTGAAATGTTTAAACAGCTTTTGATGTTGAATCGTATTTTTAAATATGATTTGTATCTTAAATAAATATGGGTTTAAATTCCTTTTATAAAATGAAAAATTATTTAGCATAAGTTTTAAAAAGGTTTTAGAATGTTTTTGAAACTTTGATAAAGTTAAGTTTGGTTTTCATTTTAAGTTTAAATTTTAAAACAAAATTTGGAAACAAAATTTTAAAGTGTTGTTTTAAATATTTCTTTGTTGATGATAATGAAATTATTAATAAGAAATGTTTTAATTATAATAAATCAAAGATTTAATGATTTGGTTTATTTAATTAATAAGGTAATTAGATGGATAATTAATTAATTAATTTAATTAATTAAGTAAGGATTTTGAAATTAATTAATTAAGGTTGAAGTTAATTAATTAATTTGGGAATAGGATCATTAATTAATTTAGTTATGATTTTAATTAATGATTAGAAATTAATCAAGAGGTTAAGATTAATTAAGTTAAAAACTTAATTAATTAAATAATTAGTGATTAATTAAATGATTTTTAAAGACTAATAAATTTGTGATTAATAATGATTAATTTAAATTAGTCACTTAAGTAAGGTAATTAAGGAAATTTTGATAAGTTAATGAAGGTCATTAACTTGAGATTATTTATTAATTAATTTAAGTGATTAATTTTTATAATTAAATATATTAATTGCTCATTGTAATTAATTAATTTATTTGATTAGTTTAAATTAATTTATAAGGTTTAATTAATTTAGAATAATCATTGATGGGTTGATAAGTGATTAATGGAGAATAATTACTTAGAAAAGTAATTAAGATGAGAAATTACTGAATGTAACTTATTGAAGTATGAAAGAGTTGGGGTTATTTGTTTATGTAATTATTATGGAGGATAATTTCATGTGAGAAGTAATTAATAATTAATTACTTTGTGTAATTAATTTAATCAATTATTGATTAAGTCATTTGGGAAATAATTAAGTAATTAATTAAGGGTAATTAATTACTAATAAAATGTATCAAGGATGATTAATAAATATAATTAATTATTAAATATAATTAATGTAAGGGTAATCAATTTACTCAATGTAGTAGTTAAGAATAATTAATTACTAAAGATAATTAATCAAAGGTGATTAATAATTTAGGGTTAATTATTTAATGAAGTTAATTTATTTAAATGTAATTAGGAATCATTAATTAATATAATTAATGATGTGATTAAGATTAATTAATTAAGATTAATTAATTAATGATAAGTGATTAAGGTAATTAATTAAGGATTAATGTAATTAATTATAATTAATTAATTAATGAAGTAATTAGAGGTTAATTACTGTATTTGATTAAGAATAATTAATTTGTGAAATTAATTACTTGAATGTAATTAAAGGATGATTAATCAAGGGTGATTAATCAAGAATGATTAATTAGTGGTTAATTAATTAGTTGATTGGTTTGTAATCAATGGTTATAATAGCAGGATTTATAGATTGAGGTAATTAATTTAATTTACTTTAAATTAATTAGAGATGATGTAATTGATTCATTTTAAATTAATTATATGGTGTGATTATTAAATCCTTGTTTATATATGGATGATATAAATTTCCTTGAATGTTTTGGATCTCAGGTATGAGATTAGTATGATGTGTGATATGGATGCATTGGTTGCATTGTGATGATGATTTGGATTATCTTCTTATAATGACAATTTGGATTATCTGTGGTGATAATTATATATTGTGATGATGTGAATTATCTATCTATGTGTATACAGATAGTTTAAATTTAATAGTTTTAAACTTAAAACAACTTGGAGCTAAAAGATGGCGTTTTGGATTCGATGAGATCGGGATCGGATTTGCATATTTGGATATCCGAAAACCACATCGATCCAAATTAACGATAGGTCGCGAATCTCAAGTGAAGATGAAGATTCAGAGTGGGTGATTCCAAAATGTGTGTAACGAGATAATGCCTTCGGTTTCGTTCGAACCCGGAACGAACTTGTATGGATTGAATGCTTTCAGAACATCGTCAGGTGGACGATGAGCATTCTAAGAGATGTGTTCTCTAAAGGTAATCGTAGCCTCAAGCCTCATCAACCGGGAATGGCTAAAACAGGGGAGGTGCAGCAAGGCTAGGTGGGTCATGCCCATTTCAGGACAAGATTTTCCCCTGTCTAGAGGTCCCTTTTTATTCGGCTGTGTGGGCGGTTGATTCGCGACAACTGCCGGGGTTGTTTTGTTCGGGACTGTCCAGTAAGGGATGGTTCCGGCCTTGTGTTGCAGGGGAGCGGGCGTACTCCTCGGTACGGTGATCTAGGCCACGTACTGTGACGGGCGATACCCCGGTAGCCATGCCATTGTATGGAATCCAAAATCCAATAAGTGCCGTACGTATTAGTTGTGCCCAACTATGTTGGAACGCGAGATGTAAGCATTCCAGCTATTTCTGTATTTTACTTGAAAACCTAGACACTGTTATAATATCACTGGATTTCCTACCAAATGTTTTGGTTAGCGTAAGGTAAAAACTTTTCCATGTTTATGTGTGGGAAGTCTTACGTGATACCTTTCTTTTAAAAGGTTTTTGAAAGTTAAGTAACTTTAACCTGTTACTCACACCAGACCCATGTCTGACCCGGAGTTTATCTTTGTTTTCTTAAACTCTTGGGTACTCAAATTTTTATGAGTAGCCAAGGGATTCAGGTTAGCTTTGATGAATTATGGAGGAGCAAATGGAGAAGGAGGCATCTGTGTTGTAGTTATCTAGTTTTCCGCTGTGTTGGTATGTGACGCCCCACCTCTATACCCACGCTAGCCAAGAACACTACGGTGTAATGTTGTCAACTAGCGCGGAGAATAAGGCTGTTGAGGAGCGGCCATCCGTAGTTAGGCCTTACACTAGTATTGGTTATCTCGATAGGAGTGGTATATATATTCTTTCATTTTTTCTCTCTGATTTATTTACTCCCATCGACATAACCCAATTCCAGTATAAAACGAACTACGATGGTTCACACTAGTTTAGGACAGTAGATATAATAATAACACAGATAATATAAATAAATGCGGGACACGGATAACAAAAAGTCTCATATATATATATATATATATATATATATATATATATATATATATATATAACTGATGTCAGTTACAATACACGTGATACAGTACATATGATACAACTACAACAGTCGACTCAGGAAGTTATATATATACAAGTACATTATCGACTAATATATATGAATACATATCAACCTATACTGTGACACGACAACTCCAAAAGATATGAAAAGACTTCATAGCTCTAGCAGCAACCCAAAGTAAGGTATCAACAACCTGTAAATACTCGGTCTGACCCGAGTATTAAATTTAAAAGAAAATAATACACAGGTCAGTCTAATTCAAACTCAGTTATTAATGCACGGAAGCAATAATAATGAAATAATCAAATAGACGATAGTCACAATAAATTTACCTATCCGATTCTTAAATAAAGAAATCGGATAACGGTAAATATAACACATAACGGTGTTAAACCACAAACCAACAGATTCAAATCATCAACAAGGGTAAGTGAAAAGAATATCAATGAAGATAACTTAGAAAACATCAGAATTGCCTAATTGGCAATTAACAACAAAATCTAATTATTGAATAAATAATTAGAAACTCATAATCTAATTATCAAGTAGATAATTAGACAACAACAAAATGATCGAATCAAATCAAATCAAAGATAATTTCTAAATATTGAATTGGACAAAGAAAACAATCTAGTAATTGAAAACATCAATTAAAATGTCAACTCGGGTAGGGCTGCAGTACACGCACGCGTGTACTGCCTCGCCACTACTACATGCATTACACAAAAGATCAACGCATCAAAAGCAAAAGAAATACCAATAAAAATCAATACCGTGTGGCTGCCGTTCACGCTTGCGTGCACTGCCTTGCCACTACAGTGATGATGTACACAAAAAATCAACGAACCAAAATCAATGAATATAGTGGTCAGTGCAATGCACGACCCAATCTAGACTACAGCCACCACAAGGATACAAGGGCAACTGCAACCAAAAACTCAGATGCAAGCACACCCAAGGTGCAGTGCACATCAAACCCAAAGTATGCTCAAAGAAAATATAAATCAAGTTCAGTCAAACATGAAAACAACTTAAGGCAGCCACCAACCCAATATCCAATGAACAGGCAATAAAGGTAGCAAACAAGTGATGTACACATGAATGCAACAGTGGCCAATACAAGTGCGGACATGATGAAGTCGGTGCCAACAGCGAATGACAGCAACTCAATCAATATGATTTACAACCTGGACCACCTGAACTCCATATATACATGAATACTATGATCATAGTATACATATACACACGTCGACCAGGCAACAAACAAAGTCAACAATGGCAATGCGAATTTTCTCAAAGAATGATACCAGTACCCAAGTGCAGGAAGACTACAACAAGTACAAAATTCCCAAACACTCAAGACTGCACACTTCCATAAGCACAAAACTTTATATAAAATGAAACTCAATGCTGTAGCATAGAACTCAACATCAAAGGTAGATAAATCCTACAAGCAGATTCAAACCACATGATGGAGGAAATACATGAATGAACACTCTAAGTTTGTCAACCCTACAACTCAATGCTGTAGCATAGAACTCAACATCAAAGGTAGATAAATCAGAATACAAGGAGCGCTACTGCATTTAAACAAGTGATGTCAGGTGAACATCAAAAATGCAGTGTGGATGGTGCAACTCAAAACGACTACCAGAAGGAAGTCGAGACTAGCCAATGTTAACATGAAGTGCAATAAACACAATAGATACAAGGACTATGCTCGATACACAGCAATACAAAGTGATTTACATCAACCAAAGACCAAATTCAAACGGTGAAAAGCAACTACTCAGTGAACAAGTCAATCCAAATTCAGTGAAGCCAGAAGCAACAGAGAATACAATGCAGCAATTTCAACTAAAAATCAAAACCGTAAAAATAAACCAAGTCAAATGAACAAGTCAGAGAATAGCATACATGGAGTCAGATGACCGAAGTCACGAAAGAAATCAACAGCGTTCAAACAAAAATAAGATATATCAGTTTTAATTCGAAACCGTGGTAACATCCAGTAATTTCAAAAGCAAGGATTCAAATGATTTTATACGAACGCAAGCAAGAATTAGAAGATGTGAGTGAAATATATCACTCACCTTTGTTCGAGGGCGCAGATCCAAGCAAGGAGAAGGCATCGATCGCCAAAGCAAAGCCACATTCGATCGAGCTTCAGTCATTGGTGACTTCGAATTTTCACGAGCCCTAATTTCGAAAAGAGGGGCGAACGAAATCGAGCAGCCATTTATTTTCTTTCGTCTGTTTTAGGTTTCGAACGAAAAATAAGAAGAAGGGCTGGTTATTTGCTTTTGATAACCATCGGTACAAAACATACAAATGAATAATGTGGGCCAAATTCAATTGAAGCCCGCAACCATTTTCATCAAATTTTTGAAAGGTATATGATCCGGGTTTTATAAACTCCAAACAGCAATTTGCTATCGTCATAAACCGTTTAACGATGATTATAAGTTGATGAGAATTCCGGGTTGTTATAGACTCCCCTCCTTAAAGAAATTGCGTCCTCGCAATCATAAGGGATAAATGGACAAAAGGTTACAACCATATAAGCATATCAACACAAATGGAAGAAATTTTAAAATAAGAAGTCCACCTCAAAGAGCAGGAGAAAGTAAGTCCGGATGTGTTCGCCCGATGAATTCTCTAGATTCCTAAGTGCAATCCTTAGGATTTGAGAACCATTGAACTTCCGCAAGAAAAACATCTTTATTTCGAAGGTGCTACACCCCCGAAGCAATGATGTGAGTAGAAGGTTGCTCAAAAGTTAAATAGGAAACACTTCCATTTTTTTTAATAACACCGGGCTCAAGAATAAAAATCGAAAATCCCTAAGGCATTTCTGTAATTGGAAGACGTGGAAAACGTCATGAATAACAGAAAATTGATCCGGTACAACGGCGTAGTATAATAATGGTACGCCCAAGAAACTATAAACTCGAATAATTTGGAACAGCGGCGTAATACAATAGCGGTACGCCAGATGAACAAAAGCTTAAATACTCCGGAACATCGATGTAGTACAATATAAACACCAAAGAAATCTTTTAATTTCATAAAAGAAATTCACAAATTCTCTACAAAATTTAATTATCAAATAGATAATCAGAAAACAACAAAACTGAATAAATGCAATTATCAGCAATATTCAATTATCACTTAGATAATTAGAATATAGAAATCAAAAAATAGCAATATCTAATTATCAATACGATAATAAGAAAACAGCAAAACCTAATTATCAACATAGATAATTAGAAAACAAAATTCGCAGATCGCAAAACTGCAAATATCTAGTTATCCAACAGATAAATAGAAAACACGAACTTTATAATCAGCAAACTCTAACTATCAGCAGAGATAGATGGAAAACAGCAATTCAATATAGTCAATATAATCTAGAATCAATTAGAGACTAGAAAATCTTATAATAAGCAAAATTAGCAATTACCTAATTATCAAAACGATAATCAGAAATCTCAAATCAACAAATATTTAATTATCACAATTGATAATCAAATCTCAAATCACAAATATTTAATTATCTCAAACGATAATCAAATCAACACATATTTAATTATCAAAAACGATAATCAAATCTCAAATATCTAATTATCACAAGCGATAATCAGAAACAACAAAGATCTAATTATCAAAAACGATAATCAAATCTCAAATATCTAATTATCACAAGCGATAATCAGAAACCTCAAATCACAAATATTTAATTATCTCAAACGATAATCAAATCTCAAATATCTAATTATCACAAGCGATAATTAGAAACAACAAATATCTGATTATCAAAAACGATAATCAGAAATCACAAATATCCGATTATCAAAAACGACCATCAGAAATCATAAATATTCGATTATCAAAAACGATAATCAGAGACAAGAAATATCCAATTATCAAAAACGATAATCAGAAATCACAAATATCCGATTATCAAAAACGATAATCAAAAACAACAAATATTTCAATGGACGAGTCCGGAATTAACCGAAATAGCAAACGCCCATGTCCCATAACCCCGAGTTTTACTATATCATTTAATTCACTTCATCGTTTTCTTGAAAGTGCAAAAAATGTGTATTCCAAAAATAACATTTCACATTCTCAAACGGACAAGTCCGAAATTAAGCGAATCAGTAAAAGAAAGGGGTCATGGTCCTCGATTTTACTGAAACGTTTAATTCGCTTCCTCATTCTTTTGAAAGCGCAAACTGCAAAACTTCTGAAAACAATTTTCATTTATTTTATAAAAGTAATAATTTACATTCTCAAACGGACAAGTCCGGAATTAAGCGAATCAGTAAAAGTAAGGGTTCATAGTCCTCGATTTTGCTGAATCGTTTAAATCGCTTCCTCATTCTTTTGAAAACGTAAACCGTAAAATTTTTGGAAACAATTTTTATTTTGAAACAAATTTTAAAACACGTGATTAAAACAGCAACATCAGTAACAACTTCGACAAAGAAATTGTACTTCACAAAATACCGTAAAAACGGACAACAAAATCAGCATTGCAGGATAACCGCTTGAAAATCCATTTTAAAATTGACGGTTACTGAAGTTAAAGCGACAGTAATTTTTATACGTCAAAATCTCATCAAAATAATTGGCATCAAAACATAATACCAGTGAATTTTCATTCATTAAAAATGTCACAAAAATCTTCTCAAAGATCAAAAGGAATGTCAAACTCCACAAATTTGCTTACGCAAAAAGTCAATGACACACAAATTCACCAATGCACAAGAATTGATAAAACTTATCAATGAAAATCACGAAAATTGGTGAAGCACAAAACTCCAGAAATCTACACAAGAAATCCAGAAATCACAAAAGGGGGAGGCCTATCACAAAACGGGAGTATGAAAACTCAAAACACCGATATCACAAAACGAGACGCTATCTTATGGTGGCTAACCATTAAATTTTGACACACGAATGGTCCGAAGACCGTGGGGCGCTACCCCACATATGTGATGGCGAAACATCACACAAACGGGGTTTAGTCTCCTTCGTAGACAAAGAGACATCGCACAATCGCTAGTCTAAATCATAAAAAGGGGAAGGCCTAACACAAAATGGGAGCATGAAAACTCACCAACCGGTATCACAAAATGAGACGCTATCTCATGGTGGCCAACCATTAAATTTTGACACATGAATGGTCCGAAGACCGTGGGGCGCTACCCCACATATGTGATGGCGAAACATCACACAAATGCGATGGCAAAACATCACAAGAGCGGGGTCTAGTCTCCCTCGCAGACAAAGAGACATCGCACAGTTGCTAGTCTAAATCACAAAAATGATCGTCATGATCATCAAGAAGTGTCAATTACACTAAGTTAGTAAATATAAAAGTTTAGCTTCATGTCCCATAAACACTTGCTTAACTTAAATATTTACGAACAAACTGTAAATCTTCACTAGAAAATTGTCACAAAAGATTCAATCGAACAAGTCCAAGAATTAACCGACGAAGCAAACGCAAGCGTTTCATACCACTTGTTTTACTAAGCCGTTTAATTCAATTTCTCATACGAGTGAAGTAAAGGTTTGTATATACTAATAGATTGGAAAACGGTTTAGGAAAAGAGCTTTGTAGTAAAATAGTTTTGAAATCGTATGGAGAAAAGGGTTTTGATATTTACTACTAGTATAGAAAACCTTTATATTTTTAAAGTGACAAATCACAAAAATGATTGTAGAAACAATCAATCACAAAAATTCACATACAAAGATGTGAATAGAATCCAAAGAAATCGATACCGAATCCTTCAAAAAGTATGTTCACAAAAATCCCGAAGAAAATGTCATCAAAGTTGCTAATAAATGATAGCAACAAATCGGGGAATTAACAAGAATCGATTAAATTTGGAAACCAAATCAATTCACTAAAATTCACATTCGAAGACGTGAATAAAATCCAAAGAATTCGATTCCAAATTCATCAAAATAGAAATACCCAAAAATTCCAGAAATAGAAGTTATCAAAGTCGACAAAGGTGATAACAACTAATCGGAAAAGAAGAATCGATTAACAATTGAAAAAAACAAAGCAGAACGAGCATAAATGACTTCAACAAAAATAAAAATCAAGTCAACGCCGAAGTCAACAATTAATGGCCATAGTCGAGTACAAAATGAATCAACACCATCATCAAAGAATTCAACGGCAAACAAAGTTAGAATCTTGGAAATCAAGAAATTAGCAACTTAACAAAAACAAAGTGACCGAAATCGAATGGAAATCAAGCCAAGGAAAACACAAAATATCAAGTTCAAAATCACTAAGATTCAAACTAGATGTGAGTGAATAATCAAAATCAATCAATTTGCAACCGGTCGAGCTATTTTTCATCACAGTGTAACAGGTACACGATGACACCCATAGCATAGCACAAAAGTGGAACAAAGTCCAAAGGTCAAAATAGCTTTAATTGGCCAAATTCGAACAAAATCAACATCGGCTAAATCAATTCAAAGCCGAAAACACAAGAACAAAATCCTCATCATCAAAAACCCAACTTGAGTTCGCAAAGAAAAAGGAGGCCGAAGCCAAAATACTTTCACAAAATCAAAATCAAATGCACATGAATAAACGTTAGGAATTCATACCTAACAATCAAAGATAATCATAGGCAAAGATGAGAGATAAAACATCGACAAATAGTTGTAACACATGTTCCGTCTAAGTTATGTTTTATATTATGTCCATAAACCCCAGGCTCTGATACCAAGCTGTGACGCCCCACCTCTATACCCACGCTAGCCAAGAACACTACGGTGTAATGTTGTCAACTAGCACGGAGAATAAGGCTGTTGAGGAGCGGCCATCCGTAGTTAGGCCTTACACTAGTATTGGTTATCTCGATAGGAGTGGTATATATATTCTTTCATTTTTTCTCTCTGATTTATTTACTCCCATCGACATACCCCAATTCCAGTATAAAACGAACTACGATGGTTCATACTAGTTTAGGACAGTAGATATAATAATAACACAGATAATATAAATAAATGCGGAACACAGATAACAAAAAGTCTCATATATATATATATATATATATATATATATATATATATAACTGATGTCAGTTACAATACACGTGATACAGTACATATGATACAACTACAACAGTCGACTCAGGAAGTTATATATATACAAGTACATTATCGACTAATATACATGAATACATATCAACCTATACTGTGACACGACAACTCCAAAAGATATGAAAAGACTTCATAGCTCTAGCAGCAACCCAAAGTAAGGTATCAACAACCTGTAAATACTCGGTCTGGCCCGAGTATTAAATTCAAAAGAAAATAATACACAGGTCAGTCTAATTCAAACTCAGTTATTAATGCACGGAAGCAATAATAATGAAATAATCAAATAGACGATAGTCACAATAAATTTACCTATCCGATTCTTAAATAAAGAAATCGGATAACGGTAAATATAACACATAACGGTGTTAAACCACAAACCAACAGATTCAAATCATCAACAAGGGTAAGTGAAAAGAATATCAATGAAGATAACTTAGAAAACATCAGAATTGCCTAATTGGCAATTAACAACAAAATCTAATTATTGAATAAATAATTAGAAACTCATAATCTAATTATCAAGTAGATAATTAGACAACAACAAAATGATCGAATCAAATCAAATCAAAGATAATTTCTAAATATTGAATTGGACAAAGAAAACAATCTAGTAATTGAAAACATCAATTAAAATGTCAACTCGGGTAGGGCTGCAGTACACGCACGCGTGTACTGCCTCGCCACTACTACATGCATTACACAAAAGATCAACGCATCAAAAGCAAAAGAAATACCAATAAAAATCAATACCGTGTGGCTGCAGTTCACGCTTGCGTGCACTGCCTTGCCACTACAGTGATGATGTACACAAAAAATCAACGAACCAAAATCAATGAATACAGTGGTCAGTGCAATGCACGACCCAATCTAGACTACAGCCACCACAAGGATACAAGGGCAACTGCAACCAAAAACTCAGATGCAAGCACACCCAAGGTGTAGTGCACATCAAACCCAAAGTATGCTCAAAGAAAATATAAATCAAGTTCAGTCAAACATGAAAACAACTTAAGGCAGCCACCAACCCAATATCCAATGAACAGGCAATAAAGGTAGCAAACAAGTGATGTACACATGAATGCAACAGTGGCCAATACAAGTGCGGACATGATGAAGTCGGTGCCAACAGCGAATGACAGCAACTCAATCAATATGATTTACAACCTGGACCACCTGAACTCCATATATACATGAATACTATGATCATAGTATACATATACACACGTCGACCAGGCAACAAACAAAGTCAACAATGGCAATGCGAATTTTCTCAAAGAATGATACCAGTACCCAAGTGAAGGAAGACTACAACAAGTACAAAATTCCCAAACACTCAAGACTGCACACTTCCATAAGCACAAAACTTTATATAAAATGAAACTGCAGCCCCACCTGTATTCCAGGGCAAACTGCAACAAGAACTGCAGTCACCACATGGACATAAGGGTAATGGTACAAACATGAAATGAATCAGAGGGAGTCCAGAAATAATGCAACAGCAAACTCAAAACAACACAAAAGTTCTCAACTCCAACATGTCAGTAAGCATCAGTGCACAAGGCAATGACACATACTTACACATGAACCAGCATAGCAAAAGAAATGCAAGAGTCGACCAAACCCCAGTGCAAAATAACCCAAAGAAACCAGTAGTGTGTTCAAAGCAGATTCAAACAACATGATGGAGGAAATACATGAATGAACACTCCAAGTTTGTCAACCCTATAACTCAATGTAGTAGCACAGAACTCAACATCAAAGGTAGATAAATCAGAATACAAGGAGTGCTACTGCATTTAAACAAGTGATGTCAGGTGAACATCAAAAATGCAGTGTGGATGGTGCAACTCAAAACAACGACTACCAGAAGGAAGTCGAGACTAGCCAATGCTAACATGAAGTGCAATAAACACAATAGAGACAAGGACTATGCTCGATACACAGCAATACAAAGTGATTTACATCAACCAAAGACCAAATTCAAACGGTGAAAAGCAACTACTCAGTGAACAAGTCAATCCAAGTTCAGTGAAGCCAGAAGCAACAGAGAATACAATGCAACAATTTCAACTAAAAATCAAAACCGTAAAAATAAACCAAGTCAAATGAACAAGTCAGAGAATAGCATACATGGAGTCAGATGACCGAAGTCACGAAAGAAATCAACAGCGTTCAAACAAAAATAAGATATATCAGTTTTAATTCGAAACCATGGTAACATCCAGTAATTTCAAAAGCAAGGATTCAAATGATTTTATACGAACACAAGCAAGAATTAGAAGATGTGAGTGAAATATATCACTCACCTTTGTTCGAGGGCGCAGATCCAAGCAAGGAGAAGGCATCGATCGCCAAAGCAAAGCCACATTCGATCGAGCTTCAGTCGTTGGTGACTTCGATTTTTCACGAGCCCTAATTTCGAAAAGAGGGGCGAACGAAATCGAGCAGCCATTTATTTTCTTTCGTCTGTTTTTAGGTTTCGAACGAAAAATAAGAAGAAGGGCTAGTTATTTGCTTTTGATAACCATCGGTACAAAACATACAAATGAATAATGTGGGCCAAATTCAATTGAAGCTCGCAACCATTTTCATCAAATTTTTGAAAGGAATATGATCCGGGTTTTATAAACTCCAAACAGCAATTTGCTATCGTCATAAACCGTTTAACGATGATTATAAGTTGATGAGAATTCCGGGTTGTTACATGGTATCTCTGAGTCGTTGTTTGAGTTGTTTTGTACCGTGTTGTAATAACTAGACAGGTGTTTATAATTGTCTAGTATGTGTTGTATAATCTATGTAACTCTGATAGTTGTTGTATATCTATGTAATACTTTTGTTATTAATATAATTTATTCGTTCCGCTGTTGAGATTCGGATGTTGTTTCTTCTTTCTTCTCTTTCTTTCTCTATCTATCCCTTTCTTTCTTAATTCATGATACTTCTTTCTGGTTAGTGGAAGACGGGTCGTGGCATATCTTTAAAAAGATATATACTCAAAACCATCTCAAATATTCAATAAATTGGGTAACATTTCCATACACTAGATATAAATTCAAAACTTCTCAAATATTCAATAATTGGAGAACATTTCCATATACTTATCTCAACGGAATAAGCATATTCACAAATCATTCTATTTTCAACACTTCGAAAATAACATCATATAATTGAATCAGAAATAAGTATATTTACAACATTTAGGAAAGCTACAACATCTTCAAAACAATTTAAACTTCATTTCGAAAATATCATTTCAAAACTATCGCTTTAAATATTATTCATTATAAAACATGAATATATTTACTTTATAAAAACCATATTTACTCATCAAAATAAATCATTTACATTTACAATAATGTTTATAACTTTCAATTCTCCAAAGTCCATGTATAAAACCATTTCTAAATATCAATTTGCAAATCCCATTATTTTACAACTAATTTGGTTACAAATCCATTTATTTAAATATTTACAAAACTTCTTTTATATAAAATCCTTTTGTTTACAAAGTTTCATTTACAAATCTATTCTTTTAAAATCTCATTATTTACCAAAATCCGTTTATAAAACCATTTACAAGTTTATCGATGTTAAATCCATTTATAAAACCATCCTTAAAATATTAATAGTAAATCCAATTTATAAATTACTTATAAACCATTTCTTTACACATCCCTTTTATAAATCCATTATATAAAACGGTTTACATAAATATTGATTTCAAATCCATTTCTAATACTTACAAAATTCCATTTAGAAATCCATTACTTATTCACAAAACATTACTTATGAATCTTACATATAAAAACTATTCAAAAACTTAATTTGAAAACATTCATAAAACTGTATATTTAAAATAAAAAAAACCCATACTTTCATTTTAATTTAAAATAAACTCCTTTTCATAACTCAAAAATAATTATAAAAAAATACTTTGAAATCACTTGAAATCAATTTTAAACAAAAAATCACTTTGAAATCACTTTTAAAGCATTTCAAAAATACTGAAAACATGGTCCAATGCTGCTTAAGCATTAAACAAAGGGATAAACATCCAATTCACAAACATGGCATCCAAACATATCATGTACCACATATATATAAACATAATCAACAATAATGAGGAATCCAGTTGAATCCCTCCAATCTATTTTCCTGCATCACAAATCACATGTTAGACATATAAACAAATACGCGTAAATAAATAATCAACAATGGTAAGGAATCCTGTTGGTTCTCTCCAACCTGTAACCTGCAACAAATACAACATATGAGAAAAATGTACAATGTTTGCTTCGAGGCAGATGTGTGTAAAAAGGGTCATCTTCTCATACACGCAAACATATAGGGTCTCATCCGCTAAAATATGCGGAAAGAAATCCATCCAACCAACATATATATATATATATATATATACACACACACACACATCCAAACAGTCATCAAAACAACATAATAAAAATATTCCCACTTATATAAAATATAAGCGGACCAGAGAGTGTGAGTTTTACTCACACCGGTTGCATTTGTCATTGTAGTGTTTTATTTTGATTAAAAACGAACAAGTGTTCGAATCTAACCAAAATTCCTACATGCTCCAAATCAGTCCAATACAATCCTTATGCGTAGCGCTCGACAATTTGAATCCAGCGCCGCTTGTTTCACTCGAATCGAACCTCTTATAAACAAGTTGTGGTAATTATAAGATTACACGATTTTAAAATAAAATTAACGACGTCATTAACTAAATTAACTAACATAATTAATTTACTTAATCCATCTCCCCTTTGTTCGCATACCAAGTATAACTGAATCCATATACGCATATCTTCCATTGTTCGCTGCACCACCCATGAGCAGCCGTAGGACGATCCAACCCCTCCAAATGACACACCACACTCCACTCCACCCCTTAGCCAAGTGCGGTCACCCTAGCCTCGCCAATGCAACTTAATTGAGCGCGAACAACATGCCAAACGCGGCTAATTTCTAGCCTCCACGTCGCGAATTTGCATGATCCAACAGTTGGATTTCTAAAGCTCGATTTCCTTAACATTTTTCTAGTTATGGATGAAGCCTAAATGTGGATGGATTGAGTGAAAAATGAGGGAAAGAAGACGAGTTTTTGGCCATTGGTTTTAAAATGGAAGCTGCTCCATGTAGCCCTAGGGCTGGTGAAAAATGGGAAAAATAAGGTGCTTTTATAGAAAATTTTCGTGCACCATTCATCCGAAAATATTTCAAACTCCAAATGAAGCGTGCTGCCTGGTATTTCTAATATTTTACCCCTATTTCGAACACAATGGAATATATATCGAAGGCCAATTCCATCATACACAGAAGATAGCTTTTCAAAATTGAATTATTTTAATTAAAATTACTTAAATAAATTTCTATGCGTTTCAGCTTCGCATGATCAAACGGTAAGTCCAATCGACACAAAATTCGACAGCATACCATAATTCACTATTAGGGATCCAATGAAACTGGTTTCATGAAGTTCTGAGGTAGTGTTCAAATTGGCTATTTTTACTCGCCTAATTAAATATTAAAATTTCCATTTTATTTATTCAACTTTAAAAGTTTACTAACTTTGTTCTAACTCCATAGAATTTAAATCAACTTCCTAATTCATTTTCATTCTTACTAAATTCCAGATTCAATTATTTAACTGATTTGACATATAAAATTTACTTTTCAATATTTAAAATCAATCAAATATTCTAAATTCGAACGACTGAAAACCTGGGTCGTTACATATTTGGTTTATAAAACATTTACAAAATAATTTCAAGTATGAAAACTTAAATTTGAAAAATTAGGACTTTTATCAACACTGCCTCCTAGCGACAATCGCTATGGATGATGTTGCTTGGAAATGTTTTCTACTTTACTTTAAACCCATCATCTTTGAAAACTTACTAACTTTTAATAGAAGTTTTGTAAACTAAAACAAAACTTGAAAACAAATTTTAATTCCAAAACATATTTACATAGTTTACACATAAGGGTTTCAAGTCATCATTACCAACAAAAGTCCAAACTTCCTTAGCATTTACATCAAATATCCAAGTTTATAACTAACCGCAATATCCAAATTATATCATACCGTAAACATAAGCATGATCTAACTTTAAACCATTTACAACAATTGTAGACTTCAAATTCAAGTCTAATACCATACCAAATGCAAATGCATATCCAAATCGATATCATATTTACCCAGTAAGCAACTAATTTGTTAACCAAGCAATAACAACTGTAAAGCTACAAATTTTAAAAACAAAAGAGCTTTACTCACCAAAATTTTGCAAAAATCTTTTGAAAATTTAAAATACTTTAGAACTTGCAAAGCTTGGAAAACCACAAAATCAACTTTAAAATGGGTCATCTTTTCCTTGATTTTTGGTTATGTTACTCTCGGAATTTGAAAAACGGTCAAAAGAAAATTTCTTGAGAATTATTTTCTATACAATATCAAAGAAAGAATCACTCAATTTGGATCTGTTTTGAGGAAGATATTGTCAAAAGAAGAAGAGATATTTTTGGACTTGAAAGTATGGGTCCCAAAATGGATTTGAAAGAAATGAGATTTGGACATAGCTAATCTCAAAATTCGAAGAAGTGATATTTACATGGTTTGAAAAAAAGAAATTCTCAATTCCGGTCGAAGATAAAGAAAATATCATAGTAGAATGAGGAGGAAAAATGAAGGAATGGAAGACTACTTATAAACAAGAAACAAAATGAATTACTTATCTACCCTTGTACTTCTACCCTCCACATTGTTTTGCCAACTCAACACCCTTCATCACACATGATAATTCAGCCCCTATAGCCTCCCTTCCCATCATGCCAAAGAAAGCATGCATTTAAACCTCTTGTACATAATGTTTATACATGTTTCATTAATGTGATGTTCACTTTTACTAAAATTTTATATTATATTATCTTAACTATATATATACATACATATACTTATGTAATGCACACATACATGAATACATACATATCCTAATTTATGTTCAGATTGAATTTTTATATTCATACTAAAGGGTTCATAACATTTTCGATAAATTTTAGCCGACGAAAAGTCAAAAATTCGAGAAAACGAATTCTGATCATATTTCCAATCTTTCTTCAAACTATATTTTTTTGTAAACAAATTTTAAAAACTATTTCATCATCCTTATTTATTATTTAAAATATTTTTATTTTCATTATAAAACATATATAAGTTGAATATTTAAAATTAATTAAATATTCACAAATCAAAGTAGTGAAATTTCGGATTGTTGCATAATTAGTTTTTGAGAAAACCGATCGAATGAGTTAGAATAAGATACCATAATTGCCCAAGTGCAAGTAAGAGAATGATAGAGTTAGGAGTATGCCTTAAGGGCAATTATGTAATTTGTTTCATATATCTAACTCGATAACCAATCTTGTTCGTAATAAAGGTGTTTGATTTCTATAATAAACTTTGTTATATAATGGCATAATTAATTAAATAATTAATTTAAAGTATATAATTAAAAATTCATTAAATAATATGTTGTATGATTATTGTTACAAAGAGTTGTAACCATAAGAAAATTATCACTATATCAAATAATATGTTGTTTTAAATATTCCCAGTCAAGATGTTTTGAGATATGATATCAATACATCTTTTTAGGCTAGAGTACATAGTGCACTCTAAATGTCGGGCAGTGTACTAGTCATGGCCATTGGCGGCACCAAGGGGTTACATATTGACAGCTATTAGATGACTATGAAATGACTCACTCAAAGCTTCATGTTAGTTAATTATAACTAAGATCAAACAAAAAAATCTTGAATGATGATGTTACACAATTGTACTGACTTGGAATACTTTGAAACTTCAATGTAGATACTCTACTATGACTATAGTCAAATCATGGCATGATAATCCATCGAGCGACTATAGTTGGGTTGAGTTGAAGCATTAGAAGTGAAATACTATTAAATGTAGAATTCGTCTTCTCGGTTATAAGAGGTTAATATCACATTTAACAATAGTCAAGTCAAAGTCAAAGTCTCTGACTAGAATAATATCGTTAATAATAAGTGTTATTATTAAACCAACGATTTGTGTTTGGACTAACCAACTTGAATTTGGATAATATTGGAATTTTAACCGAAACCAAATTTCATAAGTTCTAAAGTGATAGTTTTGATGAAGAGAACTGGTGTAAATAATCGTTAGTACTGGGTACCATTTAAAATGGTAAAATTTGATTTTACCAAAAATATCTATAAGTGAAAATTTCTACCAAACTATCACACCACTAGCCAAGGTGACGTGCAAATAGTGGTATTCAAATTGTTCGATGGTAATTGGTAACTGAATTTACACCCTTGAGTCGAACAACCTTAACGATCAATTCTCTGAAAAATCACATGATTTAATCAATTTATAAAATAAGGTAAATAATTAAATTAAGTAATATTTGAGGAATAGTAATTATTATTGAATTTATGTGATGTTTTAGTGCTATTTTCAATTATCTTAATGCATTTATAAAAGTTATATTTCACGCACCGATATATGATTTGGTTTCACTTTATATAGGTTTAAATGAAAGATTATTGCATGAAGGGATTTATGGAAAAAAAATTCCATTTGAGGGTAAGTATTTTGAGCCAAATATATGAAGAGATAAGGGTGGAGAGAGAGAAATTAAAGGAATTGATTAGAGAAGTTTTAATTTAAAGAATAAGAAATGTGTTATAGAATAAAGAAAATAGAAGCCATTGGAGAGAGTGAACAATTTTATTCATTCAGAGAATAGATATCTATTTACATTACATGACCTACTTTATATAAGGGCTTCAGAGGTAAGGACTGAACTTATCCCACGATGTGGGACTAAACAAAACAATGTACAAGCATATTCACTTCATAATATACATATATTATAACACTCCCCCTTGAATATGCGTCTTCAAAATCTTGAATGCTCGGATAATTTGGAAATTTCCGTTTCGAAACATGTATGATGATTGCTCCCCCTCATTACTATCTCGCTTGCATTTATCGATTCAATCGATATAGATTTGCCTCATTAAAAACCTCTATTAGAAAAACCCAGTGGGAAAAAACCTTGAACGAGGAAAAGAGTGCAACTTGTGAAATCATAAATATCATACTAAAAATGATATTTCTTATAAGAGTTTGATACTTCAAGATCAAAATAATGCCTCATTAAAACCTTACTAAGAAAAACCCAATGGGAAAAATCTTAGTGAAGGAAAAAGAGTACAATGACATATTTTATTTTCTTATTTCTTTAAATAAAGCTTGATACTTCTGGATCAAACTAATGCCTCATTAAAACCTTACTAAGTAAAACCCTATGGGAAAAATCTTAGCGAAGGAAAAAGAGTACAATATAGTATGTCATATTTCAATAATTTACTGCATCAGATAGAGTTTGATACTTCTGGATCAATTTAACACTTCAGTAAAAACCTTACAAAGGAAAACCCGATGGGAAAAACCTTAGTCAAGGATAAAAATATAATTTAACTTAAATAACATATTTGAGATGTTATTTCTTGAAAAGACGTTTGATTCTTCTAGATCAAGATAATGCCTCATTAAAACCTTAATAAGAAAAACCCAGTGGGAAAAATCTTAAATAAGGAAAAAGAGTACATTATAGCTTATTTCAAATGTTATAGGGAGTTGATACTTCTGGATCAAGATAATACCTCGTTAAAACCTTACTAATAAAAACCCAGTGGGAAAAATCTTAGTTAAGGAAAAAGAGTGCATTATAAAATACTTATGGATGCTCCCCCTGATTTAAAATTTTCCTCTGAATTCATATTCGTCTTTCGATAACTCAAATTGGTTATAGATACTTTTGGATCTATAAATATGAATCTCATTAATAATACAATTTATTAATAATTTCCTTCGATACAATCAAATTTTCTAAGATTGTTTCTTCCAAATATGGTTTGCATTTTATGCATTTGTATGCTACTTTTATGAAACACACTTCATGTGCTTTCATTATTTATTTATTTATTTATTTTTTGCTTCAAATTAGTTTAGCGCATTGCAACTATACATCTTTCATGAATATTAAAAATTTCATTACAACATTACTAGAAAGCAGGAAGTAATCTACTCATCTTGATGTATCAAGATTTTCATTACAACAATACTTAGAAGAAATTTGTAATCTACACTTCATGTCTTTTTCATTCTTTATAACTACAAAAGTTATATATATTCTTCAGAAATTTGTATACTTTAATAAGTATTTGCATATCGCAACTATCACTTCAATGGATATTAAGAGTTTCATTACAACGGTACTTAAAAATAGGAAGTAATCTACTCATCATGAATTATATCAAGATTTTCATTACAACAATACTTAAAAGTAGGTTGAAATTTACTCTCCTTGTTCTTTGCATTCTTTATAACAATGAAAGTTATTTATATTCTTCAGGAATTTGTATACTTTCATTATTTAATATGATTTTAAACCATATTTATACCTTCGGGGTATATTAAGCATTTCAAGTACTTCTGGTACTTTGCGGACTACAAGTTCAGATTTCTTATTAAGGAGAATTTCATGATGGCCAATCATGTTTTTCTCTAATCCAGGATCTTTAATCCATTTATAAACATAAGCGCTTTATTATTTATAAATTTATCATCGATGATTATTTCTTGTCAGTTCTAGACATGATGTATTGAGATCTCTTTAATTATCATGTTTTAGGTACCTATCCCACTTCTAGGGTTATTTAAGAATCATGTCATGGATCTCTTTCAGAGCATCCTTAAGTGTTTCTTCAAGAACACTCACCTCCTTTATTTGGCATCTTTATTACTTACTCCAAAAATATTTTGAACTGACTTTTGAACAATATTTCAAATGTGGTTTACAAATTTTGATCCTTCAGGGATTCAAATCTATATTGGAGAAAGTCTACTAGGGATATTACCGACAATTTATTCAAGTTACTTAATATTTTGCATCATTTTATATTTTACAAATATTTAACATTGATGATCAAAATGAGCTTGTATCCCTTTATCCTCCCCCTCAATGTTGACAAACATTGTCATATTAAATAATAATCATCTTTGGATTCTCATTTTGATCCACTATGATATTGCTACTAGCAAATACACCATACATATTAATAATAGGAGGATAATTCTTTTATTCATTGATAAGATGCATTCAATTGATATTGATTATTAGAGTTTGTTCTCATTCATTGATCTAAGCTATTGGAGGAATTTACTTATTGTGTAGATCATTTGAATACATACATGACTTCAGGTCATTCAGCATTTATGTTGATTGAATTTTAAATCACTAAATAATATCTATGCATAATCACTAAATAATAGCTTATAACAAACTTCAGGTTGTTAGCTAAATATTTACATATATGGATGTATACGTGCGTCCACATATCACATGTATATTGTAAATTTTCATATTCTTTCTCATTTGAATTAGTGATTTTTGGAACAAACTATTACAAGGATCAAAACTATTAATTTCTATTTATAAATCAATGTCAATGCACACCTGTCAAAACCGCATGATAATGTTCAAAACATTTGGTTTGAAACCATATCGAACTTCTGGTTCGAACAAAATATACACACAACTTCAAGTTGTTAAGTTTTATTCCTCAATTATATCTCAAATATCAGTTTTGAACACTAATTATGATTACTTATCAAGGAGTAATTTTCAATTGCATATAGACATTTCTACACATCTCTATTGAGAGTTCTGTAAAAAAAAATTACAGCAAAAATAATAATAGTATCTTCTAGATACTTGGAATGTTACAGATACAGATTTCCTCTTAGCTCTCAAACTTTTAGGATCTAATCTAAGCTAAATTAGGATCCTTTATAATCAAATTTATGTACACTTATTTGGTTTAATAAAATTACCAAATATATGAATAAACCTCTTCTAGAGATATGTTATCATTTTCAAATTTATAAATCTCTTCTAGAGATATATTAGTATCGCCACTTCTGGAGTGAACTTTCTCTTCTAGATATATATATATATATATATATATATATATATATATATATATATATAATTATATATAAACATCTCCTCTAGAGAGTTCAGTAAAATAGATACATTTACAACATAAATAAGAGTATCTTCTGGACCCTTGAAATGTTATAAAAATAAGAAATTATAATGGTTGCACATACCGATTTGTTCAAGACCGTATTTATATAGCTTTAGTGAAAATTATGATATGACATATAGATTATCTCTTCAGGAGCATATCTAAAGATATTTCTTCAAGAATAGTTATGCATATAATATTTGATTCATCGTAAGTTCTGAAAAGTAAAAGGTTACATATCACTATTTGTCTAATGGAGCTACGGGTCCATGACAATAGACGATTGAATTTTGGATAATTTATTATCACATTTGACAATATTTTATAGGCAATTCTTTTATAGTGCTATACGATGATATAATATCACTTCTGGGGATATTTCATAAACACCGCTTCTAGAGTGGTACATATCACTTCTAAAGATACTTTATATGCATTGTTTTTTTTTGGATGTCATCAATAATCAATATCTTTTTCTACATAATTGACATAATTCTACAACATCTCTTCTAGGATGTTTGGATTTTGAAATATAAAAATCATAATACATCTCTTCAAGAGTATGTCATATGGATTATCTCTTCTGGAGAATATTAAAATGTACTTCTTCAAATATATAGTTTGGCAAACACACCCAAAGATTATCAAAACTTGGGTTTTACCAACTTTAAACTGATTTACTGAACTGAAATAAAATAAAATCCACATAGCAGACTTCAGGCTGCTATTATTGATCAATTCGACCATATCATTTATTACCGTACTTAGATTTTCATCATTAATGAAGTTTCCTTCATCGTCGAAGAAATGATCTAACTTCAGGTTAGCATCACTAGACAATCCTTTCACATAATTTTAGTTTAGAAGTAATTTTAATATAGAGGAATTGTATTTCCTAGTAGATTTAAAGACTTAAAACTTCAAGTTCAACCATTCATGTCTAGTGTTTAAAAGTGTGACCATATTTTGGTGGTCATAACGCTCCTTCAGGGAGTTCCATAGGTAAAGATGTTCTTTTTCAGTTAAATCACTAGACAATCTGAATATGGTTAATTCAAAAAAAAAACAGATATAATCATATAAATTCTAAATTATTTCTAAATGAAAATATGAACATCACGGAACTTTGTTTTACTCAATGCGTGAATGAAACCGGAAATCTCATAGCAAGAGCAAAAGTGCGTGTTTCCATTAAAGGGAAACGTGTTTTATACATCGACGAATGAAAAATGGAACAAGTCAAAAATATAAGTACCATCGATTCGATATCCATTACTGGAGTCATTGGAAATTAATCTGCTTGCTTCTTCTGCAACTCAAACCTCTTTGTATTATTAAATCAGCAATAATATATATAATTATACACGCTACAAATATCAAAACCATTTCATGTAGATATTTGATAATCAGCATTAATTTGGTAGATTTTTTTTTTTTAATATAAAATCCTTCATTACAAAGAATATCAATTAAAAATAATGAAAGATCAATGAGATCTAAAATCAATCATTATACCATATCAGGGCTGTGGATCGAAAAGAAAAGCAACAGTATATAAAATATAAAATGTTATAGATCTATAAAATTAGATCTATAATAGAATTAGATCAGAAAAATTAGATCATATTGAGATCAACATAATAACATCTAAAAATAAAATCAATTTAATAATTCTACAAATGAGATCTGAAAAATGAAGTCTACAAAGTTAGATCTATACAAATAAATAATATTAGATTCACATAATTAGATCAACATTATAAGATATACAAAATGAGATCCAGGAAAAAGAAATAAGATCAAAACAAATGTTTACAAAACGAAATTTGATCTACGAAATAAAATTAGATCCCAAGAGAAAAGAAATAGATCTTAAATGCATAAAGAAAATCTAAAAAATAAAACATCGTGCTGATAACGTGTTATAGAATAAAGAAAATAGAAGCCATTGGAGAGAGAGAACAATTTTATTCATTCAGAGAATAGATATCTATTTACATTACATGGCCTACTTTATATAAGGGCTTCAGAGGTAAGGACTGAACTTATCCCACGATGTGGGACTAAACAAAACAATGTACAAGCATATTCACTTCATAATATACATATATTATAACAAAATGTTCATTCTTTTAATAAAAACAAACCCACCAATTCATTTCATATTTGCATTCTTTTTATTCACCTTTTCTCTTCTCTCCTTCTAACCTTCCATAGCAGAGGATCACAAATTTTATCAACTCTAAACCAAATGCAAATATTGAATAAATATAAAACATAAGTGGTTCATCCATCTCCTGCAAGGATTGAGTGTGGATCTTGGAGATCTAGGAGTTATTCTTCATTTAAGATGTAATTTTTTGCTACATCATAAGGTAATTATCCAATCTCCTTTTAATATATGTTACATCATGTTACAATAGTTTAGATCCCTTATCTTTACATCTCATTATGACTATATGTTACATCTTGTTAATATAGTTTAGATCCCATAGCTTATACAATGAATTTATTGCTTGTTATTGTTTTAGAAATTAAAAGTTTAGTGAAAAATGGTTTTCCACTTTAAAACTAATTTTAGTTGAGATAATTTTGTTACATATTTTGTACACAAATATAAATAAAATACATACATAAATCATTTTGTGAAATTGAATGCAAGTTTCATGTGTGTGTATATGCGAATCTAAATATCATATTCTTTTGGTTGTTGTTTTTTCCCCCTTGAAAATGGGTTCCTTTTGTTGCATTTAATATAAAATTACAAAGTACAACACATAATACAACGCAGAAATAATAGGCTTACATATGTTAGACAACAAAATACATTACATATTTGTACAACACAATTCCATCTGCTTGAAACGCTCTTTATATCGAACTTTTCCTTCTTTTCATTCATTAAAAAGATTTCATAAAGATCGCACTAGCGTGTAATATTTGCACCATCTGGAACATAACAAACGTCTTCATAGTAGGTTTAGGGAAAGAATTGCATCATGTGAACCTTCTTCCAACCATTATTGTCATATGTTTCTAGTTCTTCCCATGTGGAAAGTTGCTTTGCCAACATCTGTAAACGCTACCCAATACCGTCTGATCTAGGTGTCGTAACCGCCATCAACGACTTTGCAAATGTGCCTTTTCCGTCGAAACCCATTTTGCATCGGGCTGAACCATTTCTTGGCTTTGGATCCCCATCGCTATTCTTATTACCACAACGGTTATGATAAAGGTCGAACTTTTGAAGTAAATCTGCCATCATAATCCATTAGCCATGTCGCCTTGCTATTCTCTACAAAGAGATGATATATTTGTATCTCTAATTCCCAGATCCAAAAATCGAGATCGTGATATGAATACTAGGTTTCACAGTTTTCAATCACGATGTGGACTACAAACCCTACGTGCTCTCATGAGCAGTCACTCCGGTGTATCTCGATCCATTTCGCAAATAATTTTCTTCATGTCACCTACATCTTATATGATTGCCTTTATTTGACCCTAATTTGTTTTCGAACTCAATGTAGGGTTGGTAATTTAGAGATGACAAGCATTTCTTTTCTTCTAAAGATGATAGCAGTGAATTCAACGAATAGCCCAGTTTTCATAGTAACTCCGTTAGATCATCATGTAACCATAAAAGCGTAACAATAACAACAAAAGATTATCCCGGGCTTTCTATCTACTGTTGTGGAGTCCCTCTTCCCAAGAGAGTTCCTCCCTACTTTTTGGTTGTGTTATATATATATATGTGTGTGTGTGTGTGTGTGTGTGTGTGTGTGTGTGTGTGTGTGTTACATTGAATTTAAGTATAGTTTGTTATCACTTATATACACGTATACATGTACATATATGATGTGCACGTAAATGTGCATATATTTACATCCTTATTTTATCTATTTTTATGTCATATTTGGGCATTTTAACATGTTTAAAACCAAAATTTAATTATTTTCAAATCATCATATTCATCTACATACAGGAGCAAAATAGTCATTTCTGTGCATGTGTTAATTTGGAACTTTTTACTTGTACATTTTTCATAATTTTTATAGGAATTTGGATGCATATGGAAGAGGATTTTATGAAGATAAATGCTTGTACAAATAAATACAAAGGAAGGATGATGGAAATAATTCGAGCTCATGGTTATGGAGGGCCCCACCCACTTACTTAAATCTACAATTAGAAAGCTAATGGACAACTAAGTGGAGGTTAAAACTATATACATTTGATGGTGGATTAATTAGTGGCCAATGGTTACTTGGTGGTCACACTTCCTAAATGGCATTTTGGGAAGCATCATAAAAATTGAATTATGGTTTTATGCATGTATAAGTAGCCCTCTTATGTACATGTAAAGGATCTTCTTACTTTTTCAAATTAGTTAGAAAATTAAGAAAACAAGTTGTAACGTCAAAATCTCATGAAATAAAAATAGTTTTCTAGCCTCTTTCTCTTTTCTCTTCTACATGCTTTTATTTACTTTTATGTTAATGTTTATTTCTTTGCTCTCTTTCATTTCATGTTCATAGCTTAGATTTATATTTATGCAATTAGTTTAATGTTATTTCATGCGGGTAATTAATCTCCTTTCCTTTGTTTAGTTTCTACTTCTCTTTGCATTTAACGTTGAAATTTGCATGTATTGATATGATAACATATATGAGTAGCTAAATCCCTTTAATTTATGGGTAGTGATGCTCTCTAACTTTATGTAAATTCAACATCTCTATTATTTATGGTCTCTTTTATTTGTGCTTCATGAAAGTGGACTTTGATGTAGGTTTATACAAGTGAGTTTTATAGCTTATGTTGCATTTGCAAATGAGTTATTCTTATTCAACATAAACACAATTTACATCATCATTTGCTAATTAATTTTTTGATTTTGAAATGAGAGTAAAAACAAAATTTGATGATCTATATTACTAATTACAATAGTAAATAGATTTTAATTAAAATATTTTTTGCTTTGGCTTCATTTTCATGAGAATTGATAACTGGTTTATTTATTGTATTATAGTTTGATGGTTTAAGTTATGTTAATTAATAACATAAATAAACCTTACCTATGATAAATGCAACAATTATTTCACTTAATATCAAAAGGCATCATAGATTATTTGTTTGTTGATTTACAAAAATTTGAGAGTGGATTTGCCTCTAAATTGTTTTATAATCTCATAGTTTTTAATCTCATTTTTCTTCTAATTTTTGCTTCATTTTGTTTACAAATTGTAGTTAACAATCTTCTCTACACTTTGGTCTAATTTGATTGATTAGAAAATTCTAAAATCTAAAACAATTCCCTACGGATTGATCCATACTCGCCACGTACTAAAATTGTACAATGTGCGCTTGCGGTTAATTTTAATTTGAAATTTATTGGCGATTTTCTAAATTGGTAGAAAATTCTTCGTTGAACAAGTTTTTGGCGCCGTTGTTGGAGAATTGGTTTTGATTTTAATTTTCTATTCTTCGAATTATTTGTTGTTTAATTTTTGTGTGTAATTTGCATTAAAAAAAATTTGTGTATGCTTGTTGTGTGATTTGATTTGTGTGCTTGTTTATTGTTCTACCATTTCTATTTGCATTCCTATTTAAAAAAAATAAAAATACACAGGTTCATTTCAAAAACAAAAATATTTTATTGCATTTACATTTTTGCATTTACAATTTTTTCCTTCTTTTTACATTTACTAAAAAAGAAAAAGAAAAAAAAAAAAGCATACACAGTGCAACAAAACTGTGCACTGTGTACAAAACTGTGCCTTCTCTACATCACTGTCTGCTCCCAACCACAACCCATCTGTCCATCCACCAAACTTTGCCACTGCCTCGTACATCCTTTCCCCCACATCCACTTCTTCACAACATACAAATTACCCCTGCTCCACCTTGCAAATATCATTGCCGTACAATCACCAAACTACCATTCAGTTCTTCCAACATTTCTTCCAACAATTCTTCCAATACAATCAAACTTTTCCACCACCATTTTCGCTGTCATCCCACATTTCTACACAGCAGTCTCCACATCACAGAACCCACATCGTCTACATCTACTGCTCACTTCAATTGTATTCCTATCACTTCCACCTTCCACCGTCTGCCAGTATACCTTACTCCACATCAAACAGTTCATCAACAACCATCACCGTATAAACTCAACATTGCATATCGCAGTATAAACTCCCCATTGCCTTATCTCATCACCGTCACTGTCGAACAAGTTACTGGCAACTGCATAAACATCCACATTATCAACATTGCATCCCCTTCCCACTGCCTCTTCTACATTCAAACTGTCACCAGTTCAACATTACTGCCTTGTGACATTACTATCACCAGTCCTACATTCAAACTGTCACCAGACCACCAGTTTAACCAACCCTTACTCTCCGGTCAGTAACTACACAACAACAGCTAGTGCATAATTTCTTACAACATCACTGTCAAAACAATCTCTGCCTAGACAGACCACTTGCTACTGCTGTTACATTCAAAACCATAACCACCATCTTCCCCTATCAATATTTCACCACTGCCATAATACAAACTGCCATTTTCCCTCACATACTCTTTTCCTCTCATTTCCTCTTCACGGTCAAGACTCCAACTTCTGCTACAAAACAATAACCCTTCGACCAATACAACATTCAAAACAACACTTTACACTTCAAACACGACCAAACACTTCACACTACATTTCAACACTGCTGACCCCTTCGAACAAACTCCATCATCACTACATTTCTGCAAACACACCATCACTGTTCCACCATAACTGCTTCCACATTCCACCATCACATTCAAGTTTTCATTGTCAACAATCATCATCAATCTCCCTCCACACGCCATCAGCACCTCATCCTCCTTCATCAAACAACAACCACCGCTGTCACAATTCCACAACACTGCTGTCTGTGCACTTCCACCATCATACTCCTATCAACAACACTACACAGAGCAACAGAACCCAAACTACAAAAGCCAACTCCATGCTCTCACAACTATCAGAAAACCACTTCATTTCTTCTTACAAGAACTAACAGCAACTTCATCAACCATTTGCTCGCCCACATCAGCCACCTACGACTTTGAACTATAACAGTTCGAACCAGTCAAAACTCCAACCTCTGCCGCCTGATTCCAAACAACAGAGCATCGTTTCACTGCCTGAACCCACTTCTACTTGCCTCCTCTGCCAAACCGAGTCCTTACATAATTCAATGCACACTTCGGTGCTTTCAAACTGCACACTTCGGTGCAAACTCCACGAAACCGAACAGACAATCCACCACTTATCAACCAAAGTCGCCTACAATTCACACTACTTCAATCGAGAAACCCAAAGGTAGCCTCTCCGCAATCCCTAGTCGCGACTTCCACTACTTCACCAAACGCCTCACTTAATCGGAATCCTCAATTGGATAATTCATGACCATTCACAGACCAATCGCCCTTGCCT
Organism: Allium cepa; assembly: GCA_030765085.1. Lineage (NCBI taxonomy): Eukaryota > Viridiplantae > Streptophyta > Magnoliopsida > Asparagales > Amaryllidaceae > Allium > Allium cepa. The sequence continues at coordinate 502,151,979 of CM060944.1, read as the reverse complement.
GAAACCGCCATTTCTGTAGAGAAAACTCCACATCTAAATCGAAAACCCACGCCAACTCCTCTGCAGCACTTCCTTAACCAAAATCACAGTACCCAAATCCCGTAATTTGAAGAATTCATCGCATTTTGGAAATTCAATTTCGATTGGCATTCGAGATAGGCAATGTCGATTGGAATTCAATAGGGATTCGATTGGAATTTTAATTTTAAAAATTTGGTTTTGAAATTTCATTTATAAAATTCGTATCAGGCAAGATTGTAGGAGGCGAGTCGAGTGAACGATTGTGTTCTATGAGTAACGTGTAAGTGGAGAATTTTTAAAGTGGGCCGGGTTGTTTACTTGTTTTAATTTGGCTTGCCTATCTCTCTTTTTTGTCCATTTTCCCTTTAAAGTAAAAAAAAAGTTTTAGTTTACATTTGTTTAATTTTCATTTGTTTATTTGTTTTCACTTGTTTAGTTTCCATTTGTTATTAAAAAAAACATTTGTTTGATTTTCATCATTTGTTTTCACTTGTTTTAGTTTTTACTTGTTTTGCTAGTTTTAGTTTTATTTGTCTTTATTTTCATTTTCACTTGTTTCAGTTTTTATTTGTTTTACTTTCATTTGTTTTATTTTTCACTTCTTTGATAAACATATAAAAAAACTTATACATATATCTTGTTTTTATTTTCAGGTGGTCAAAGAAGAAAATCAAGAGAAACCGCTTTGCTTTGCTTGGTTGCTTAATAAATCACCGCCAAAAAAAAATTTGCTAATAATCTGCACGCTCTGATATCGTGCTTTCATCTCTTGTTTTTAATTTGATTTGCATTTTTGGTTGCTTGCATTTGCATTTACATTATATATATATATATATATATATATATATATATATATATATATATAACAAAATCCAAAAACAAAAACAAAAAAAAACTTCATTTTAGTTGCGTTGTTAACTCATTTTAATTTTTGTTTTGTATTCATCTCATTTTATTTTTATTTTCTAAGGGCAATAACTCAATTCACATAAGGTGATGGATTTCATCACCCTTTTCTTAGCTCACAAATCGTATTTCATCGTAAAGGTTAGGCATTCGATTTAAGAGTGTCGCAAGCTCATCCAGGGCTTAATTATATCCTTACAATTGTTTTATTTGAACAATTTTATTTCTTGGTGTCTAAGCTACGGCAGAGTAATAACCATTTATAAATATTACGATGATTCTTAAATATTATAGTGGTTGTTCCTCTGAAGGTACTTAAACCTTCGGTTACATTGCTACGGTGTTTCGTGGTACATCGATAACCTCTGCATATTACCTAGCTGAGAAATATTTTTGTTGATTTAAAACAAAGTGTGATAATACAATTTTAGGTTAGGAGCTATTAAGGACGGAAAACTGTAATTAATTCATTTGCATTCATTTAGTTGCATTAGTGCATGCATATTTAAACAAAAATCCAAAATCCAAAAAAATTTGTAAATTTTACCTAATTTATATTTTAATACCAAAAAAAAAAAAAAAATCTTTTTTCCTTTCCTTTGATAATTTTCAATAAAAGAAATCCAAAATAAATTAAAATTCAAAAAAAAGTTCTCATTTTGTAAAAAAGAATTCCTTTTGGTAAATATTTGAAAATCTGAAAACTTAAAAAAAAAACAAAAACATATAAAAAAATTTGAAAAGCCAAAAATCAAACTTCTCTTTTGAAAATAAATTTCACTTGGTAAATAGTTTTCTTCCTTGTAAAAGAACAAATTTCAATTTGTTTTTAAAATCCTCTTTCATTCTCTAAACTCGATTCTAACTTCTTTCTCTTCTCAACTTTCACTTGTGCATGAGTACTTGGACTCGTAACACAACAACAAATCCTTGGACTTGCGACTCAACAACTAATCGTTTAACTCGAACAGACGATCCTCTCGAAATGGCGAACGAGAATGCCCCTCGAACTCTTATGATAGAATCTTTCCCGATAGAGTTTCTATTCCATCTTCCATCACGTTACCCGCCCCTATGGGCAACCATTTTGAAATTCACTCGAACCATATTGCCACGCTTCTGAAATTTGGCAATTTCGAGCACGATGACCCATACAGTTTCTTGACCAAATTCGAACAAGTTTGCGCAACCATTAAACTCTAACAACTTTTCGACGACGGAATCAAACTTCGATTAATCCCATTTGCTCTTACAGATTACGCCGAAAAATGGCTGTACATCTTACCATCGAACTCGATTAAACGTGGGAAGAATTCGCAAAAGCTTTCTTAAAAAAGTTCTACCCCTTGGAAAAAACGAGTAGAATCCGAAACGAAATTGTAATTTTTATCAATTCAAGGGAGAACTATTTGAAAAATATTTTGAAAGATTCAAAGAGCTTTTGATAAAATGTCCACACCATAACTTTGAAAAATGGACAGTTTGCCAAATCTTGTACGATGGAATCGAAAATGGCTCACGAACCATGCTTGAATCAATGTGTCAAAGCAACTTTCTTGTCCAACATCACAATGATGCTTGGCAATTTCTTGAAAACCTCACCGAAAAATCATTCCAATAGGAACGTTCGAACGAAAAATCAATTTACTCATGATCGAGTGCACACTCGATAGGATCTTCTTTTGCTTTGGAAGCTAAGATCAAAGCAATTATTAAAAAATTTGATAACTTTTTCTCATCGAATAAAATGAACCACGCTTCCCAACCGATGTGTTATAAATGCAACTATCCTAATCATATAGCCGATCAGTATCCCAATTTTTTCAGGCAAATCAATGCTTTTAATGAAGCCAAAAATGACCCATTTTCTCCAACATACAATCCTGGTTGGAGAAATCATTTGAATTTTTCTTGAAACCAAAACAATCCCAATACGGTTCGTCCAAATTTTCAAGCATTCCCGAATAATGCTTCGAATCCTCCCTTTCAACCTAACCATTTTCAACCAAACTTTGCGGGTCCGTCTCATAATCAACCGCAACAATCAAATTTTCAACCAAATTCCGCTCATCTTCCCCAAGACGATAAACGTTTAAGTTCACTTGAGAAAACTCTTGAAAAATTGGCTAAAGCAACTACTCAAAGCCTTCAATCAAACAGCAATTTGCAAAATTTATTGACCTCATATATGCAAAACACGAACCAATCAATTGCAAAACTTGAAATGCAAATGAGTCAATTAACCACGTTTGTAAGTGAACGCGAACGAGGCACATTTCCAAGCCAGCCCATTTCAAATCCAAGAAATCAAAACACAAATTTAAATCAAGCCCATGTTGTTCAAGATAGCAACATCACCCAATTGAATACTATTATAACTTTACGTTTTGGTAAACAAATCGATAATCAAGTCGTTAATCCAAACTATTTACCAGAAACCTCTCTCGACACTTCTAAAACAGCAAACGCGTCGGAACAGAATAAGGAGCCAAACGTTGAATCGAATGCCAATCAAAATTCTTCTTCTACTCAAGTAGACCCGCCTACTAAGTATTGTGTCTTATTTCCACATCGTCTCCGACCAAAGAAACACTCGGACCAAATGGAAAAGATGTTGGAAATTTTTAAACAAGTGAAAGTGAACATCTCGCTTCTTGACATTGTTTAGAAAGTCCCCACTTATGCAAAATTTCTTAAGGACTTGTGCACCTAATAGCAACATACTCAAGTGCTTAAAAAAGTCTTCTTAGCCGCCAGTTTGAGCGAAGTGTTTTCCCAATCCACGCCCGTCAAATACAAAGATCCTGCTGCCCTACGATTTCGTGTACAGTTGGAGACAAGACGATTAACAAATGCTTGATAGACTTAGGTGCAAGTGTCAATTTGATTCCATGTACGTGTACGAACAATTAGGCTTAAGTGAGCTCAAACCCATAAAGGTCACGCTTCAATTCACCGATCGTTCCATTAAGATGTCCGTGGGAGAAATCGAGGACGTGCTCATTCGAGTAGAGCAATTCATGTTTCTCATTGATTTTATCATTCTCGAAACACAACCCGTGATAAATCCCGCGAGTCGAATTCCATTGATTTTAGGCCGACCATTCTTAGCCACCTCTAATGCCTTAATCAATTGTCGTAACGGATCGATGAAAATCTCTTTTGGAAACATGACTTTAAATCTTAACAGTTTCAATCTTGAAAGCCCACCAAATGAACCTCGCGACCAAACGTTGGAAGTTAGTGCCATTCATGAAAACTTCGAAAACAAGATAATTGACCTTAACGATGAATGCGAGGTCGAGTACGAAAAATTGTTTCATGAAATTCCTAACGAGATTGAGTACACTCTTCCTTTTGAATCGCTTACAATTGAGTTCGAATCTCAATCCAATTCTTTAATTGAGCAAATTCCGAAGTTGGACCTCAAACCACTTCCCGATCACCTTAAGTATGCATACTTAGGTGATAACGAAACATTTCCCGTCATAATTACTATGACTCTCTCTCTCTCTCTCTCAATCAAGAAACTTCTTTACTTTCAATCCTGTCCAAAGACATGGAAGCAATTGGATGGTCGATCTCCGATATAAAGGGAGTTAGTCCCGCTCTTGTTCAACATCGCATCCATTTAATCGATGATGCCAAGCCTGTTCATGACGCGCAACGAAGGCTTAATCAAAAAATGAAAGATGCGGTGCATAATAAAATTCTTAAACTTCTACACAACAGAATCATTTGCATAATCTCTGATAGTTCATGGTTAGCCCAATTCACATTGTACTGAAAAAGTTTGGGCTAATCGTTGTCAAGAACGATTCAAACGAACTTATTCCAACTCGTACTCAAACTGATTGGCATGTTTGCATTGACTGTTGAAAGCTAAATGCTGCAACACATAAGGATCACTTCCCTCTTCCTTTCATTAACCAAATGCTAGAACGTTTAGCCGGCCATGAATTCTATTGCTTCCTTGATGGTTATTCCGGCTATAACCAAATTCCAATAACTCCCGATGATCAAGAGAAAACAACATTCACATGTCCATTCGGTACCTTTGCTTATCGACGTATGCCATTCGGACTTTGTAACGCTCCTGCTACTTTCCAATGATGCATGGTTGGTATTTTTCCCGACATGATTGAACGCTTTCTAGAAGTTTTTATGGATGATTTCTCTATCTTTGGCGATTCATTTTCCCAATGTTCACATCATCTCGAGTTGGTTCTAAATCGATGTAAAGAAAAACATTTGACTTTGAATTGGAAAAAATGCCACTTTATGGTCAAACAATGCATCGTCCTTGGACATATCATCTCAAATAAAGGCATTGAGGTAGATAAAGCGAAAGTTGATGTAATTGCAAACATATCCATCACCAAATCTGTTAAGGACATTCGATCATTTATAGGACACGCTGGCTTTTACCGACGCTTTGTGAAAACTTTAGCAAAATCGCTCGTCCTTTAACGACTCTCCTTGGAAAAGACGTTCATTCGATTTCAACTCTGAGTGTATTTCTTATTTTGAACATCTTAAAAAAGAAAACTCATTTCAGCTCCAATCCTTTGCGTACCCAATTAGGATCTCTTATTTCAAACATTGTGCGACGCTTCTAACTTTGCGGTTGGTGCTGTATTAGGACAATGCATCAACAAAATCCTTCATGTCATTTACTACGCAAGTATGACTTTGAACGACGCTCAACTCAACTACACAACAATTGAAAGAGCTTCTAGCGGTCATTTTTGCACTCGAAAAGTTTCGATCTTACTTGATCGTGTCATACATTACCGTGTACACGGACATTCTACGTTGCGATATCTCTTCGCTAAAAAGTATGCTAAATCTCGCTTAATTTATTAGATCCTTTTATTACAAGAGTTTGATCTTACAATAAAGGACAAAAAATGATTCGATAATGTCATACTCGATCACTTATCTCGTCTTTCGAACGCACCATCTTTTTTGCCAATCAATGAAAACTTTCCTGATGAACATCTTCTTTCAATTTCTATCGATCCATGGTACGCTAATATAGTGAACTACTTAGCCACTAGAGAAAATCCCTCATCTTGGTCAAAATAAGACAAATACAAATTCGTGTCTCAAGTGAAATATTTCTGTTGGGACGATCCATACTTGTTCAAATATTGCCCCAACCAAATAATCCGACATTGCATTACAGATAATGAGATCAGAAGTGTTCTTTCATTTTGACACAATCAAGCATGCGATGGACATTTCGGTCCTCGAAAAACTGTGGAAAAGGTGCTTCAGTGTGGTTTCTATTGGTTTTCTACAAAGACTCATTTGAATTTTGTAAAACTTGCGATCGATGTCAAATGCTGGGACGAATTTCTTGATGAAATATGATGCCTCTAAACCCCATTCTTACGATCGACATCTTTGATGTTTAGGGTATCGATTTATGGGACCTTTTCCTAATTCTTCTGAAAACTTGTATAACCTTCTCGCTGTCAATTACGTCTCAAAATGGGTCGAATCCATTCCTTGCAAAACCAATGACCGTACAATTGTTGTGAAATTTCGCAAAGAAAACATCTTTTCGATGTTTGGCACACCTCGTACAATAATCAGTGATAACGAAACCTATTTTTGCAATTGATCTTTTGAAACATTAATGAAGAAATACTCGATAACCCACAAGTTACCACTCCATATCATCCTCAAACTTATGGACAAGGAGAAGTTTCAAAATCATCAGATAAAAAAATCTTGGAGAAAACTGTCAACAAAAATCGATGCGCTTTTGGCTTACCATACTGCTTTTAAAACTAATCTTGGGATGTCCCATTTCGTTTATTTTATGGTAAAGCTTGCCATTTACCCGTTGAAATTGAACATAGAGCATTATGGGCAATAAAGAACTTAAACTTTGATCTTGAGAAAGTAGGCAAAAACCAAAAACTACAACTCAATGAATTAGAAGAGCTTAGGAACGACGCGTATGAAAATGAAAAATTTACAAAGAAAGAACAAAAGTTTTTCATGATAAGTCAATCCTAAGAAAATGTCTTTGCCTAACCAGAATGTTCTTTTATATGACTTAAGACTTTATTTATGCCCTGGAAAACTTAGATCGAGATGGACCGGACCATTGGTGGTACGAACTGTTTTTCGACATGGTGCCGTAGAAATAGAAAACCACAGGGATGGATTGATTTTCAAATTCAACGGTCATCGTTAGAAACCTTTCTTGGAATTGCCAAATAACTAAGAAGAGGAGCTCGTGATTCTTCATGAGCCAAGCTACGTCTAGTAAGAATGTTAACCTTTTTTGTAAATATGTACATATGTTTCTCCGTTACGCTCATTATATCGTGCATAGACTGTGGGGACACTGTCAAAAATTAAGTGTTGAGGGTCTCATTTTCATTTTTTATATGTTTCATGGCCTTTTTTTGAATTTTCATTTTCTTTGAACTAAAAAAAAATCGCAAAATTTCTAGATCTTAAAAACATTTTCTTTTTATCATTTTGATTTATTTTTGAAGAAACATTATAGGATAAGTATAAGTTCTGGTTATAAAGTTGAAAATTTTGAAAATTTATTTGTCTTAACAATAAAATGAAGTTTGATTACAAATAACAATGGTTTAACTAGTATATAGGAAGGTGAATATGTGTTAATTAAAGATATTCTAAATGAAAATCTTTGTTTAAAAAAGTGGTAAATTTAAAGTAAATGATATAACATTTTTTCTTCTAAGTTAAATGGTGCTAAGATGATTTTGCAAAACTCTTTCTTTTCCATCGACTGATCTAGGTGCCATAACCTCCGTCAACGACTTTACAAATGTGCCTTTTCCATCGAAACCTATTTTGCGTCGGGCTAAACCATTTCGTGGCGTTGGATCCCCATTACTATTCTTATTACCATAGCGGTTATGATAAAGATCGAACTTTTTAAGTAAATTAGGCATCGTAATCCATTAGCCACGTCGCCTTGCTGTTCTCTACAAAGAGCTGATAGATTTATATCTCTAATTCCCAAATCCAAAAATCGAGATCGTGATTTGAATACTAGGTTTCATGGTTTTCAGTCACAATGTGGACTACAAACCCTACGTGATCTCATGAGAAATCACTCCAGTAGTCCAGTGTATTTCAATCCATTTCGAAAATAATTTTCTTTATGTCACCTAGATCTTATATGATTGCCTTTGTTTGACCATAATTTGTTTTCAAACTCAATGTAGGTTTGGAAATTTAGAGATGACAAGCATTTCTTTTCTTCTAAAGATGTGTAACGTCCCACCTTTCGCACACTTTAAATCGACGATAAACAACACACGTCAGACTTAAAACATGCAAAAGGGCGGATTGTTATGGGGTAAATAAGAAATAGAGGAGAAGGAAAAAACAAAACAGAATCTCACAACGGAAAGGATAAAATATAATAATCAATATACAGTTCATAAAACTGTTTACAAAACATTTGATTCTTCTTTATACAATAAATATCATAGTTCACATACCAATAAATATCAATGCAGCGGAATACAATAGTGTAGTGGAATAATATAGTAGATAATAGTACTACTAATCGTCGTCTTCTTCCTATAGAGCTAAAATCTTCAAATCCTGAAACACTCGGACTGACCCGAGCGAATTGAGAAACAAACACTCGAGTCGGAACTAAAAGATCTTATGTAAGTTAAATCAACAAGAATAAATATGAGTGCAGTAACTTAAGAGATGCTCGGGATTTACATCTCCTAAGGATCCGTTAAACTATTTACTATGTAGTATATTTCACTATTATAATAGTGTCTACTTGTAAAATAAACTTACTTTTAAATAGCGTTAAGGCTTTACATTTTCCACCTTAACACATAATATATTCTCATAGTTTATACAGTACCGTAATCTCCACCGTACTGGGCGTCGTCAGAGGGCACTCCATAGGTATGGTACAAAACCAAAATCGTATAAGGCGCGCTAGGATAGGTGACACGACACAACTAGGCAATGCCAGGGTAGATATACCAATTACGCATCCGGGCTGATGGTAACGCGTAGCCGCAACTACCACCCACCTCGAGCCACACCCCCAAAAAAGAAAATCAAAAGTGGCCACCGAATCAATCCAAAAGTCAAAGTATAAAATCGAAGGGATGTGTCCGATCAAAGGTGCTACCTCAATTGGCCCGAGAATCGCTCCTGTTTTAGCCACCTTATGCCAACTCATGGGAGTTGGGTCCACGTATTTACCTCAAAGGAAACGCCACCACCATCCTACTTCATTTTGGAATCTCCATCGCGTACACGATTGTTAAAGTGGTTTTTGGAGTTGGCAGAGAGTATGACAACTTACGATCCCGGTCTCTTCAACAACCAATCGTTATTATAACACCACGGTTATTTCAAAATAATTTATACTTTAAAAGCAGAATAAAATATCCCTTTCAAAACCATATAAATACAATATCATTTATATTTTAAACCCCAAATCAATATGATATCATCTTTATTTATAAATATCCCTTTTCCCAAAATCATAATAATTTCAAATATATATATCTTAAACCCCATAGCTTTGAAACAAAATTTCTAAAACTTAAATGGTTTAAGTATTAAACCGCTTTGCATAACAAAATAGCTTTTTAAATTTCACAAATAAATTCCAAATATAGGTTTAAATTCCCAAATAAACCATTTCAATTTCCATATATTTCAAAGCTTGAATTATTCCACCATTTCAAAACTTATTCTTTGATAATTTCATATATATCAAATTCAATTACTATTATTTAGATTTGAAATGTTTACTTAATAAATCAAATATCATTTAAGTAAAACCAGTAAACTTCATATAACAGGATATTCTCTCAATTAAATTAACTTGATAATATTCATTTAAATCGACTAGATATTCATTTAAGTCCTCTAAACCAAAAATCAAGTTATAAAGATCATACCTCTTTAAAACCCCAAATTAATTTATATTTCAAATAAATTTTATTCGAGGATAATTCTTAAATATCTTAATTCAAAGCAGATTCATATTTATCTTCCAACATTTATTTTATTTAAGACATTATAAACTCCATCAATAAATTTAAATAAATACTTAACCTTATTATATCTAAATAAAATTTAACTTTTATTTTTAAACTTCTTTTATCCTTTAAACCAAATTTATGCATAGCTTAAATTCAAGCGTTTAACTATATATAAAAATAATATTTAAAAATATCAAAATCCATATTCATTAAACCATATTCTTTCCAAAACCATAGAAAATCATTTCAAAAATAATTATATATATATATATATATATATATATATATATATCGCGGTGCCTGTATAAAATTTTCTATCATATGGTCAAGTGATACGGATATGTATCATTTCAATCCGTAATTTAAAAATAAAAATTATGGTTATATATCATTTCAAACCGCAATCCCGAATGAAATGACAATGCATATTAACTTGCAGTTTATAACAATATAAGTACAGCATCCATTCATCCAATATCAACCAACAACCATTTATCACAATCATCATCCAAATTCAACAATACATCAATATATAACAGGTGATAATAACAGATATCAACTATCAGTTTATATTCAAAAATAAATTGTAACTGTTTAACTGGTAGTTTGTATGCAATAAAATAAACAACAAGTTAACTGGCAGTTAATATGCAATAATGAATTAAATAACAAGTTAATTAAATAAATGCAAATTAACTGAGATAATTATGAAATATATGCTAAATAGCTATAAATAAATTTCAAATCACATCATAAATGAATTTAACAAACATAAGAAATTTTAGAAGTTGTGAGTGGGATAAAACACTCACCTTTTGAATTTAAATTGAATTTTAATCCAATTTAAACCCAAAAATTTGACTATCTCAGAATTCGTCCAAACCTGCGCCAAAGTGTTCAGAATTTCAATACGATCCTAACAAAAAAAAACTGCGTGCGAATTGGGGTTCGTATGTGAAAGATATAGCGAAAATTGTGTTTGAATTTAAAAAATTTTAAAACAAAAAAAAGAACAAATTATACCGAGGCCACGTCATCACTTCTGTAAATCATGCGCACAACAGTTTCACACATCTTCCTTTCCAGCAACCCTAGCTGTTCACCACGCACGCACCTGATTTATCACCACGTTCGCCTTGCTACCCTCGCTACTGGCCATCGCGGCTACTCTCTGACCCGCCGCCGCCCTCGCCTGGGCTTCCTCCACCATCGGCCTCAACCTCGCGTCACCACGACGTCAAACAAGGCAGCCGCCGTCGCAACAGGGTAAAACCCTAACGAATTATCGATGCAAATCCAACCGTTGAAACGACGAACCAATTACACCGATGGCCTCCACTGGTTTCCCTCTACCCAACAGTACCCTTGATTCCACGATCAAATGAACTTGATTTCGTCACAACGAACGACCGAGGATAAACTAGTTTCTGGAAAAAAATTGATTCAATTTCAAAAATGAATTGTAGATTTAGGTTGCGCTCGTCGAGAGCTTCAAATCCATATATAATTTGCTATGATTTGAAGAGATTGAAATTTTGGCTTTGGATCTGAATTGTAATTGGATCTAGAATGGGAATTTGTTTGTCTGCCATTGAGGAGTAGAGAATAGATGAATTATGTACAGACAAATAAGAATAGATGTAGGCTAGGGTTTATAACAGCGTATTTATAGAGAAAGATGGAAAAAGAATGGATCAGATCTATTAGATATACGCGCTAACGGCAAAGTGGCCCAAAACGCCCGCTTTGACTCCGGAACGAAATTGGGTAAACCCATATATCAAAATAGATGTTTTAAAATATTTTAAACGCGATGGAACAAGTTTCAGGTTCAAATTGCACCGTATGAAGAAGTTATGCTAAAATTAATATTTTTCAAATTGATTTCAATTTCATTTATTTCAAGGCGTTTCGAGTCCGTACGATCAAACGACAAGCCCGATCGCTACGAAACTTGAAATGGTACAATAATTCACCGTTACGGATCCGATGAAACAGGTTTTGTCAAAATCCGAGTCAGTAGCCAAAATGGCTATTTTTACATTAATTAAATAAATTAATAATTGATTAATTAATCAAATTTTGAACTTTCAATTCTCAAATTGACAAATTTTATCGTTGTAAATTTTCTTAATCATTTACCCAAATGTTAAACAAATATATATATGTCAATTTAAAGTTGACTATTTATAAATTTCCGTACTAACCTTAATTTATTGAAATCAGGCTTTATAAGAAAATTCCCAATAATTCCATATAGTTATATAAATTAACAATTACTCCATTCATTATTGTAAAACAGATGAAATTAACCTTGGACAATGGTTTATTACATTACAATCCTCAAATTTTCATCTTAATTTCAATAACGTAATATTTAAACTTTTAATTTCATTTATTTTGCAATAACTTCAGTTATTGAATTTTATACTTCAATTACATTAATAAATCTCGCTTTCTATACTTTATATTAACCAATAGTCATATTATAGATGGAATAAGCATTGGATTCAAAACTATTACATAACTTTCCTCATACACCATCTTCTTTTCAATTAACATAAAATTAAATTCCAAATCTACTTATTTGCAATAAATCCAATTATTTAGTTTTAAATTCCAATAAATCCATAAATCCTGCCTTCTATTCCCTTAATTCAACTAATTATCATATTAAGAATAAAATTTACGTTACTTCCGACTATTTCTTTAATTTACCTTACAAAACGTTAAATTTAGATTTTATTCCAATTGATTACTAAAGATTTATTTGACATATTAAATAACAAACAACCTATATTAATTTCTCTATTTTCTTTCAATTGCATTCATAAGTTCGTTACTATCGGTCCGGATTTAAAATTTCATATACGCTAAATTTTTATTTCATGACGTTAATATACGCCTATGTACCACTTAATTTGAATAAATATTATATTCCTAAATGTACTTCTATTAAATGCATTAATTAAGGTTTTAAAACCAATAAATGAATTTTCCTTAATTTCATCCTTAAATCAACTTATTACTCTACATACATTGCGTATTAATTCATCAATTAGCATACTATGAATATCTTCCCAATTTATCAATTACTACCTTAAAATAAACTTATGTTTCTATTAAATTTTCATTTACACTTCCGTTACTATACTAATAATCATTAAAGTAAGGTTTTATTATCAACACGAACATTAAAATTTCGTTTCTAACATTGATTGTATTTGTTTATATTATATTCTATCTATAGCTAAGCAATAATATTTGAAGTTTAATTAAACTGTAACGTTCATTCAAGCTCATTGAATACTAACTTGCATTAACACGTTTCCTTAATTTAAAATCAAATACTGTTAACAATGTTTTATTACATAAATCAAATTAAATACTTTCCTTTACTTTTCATATACAATTACATCCGGGTATATTCTTTTCACTACTTTCATTCATTAGAATTCTATTCAAATTTCAATTTCTTACAATAACTCATTTATTATAAATTTGCACATCAATAAATAAGGTTCCAATAAATAGGATTAATTCAATTCAACCCTTTTTTATTAAGTCTATTTTAATCAATATAATATTTCATAGGTTAATTCTTAAAATTTACTGCATCACAAATTATAACAATTATATTTCTATATAAATTGAATTCCAAAATCTTATTTATATGCCAAATTAAATTAACTAAATTCATGGGTTGTTACACTCTCCCCCACTCAAAACTTGTCGTCCCAGAAAAGGAAAAAGAATGGAAAAGAAGAATTAAGAAATCAATATATCTTATTTAAAATATTAAATCTATAAAAAAATAAATTTACAAAATTAATTAATTTTAAATAAAATATACTGATTTATAACCATTAAATCCTTTTATACTTAGATTAATAAAGTTTGGAAAATATTTTCAAAAATTTTCTAAGTCCAAAATTTACGGAAAATTTTGGCAGAGTCTCCTTTGTACGGGGAGGCTCGGGAGAAAATATAATATCAAATATAACAATATACAACATATATTTACCAAAATAATATATATCCCAACCCGGGAAAACAATAAAATAACGCTATAAACCGTAATCCGAAAACGTACCTATTAGTCGGGCAATTAACGCTTATTTTATGGAACCAAAAGCAGTAGCAATTGTTTCCATAACCTGCATTTCACTTATATAATCTAAAAAGGTTAACAATTATATAAAATGAAATATTTAAAGTCGTTTCAACCTTAAACAACAAATCAATACAACAATAACTAATTGCAACAAACAGCATACAACCATCATATAGAATCAACCCAATTCAACTATCCATCCATGTCAAACAAACAAATAGTTGTTCGGGTTCAAAACTTTAAATTATACGGAATGAAAAATAAACTATTAAGTGTACCCTTCACTCAACAGTCTTAGGTGAAACTAAATAGATTATTCATTCATCCAAACCATTCTAAAGTATCCTTACCCACCAACCATAAACCAAACAAACAACAAATCCAAACAATAAACTAAGTTAATTTTATTAATTTCCTTTCAAACTATTGTTGTTTGATTTCCTTTTTATCCATATTCTGATTTATCTTTTTTTTTAACATTATTTCTTGCAAATTTTCATTTTCAATTCGATTCCTTTGCATATTTCTCCCAATTTTATTTAGAACTACTTCAACTTATTTACTTAAGTTTTTTTTTTGTATTTCATTCATTTATCCACTACTTAATATCATATATTTACCGTATTTATCTTTCCATTTATTCTATCAGAAATAATTTCAACCCCTTTTAAACATATTTTCATTTCTTTATAACTTTTCTATTATATTTTATTATAGAACATTTCAAGTTCATAACCCCTTATAACCCAAAATCCTTATTTACTAAAGAAATTCATTAAACACTTTTATTCATAAGTTTACTTGTACAATTTCCACTATATTTTCTTATTAACATTTCAACTTTTTACATCCTTTGGTAAGTTATATAAGTGTTAAAGAATGCCAATAAAACTTATACAAGGATTTCTCAATTCTTTTAATTAATTAAATGTTCAATAATACTATTCTTTGTTTTATATGTTTAAATTTTCCTTTTATGTAATTTATAACTTAGCATTAAATCTCTTATTTCCTTTAGAGGTTTCAATTATTAATTACCTACGTTCCAATTCACTCCAATAATTGAAACTAATAATTAATGGAAATTTAAGAATTTAATACCGGGTTTAAGTTTCACATCATTTTAAAATAATAGTTAAAGGTTTATACTTAAAAACCATATATCCAATTATACTTAAAACAATTTAAAATTTATATTTGTTTATCAAAATAAATATGCAGTAAAACTACTACAGTGGTCTTCCCACTTCGAAACTCGAAAATGAATGTCGATGATGCATGCACTCATCACCGAAATTATTTTCCAGCGACAGAGAGGGGAGTACAACTTTTATCTTTCAAAAATTTCTTTTAAAACAATTCTTTCAAATTATATTGAAATATTTATCTCAGAAAATACTTATAATAATATTATTATTATATTCCAAAATCAATTTGAAAGAAATTTCCAAAACCCCCGGAACTTAAGTTCTAAAATTTCCAATTTGATTTATTTTATTTTCAATCTTATTTCGACTATTATTTATAAATTTCATTACCTACAAACCAATATATTGCAACCAAATATATATTATTTATAAAATTTTATTTTATATATAGAAAATATAATAGGCAAAATTATTTCATTGACCTATATTAAAAACAAATATTATGTCGGTCTGTCTTATTAAGTGTTTCGAAACCCCTATTGATGTCACAGCGTCCCATGCACGAACCAGAGTTTATAAATACAAAACGTAACAGATTACACAATATTAAAACCTTTTTATAACACTAACAAATACGCTCTCTCATATATACACTCAGCGACTCCCATAGGGCATTACTACCCTATTAGTAAAGAGTCAGACCCCACAAAGCTAAGGTTTATCGCTAAACCAACGCTCTGATACCAGATGTAACGTCCCGCCTTTCGCACGCTTTAAATCGACGATAAACCACACACGTCAGACTTAAAACATACAAAAGGGCGGATTGTTATGGGGTAAATAAGAAATAGAGGAGAAGAAAAAACAAAACAGAATCTCACAACGGAAAGGATAAAATATAATAATCAATATACAGTTCATAAAACTGTTTACAAAACATTTGATTCTTCTTTATACAATAAATATCAGAGTTCACATACCAATAAATATCAATGCAGCGGAATACTATAGTGTAGTGGAATAATATAGTAGATAATAGTACTATTAATCGTCGTCTTCTTCCTCCAGAGCTAAAATCTTCAAATCCTGAAACGCTCGGACTGACCCGAGCGAATTGAGAAACAAACACTCGAGTCAGAACTAAAAGATCTTATGTAAGTTAAATCAACAGGAATAAATATGAGTGCAGTAACTTAAGAGATGCTCGGGATTTACATCTCCTAAGGATCCGTTAAACTATTTACTATGTAGTATATTTCGCTATTATAATAGTGTCTACTTGTAAAATAAACTTACTTTTAAATAATGTTAAGGCTTTACATTTTCCACCTTAACACATAATATATTCCCATAGTCTATACAGTACCGTAATCTCCCCCGTACTGGGCGTCATCAGAGGGCACTCCGTAGGTATGGTACAAAACCAAAATCGTATAATGCACACTAGGATAGGTGATACGGCACAACTAGGCTACGTCAGGGTAGATATACCAATTACGCATCTGGGCTGGTGGTAACGCGTAGCCGCAGCTACCGCCCACCTCTAGCCACACCCCCAAATAAGAAAATCAAAAGTGGCCACCGAATCAATCCAAAAGTCAAAGTATAAAATCGAAGGGATGTGTCCGATCAAAGGTGCTACCTCAATTGGCCCGAAAATCGCTCTTGTTTTAGCCACCTTATGCCAATTCACGGGAGTTGGGTCCACGTATTTACCTCAAAGGAAACGCCGCCAACATCCTACTTCATTCTAGAATCTCCGCCGCGTACACGGTTGTTAAAGTGGTTTTCGAAGTTGGCAGTGACTATGACAACTTCCAATCCCGGTCTCTTCAACAACCAATCGTTATTATAACACCGCGGTTATTTCAAAATAATTTATACTTTAAAAGCAGAATAAAATATCCCTTTCAAAACCATATAAATACGATATCATTTATATTTTAAACCCCAAATCAATATGATATCATTTTTATTTATAAATATCCCTTTTCCCAAAATCGTAATAATTTCATATATATATATATATATATATATATATATATATATATATATATCTTGAACCCCATAGCTTTGAGACAAAATTTCTAATACTTAAATGGTTTAAGTATTAAATGGCTTTGCATAAGAAAATAGCTTTTTAAATTTCACAAATAAATTCCAAATATAGGTTTAAATTCCCAAATAAACCATTTCAATTTCCATATATTTCAAAGCTTAAATTATTCCACCATTTCAAAACTTATTTTTTGATAACTTCATATATATCAAATTCAATTACTATTATTTAGATTTGAAATGTTTACTTAATAAATCAAATATCATTTAAGTAAAACCTTTAAACTTTATATAACAGGATATTCTCTCAATTAAATTAACTTGATAATATTCATTTGAATCGACTTAATATTTATTTAAGTCCTCTAAACCAAAAATCAAGTTATAAAGATCATACCTTTTTAAAACCCAGATTAATTTATATTTCAAATAAATTTTATTCAAGGATAATTCTTAAATATCTTAATTCAAAGCAGATTCATATTTATCTTCCAACATTTATTTTATTTAAGATATTATAAACTCCATCAATAAATTTAAATAAATACTTAACCTTATTATATCCAAATAAAATTTAACTTTTATTTTTAAACTTCTTTTATCCTTTAAACCAAATTTATGCATAGCTTAAATTCAAGCGTTTAACTATATATAAAAATAATATTTAAAAATATCAAAATCCATATTCATTAAACCATATTCTTTCCAGAACCATAGAAAATCATTTCAAAAATCATTTTATATATATACCGCGGTGCCTGTATAAAATTTTCTATCCTATGGTCAAGTGATACGGATATTTATCATTTCAATCCGTAATTTAAAAATAAAAATTACGGTTATATATCATTTCAAACCGCAATCCCGAATGAAATGACAATGCATATTAACTTGCAGTTTATAACAATATAAGTACACCATCCATTCAACCAATATCAACCAACAACCATTTATCACAATCATCATCCAAATTCAACAATACATCAATATATAACAGGTGATAATAACAGATATCAACTATCAGTTTATATTCAAAATTAAATTGTAACTGTTTAACTGGTAGTTTGTATGTAATAAAATAAATAACAATTTAACTGGCAGTTAATATGCAATAATGAATTAAATAACAAGTTAATTAAATAAATGCAAATTAACCGAGATATGATGAAATATATGCTAAATAGCTATAAATTTCAAATAACATCATAAATGAATTTAACAAACATAAGAAATCTTAGAAGTTGTGAGTGTGTTAAAACACTCACCTTTTGAATTTAAATTGAATTTAAATCCAATTTAAACCCAAAAATTTGACCATCTCAGAATTCGTCCAAACATGTGCCAAAGTGTTCGGAATTTCAATACGATCCCAAAAAAAAACCGCGCGTGAATTAGGGTTCGTATGTGAAAGATATAGCGAAAATTGTATTTGAATTTAAATTTTTTAAAATAAAAAAAGAGAACAAATTGTACTGAGGCCACGTCATCACTTCTGTAAATCAAGTGCGCAGCAGTTTCACGCATCTTCCTTTCCAGCAACCCTAGCTATTCACCACGCACGCACCAGATTTGTCACCACGTTTGCCTTGCTTCCCCCGCTACTGGCCATCGCGGCTACTCTCTGACCCATCGCCGCCCTCGCCTGGGCTTCCTCCACCATCGACCTCAACCTCGTGTCACCACGACGTCAAACAAGGCATCCGCCGCAGCAACAGGGTGAAACCCTAACGAATTATCGACGCAAATCCAACCGTTGAAACGACGAACCAATTACACCGATGGCCTCCACTGGTTCCCCTCTACCCAACAGTACCCTTGATTCCACGATCAGATGAACTTGATTTCGTCACAACGAACGGCCAAGGATAAATAGGGTTTTCTGGAAAAAAATTGATTCAATTTCAAAAATGAATTGTAGATTTAGGTTGCGCTCGTCGAGAGCTTCAAATCCATATATAATTTGCTATGATTTGAGGAGACTAAAATTTTGGCTTTGGATCTGAATTGTAATTGGATCTAGAATGGGAATTTGTTTGTCTGCCATTGAGGAGTAGAGAATAGCTGAATTGTGTACAGACAAATGAGAATAGATGTAGGCTAGGGTTTATAACAGCGTATTTATAGAGAAAGTTGGAAAAAGAGTGGATCGGATCTATTAGATATACGCGCTAATGACAAAGTGGCCCAAAAAACCCGCTTTGACTCCGGAACGAAATTGGATAAACCCATATATCAAAATAGATGTTTTAAAATATTTTAAACGCGATGGAACAGGTTTCAGGTTCAAATTGCACCGTATGAAGAAGTTATGCTAAAATCAATATTTTTCAAATTGATTTCAGTTGATTTCAATTTCGTTTATTTCAAGGCGTTTCAAGTCCGTACGATCAAACGACAAGCCCGATCGCTACGAAACTTAAAATCCTACAATAATTCATCGTTACCGATCCGATGAAACTAGTTTCGATCCGATGAAACTAGTTTCGCCAAAATCCGAGTCAGTGGCCAAAATGGCTATTTTTACATTAATTAAATAAATTAATAATTGATTAATTAATCAAATTTTGAACTTTCAATTCTCAAATTGACAAATTTTATCATTGTAAATTTTCTTAATCATTTACCCAAATGTTAAACAAATATATATGTCAATTTAAAGTTGGCTATTTATAAATTTCCATACTAACCTTAATTTATTGAAATCGGGCTTTAAAAGAAAATTCTCAATAATTCCATATAGTTATATAAATTAACAATTACTCCATTCATTATTGTCAAACAGATGAAATTAACCTTGGACAATGGTTTATTACATTACAATCCTCAAATTTTCATCTTAATTTCAATAACGTAATATTTAAACTTTTAATTTCATTTATTTTGCAATAACTTCAGTTATTGAATTTTATACTTCAATTACATGAATAAATCTCGCTTTCTATACTTTATATTAACCAATAGTCATATTATAGATGGAATAAGCATTGGTTTCAAAACTATTACATAACTTTCCTCATACACCATCTTCTTTTCAATTAACATAAAATTAAATTCCAAATCTACTTATTTGCAATAAATCCAATTATTTAGTTTTAAATTCCAATAAATCCATAAATCCTGCCTTCTATTCCCTTAATTCAATTAATTATCATATTAAGAATAAAATTTACGTTACTTCCGACTATTTCTTTAATTTACCTTACAAAACGTTAAATTTAGATTTTATTCCAATTGATTACTAAAGATTTATTTGACATATTAAATAACAAACAACCTATATTAATTTCTCTATTTGCTTTCAATTGCATTCATAAGTTCGTTACTATCGGTCCGGATTTAAAATTTCATATACGCTAAATTTTTATTTCATGACGTTAATATACGCCTATGTACCACTTAATTTGAATAAATATTATATTCCTAAATGTACTTCTATTAAATGCATTAATTAAGGTTTTAAAACCAATAAATGAATTTTCCTTAATTTCATCCTTAAATCAACTTATTACTCTACATACATTGCGTATTAATTCATCAATTAGCATACTATGAATATCTTCCCAATTTATCAATTACTACCTTAAAATAAACTTATGTTTCTATTAAATTTTCATTTACACTTCCGTTACTATACTAATAATCATTAAAGTAAGGTTTTATTATCAACACGAACATTAAAATTTCGTTTCTAACATTGATTGTATTTGTTTATATTATATTCTATCTATAGCTAAGCAATAATATTTGAAGTTTAATTAAACTGTAACGTTCATTCAAGCTCATTGTATACTAACTTGCATTAACACGTTTCCTTAATTTAAAATCAAATACTGTTAACAATGTTTTATTACATAAATCAAATTAAATACTTTCATTTATTTCTCATATACAATTACATCCGGGTATAATCTTTTCACTACTTTCATTCATTAGAATTCTATTCAAATTTCAATTTCTTGCAATAACTCATTTATTATAAATTTGCACACCAATAAATAAGGTTCCAATAAATAGGATTAATTCAATTCAACCCTTTTTAATTAAGTCTATTTTAATCAATATAATATTTCATAGGTTAATTCTTAAAATTTACTACATCACAAATTATAACAATTATATTTATTTATAAATTAAATTCCAAAATCTTATTAATATGCCAAATTAAATTAACTAAATTTACGGGTCGTTACAAGATGATAGCAGTGAATTCAACGAATAGCCCAGTTTTCATAGTAACTCCGTTAGATCATCATGTAACCATAAAAACGTAACAATAACAACAAAAGATTATCCCTGGCTTTCTTACTACTGTTATGGAGTCGCTCTCCACAAGAGAGTTCCTCTCTATTTTTGGTTGTGTTATATATATACACACATACATACATACATATATATATAATTTGAAATTAAAGACCTTTCATGTAAAATTGTAGTTCTAATGTTGATTTCATTCCCAAGTCAAAACTAGATATAAAATTGTTAATTTTAAATTGTAAAACATATAAGTTTACAATTGTTTTATATATGTGTGTGTGTGTGTGTGTGTGTGTGTTACGTTGAATTTAAATATAGTTTATTATGACTTATATACATGTATATATGTAAATATATGTATGCATGTAAATGTGCATATATTTACATCCATATTTTATCTATTTTTTATTTAAATAAATGTCATATTTTGGAATTTTAACATGTTTAAAACCAAAATTCAATTATTTTCAAATCATCATATTCATCTACATACAAAGGCAAAATAGTCATTTTTGTGCATGTGTTAATTTAAAACTTTTTACTTGGACATTTTTCATAAATTTTGTAGGAATTTGGATGCATTTGGAAAAGTGTTTTATGAAGATACATGCATGCGCAAATGAATACAAAGAAAGGATGATGGAAATAATTCAAGCTCATGGTCATGGAGGACCCCACCCACTTACCTAAATCTATAATTATATGGATAATGGACAACTAAGTGAAGGTTAAAGCTTCATGCACATTTAATGATGGATTAATTAGTAGCTAGTGGTTACTTGTGTTAGTCCGTGAGATGATGGTTTTGATGACAACAACCTTAGAATAGGATTATAAAATATAAATACTAACATTATAGTTTAGAAATATATGTATATGCAGGATTTAACCATGCAGGTACCAAGAATGAAGACTGTACAGTATAAAGATTCAAGATATCAAGAATGAAGACTCATGAGTATCAAGAATATCAAGATTATCAAGAGTTCAAGATTTCAAGTAATTTATCTTTTAATTTATTAGGAATTTTGTTAAAACTCCTAGAAAAGCACTGGCATCTTAAAATCCAATTTATTCGTGGAATGGAATCCACTTCGAGCCCGTCAAAGGGATGGTACCCTAAGTAGGATGGAACCTACGAAAAATCTAGTGGAACATTGTTTTGTATCCACTAACTTTTTATTCAAAATGATTTTCAAAATTATGTTTCAAAATGATTTCAAAACCTTCCTTTTAAAAAGCATCAAAAACATCTATCCTGATTTCAAATACTTTTAGCCTCAAAATAATCTTGAATTTCAAAATCAAATTATCCTTGGTTTAAACTATCTTTTAAAATAAAGGTATATTTAATTTTTTAATATTTATATATTTAGATTTAAATATAAAATTATTTAAAATTCTATATATATATATATATATTATTTATGTATTTTAATTATGGTGAAATATATTTATAAAGTTTAAAATAGTTTTAATATAAAGGTTATTTTCAAAGAAAATCAAAACACCAAAAATCCTTTGGGATGTTGACATACTCAAGTACCCCATGTCGACATGGTGTCAGTTATTTCAAAATTTAAATTTCAAAAGAAGTGTCTATTCGTCATAACTCTTCACGAATGGACAAGGCTGTTGTTTTTCTATAAATAGGGATTGGTTTCAACGAATTTCAATACATATTTTCTGGTTTTTCACTCCTCTTCTTCTTCCACATTTCTTAATACATATTCTTACCATTACTTTGCCGAAATCAACATTGAATCAAACTCGATTACTTCTAGTTTGATTCTCTATCACTATCTCAACAAGGTTCTCGGTGCTATTCAGAGTTATAGACTTCTTTGTAATCTATTAAGCGAGAAAAGGTGTGATTGTGGCCTTGAAAATAAATCAAGCGAGATAAAGTGTGATTGTAGCCTTTGGAAATCAATTGGGTGAGCTTGTTTCCCGTAAAATCAAACGGGTGAACTTGTTGCCCAGAAAATCAAGTATCTCTACCCAAATGATTGTGATTCTGGAGGGTGTACCTCGTAGCCTTGAAATCGAGGGTGTAATTGTACAATTGCTTTTGAAAGGAAATCCGTACTTGTGTGCGGGACTGGATGTAGGGTAACTCCGAAGCAGTATAAAATCCAATGTGTTCTTTCCTTTACTGCTTTTACTTTATTTTTGCATCTGTGTTTGATTCTGTGATCATATCTGTTTCTGAATATTGCATACATTTGTGTTCAAATTAACAAAAACTCAAAAAGATTTAATAATTCCTTAAAACACTATTCACCCTCCCTCTAATGTTTATCCTAGCGTTAAGATCCATAATCCGCATTTCTCACATTTGGTATCGGAGCAAGGTTTCCAAAGTTTTCATAATCTGAATTTTGAAAAATTTTAAATGGCAATTTTTTTTGATAAGATTATTAATACTATTTTCATATGAATATGACACAGAATCATCATGACATTGTTGTTTAAAACTATATTTAGTCATTTTGAAAAGTCACTTGATTCTTTAAAAAGTTATGTTGTTTTGCAGGAGAAGAGTTATGTCTAATGACTGTTGGTTAAAAGATACCGGATAATCATTCATCGATCAATAAGAACTAATGAATATATAATGACAATCGATAATGAAATGGGTACCAAATCAATACAAAGCTTTTGATTCTCATCTACAACTTACCTTGATACTGTACTTCTCTCCATTAGCTTCGCAATGTCACTGGTTTCATGCGAATCCGTTAAGAAATGACCAAGTTATGTTCAAGTGAAGTTTTGGTGAACAAAGAGAAAAAGAAGGCAAAACTGTCAAAGGTATTCTTCAAATTGTATCCAGAGATTTGAGTATTTTGTTTTCACTCCTTTTTTAGATTGTAGTTCTTGTTCTCGCGGTCGTTTTGATGGGTTAAATTCCGATCAAAATTGAGTGAGGTATGATAGGTTGAAAATGGCTATCCAAAATTGAAAAACTGTGTACGAGATTTTCTACATTTCTTCTACCGTTCGGCCTGTTGCATCACAATACCGTCCATATTCGACACCAAACTATTACTAGATCGCAGCCCTTGCCTTCCTCTTCGATTTGCCACTAGTTTCATCCAATTCCGTTAAGAAACAAAGGAGATATGCCTTTTAGAAGTTTGATAGTAAGCAGAAAAAACAGGAAGAAGAAGAAGAAGAAAAAATTTATGAAATGTAGTGACTGTTGGGCCTATTTATAGTGGTTGAAGTGTCCATTCATTCAAAATTCAAATTCAAAGTTTTGACGCCAAGTTAATCAATCTACTAAATCATCTGCATCTTTCTCATAAGGTCTTCAAATTCAACAAATGAATATAATACACTGATCAAAAAAACGAGCTCGTCGCAATAGAACGGATCTCGTCGTCAAATTATGAGAGATATAAATGTGTGGTTCACTACAATGGAAGAACAACAAAGTTTGAAAGATGGAGTGCAAAAATTGGTAAGCTTTACTATTATTTCATCTTTATTGTTGCATTTAAGAATATATATATTTATGCATTTAGTTAGGTATAGAAATTTATCGCTTTTATAAGTTTTAATATTTTGTCCATATATTGACACATCATAGTATAAATATTGATATACCAATCTAAATTTTTCTAAAAAAAGTCTTTTAAAATGTGTTTTATTTTGAATAAAATCATACTATTAATTTATTACAACTATAATAAGTAGAAAAGCATACCTTCATTAATGATTTCAACTTTTCTAATGTTATTTTTACTTCTCATACTCTATTTCCTTTAAGATACTAATTTTATATCTTTAAGAAATTAATAAAATGAATTTAGAATATTAGAATAAAGCTCTATTTATATATTTATTCAATTAATAAATAACATCACATCACATGACCGGAATTTTAGATAGCATTTCTAAAATGCTTCTTTTCTTCTGTAATGTTTTGTAAGTACTGCAAATTCGTTTTTATAGTATTTCCGTGCTTTGAAACGCTGTAGAGTTTCAGAAATTTTACATGGCATTTGGTAAAAGCTACAGTTTCAGTCTTATAAAGTTTCGAATATATTTTACTACAAAAACTTTTTATAGCATTTTTTAAATGCTGTTTTTCTTTATGAAACTTTAGACTATGTAAAAATGATATTTAAATTAAGTATTTTTTTATTCTTTTTAGAGTTAGTTTCTAACTTATATTAGAATATTTTAAAATTAATTTCATGTTTAAATGTTTTTTAATAATTAATTAATTTTTTTTAAAATAAGAGGCCTTAATATAACACATGTTTAGTTTTCTAATCTTTATTATTTTATTTAATATTTCATTAAGATATTTTTTAAATTTAAAAGATGTTTAAACATGTTTCTAATATTTGAACCAATAATAATTTAATATGAAGCTTTTAATTAGTAAGTTAAGTATTTTATAAACATGGAAGTTTGTATACATAAAAAAAATAGTAAATAAAAATAAATAAAAACAACCAAGTTAAAATAATTATTTTAAATAAGTTAAATAAGTAGGCTGTTAATTTTTATAAAAATCATATTTGATCATATATATAGTTTAAATCCATATTTCTTAGCAATTTGATTTTGATATTGAATTTGATTACTACTTTTCATGAATATGTTATAATTTTAATATCCTTTATTACCTTTAAACTCTTGTCTTTATTACTATTTTAGTCCCATTCATTAGTTTCGTTAACATAAGTTTAGTAATTGGTATGTATTACCTTTGTTTGATTGAAGCGAGTTATAATAAATAGTTTGATATATGCATACATACATACATATACATATACATATACATACATATACATATATATGCTTGTCAATTAGATATTACTTATCACTCATGTTTATCTTATAATCTGGATATCTCTTACCGTAGTATATCTATCATCATATCATGCTGCATATTATTATTATTTTTACTTCATTATCATTTTATTTCATATTACATATCATTATGCATCCTATTTCATATCACATTTCATTGCATATTACATCATAAATTATAATGCATTAAATATCATAATCATTTGCATCACAAGTTGCACTTCATTTTGCATATCAGCTCATGCTATATTGCATATGTCATGCATTTCATACTACATTACAAACTACATATTGCATACATGTATACATATCGAGTGTATTTTATTTTAGGGGGAGTTTGTAGTATTGTCTTATAATATAGGATTATTAATTTTTGATTTGTTTGGTATGTTTTGATTAACTTGTTTGACTTGATTGACTTGTTTGACGGGTTTGACTTGATTGATTTGTTTGACTTGTCTAACATGATTGGTTTTGATGAGTGTGTTGAAATATACTTATACATATTTATGTATTCAATAATTATAATATAATTATGTTAATATCTTTCACATTGCATTTACTATACTTTGTTCTAGTATTAGTTTAAAGGGGAGTTTTATAGTTTTATGTTTGTAGGATAGTTTTTGTTGATAGGATAGTTAGGCATAAATTAAGGGGGAGTTATTATTTTTAGGGGGAGTTATTAGGATAGAAGTAATATTTTACAAACAAAGGTTGTCATCATCAAAAAGGACGAGATTGTTAGTCCGTGAGATAATGGTTTTGATGACAACAACCTTAGAATAGGATTATAAAATATAAATACAAACATTATAGTTTAGAAATATATGTATATACAGGATTTAACCATGCAGGTACCAAGAATGAAGACTGTACGGTATATAGATTCAAGATATCAAGAATGAAGACTCATGAGTATCAAGAATATCAAGATTATCAAGAGTTCAAGATTTTAAGTAATTTATCTTTTAATTTATTAGGAATTTTGTAAAACTCCTAGAAAAGCACCGGCTTCTTAAAATCCAATTTATTCGTGGAATGGAATCCATTTCGAGCCCGTTAAAGGGATGGAACCTACGAAAAATCTAGTGGAACATTGTTTTGTATCCACTAAATTTTTATTCAAAATGATTTTTCAAAATTATATCCTGTTTTCAAAATGATTTCAAAACCTTCCTTTTGAAAAGCATCAAAAACATCTATCCTGATTTCAAATACTTTTAGCCTCAAAATAATCTTGAATTTCAAAATCAAATTATCCTTGGTTTTAAACTATCTTTTAAAATAAAGGTATATTTAATTTTTTAATATTTATATATTTAGATTTAAATATAAAATTAGTAAAATTCTATATATATTATTTATGTATTTTAATTATAGTTAAGTATATTTATAAAGTTTAAAATAGTTTTAATATAAAATAAAGGTTATTTTCAAAGAAAATCAAAACACCAAACATCCCTTTGGGATGTCGACATACTCAAGTACCCCATGTCGACATGGTGTCAATTAATTTCAAAATTTAAATTTCAAAAGAAGTGTCTATTCGTCATAACTCTTCACGAATGGACATGGCTGTTGTTTTTCTATAAATAGAGGTTGGTTTCAACGAATTTCAATACATGTTTTCTGGTTTTTCACTCCTCTTCTTCTTCCACATTTCTTAATACATATTCTTACCATTACTCTGCCGAAATCAACATTGAATCAAACTCGATTACTTCTAGTTTGATTCTCTATCACTATCTCAACAAGGTTCTCGGTGCTATTCAGAGTTATAGACTTCTTTGTAATCTATTAAGCGAGAAAAGGTGTGATTGTGGCCTTGAAAATCAATCAAGCGAGATAAAGTGTGATTGTAGCCTTTGGAAATCAATTGGGTGAGCTTGTTTCCCGTAAAATCAAGTGGGTGAACTTGTTGCCCGAAAAATCAAGTATCTCTACCCAAATGATTGTGATTCTGGAGGGTGTACCTCGTAGCCTTGAAATCGAGGGTGTAATTATACAATTTCTTTTGAAAGGAAATCCGTACTTGTGTGTGGGACTGGATGTAGGGTAACTCCGAAGCAGTATAAAATCCAATGTGTTCTTTCCTTTACTGCTTTTACTTTATTTTTGCATCTGTGTTTGATTCTGTGATCATATCTGTTTCTGAATATTGCATACATTTGTGTTCAAATTAACAAAAACTCAAAAAGATTTAATAATTCCTTAAAACACTATTCACCCTCCCTCTAATGTTTATCCTAGCGTTAAGATCCATAATCCGCATTTCTCACAACTTGGTGGCCACACTTCCTAAAGGGCATTGTGGAAAGCACTCTAAAAATTGAATTAGGGTTTTATGCATGTGTAGATAGCCCTCTTATGCATAGGTAAAGGATCTTCTTACTCTTTCAAATTAGTTAGAAAATTAAGAAAGCATGTTGTAATATCAATGTCTCATGAAATAAAAATGCCTTCCTAGTCTCTTTCTCTTTTCACTTCTACATGCTTTTATTTACTTTTATGTTAATGTTTATTTCTTTACTCTCTTTCATTTCATGTTTATAGCTTAGATTTACATTTATGTAATTAGTTTAATGTTATTTCATGCAAGTAGTTAATCACCTTTCCTTTGTTTAGTTTCTACTTCTCTTTGCTTTTAATGTTGAAATTTACATGTGTTGATATGATAACATATATAAGCAGCTAAACCCCTTTAATTTAGGGGTAATGCAGCTCTCTAACTTTATGTAAATTCAACGTGTCTATGATTTATGGTCTCTTTTATTTATGCTTCATGAAAGTGTATTTTGATGTAAGTTTATACAAGTGGGTTTGATAGTTTATGTTGCATTTGCAAATGATCTATTCTTATTCAACATAAACACAATTTACATCGTCATTTGCTAATTATTTTTTGATTTTGAAATGAGAGTAAAAACAAAATTTGATGATTTATATTACTAATTACAATAGTAAATAGATCATACTTAAAATAGCTTTTCATTTTGCTTCATTTTCATGAGAACTGATAAATAGTTTATTTGTTGTATTATAGTTTGATGGTTTAAGTTGTGTTAATTAATAACATAAATAAACCATACTTATGATAAATGCAACAATTATTTCACTTAATATCAAAAGAGATCATAGTTTATTTGTTTATTGAATTACAAAAATTTGAGAGTGAATTTTCCTCTAAATTATTTTCTAATCTCATAGTTTTTAATCTCATTTTCCTTCTAATTTTAGCTTCATTTTGTTTACAAATTGGAGTTAACAACCTTCTCCCTACTTTGGTCTAATTTGATTGGTTAGAAAATTTTAAAATCTAAAAAAATTCCCTGCGGATCGACCCGTACTCGCCACGTGCTAAAATTTTACACCTTGCGCTTGCAGTTAATTTTAGTTTGAAATTTATCGGTGATTTTCTAGCGATTTACTAAACCGATAGAAAATTTGTCGTTAGACAATATATTATTATTTTAGTTTAAATTTTATAAAAGGATTTTTGTGTAAAACTACAGATCTAATGTTGAATTCTTTCTTAAGTCAAAACTAGATTTCAAATTGTTAGTTTTAGATTTCAAAACACATATAACTTGTGACAATTTATTTTAATATGTATAAAGGTTAAGTGTTCAAGTGATGATTTGAAATGACATTAGATGAATGAGTAAAGGAAGAGAAGAAGTCCTTCACCTTTTTCTCTTCTTAAATGCCTACTTAAACTCATTAATTGTCATGCCATACATATAAGTAAACTATTATTAATTAGTTAAAATAATATTATGTAACATATTATTGGCAGAAAAAATGGCCACCAACACCCAATTGTATGAAAGCACTAATATCCAGCCACATATCTCAGATAGTATCTAATGTATAGAATATAAT
Source organism: Allium cepa (assembly GCA_030765085.1). NCBI lineage: Eukaryota > Viridiplantae > Streptophyta > Magnoliopsida > Asparagales > Amaryllidaceae > Allium > Allium cepa. The sequence goes on along the minus strand of CM060944.1, from coordinate 502,121,734 downwards.
ATGAAGAATAAGAAAATTAAAAATGAAAGCAAGTAAAGAGAAAGAAGATTTATAGTGGTTCGGCTAACTCCGGCTCCAATCTAGAATAATTCCTTTTATTATACTTTAGTTTGTTTACAGTTATAGTCCGAAATTCAAGAATAAATTGCAGAGTGTATCTTAGGTTGAAGACAAAGAGAAGCAGAAAAAATATCCTTTTTCTGACGTAGGGGAAGACGTGCACGGATCGGGCTGATATTTCGGGAGAAAAACCTTCAGGCCATGATAAGGCCACACAAGAATTTTCAGGCCCATTGAGACCCACAATAGGAACTGACCCCGATCCCTATTTTTGTCTAAATGGGATGTTATCCCTCTGGGGGGTTCTCCATGATGTTAGCTACTTGTCCTCCAAATTTCATGCCATTCCAACTTAAGATTTGTGAGATATCGCGTTTTCCGTGAAGTCGTGTTGCATATATTTTGATTTCAACCGATCCCTTTGGATGGATAGGGGCCGATCCCCGCAAAGTGACCCATTTGATGTGAAATCCCCATGGGGTGTTCCATTTGTTATAGTAATCTTGTATGCTAAGTTTCATATCAACTGAATGTTTCGACGTTGAGATACTGATCGGTCTTTGCTAAAAAGTTGGATTTAGCCGAAACCTAAGAGGGAAGAGGGCCGATCCCTATTGAGGGATAGGGGTCGACCCAACTAAACCTCTCTAAATTCCATGCAATCCCTAGGGTAGATTCCCTAAGGTCCCCTCTTCTTGTACCAAATTTTCACTTTAATCTGCCTTGTGGTTGTTGAGTTATGGAGCGATCATCATTGAGTTGTATTATGTGCATCCTATTTAATCCGATCCCTCTTCTAGGGGAAGCATTAGTTCCATACTTAGCCATTTTTTGAGTGTTTTCCATCCAAATACATTCAACTATAGTCCATGGTTTCAAATATAATCGATCTCCAATCCTGGTAACCATCAACCCGTGTTTCTGCCTTGATGATCATGAAGTTTGTTGGGTTAAATCCGCCTATGTACTGCCTTGCCAAAATGCGGGTTAATAAATATTATGTATAAGTATAAGTAGTTTATGTATATATACATATTATTATTTATAAGTTTTCAAAATAAAACCATAGACAACAAAAACATATATGACTGATGAATTTGTGCGTTGTAGTGTAAATCCCGACACCTACAAACTTACACATTGACCATATACATTGTTTATATGTTGCACTTGCACTATATACATATGAGTGTATTTGACATGTTCATTATAATGTACATTTAATTTAATTTTTTAACTTCTTTATAAACAAATTAAATACTATAAGGCTTTATTTGAAAAGAACTTTATATTGGATCTAATAACCTGTTTAGACTTCATAAGCCCAATAGATCTAAAAAGTAGGAATATTTTTGAAATATACCTATTCCATCCGATTTTGACAGACCTGATTCGATCATATATTGGTTCCCTTCCATGAGTAATTCAATGTCCAACATCTAGAAAGGGTTATGTACACTAGTCTCAATTGATGCTTCAATATTCTTTTCTCGATGCATCTTGACTTGCAACATTTAAAGTTGACCATGATTAATAAATCAATTCAATACTCATGGGTTTGAACGATTCACAATTGCAATTGAAATAAAACTCTAGTTACGAAACTTTTATTTATATATTTCTAATGAACATAGTTACTTCTAATATCATATATAACAAACACACATAATTAAAAGACAAAACATACTTTTGATTTCGAACAAAGTTCGTCACATAGTTAGATTAAATAACAAATTATATAATTACGCATAGACATAGCCATAGCTCTATCAATGATAACACCACAGATCCATTCATCGAGCCTCTTTCACAGTTTTTTGTAGGTTGATCATGGCTAAGTCAAAATGATGGAGGGGGAGGGTGGGAGAGGATTTAAAAAAGAGGAAATCCTGATATATATGTATGTGTGTATGTATGTATGTATGTATTTGTGTGTGTGTCTTCGTGTCTATTTGTGTGCGTGCGCGCACGTATGTGTGAGAGAGAAAGAGAGGGGGAAGGGTGGAGAATAAGAAGGATCCCTTCTTTTATTAGTCCGACTTCCTCCCTACATCTTTTTATGAAAAAAAGTTAGGAATGAAGTAAATTTTCTTGGATATGTTCTATTAATGGGAATGAACATATATGTATAATTGTGCTTAAAATGATGGAGTGGCAGGGATGGAGAAGCGGGGATGGAGGCAAATCTTGACCATCCCATAGGTACTTTTCTGTAAGAGCAGATAAATAAGCTTCGCTTGTAAACTCTGAGAAATTATGCACTGGACGCACAATGCATGTATCAAGGTTAATTACATGGATATATAGTTGGCGAGTATTAACCATTCTATCAATGCATGTGCATTAAAACAAATGTGTAAAAAAATACTTATGTATACATGATAAATTTTATTTGCTAAAGTTTTGGTAGGCCTTATAAAATATATTATTGTCGTCATTAAACTGCCGTAATATATCGTTTAATGAAATTGTTGAAATTAGTATAAGAATATAATACTATGTTTTATTATTAACGAAACACGAGTTTTTATGATTAGGAATACATTTTTTACTTATTACTAGTCTATGTTTTTTCAAAAACGTGTTAATTTGTTACATAATTACTTATGTAATATTTTGAAACAAAAATATTTTAAAAGTTGGATTTATCATTATCGCACCCTAATTTTGTAACTTATATTTTCTTTAATTTTCAATTATTCTCTCCTTTGTTTTTAAATTATTCATTTATTTGATATTCTCAAGGACCACTAGCTTAAGTGGTAAGATTTTCATATTATGATTATAGAGCTCTTTGGTTGATTCCCTTGAGACATCAAAATAGATGCTCTACTTAAATTAACCACCACTCTTGCTATCAAAAAAGTTAGTGGTATCTTTGTATGTTTATGTCTACAGAAAAAAAATGACACTAACATCATTATAACTATTACTAATAAAAATATTATCAAAGTAGTGAAACATCTGTATAAAAATTATGTAACTTGAAGTTACCTTTGTGTTTGAACCGAAAATGGCACAAACACCCAATAGATTTTAGAAGAGAGGAAAAGTGAACAAAAGTAAATGAAAACGAGTAAAAATTACCCATAAGGTTTATAGTGGTTCGTCCGATCGACTCATATGTCCACTTAATGTTTCTTTTGATTATATTGATGTTTCACAAGTATATCTTAGGATTAGTACCACTTCATGGATGATTACAAAGAAATATATAATAACTGTAAGGAAGCCAAAAGATCCCCCAAAACGAGCCTCTATCCCTCTATTTATAGCCGTGGACGATCGAGATATGCTCTCCCACGACCTCTATCACTTCTCCCACGTTCCAAGAGTAACTCTCCACTAAGAAACGTAGGCACATCATCACTTGTTATGGATCGGTACCGATCCATAACTTTGTCTTATGTATTATTTTGAACTCTTTGTGATGAAGCAACTTATTGTATACTTTGTGTTTCTCATCTTATTTGGGGCGATTAGAGCTTGTTTCTTGGTCAAATTGATGGATCAGTGGTGGCATGAAGTTTGAGGAGATCGATAAAAAATTTCATGAGATCGATAGTTTGAAGCTTCAAGAGGGTTATTGGCACCATGGTTGATGAGTATGAAAAGTTAGAGGTGAATTGGGCATAATTTTATGGATTGGTACCAATCCATCACTTAGATGGATCCAGTCCTGGGATCTTGTGAGATGGCCTTGCTTCCACCTTTTGAATCTAGTTATACTTGGTTTCTAGGCTTGTGGTTATCTCCCAGGCTTCGTGCCTCGATATCTTTCAAGTTAAGTTTTTTCAGTCTATCCAAATACTTCCTGGTCAAAAGGTTGGATAAAACTTTCCTCCCAAAGCACGCCTTTCGAATGGAAGGTATGCTTTTCTCAAGAACAGTTGTTGAAGTCGATGGAATATTAGTAGTTGAATCATCGGGTTATCAGCCAATCAAGCTATTATGAATCATCATGTTCCTTTGAATTCACCTGTAAATCAAAGGTCGTTCCAGACTATGACAGCCATGGATTCGAGCCCTTGCTTGATTGTCAGTCATAGTCAATGATTCTATGTTCTCATGGAATCGGTAAGACATCGGCTGTATCACAAATCAAGTTCATCCTATGTTCATCGGGGGGCTAACAGTCATGCATAGAAATCAATGGCTCGATTCAATAATCGCTAACAAACTACTTCAAGGTCAAATGGCGTCTGGAGCCAAAGTTTGGATTTTGATGTCTTCGGGTGTTACCTGGAGGTTTGACCAAGCAACTAAGGACCCAACAATCTCGTTCGGCAAGATCAGGCCATTCGGCATTGAAGGTCGTTCGGCATGACAAAATGGTTTGACAGTCAAGAGCGTTCAGCATTAGAAGAACGCTTGGCATAAAGGAACGCTCGACATTTAGGAGCGTTCGGCATTCAGGAACGTTCGGCATTAGAGAACGCTTGGCATTCAGGAACGTTCGGCATTAGAAAATGCTCGGTTCAGGAACATTCGGCATGCAAGAGCGCTCGACATGCGAGAGCGTTCGGTATTGAGAGACGTTCGGTATTGAATATCGATCGGAATCTATGGGTGTTCGACATGGCAGAGTCATTCGGCTCTCCATACTGTTCGGCATCACTTCGTTTGGCACAAATGCCTCGTTCGGCATTCAGGTTGTTCGGCATCACATAGTTCAGCACAAATGCCACATTCGGCATTCAGATTGTTCGGCATCACTTCGTTCGGCACAAATGCCTCGTTCGTCATTCAGGTTGTTCGGCGTCACATCGTTCGGCATTTTGCCGTTCGGCCTCTCTGGTTCGGCACACAGAGATCACTCTTTTTGGGCCCAGATACCAAGCTGCTAGGCCCACCAGGGAAGTCTAATCTACCTTCGTCTATAAATAGAGAGGCAGGGGCACAGTGAAATGGACCTTTTTTCAAGAACACCGGGGAAACTCTGCTGCATTCAAGATTCATTCAAGACTTATCTTTTTTGCTTAATACTTGTATTCAATATAATTGGTATACGGATTGTATTTGTAATCGATTATCAAGAAAAGCAATAAAGATTAACCTCAAAGTGGACGTAGGCAATTACGCCGAACCACTATAAATCTGGTATTCGTATTTTCTGCATTTAAATCCGCATATTATCCTCTGTTTAACTTACTTTCTTCATAATATCTCTACACAAACTCTCTTAAGGGTGTTAGTGACCAATTCTAGTGCTAACATTTTGGTGCTTTCACTGAGAACCGAATTCTCAGGACAATAGGATCTACTTCCAAATCATTCACAAGACATCTGTAGATTCTAGTCAGAGTTACAACCAAAAACTCTACCATGGGGAGACCACGAACTAGATCAGCCTCTCACAATGCAGATGTCCACGAAACTGCTAGTGTACAACAGATAGGGCCTAGCAACCAACCGGCAATTCAAGGCATAGGAACCTCCACCCAGAACCAAGCGGAGGTCGTTTACCGACCAGAGTTCAATAACTTGATAAGAGAACTCAGGGAAAGTAGAAGGCAACTTGCTGAGAAGATTCAAGCCAACGCTAATCTCATGACTCAGCTTGCCCAGCAGCAGCATCAGAATGCTAGAAGTAGTCTTGCTTCTTATTCTGAATCTGATAGCTCAACCTCAACTGATGAACCTCCTAGGCATAGACGACGTAAGGATGAAGCTGCACAAGCAGGTGCCACTGATCGATCCACTAGTGATCAGGCACGTGATGAGACCAGACACCCGGATCACCAAGACCCAAATCAAGCCGGACGCCAACCCACACGGTCCCGTGGAACGGAATCCAACCTCCCACCCTCCATACAAACCCCGGATTTATTACCCATGGTCAGGCAGTTGATGAGAGAGAACCAAGGCCTGACCAACGAGGATTGGGAAGTGTCCAGAAGTCATACTCCCTTCATAGATGTTATCCTACAGGCTGAGTATCCCAAGAAATTCAGTATGCCGACTATCCCAGCCTACAAAGGGAAGACTGACTCTAGGAAACACGTGATGAGGTACGAATGGATGATGGATTCGGCAAGAGCAAACGACGCAACTAAGTGTAGGTGTTTCTCAATCACTCTGTATGGAATTGGAAATATGTGGTTTACTGGCATGCTCCGCGATCTATATCCAGCTTCGACGAGTTAGCAATGAAATTTGTTGAACAATTCAGAATACATGCTACTCGTTCAAAGGACGTAATGTCTTTATCAAGCATAATTCAGGCTTCGGGAGAGTCTTTGAAAGCATACTTACAGAGGTTTCATGTTGCCGCCACTGAAGTTATCAATCCTAACGACCACGCAATTTTGATGGCGGTAATGCGAGGTGTAGATCCAGACTCAGAGTTTGGAGATTAGTTGGCGGAAAAGCCCCCAGCTACATTGAAACGATTCTATTCCAAAGCTCATCAATTCATACGGAGGGAGGAGGCTCGATGGACGAGATGAGATAAAGCACCAGGGCCTGTTCAGGAGACTATGAAATGTAACATCGCTGTGAAGAAGTCCGATGATAGTTCAGGAAAAGTTCAAGTCAACGTCCAGAATTAGCCTGGGCCATCCAAAGGATCTAGAGGTGGAAATCCCGGAAAGAAAAGAGAAGCAGGGAATCGAAGTCAAGGATTCCCACCTACAATGAATACACCCCGCTGAATACTTCTCTTGAAAATATTTATCTATCTACCTGTAACACCTTTGAATACAGAAAGCCATGCCCAAAGGAGTCCACTGAAGAACAGAAACGGACAGGGAAGTACTGTCGCTTCCATAAGACCCACGGGCACAATACCGAGGAGTGTAGACACCTCCATAACGTCATAGAAGTTAATCAGACAGAAAAAATTACAGGAATTTGTCAAAAACCCGCAAGATGGAAGGCAAGGAATGTCAGACCCTGGACGCAGGCCGGCTTCACGCCAACCAAAACAACCTGCTCGGACTGTGGGTAGATTGATTATAAACACTATTGTCGGAGGACCTCATCCTGCAGACAAGAATTGGCAGGAGATAGAATGATATGCTACCTCCTTAAGGCATGCGGATTACGAATGTTGTTCGAATGTGGAAGATGGAACCCCCGCAAAGCAACAACACATGATGACTGACGATATAATGTTTAGGAGTCGGGACGCAGACAAGGTGGAGGCTCCTACTATCGACCCGATGGTTATATCTGCAACACTCGGGCCAACTTACATGAAAAGAATCTTGATTGATTGCGGGAGCTCCGTTAACATCATCTTCAAGAAAGCTTATGACCAAATCAAGATGGAAACGAAAGATTTGAAACCATGCAAAGCTCGTGCGGTGCTGCAACCGACGCGATGGGGTATATTGAGCTACCAGTTGAATTGGGAGAAGGTGAACGTAGGAGAGTGCGAGTCCTACCGTTTATAGTAATGGATGTTGACTCTCCATACAATGTCTTTTTGGGTCGTCTAGCCTTGGCAGGGCTGCTTTGGCCCCATGGTGTTTGACATTAAAATTTTCGACAGACAAAGGAGTCGGTGTTGTACATGGCGATCAGGCGACCGGTCGCGCATGTTATGTGGCGGAATTGAGAGAAGCTCGGCGAAGAGAGAAGGGAAAGGTTGTGGATAGCTCCTTCCGCATCCTAAAGACTGATGATTGACAAGTAGTTCCCGAGCCCTAGCTCGGGCAGCATTCTCGGATCCTTAAGGACATAGATCCGAGAGATGATGATGGGGAACTCAGGAAACGAATGCAGCACCGGCTGAGCTGACGATCGACATCCCAGTCAACCGGGATGACCCATCATGAGTTCTTAAGATTGGATCACAACTCGACCCCTCAGTGGCCGAGGATCTTACTGATTTCCTCCGAGTGAATCTGGACGTTTTCGCTTGGACACATTCTAATATGTGCGGGATTTCTCCAGCAATTGCGAGTCATATGTTGAACATAGACCTGAAATACATTTCCGTAAAACAGAAAAGGAGAGGTATTGACCCAGAGAGATCTGCGGCTCTCAAAGAGGAGGTGGACAAACTAAAAGCCAATGGGTTCGTCCGTGACGCCCTCTACCCTGAATAGGTATCTAACCCAGTGCTAGTGAAGAAAGCAAATGGAAAATGGAGAACTTGTGTTGATTACTCCGATCTGGTGAATTGAATGTTTAAAGACTAGATCGGTAAGACGATGGAAGTCTATGTGGATGACATGCTCGTGAAGTCACGACAGTCAAACGACCACATTCGAGACTTGGCAGAAATGTTTGATATACTCAGACATTATGGTATGAAGATCAACCCCTTGAAGTGCTCTTTTGGTATGGCATCAGGAAAGTTCTTGGGTTTCATTGTGAATGCACGTGGAATTGAAGCTAACCCGGAAAAGATTCAGGCTATTCGGGACATACAAGTGCCCAGAACCATAAAGCAAGTACAAAGCTTGAACGGAAAGGTGGCAGCGCGGAACCGATTCATATCCAGAGCCACGGATAAATGCATCCCCTTCTTCGACGTGATAAAGAAGGGAAAAAGGAATTTCGAGTGGACATCCGACTGTGAGGAAGCATTTCGAGCTCTGGTAAGGCATTTGGTGAGCCCCCCGGTGCTATCGAAACCAATCGACCATGAAATGTTGTATGTATATTTGGCAGTATCCCAGCACGCTATCAGTACGGCTCTGGTCGCGAGGAGGACCGAGTTCAAAAGCCAGTATATTATGTCCGTAAACGCTTGACGGGGGTAGAAAGAAATTGTGCCAAGATCGAGAAATTAGCTTATTGCTTAGTGATCACATCACGCAAGCTTTGCCCATACTTCCAGGTACACTCAATCAGTGTTTACACTGATCAACCCCTGCGACAGGTACTCCAACGACCGGAAACTTCTGAAAAGATGTTAAAGTGGAATATTGAATTAAGTCAATTTACCTTACCTACCGCGAAAGGCCATACAGGGACAAGCGCTGGTAGATTTCATCGCTAAATTCACCATGACAGACGAATCAAATGGCTGCAATGTCATACCTCCCGTCCGATGGAAGATGTACACAGATGGGGCATCTAACGACCATTGTTCGGGGGTTGGCATAGTTTTGATAACTCCTGAAAACCGATCAGTTTGCTACACTTTGAAGCTCATATTCACAGCAACAAATAACAAAGCCGAGTACGAAGCATTGATTGCCGGCTTAAGACTCGTCAAAGAACTGGGAATAAGGTCGGTTGAAATCTTTTGCGACTCGCAATTGGTGGTGTATCAAGTGCATGGAGACTACCAAGCAAGGGGGTAAAGACTTACCCCATATTTGGCCCAAGTTCAGGAGCTGCTAGCGAATCTCGAATATTATGATATTTCACATGTTCCACGTGAACAGAACAGGACAGCTGATTCATTGGCAAAATTTGCAAGCACTGGCGATGCGCAGCAGATGGGATTGTTTTCCGTTGAAACCTTACATGTTCCAAGTGTAAATATGATGGAGGTAGATTTCATGTTAGAAACAGAAATCGAGAAGGAGTCATGGATGACCCCATTCAAGCAGTACTTGTTGCACGGGGCCGTACCCGAAAGAAGGAGCGAAAGACGACAAGTCATTCATAAGGCTTCTCGTTATGTAATGCAGGATGGAATAATGTATTGGAGGGGATTCTCGACCCCATTACTCCGATGCATTGTCCATGATGAGATAAAACAAGTATTGAAGGAAGTCCATGAAGGTGAATGTGGCGACCATACCGGAGGGCAGATGTTAGCCAAGAAAATCCTCCATTATGGATACTATTGGTCAACTGTAAATCGGGATGCCGCAGACTACGTGAGAAGATGTGACAAATGTCAGGATTATGCGAAAATCCCAAGAACTCCGCCGATGGAACTCACACAAATGGTTTGTCCTTGGCCATTTTCAATATGGGGAATCGACATAGTCGGTTCCTTGCCTCTATCCAAAGGTGGTGCAAAATACGCAATTGTTGCGGTCGATTACTTTACCAAGTGGGCAGAAGCAGACCTTTGTCCACTATCACCACCAAAAAGGTCATTAACTTCGTTGTACGAAATATTATATGCTGTTTTGGCCTCCTATGAACCATCGTCACAGACAACGGAACTCATTTTGAAAGCAAAGAGTTCAAAGAGTTTTGCCAAAAATATGGTATTGAGAAAAAGTTTGCAGCAGTTGCTTATCCGAAAGCTAATGGACAAGTAGAGGCTGTAAACAAGATAATCAAATCCATATTGAAAAAACATTAGGAAAAGGCTAGAGGCAAGTGGGTGGATGAGCTTCCAACAGCACTTTGGGCTTACAGAACCACCCAAAAGTCCACGACTGGCCACACTCTGTTCACATTAGCATATGGCATGGAAGCTGTCATACCCGTGGAACTTGAAGTCCCATCACATCGGGTAACTTATTATGACCCAGAGTCAAACCAAGATCTCTTGCTGGAATCTTTGGACTTCATCGATGAAAAATGCAAAGAAGCTAATTTAAGAGCTACCGCATACAGGCACCGAGTTGCTCGATATTATAATGAAAAAGTCCAGTCAAGAATCTTTGGAGTAGGTGATCTCGTTTTGAAATGAGTATTCCAAGTTCCGTCACACATGAGCCCCACATGGGAAGGTCCATACGTCATTGAACGGAAGCTTGGAGAAGGAACTTTCAAGCTAGCGACCGTTGATGGTGCGACACTCCCCCGAGCATGGAATAGTGAACATTTGCGGCACTATTACACTTAGTTCATTTATATCATATTTTAGTTGCATTTATTTCCAACAAGTTTTTAGTCTTAGTTTACGGCATTTGAAAAGACAATTTAGCTTATTTACATTAATAAAGGCTTGAAGCCATTTTCTTTTCCCATGAATTGTCGATGTTTCTGTGTATGATAACGCTGTAACAAATGACTAAGAGATACATTACTTTGTCTAACGTACGAACGCGCATAAATAATTCGAAATCTCCAAGTCCCCGGAGTGCGGACTGGAGTACTCTAAGTCCCCAGAGCGCGGACTCGAGTATAAACGACTCGAAACCTCCAAGTCGCCGGAGTGCGGACTGGAGTACTCTAAGTCCCTAGGGCACGGAATCGAGTATAAACGACTCGAAACCTCCAAGTCCCTGGAGTGCGGACTGGAGTACTCTAAGTCCCCAGAGCGCGGACTCGAGTATAAACGACTCGAAACCTCCAAGATCCCGGAGTGTGGACTGGAGTACTCTAAGCCTCCAGAGCGCAGACTCGGGTATAAACGAATCGAAACCTCCAAGTCCCTGGAGTGCAGAGTGGAGTACTCTAAGTCCGTAGAGCGCCGACTCGAGTATAAACGACTTGAAACCTCCAAGTCCCCGGAGTACAGACTGGAGTACTCTAAGTCCCCAGAGCGTGGAATCGAGTATAAACGACTTGAAACCTCCAAGTCTCCGGAGTGCGGACTGGAGTACTCTAAGTCCCCAAAGCATGGACTCGAGTATAAACAACTCGAAACCTCCAAGTCCCCGGAGTGCGGACTGGAGCACTCTAAGTCCCCAGAGCGCGGACTTGGGTATAAACGACTCAAAGCCTCCAAGTCCCCGGAGTGCGGACCGGAGTACTCTAAGTCCCCAGAGTGTGAACTCGAGTACAAACGACTCGAAACCTCCAAGTCCCCGGAGTGCGAATAGGAGTACTCTTAGTCCCCAGATCACGGACTCGAGTATAAATGACTCAAAGCCTCCTAGTCCCCAGAGTGTGGACTGGAGTACTCTAAGTCCCCAGAGTGTGGACTCGAGAATAAATGACTCGAAACCTCTAAGTCCCCGGAGTGCGGACCGGAGTACTCTACGTCCCCAGAGCACGGACTCGAGTATAAACGACTCGAAATCTCCAAGTCCCCGGAGTGCGGACTGGAGCACTCTAAGTCCCCAGAGCATGGACTCGAGTATAAACAGCTTAAAGCCTCCAAGTCCCCAGAGTGCGGACTGGAGTACTCTAAGTCCCCAGAGTGCAGACTCGAGAATAAACGACTCGAAACCTCCAAGTTCCCGGAGTGCGGACTGGAGTACTCTAAGTCCCCAGAGCGTGGACTCGAGTATAAACGACTCAAAATCTCCAAGTCCCTGGAGTGCGGACTGGAGTACTCTAAGTCCCCAGAGCGCGAACTCGAGTAAAAACAATTTAAACGACCAAGTCCCCTGAATGCGGACTGGACGTAAAGTGACTTGAAGTCATCAAGCCCTTGGCGTACGAACTAGAAAATATTCTATGTACCCGGAGCGTGGAATAAAAAATGTGCAATGCCAAAAGATTTTCAACTTATTTGAAGATGAATTTAGAAGCTGATGTAACTCGTAAGAGCTTGGGTTCCGACCATGATTATACAGAAAACTGGGCAACAGAAATCTTCCGAAAGGCAAATTGAACTAAGTTTTATTCATTAAAAATAATTTTCTACTACAACTCCTCCGAAGCTCGGAGTCAAAAGTTTATTTACATAAACTACGAAAACAAAAATAGTTACGTAATCTAAATTAGCTCTTGTTGAATGAGAGCGAAATCTACTTCTTTGACTTCTTCGACTTTTTGCCCAATGAATCCTCCTCGGTACGTTTATCCTTGATGGTTTTCTTTGACGGGGGAGTGACAGCCGAAGAAGTATGAGGAACATCCATGGATTTGAACCCGCTTGGGAGAATGACCTTCAACGGCTTGTTCAAAGGGTCGTCCGGGTCCACAGCTTGAGGTTCGACCTTGATCTTGATCGTCTTTTCCTTCGCTTTATCAAGCTTCTCCTTCATGCTCAGTTCGGACGTGTGCTCAGAGACGCCTGTAATTTCGACTTCATAACTCCCATCGATGGGGGAGGAAGTCTCAGATTTGTCCTCGTCAAGCGCTCCGATCACCAGAGCATCGGGACCGGGAGCCTCTCCTACATGAATGGCTTCACTCGTTTTCCCCTAACCTCCTTGGCGACATTGCTCCTCGGAGTGGGCTTAAGATCAGAACGGCCTGCATAAAATCACAAAAAGAAAGTATTAGAATGCGATAGCTTCTAGTGGAAAGCGAAAACTCTTGAAATGTTAAAGTGAAAGAGTTGCCTACCAGGTTCCGGCTGGCTCTCAACCGTCAAGGGGGTCTCGCCCTCTGGAATAGGTGACAAAACATGAACTCCAAGGCCAGGGTCCTCCGGATCATAGCCGATGTGCTATTCAAAAGGATCGAGTATCAACTGACTGGTCGGTTGGGTAGGCACACGAGCTGGAGACTCAATCCCCGATGGACCGACGATAACTTCTTTCCCTTTGGTTGAAGGGGAGCCTTTGCAATAAATAGCTTTAGCCGCTGATAGGTCCGAAGGCTCTTTTCCCTTGAGAAATTCTTTTATCAGGGCCCCCTCATCAACCTCCTCGATACCGTGTTCCGCCTTCTTGATTTCAGTTAAAGTCTCCCACGCCTCGGCCAAAGATTTGAGATAGCCCACGTCCAGAAAAGTTAAGTCCTAGTGCATGAGAACGCGGGCATTGAATTCGGCAATAAGCGGGTCGAACATGGTTTTGATTTCTTCTCTACCTTCTTTCTTTCCCGCCTCAAGACGGGAGTCGATTTCCGTAGAGGCTTTCTTTTTGCCCTCTTCGCGGGCTTCATTCTTCAGCGACTCAACTTTAGAAAGCTCGCCCTCAAGTTTCGCCTTTAGGAGTCGCGTTGCAACAATCTCGTCGCAATACCATTGCGACTCTTCTTGGGCAGCAACCTTCTCCTCTTGTTCTTTGCGGAGTCGCTCCTCAAATTCTTTAACCCAAAGACAGAATGCATCCCTCTCTTTTTGCACCGAATCTTTTTCCAAAGCCAAAGCCCCACAGCGTTGTACCGCCTCATCGAACTCTTTTTTGTGAGTCGATTCCAGACGAGTTATGGCTTCGGCGATATCCTTGGCGCTCTGCTGGGCGGCCTCAAGTTCAGATTTGTAAGTCGCAATTTCTTCGTCCTGGGCTTTAATGATATCTTTGTCGTGGATAGCCTCAAGCTTCAGGCGATCGATCTCATGTTGGCGCTCCATGAAGACTTCTGAAAGTTTTTCAGCCAAATGAACAAATGCGTCGTGTTGAACATAGACGTCGTTGGCGCAGGCGATGTCGCTCTGTTTAACATCTCTAGGTATATGGTGGATCGCCGGGAGGAACTTTAGACCATCAAAACAAATCTTTGGAAATTTAGCTTTAAGTCGGCCCATCTCTCCGATACTGTTGGATCTGTTGTGGGAACAGGAGGAGACGGCTTTGAAAGTTCAGCTCTCCTGTGAGGATCCCGGGATTTTCGTGTGGAAAATGAATCGGAGTGTTGGTCTCGGGGGATATCGGATTGCGACCCCTTATAGCTGTGCTTATCTTTGCTTTGTTCCAAGTGAGAGTAGGGATGTTGGTGGTACTTGGGCTGGTAATATGTTTTCTTCTAAGATGATGAGTGCCGAGAATGATAATCCCTATCGCCATCATCGTCTCTGTTCCGACGTCTCCTAGAACCTGAGTCACGTCCGGAGTGATGGAAGACAGATGACCCGCGGAGGCGATCAATTCCGTATGTATGCCCCATGTCACCTGCATAGAATTTAAATAACAACGAATTAGAAAAGAGCAATGTGACAACAGAAAATTAAGTGCAAGGTGAAGTGCATGTGTTTGTGTGTGTGTCCTAGTGTTTTCCCCCGACGGACTAGTTTCTGTACTAATGGGAGTTTTTTCTCCCTGAGTGTGGGCTTGAACGCCTGCATCACCTCTAATGGGCGAGTGCAGTTTAAGTGCCTCCGGATCATCGAAATCATAATTAAGTAGATCGTCAGGTATCGAGAGGTTTAAGAGGCCCTTTAAAGAACTTTCTAAACATTGTGAGGAGGCCTCTTTCTCTGTCGGAATAAGAGTAATTTTTGAGGTTGCACCAACTTTTTCCCTCCTTATCTTGTACGTCGGTTTCTTTTTCTTCTTCGAAGGGGAGGATGATATTTCGATGTCATGAACTTCAACTGGTAGGTCCTGAGTAGGCCCAACGTTCTCATCTTATGCTTTGAGTGTTTCATTTTCTTTGATTTCTCCTTCTTCTAGTGCGCCAGGAGCGCCGCGTGTTGAAGACTCACCTTGTTTTTTCCCTTTACCGGAGGTGGGTCTGGGTATGGAAACGCCCTCAGGAAGGCTTATCCGACGACCTTCTGCTAACAGTCCAAACATCGGTAGTGACTCATTTGAAATGAGAGTTCGGATGTCCCGTTCGTCAGCAGGAAGGGCTCTAACGGCTTTGAAGGCTTCAGAATACCCGCGACCGTCAGGACGTGGATTGATACCTGAAAGATGGAAAAAAGAATTAAAAGAGGCATGGCTTTGACCAAGTATGAATATCAATCCAGAGAAAAGACTTACTTCCTTCGACCCATCTCCTTGCGAAACCAGAAGGGCAACGCACATAGGACCATTCCTGTTTATACAGGGCGAACTTGCTGCATGCTCCGGTCAAGATTTGGCATTTGTGGTGCGGCTCGAGAAACATGAAAGAGGGGCTATCTCTTCGCTTCTTGATCATATATATATCTGATGTCACCCAGGGTTGGAGGCCTGGAGAGAACAGTCATGAAAAGGATTTAGGTACCGTAGATGAAGGCGTGACCGTTCGGGTGCAATTGTGATGGGGCAATGTCGATGTATTGCAGCACGTCCCGAAGAAATAAGTTGAACGGTGGCACACTGCCGACCCAACACATAAACTTATTACAAGCAGTATATCCAACTGGGGGCAGGTATGGATGATCATGCCTCGATGGAACTAATACATCGTCGAAGGGGATTCCGTGGATGGAGCATATCTGATGGAGTGCACTTTCATTGATCTTCGAAGCCTGTGAATCGACCAGGTTGTCTAAGAAAATTGATGCCTCCAGGACATCGAGAGCTAAGTTATGAGCAGGGGAAGTCGACGGGTTAGAAGTATCTACGACCCCTTGTTTAGAACACGGCCCAGGTCTATCTGAGATTGTGGCGGAGCTAGATTTCTTAGACATCTTTGATAGAAATTGAATCTAGTAGAGTACCTGTTTGAACTATACTTGAAAAACAATCGATGTTATACTTAACAACACAAGTATTCCCCCCCTCCCCGTGTGGTGTGTGGACTAGTGTGATAATTCAAGAAAAAGCGTTGAAAAATTGAAAGTCGTGAAGTTAATGATATAAAGTTGAGCTTCGAATCGTCGCCTTCGAAGACCGTCATCGCTGACCATCTTCAAAAGCCTGCCCTATGGTGTTTTCAATTTCAGACTCAAACATTGATGCTATGTGTTAGAGGAAATTATCTGTTTCTGTCATTTAGGTTCAAGCTTGTGATTACTGAAACTAGAAAGTTATCATTCCAGATTAGTTCGATATGCTAGCTGGCTTTGGTCCTTGTCCTTGTTTTTGTCATAGGATTAGGCAAAGTAAATGTTGTTCGGCCTAAGTGTTGGTCGGCCAAACTATTGATCGGCCTAATGATCATTCGGCCTAAATGTTGTTCGGCCTAAGTGTCGTTCGGCCAAACTATTGGTCGGCGTAATTATCGTTCGGCCTAAATGTTGTTCGGCCTAAGTGTTGTTCGGCCTAACTATTGGTCGGCCTAGTTATCATTCGGCCTAAATGTTGTTCGGCCTAAATGTTGTTCGGCCTAACTATTGGTCGGCCTAGTTATCATTCGGCCTAAATGTTGTTCGGCCTAAGTGTTGATCGGCCAAACTATTGATCGGCGTAACTATCGTTCGGCATTCATGACCGTTCGGCCTACGTGCTGTTCGGCTGAAATACCGTTCGACATCCTATCCAACTCGTACTTCCTTCCTATCCTTCCATTCCACTGCTTGGCATGTGTCGAATCATGCCAAACCAAAGTTACGCCGATCCCCAACGCTCGGCATTCCGTTCTCAACGAAGGTTTCATTTTTCTTTCTTCCTCCATCCACACCGAACAACAAGGACGAATCGTTCGGTGAGTCATTCCGGACCCTACTGTTCGGTATTCTTGCCAATTCCTGCTCCTCCTCTATTTTTTCCTCCAATCTCGTTCGGCCCATGCCGAACTACAATACATCTCCCAACAACTCTCTCGTGTGCTCATCTCTGGCCACTTCTCCTTTCCTCCACATCATCTAGCCCTAAAAAAGAAAAGAAAAACATCCTAATCACAGTTCGATTCTTTCATCCACACAACACCTATCGGCTACGGTTCTAATTTATGAATTTGGGCCTCTTATTAAAACTTTTTAGTCAGGGAAGGGATTTAAATAGAGGGATCAATACCTGTTAGTAGATCGAGACTTGGGAGAATTCTAGAGTTGAGGGAGCGGTTTTAATTAATGACGAATGGATTGGGAAGGATTGTTAAGTCTTTAGAGTCTGTTAACAGGCGTGGTTCGTGAGTACAATATAGCAAAGGTGGAAGTGAAAAGAGAAGAAGAAGGAAAATGCTGACCTTTATAGAGAAGAAGAAGAAGTCGAAGCGGCAATTACCGGTAGAACCAGCCAAAGCAACATCGTTCGGTATCGGCTTTTAATTCGTTCGGCATATATGGAATGTTCGGCTTCGGCTGTATCGTTCGGCACTTGCATATCGTTCGGCACACACCACCTCAACTAGTGATCAAGGGAAGTCACCATCAAGGAAACTGAACCACATCTCGAAGCAAAGCGCAGTGGACTCATGGTTCAAAGCACATCACGTTCGACCACGTGATGCACTTTGGGGGGAAAGTGCTACCTGGAGGTTTGACTAGGCAACTAAGTACCCAGCAATCTCGTTCGGCAAGATCAGGCCGTTCGGCACCTACGGTCGATCGGCATTGAAGGCCATTCGACACGATAAAATGGTTCGGCAGTCAAGAGTGTTCAGCATTAGAAGAACGCTTGGCATAAAGGAACGCTCGGCATTTAGGAGCGTTCGGCATTCAGGAACGTTCGGCATTAGAGAACGCTCGGCATTCAGGAATGTTCGGCATTAGAGAACGCTCGACATTCAGGAACGTTCGGCATGCTAGAGTGCTCGGCATGCGAGAGCGTTCAGTATTGAGAGACGTTCGATATTGAATATCAATCGGCATCTATGGATGTTCGGCATGGCAGAGTCATTCGGCACTCCATACTGTTCGGCATCACTTCGTTTGGCACAAATGCCTCGTTCGGCATTCAGGTTGTTTGGCATCACATCGTTCGGCACAAATGCTTCTTTCGGCATTCAGGTTGTTCGGCATCACTTCGTTCGGCACAAATGCCTCGTTCGGCATTCAGGTTGTTCATCATCACATTGTTCGACATTTATGCCTTGCTTGGCATTTTGCCGTTCGGCCTCTCTGGGTCGACACACAGAGATCACCCTTTTTGGGCTAAGATACCAAGCTGCTAGGCCCACCAGGAAAGTCCAACCTACCTTCGTCTATAAATAGAGAGGCAGGGGCACAGTGAAATGGACCTTTTTTCAAGAACACCGGGGAAACTCTGCTGCATTCAAGATTCATTCAGGACTTATCTTTTTTTCTTAATACTTGTATTCAATATAATTGGTATACAGATTGTATCTGTAATCGATTATCAAGAAAAGAAATAAAGATTAACCTCAAAGTGGACGTAGGAAATTACGTCGAACCACTATAAATCTGGTATTCGTATTTTCTACATTTAAATCCACATATTACCCTCTATTAAATTACTTTCTTCATTAATCTCTCTACACAAACTCTCTTAAGGGTGTTAGTGACCAATTCTGGTGCTAACATCGGGTCATGCATTCGCTGACCTAGTCAATTCCCGATCACTCTGAATCATCAGTTGAAAGCTCGATCTCTCCAGATCATTAGTAGAAATTTCGATCTCTCTGGATCATTAGTAGAACCTGTGGCTGTTTCGTGCCAATAGTTAAGCCCACAATCTTTTCGTATTATTAATCAAATCTATACCCTTTGGGGACAAGAACCAAATCCTTGACCTCTCCGGATCGTTAATCAAATCCACAGCCACTCTATGCCAATAATCAAATCCATGGTCTTCGAACCATTAATCGAATATATGGTCATTCGGGATCGATAATCAAATCTATAGTCTCTCCAGACCGTTAATCAAATCCATAGTCGTTCCAGACCGATAATCAAATTGATGGTCTCTCTGAAACCTTGCTAAGCCCGATCCGCTCAATTTCCAATGAGGGGGCTCAATGATAAGCAAGCCCGTCTACTTACTCTGCGACGATGGGACTTACCTCCTGCATAGTCCCAACTCTTTGTTCGAGACATAACGCGATCAAAATTGTATAAGTCCATACACTTGCTCTCTAGCAAGGGAGTTTGCACCTTGGACTTCGGTCCTGACTCTCTGGTCGGGACTTAATGCAATCAATATCGTACAAGTCCATCTAGTTGCACTCCGGCAAGGGAACTTGCATCTTCTGGTCATCGCCTCATCTCTTCGATCGGGACTACCGTGATCAATATTTGTCATCACTTTAAAGTGGATTTTAATAAGGAGGGATCCATCTACTAGATTCGAATTCAAATATTAACAAAAACAGAGTCATACATTATAATAATCGTATCTCCAAGCGTCACAGCCTAGCGTCCAACTCTGAGCGTGCCTAGGAACCGATCGTGGTCTCATACACAAGTAACTGGCACAACTTTAGGATTGCACTATTTATTAAAAGCGAAGATAGAGCATGAGAAATGAACCTGATTCCCTACCTTTCCAATCAAGAGATGACAATCCTCGACCTCGATGCAAGGCCATTTCCATACGCTGCGGATGAAGGTTGCTCTTGTTCCACCATTACGGCTTGGATTTTCACAAACTGCTATATTTTCTTACTTCTGACCGGTTCCTCGATTAGATCTTGCAAGTGTCTATGGTCATTTTAGTTATGCCCATCCAGCTCATGGAATAGGCAATATTTTCTGGATGTCCTTTCATGATCCATGGGCTCTCTCCTTGCTGGTTTTCGATAGGGTATTTGTCCCTGGTGTAAAGGTAAATCCGCTCTGAAGTTTCATTCAAATCTGTGTAAGAAGATAATTTTAATTCTTTTCTCTGCCCCTTTAATCCTTCAATGCAATCATCCATCTTTTTCTTGCCTTTATCCTCACCAAATCCTACTCTGGATGGTCCTTCGCCATCCACAGGATTAATTTCTTTCAGTTCAATTAGCATCCCTTGATGCAAGTACTTTCCAGCTTCATGATAAAATTCCGTGAGATCCATCGGTGGATCTCATTCCAAAGCAACCTTAAAATCTGTTTATTAGCCACTCCTAAAACTACCGTCATGAGAACCAATGATGGGTCCGGCCTATCTACTGGGTAGCCGCCCATTAAATTTTGTCAAAAAACTCCTGAGGGACTCACTGGCCCTCTGCTTCACAGTTGATAATGTCATAATATTCTTGGATCATAAAATATGGACTTGGAACAGCTTCATGAATCCGTTCACTAACTCGGTCCATGTGATAACGAACCGTTCTCTAACTTCCTAAACCATAATGCCACCAAATCTATCAAATATAAAGGGAAACATTGTCCTATGACATCTTCATAACACCCAACACCTCCATGTGCCAGATGTATCTCATCAAATGAACTGTTGGATCCATCTTCCTGGCATATGTCTCCAATGTAGGTAACTTGAAATTAGGCGGATTCTAGGCATACCGAATATTCAAAGCGAATGTACTCCTTTTCACATACTCCGGGCTCCAGTTAGGCAATCCACCCCTTATAGCTCATCTCTCCATCTCAACAATTCAACAGTTATCGTCTAAATGAATTCTCAAGTTAGTATTCTCAGCTTGTCCCATGTTTCCACGAGGGAATTTAAGCACATACTCCTCCGGTCGTGCTTCGACATTTTGATTCATACATTCAAACGATCGGCATTATCTCCTCGACGTGCGTCATTTCCAACTAAGCCAAGATTACCCGTGCCCCCGAGTTCTTATGGTTCGGTACCGATTCATGCATGGGGATCGATACCAATCTGTATAGTTGGTGTAGGGTTTGCGCCACCTTGTTCCACTCTGGCTCCAGGTTCCTATGCTCCAACTTTAGGTCTTCAATTTTGGTTTGTAGCTACTCCGGCTATTCCCATATGTCCTATTCTCCTAAAGAAATTCTCCATCATCTCTTCGTAGTGAGCAATCATATTTTCCAGCATCTCGTTCATCATGGTCTCTATCTAATCCCTGGTTATGTAAATGGATGTGGGTTGGATCTTGAGGACATCTCTTGGCTGCCCCCTTATTGATTTCCTTCAGTTGTAGTTTTATAGTAGATTGTCTTGTCATTTTGAATCTTTCCAAGTCTCAAATCAACGAATTCAAGTGTTTCTCAATAAAAGCACTAAACTGTTTGAACCAAAAATGTTACAAACATCGAATATATTTTAAAAGAGTGGAAAATTGAAGAAAAGTAAATGAAAACGAGTAAAAATAGTATGCACAAGGTTTATAGTGGCTCGATCGATCGATGCATATGTCCACTTAATGTTTCTTTTGATTATATTGTTCTTTTATAAGTACAGTTCTTATGGTTCGGTATCACTTCACGGGTTATTACAAAGAAATATATAATAATTGTAAGGAAGCCAAAAGATCGCCTAAAATTAGCCTCTACCCTCTAGTTATAGCTGCAAACCATTGGGATATGCTTTTCCATGACCTCTATCACTTCTCCTACGTTCCAACAGCAATGCCGCAGTAACAAACATGGCTACATCATCACTTGTTATGGACGATATCGATCCATAAAGTTGTCTTATGGATTATTTTGAACTCTTTGTGGTGAAGTAACTTGTTGTTTACTTCGTGTTTCTCATCATGTTTATGGTGCTTGGAGCTTGTTTCTTCGTCAAAACAATCGATCGGACATGGATTGAAGTTGCTAGTTTTAGATATTGAGGAGATCGATAGCAAATTGCATGAGATCGATGGTCTAAAGCTTAAAGAGGGTTGTTGGAATCATTGTCGATGAGCATGGAAAGTTTGAGGCCAATTGGGTATAATTTTATGGATCGATACCAATCCATAGCTATGGGTCGATATCGATCCGTCACTTAGATGGATCTGGTCTTAGGATTTTATTGGATGACCTTGCTTCCATCTTCTGACTCTAGTTGTACTAGGTTTTAGGCTTTGTGGCCTCTCTCCAGGCTTCCTGCCTCGATATCTTTCATGTTCTATTTTTCCGATCCATCCAAATACCGCCTGATCAAAAGGCTGGATAACACTTTAATTATTGAATTTAAATATTTTAAAATATGTACAGTTAAGTTATATAGAATTTTAAAGTTTGAAAAATATACATAAACATTTTTAAATGATTTCAGATTCATTTTCCAAAATATAATGATTATCTTCCTTTTTTAGAATATAAAAGTAAAAGTATGCATATTCTTAAAGATATGAAATTTGATTTTGAGTACTAAAAACTTAAAAAATTGGTTAGCCATAACTTCTTTTTGATTAAAGGTTATTTCTTCATGAAGATTTAAAGCTATACGAGTGAAATACTGAATATATATAACCAAAACCTTGAATAATATATACAAAATATCTTATATGAGTGAAATACTGAATATATATAACCAAAACCATGAATAATATATATAAAATATCTTAAGGTATTTGAAATTTGAAAAATTAAAACCATATAAAATGCGTTGATTTAATCAAAGATATGATCAAACTCGCTACCTCACAAAAACAAAGATTTAGTTTTTTTCCAGGACCAGAAACAATGATTTAATAATTAATAAAGGATATTTTTATCAAAAGTAAGATTTATACTTATGCCCTAGAATGTATGGGCATAGAAACATTTTGGGTATTTCACTCGTAAAATGAAACCAAATGTAATTGGTTTCATGTATATGATATTTTTGTTTTGAGTATGCATATTTAAAAGATACTTTCTCTATGTAAAAAATAAATCGCACTGTACTAGCTTAGTACAAATTGGTGATCATTTAAGCTAGCAACTATAAAATGAAACTGGACCTTGGTTAAACTACACGGTTTGATCAATTTATAAAAAATTGTAAATTAGTTAAAATAATTAATATTTTAGGAATATTAATTATTATTTAATTTATTTGATGTTTGGAGTTATTTTCAATTATCTGAATGCATTTATAAAAGTTATATTTACGTGCATTGATATAGGATATTGATTTAACTCTAAGCACGTTTAAATGAAAGATAATTGCATAAAGGGATTTATGAGTCATTTGATGGCATGTATTTTTAGCTAAACATGTGAAGAGGTAGGTGTGGAGAGAGAGAAATTAAGTGAATTGGTTTGATAGGTTTTAATTAAAAGAATGAGAAAGATTTGGAGAGAGAGAAATTAAGGGAAGTGGTTTGGTAGGTTTTAATTAAAAGAATGAGAAAGATTTTCATTGTTTCAAAAAGAACAAAACAATTAATTCATTTGATGTAAAATTTAAATCTATTGTTGACTTCCATCCTAAATCAAAAGTATATTTTAAACTGTTAAATTTAAGGTGTAAAACATACAAGATTGCAAGTTATAATATATATATATATATATAATATTGTTATTATTTCAATTCAAAATTTATAAAAAGAACTTTTGTGTAAATTAAAGACTTAATATTGAATTCCTACTTTAGTCTAAACTAGATTTCATATTATTAATTTTATATTTCAAAACACATAAAACTTATCACGGTTAATTTTAATATCCATAAAAGTTAAATAATCAAATGTTAATTTAGAATGACATAATGAATGATTAAAGAAAGGAGAAAAGTCATTCACCTTTTTCTCTTCTTAGAAGCCTGCTTAAACTGATTAATTGTCATATTGTACATATAAGTATACAATTGGCAATTAGTGAAAAATATATTTATAAAATATTATGTATAAGCAAACTATGTATATAAACGTATATTATTATTACTATTTTATATACAACTGTGGACAATAGAGGCATTGTTTAGCTACTTTTTTTATCAAAGCAGCTAACTCAAAACGGACATAGGGAACTCATACGAAGTCGGATTGACTTGAAATTTTGAAAGAACAGTAAGAAAATATAAAAGAAAGCTAACAAAAAAAGGGGATAGATTGGAGTTAGTATGATAAACTGTTGGTGATCCATCTTGATGGGTCACTAGCGACCCACGTAGGATGGCTCCACCACCTCAAATTTATAAGGTAGGCGCCAAACACCCTCTAGATTGTACTTGCAAAGTTACGTCTGACTTTGTTAAGTTTTGAGCGAGTTATGGATGATTTTTCTAGACCAGATGACCTATGAACACGGGTGATCAAATTAACTCCAAACGACTTGATATTTGGACAACACGCTAAAAAGAACAAGTGAATAGCACTCGAGGAAATTTAGCCAGAAATAATCCAAGAAGATGGATCGCTAGCGATCCATCACCTATGGATCGCTAGTGACCATAGGTACGCATCACGAGTCATCGTGGCCTCTTGCATCTTGATTCTTTGTCTCTTCTAAATATGTTTTCCAAGTTTTATAGCCTTCTAGGCAACCTAGTTCGAGAAGAAAAGACCCATCTAATTATGGTCATAGATTAATCTAAACTCATGTAAGAATCATTGTCAAAACAAAAGAAAACTAGCTACAAAATCACATGTAGAGCATCTACATAAGGCAAGGAATGCAACCTAAGTGAGACGATCTAATAATATTCTAAGTACATGGATCGCTAGCGATCCATTCCCTAAGGATTGCCAGCGATCCATCAATTTAGGTCGAGTCATTGTGCAATTTTTGGAGCTCCTTCGCATCCTTAAGTTCAAGTCCTTAGCAAAGCGGTCCAGCCAAATAGCTCTCCAATTCCAATAAATACTCACTTATCTACAACATAAGGAGGATCTTTTGGACTAGCTGCTGAAACTTTGCAGAAACTATTCTTCACTCTTATCCTCCCACACAACAGTCATCTAAAGGGTTCACTATGATTCTTCAGTGAACTCTAACACTGGTACTCGATCTAACTTACTAGATCCAGTCAAATTGTAATCAGATTTAACTTGTAATTGCAGTCAGTCAATAACAAAAGTTATAAAGTGGACGTAGACTTCATTAACAGCCGAACCACTATAACAATCTGTTGTCTCTTTACTTTATCTACTAGATATTATTCCTTATTTCTATTTTATTTTCCTTGATAAAATGGCCCGGTGCGTTCACATTCAATCTAGGGTGTTGATCCATTTTTTAGGTTAATATTTTTGTGCTTTCACTGAGAATAAAAGTAGATCCAGAAATTTGAAGCTAGAATCTGTAATTGGGGAAAAGTGAAGAGGCCTAACACTAGATCTAAAACTAGAGCAAGTCAACCAGAGCCTAGGGCAGTCAGGAAGTATCCTCAAATTCTCAACAATCCAACTATGTAGCTAGAAAAGAAATGGAAAGGCTGATGAAGAAGATGCAGGATGGAATCTTGGCTAGGAAACAAAAGATGATGGAGGGATTCCTCGAAAGGATGGGACAACAAGGGATTGCAGAAGCAACAGGAATTCAGACCATAGGAAACAATACAGGGCAGCTAGAGTTGGATTAGAACGGGATGGAATGTTGCCTCCATGCCTAGAGCAACCGGTACTTGGGGGCAACACAGGAGTCAACCTGGGAATTAATGTCGATGATGGGATCAATATTGGAGTAGGCACATAAAGGGCCAACAATGCAGTGACTATTGAAACTCCAGGAACTGGTGGTATGAGAGCTAATCTGAATGCTAGAGTGCAAACGACAGAGGAATATATGCCAGGGCTACCTCAAAGGAGTGGAGGACAGAATGAGACTAGAAGAGTGGGGAAGAACACTAATGCGCAACCAGTGGAGTACTCACCGGATTTCCTTTGCTAAGGGGGGAGGAAACCTCGCTTTTGGACGAAAACCTTCATTGAAGGGTGAAAATCGAATTGCTGAATTGGTAAGAAGGTTGGTTAGAGGAGGACCCACATATCAGGGTTTAGGAGATGTGAACAAAAACCAGTTGATGTGCACGTATATGTGCATATTTTTACTTATATATTTAATCTAATTTAATTTAATAAATGAGCATATAGGTGTATTAACATGTTTAAACCAAAATTCAAATATTTTCAAATCATTATTTATTTGTCTTCATATAGGGGTAAAATGGTCTTTCTGTGCATATATTAAATTTAGAAAATTTATTTTCTCATTATATATTTATTTGTAGGAACTTGAATGGAAATATGATGAAGGCTTCATGGAAAATATGCATGCACAAGTGGAAACAAAGAAATGAAGATGGAAATAATTCAAACTCATGTATCATGGAGGACCCCACTTACCCACTTACCATAATGTACAATTAGGAGTTAATGCACATGCTAATGAAGATTAAAGTTACATGCACATGTAATGGTGGATTATACTCATGCTAATGACAACTTGGAGGCCACACTTTCTTAAGGGTATTTTGGGTAGTCCCCAAAATTACACATTGGGGTTTAGGCTTGTATAAATACCTCATATGTTCATGTAATTCAGCTCTTAGTCTCCTCATTAGTTAGTTTAGTTTTAGGCTCAAAAATAAACATCTTCTTCCATTTCATGGCTACCTAGCCATTTTCTTCTTTTATGTAATTTATTTTATGAAATATTAATTCGTGCTCTTTTCTATTTACATGCTCTCTTTCCTCTCGTTAGTAGCTTAATTTCATTTCATATGCAAGTAGATTAGCTTTTATCTCATTTTAATAAGCTCTCTTTTTAATTAGCTTGCATTTTCTTCTTATTTTTGTTTCATGTTGCAATTTACATTTGTTGAAATGCTAACAAATATGAGAGGCTAAACCCCATCAATTTATGGGTAATGAAGCTCTCTTAATCATGTAGATTCAACATTTTGCTAGTTTTTGATCTCTTTTTTTGCTTGATAACAATGTTTGAATGGATAAATTTTGTTTTTTTAGCTTTGAATTTGATAGTCTATGTTGTTGACGCCAAATAGGCTATGCTTAAACAAACACAAGCACATATTACCTCTTCATCTACATATTGTGGTAATGAAGTGAATATTAAAATCAAAATTTAACGGTTTATATTTCTAATCAGTAGTTAATAGATCTTGCTTAGAATAGATTTTATTTTCAAGTTCAATGTCATTTTCATGAGAGTTAAAAAGTGGTTTAGTGGGTATGTTAAAGTTTGATGGTTTATGTTCGGCTAATTAATAGCACAATTAGGTCATACTTATGATAAACATATCGCTTAAACTCACTAGTGACCAAAAGAGAGATTATAATTTCATGTTGTGTTGATCTTTGTGATCATGAGAGTGGATTTATCTATAAATTGTCTTTTAATCTCATAGTTTTCATTCACCTTTGTAATAGTTAGTTTTTGCAATTTTTTATAGTTAACAACACTTTCAATTCTTGGTTTAATTTGATTGAATAAAAATTTTAAACCTAAACAATTCCCTGCGGATTGACCGTACTCGCCACGTTCTAAGATTGTACGTCGTGTGCTTGCGGTTAATTTTTAATTTAAATTTATCAGCTATTTTCTAACCCGATGGAAAATTGGCCATCAAACAAGTTTTTGGCGCCGTTGCCAGGGAATTAATTTGGTTTGAATTTCTATTCTTCAAATTATTTTTGTTTGATTTTATTGTGTGTTTGTTTTGTGTGTATTGCAATTAAAAAAAATTGTGTGTATGTGTGTTTTTTTTGTGGCATTTTGTTTGTGTGCTTGTTTTCTAGTTATATTTGCATTTGCATTTCTATTTTATATATAATAGAGAGAAAAAAGAGCATACACAATTTCAAACAAAATTAGTTTATTGCACTTACACTTTACATTAACATTTCATTTTCTTCTTTTGTTTATGTTTACAAAAAAAAATTCAAATTGTGCATAAAGCAGTTCACTACCACTACCCGAAACATCATATCCTTCTCTCTGCCATACCTTGTAACTTCAACGTTCCACTGCCCTGCTTCATTCCTCCTCGACATCAAACCACCACATTTAACTTCAACCACCCTGCACACAAACAGACCCACTGACAACCATACTCTTCACACTTCCAGCAACATTGTGCACACTTCCAGCAAAGCCCTTCAAAACACTGACGTCCTCATTGTCATCACAAAAACTGACCATCACAGCCCATCAACTGCCTTCCCTCTTCATGTACAAACATCTAACCATCCCATAAACTACTATTCCACCTTACATCCCCTATCTGTTGCACAAACATATCACAGTGTCGCAACCTCCCCCTTCATTAACACCACTGCCTTAGAAAATTACAACACCCCTGCATATTTCATCCCTGTATCACCAGTTACAAACATACAAACTGACATCCCTTATCACGCCTCTTCCCTATGCAAACTCCACCACTTCTTCAACTATTACCGTCTTCCTTGCCATATTTAGCAACTACACTGCTTCTTCAAATCTCACTGCACAAAAGAAAATTCACACTTTTGCATCATACCTTCCAAACTCCACTGTCATCTAGACCAACCACGACACTAAAAATTGCCACAGACTTGCCTTGGTTCCACTGCACTTCTCTACATACAACTGTTCCCATTACTGCACACATCAATCTACCACTTCACAGAAAAACAGCACGTCACCTTTACTCCATTTTTCTCCTGTCAACCACCTCCGCCACTTCATTACCTTGCACATTTTTCTTCATCGTACTGCACATACTTGCTACCTAACTATGCATACTTGCCAATTCCTCATACTGCACATTTTTCTTCATCATCTTTGAACATACTTACATGCACATAACCCTCTAATCCCACTGCATAAACAATTCAACTCCTAACACCAGCCAATCCCACCTCACCGAGCTTCTCTGAAAACAATCTTGTGCACTGCCCTATGCCTCTTCATCTGACCATCTCAACCCTACCACAGTGCTATAAAACCCACAAGCCTGCACACCATCAGCTCCTCCTACCTCTATCTCTCTATTCACTGACCAAACTTCTACTTCACATACACTACGTCACCAGTGTCAACATCCTTCATTACCAAACAACGAGCTTCAATCACCAGTCATTAACCAACTGCCACCCCATTGCATAGAGCAACCCACTCTTCTGCCTTTCATTGACCTCCACTTCCCACATTTCAACACATATACAACACTTCAACTACCCAAAACAAACCATTCACATTGTTGGAAATTTTCAAAATAGTCTTGGGTTTGGGTTTGTTTTTGAAGAGGGAAGAAGTAGAAGAAGATGCAAGAAGAGAGGTATAGTCCCACATCTTAGAAAATAAGGGATTATACCTAGTTAAATGTAGGATTCTCTAAAGAAGGTTGGGCCGTTTGGGCACCCAAAGCTTTGCCTTGATGTGAGGAGGGAAGTTATGCATCACCACCATATGCATGCGCCGCCGCCGCCGTTTGTCCGACCGACCGGACCGAGTTTGGGTCTAAAATGACAAATTAATTTTTTTGTTAGCAGGACGGATCCTGAATTTGAACGCATAGTTTTGGCGGGCTATTTGACTGAAGGTACGCAGCCATTTAGTAACATTTTTAAACCGTTACGAATAGGCACGACCGTTTGCAACGGTTTCGGACTGTTAGAAAGGATGCGACGCTTGACGAATGGACACTTCCTCACTACTATAAATAGTGATGCCTAGAAACCATCGAAAAAATAACTGTCTCTTTTCTTTTAATCTCATGCTTCTTCCTCTAGATCTGCGTGCTCAGAAAATTTTGCAGAACACTGCCTTTCACCATAGTTTTCGACGCCTGAAAGGTGTTGCAAATGCAGAAACGTTGCAGATCGGTTTTCTTCTTCTTCTTCATTCTATTCTCTACTAAATTTCATCATCAGAAATCAAATTTGAATATTCTTGGTTGCATAAAAATCATACAAGTTTTGAATCTGATTACGCTATTTCAAGGCTTCATCGAATCCTGAAGTCGATAGTTCAATAACCCGTTTGTACATGTTGGGTTGA
This sequence comes from Allium cepa, assembly GCA_030765085.1. Lineage (NCBI taxonomy): Eukaryota > Viridiplantae > Streptophyta > Magnoliopsida > Asparagales > Amaryllidaceae > Allium > Allium cepa. Next base: position 502,091,700 of record CM060944.1, on the reverse strand, counting down.
ACTATTGTCTAAAAGAATCTACATAGTAGATCCTTGAAGTTAGAAGTACAGTAGTTATAGTCTTCATCTTTCTCGAATCATCGATACAAATATCCAATAATTTTTATACAATATCTTCAACCATGGATGGTTGAGTTCAATCAATCTCAATGCTCTTCAAGTTACAAATCAGCATTTAACGGGATTGGAGCGATTTGATGGTGAAAACTTCACTCATTGGTAAGAGACAATGAAATTCTTTTTGATCACGTTGAAATTGTTCTATATTCTTGAAGATCACTTGGAGGAAATACCAGAGGAAACTGATAAAGATACAGACGAATTGAAAGCAAAACGTGCAAAGTGCAAAGAGGATGATTCCCTATGTAGAGGCACATTCTGACTACATTGTCTACTCCTGTCTACAACACACATAGGACTTTGGAAACTGCAAAGACACTTTGGGCTATACTAAAAAGCAAATATCGCATATCCGAGGCAAGTAACAAAAAATTACTTACTTGAAATTTTATGGATTTCAAAATGGATGCCAATAAGTCCATAATTGGACAAGTAAGCAAATTCTACTGTTAGTGAATCAACTTAAGGATGCTGGAATAAATCTCCCTGAATCTTTTTTGTTGGAGTTTTAATTTCAAGACTTCCTAATTCTTGAAATGATTATAAGAAAAAATTAAAACATGCGAAAATGGATTATAATTTAGATGGTATGCAACATCATCTTCATATTGAAGAGGACTCTCGTAAACACGAACTAGATGATAATCCGCAAACTGAGTACCATTCTAAGGTAAATAATGTTCAAATTACTGACAAGCTGAAGCCTAAGAATGAGAGACGGTTTAAGAAGAAAAATTCCAATGACAAAACAAAGGTGCTTGTTACTACTATAACAAGGCCGGCCACTATGCCCGTGACTGCCGTCAACGTAAGAAACAACAAAAGGTAAATGTGGTCGAAGACTCGCTTGTGGCTATATTGCAAGAGGCGAACTTCGTTAGCGAAACTGATAATGATTGGTGGTTTGATACTGGAGCAACCATTCACATTTGCCAATACCGTAATCTGTTTAAGACTGATGAAGAAAATAATGGAGAACTCGACAAGGTACTACAGCAAATAAGGTTCCAAGCAAAGTTTTGGAAAAAGGCACTATAGAACTCACATTTACTTCTGGAAAAGTTTTTACATTAGTTAATGTATTTTATGTACCTGATATGTGTAAGAATTTGGTCTTTGGATACCTTCTTAATAAAGGAGGATACAAGATGGTGTATGAGTCAGATAAGTTAGTGTTGTCCAAGAATGGCAAATTCATTGGACAGGGATACTCTTGTAACGGCATGGTTAAGTTGAATCTAATAAAAAAGTCTTCTATTTATAGGGTTGATTCTGTTAGTTTATGGCATGGTAAACTAGGACATGTTAATTATAATTCCCTTAAAAATATGCATAAACTAGGATTAATTTTTGATTGTGATTTCGATACTATCTCTAAATGTGAAATATGTGTTCAAGCAAAAATACACCGAAAATCCTTTAAATTTGTAGAAAAGAAAACTGGCTTGCTTGATTTAGTATATAGTGATATGGATGACTTAAAAAATCGTATCACCTATGGTGGTAACCAATACTATATAACATTTATTGATGATTATACTAGATATGCATATGTGTAGCTAATGAAAACTAAAGATGAAGCCTTTGATAAATTTAAAATTTACAAAGCAAAGGTCGAAACACAATTAGGAGTTAAAATAAAAGTATTACATTCAGATCGAGGTGGTGAATATTTCTCAAATGTTCACCTTATTTTGTAAAAAACACAGTTTAGTTCGCCAATGCACCGCCCCATATACACCACAACAAAATGGTATAGCTGAAAGAAAAAATAGAACTTTAGTAGAAATGGTTAATGCCATGCTCATAAGTTCAAACTTACCTTATAACCCATGGGGTTATGCTATGTTATATACATGTTATATCTTAAATAGAGTACCACTTAAAAAGACTAATGTTTCCCCTTGTGAATTATGGTTTAATAGAAAACCTAATCTTACAAGACTTAAAGTTTGGGGTTGTTTAGCATATATTAGTAAATCAGACCCTAAACGACCAAAGTTAGGAAATAGGGCATTTAAATGTGTTTTCATAGGATATTCACTTAATAGTATAATTTATGGATTTCTAATTCTTGACACATTAGACGTTATGGAATCCGTAGATGTAGAAGTCTTTGAAAATCAAACTGTTGAGATTCCATTGAGATCATATAGTCCAGAACCTAATATGATTGATGATATCAATGACGATGTCTATGCTCCTGCTCAAAAAAGCAAGGAAGTAACAGTACCAGATAATAGTACTAAACAAAGGAGAAGTAAAAGAGCAAGAATAGAGAAGGACTATGGTCCTTACTTAATTACATATCTTATAGAAGGTACTAAGGATGAAGTCCTTAATGTGACTAGATATGTCATGAACGTCGATGATGACCCCAAAACTTATTCTGAGGCTATGAGTTTCCAGAATTTCAATATTCTGGAAAGAAGCTATTAATGATGAAATGAATTCCATATTGTTAAACCAAACTTGGGTTTTAACTGATTTACCTCATGGTGATAAACCAATAGGATGTAAATGGATATTTAAGAAAAAGTTGAATACAAATGAATCCATTGATAAGTTTAAAGCTAGATTAGTTGCTAAGGGATATAAGCAAAGACATGGAGTAGATTATTTTGATACATATGCTCCAGTTGCTCGCATATCTTCTATACGCTGTTTAATAGCACTTGCATCAATTCATAAATTGGTCATACATCAAATGGATGTAAAGACTGCGTTTCTAAATGGAGATTTAGAAGAAGAGATATATATGGAACAACCTGAAGGTTTCAAAACCCCAGGGCAAGAGAAGAAAGTTTGTAAATTAGTAAAGTCTCTTTATGGCCTGAAGCAAGCTCCCATGCAATTGCATGAGAAGTTTGATAAAATAGCATTGTCATATGGATTTATTGTTAATGATGTTGATAAATGTATTTATAGCAAATCGGACAACAACGACTATGTTATAATATGTTTATATGTTGATGACATGCTAATATTTGGTTCCAATATATCATGTGTGAATGAAACTAAGAAGTTTCTATCTTCTAAATTTGATATGAAAGATCTAGAAGTAGCAAACGTAATTTTGGAAACTAAAATTATTAGGAAAGAGAGGGAGTTGTTACTAACACAATCTCATTACATTGAGAAGTTCCTCTGAAAGTATGGTCATTATAATAACAAAGAAGCACCAACTCCTTTAGATCCTAGTATTAAATTAGAAAAGAATACTGTACCATTTCTCAACTTGAGTATTCCAGTATTATTGGGAGTTTTATGTATGTTATGCATTGCACTAGACCAGACATAGCACATGCTATAAGCATGTTATGTCGATTTACGAGTAATCTAGGTTTCGAACATTGGAAAGCTATTTACAGAGTTTAAGCTTATTTGAAATGAACCGTTACCTATAGTTTATCTTATAAAGGATATCCTACTGTAAAAGAAGGATATAGTGATGCAACCTGGAACAATGTAGAATCAAAATCCAAGTCTACGATTGGATGGATCTTTACATTAGGAGGCGCTGCTATGTCTTGAGTTTCCAAGAAACTGACCTGTATATCTGACTCGATAATGTTGTCAGAATTAATTGCATTAGCAGATGCTAGTAAGGAAGCGGAATAGCTTAGGAATTTATTAATAGAAATCCCATTATGGAAGAAGCCATCTCCAGCAGTCTTGATTAACTGTGATAATCAGGTTACAATATACAATGTCTCTAATAAGACATATAATGGGAAGTCTAGAAATGTGAGTCTAAGACTTCAAATGATAAGACAGTTACTAAAAAGTGGAGTAATAACTATTGATTATACAGAAACAAAGGCTGAACCACTCACAAAGAGTTTTCCAAAGGCAATGGTTTCTATAAAATCAAAGGAAATGGGACCAAGGTCTGTGAATGAAGGTTGATCATCCTTAACAGAAATCCAACTAATGTTTTGAATCATTGGTTTTCTTCTTCTTCTTCATTCTATTCTCTACTAAATTACATCATCAGAAATCAAATTTGAGTGTTCTTGGTCGGATCAAAATCATATAAGTTTTGAACCCGATTACGCTGTTTCAAGGCTTCATTGAATCCTGAAGTCGATAGTTCAATAAACTGTTTGTACCTGTTGGGTTAAACTATTATCTAAAAGAATCTACACAGTAGATCCTTGAAATCAGAGGTACAGTAGTTATAATCTTCATCTTTCTCGAATCATCGATACAAATATCCAACACACATCCCACATTACAATCCAAATAGCGACCACCCACGACCTCAAATCACCCTCAAATTGACCGTGACTTCATTGCAATCCCCCACAACTAGAAACTCATGCAACTTCAACTTCACGGACATCCCATCGAAAATCCCTTTCGAACGCCAGCAAACCAATCGCCTCTTAGCAACTCCAGTCGACTGCGCCTGCCTCTCTAAACCACTAATCCACGAATCCATCCTCAACCGCAACCTCTCTGAACCACTAATCAAACTCGACCACTCCAAATTTCCTTCACCAAATCAACCAAATTTGGTTGAAAGTGGTGGATTTTGATTCTGATTTTTGGAAGTGAAAAGTATTTTAGTGTTGAAAAGAGAATTGCGGCATCCTCTTTTTTTTAAAGTGTTGGGCCAGTTTTATTTGTCTTGTAAATTTCTTTTTAAAATGTGAATTTCTCTTTGAATTAGGATAGTGTTAAGAGTTGGGCCGGGTTTTGTATTGTGAATTCCTTTATTAAATTAGTTTTGTTTAGTTTTAATTTGTTTTGTTTTAAATCCTTTTAAGTTCCATCCTTAAATTAAAAAAAGAGAAAATATTTTGTTCAGATGGTTTTCACCAACTGTTCTTCTTTACTAAAAAAATAAAAAAAAAATTGTGATTTTTTTTCATTTTTTGGTTTAGTTTCATTTCTATTTTATTTTCATTTATTTTAGTTTCTTCTTTGATATATATATATAAAAAAAATTATATGTATCTTGTATAAATTTTCAGGTTGCAAGTGGCAGAAGTGCTAGTTAAAAAAATTGCTTGCTTGCTTATAAAAAGATTGCTGATTAAAATAAAATTGCTAAAATTTTTGCACACCCTAGTATCGTGCCCTTATCTCGTGTTTTTGTTTTCAGTTTGCATAGTTGGTTGCTTGCATTTTAAAAAAAAAATTAAAAAAAAACAAAAACATAAACAAATTTCATTCGTAGTTGCATCATTAAAATCACGTTTATGTTCTGCTTTGCATTCATCCCATTTTATTTTTATTTTCTAAGGGTAATACCCAAATCCACATAAGATGGAGGATTTCATCACCTCTTCCTTGGCCCGCAAATTGCATTTCATCATAGAATTTTGATTAGCAATAATGGTTAGACATTTAGCTAAGGGTGTCACGATCTCACCTAGGGTTTAATTATATATTGATAAGTTGTCTTCTTTCGATAATTTATATCCTTGGTATCTAGGCTACGGTAGAGAAATAATCAGTTATAAATATTATGACGATTCGTAAACATTATACTGATTGTTTCTCTAAAGGTACTTAATCCTTCGGCTGCATTGCTACAGTTATTCGTGGTGCACCGATAAATCCTGTCCGTTACTGGCTAAGAAATATTTTGTTGATCTAAGATAAAGGTGACTATACAATATTGGGTTAGTAGCTACCAAGGACAGAAATTTTTTAATTTAGTCCTTTTATTCATATAATTTCATTAGTTCATGCATATATAAAAAAAGAAAAAAAAATTCAAAATCCGAAACTACAAAAATTTGTAAATATTTCTTCAGTTGGGTTTTAAATCCTTTGAAATTTTTTTAATCAAAAATCCAAAAAAAATTTAAGTTAATTTTTTTGGAAAAAAATATAAAATCTTTTCAAAAACAAAAAATATATAAATAAAGAAAAAAAAAAATCAATTTTTCCTTTTGAAAAATAAAATAAATTTGTTTTGGTAAATAGTTTTCCTTTATAAAAAAATCCAAAAAAAATAAAAATAAAAAGCTTTTGAAACTGTTTGAGCGTGAAGAAGTCACGTGCCAGAAGAAGTCTCCCGAAGTTTGAGCACGATATCAGCCTCCTACGCCTATAAATAGCCCTCTGAAGCCTACAGGAAAGGGGATCTTTCGGCCTACTCAACCCCCAAACTCTGCCGGATTCATTTCTACACTTCAATACAACTATTGTACTCGAAATTTTACATTGCTACTGCTGTAAATATCTGTAACCGGTAAGGATAATCAATAAAAGATAAAACTTTGGAGTGGACGTAGGCCGGAGATAGCCGAACCACTATAAATCTTGTGTTTCTGTTCATTATTTCTGAATTGTTGCTTGTTGTTTACTTAGATCTGTGATTAATACTGCTGATTTATATTCATACTTTGGTGCTTTCACGATATTTGGGATTTGTTACCAATTTTGGCGCGAACAATAACAGGGTGTGTGTGTGTGTGTGTGTGTGTGTGTGTGTGTGTGTATATATATATATATATGCAAAGCTGAAATAGAATAGATGGACTCGATTTGATATACGCGTTGAACGATAAAATGGCCCAAAAGCCCGTTCTGATTCCCGGAACGAAATTGGATCAACCCATATATCAAAATAGATGTTTTTGAATATTTTAAACTCGATGGAATAGGTTTCAAGTCCAAATTCTATCATATGAAGAAGTTATGCTAAAATCAAATTATTTCAAATTGATTTCTAGGCGTTTCAAGCCCGTACGATCAAACGACAAGTCCTATGGTTACGAAACTTGAAATCCTATAATAATTCGTTTTTACGGATTCGATAAAACTGGTTTCATTGAAATCCGAATCAATGGCTAAAATGGCTATTTTTCAGTTAATTAAATAAATTAATATTAAATAACTTAATATTAAATAAATTAAATCACTATTTAAATTCAAATTCTATAATTCATAAATTTTATCATCTTGGATTACTTTAGAAATTTATAATCCTTTATAATAAAAAATTCCATATCAATTGAAAGTTAAGCAACTCACCAGTTATAGTATTAAATTCCAATTCCAATAAATTCATAAATTATTGATCGAAATTCCAATGAAATCTATTTATTTTATTTATAGATTTTGTTATTGAATAAATTATCATTTTATGGGAAGAATTATTATTGGCTTACTTTTTTTACATTAATAATTTCCATTTCCTCCTAGTTTCAATTAATATAGAATTTACTTCCAGTTACTTACCATTAAATTCATTTATTATTGATTACATTCCAAATATTAAAAAAATTGATCCCAAAAATTGATTTAATTTAATTGCCATCTTTATATTAGGTCCAATATTACTTAATATACCTAATTACATTAGTTTTATATGCCATTGCATTAATATACGCCTATTTACATCTTACATTTGTATAGATATTACCTTAACATATTCAAATCCCTAACTCCTATGTATTAATTACCCTATTTCCATTATTATATTTTTGCCAAATATATACATAAATTACAATTAATATTCTCCATAAATTTATTTACTTGGTCCCATGCTTTCTATTACACCAATTACTACCTTATAAATAAATTTACGTTTCTATTAAATTTACGTTCACACTTTCCATTATTATATTAATTATCGTTAAAGTACATTTAATTATCTTTATTTGTAATTGGTGAATTAACTGGTAACAACAACCACTTGTCACCATTATACCCTTTATAATACTTGTATGTCCATTCTTCCCAATCAATTACCATCTATTATATTATTTCACGCATTAATTCAATAATTACATTTGCTTTCTCATATTTCATTTATAACCAAGTCATAACATTTAAATTATTTTATTTAATTGGAATTTCATTCAAGTTCATTAATTAATTACTTTAATTAACCTTATTACTTTTCCTCTTAGTTAATTTTCATTACATTATCACAACTTTTATTAATAATTCACTAATTTTTATTTTCCTCGATAGTAAATTTCAAAAATCTCATTAGATTAACAATTTTAATTATTGGAAATCTACGGGTCCTTACACACTAGAACAGATAAATGCCTTTGTAACTGAACATGGTAATTGCTTTATAATTGATATCCAAACAGAATATCCATAACCAATGCATGATTTTGGAAGTTGAAGAGTGTATCGATTTGTCTTTGTGTTTTCTTTCATTCAAAAAGTCATTTCCCATTAGACCTTCACGGTCGGAGTCACTATCTGCCTGATGTAAATTGTCTAATTTGCTTACATCCTTGAATATAATGTGGAAATATTAAACTTGATTTGTTATGGTTAATTTCTAGAAGCTTCTTATTATTATAGTTTCTAGAGTCTTCTTACATTTACTCTAGTTTGTTGAGAGCTCTTGAAGTTTCTAGTAGAAATAAGAATTATGTACGGAGTCATGTTTCTAGAATTGTTTAGAGAGTCATATTTCTAGAATAGTCTATGGAGTCCTATAAATAGAAGAGCTATCTCATCATTTTGTATCAAGCAATTAGGTAAGAAATCTACCATCAATAAAAGAAAAGTTTTCAACAACAAAAAAGGCCTCTTTCTTATATTCTCTCCTACTTTCTCATAAAAGATATTCAACAAAGTGGTACCAGAGCTTTAAGATTCTTTCAAAAAAAGTTAGAGATGGATAACGGCGTTCCCTTACAAGTTCCAATGCTCATCAAGAACAATTATGATAATTGGAGCTTAAGGATGATGACTCTCCTTGGAGCATATGACGTATGAGAAATATCGGAGAAAGACTATATTGAACAAGAAAATGAAGGTAGCTTATCTCAAACTTAAAGGGATAGTTTTAGAAACTCAAGGAAGAGAGCCGAGAGATAAGATGGCTCTCTGCCTAATCTATCAAGCACTGGATGATGATACTTTTGAGAAGGTTTTGGGATTGAAGTCAGCAAAAGAAGCATGGAAGAAGCTTCGAACATCTTGCAAGGGAGACGATTAAGTCAAAAAGGCACGTCTTCAAACTTTAAGAGAAGAATTTGAAACTTTGCATATGAAAGAAGGTGAGCTGGAAATGATGTGAAGTTAGATGATGTAAGAATTATGGAGAAGATTCTTAGATCGTTAGATCCAAAGTTTAAACATATTATCGACATCATTGAAGAAACAAAAAACTTGGAGATCATGGCAATAGAGGAACTTCTAGGCTTATTGCAAGCTTATAAAGAAAAGAAAACGAAGAAGGAAGAGACCGTGGAGCAAGTTCTTAACACATGGATTGATTCGAAAAGGGAAGAAAATAATCGAAGCCAACAAAGATGGGGTTGTGGCCAAGAAAGAGGAAGAGGATATGGATATGGACATGGACGAGGTTGGAGGCCCAACAATAAAAACAACAGCAGCAACAGTAGAAACAACAATAAAAGAGGAGAAAGCTCAACAAGAGGTGACAAGTCACGCCTTAAATGCTACAATTGTGAGACATTTGGACTTTGTGCTTCCGGATGTAGAACTCCAAGAAATAATAAAGTTGAAGAGAAGATCAATTAGGTTGAAGAAAAAAATCAAGAGGATGGTACATTACTACTGGCTCATAAAGAAAATAAAAAAGGTAAGGAAAATCAGTGGTACCTAGATAGCGGTGCAAGCAACCATATATGTGGAAGAAAAAACATGTTTGTGGAGCTTGATGAATCAGTGAAGCACAACGTCGTCGCATTTGGAGATGAATCAAAGATAGTGGTGAAAGGTAAAGGAAAGGTTCTTATCCGATTGAAGAAATGGAAAGCTTCAATTCATTTCTAATGTTTATTATGTGTCAAACATGAAGAGCGACATCTTGAGCCTAAGAAAACTCCTAGAGAAAGGTTATGATATTAGATTAAATGATAATAACCTTTCTATAAGAGACGGCACAAGTAAATTCATTACTAAGGTACCAATGTCAAGAAATAGAATGTTTGTGCTCAACATTCAAAATGTTGTCGCGCGATGCCTTAAGGTGTGCTACAAAGATGTCTCTTGGCTTTGGCATCTTCGTTTTGGACATCTTAACTTCAGAGGACTAGAATTATTCTCTAAGAAGGAAATGGTAAGAGGATTACCATGCATAAGTCATCCTAATCAAGTGTGTGAAGGATGTTTACTTGGAAAGCAATTCAAAATGGGCTTTCCAAAGAAGTTATACTCAAGAGCTAAAAGGTCATTGGAACTCATACATACGGATGTGTGTGGTCCGATCAAGCCAAGTTCACCTGATAAGAGTAATTATTTCCTTCTTTTCATCGATGATTTTTCAAGAAAAACATGGGTGTATTTTTTGAAGGAGAGATCAGAGGTTTTGAAAACTTCAAGAAGTTCAAGGCCCAAGTTGAGAAGGAAAGTGGCCTTGTGATTAAAGACATGAGATCTGACCGTGGAGGAGAGTTTACATCAAAAGAATTCCAGAAGTATTGTAAAAATAATAGAATCAAACAACAAATGACAATGCCTAGATCCCTCCAGCAAAATGGAGTAGCAGAGTGGAAGAATAGGATAATTTTTGAGACAGCAAGGAGCATGCTTAAAAGTAAAAGGTTGCCAAAGGAATTTTGGACGGAAGTTGTGGCATGTGCGGTTTATCTATCAAACCAATCTCCAAAAATAAGTGAGTGGGAAAAGACACCACAAGAAGCATGGAGTGAAAGGAAGCCTAGTATTTCTCATCTAAAAGTTTATAGAAGCATAGCTCATGTACATATACCGAATGATAAGCGAAGCAAATTGGATGAAAAAAGTGAAAAGTATATTTTCATTGGTTAAGACACCAACTCCAAAGGCTATAAGCTTTACAATCCCGATAAAAGGAAGATAATAATTAGTCGAGATATTATGTTCGATGGAGAAGGAGAATGGGAATGGAGATCATATAATGACAATTACAACTTCTTTCCATACCTTGAAGGAGATGAAATGCAACAACCAAGGATCGAATAATCAAGCGAGGAGCCCACTTCCCCACTAGCTTCACCAACCACAAGTTGTCAAGATGATGAGAGCTCAAGTGACAGGGCTCCATGCTTTAAAAGCCTTCAAGAAATTTACGAGGTAATAGAAAATCAAGACAATTTTACTCTCTTTTGTTTATTTTCAGATTGTGAGCCCATAAACTTCCAAAAACTTTGCAAAAGAAGAATTAAAAAATGCCATGGATGAAAAAAATCAAGTCCCTCGAGAAGAATAACACATGGGAGTTAGCTTCACTTCCGAAAGAACACAAGGTAATTGGTGTGAAGTGGGTGTATAAAGCAAAGAAAAACGCAAAAGGAGAAGTCGAATGATATAAGGCTATTGGTGTTAAAAGGCTATAGTCAAAAAGCTAGCATTGATTATGATGAGGTGTTCGCTCCAGTCGCTCGACTAGAAACTGTTAGACTAATAATTTCTATAGAAGCTCAAAACAATTGGAAGATACATCAAATGGATGTGAAATCTGCCTCATTAAATGGAGTTCTTGAAGAAGAAATTTATATCGAGCAACCACACGGCTACGAAGTAAAGGGAGAAGAAAATAAGGTCTTGAAGCTAAAGAAAGCACTTTATGGGTTGAAACAAGCTCCAAGAGCTTGGAATGCTCGAATTGATAAGTACCTTCAAAAAAGAAATTTCATCAAATGTCTATGTAGTAATCCAAGCATGTTTAAAGAGTTTAAGAAAGAGATGACGAAGGGGTTCGAGATGACTGATATTGGACTCATGTCTTATTACCTTGGCATTGAAGTAAAACATGAAGATAAAGGCATCCTAATCACTCAAGAAGGTTATGCTAAGAAAGTATTGAGAAAGTTCAAGATGGATGACTCTAACCCAGTTTGCATGCCGATTGAATGTGGAATCAAATTATCAATACATGAGGGAGGAGGAAAAGTGGACTCAACACTATTCAAGAGCTTAATTGGAAGCTTGAGGTATTTAACGTGCATAAGACCCAACATTCTATATGCAGTAGGAGTTGCAAGTTGATACATGGAGAATACAACAACAACTCATTTGAAGGCAGCAAAAAGGATTCTTCGCTATGTTAAAGGCACAACAAACTTTGGCTTGTACTATTATGTTTCTGATAATTACGATCTTATTAGATATAGCGATAGCGATTGGAGTGGAGATATGGATGACCAAAAAAGCACAAGTGGCTTCGTATTCTACATGAAAGACACAGCCTTCACTTGGATGTCGAAAAAACAGTCGATTGTCACTCTTTCCACATCCGAAGCGGAGTATGTAGCTACTACTTCATGTGTTTGCCATGCAATTTGGTTAAAAAAAATTCTAAAGGAGTTGAAATTACCACAAGAGAAGCCAACCAAGATTTTCGTGGACAACAAGTCAGCAATTGCTTTAGCAACCGGTCTTTCATGATCGAAGCAAGCATAGTGATACATGCTATCACTATATTAGAGAGCGTGTCACCAAAAAGGATGTGCAACTAGAGTACGTGAAGATGGATGATTAAGCAGCTGATATCTTTACCAAGCCCCTTAAGTATGAGAATTTTGTCACGTTGAAGAATCTGCTTGGAGTCACAAATCAATTTTAAAGGGAGGTGTTGAAATATTAGACTTGATTAGTTATGCTTAATTTCTAGAAGCTTCTTGTTATTATAGTTTCTAGAGTCATCTTACATTTACTGTAGTTTGTTGAGAGGTTTTGAAATTTCTAGTAGAAATAAGAATTATGTATGGAGTCATGTTTCTGGAATTGTTTAGAGAGTCATGTTTCTAGAATAGTCTATGGAGTTTCTCCCTCATCATTTTGTATCAAGCAATAAAGCAAGAAATCTACCATCAATAAAAGAAAAGTTTTCAACAACAAAAAATGCCTCTTTCTTATATTCTCTCCCTCTTTCTCATAAAAAATATTCAACACATAATAGGTTTGGTTTTTAGCCGTTTCCATTTTGAACATGTTCATTTCAGACGCATCGGACGTGTCCAATGAGTTGACAATTGAAATGGAAAATTATCCGACCTTTAATGCATGGGACATGTAGAGAATTTAGGTCGATTGCTATATACCAAATGTACCCTTGAAAAAATACTCAACTACATGTAATGTGTTAACTATAAACTAAAAAAATATGAAGAGGTTCAAATAAACAAAGATTCAAGCATGGAAGAGAAAACTAAATGAACCAACCAAATAGGTTAATTCATCCAAAAATATGGTATGAAGATTTTTCAAATATTCTATTTCTGTTCTACTTTTATAAATTCATATATTATAGGATTTAGCAGTTTTGTTAGTCAAACGGAAAAAATAAAGTAACTTAGATAAATAAATTTATCTAAAATGGTAGCAAGTAGGGCTACCAAATTATTCTATCCTATTTCCATAGAAAAATATGTACACTATAATCTTTGTTTCATTGGTATGTATGTATGCAGTATATACTATAATCCATACACACACAAACTAGAGGACTTATTGCATTAAAAAACATGATTTATATCATGAAATTAAGTTTCTTTAGACATGCAAACTAATTAGCAAAGCACAATGAACTTAATAAATAGGTAACTGATTTACCTTAACTAGGCATAGTAAGATATGAATATTAATTTTATTAAGTTGATTAAGATAATATCTCTTTGTATTTCCTAGTTCAAGTATTGCACCTACCATAATCGCGTACCTCTACCGATTATCTACATTATAAATCCAGCCTTCCTCGTCATCTCTTTTCCAATACACAGGTATTTCAAAGGCTTTAAGAAAATGAAGAGCTTAATAGTTTTTTGTAACAGTGCTCATGCTGATCATTTTGGCCTTGGGTAATCGTTTATGTTTATTATTATTTTTAAATTTGAATTCAAAACCTTTGAATTCTCAGGATATAATTGATATCTATTATAAATATAGATAGATTAACCCTTTGATGGGTTGTGGTAAAATACATTTATGTTTAACTAGACATGGTTATTAATGTCAATTTTGGAAATAAACTAAAAAGAATATATGTATGTATCAGAAATGGGGATGAGGGCTGAAGGAAATTTGATGTGCGACTATCAAATATGTGACTAAGGATGTCGTGCTCAACCAGGAAATGTGGGAAGCAAATGCTTCAGGGACCCTATTGTTATTTATAGTTGCTTTCGCTGCTAGAATGCTAAAATGTATGAATGAAATGAACCACTTATACCAACCTTATGTACTAATTAAAACTTTTTTGGATTTTACTCCTATGATGTAAGGCAATAAGGTTCATTATCATTTTAAATATGATTCATGTATTGGAATGTTTATTTATATTGCTTTCTTAGTTTTATTATTATCCACTTTGCAGGTTTATATTACAAAAAAATATTAGTATAAAATTTGAAGAAAAAAGTATCGGGATAATTTTGATTTGTTTGGATATCAAGAGTTTATTCATTTCAAACAACTGTAATCTTACCTTGAAAGGAAAATGAACAGTAAAATTAATTCTGAATAAAGACTATAATGTTTAGAGCTAAGAAATAGACAAATTTTTTGAATAGTATACACTACTAGAACTACAGTATATAGCCACGACAGGTTTCCAACGGCGAGTTATTTTTTAACATGTCGTTGGTAGCCATTGGTAACCGTCTGAAAAACAGCCGTTTGCGGCCGTTGGAAGCCGTTGGAAATAATCGTGTAAACCTGCAGCGAGGCCGAAAGATGAATCATTATTCTCTTCTTCCCCAGACACACCAAAACCCTCCTCCACTCCTCCTCTTCTCTTGCTCCAGCTTCCCCACGCAACCGGCAGCCACTCCGACGCCACCAGCCTTTATCCATCCACATACATCTCCAAAATCAGGTTTAGCCTAAAACCCTAAAATTTTAATTTTTTCTAATTTTGGTTAATTTGTTGTTATAATTTTATGTAATGGCCTATTGTTTGTTTATTATACCAAATTAAGTGCTAATTACAATTATTACCATCCAAATGTCCAAATTGTTTGTGTATATATATTATGCACATATATACATATGTTGATAATTTAGTGTAAATGTGCATTTGAGTTAGCATTAGATTAGTTAGGATTGATTTAAATTATTTTGTGTATGTTTTATAAAATATTAGGAAAACATGAATTAGTCGAATATTTTACGAACATGAATTATATCTTTTACAAAATATATTAGCATTAGATAAGTATATAATTTAGTATATATACACACATGAATTATATATTTTGTGAAATGGTAAAAATCAAATAATTTACTATATATTTAGTAAAATAGTAGAATATAAATTAAATAATGCATAATATGCTTTATTTTATATATTTAATAAAACGGTAACATATAAACAAAATTTAAATCTCTTAGTGAATTTTTAGCCCCGTCTGACAAGTGTTGTATAGGATCATTGTATGAATATTTGTTTTTATTGCAAAATGGATATTCATATTCATCTGATACAATATTTGTTGTATCTGTCCCTGTATTGGACAAGTAACAAACACTATAAAGTAATTACGTTTCCTAAATCATATCGTTATAAACGGTTCACAAAATTTCGAGACACTACCTTT
This sequence comes from Allium cepa, assembly GCA_030765085.1. Taxonomy (NCBI): domain Eukaryota; kingdom Viridiplantae; phylum Streptophyta; class Magnoliopsida; order Asparagales; family Amaryllidaceae; genus Allium; species Allium cepa. The sequence continues at coordinate 502,076,104 of CM060944.1, read as the reverse complement.
TCGTTTCTTGTGTACATGCATATGTGTACGATACAAGGAACACGGGGGAAGTGCGGCCGAAATTTTGAAAAATCGTTTATAATGATATGATTTAATAAATGTAATTACTATTGTGTTTGTAATGGGAAGTAGGATGACCGACTATCACAAAAGGTGCAAAAAGGTGAACAAAATATCAAGAAATATAACTTTTTATATAAACGAAAATGGATTATAAAAAACAGTAAAATCTAAATGTGTTTATCGAATTTGATTAATAATTTTTTTTACTATTGATCATAGGTTTTACAATAGGGAAAATGGTCAATTATTTTATTGATCTGAGCTGGATGTATCAAAGAAGAGAAATGGAAGGCTCAATAAGTAAACATTTTCTTAACGGGGTAAATGTGTTTTTTGAATTTGCTTTAAGTAATATTGGAAACGACGTAGAAATTCGTTGTCCATGTAGTAGGTGCAAATTGTTGAAGCATTTAGTACCGAATATGGTTAGGATTCATTTGTGCCAATATAGTTTCGTAACCAATTATTTGGTGTGGGGTCGTAATGGAGAAATTATAACACGTAACGAAGAACAGTCAATAGAGGTCATTAGTGATGAAGTTAATACGACGAATCTCATAGAATATATGGTTGAAGATTTAGCACGATCAATGTACCCTACTGCTGAAATTAATAATGAGGATGTTAACGTCGAAGAGGAACCAAATGTTGGAGCGAAAAAAATATATGATTTATTGGATGCTGTTAAGAAACCTCTTTGGAATGGATGTACTAGCGGCACTCAATTATCGGCAACTACAGAGTACATTGCAATGAAATCAAAGTACAACCTCACAGAAGCCGGATTTACGGCTGTTGTACAAGCTGCTAAATGTCTTATACCATCAGATAATTTAATGTGCGAAAATTATTATGAAGTGAAAAAACTTATGTCGTCTTTGGGTTTGTCGTATCAAAAAATTGATACATGTCTAAATGGCTGCATGTTGCTTTGGAAAGATGATGTTAGTCTTCAGAATTGTAAAATATGTAATCAAGAAAGATACAAACCAAGGAAAAAAAGAGAAAAGAAGTTTCATACAAGCGTATGCATTATTTACCTATCACTCCTAGACTTCAAAGGTTATACGCATCATCTGTAATAGTGCATCATATGAGATGGCACAGTGTGAGAACACGTGAAGAAGGTACGTTAACACACCCATCTGATGGAGAAGCATGGAAGTATTTTGATAAGAAATATCCCGATTTCGCAGCAGAGAGCCGTAACGTAAGACTAGGTTTGTGTACTGATGGATTTTCACTGTTTTCTCAATTTGTTTCTAAATATTCATCTTGGCCTATAATCATTACACCTTACAATCTACCCTCGTGGATGTGTATGAAAACTCCATATATGTTTCTCACAATTGTCGTCCCTAACCCTGATGATCCGACACGGGGTATCAATGTTTACTTACAACCACTAATCAAAGAGTTGAAAACATTATGGTATGAAGGAGTTGAAACATACGACGTATCGAGAGAGAAAATTTGAATGTTCGCTTCTTTGTTATAGCTATTAGCGATTTTTCTGCATATGCAATGTTTTCGGGTTGGAGTACGGCCGATCATTTTGCTTGTCCTTACTTTATGGAAGAAACACGAGCATTTTCTTTACGCATTGGGAAGAAAATTTCATAGTTTGATTGTCATCGACGTTTTCTCCATATTAATCATACTTTTAGAAGGGACAAAAAAAACTTCATAGCTAATAGACATGAGACTTTACAACCAACAACGATTTGGTCAAGTGAAGATATATATGAACTTGTAAAAGATTATCCAAAGATACATGAAACCAGGCAGCAAACTAAAATCCAAGGTAAATCGACGTTTCATAATTGGTGTAAATAGAGTATATTCTAGGAGTTGCCTTATTGGAAAAATCTTTTAATCCATCATAACATTGACGTGATGCATAATGAGAAAAACGTATTCGATAATGTGTTTAATACACTTTTGAATGTTAAGGGAAAGACTAAGGACGATCTGAAATCAAGACGTGATATAGAAGAAATATGTAATCGTCCTGAGCTTCATATGAAGCCAAATGACACTAAAAAACCCAAAGCATGTTATGAACTAGATAACAACCAAGTTAAAGTACTGTTAAAATGGGTGGAAGGATTACGATTTCCTGATGGAATTTCGTCTAATCTTCGTAGATGTGTCGACTATAAGAACGGAAGATTGAGTGGGATGAAAAGCCATGATTGTCATGTAATGATGCAAAATTTGTTACCCATCGCTTTCAAAGAATTGTTGCCCATAAAAATTTGGAAGGTTATAACAGAACTTAGTTTATTTTATAAGGAGCTTTGTTCAACTACGTTAAAAGTTGACCGTCTTCGTAAACTTGAGATAGAAATCCCTATACTGCTCTGCAAACTAGAGAAAATATTTCCTCTAGCTTTTTTCAATGTAATGGAGCATTTACCTGTTCATCTTTCACTTGAAGCAAGTCTTCGAGGTCCTGTGCAATATGGATGGATGTATCCATTCGAGAGGTATGTTATTAATACTGAGTATGTAAATGTTAATTTAACTATAAATAAAAATCAATATTGATATGAAATATTTTTATTAGGTACTTAAATTATTTAAAGAAAAAAGTGAGACAAAAAGCTCGAGTTGAAGGTTCAATTTGCAAATCATATATCGAAGAAGAAGCATCGTTCTTTTTCTCTCATTATTTCAATGATCATGTGAATTTATCATTTCAAAGTGTTGCACGTAATAATGAGGCTATTGAACAAGATTCTTCTTTTGAAGCAATGTTATCTATTTTTAAACAATATGGTCGACATGCTGAAAAATATGTAGAAGTATGGTTAGATGATAGAGATTACCATGTAGCACACACATATATTCTTCTTAATTGTCCAGAAGTTGCACCATTTATTAGGTAATTATCAGATTACAAGTTTTGATAAATTTAATTTAGTACTGCATGTGTAAATTAATAATAAAGCAATATATTATGTTTTTGTTTGCAGTGTTTATCAATCACAAAATCCAAACGGCGATTTAAGCAAAAATTTCGCAACTTGGTTTTCGAACTACGTTTGTGATCCTACAAATAATGTGGTCGATGAAGGATTAAAACATTAAGCGTTGGGACCGAAAAGGAAAGTAAAAACGTATCTAATATTTTTCGTTAATGGATATAAATTCAACACCAAAGAATACGGTGCTGAAAAATTAACAAACAATACCGGTGTATTTGTTAAAGGCTGTGATGATCCTAATAATCATATACATGATTTTTATGGCATGTTAACCCAGATTTTGCAATTGACATATTTTATAAGACTCGTAGAGGAAGTTTTTTTGTTTAGATGCAACTGGTTCAGCAATATTCTAGGTTCTGGTATTAACGTGCATCCAAATTATAATCTTATAGAAATAAAACATACCTCCCGTTATCAGCAATATGATCATTTTGTACTAGGTACTAGTCAAACAAGTCCTACAAGTTTGTTACGCCCCTTATCCATCTCTAAAAAGAGATAAAGCAGACTGATTTGCGGTTTTTAAAACCAAGGCGAGATTTACATTTGATGGAAACAATATTCCAGAAGAACAAGCCTATCAAGCAGATATCGAGGAAAATGTTGAAATCACAATTACAGATGATCAAACTGATTTTGGACAATTAAATGATGAAACAAATGTATTAGTCGAAACATTTGGGAGTGTAGAGGAAAACGATATAGAACACGAGACCGAGTCTGAATCAGAAAACGACGAGGACTGAGTAATATCTGGTAATTTTTACAATTATTCACGCACATGCATCACATATCATCATCATTACATGAACTACCAATTAAAAATGACTTTATTACATGCACCACGCATCATTATCATTTTATCTATGTCTGTAATTAAAAATGAAACTTTCAACAGGTATTATATCAGGCTCCAGACGTCGTAGCTCTTCTCGCTCGGCCGGCGAGAGTAGTGGTGAGCCTCCAGCTCGACCACTTGTATATTTGCAGCCGAAGGCTGATGGAGCGTAAGTATCAAAATTAAAATGATAATAATATAAATTTGTTCATACATATATATACTTGTCTAAAGCTTTGTTTTATATTTAACACGGTGGATTTGATTTGGGGACCTCAGGAGTTGTGCTTGGCATTTCCAAGCAATCATATATGAGCAGGATGACAGATTGCCGACCTAAGTGAAGTAAGATCCCTGACCAAGTCAGCGAGGCCATCTGGCAGGATTTTCTGGTGAGTTTATACCACTTTACTATATGAATAAGTATAAATGAACAATTAGTAATATTTTCTCTTTGTACAGGGACAAGTGGACTTGGCGAAGCCCTATGCCGCCATGGTTCAGCGCCACTGGAATTCTAAGGTCACCAAAAATTACAGGGAGGTAATGTCAGCTCTTAAAAAATCGGGGAAGAAATCGAACTGGATGGGCGCTTCCATATGGGATTCTTGGATGAGTTGGTGGGAGACCGACGGGTTCAAGGTAAATCTACCAAATATATAGTTAGTTATTTCGCAATTAGTAAATATAATATTCAATTTAAATTGCAGGTGGAGTTGGAGAGGAACTCCGCCAATAGAAATAGGAACCCTGTAACGCATCATGGCGGATCCAAGTCTTTTCAGCATCACCGTGAGGACTTGGTAAATTTATCAATTACGAATTTAAACTGTTATTACATTTTGTATATTAATCAGTTAAGTAATTAGCTATGAAAAATTAAAATATATAAATTATTTATTGCAAGAAAGATCGCTTGGACGTCCCGTGTCTATGATGGAGGTATTTACCCACACCCAAGCATCAAGACAAGCAGACGATGCTGAGAATATTACATATCAGTGGGATGAGGATGATAAGGCGACGGCTGCATATGTATGCATATTTTAAATCTTATTTTATTAATATCGATAAGTTTAAATCATATTCTATTACTTTTAACCTGTAATTTTTTTTTATTTTAGGCAAAGTTTCAGGAGGCACGGGCAGAGCTGCTTTCAGAAACGGATCGCAATGAGTTGACGGTAGAGGAGTAAGATAATATTTTCGACGTTATCATGGATCCGACACAGCGGAATAGGCGCTATGGCTATGGAAACCAAGCGGTAATCTTATAAACATTGCAATATTATATTTAATAAATTAACCTATAAATACACTATACGTATGATGATTTCTACCTGAGTTAAATCTAACATATACGTGATTTACCATCCTGCACCATTATCATTTAATAAAATATGCATTTCCTTGTGGTATATGCATTGCTTAAGATCACGTCATTTACGTTTCTATATTTTAAAATATGCATGCTTAAGAAAATGATTATAATACAAATGTGAACATCTCACATTCTATTTCCAGGTTCGAGCAGCTCAAAAGGCGTGTGACAAAGCAGAAATAAAAGAGCCTAGAGTCATGGCTGAGCAGCTGCAAGAGCAGACCGTCTTCGCGCTATACAAATGGAGCAGTTAAATCAACGTTTAGCGGAGTACGCGCATAGGCATGGTTCCTTCCCTTCGTCGTCTGGTGCTTCCAGAGGTGAGGATGATGCTTGAGAGGTATGGTGATTATTGTCTTTGTGCTTGGTTATTGTATATATTGACTTTGAGGTGGTGATGATTGTGTTTGATGGTTATTGTGTATATATTGACTTTATGGTGGTGAGGTTTAACTGTTTGGATTGTATATTTTGACTTGAATATGGACTGGAGTTAGTGTTGGTGAGGGTTTTGTTGTTTATGTACATATTGACTTGGAGTTTGGTTTGAATATGTAATGTTTGATGTTAATTTTTGGTTGTTTATATTGTTTGTGATATAATGTGTTGGATATGTGATATATATGTGTGTGTGTGTGTGTGAAATGCAGTGGAAATGAAGTGTAAATGGATATATATTGATTATGTGTGGCTGGAAGTTGAATGGCTCGATGTTATTAAAAAAAATTCATCCAGATTAGCAACGGCTACCAACGACTATTTGATCATTTTATTGCAACGGCTTCCAACGGCCTCCATCGGCTTTTTGCCGTTGGTAGCCGTTGGAAATGCCGTTGGAATAGCCCCGTGCCTTCCGTTGGAAAGCGTGAACGTTATTCCAACAGCTACCAACGGCTGGGAGCCGTTGGAATAGCCTGTCTCTCTTGCAGTGATGATTTTATCCAGAGTTAAAACATAAATATTTAAAAAGAAATTATATCTGGGTAACATTTGTTAAATATATATTTCATTTGAGAACAGTTAATTATTTCATGTGGCATTTTTAGGATTGTGACACCATACTATACATACTTGCATTCAAGATTTTTTTTTCCTCTCAAGAACTTTTTTTTTGACAAAATGTAGTGTTGGCAGTAATTTTCTGTTTCAGAGGTGTTAAATTGAATTTGATCTTGGTTTATAACATAGATGATATAATCACTGAAACTGTACTTAAAATCAAATCAAAATCCACTTTAAATTTTAAAAAAAAAAACATTTGAAATTAGTAAGAAAGGGTAAAAGTTCAACTAAAATCGCTTACAATATGCATGAAATATTGAGTTTCTTCCAAAGAATCCGTACTCAAACCGTCCTTAATCTGCTTTACTGACTTCAATAAAACAATTAGAAAATAGTTCAAGCAAATTACCTAATCCTAAATTTTCAGTTCACATATCATGGCTAGCTACTAAATAATAATATACATGCATATAGTTTTTACAAATTAATACGAGAAATGAGAAATTTCGCTCTAAACTAATCTTAACCAGCTCTAAGCACAGTTAAATGCTTTCCTGATGTTCTTAGAAAGCAAATTGAAACACATCTACATATACCAAATAGAAGCAATTTTTATAACCATCACAGTGGAGAATCAACGAATATCAAACAACATATCATGATTCATGCCTCCAAATTGAACTAAAATGGCAGTGAGGCATATTGACTTAAAGGTCAACAACTGTAAAAGTGCTTACAAAATGTTTCAGCTCTGATATACTTGGCAAACAAGAACTTACATATGTATCAGGTCAGATATACCAACTTCCTCTTCCTCCATTGCTGCTGCTGCTGCTGCTGCTGCTGCTGCTGCTGCTGCTGCTGCTGCTGCTGTTATTTTATTTAAGGTCTAGTTATACTACAAGTCTATAGGATAAGATATATTTGGCAAACAGAAACTTACAAGAGGCATACATCCAAGTAATAAACTAACTGCAAGTAATAAACTAACTGCACATTGAGCTATAATAAAAGCATTAGTTGTAAGTTGGCTAATATTGCATCTTACAAAATTATATTACCTGATCAGAAAGATCCATGTTGGATGTAGTCTTATAGAATCTATCCAAGTATAACTTCCCAATGTTGATAACTATATTAACATATATGTAGTTCAATGCATGTTCAGTATATTTTTATTTTCATATGAAGAAATTGGTAGAAGAATATCCTAGTGGTATTTATTAGCAGTATACTCAATTCATATTTGCAAGGTGTGGTCAAATAAGTAGTATGCCATTGTGAAGTACAACAATTAAAGGAACCCACTTGTGTAAAAAAAAAATGTCCACGTACACAGTACAAAGTGCTTTTTTTTTTTCCCTTCATCTTTTCTGATCGTTCATTATCAAAAGATGAGTCACATGAGTTTTACCGGTAAACTAAGAATCATAGCAGTATATCCAGTGAATTATGTAACACTAGACAGAGTTGGTTTAAAATATTATTTTGCAAAGTGGCTATACTTTCAAAGTTAGGCTTCATTGATGGACCATATAAAAAGATGGATATGTTGTCAAGTATTAATGGACCGCATAATATAATATTACAGTGTTTACTCTTTGATTAGAAATGCCTACGACATTCCACAAATGTAAACCACTAATAAAATCTTATTCATGAAGAGTTTATAAATTATAACCATAACATTCAAATCAAATTATTTTGCTTTTGAATTCCCTTTACTATTATAAACACATATACATTCAAATCCTGATGATAATTAACATACGAAAGAAAAGAACAAAATCCAAAATAAAGCAGCAAACGAACTTTTTCCAAAACCTAAGCAAATTTCCCTTCTCAGGATATGTACAAATTATACAAGCCTTGTAAACAAAACCTAATCAAGCTTTCAACTAACCTTACCTTCGTCGTCTAAATAAAATAAAATTATACGATATGTTGATCTTAGAGTTTCGAATCATTATTCAACCTGTTCAAAACTTGATTCTCTTATAAGGAGCAATACAAGCCCGGTCTTCATGGCCTTCACCATTTTTCCTCTTCAATCCTTCATCAAACTTGCTGCCGGAGCATCCATTTTCATCGTCATATGAAACTGATGACACTTCTCTAATACCAGTGCTAACTTCCTCAAGTTTGTTAGACATAGATGGACCGTCATCATTCACTACAATACTCCTTCCTTCATACTGATCAGCCCCATTCAATGAAGAGTTCTTCTTACCATGTGAACAAACGTCATTTGCTAATAACCTCAACATGAATGACCTCGAAATCTTCAAAGAACCCTTCTTGACATAAAAGAGAAGATAGGCGCACTGACTTAACACTTCATTTTCACTAACCACACTCGATTCCAAATCATTTTTCCTAACCCACGCATTGGAAGAGCGCACATAGCTAAAATAGTGCCCACACTCAATACTACCAACATGAACCAAAACGGCATATAATTCATACTCGGTCCTCACCCCATCCTTTATTTCACCCATCATAAACGGCCTTATATTAAGCTCTAATGGATACTCAACTTTTTCACATAACTTCCTTGACCCACAAGGACTAAACCTACTTAGCTGAAACATCATAACTTCAGATGCTTTCTCAATCCTTGTTTGCCTCATCCTCACATTACAGTTGCACCGTTCACAGCTTCCTTCAAAGCGCTCGGGACGAACGTACAATCGAAGAGCACTCATTAGCGAACTAACCTTCTGAATCCCTAACACGAGCATGAGCTCACGTGCACGATTCAACGAACCGCACTTGCATCCACAACAAATCAGTTTTTCCACAAATGAATAGCCAAAGACTTCTGTGATGATGCTTTGATTGCTATTGTTGCTGGTGCAGTCAACGATTTTGTCAAGGACTTGGATGAGGAACTCCTGTGCATCCTCCTGTTGTCCGAATTGGAAACAAGATGATAACTTTTTGAGGTTAAGGATGAACTCCTTGGGAAGTTCGAATTCGTGTTTGATGCAGTTGCGAAAAAGCCTTTTGAACGCATTCAAAGTGCAAAAATCTTGGGTGGTGATGGAATGTTTACTACAATTGACGTTCCTAAGTTTTGAAATTAATGGCGCGGTATAGAACATGCACTGAAGCGGAGCGTTCATGTAGCAGTTGAATCCGATATTGACCAATTTGGATCCAACGAGATCACCGTCATCCGAATCCTTCTGTTGCTTTGAATTGTTGATTCTTGCCTCGTTTCGATTGCGACCGCTTTGAAGAAGGATTGAACTGGCAAGCATGACTCCGATTGCTAAGATTATTTATGGAGCTTTAGGGTTTAGGGCTTCAGAAGTTGCAAAAGTAAATTACGTGAGGACTTCTCATGTGGATAGAAATGTTAATATAATTAGGATATTACGATATTTACATTAGACCGAGTATTCAGGACAGAAAATTGAAACGTTAATGCGGAAGCTAAGTTTAAAATAATTTAAAAGAGCACAAAATATTCGTAATAAACCAAATGTGAGTAGAAACAAGATTTGGATATATGTCTTATACGACCGAGTAATAGTAACAAGGGTCATATAACATGTCAAGATGAATGTTTAGCCAAAATAGCGGCCTTTATCATGGAAAAAAAGAAGAAGTAATATCATGCAAAAAACCAATAATGTGTGTATGCATGTACGTTGAAATAAAGTTTCCTAGTTGACATAATTAAAAATTATTTACCGACAACATTTTTTATCAGAACCTAAGAACTAAGGGTGGATTTGACTCCGTAAAGCTAATTAATACAACCGCACAACGGTGAAAACCGACCGTTCAATCACATAATTTAAAAAAAGAAATTGATGTAATTTTTCATTAATTTTAACTAAATATCGAATGACAATATGGTAGAGAAAAATTGAAATTGGCGAGGCTTAAGAAGAAATTTTTGGACAGAACAATGTAAATAGCATTGAGGAGATTTGATGGGAGATATTAAAGACATATTCCTTATTTGTCTTTTTTACATAATTTGGTTTTGCAAGCCTACAGTAAAAGAACCTTCCAAATAGCCAATTTGTTTATGCTTAAAACGATGCATGAGGTATATGGTAATTAAAATCATACCACACTTAGTCAAATATATTGGTATACTTTAGTTTGTGATTTGTATAAGTTAGTAACGAGCTTATACAATTTAAAAAAAGATTTTCGGTATGAGTTAGATATTCCCACCCTAGAATTTGCTTTTCCCACCCCTAGTTTTTAAAAAGACTTCCCATGCCATTATTTTGTTTTTCGATCCTGGTATATTCCAAAACTACCGTTTTATCTTTTATTTTTATTTTTTTTCCATTTTATCCACGTCAGCGAAACACCACGGTTAAACTTTTACCAACGTCAGAGGTCGGCGTTGTCTATGTTTTCTCAACATTTGAGTGAAGCGATGATTACATTTTTTCAATGTCCACATCGAGCGTGGATTATATTTTTTCAATGTCAGTTCAAGGCATAACGAGGTTCAACTTCTGCTACGCTTGGTCCGCATGTGGTTTTACATTTATGCAACATTGTTCACATTTCTTCCAGTGTCAGATGAATTTAGATCTTCCATGCCCAACTGTAAAAAATGCAGTAATGGACAGCAGTAGTATTACGGAGCAATCTCAGAGCAATTGGGAATCTCCAAGCAAACTATACATTACACACCGGGGTTTAAATTGAAATAAAAGTTTTAATATTGAAATTGGGAGCACAAAGCAATTAACGAGGTGTTAGTAGACGGACTTTTTCGATATAGACTTTTGAAGAAAGTAATTCGGTAAAACATGCAAAGTTCCAAACTATTAGGGTTTGTTAGTTTGGAAAAATAGCGGTTGAAAACTTAATGTAATAAGTAGTTACAGCTAATAAAGTTGTTTGATTTGAAAGATTGTTCTGAATAAGCTGCTTCATTCAGCAAATTTTATTCGGCCAATATTTATTGCTTTTTTGTTCCATCGAATGTTGTACTAATATTTTACACCATTATCCTTTGTAAAACAATAAATTCACCATTTTCCTTTTTTTTTAGATTTCATACCACAACAAGATTATTATAAATTTATGCATTGGTCATCTCTATTCGGTTTCAAGTACGTTTCTTTATTTGTACTTGAATTTTGTTATCATTTATAATTTTTTCATTATTAAATAGTATATTTAGTAGAACTGAATAAATTTTGAAACAAAAATGTTCCATTGATGCTCTTCCCAATTTTTAGAACACTTTGAGTGATAAATATAATTATCAATTGTATCAAAATTATATCAAATTTTAAGAACTCATTTCAATTATATCATATACATACATATACTTTTAATCTATTTACAATTTATAATTATTGAATGTTTGTGTGTATATGTTTTATAGATAATCATTAAATGTATTATGTTCAACTTAACTCTAATTTTTTGTTTACTACAAATTCAAAATGTTTTGCAAACTAACATATGCGAAGAATGCAAAATCTCTCGTATTTTTCTAGTTTTTCTATATACAGAACTAAAAAGTTGGTTCATGCATGTTAATGTATTATATTGGCGAGATAAATAATGAACAAATGATGTAGACATGATGATGGTTAAATGAATAATTTACATTGTTAATATGATCAAACGCATCATGTAGATTAGAAAAATGTGAATTTCAAAAAAAAATCCTTTTTATTAATGTTGTACAAGATCATTTTGCATTATTGAGAGTACTTTCATTGGTAAATAAAATCATATTTAACACAATTTGGATTTATTTTGAAAATTGAGTTAATATTAATTATGCATGTTTGATATCAATTTATTTGTTATAAATGCGAGTATCAATGCACTCGATTAATAGAGTTGAGGGTGTTCCATAGGAACAATTATTAATTTGATTATATAATTTAACTATTATAGCGAATGTTGTTCGAAATAAAGTAAGCTTTTAGTTTTACTTTTTACTGTATACAATGTTATATTGGAATACAAATAACATTATAAATAATTAAAACATATACAAGCGGAAAATCCTCTAGAAAATATTTATCAATTGCAGTTATGAATGTGTTCATAACCATGAGTACTGAATTGTAATAACCCGCCCTCTCGACCCCAGTTCAACGCTCTATACCGACGCCAACACCCGAAAGTCGAAAGGATGAGTCATTGGGTTGAGATAAAATATGTATGACTAGTAACATATATCAGATGCAATTCTCACCAATACTGTTGAAATCTCGATTTTGATTGTGACAACCTATATAAAAGGTATGTGTATATTAACCTTCTTTGCAGAAGATTTATTGTAGATTCCTCTTCAGATGTTTTTAGTTGAGTATTGTGTGTCTAGAGTCTGTACTTTACTTAGAAATTTGTTAAAATCTCTCCTGAAATGATATGTTATATATAAATATATACAAACACATGCACACACATGCTCATACATGCACAAAAGAGCAAACTCAGACGTCTGAAACCATTCATTCAGACGTCTAAATGCTGAAACATGAATATTGTTTTCACAATATTCAGACGTCTGAATGAAAATATTCAGACGTCTGAAAATGGTCAAAAATTGCCTAATAGCTTGCTGTTTACATTTTAATCCAATTCAGAAGTCTGAATTATTTTATTCGGACGTCTGAATATCTCTAACTGTTATTTTCTTGAAAAGTCACTTCTCTCCACCAAAGAGAAACTATTTCAAAATCAATGGTTGCACCTATTCTTTTCAATGTAACTTTCATCTATAGTTGCAACTCTTTAAGTACTATAAATAGATTACAGAATTCAACAAACAATTCACCAGATTCACTTTTAGCATTCTTGAATTCTCATCTATTCTCAAACTTTCAAATTGCACTCAAATTGCTTACATGCTTTGATTATTGATCACTTTATCTTCCACAATTTTCAAAACACATCACTATATATCATAAAGGAGAAGATTATAGGAAGATTGTACTCAATTGACTTATTGGTGTTATTTAAGAACACACTACAGTCAGATATATTTGTTATTTGTATTGAAGTCCTATTCGGTTGCTTAGGCGGTTGAAGTCCTGTTCGGTTGCTCAGGCAGTGTAAACATGTTCCTCCGGGTTAAATGAGGGTTGTTGTAGTTGAAATTCCAGAAGGAGTCTGGGACTGGACGTAGGACGGGAAGTTCAAAACAGCATAAAAATTCCTGATGTGCTTGTTTTATTTTACTTATTTTCATTTACTTTGCTATTATCATCTATTTCCGCATTTAGATTTAATTATTCATATTACACGATCCTAAGTAAAAGCTAGCCACACACTAGTTATTTTCAAATACTATATGCTTTTAGAGTCCCATAGTAGAAGGAAGTATGTATAATACAAAAAAAATATCACAGCCACATCACCATAACATTGTTTACAATGTCAAATACATGTGTTTGAATAATAGAATTACAACCCAGTCCATATACATAGTCAACTCCAAGTCACAACACCTATGTAAGTCATGTACACCATATACGAATCAATCTCTGATCTTGATACCATCCCATCTTCAAAATCCATTAACTTGGATATATATATATAGGAGGGGTAGACATAAGTCGGATGAGTGAGCCATAATCTACTATACATATACTACAAAAATAATACTACAACATGATATGAGTCAATCGCTTACTATACGTTCCATCGCCACATCATACCTAACTTTTATGTACATCTAATAACATCGCATTATATCTATATGGACTCACGTATTGGTCTGGACTCATGTCCTACATGGTCGTCTGTTGCCTGCCATCACTTAAATAGCATACATGATACACTTCCTCGGACTACCCGAAGCCTACTGGAAAACATGTTATTCTCATGCTAGCTAACTAGACTCATGCCCCGATCTACCTGTGGAGTCACTTAACATCCATGATCCACAACCACCCTTAGCCCAATTACTCTGTAAAATTGACCAATGAATTTTCTCAAATATGAAAATTTGTATTTGATACAAAAGTTAAATATCTATGATAAATTCATAAAATATAAAATCGAAGTAGTAAATATACACCACCTAAAAGAATTATAACATTCTAATTTGATCGAATATGTGAGTATCTTGGATATAAGCTCCAAGAGTACCTAAAAGGGAATAAAGTTGACTTTATTCTTTACCAACCTCGAAAGTGTGTTTGAAGAACGATATTAGCAAAAGATTGGTTACTAATACCTTGATTAACATTAAAAAATGAAGAGAATACTTGTGTACCGGAAGAAGAGAGAAAAGAGTATAGAGTGGTTTGATTAAAGGTGATCTACTTCCACTATGGTAAATTAATTATATTACTTACACTTCTAAACAACAGCTTAGATTACAAGATAGTGATAATATTAAGACCCTTGAAAGCTAGCATTCTTCAACCTTTTGAAGAGGAAATGCATGGATACTTGTATTAGCTGAGAGTGATGCTTGGACGGTTGAGATTGCATTAAACCAACCTAGGGAATACTCTGTGTCGCTGATAGAGGCATGCGGTTAATATGCATGGCAGCTACGACGTCAGGTGGCTTGCATGGTTTAGATTAAGACTGTTGGCGAGTCTAATTATAGGAGTGCTTAAAGCATGGCTGACAGCATGGGAGAAGGTAGTGGTTATAGTGGAGATACTTGGGTGACAGTAGATGACATGAGAGGGTTACTGCACAGTGGAACCTTTGTTAGGTGAATAATGCCAGTTTATGCCACTTTCTTCAAGGGAGAAGGATATGCAGGGTTTCTCTTAGGTCGAGGCAGTTTAATGCTTGTGAATACGGTTGAAGAAGGCTAAAGGAACTTGCAAGCAAGGAGGCGAACCAGGATGAGGACGAAGAGGAACAAGGGAACTGTTTGGTAGCCTACTAATGTAGTAAATTGGCTGCTGTAAGTCCCGTCCTTTCAGGATAACTCGCCTAGCTTACCCCTAATGTATACAGAGGAGGCTATCCCGCTAGCATTATCGAAGCGGACGAGGTTTTCCATAAGGGACTATCGCTGGACCTGGTCTGTCAGGTGACAAGCAAGGCGGGCAAGCCATTTTTTAAAATGGAGCGATGTGCGGGATGATCGATGCCACCTGAATTAGGATGGGTGAAGTGTTGGATCATTGTGGTATGTAGGCCAAGATAGGTTTACTTGTCTACATCGATTAGCTTACTTCTCCATTACAAGAAATTTGAGTAACATTTTGCCCCTCAAGCCCAGGCCCATGCATGGGAGTGGGCTTTTCATTCACGCATTGAATACCACATTAAATGCTATGACACATGCGATCGACTGATTGGTGGAATCAGTTTGTATTCCTAAAGACAGCATAGGCTAAAGGCTTTTCGACATGATGATTTGACCGATGCATTGTACGGTTTAGATCACTCTATACATGTCAAGCTTAACGGCTTATGTTGTTTAGCTCCATCTATATACTCCTTCCTTCTTCCTCATTTCGACTTTTACTGAGCTTTTAAGGATATTTCTGCCATTAGAAACTATCGAAGCCTCTAGGTTTCAGCAGAAAAATTGATCCTTTTCCTCCAAATTCTACTACATCATCAGTAAGTAATTCCCTTCCGACTTTGATCCATGCATTTTTTGTGTTATGGATTTTATTTGAATATCATTTTTTTCAAAACATTTTTTCAAAATGGTGTGGACGATTTTTAGTTGGTTATATTCCTTTGGTTTGCATGATGTGATAGTGTATGCTTAGGATTTGCTACCCATTATTATAAAAACTCCTTTCTAATAAACTTTCATAGTGGGCTTTTCCATCCCACGACGTTTGACGATCTTCGTTGTGCTGCAAACGACGGTCGTACTGTAGGACACCATAAAGAAAGTCCTGAGGCCTTAGGTGCCAACATTGCTGAATTGCATTTGATTAGAAATAGGAAAAAAAAGCAGTCTAGACTTGTAGAATGAACTAGGTGGTGGTCAGTTGGTTGGCTATACTAGCGCGGGAAACAGGCTTGCCCAAAGGTTAAGTTAGACTAATTTTGTTAAATAGGTGGGGGTGGTTTATTAATCAAGATGACTTCCTATGATTGCAGATGTTGAAGGTGCTTCTACCAAATAGTTGACAGACTCTCCCATTAAGGCTTCCAAGATTTGAGAGGATCGAATCAATCTTGCACGATCTTTGGCCGATTTCGGCTAGAAGAACATTGTCCCTCTCTACCCATTGATCGCGGACTGGGCAAACCAATTCTAATGGGCTATTTATGACAACCTGCATCTTTTGACACACCTATCTAAAGCCTATGGTGACTTTTAGACTCACGTCGGTGCCAAGAATTACGAGTTGTTACGGTTTTTAAAACATTACAAGGATTGAAAATATACAGATATGATCTAAGATATACTATACTTTCAGAACTCACAATGGAAGAAAATAAAATGAAAGTAAAGAAACGTCTCAAAAAATACCTAAATATACAGTCTTAGAAAATAGTACATAGCCAAATCCAGAGTACCTAAAAAAAGACAGATAGTTTGTTAATTACTAAGTAATGAATAAGATATTTAATTACATGGAGAGTAAAATAAAATCACAAGCAACTCCAATGATGAATTTTCCTCTCCACGTACTAATCTCGGGCCTATAACCTATTGCCCTATCCTTCTATGATGGGGGAAAGAAAGAAAAAGGGTGAGTCAGACAAAAGTCCGGTGAATGAGTACACTATTAATATGTGGTTATCACATACAATTAACTTTAACGATACTCTATGTGACTTAAGGTATCCTAAGTGTGTTCTTTAATTTCTTGTTTACTTTATTTTAGGGGATTAACTTAATACATACCTATACTACCTACTTGTTCAGGCTCATACTTAGGATCGAACAACTGATCGAACCTACAAACAACTAATGATCGGCTAATAACTATCGGAATTTTCCAACATAGGGTTATCCCACAATTTCCTTTATGAGATTAAATCTTTCACATTACGACTAATGTGGTTATTCCATATAGGTTTTCCTACACTTCCTACCATGAGACTAAGTTTCCCACAACTACGACTACACGTATCCTCGTTACGCATGAATGGGAGCCCGCAATGCCAACTCATCGAAGTGTCTCATCATCTACATATATATCCACCTCTCAATGGTAAAGTAACGCCTCTTATTGCATGCGTTGGGATCTAACAACAACCCAATATCATGTCTTGTCGGTAACCGCAAATACCAAGGAACTCCCATTGGGCTAGGCCTATGTACTTCATCAAACATCCATCGGTGTTGCATATCCACCATAGAAACATCATGTGAGTGCCATTTGTGATATAATTGCCCTAGTTGAATATCAACCCATGTTGGATAAGAGCATTTACCCAACCCTGCAACATCCTAGTGTCGGCTCATAGGGAACTAGCTTCGCTACTCCAAACATCCATACATATATGTGTGTGTGTATTACACACACACACACACACAATTAACTAATTTATTCATAACCTAGGCCTTAGGCTGAGGTTCATACTGCACTTTTGGAACACCTACTAGTCGACTGCCTGCTCCTGGAGTGGTCAACCGCTTACCGTCGGCCACTGCAGATAGTGCGGTCTACCGGTCATCGTTGATTTAGGATTTTGATTTTTGATTTTAATTTGTTTTGGGTATTTAGTTGACTATTAATCATTCATTCCAAATTTCCCGTATAGGTTCTTGTATAATTCAATGTTAAAGCAATTGCAGTGAGTCAAATTTTCAATTATTCGAATTCAATTTTTATGATTCATAGAAATTGGTTCAAATCTAGGTTTACTATCAATCATCAATATTAACAAATTATATTAACAGATTATAAGATTAGAAAAGGCTTAGAAAAGGGGTATAACATATATTAATCCATATTTAACAAGTTTACTTCAATTCAATTTATAATTAAAATCTCAGATTTAAACAATATGATTCTTCAATTTAGTTTTTGAAAACCTAAATTAGATAGGTCATATTAAAATTAACTACATATAATCGTCATATTAAAAGTATACCCACTCGCCTCGGATCTAATCTTTCCTTTGAATCCCGACCGGAATCTCCTTGCATTCATTAGTTGTTTGTTTGATTTTTCCTCCTTACACTTTCTACTTTTATTTTTATTAAGAATTTAGGTTTGGAGAGGAAAGGATTTGGCAAATTTTCAATAGAATAGACTAATTTCTAATGAATTAGGATTTAAGTTAGCTGTGTATTTATACGCATTTTGAATTAGTCCCGGCCGTTGATTAGCCTAGAGAATCTTCGGTTTCATCCTGAACGTTAAACAATTACTTCACAGCCAAGTAAAAATATTTCGTTAAATCCGGGATATTGATCACTCAAATGCATCGATCTGAAAAACATCAATCAGTCGACCGCTACATGTCGATCAGCGACCCCTCAAGATGTCAATCGGTAAAGCTATTTATTTAAGGATTATTAGTTTATTTAATTAGTTTCACTTTCGAAATTTAAAAGTCTATAATTTCTCCACATTAGCTCTAATTTAAAAGTGTTATAGATTAAAATTATGCAGAAAATCGCTATGAACACATTGAAGCAAGTTTCATAAACAGATTTGGATGTTTTTAAAAAAATTATTTTTCCCTTGTTATATTGTAAATTTAATTCTTTTACTAAATTCACTTTAAAATTTATGGGGTGTTACATTCTTCCCCCTTAAAATGATTTTGTCCCTGAAATCTTCAAGAATGGAAAATGTAACTCGTGCATGCAACAACAAATAACCACAACCATCTGCTCATCCATCATCCACTGGCAATCATTTTCCTTAGTTAAAATTCTAATTCGGTATGTTCATGCAAGCGTGTAATGCATATGAACCAATACTAATGGAAAGAGTAAGAGGTCGCCTAATCCAGTCGACCTTTGAAATGCAAGTGCCTATGTCATGTATCCAAATGCATGCATTATCTTAGGTAAATATACTTTCAATTCCATATGTATATGCAACCATTCAATCCATATGCAGCATAACGACTCGTATTTGTCATGTTAAAGGATCATAAAAAATATTTCTATTTTATTCGTATGGGGACGTATGATTCTATAATTTTGGAATATGACTCTTAGGGACTATTATCCGAGATTTTAACCCAATAAAATTCAATGGAAGTTTTTACATCTGCATCAAGTCAGAACAACTCAAGAATCAACCAAAAGGATCATAAGAAGGAACCAAGAAAGACAAAAGAGAAAAAAGCAAAAAATACTCTAAGAGGATGGATCACTAGTGATCCATCACCCATGGATCACTAGCGATCCATGTATATTGCTCATGGGATGACCGCTCTACTTACATCATGATCTATTATGTTTTATAAGTATGTCTGCCAAGTTTCATGATATTCCAAGCAAGCTAGTTCGAGAAGTAGGCATTCATTTGATTCCAGTAATAGTCTAATGCAACTGGGCATGAATCATCATCAAAACAAGGCATCTAGTAATGAAACTAAATGGAGAGCATCTACACAAGGTAGGGAACACGATCCAATTGAAATATGATATAAATAAGCTAACTCCATGGATCGCTAGCAACCCATCATATAGGATCGGTTCGCTGTGAAAATTTTAGAGCAACTTCGTACCTTCAAATGTAGGCTTCTGGCAAAGTGTCTTAGCCCAATAACTTTCTGATCCCTATAAATACAGACCCGTCTGCGATATAAAGAGGATTTTCTGGGCAGGCTGCTGGAACTCTGCAAAAACTATTCTTCACTCTTCTCCTTCCATAGAATAGTGATCTAAAGGGTTCATTGTGATTCTCCAGTGAACTCTAACACTGGTGACTTGATCTAACCTACAATATCCAATCAAATTGTAATCAGATTCAACTTGTAACAGTAATCAGTCAATAATATAAAGTTATAAAGTGGATGTAGACTTCATTAACATCCGAACCACTAAAAATCTCTTGTCTCTTTACCTTATTTGAAAGTTATTGCTCCTTGTTTCTATTTTGTTTATCGTAATAAACAGGGCTGGTGCTTTCTCGCTCAATCAGGATGTTGATCCATTTTTGGGTTAACATTTTGGTGCTTTCATTAAGAGCCCAACTCAGGTGTAGATCTAGATATATACTTTGGATCAGATAGGTTCAAATGTTAGACCCTCAATCTCTGCTTAGAAGATTTGCTGTTGAGAATCAATTGCACGAGAAAGAGGAGAAATGCTTCCGAAAGATCCATAGGAGCTATAATTGCTAGAGAAAAGATTAATCCTCAGAAAATTCAAGTCAATTGCACCAATACAGGAGATCAGATGCCAGGGTCCTCTATCCAGTGTGAAGTTGTCACTAGAGATGGATAAAATAAAATGATTGATGGAATTAATGAGAAGATGGAAAATAGCCAAAGGGCTCTTATGGACAAATTAAGTTCCCTACAGAATTTACAGTCATTTGCTGCTCCAAGAACCATGACAGAGCCAGCAACTTCCATGGAACAAGAAAATTCTCTTGTCTCTGGCCTAAACAGGAGAAACGGAAAGCAGCCATAGAAAGTAGTGATAGGTGGAACTGTAGGCATCAATATGGAAGGAAATGCGAATACTCCACCGACTGCGAGGCAACCAGCTACAAATTTGAATCTAGAAGCGAAAACCCCAAGGGAAGATATAGTTATAGATCTCTTCGTGTAACGTTTTTGATTTTTCGTTGCCGAAAAACCGAAATGTTAGGGTTTAAAAAAAGAAGAAAGAGGTAGAAGAAGAGAGAAAAAGAGAGAAGAAGAAAGAAAACAATATCAGAACAGAAAGTAACAACAGAACAATATCAGAATCTCACAATCGCAGCGGAACAACATATAATAGATAAATGAATAATCATTAAAACAAAAGAACTATACATTTTATACATATACATCACATTACATTCATTTCATCATCAGAGTGTACAACAACCAGACAGCGGAAAAAGAAGAAATACTATATACCATAGATACAATAGATAATATGCTATGCCATCCAGCTCGCCTCCAGATATCTGTAGCAACACCTGAATCCAGAATGACCTGATAACCTAACTCTAGACTGCCCGTGTGGAAATTTTGTGGGCACCCAGAGTTTAGAAAGGGAACAATAAACTCCAGGTCAGTCATGTGACTGGTGTGAGAACTTAAAACAGTTTATTCTTAAAAACAACCAAAGAAATATTTTTCTTTAAGTAAATTTGAAATGCTTTTGGAGAAACTACCATAAGGCCTCCCGCCACACACACAATGCAAACGCAGACTTGGAGGAGATTTCTCCTTATGATAGTCAAAGATGCTTACTACGCAGAAATCAAATCATTTTTGGTATTATTATTAGTGCATAGTGTAGAAAACAATTTCGAAAGTAGAATATAAATCTTAGCCAGCATAGGTACCATTATATTATGCCTGTTATAGCTACCATATTAAATGGCAGGTTCTACAACTAAAACCGTACAAGGCTCGTATTGTTTCTTTGGATTTCCAACAAATGGTCAGGCCAAGGAACTTCCCATTGCCACATGGAAACGCCTCTGGAATGACGTCCCGAGAACCTAACCGGATCTCTGCCAACACAAGGCCGGGTTACCCCTAACTGGGTAACTACTGACACGAATATGTCATTCCCCGATCGTAACCGATCTATATCCGAGGATCCCCGATTTCCAACAACCACAAAGTAATAAATTTGCAGTAACCACATAGGTTAAGTATCTGGGCTCCATACCATGATACCACCTCTATCCAGAAGGAATGACATACACTAAAGGGGCGCTACCCCCTAATAACCTTGCCGCATCTTTTCTGTTTTGACCATTTCCGGGGTGTGAGGCTCGATGAAGTCTCGTCCACAAAGCCACGCTTTATACAAAAGCTGCTTTGGGTCAACAAATGATCAAAGCAATGATCATCAAGATAGACGATCAAACAAATGATCCTATCACAAACGATCAACCGATGATCATTTCACAGCATCACTCAGTATGCCACATTACTAATTCGGGAATGTATCACTAGTAACCATCAACTATATAACCTCTAAGCTCGTACGTCTCAGAGAAGGGTGTTAAGCTAAGAGAATAAATTCTCTGCTACCAACAGAAATATATTTGATAGAAACCAGCTTTACATCTCAAATTGTAACGTCAGACATACAATCCACACAAGTCTGTTCCGGGATCGAACAGAACCGAAGGCACTTCCAAAGAAGCCCTTGCAATCCGGATATTCACTAATCACGTCCGGACATCCCGTCACTAAGGGTGATAAAACCTCTGTACCGGAGATCAGCCGATGCAGAGTAACTCGACGGTAATCCATCCGTTTTCACAAATATCTGGTCTTCAACACCGGTCTTCAAATGCAATTTATAACGACGTATCACTATTCGGAATGGGTTATACGACCCCATGGTCCTTTCCTGGTTAACCCGAATAGTGAGCGCTTATTTTAAAAATAAGTGTGGCATCCAATTCAAGCAATCACAACAAATACTCATTTAAAGGTAAATATTAATAGTCGGTTATTTAACTATCAATAAAGATGCGCAACATCACCAGATTCCAAATAATTTCTCAAATTATTTAATTCCCTAAAAATATCTTTACAAGATATAAAATTTTCCACACTTCAAAAATAAATAGCGTTTATTTTGAAACCAATTTTCCCTTTCCATTTATAAATTCCATAGTGAATTTATATTTCAAATTATTTATTGATCTACAGTTTTCAATAGGTTTCAATTATTCAATCCCAATTTATCTTCAAGAAGATAAATTCTCAAAAACGTTCCATTTCATATTGGAAAAACATTTCCATACTTATTTAATAATAAGTAATTTACAAATCTTATTTATTTTCAACAATTTGAAAATGTTCAATATACTTAAACTATAGTTAAGTATATATTTCATTCTTTAAGGAAATCATTCTTTTATTCACATTTATTTGGGTCAAAACGAATGTTACGTAAAACATCGTTACGACAACCCAAAATCACTAGTATACGGATTCGAAATTTAAAATAGATATATAAATCCCAATACTATATAAAACATTTCCTTTCGGAAATCATTTACTATAACAACAGTGTTATAGTCCACCATTTCCTTATTTTCTCAAAAACGTCTATTTCAACAATGAATGTTGAAATCTACGACTTCCTTTCCTTCTATTTCTCGAAAACGTCTATTTCAACAATGAATGTTGAAATCTATGTTTTCGATACTTGATGCATTTTAAAACATCTTTAAATCATTTTAAATTCTATTTAAAACATCCTTTTCCCAAAAGATATCCATTTTATTTTAACGATATATTCACTGTTCAAAAACGTGAATATACTCCTTTAATAAACTTTTATATTCAATCGATCAAATTCAATTTATTGCGAATTTATAAACAAATGTTTATAAATTCTATTCCTATTTATGAACTTCGATTTACAAATTTCCTTTATCAATCCAATTCAATTTATAAAATTCAATTTTATACCAAGAGTCTATATTATAAGTTGAATACTTACAATATCATTTATTTACAAAGTCGTTCTTTTTAAAACTTCACAAATTAGAAATTTTGTTACTTATAAGATTTCGTTTGTATTTTATAACAACTTCAACTTATAAAATCTCCTTTATTAACAATTTCTATTAATATCCTATTTAAATGCCAAAATCCAGTTTATAAGTTAATTACTTATAAATTCTTTATTTTACAACCTCTATTCATTTTATAATACTTATAACACTAGTTTTATAATTCCAATATTTTAAATTCATAAATATCAAAAAAAAATTCCTTTTATATAAACCGTTTATAATAATAATTCAAAAATCTCAATTTAAGCCATTTCATAAATTTATTAACTACTTATCTCAAAAATAACATTTTGGTTATATTTTCCAAAAATCCTGAATTCTATAACTTTAAAAATTGAAATTTTAAATTTATCTAAAATGAATCAATTCAAATTTTAAATAAAAACATATACTTGAAAAATCAATTTAAAAATCCTTTTTAAAAATAAAAATCGTTATTTTTAACTTTAAAAATGAATCCGATGATGCAACAGCATCCAATAGCCAATCACAGCATCAAATATCATATATCAATATGATAATCACAATTCACACAATATCTATAATCAAATAAATATTTGTGAGGAATCCAGTTGGATCCCTCCAACCTGTTTCCCTGCATCCAAAGATGTTAGCACAATACCAATTCCACTTCGAGGTGCAATATCGCGGTATATGGGATTTTATAAAATATTATCCGCTTACTAACGGCGCAATAGGGTCTCATCCGCTATACAATGCGGCAAATCAATCAACTGCAATATATACATATGCCAATATATATATATATATATATATATATATATATATATATTGCTATATATATAGATATATCCTACAATATCTAATATCACAATCAAGCAAACAATAAATCAATCAACACATTTTAAATATAACTATTTAAAATTTAAATAACCCTTTTTTGAGTGAGAAGTTCTCACCTTAGCTTTTATTTGCAATCCATTTCCAATTCCGGCTTGATTTCATCATTTTAGACCTTGTATACACAATTTTACAATTTATTAATATTCGAAATAAAACCGAGCAATTAAATTTTATTTCTTAATTTTAATTAATGATTGGTTTTAAACCAATTTTGTCTTTAATAATTTGTTTAACTAAAAATTAAATTTAAAACCAGACTTCCTTTAATAAATTTATCCAACTAATTATTAAATTTCTTTTTCTTACCAAAAATTATATCTTAACAAATTTCCCCTTTAAAATTAATTTGGTAACTAAACAATTTAAATAAACTTATTAACCACATAAGTTATCTTAATGAATTATTTTTAGTAAAAGAAATAATTAAACAAGTTGATTTCTATTTTATAAATTTAATTTAATTAACTCAAAATTTATTTTAAACTAATTTATAAGTTTTCACAAATCAATTTTTTTTTCCTGGAATCTGCATATGTGTATACATACTTCACTGTGTATATATATATTTCCCGTTTACTCAATTTAATTTTTTACCTATTCCTTACTGTAAAAAATATTTTCATTTAATTATAAATGAATACAACATAAACTTGGTTTAATTAATTTAAAACGACAGTAACATATACCTCATAGCCAAGCCATCATCGAGCTCGCCAAACCCTGAAGCAAATCATCCCATACGCACGCGAGCCCGAACTTGCTTGGACCCGCCTCGACCTCGCCGTTGCTGCCCCATCACCTGTCGCGACTTCAACACGAAGCCACACCACCAACAAACTCCACAACCCATGCGACCCAGCCCTACGCGAGTGCGCGCGCGAGACCATCACCATCGCCGTTCGATGCTCGATCTCCTATCAACGTCGAGCTCGAGATCGAGCCACCCAGATTTGTGAACTCGCGAATCAAATCAAATTCGAACTTCCAATTGCTATGCCGTGGCCTCCCTGTTGACCGCGAAACCCCCCCTCCACGCTCGCGATTTTGGATTGAAGGCGGCGATCTCTTCTGCCTTTCGATTTCGTTCTGAGAAAGGAAGAGAAGGAAAAAAGAATTTTATACTTCGCGTGGATTTTTGACTGCGAAAAGAGGGGATCTCATTTATCTTTGAATTTGAATGAACGGAGATAGCTCGTGATTTTAATTATCAAATATGAGTGGCCATTTTTATTTTTATTTTTCTTTGATTTTGTGAAAGCTGAGAGAAGGGAGGAGGGAATAGGAGAGGAGGAACGAAATGATTCTCAAATCAAAGAGCGGGCATTTTTTTATTTTTCTTCAGAGGATTCGCGTGAGAATTGTAACGAGTTGGGGAGACAAGGAGTACCTTCCGTTGTAGGGAATAGGTCTGCTAAAAAAAAAAGGGTGGCTGATGTTGACACAGTTTTAAAATTTTAAATTTAAATTGAATTCATTTAAATTTCAATGCATTTTCTCACCGCGTGCTCACATATCAACTCCGAATAATACGAAATTTGAAATCCGGTAATAATACAATATTACGGACCCAATGGAACTGGTTTCGTCAAATTCCGAGACTGTGCCTCGGACGGCTATTTTTAAATATCGATTCAAACGATAAAATTTCAAAACTGAACAATTTACTGTTAATTTCAATTCTGAAGCTTCTATTATCTTCAGTATTATCAATACGAACTTTACAAGCCTTTGAAATATTTTTAATCAGCTTAAAATTGAAGATTCAAATTTTTATTCACTTTCAATAGATTAAACTTTAAAATTTAATCGTTAAATTCAAAGTTATATAGGGAATTCGATCCAAACCATTATTCAAATATTTAAAATTAATTAAATATTTTCAAATTAAAATTGTTCAAAATTCTGGGTCGTTACACTTCGACTCAGAAGATGGCGAGCGACTTGACAACAACAAGTTGGAAGGAAACACAATTGCATTCAATGATGCCAAGAAGATCCAAACTGCATCCATCAGACCAACCGCAAGCCAACGAAACCTTGAGGTAGTGGATCTCCCAAAGATATGAGTACCTAAGCTTCAGCCCACTTACCAAGATCGTTTGCAAAATCAAATACTTGGTGTAGTCACTGACAGCCAACCCGTAGATTACTGAACGTCTGAGGCATATATCGCGGACATGGTCAAATGACTAATGGATGAAAGTAAAGATAGAAGAGATATTGCATGGGGATTCACTCCAAGTCGGACTCCCTTCACTAATAATATTCTGAATAAGCGGTACCTTAAAGTTCACTATGCCAACTATTTCGTCTTACGATGGAATGAGAGACATGAAACCCCACTTGTTAAGTACAGTTAGTATATGGACTGAGCAAATGCTTCGGATGCCGTTCGATGTAAATGCTTCCTGATTTTCCTAGAGGGAATTTCTTCCATGTGGTTCACTAGGCTTCCGCCAAAATCCATCTCCACCTTTAATCAACTAGCAACAAGATTCCTTGATTAGTTTAGACTTCACACTGTACAACCAAAAGATGTGATGTCCTTATCTATCCTATTCAAGGACGGAATGAATCCCTGAAGTCTTTCATGAATCGGTTTAACCCCACAGTATCCGAAATAAGTAATCTGAACGAGGATTTGGTATTATTGGCCTTAGTCTGCACAGTTAACCTCAAAACTGAATTTAAGAAATGGATCGAAATGAAACAACCTACTACTAGGAAGGACTTCAACCGAAAGGCGAGCCAGTAATTGAGATTGGAAGAAGCATAGGAATTAGAATGGAAGTCTGCTAACTTACAACCAACCAACTTTTGGCAAAGTGGTACAGTGATAAACCAAGATATAAATACCACCGGGACCATTGAAGGGAACGTAGAAAAAAAGGAAATCAAAAAAAGAAGAACTAGAATTCCAACAAGCAAAATGGAAGTAGCAAATGACTCAAAGGTTTGAGGCCCAAAGAATACACCCCGCTCAACGATACTCTAGAAAACATCTATCTCACGACATAGGGGACGAAGGAGTACAAGAAGCCGCCTAAAAATGAATCAACTGAACAACAAAATCATTTTCGAAAGTACTGCTGCTTCTATAAGGAATACGGCCACAATATGAATGAGTGTCGTCACGTAAAGAACTTGATTGAGGAGTTAATTCAGGAAAACAAGCTACAGTAGTATGTGAGGAAACCACTGAATCTTGACCAAACCGTAGCACCCCAAACCCCTAGAGATCAAAGGAATCAAGCTAGAACCAGCAAAGAAGGACCCAATGGGACTAACCAGAGACTCATCAATAGAACGATATCTGGAGAGACCAATCCCGTGCAAAAAAGTCAAAGAGAAATAGAGCGTTATGTGAGCTCATTAAAGAACGCCTCGAAAGATGCGTGCTTTGCAATCGAAGATGGAACCCCTGCTAAGCAGTAGAGAACCCTGAATGATGACATGGTAGTATAGAATCGAGACACTGAAGGGATAGAAGCTCCACCTCTCGATCCCATGGTCATGACAGTTGGAACTGGACCTGCCATGGTTCGACGAGTATTGGTAGACAGTGGAAGTTCTATGAATATCCTTTTCAAGCGCACCTTTGATTAGATGAAGATCAACATGAAAGATGTATTCACCTGCCAAATAAAGATTCAGATATTCATTGGCGAACCCAAACAACCTATCGGAATGATCGACTTACTTATAAAACTCGTAGAAGCCGATCGTAGAGTCGCCCTCATCCAACCCTTTGTGATCTTAGATGAAATTTCCGCCTATAATGCCTTCCTAGGATGGCCCACCTTGGCAGATTTTAGGATTGCTTTAGCTCAATGGTATCTAACCATGAAATTTTTGACATAAAATGGAGTCAGGGTGATCAAAGGAAACCAATGTGCTGCTAGAAAATGCTATGTCATGGAACTATGTGGGTCTAAAAGGAGGGAATGGGGAAGAATGTGAGGAGAACTCTCCATATTCATGAACCTACCGATTAGAAACTATAGAGCGCCCCTGGCTTGAGGACCATAGTCGCATTCGATAAGGCTCTGGACCGTAGAAAGAAGAGTTCAGGAGAGGCATGGGCAGCACCGACAGAACTAACGGTGTCTGTCCCAGTCAGATGACCCAACACAGGTCCTCAAAA
Source organism: Allium cepa (assembly GCA_030765085.1). NCBI lineage: Eukaryota > Viridiplantae > Streptophyta > Magnoliopsida > Asparagales > Amaryllidaceae > Allium > Allium cepa. The sequence continues at coordinate 502,047,249 of CM060944.1, read as the reverse complement.
TTGGATCACATCTTGGAAACATTATTCTACTGGAACTCATCAAATTTCTTTGTGCCAATCTGGATATTCACTTGGACACATTTCGATATGTGTAGGGTGTAGCTCGAGATTGCATGCCATGCATTTAATATTGATCCCAAGTATACATTTGTGAAGCAGAAAAGGCGCAGCCTAGGTCCTAAGCGGTTTAAAGCGCTAAGAGAAGATGTAGACAAGTTGATGGCGAATGGTTTTATCTATGATACAACCTATCCTGAATGAGTATCTCACCCGCTCTTGGTCAAGAAGTCCAATGGGAAATGGCGAACCTATATCGACTACCCAGACCTGAAAAAAGCTTACCCAAAAAACAGCTTTCCCCTGCCCAGAATCGATCAGCTTGTGGACGGGATGGATGGACACGAATTGCTATCATTTATGAATGCATACTCGGGATACAACCAGATCATGATGCACAATCAAGAAAACACCAGTTTCATTGCTGATCAAGGACTATACTGCTACAAAGTGATGTTATTTGGCTTAAAGAATGCTGGGGCAACTTACCAGCGACTAGTGAACGCCATGCCTAAATATCAAGCAGGGAAAACTATGGAAGTTTATGTAGACAATATGTTGGTTAAATCGTACATAGCTGCAAATCACTTAGACAACCTTTCGAAATGTTTGAAGTACTCCGCAGATATGGAATGAAGCTCAATCCACTTAAGTGTCATTTTGAGGTAGCCTTTGGAAAGTTCTTGGGATTCATCGTAAGCGCCATAGGTATCGAAGAAAATCCCGAACAAATAACCGCTTTACGGGAAGTCAAGGCCCCGAGGAACAAGAAAGAGTTACAAAGCTTGAATGGCAAGGTTGCAGTGCTGAGTCGATTTATCACAAAAGCAACTGATAGATGCATATCATTCTTCGACGCACTAAAGAAGAGAAAGAAGAACTTCGAAATCATGCTTGTCAAACCGCATTCGAAGAGCCGCTGCGACATATGGAAACCCCACAATCTTGTCCAGGCTGGTGGATGAAGAGGATTTGTACATCTACTTGCAGTCTCACCCCATGCATTGAGTATCGTGCTTGTATGAGAAGAAGCTAAGATCCAGCGAACCGTATATTGCATCAGTAAACAAAGTTCACTACAGCAGAAAACAACTATCCGAAATTGGAAAAAATAGCATATTGCTTCTTGATCGCGTCATCTACGGCTGTACTTCCAGGCGCACACGATCAAAGAGCTGACAGATCAACCCTTGAAGTAAGTGTTATACTGACCCGATACCTCTAGGCGGCTTATCGAGTGGATTATCGAATTAAGTTGGCATGAAATCGCATACCATCCTCGAAAGGAGATCAATAAGCAGGTTTTGGTAGTTTTATTGCCGAATTTACAATACGAGATAACGAGGAAGAAACGACTCCAGAAGTGGAGACACACTGGAAGTTGTTCGTCAATAGTGCATCTAACAGCTTTTGCTCGAAAGCAGGGGTAGTGCTCGAGACTCCTGAAGGATGATCCGTTTGCTATGCCTTGCACTTCGAATTCTCTACAATAATTAATGAGGAAGAATACGAAGCATTGATAGTGGGGATAAAGATTGTGAAGGAGCTCGAGATAAAATCCATACACGTCTATAGCGACTCTCAGCTAGTCATTTGTCAGGTGAAAGACGAATACCAGGCTCGGGGGGAGAATCTTGCCCCGTATCTATCTAAGTGCAGGAACCGCTGAAAAACATCGAGCATTACACCACAACTCATATCCTGAGGGAACAGAACATCAAGGTGGGCTATTTGGCCAAACTGTCCAGTTTCGAAGAAGCTCGGTCATTGAGGCTAGTCCCAATTGAAACCCTGGCCACTTCGAACATAAGAGAAATGGATATCGACTGGATTTTTTAGACAACCAAGGAACCAGAGACATGGATGATGCTAATTAAAGATTACCTTCTCATACGATCTCTCCCCATGGGAAGGAACCAGCGGAAAAAGCTTCTTCGAAAAGCACCAAGGTTCGCAATACAAGATAGGATATTGTACCAAAAGGGATTCTCTACACCCTTTCTCAGATGTGTGACCAACGACGAAGCTTGAGGGATCCTAAAAGAAGTTCACAAAGGCAATTGCGGAGATCATACCAGGGGCAAAGCCTTGTGAAGAAAGTTCTCTAGTATGGGTACTTTTGGCCAACAATAAACCATGACGTAGAAGATTATGCCAGACGGTGCGATCAATGCCAAAGATTCAGCAAGATCAAAAGAACTCCCTTGAAGGAGCAAACACAGATGGTGAGCCATGGTCATTCACAATCTAGGGAATCAATTTGATTGGTGTATTACAATGGCTAAAGGAGGAACCAAATATGCTATCGTGGTTGTTGATCATTTCACCAAATGGACCGAAGCAGAAATGATGGCCACTATTACCACAAAGAAAGTCATTAACTTTATTATTTAAAATATTATTTGCTGGTTTGAGGTGCCATAGAAAATCACCACGGATAATGGCGTTTAATTTGAAAGCGCTGAGTTCAAAGACTTTTGCAAATGCTTCCGTATCAAGAAACACTTTTCCGTTGTTGCGTATCCACAAGCAATAGGCAAGTGGAAGCAGTAAATAAGATCATCAAGTCCACCATCAAAAAGTGGCTAACTAAAGCAAAAGGAAATTAGGTTAATGAACTTTCAATCGCACTACAGGCCTGCAGGACAACGCATAAATCTACAACTGGGCACTCTCCGTTCACCCTACCATATGGTTTAGAAACAACGATCCCGGTTGAGCAAGAAGTCCCTTCTCATTGGAGGCGAAACTTCTATCAAAGGCCGAATGAATAGCTTCTACTCGAGTTACTCAATACGGTCGATGAGAAGAGGGAAGATGCCAAATGAGGACCGTCGCTCACCAAAAAAGGGTCGCACTATATTTTTACTCCAAAGATCATAACCGCGCCTTCAAGGTAGGAGACCTTATCCTTAAGAGGGTCGACCCTGTACCGGGAGCATTCAGACCAAAATAGGAAGGACCGTATATGATTGGTCAGAAGATAGGGGATGGCATATTCAAGCCGACAACTGTTGATGAAGCCCAAATTACCCAAGCATGGAACAGTGAATCACTGCATCCATACGTTATCTAAGAATATCTTATGTATTTCCTATTTCCAGCAAATAAGCCACCCCGGAATATCGGAGGCATTGTAAATAGGTAGATATTGCTAACTTTCATTTATAAAAATTGCTTTGCTTTCTAAACCAATAAAACCGCGTTCGCAAAAGTTACCTGCTGAGTCGACGGGGTCAAATCGACTCGAAACCATCCGATCACCGATTTATAGTGGAACCCAGCTTAAGTATGCCCTAACAACACACCAAGTCGACAGAAGCAAATCGACTCAAACCGTTGGATCAGTGGAACTCGATCTCGGCCTTCTAAGAATCGATGTTGCTCCAGCGACGTTAGGAAGGCCCAAATAAAAGTCGTGTATTTTGTAAGTGATGCACTGCATCTTGGATTGTGGAATCACATTCAAGAAAGCACAACCTAAAAGGTGCGTACCCCCATAAGTCGTGTGTTACTTTCTGAGCTGTGGAATCACGTTCTCGAAGCATGAACTCCTCATGTTGCCCGAAGATTGGTAACGTCGAGAAATTCCAAACCGTTCTAGATCGACGGGTTATATCGATCCAAAATGCCACGCATCGCATAAGCCACGCACACTCTTAAAAGCCACACATTTCATAAGCCACGCGTACTCTTAAGTACAGGTACTGTCCCGGCAATGTCGAGAAACTCGTCTATTGCAGGGCCACGAGAATCAATCTACTACTACTATCAGGAGTAATGGGTATGAATTCAGCAATGACAAACAAATACGAACCGACAAAGAATTCTGATTGCTGACTGACAAAATCTCCAGAATTGAAATGATCAAATCATAAGTTCTCGTAGATAGGAACCGCAAAACAGACTCGGTTATAGACATCCGAAGAATCACATGGATTAACCGATCATTTGTCAAGTGTTTGAAGTAAACATCCCTTGAATGTGGGGGAATGCACATCGCATTCTCAAAAACAAAAACCAAGTACTTCACAGTTCTATCACTCCAAACAAAGAATTTTCGCGGTAATTACTGGACTAGATAAAATAGCAATAAAAAAATTTGGCATAAGTGCATGGAATATAGATAAGTGGACAAATAAAGTTACAATCAAAATGTCAATCAAAATATCAATACTGTATTAGTTATAACATATTCTATACAAAGAAAAATTGTAGCAGCCGTACCCACACAATATTGACCAACAAAAAGGAAAATACAGATGCTACAACAGTAAAAGCAATAAGTGCAAACTCTGCACTTGTACAAAACATGTACCGAACAAATTGGAATGTTCTAAAATCTGTCTCCATTGTTACTCGAGCCTGCTAATGTTTCTTTCCACCGCTCCCCTTCCCACCTTTGGTTGGAAGTTTCTTCTTCCTCTCAGAATCACTGCCAAGAGTTGTTTTGTTGCCTGAAATATCAACTATCTCCTCCATGCCAGCATCTCCTCTCCATTCTTTGATCGTTTCAGATGACTCCCCTTGATCATGCACTTCCGGTACTTGCAGGAGCACCTTGAAGGCTTTCTCTCCTCAATCTTTTCCTTCTTGACGTCCACCATTTGTTGTTCAGTTTTACTTAGCTGGCCAGTTTGGTCTTCCAGCTCTCGAGCTTCGACTACTGTGAAATCTCCCTCTAAAGATAAGTAAGGTTCGTCCAAACCATGCAACGCAAAAGTCTTCTAGGATTTTGGCCCTGGTTGTGAGCCAGACACAGGTGCAGCAATCGAAGCGGCTACAGAAATAAGCATCGAGGTAGTTGAAATAGTAGCAAGCCCAAGGACCTAAGAGATCGGAAGGTCGGTGGGTAGAGAAGACTAACCTATAAGATCAAAAATGAAAGCATTCAGTTCGTCCTGTTCTTTCGGCGTGAGTTAAAAATCTCAAACTCAGGAAAACAAGGAGATTGCTTACATCAGAAGAATGGCCGAGAATTTCAACCTCATACTCCCTATCCCCTCTTTATGGATGGCTGCAAGATCTTTGGAGAAGTTCTAGGCCCACCCGAGGCTTCCGATATAGTTGTTGAAGGGAAAACAATAAGGCAGTATCGACCGAGCTCGTTAACTGATCGCAAGGCTGCTTTGATGATTTGACGGGTGTGAAATTCAGAGGCTCAGGTGCCACTTTAGCATAGTCACAGCAGTAACAGCGACCTCCTATTCCCTCTCAATTTGAATAATCTCCAAACCCTCTATCAATGCTTTCTTCGATTGTTCATTGAGATAGGCATCCTAAACTCTTGCTCGGTATACATCCCTGTTCTCTTGAAAATGGGCCAGAACTTCTTCCCAACCACAGCATGAGTATGTGGGAATTTGAGGCCTAGATAGCTGAGGCTCCTTTAATGCAACAAGGAGTTAACGTAGAAATTCAAGATGATGTCATCCATCTTCTTCATTTTTCATTTCAAAAGTATCTTGCAACTCCAAGTAATCCGCTGTAAGGGCGGCCTTCTCAACTTCAACTTGAGTCTTCTCAGCGCTAAGCTGCGCAACTCTTTCCTGGAGCGAAGCAATCATTTCAGTCTGATCAGAGACGGTCTTTTCACAAGATTCCACCATTCCCTCTTAATCAATAATTATCTTTTTATAGGCTTCAACGACTTCATTATAACCAACGATAGTTTTGTTTTGAGCTTCAATGATCACGTCACGGGCTTCAAGATCCTCTTTCAACTTAACCTGATCTGCATGGGCCTTGTTGATTCATCTTGGAATTTAATTTCTATTTTTCCCTAAGACTCTTTCAATTCCTTTGGCAAGCTAGCGTTGCTCTTACTCTTTCGGAGTGCAGCATCCATCTCCTTTGTTAGTTGCTCGATACTATCATCATGTTCTGCTAATGCCCTCTCATAATCGTCCTTTTCTAATTCAAAAGAGAGGATCTCTTGCTAGTTGTTACGATTGGTCTGCAGTTGCTTGCATAACTTCGTTTATCCTACAACTTGATCCAAATCGCTTTGAATTGCCTGGAGATGGGGCATGCAGGAATCTCTATGCATTGGGTGCAGGTCATGATCAAATCTAACTCCTTTTAGAAACCATTTGGGGGGTGCAGCTTCAAGTTTGGGAGGACCAGACAGAAGAATATAAGTGGCCTCTTGTGAGGACGTGAAGGACCAGAAGCATGCACTATGTGAGTTGACGTAGCTTGAGATGAAGGTGAAATTTGAATGGTGGAAGTTGGAACTTTAATTCTGATAGAGAATGGAGCTTGGGCAAATGCATAGTGCTCGGTAGGATGAGAACCATGACCTACCTTCAGCCACTTAGGCAGCTCTTCTCAGTCGTCGAGAGTTTTTCTCTTCTTATAACCGCTCTTGTAAACCATGCCCCATTCTCTATCGTCCCAGCGACATGCTTCGAATTTCAAGTCTTTCCTCCTTCTCCACTCTTCCTCGTCTTCACGGGGCTGATGGTGGCTTGAAGACCGTCTTGACCAGCATTACGAAGTAGTAAATTGCTCAAGGTCCTTGTAAAGTCCACGACCATTCATAGTACTAGATATAAAAAATAAATAAAGAGCTTTAGAGATAAGAAGTGAACCTAAATAATGCATATCTAAGTGGACATGACCCTAGTGAAATGTGTAACATGTCATAGGTGGCCTAAAAGGACTTTACAAACCGGACCGAGAAGCCACCACGGTGGGAATCGGGGTAACTCTAGACACAACATGACCAAGATGAGGAGACAATCCCTCAAACATGAAATCTTCTCCCTTGAGTTCATCGATATCTACATAAATGTTGCTCAGAACCCTGAAATTAATATCGGTTTCCTTAAGAGGAGATCCACGTCTCTTAAGGAGGTGAATCCGAGAGAATATGACTCATTCCTGGAGTTTCATCACATGACTCGAAGTTTTCATCGCCAGAACTTGCAACGCATTCTTCATCATTAAAGGAGGAATCATAGCTATTGCTTTTCTCAACTTCATCCTCCTCCTTTTCCATTGTCACCGCGGACTTGCCTTCATGCTGCTTGAATTCTTCTTCCTCCCCCTTTAGGATTGGGGGCATCCTATGCAGGCAGCTGGCCACAGTCGTAATTCCTCTTCCTTCGTGAATTTCTTCGGTTGACCCGCCAGACAGATCTTCTCCTTTTAGGTGATCCCCCTCTTCGGATGCATGTGATGAAGAAGTGGAATATATTCGAATTCAAAAATAGGAAGAAGATAGAAATTCAATGGCCATGGAGAATCTCCCGATATGACATAACCCATACCGAAGCAAATTCTCTCCCGTTAGCAAAATTTGACCAAACTCTCCTTAGCATCTACGGCCTTTAGAGTATGGAAAATTGGATCAAGTTATGGATCTTTGTTTAGCCTCGAAACAACTGCAAAAAGTATCAAAAATTCCATGGCGACGTTTTAAATCTCAATGAGTAAAAGATAAGACTTACCCCCATCGTCCAAAGATGAATAAATCCCTCAGGATGCCTAATGAAGAAATATTGGGTCTAGGACAGGTTACGTTTAAGCTGCAGCACGATCTTGCGGTTTCTTTAGGCCTCGATGACCACAAAGGATGGACATTCGTCTCTCTTCTTGAATGAGAAAAAACATCTCAACTCATCAAAACTTGGGGTGTGATTAAATGTCCACATAAACAAGACATGAAGGAAAGTCAAGATCGCTTATCCATTAGGGGAATCTGAAATGGAGCAATTCCCATGTTTAGAAGAGTTTCTCTTAAGAAGTGATTGAAAGAGGGCACTGCTCCATTCAAGCACATGTATAAGTGACAAGCGGTGTACCCCGAAGGTGGCATATATGCACACTCATTCTTCGATGGAAGACGTACGTCATCATCCAGAATGCCATGTCGTAAGCAAATGTTATGCAAAACTTTAATAGAGATTATAAAGGAAGCTCTCTCCGAAGGATTGAGTAAACTATAAAATTTGGAGGATCCGATCTACAATCGGACCAAACAGAACCAATTCACCATATTTAGCTGGCATAGTGAAGAAGTCAGTGCTACTGAAAACGTTTGTGGAGGCACAAGTGATGGCGAATCGACTTCTGAGAGTGTTGGACTTCCTCTACTAGACTTGCAACGAGATGATGGGTGCTTCATTATATACAATAGAACTTGTATCTAACATGGTCAGATAATTCTATCTTTAACTATAAGTCCCCTTACGACATTTGAACTCTGAAAAATATCGATTTATGACGACATATCGGGTTCCGAGTATTAACTAGGGCAAAAGTAGTGTGTTATCTATATTGGATGGGCTTATGTCCTGAACACTATAAATGCTCTATCATGTGTAGATAGTTCACTCGCAGTGAAGAAAGAAAAGAGCTTCTCGTATCATTTATCAAAGTTATTTCTCCTACACTTACCAGTTATCAACCAACGACCGATAACGGATCCGCTGTCTGAAGCGACGCAGGAAGCTATTCCTATTCTAGGTATGCTGATTGTGCATTAACGCAACCAATCTTAAGTGAGCAACTATAGATTGATGGGTTCCGAATCAAGTAGAGAACGCTCAGCATAAATCGATTTTGGTTTTCGGAAAGGTGATAACAGTATAAGATGCACATGAGATGCTACCTAAGCTATTATTACCTCCCAGAAAAACCAAAATCAATCCACATGACATCGTGCCGATGTAACTCGATGCAAGTTAATTCTAATTATGTGGACAATGATAGCAAAAAATGTCAAGCACTGGGGCAAAGCCCAGATTTCATTCTATGAAGCACTCAAGACCCGATTTACTATCTTCTCCTACGAAATCGCAATCAACTCGAATTCTCCGTTACGTTCACCATCAATACAACCTCATCATCAAACTATTGAACAAATGCCAAAATCTGCATTACCCACCTCTTATCAAAGGTCAAAAGGCGAGCAGAGTTGAACTTAAGTTGCTGGCGACCAAAAGCAGGTAAAATCGGTGGCGATCCAAATGGGTAAGGTCAGCGGCGATCCAAAAAGATGAAGCAATAAGAACTAGGGGCTAGGTCAAGACAACGACGAAGTCAAGTATGGTCGATGGCGAGAAACTCCGGCTGCGAAGATCAATGGCAGCAATGGCAAAAGAAGATTCAGGGTTTGAATGCTTTGGATCGGGTCGTAAGGTAGGAAGCTCAGTTCACAAAAGAGAATGAGGTAGAAGGAAGGATTAGCTCGAATGGGAAGATAAATAAAAGATTGAACAAAAAAACTACTAAGTATTTGGATCGCTAGCGACCCACGGATTATGGATCGCTAGCGATCCATCATATTGCAACCAATCTTCTCCAAAACTGTCAAGCATGATCCACCTATTATTTGCAAGCATCACAAAAGCTGTGGGACTGAAGTTGATTTATTATTATAAGCTATGACAATCTATGGCAATTCCCATCAGAACTCAACAAACCGTTTAATAACCAAAGCCAAATTTGCATTATAGCCTTAGCATGATAAATTATCCCACAAAACGGGAACTCAAAAGCAGTAACTTCCAGAGAAGGCCTTGTTTTCAATGAAGGCATACACGGGAGGGAGGGGGCAAAAGTTATCCAGGATTTTAGCCTAATAAAATACAATGGAAGTTAGAACATCTGCATCAGTCAAAACAACTCAAGAATTAACCAGAAGGAGCAGAAGAAGGAACCAAGAAAAACAAAAGAGAAAAAAAACCAAAAAATACTCTAAGAGGATGGATCGTTGGCGATCCATCACCAATGTTGCTCATGGGACAACCATACTTCTTGAATCATGATCTAATATGTTTTCTAGGGATATCTGCCAAGTTTCATGATATTCCAAGCAAGCAAGTTCGAGAAGTGGGCATTCATATGATTCCAGTAATAGTCCAATGCAACCTGTGCATGAATCAGCATCAAAACAAGGCATCTTGTAATGAAATTTTATAGGGAGCATCTACACAAGGCAGGGAACACGATCCAATTGAAACAAGCTAAAAATATGCTAACTACATGGATCACTAGCGATCCTTGCCCTATGGTTCGCTAGCGATCCATCATATTGGGTCGGTTCGCTATGAAACTTTTGCAGCATCTACAAATGTAGGCTTCTAATAAACCAACTTAGCCCAATAGCTCTACATTCCCTATAAATACTGACCCATCTACAGCATAAAGTGGATCTTCTGGGCTGGCTGCTGGAACTTTGTAGAAATAATTCATCACTCTTCTCCTCCCACAGAACAGTCGTCTAAATGGTTCACCATGATTCTCCAGTGAACTCTAGCACCGGTGACTTGATATAACCTACATGATCCAATCAATATGTAATCATATTCAACTTGTAACAACAGTCAGTCAATAATAGAAAGTTATGAAGTGGATGTAGGCTTCGTTAATAGCCAAACTACTGTAAAAAATCTCTTGCCTCGTTACCTTATTTGAAAGTTATTACTCCTTGTTTCTATTTTTGCCCTGATAAATTGGGTCGGTGCTTTCTCACTCAATCCAGGGCGTTGATCCATATTTTGGGTTAACAGGAGAATTTTGTACGCGTCAAATTTTGATATGACCATTTTGACCCTAAAAACCTTATTTGGGTTATAACTTTTGATGAAAGTAGAATTAGGGTCTTAAACTAGTTTTATTGCTTTAGGATGATGGTTTCTCTTTCCGTTGAGTGGTCATATTAGAAAAACAAACTTACAGATAGGAAGTCACGCATGTTTTAAGTTTTAAATGTTATTGGCCAGAATTAGTTTATAGTTAATTAAGCTCATAATAAGTCCATTAGTCTAATTAGAGAACCACTATAAATAAGAGGCTAAAGATCAATTCCTCTCATTTCAAATCAGGTCTAAACCCTAATTAGCCCTAAATCCATCCTAATTCATCTGAATTTTCTCTAAATCAAACTTGATTATGGATTAGAGATTAGATCCTCAATTAGGAGATAAAGGTCATCAATTTTTTTGATTTGGAGTACTTTTATTTGTTTTCTGGATTAGATCTACACATAAATTGATTGAATTTAGTAATTAGTGAGTGGTTTATGCCTTCTCACTATGCTATGCATGTTTATGTGGTAGAATTATATGATTTAACATGTTTTAAATTAATTTTTGACCATAAACCTTTTTTAACTCTAATTACATATTAATTCATGCATATGATATAGATTGATTAGAAATCATCTATGTTTATATTCATATATTCATGTTATATGCAAATCTATGTTAGAGATTGACTTGTTTATCATATTTCTATGGATTGCATGTTTGAATGGATGAAATTGCTTATTATCCTATGTTTTTATGACGTGATTTGATGTCGTTTGTTAGTATTTTGGATGTTTAGAAGGATAAGTAGGAGAATTGAGTATATCCAAGGCAAAGATGATCATAATTGGATGAAACTTGGAAGGGAGTCTCTGGAGTATGGAAAGAGCATAGGGTTCATGTCACGGGCTCCAATTCATAAAGCACATATGTCGGCACTGGCATGTTTTGGTTAGTCCTATGGGTTATCGATTTTGGAGCAAGCGAGAATAAGACTAGTGGAGGTTATCTAAGGTGATGGATTGGTGATTGGCTAAGTGGTGGAGGCTATGCCAACTTGTTTCTAGATTGTGAAGTGGAGTGCTTTGAAGAGGAGACTTATTTCTATAGCGAGATGTTTGGGATGGGTAGGTTGGGGTCGAAGCATCTAAGCATGGGGTACAAGAAGCAAGGAAGGAGTGGAAGAAAACTCAGCCATTAGTTGGCTAAGTAGAGAGATCGACACCGACATGAAGACATCAGTACCGACTTATCATGGTGAGTCCAATGCAAGGGGAACTTCTGAGGAATGGTGTAGAGGTTCTGTAGGTCGTGCTAAAGGTGTTGGCTCATTCGCATTAGGGTTAGATGACGATGTAAAAACATGGTGAAAAGCTAGAATCTTCAAATATTGGCTTATATTGGGAGTAGTTTCCAAAGATAGTGGCTTGGTAACTGAGGAAGCCATAGGATTGGGAAATGTAGAAGGCTTCCTTGTGAATAATGGAAATTGGATTAAGAAAGGACCGTTGTCGAAAAGAAGTAAAGGAGGGCTCGGATAAGTATATGCTAAGGAATCATTGATGATCAGAGTGTTTTCTTATGTACTCGAAGTAGGGTTATTATAAGTGGGGATGGCCATGGACTGGTATTGACAATCCGAATACTCTAGACCAGTGACTTTGGGTAGTGTCTAGCTTTAGGGCTACAAGACACATATCGAGCTTTGGGCTGCATGATACGAGAGTATACAACAAACTGGGATTTCCATTTGTTCCTTGCAGTAAGGAGGCCATACGAGTTATCATATATTCAGAGCATAGGGGTGAGTGATAGTGAGTCTTGTTTGATGGATGTTGTAGTTGCTTTGTTTTCTTTCCTTTAGTAGGCTATCACTTGGGGATATCATTGCGAGTAGGTACTGGAGATAGGGATATTTGGACATCCACTATGGTATTCTATATTTTACTTTTGTGATATAGTAAAGTAGCATATTATACAGTTATGTGCTGGCTCTTTGGTTGCAGGGACATGTCAGCTATGGTTCGTGTACTCTTATTCCTTACCATATTTACCTATATAATATCTTGAGATTTATTTACCATTCACGCCAGACTTTTGACTAACCTTAAGTTTTATGTTTTGCTTCTTATTATCTTAGATACTCTTAAATGAGTAGACTAGATAACAGGTATAGGTGACGCTGTTGTTGTTCAAAGGACGAGCTGGATGGAGCTATCACGTATTATATACTTATGTGGAGTCTATGCTTATTGTGTTGTGCAGCACTAGGGAGCCTTGGTAGTGACTGGTTACTATTTTTATTTGAGATAGTTGTTGAGTTTGTTTTCGTTATATAAACTCTGGTGTTGATGCATAACTCTGTGGATATTATACTTTGATAATTATTTGTTCACATTGTTATTACTGTCTCTTCTATTGTATATGTGATATTGTATTTTGTCCACGTGTGAGATGTACGATAGGTTATATGCTGAATTTGTCCATTCTAAACCCTAATGACTGTCCTATATCGGTTGAGTATGACTAAGCATACTATTTATACTTTACTAGTGCATGCGGTATGGGGTGGTCGTCATATTTGGTATTAAAGCTTTGTGCTAGCCATAAAACCTACTTGAGAGAAAAATTATGAAAGAAGGTTAACAAGATTGAGATTACGATGAAGAAATAGGCCAAGCCATCACAAAGGACATAAAAAGGATGTTTCAAAGGCATTTAGCAGGTATCGAGGGAGTTGAAGGCACCAACTACTTATACAGTGCAAAGGCCTTTGACCCAGATGGAAACAGATATACCGTTCCACCATTACCAACCTTTTGACATAGATAAACAAGCAAGGATGACTTCGGAACCCCTTTCGAAGGTAACCGATGGTGTTCTCCCAACTACATGCCAAACCTTTCGAAGTCAAAGGTTTCGCCCCCATCATAGCCTTTTTGAAAGCATATACAACACTTTTCGAACTGGTCGAAGTCCATAATATTAAAAGAAGATTCTGCAGCAGCCCATAGGCATGCATTCAAGAGCTACTCAACATCATCAAAATCTCTTCGAAACCAATATAGTCGACCTATCGACAATGTCGGAAACCCCAAACTTAATCCCACTAACAACAAAAAGGGTGAAGAGGCATTCAGGATACCTTTTGACAGTGTCGTAGGGTGCTGTGAAGGAAGCGGTACTCCGAAATCAACAAAGACGAAAGGATCATAAAAGCCCTTTCCACTCGATCGAAGGGTCTAGAAAGGATAAAGGAACTGTTAGGGTAAGACAAAAAGAGCAAAGGACACCTTTTGACAACATCAAAAGGAGGAATGGCCTTCGACTATGTCTAAAGGCATAAAACAGCAAAGGCGTAGAAGGGGGCGACCTGCATCTATAAATAAGACCTAAGGGATTCAGTTTTGGGCACCGAATTCTGGAATCCTGAATTCATTTTCTTTAGTTTAATTTCTTAGTGACAATTGTAGTTGGAAGAAACCCTAAATCAAATTAGGGAAATGGCTCAGTATCTTGTATCTTATTTTGTATTATGAATAAAAATGGGAGATGGCTTGTTCATAATGGATATTGGCGATGAGGAAGATCATTAGCTAGACTAATGATCAATTGCACGTGATTCTAACCTTTACTCATAATCCATTTTTGTCTATGCCATGTATAAGATTGACTTGGGCATTTCCAGTCGAAACACATCATCATTGGAACCTACATTTCACACTGAAAACTGAAACGATGATGGGATGTTGACCATGTTGAGTGCATGAGTCTTGGGAATACCTAGATTGATCTTATACAAGAAAACAAAGGAATTGTAGATAATAATAAGATATGACTTCTTCAAAAGGAAAAACCCTTATCAACCCGATCGAAAGGAGTATCTCGGAAAGGAATCTTAGTTCATATTTGGCTAACAGTCATACATAGTGAAACTCATTCGAAGAAGGATCAACCCTTTGAGACACCAATAACCCTTTCGAAGAGGTTCCATGGTAAGAATAATGAAACCATGGGGTCGAAAGCAACTAAGACATACTGGTGAAGTAAGCATCCCCTTTCGACATGATCGGAAGGGGTGGAACACAAGGATGATAGGTTGTTTTCGACTCACTGGGAGGATGAGACTCAATAAAATGATGATCTCAAAAACCTTGTCCCAAAGTTAACTCCTTGATGCCTTTCGATTTATACTAACCTAGTCAAAGGGTTAGGATAGCCATTCGACTAAGCCAATCTGGTCGAAAGGTTGGGCAACCTTATTAATCCTTTTGATTAAGCCAATCTGGTCGAAAGATAGAACTATCACCTCAAATCATTTTGACTATATCACTCTAGTTGAAAGGCATGTTTGCAAAGGAGAGAATGCTCTCAACAACTTAGTCTTGTTCAAATTAAATTATCATATTCATAGCATTAGGGATGTTGACAAGATTTCTTGTTAACACTTTGGTCACATGATTAACCTAAGTTGATACCGCAATCCATTAGAGACAAGGAGTTTTTGCCCTAGACTAGATCTAGAGTGTATATATACACAACAGAGTGCGTACATGTTATAAGTTTGACTTTCAAAACTATATATAGCATAGTATAATTCGAATGCACATGAGTACTATAGACAAAGTTTTATTTATGAAAGATGATCATTCTTATTACAGATAAGAATAAGCCAGCATAGAAGGAACAGTATAAGATTTTCTTTAGGAGTTGAAGATGGAGCAGGATTAGCAGCTGCTGTGCCTGATTTCAAAGCTATGTTCAATGCAGTAATGGTAACAATGATGAGGAATGCTCCGGGTGGGGTGGTTGGAGGAGGTGCTCTAGTGCAAGTGCCTATAGATAATTTCTCTAAATTGAGCAAGGATTACCCTATCCTAGGAGCAAAGCCGTTATGTGGGACAAAGTTAGCCATAGAAGTTCAAGACTGATTGGATACTTATGAGCACATATTCGGTGATATAAGGGCTGAAGATGCTATAAAAAGAAAGTTGGCTTCGAAGCAGCTTAAGGATCGAGCTATGAATTGGTGGAATGCTTTCACTATTGCTACTCTAGGAGACCAGTTTCTTAGGATTAGTTTAAGATGAGGTTGAAGAGAAGTTCATTTCGGGTACTCAGAAGTCGGTAATGTTTAGGAAATTTGTTAATCTCAAGCAAGGAGAGATGATAGAATCTGAATTTGTGGTAGAATTTGATACTTTATTTAAGTATGGGATGTCATTCATCGATATTCTCTTATGGAAGAATGAAAAGTTCATCATAGGATTGGATGACTATCTTAAGGAGAAGCTAATGGACTACATTGATAAGCCATTTGAGAAACTGGTAGAGAAGGCGCTTCGCCATGAAAACCTATACCCCAAAGCTAGGACTGATATTTTTGCTTCTGCTAAGAAGGAAGACACAAAGTCGCAATAAGGAAATAAAGGCAAGAAGAAGTGGAATGGAAAGAGAAAACAACCCCAGGGCAAGGGTCGTAAGAAGGGTAAATAGGAACCTATTTGTTATGAGTGTAAAGTGAAGGGTCATTTAATCAGGGATTGCAAAGTGAGTGATAAGAAGAAGTGCTATCCCTACGATAAACCAGGGCATTTGAAGAAAGATTGTCTAGTATCGGTGAAGGATAAGTAGATAGTGAACGCATATGCTTTGGATGCAATCCCAACTTCTCTAAGTGATCCCTCGGTGAAGGAGAAGGGGGAAGGAGTCGTCAGTCAAGGTATTATTTGTATTGGTGATGTTCTTGTTTAAGTTTTGTTTGATGTTGATGCGTCACATTCATTCATATGTAGTGGGCTAGTAGACAGATTGTGATTGAGACTCGAGATAGTAAACTGGCCCTTGATTGTGACAAACCCTATTGGAGGTTCAACGGATCACTCTTATTGAATCACGGATTCTCTTTTTTTGTGATTGCTTTGTTTTGAATTTCGTTGGGTTCGGGATTATCTTAGGAATGGACTGGCTAAAGAAGTATGTGGCTATAGTGGATTACGAGAAGCTATTGGTGATAATCGGAGATGTGGATGGACGAACGGTAGTGATTAGCTACCTACCAGAGGATTAGGTGATGGTTAGCTTTCTATATTCGCTTGAGGTTTCACTAGAGAGGTTGTCATCTGTGCCGATTGCTAGAGAGTATCTTAAGTCTTTGAAGAAGTAACCGAGTTTCCACTGTATAGAGAAATCAAGTTTCAAATTTACTTAATATAGGAATCGACCCGGAGAGAAGAAAGAATTAAATGTGCAAGTGAATGACCTATTGAGGAAGGGGTTCATTCGAAGAAGCATGTCTAAGTGGGGTGCACCTATTGTATTCGCAACTAAGGCGGATGGCTCTTTGAGGTTATGTGTGGATTATCATGAGCTGAATAAAGTGAGAAGAAGAGCAAGTACCCACTTCCATGCATTGACAACTTGTTCGATCGGCTGAATGGTGCAAAGGTGTTCTCTTAAATGGATTTGGCAATGGGATTTTACCAGCTTATAGTAGCGAAAGAAAGTGCCTATTAATGTGTTTCTTAGGTCAAAGGATTTCTATGAGTGGTTAGTGATGCCATTTGTATGGACCAACACTCCGGTAAACTTTGTAGATCTCATGAATTGAAGCATCAGAGACCGGCTAAATAAGTTCGTGCTTGTATTCGTGGATGATATTCTGATCTTCTTCATAAGCTTGAGATATTGAGGAAGTAACAAGTTGAGAGAAAAGTTCTCTAAGTGTCACTTCTGAAGGGAAGAAGCGAGAATCTTGGGTCATGTCATTTTGGGATACGGTATAGCGATGGATCCTGTGAAGGTGGCAGTGGTCCGATTGGAATCGAACCAAGAATACTAAGTTGTAAGGAGTTTTTTAAGATTGGCGGGATATTGTATATGCTTCATCATGAAGTTCTCAACAATAGTAGCATCATTGACCAGTTCAACAAAGAAAAATTGGCCTTTTGTTTGAAATGCGATGTGTGAGCATGCATATGTGATTTTGAATGAGAGGCTGACCGAGTGCACTGTTGTTGACCATTCCAAGTGGGAATGAAGAGTTGGAAGTACACACAGAAGCCTGTGGTACTGGATTGAGGATGGTTTTGACACAAAAAGGAAAAGTTATTATCTGTGGTGGTCGATGGCTAAAATCGCACGAAAGGATTATCCGACCCTAATTTGGAGTTGGTAGCAATTGTCTTTGCTTTGAAGATATGGAGGCACTATCTATTGGGAGAGAGGTTTGAGCTATTTACGGACCATAAATCTCTGAATTACCTTTTCTCTAAGAAATATCTTAACCTTCGTCAACAATGGTGGTTAGATTTCTTAGCCTTTTATGATTTCAGTATTTCCTATACTCTAGGAAAAGGGAATGCAGTCGAGGTTGCATTGAGTAGAAGACATGCTAGATTGGGAGCAATGTTCCTGGAATGGTAGCAGATATAGTATATTGCTAGGTTTGATTTCAGGCTTCACTACGAGCTAGAGCCTGAAATGTTAGCCAGCTTATCAATAAGACCTTGCTGATTGAAAGGATTGGTACACATCAAAAACGAGATGCTAAGCTAGCGGAGATCATAAGAAGATAGAAGATGCAGTACATTCTGAAGGTATGAAGCAATACGAACTCAATCGAGAAGGTTGGCTTCAAAAAGACGGGAGGTTGATTGTTCCCAATGTCAATGGATTACGAGATGAAGTGCTAAGAGAGTATCATTATTCCATATTGACTATTCATCTCGGCAGCAACAAGATGTACTGAGACATAAAGCGAACCTATTATCAGGAAGGCATGAAGAGGGATATTAGGGCATTCATCTCAAAGTGTATGAACTACCAGTTGGTAAAGGCAGAGCAGATGAAGCCTAATGGACTGTTGCAACTACTATAAATTCCTAGGTGGAATGGGAATAAGTAAAGATGGACTTTGTAGATGGACAATTGAGGACTTGTGCCACGTATAATGGCATTTGGGTCATAATAAATCGGTTGACCAAGAGTGCAATTTTATACTCGTCTAAGTCAAGTAGAACGACATCCAAGCTGACGTAGTTGTATGTAAATAGAATAGTACAGTTTCACGATGTGCCAAATAACATTGTGAGCGACAGAGACTTGTTGTTTGCTAGTGGTTTTGGAGAGCATACAGGAGGCATTATGGATGGAGCTACATATTAGTACAACTTATCACTTGAAAACAGATGGCCAGACCGAGAGAATAAATAGTATATTGGAGGATCTCTTGCAAGCATTCATTATAGACTTTAGTGGATCATGGGATGATCATCTGCATTTGGTGGAGTTTTCATACAATAAAAGTTAAACCGAGTGTTGGAATAGCTCCATATGAAGCATTGTATGGAAGATCGTGTAATGCTCCTTCATGTTGGTGGGAAGCGACGTAGAAATCGAAACATGGATAAAATATCATTAGAGAGACATCACAGAAGATTGAGGTCATTCAATGACGAATGAAAGCTGCTTAGGATCGGTAGAAAAGCTATGTAGATAAAAGATGAAGAGATTCGGAGTTTTCTGTCGGGCATATGATATTTGTAAAGGTTTCTCCTCTAAAGAACATAGTTCGATTTGGTAGAATGGGGAAGTTGGCGTCAAGATTCATAGGTCCTTTTCCGATAATCGAGAGGATTGGGAAGCTAGCATGACTTAACTCAGAAGATGGCGAACGTGCATAATGTTTTTCATGTCTCTTATCTATGTAAGTTTGTGCACGATTAAGGTATGGTGATTACACCAGATCAGCTAGAAGATGTAGAGGTGAAACTAGAAGTTTCTATATCTCATTTGCCGCTTTGTATTGTTGCATAAGATGTGAAACAACTTAGGAGAAAGATAGTGAAACTAATTATGGTACAATGGAGCGGAAGTGATGACAACTGTATGTGGAAGACGGTGGAGAACATGAGGACTAGGTGTTCGGAGCTCTTTGAATGGCAAGACTCAATGTTTAGCATATGTACTTTCACATTTGTATATTATATTCGATAAGTTAGTACTCTGCATACCAGGATAGATCACCTATACTATTGATTGCATGGTTCCTTGTTTGATATGTGATGGATGTTTATGATTGGTAGACATGCGAGATAACTATGGCTGCATATCCTTTGATTTGTTCGGATATTTCAGGAACAAAATTCCTAAATGAGGGAAGAATGTAACGACCCGTATTTTACATATCAACGGATCGTAAAATATTTCTATTTTATTCTTATGAAGCCGTATGATTCTATAATTTTGGGATATGACTACAGGGGACATTTTACACGCTTTTGATTTTTCTTGAATTTCTATATAATAGTTTTGATCCTGAAAACCTTATTTGGGATATAACTTCTTATAAAAGTCGAATTAGGATCTCTAACCAGTTCCATTGCTTTAGGATGATGGTTTTCCCTTTTGTAGAGTGGTCAAAATAGAAAAATGGAGTTACTATTAGAAAGTTTTGTCTATTTTAAGTTTTAAAAGTTGTTGGTCAAAATTAGTGTGTAATTGATTAAACTCATTGGTCTAACTAGAGAACCACTATAAAGAGGGGGCTGGAGAGTCAAATTAAAACTTTTCCATCTCATTCCAAATCAGGTCTAAACCATAGCTCTAAATCCATCCTAATTAATCCAAATTTCTTTCTAAATCAATCTAAATTGCGGATTATAGATTATATCCTCAATTAGGAGATAGAGATCGTCGATTTTCTTGATTATGAGTACTTTTCTTCACTGTTTAGATTAGATCTAAACACAAATTGATTGAATTTAGTAATTGGTAAGTGATTTTTTGCCTTCTCACTATATTATGCATGTTTATATGGTAGAATTATAGGATTTAACATGCTTTAAATTGATTTTCGACCAAAAAAACTTTTATAAATCTAATTACATGTTAATCCATGCATATGATATAGGTTGATTAGAAATCACCTCTATTTATATTCATATATTCATATTATATGTAGATCTATGTTAGAGATTGAATTGTTTATCATATTTCTATGGATTGCATGTTTGAAGGAATGAAATTGCTTATTGTTATATGTTTGTAGGATGTTTAGAAAGATAGGTAGAAGAATTGAGCATATTAGAGGGAAAGATGATCAGATTTGGACGAAACTTGGAAGTGAGGTCCTGGAGTATGTGAAGAGCATAGATTTCAAGTCGCGAGCTTCAATTCATGAAGTACACACGTCGACGTCAATATGAAGAGCTCGGCACCGACATGTTTTGCTTAGTCCTATGGGTTATCGATTTTGGGGAGAATGAGAGTAAGACTAATGCAGATTGCCTAAGGCAATGGATTGGTGATTGGCTAAGTGGTGGAGACAACATCGACTTCCCTAGATCATGAAGTGGAGGGCTTTTGAAGAGGAGACTTATTTCTATATGAAGAAGTTTAGGATGTATATGTTAGGGTGAAAGCATCTAGGCATGGGGTACTAGAAGAAAGGAAGTAGTGGAAGAAAACTCGATCATTAGTTGGCTAAATAGAGAGATCGGCACCAGCATGAAATGGTCGACACTGACCTGTCATATTGAGTCCAATAGGAGCAAAACTTCTAGGGAATGGTACAAAGGTTTTATAGGTCATGTTGAAGGTGTTGGCTCATTCGCATCAGGGTTGGATGGTGATGTGATAACATAATGAAAGGCTAGAATTTTTAGATGTCGGCTCGTACTGGGAGTATGTTCCGAAGATAAGGCTCGGTAATGGAGAGAACCATAGAATCGAGGAATGTCGAAGGGTTCCTCGTAAATAATGGAAACTGGATTGAGGAAGAAGAGCTCGGTTTTCCGAAAGGAGAAAAGGAGGTCTTAGATAAGTATATGCTAAGGAATCGTTGATGCTCTGATTGTTTTCTTTTGTACTTGAAGTAGAGTTATTATTTGTGGGGATGCCCATGGATTGGTAGCAAAGATCCAAATCCCTAGACTGATGAATTTGGGTCTAGCATCAAGCTTTAGGTCTATAAGACATGTACCAAACTTTAGGCTGCGTGATACGAGAGAACACAGAGAATTGGGATTTCAATTAGACCCTGGAAGCAAAGAGGCCATATGAGTTATCATATATTAAGAGCATAAGGGTGGGTGATGGTGATTTTTTTTTGGTGGATGCTTTGGTTGCTTTCTTTAGTGGGCTATCACATGGGGATATCATTGGCAATAGGTACTAGAGATAGAGATATTTGGACATCCACTATGGTATTCTGTATTGTACCTTTATGATATAGTATAATAGCACATTATATTGTTATGTACTAACTCATTGGTTATAGGGATAGGTCAGGTATGATTCACATACTCTTGTTCCTTACCATATTTATATGTATAGTATCTTGAGATTTATTTATCGCGCACATCAGATTATAGTCCGACCTAAGATTTTTTATTTTGCTTCTTAGTATCTCGGGTACTCTTAAATGAGTAGACTAGATAACAAGTCTAGGAAACGTAATAGTTGTTTGGAGGATGAGCTAGATGGAGCTATCTCATATTATATACCCGTTAACAAGATTTCTTGTCAACACCCCAAAGAAATGCTAAGGAATGAGAATTATCATTTAGGAAAGTAGAGTAGAATGGTAGGTATTAATCCCTCTTGAATAGGCTTTAGTAGGCAGGAATTGCTCAAACAAACCTTTTGACTGTGTCAAAAGGGTTGGGTTCCGTGCTTAATGACCTTTCGACTCTATCGAGACTGTATAGATTTTCTTTCGAAATCTTTCCTTCTCGAAATAGATGAAATACCCTGGATAAGGTTTCTCTTAATTGGATTCGACCTTGTCGAAAGCTTTGATTATTAGTTGGCTAGGACTCTATCCTTGAATATGAGACAAAGGTTCCGACTCTGTCGAAAGCAAGGTGGTTTAAGTATTAAAAGTAGATCCAAGAATCTAAGATAGATGCTTCGACTCCATCAAAAGCTGTGAGCTTAATCTCCTTGGGTTTGAACTAGTAATCTCAAGCTATAGTGCTTTGGTGAAGGCATTCTACCTTATCGAAAGCTTGAACCTCGATCTCCTTGTACTATTTGATGATTTGAGTAAGTTGTGACGTAGTTTCGACCTTGTCAAAAGCTAAAACTCAAAGGAATGTTACTTGAAATATGAACTTGAAGTTGATTGAATTTTTCTAGGTTTTGACTGTGTCAGCAGTGGCCTTTCGATGAAGGCTAAACCTGAAACACAAGAGTGAAACTGACAAGAACTTTTATATAATGATAAGTAATCTAAAATACTTGAAACTTCCCTTTCATAAGCAAAAGATGGATTTATTGCATAAAATCCCCAAATTAATTTTGTAATTAGGGTTACGACACTTTCGATTAAATAAATATAAGTTTGGAATGGGAGGAATCGGATCCCCAAAACATGAGCCCTTGGTTCTTATTTATATATGCGGGTCAGCACCTTTTGACCTTGATGCTTTTGAATTGGTCGAAAGGTGGCCGTCGAATGACTTAAGTATGCTTCATCTTTGTCGAAAGGAAGGACTTTGCCTCTTTACTTTTTGTTGCCTTGTAAGTGCTTCCGACTCTGTCGATGGGTATTGTTCAATGGTTTCGATGATGTTGGTTATGCCTGAGCACTTGTTTCTGATCTGATGTGGAACCCTCATGGTTCACACTGGTTTCGATCAGTTCGAATGGCTAACTATAGCTTTTGAAGGGGTTGTCCTAGACAATTCTTTTTTTCGCATAGTTTAAACAAAGACGAAAAATTTGGTGTCGAAAGCTTTAGCGCATATGCAAGTAGCTGTTCTCCTTGTCTTCGAAAGTTGCTGCTTTGACTCAATCGAAAGGTCATCGTGCATGTGAAATTACCCAGTCGAAAGGTGGCTATTGAAGGCGGAAGGGTGCTTTTGAATCTTTTATCTCCTCCGAAAGATATGAACTCACTGGACTTTTGTTGTAGAGAACATCCGACGCCTTCGAAAGGTTTGAAGCTCCAGACTTTGACGGTAGCATCCCTTTGACTCCTTCGAAAGGTTTAGCTGGAACCTTCTTCACTTGACCTTCTTTGGCTTCTACTCATAATGGTTTCGATAAAGTAGAAAGGTTGATTTTTGAAAGAGCATTTGCCCTCCTCCCCCCATGGAGGGATGCTCGTGACTTTCCAAGTCATCCATGTAGAAACCTAAAAGTTTCCTGCCCTTTAGTCTTCCCGCAGGAATCTGGGCCACTTATTTGAATCTGATCTAACGGTTGGTAGCTCTGGGAAGACTTTTCTGGCAAAGTACACTCTTCTTCTTCTTTCTTTTTGACTTTTCTACAATTAAAAATTCAAGCAGGAGTAAAGGAATTCCAAAAAAATTCAAGCTTTCTATTTGCTTTCAGAAATCAAAGTAAACACCGAATCGAATCTGTAAGTTTAGATTCATCTCTACTTTGATAGTTTTCTTCTTGTCGTTTGTGTTTTAGTCGAATTTTGGTTTTTCCATATTTCAAAATTGAGATTTGACCTTGAAATGCTCGAATTTCGATTTTTTGAGAGTGGATTTGGCTTGATTTGCTAAGAAACTTTTCTAATTCAATAAAATTTGTTTCTCGTTTTGGATTTTTATTCTAATATTTACGATTTTTTTTCCTTAGAAAATCTGGATTTTCAGTCTAATAATAATTTTCATACTTTTGAAATCGAAAAAGTTTGATCTCTAATAAAATTCATTTTCTTAGCAAGTTTAGTTTGTTTATTTTAAGAAAAATTTGAAACCCTGATTTGCAATTGGGTTTGGAGAAGACGGTAGAACTTGCTTTCTTCGTCTGGAAGTTTCAAATGTACGAATGAAAAATTGGCGCCACAAAATGACCTTTCTACTCCTTCGAAATGGATTGAGGCGACAACATTGGTTTTTCTTCCTTAGCCCCTTTCGATGGGGTCGAAAGGTGTTGTAGTACCAATTTGATCAACCTTGTCGAAAGCATATATAGTTAAGTAGATTGCATCAACCCCTTTCGATGCCATTTGAATTTAATGAGTTGAAACCCACTTGAGTTATTTTTGTCCTGTCTTTGTCAAAACGTTCTAAGTGCATATGAGTTTAACCTAGAACCTTTCGACTCGATGAGTATATTAGGTTTCAACAACATTCGTATCTCTCTTAGGAAACCTAATTCAAAGGTTTCAACAGTGTCGAAGGTTCTTGTTACATTGTTTATGAAATGTTCGAAGCATATATTTTGTCCAATTTTTAAGTTAACTTGGACTACTTCCTTTTAACAACTTAACTGCCGTGGAGCTTTCGACTCTGTTAAAATTGTCAATTTAACTAACATTTTGACTTATCCTTTCGACCTCGTTGATAGCTCAAGGAATACTTTATTTAGACTCTCGACAATGTCGAGTTGTATTTGTTAAGTGTCAATATTATTTTCCTTTCGACTCTGTCAAAAGCTCAACACTCTTGACTTTTAACTTAAACATTTTACAAAGACTTAAAGTTTTATATTTGATTTATGTTTAAGTTATCCAAGCATGTCTTTTTTTGACTAATTTTTGAAAGAATATTATGTTCGTATTAAACTTGAAAAATCTAACTGAAACGTTTTCACCTAGCATAATCATGAGCTCTCCAAAGAAACTTGACGCCATCTCGAAGCATTCTTTGGTATCTTCCCAGGATGAGGTTGATACCATTCTTAAGGACTTTGGAATTACTGGTATGGAAGCCATTCCATCAAGGGAGACAAATACTATCAATAACCCTCATGAAGGGTTTTTTGCTTACACTGCTATCCATATATGGCATAGTGGATTCCTACCCTTTCCTGAATTCTTTTCCGGATTCATTTCTCACCTTGGGGTTGCTCCAATCTAGATATCCCCTAACGTTTACACCTACCTTCTATCTCTGGAGCTGATGGCACTAGAGTGTGGACTTCCTTCCTTAAATGTTGAAGTTCTAAACTACTTGACTCAATTAGTCAAACTTAGCACTCTTAATCATCTGATCTTCAAAGCTAACCTCCCAAACAAGCTTATATCGGATGGGGTCAATAAGTTTAAAGGCTGGGAAAACCAATTCTTCTTTGTCCAATGTTTCCCAAATATCAGTGGGATCTTTTCTTCCCTCCGTAAGTTCAAATTTTCAATGTCTTCCTTCCATTTCATTTTTTCCCTTGTTTAATCTTCATTTCATACTAGGTTCTCCTGCTAAGGACTTAACAAAGCAGACAAAAGAACGGTGGAATCTCTTATCGCAGCTTCTACTAGAATAGGAAATCAATTGAAGCTGTTGATACCACCATACTTGAGGAAGCATTCTCTTCTTCTCCCTATTCAAAGGGTTTTGGGACTACCCCTTTGATACAGCATACTTCAAAAGGAAAAGTTTCCTCACCTTGGGAGATACTGAACACTTTTCTCCCATGTCACCCATTTTCTCAGACCACTCTGGTAAATTATGGGCACAATATTTTCCTTCTATCCCCATTGTTTTCTAAATTATTTGCTGACTTTTAATCTATTTGAACTCTTTCCAGGTGCTTATTAAGTCGAAAAATTTGTTATCAGTGTCGTTCCTCATCCTACAACCTCTGGAGTACCATCTATCATTGAATCTCTCGCCAAATCCAAGAAGGCTTTCAAAATGGAATCATCCAAAATTAAGCCACCTAAGAAGGTTGCCAAAGATGTTGATGTAGAGGAGGAGGAGGATTCATCTCTTGATAAAGCTATGAAAAGCCCAATTGTTGAAACTCCCAAAGAAAAGCCGAAGCAGACTCCAACTATTCCCGACCCTCTTTCTCGCATCTCCATTTCTGATTCTCCAACTGCACTCGAGCAGATACAAATGGATTTGCGGATGACTCCCTATTTTAAGCAAATTCCTTCAAAGTCGTCGTCATCTTTGCCTTCTTCCATCAATTTTGAAGAGTTAATCGAGTCCATCTTGCACTCCGAATCTTTCACTTTTATTTGCCCGCCTTCAACTATCTCTGATTTTGCGGGACATTATCGCTCTTTGATAGAGTAGCAACTTTTGGTGAGTTTTACCTTAATTGACTTTGTTATTACTAGTTTTATCTAAATCTCTAACTTGCATTGCGTTTTTTCTTTTAGATTTCTAAGAGTTGGTTAGTTCTGAATGAGTAAGCATTGAAATCCTCTGCTGAGTTCTCTGAATTCCAAGAGGAAATTTCTGCTCTTAAGAACTAAGTGTCTTCTATTTGTGTGGCTAGAGATGAAGCTACATCTGAGTTGGAACAATTAAAAGCTTCTCTTGCCCGAGCAGAAGCTGATCTCTTGGCAGAATGAAAGGCTCGTCAACTCCTTGCTGACGAAAAATTCACAATAGAGCATATTTAAAAGATTTTGATGATGAGAAAGCTTGCTTATCTGCCAAGATTGTTTATTTGGAGGAAAAGTTCAAGAAAACCAGGGCATCACTTAAACTCACCGTCAATACCACTTCTAACACTAAGCAACGAGTTTGTCAATTTCTCACTTCTACTCTGGGGCAAATGCTGCTTAACTCTTATGAAGAAGCCCTCATGCTTACCTATGCTGACAACTTTAAGAAGTGTTCTAACTTTGGTTTTCCCTCACTTGACTCTGCCCTAGTTGATAAAGTAATGGGGAAGTTCAACCAAATGAAGGAGGGGATTGAGCCTACCGAAGTGGAGGAAATTGATGCTTCTAAGATCCTTTCCTTTAACGTCCCCTCTTTTGATATTGAATCAAACTCTGAAGACGAGGGTGACAATGATGATGCCACTGGTGAAGAAGGCGATGATAAAAAGGATGATGATGACCATGACGACGATAATGATGATAATGATGATAACGTTGATGGTGGTTAGGGCATGGGTGGTGATGGCAGAGATCACAACGAAACCTCTGATAAGGATGGGGATGACAACACCAAAGCTTTAGAGAAAGAGGCAATCCCTCCTACAGCTACCCCACCTAAATCTGTTAGGCCTTCTACTCCCTAAGAAGATGAGCCTGCTCCCAGTCATGTTGAAGAGCCTAAAGGGAAAGAGCAGGCTTCCTAGGCCTCTGTTCCAGTATCATAGGTATGAGATTCTCTATTTAAATTTCTTTCAATTTCAAGGTAATGATAGTGCAAATCATTCATTTCAGATAAGGAAGAAGCTCATCATCCCCGATAAAACAAAACTTGAGAGAAAACAAGTTGAAATAAACAAGTTATATAGGGACTTAGATAAGCAAATAAGGGAGCACAATGTAATCTTTGAAAAGTATCATAGGTTTGACAGGAATGCCTTAGTGTTGGCGTCTTTCAAACATCAAAGGGTTTCTCCCTTACTAAAGAGAATAGGCCCTTGATATGACACTCTCTTAGAGGAAAATTGAGAGTTAATTACTTTATTTTGGATGCTAATTAAAGAGAAAGACATTTTAGTCAACTTTTTATATAAATCTTATTGTAGATATTCAATTATTGATTTTTTATACTTGGGCGAATTCAGTGGGGGTCTATTTAGACGTTTTCACAAGAGATACTTAGATGAATTTGGATCTGAACTGCATCCTAGAGCTTGTTGGAACTTAACACGGGTCAGATCGATTCCCTAGGATCTTCCCTCAGAAAAGCTTAAGTATTACAAGAACAAATTTATATCTAAATTATTTTCTAAATCTGTAGTGTATGAAACAGATGACTAGTTGTAAACATGTAACATTGTATTGTTTTACAAATATTTGTTTTAGTTTCATTTGTTTAGTTAATGCCCTGCTATTACCCCGCTACAACCCCGCTATATCTCATAGCGGATTTCTACTGCTATGATTTTTCCATATAGCCCCAGAATATAGCCTTTCCGCTTTAATCCCCGCTATTTCCGCTATACCCCTTATTTCCGCTATATTCCGTTATTCCCGCTATATCTTTTTTAATAAAATGAATTGAAAAATTGCGTTTATACATTATAAAATTATGAAACTAATTTATTTGATTTAATTTTAAATATATTTTCAGAAATGAAAATACTCTAATATTCTACCAAATTCAATTATGTTATATAACATTATGTTATATAACAGTTTTTCGTTTATTTAAAGTATATTCGCACATGTTTTTATTTAAAAATATTTATGTATTATTTATAATTCAATTGAATGATAATTTTTCATTTAATTACCATTTATATATTTGTAAAAACATTAAGTACGAGTTTTATATGCTATTTTAGAGCCATCCGCTATATCCCGCTATATCCTCGCTGTATCCCCGCTATGACTTTTTGCACCTCCACCGCTTCGAATCTACTGAGCGCATTAACTGCACAGGTCTCACAGTATGCTTAGCTTCATTTTATTATATTATCACAGAGTGATTGTTCGTTAGGTCGTCTTGTTTCTAGAGACCATTTAAGCCAGTATGTTAAAGTGAGAAGATTTTATCTTGAAAAGGCATCACTTTAAAGTCCTCGAAATTAGCAAGTTATTGTTTTCTTAGAGATTTACAAAAACTCTACTTGGAATATCCCTGGCTTCGCTTTGACTTCCTTGGTGATGAAAAAGAGGCATTCCTTAAAGATATCAGAACTTTCCATACACAATTAATTTGCAGCCACGATAGTCCTCCTGCTGGGAAATGAGACTATAGCAAGTGTCCCTCGGTGTTAACCCTGGAGGGACTAAATATTCCCTTTGATTCTATAGTTAATATTTCTGCCAATTCATTAAACAAAGTTTAAAATGTAGTTTCTAAGATTTAGATGTCAATCAATCGTCTACTGTATCTTTTTACTTTATTGTTGTTCAACTTGTAATCTTCTACCGTAATAATAAAGAAATTCTTCATTCTGATTTTAACTTGGTTTAGTTTCTTTCTGTTTAAACAGGAGCTTCAGTTATCTACAGTTTCTCTCCCTTTTAACCTATCATCGCATGTCACTTCTATTAGAGAGAAACTATTAAAATCCAGTAGAGGGATTGAGCTTAGCGATGATATCTTATTGGAAACTTTCAGGGGCAACATTGAAGCTTTGAAATGGCACAAAAGATATTTTCTTCAAAAAACCCATTGCCAGCAATCAGAAGGATCATATTGTTTATCTTGATACTAAAATCAAGAACAAAGATGAAACAATTTTATCACTGAAGCGGCAAATAAAGTCCAACCCTTCAATTGACTTCGATCATAAGACGTCGGAGCTTATTCAACAAACTAGTGATTTGGAGTGGAAACTGAAGGATAGTCGGGCGCAGTGTGAACTGTTGGAATTTATTCTAAGATACAACACCTCGAGCATTGCTTTACCAAATCCTCACACAACTCCCTCGATTTATAGACCAGTGAGATCAAATACTCTTGTTGTTCATGAATTTCCTTCAATGACTAACCCTCCTCCAGGCTTAGATGAAAATGTCGTGGGTAATTGGTGCTGGAGCGTCAAGCTTGAAATAGCCAAGTATTTTGATGAGAAACAAAGGGTGAAATATTCTCAAAATATAAATGAGTATGCCGCCAAAGTTCAAAAGCTCGAACGTGATAAATACTTCCTCTAGAAGCACGCAGCAGAGTTAGAGAGGGATAACAAGACCTTAAGGGGGGCCAACAGAGCTTTCAATCGCACTCTAAAAACAAATATTGATGCAATTGATGATGCAAACAACATAAGAAAGAAATAAAAGAAACTAAAAGAAGTTCTCTACACCGTGATTCGTCATGTAATTGATCCTTCAGTTGCCAAGAATCTTGACAAAGTCGCCCAAGATTTTATATATCTGTATCTTTGAAATGATTTTGTATATATGTGAACAACTTTATGTTGTGTAAATTATTTCATGACTTATGTAAATCATATAAATTTTGTAAATATCGCCAGATTTGTAATTCCTTTCTGTAATGTCACCTATGAAACGCTTTTTGATATCTCAATCATTACTTCTGTATTTGCTAAATCTTTCATTTCTCTTTGCTACGCTGATTTCATTGTAAAATATGAAGCAAACAATATCTCTAATTGTTATCTTGAAACTATCATTCCAGTCTATATATATATATATATATATATATATATCATTTGCTTAGATTGAAAAATCGTCTTGTTAGCTGCATGAAAAGTAATTTGTAGTAGGCGTATATATCCCTTCTTTTAATTGTGATGAGAGATAATCAAGAATTTAATTTCAACCATTTGGATGGAATATCTGAAATTTATTGATAAGAAATCCCGCCTTATCACAAGGGTATAAATATTAGATAGTAATCCTTCAAGAGATAGTGAACAAGTGATTGAATCCAGAAATCATTGCCTGAATACTTGTAATAGAATCCCGGAGACCTATTCTTGGGCCTTAATGAAATTTGAAAAATTGGAAATCCAAGACCTAGATTTGAGGATCAATGGAAGCTTATAACAATGATTCTCTTGAGAGTCTCTTTGATCCAGATTCGGGAATTTGTGATAGAAAAATAGAAATCCATCATTGAAATTTCACACCCAGATTAGAACGCAAATAAGTAATTGTCTTGATACCCAGATTCAGGTATATTAAGACAATCGATGATCGATAGAGACCCAAAACCCAAATTTGGGTATTAATAAATGTTGTTCTGAAATGGATATCCTAAAACCCAGATTCAGATATTAATTAGTGGAGCTCTATTCTACTCCACTGATATATGAACCCTTCAGGTCTTGTATGAAAGTAATTTATCTAGTTGCCTTTTGAGCTTGGACGTCTTAGTCCACAATTGGAAATGCCTTTTCTCGGGATTGAACATCTTAGTTCATGATTTGATGAGTCTCTTCTCGGGCTTAGACATTTTAGTCCATTGTTGAATGTGCCTTCTCTTGGGCTTGGACGTCTCAATCCATTATAGAATAAGCCTCTTCTTGGGCTTGGACATCTTACTCCATTATTTAATGGGTCTCGATGTCTTAGTCCATTGTTGTTTGATGCTCTTGGTTAGCTCATCTTAGAGACTAGAACCAAGAACTTACCCGACGTTCCCCCAGGAGATGCTCTGGCCCTTTTGAGGCGCCCTGCCCTGGCTCTTTTGCGGCGCAGATAGGGGCTTGTTCGGTGCTTTACCCTGGTCATCTTATGGCATGGATAAAGGCTTACTCCGTCCTCTCTCAAGAAGGTGCCTTACCCTAGCCATAGCGTGCAGCAAATAAGGGATTGTTCGGTGCTTTAACCTGGCCATCTTATGGTGTGGCTAAAGATTTACACCATCCTCCCTCCAGGAGGTGCCTTGATCTGACCAGAGGCACAACCACGGGCTTATCTAGTGCTTTAACCTGGCCATCTTATGGCATGGCTAAAGGCATACCCACCCTCCCTCTAGGAGGTGCTCTACCATAGCCAGCTCGGCACGGACATAGGCTTTTCTACCATCTTAGGTAGATTACCGTCTTAGGTAGTACCCAAATATAAGGAGCATTTCACTCCCAACCATGTAGATTTTCTTTTTATGAAATGTAGCACTTTTTTGATTTTGTCTCAAATTCTTTTTACAAACTCTTGAATTTTTCCTTGTCAGAAGAAGTTTATGATCATCCCCTCCAAGGCTTTGCGATGGTTAATTTCATGACTATTCATTATATGGTAGTGGTAATAGGATCCTCCCAAATTCCTTTCATTTTTTGGCTTTTTATTTTGTGATGGCCAATAGTCAAGCTCATCCTTAGTGATAAAGTAGACGTTCTCTATAGAATTTGTCAAATTGCACTCTTTTGGAAGTCTAAGCTTGAAACTTGATTCTTAGGGATGGCCTTTTGACTTTTTATTTCTTGGCCTTATGTTTTCATGCTCTTCAATTGCTTTTCTTTTTACCACTCTTTGAATTTCTTGAGTTGGAAGTGTTCTTGCTATAGTTAGTTGCCACTTATGTGCATAGGCATTGTAATCATCCATTATATCTTTCTTAAAGATGGTACCTTTGTAATTATGTTGGATTGTTCTTCTCATTTGATTGAAGACATTGTCACTTTCATTTGTTTTCTTTCCTATTGCGAAGATGGGGGTGGGGCCAACATGAAAAGGATTTAAACTCCATTTCTTAGGATCATAAGATTTCGCTTTCTTTCTGTTTGTAATCCTTAAAGCTTTTAGTCTGAGCCTTTGCTCTTCGTCTTGATTAGAATCCTCGTTGATTACTGGGGAGAATCTTTTCAAGTGGGGTTCCAATGACCCTTGTTCGGATCTTTTAAATCTTATGGCCATGATCAAACCAAAGTAGATGAACTTAAGATCGGTTTGGGTGGGGATAGAGAATAGTAGTGTTGGGGGTTTAACAAAGTCGGAGGTTCAAGCCCTCCTTTTAGCACTAAAATGTTAACATGATTTAATGTCAACACCCCAAAGTTATGCTAAGGAATGAGAATTCTCCTTTAGGCAACTAGATTAGAATAGTAGGTATGAATCCCTTTTGAATTTTCTTTTGAATAGGCTTTAGTACGCAGGAATCACTCAGATAGACCTTTCGACTGTGTCGGAAGAGTTGGGTTTCGTGCTTAATAACCTTTCGACTCTATTGAGATTGTGTAGATTTTCTTCCGAAAGATTTCCTTCTTGAAATAGATGAAATATCCTGGATAAGGTTTCTCTTAATTGGGTTCGACCTTGTCGAAAGATTTGATTATTGGTTGGCGGGGACTCCATCCTTGAATCTGAGATAGAGGTTCCGACTCTATCGAAAGCAAGGTGGTTTAGGTACTAAAAGTAGATCCAGGAATATAAGACGGGGGTTTCGACTCCTTCGAAAGTTGTGAGCTTAACCTCCTTGGGTTTGAACTAGTAATCTCAAGCTATAGTGTTTTGGTGAAGGGTTTCGACCTTGTCGAAAGCTTAAACCTCGAGCTCCTTATACTAATTGATGATTTTAGTAAGTTGTGACCTAGTTTCGACCTTGTCGAAAGCTAAAACACAAAAGAAGGTTACTGAAATATGAACTTGAAGTTGTTTAAATTTTGCTAGATTTCAACTGTGTCGACGATGGCCTTTCGATAAAGGCGAAACCTGAAACACAAGAGTGAAACTGACAAGAACTTTGATAAAATGATAAGTAATCTAAAATACATGAAACTCCCCTTTCATAAGCAAAAGATGGCTTTATTGCATCAAATCCCCAAATTAATTTTGTAATTAGGGTTATAACACTTTTGATTAAAGAAATACAACTTTGGAATGGAAGGAATCGGATCCTCAAAACATGACCCCTTGGGTCTTATTTATATATGCAGATCAACACCTTTCGACCCTTATGCTTCCGACTTGGTCGAAAGGTGGCTATTGAATGACTTAAGTATGCTTCATCTTTATCGAAAGGAAGGCTATGCCTCTTTACTTTGTATTTCCTTGTAAGTGCTTCCAACTCTGTCGATGGGTATTGTTAATGGTTTCAATGATGTTGGTTATGCCTGAGTACTTGTTTCTAATCTGATGCGGAACTCTCTTGGATCACATTGGTTTTGATTTATTCAAAAGGCTTACTATAGCTTTCGAAGGGGTTGTCCCGGACAATTCTTACTTTCGCATAGTTTAAACAAAGATGAAACCTTTTGTGTTGAAAGGTTTGGCGCATATGCAAGTAGCTGTTTTCCTTGTCTTCGAAAGGTGCTGCTTTGACTCAATCGAAAAGTCGTCATGCAAATGAAAACACCCAGTCGAAAGGTGGCTATTGAAGGCGGAAGGGTGCTTTCGAATCCTCTATCTCCTTCGAAAGATATGAACTCACTGGACTTTTGTTGTAGAGACCTTCTGATGCCTTCGAAAGGTTTTAAAGCTCCAGACTTTGACGGTAGCATCCCATCGACTCCTTCAAAAGGTTTAGCTGGAACCTTCTTCACTTGACCTTCTTTGACTTCTGCTCATGACAGTTTTGACAAAGTCGAAAGGCTAATTTTTGGAGTAACCATACTTATATGGAGTCTACACCTATTCTGTTGTGTAGTACCAGGAAGCCTTGCAGTGACTGCTTATTATTTGTATTTGAGATGGTTGTTGAGTTTGTTATTGTTGTATATACTCTATTTTGATGTATTACTTTGTGGATATTATACTATGATGATGATTTGTTCACATTGTAATTACTATCTCTTTTGTTGTATATTTGATATTATAATTTTTTTCCATGTTCTGTGAGATATGCGATAGGATATATGCTGCATTTGTCCATTCTAAACCTTGATTATCGTCCTATATCGGTCGGGCACGACTGTAGCGCGCTATTATACTCTACTGGTGTCAGTGATATAGGGCGGTCATCACATGTAGCAACCATATGCATATAACTCGATAAAATAATAAGTGATGATGATGTAAGTTAGACGATATACTTACCTAAGTATGCAAAACTAATCCAACAAATACATCCACTGGCATTCATCATCCAAAACATGTCCTAATGACACGTTTGCAACTAAACCTAACATCTAATGGTCTCTACCTATGCGGTATACCAATATATAACCTATCAAGTGACCTATGCTTAATTATCTAAAATGGAAATGTACTAAAAAAGAGTTGTGGATGGGAAACTCAAACCCTCTCCTCAGGCTCCCTTGTGCTTTCGGTTGGTGTGTCTCTCCACTGAACTTTAACACGCTTAAGAACCTTGTTGCGGAGTCGCTTTATACCATACTCAAGAATACAAGCGGATGCATGATAAACAAGTGACTCCCTTTCTACTTCCACCTCCTCTAGCTGACTCGGCTCAATTGAGGTAGTTGTATCATGCAAGCACTTCCGCATGTGCGACACATCGAAAATATCATACACTCCCACTAACTTCTTAAGAAGCTCCACTCTATAAGCTAACTTTCCTAACTTACAAGTAATCGAAGGCCCTAAAGAACTCGATGCTAGCTTTCTCGAAATACCAAATCTCATAACATGCCTAAGAGTTGAGACCTTTACAAAAACCATGTCACCACTGCGAACTCCAAGGTCTATATGTCCCCTTTCAGCATAAGACTTCTGCTTATCCTATGCTATTTTCATCCTTCTGCGGATCAAGTATACCTTCTCTGATGTCTCCCTCACCATGTCTAGCCCAAGAATAATCCTATCCATAGGATCCCATTAACACGACAGTGATCTGTAGGGTCTTTGGTATAACAATCCAAATGGTGTCATCCCAATACTCGTTTGATAGATGTTATTATAGGTGAACTCCACTTATGGTAAATGTTCCCCAAGAGCCTTCAAAATCCAAGATACACATCTAAAGTAGATCCTCCTACACCTGGTCAACTCTCTCCATCTGTCTGTCTATCTATGGGTAATAAGTGGTACTCAAGCTCAAATCACTGCCTAAAGCCTCCTGTAGACTCCACCAAAACTCGATGGTGAAAAGTGGATCTCGGTCACTAATGATGCTAGAAGGAACTCCATGTAACCTAATGATCTCTGTCACGTATAATGTCACCGACGATGCCACGGTTCTCGTACTTCTCATCGGGATAAAATAATGCAATTGTTCAGTCGATTAACTATAACCCAAATCTCTCCTTCCATCTTCTATTCCTAGGTAGTCCATCAATAAACTCCATAGACATTCTCCCCCATTTCAACTAAGGAATGTCTAATGGCTGCAACAATCCTCCCAGGTTCTTCTTCTCCGCCTTTACCCTTTGGCAACTCATACATCGGGCCACATACTCCACCACATACCTTTTCATACCAGACTAATAAAAGATTATCTTCATTTCATGTTACATTTTGTGTCGGCCAAATAAATGGTCATCCTAATGCGATGAGATTCTGCTAGCACCATATCAGTCAAAGGGCCACATACTCCACCACATACCTTTTCATACCAGACTAATAAAAGATTCTCTTCATTTCATGTTACATTTTGTCTCGGCCAAATAAGTGGTCATCCTAATGCGATGAGATTATGCTAGAACCATATCAATCAAACCATAATGAGGGGAACAAAATATCTACCATACCTCTGTAACCATTCTTTTGAGTCATGGCATAACGCCTCAAATGGCTCGACTGCTCTCCCCATCAAGCTTCTAAAAAATATCCGCTAACTCCTTGTCTTAATTTAGACTTGATCCAATATGGTGCATAAGTGTAAGTTGTACATCCAAAGCAGCTAACAATCCTAGAGTAATGTCTAATGATGGTTGGAAGTCGAACGTAGAATAAACTATGAATGTTTCCACTCTAAGAATGCAGGACTCAACACTGCATGTTGCCCACTCAAGGTGTCGGCTACTGCCTTGCCCTTACTTGGAGTATATGAGATGCCGAAATTATATGATGCCAATTATCCACCTATGCTACTTTAAATTCAATTCCTTTTGGGAGAATAATTATGTAACAATCGACCCTAAAACTGAGCTAGATTCCAACCCTGAAAAGGCCCATCAAAACTTAGACCCATCCCAAAGCTGTATGTTGGTTGGTAAAAAGAACAATACATAGTTGTTTATCTACTCATTAAGACTCTCATAGTGGAAGGATAAAATATAATAATAATAATAACGACAGTACCTATTTTATTCATACTTTAAAATGTCATTGAAAACCATAACAAAATATCTGTAATCACCGTTTCATATCCGTGTATAATATTCCAAAATTACAACATCATTTTTTTACGGGTACATCAGAAACTATAAAAAACAACTAGTAAATAAATAGAATACTGCCAAAAGTCTCATCAACGTCTCTGCCTTCAGCAGCACCCTTCCTAACCTGTGTTGTAATGAGGAGGGAGTCAGAACAACATATGTATAGTGAATAAAAATCTTGAGCCTTACTATATTAGTACTTAGGAGATATAATTTAAATAGGAATATGTCTTACGTATTCTACCTAGATTATAAGTCATTTCAAATATAAGTCCAAAGGCTTTTCTCAAGCATAAATAAAAAGGCATTCCAATCATAAACCCATAGTCAACTTGCTGTCAACCCAGTATTCTATATCTATCGTCCATGATGTCTTATCAATGTAAGAGATAGTAGTCAAGTCACTTAATACTTTTAATGGAAATTAGGCAGATTCCGACCATTTAATACCTTATTTTAGGTAGTTCCACATCATTTACTACCTATCCCAAAGTGGGCTCCTCACTAGTAACTATTTAGCTGGCATTGCACAAAATATCTTCAGCCACTTCATACTTCCTATTGAAGCGGTCCTTTTCCTGAGATATCCTTTGTTGTGCCTATCTCATAATCCGACCATTTACTACGTTCTAACACAAAAGTCTCATGTTAATCCGACTATTTATAGGTACTGATAGTCAAATTATCTAGCCAGATTTACCCTACAGATTTTAGGACTAACCTCGAGTCATCATAGTTACTTATTATAGGCGATATCTCAAATCAGCAGCAAAGTTACACTACTAGTAGCCAAATTAGTTAGGCAGACTTTTGTGTGCTTTGACTGACCTCGGATACCTATAAATTGGTCATAATCTATATTATACTCTACATTTATAATCATACATGTAACCATTTCCATAATCAAGGCCTTATATGAAATCTTTCTTATTTCACCTTTAATATTAATTACCTTCTTAAGGGGGGTTTAATAAAAATATAACCTATTTAACTATGCAATTACATGTTATTCATACATTAGTTACGCTAATATACACACAAATACACAAACATCTAGTAATTTCTATGGAATATACACCTTAAGCTAGCGATTAAATGTCAACTCTTCAACAATTATACAAGTCTCATTCCATGTTATAAGTAAAACCATAATTCCAATATTCATATCAAAATAATGGAATTTTAATAATAGAAGCTTACAATTCTAATTTTTATGCTCTATTCAATATCTTTTTCACATAAAAATAGATAAAATAAATTTTATTTAATTCGTGGGAATAAGCGATGCAAACTATGAATAAAATTCCTACCTTACACACTATTCCTTAATCAACCCTTTAATCAAATTTAAAGAAGAAAAAATAAGAGGCCGAATAAAAGGTAAAATTATCAAAATTGCAAACCTACACGATTTCCATTATGACATACAATTGAGATTTCAACCTAGAATTGACATTTCATATTGAAGGAGTTTTATGGGTTTATAATATGATTTTTTGCAAACCAAAACTCCCTAAGGAATATTCAAACCTAAACTATACTAATCAACAACTAAAATAGAAAAGCGAAGATATCCACTCGTTGAAGATTCTTAGCTTTGGCTCCTTTTGGATTTGACATGCCTTTAATAATCTCTGTAGATCTCTTCTTTTTTATATATACAATAAGGGATGCATATATACATTAGATTAAAAAAATTAGAGGTTTTGAGGGGAATATGTTTAGAAAATAAACAATGAATAAAAATAAACATATAGGATTTCTTACCTATAACACTAAAGATTTCTACATCTTTGAAGAGATGAACTGACAAAACTTTGCTATGTTCCCAAAACATTTTGTGAATAAAAGTAAGGGGGCTATGCTCGTATTTGTAGTGGTCAAATGAACCAAAACCATCGAATTTAAGTAAGTCTAAAATAACAAAATCCAGAACGTCCACTATGCAACAAACCCTAGCCGCCACTTATCCACCGGTCGACTGGTTGACATGTTTTGGGTCCACTCAATTCGCTTGCCGTTGTATATTAATTTATACCTTAAGTAATTATTTGACGTTAACGTTTACTTAATCCCCAGTTTCATTATTGTTAACTTCCAAATTTCAAATTTGAGAATTATTTAATTATTTGAATTTGAATTCTACTTAAATTATTTTGAATCCAAAAACTTCGAACGTCCATAACTTTTCCATTTGAGCTCCGTTTTCAACATATTATATGTAGAAATTGATCAGAAAATCGCCATGAACGCAACAACGTAACTTCCATTGTTAAATTCAAACTTTCATAAAGTTTCTATATTTAGCCTTATCTTTATTAATTTATCTTATTTTATTTATTTTTATTGATTTTTACAGGGTGTTACATAGTATTTTAGAGACTCGTGATCTATATATAGCTCAAATTGCTCTTCTAAAAGATAATGCCTCCATGACTTAAGCAAGACAATGGCTGCCAACTCAAAATCATAGGTACGATAGTTTCTCTCGTGGACCTTTAATTTTCGACTGGCATAACTTATAGCTCTTACTTCTTGCATCAAGACCACGCCCAACCCCATACCACAAGCATCGTTATATACTATGAATGCCTCCTCCTGTTCGGTAACACTAGATTAGGTGCACTAGTCAATGTCTCCTTCAGCTTATTAAAAGCGTCTTCACACTATGTATCCTATAAGAAAACTAAATTCTTCTTGGTAAGGCGGGTCAGAGGGGTAGAGATCTTCATGAAGTCTTTAATGAACTTCCTATAGTAGTCATCCAAACCAAGGAAACTCCTCGCTTCTGTGGCATTCTTTGGCACATGCCAATCCTGAACTGCAGCAACTTTGCTATGATCAACTGCCAACCCACTTTTCGAGACAATGTATCCTAAGAAGTGTACCTCCTCATGCCAAAAGTGACATTTAGAAAACTTCACCTTCAACTTATGCTCATGGAGTTTATTGGGCACTTCTTCAAAATGCATCATGTGCTCCTCCTCTCTCCTCAAATAAACTAAAATGTCATCCACAAATACCACAACAAACTTATTAAGCAACCTTTTGAAAGCATAACCCATTAGATCGACAAAGTAGGTGGGTGCATTGGTCAGTTTGAAGGGCATGGATTACTACTCATAAAGTCCATCGGGTGTCCGAAAAGCAGTCTTCTAAATACTATCCTCAACTATACGCAACTGATAGAATCCAATAGCCAAATAAGGCTATGAGAACACCTTTGATCAAACTAAATGATCAAAAAGGTCGTTTATATGGAGCATGGGTAATGATTCTTCATTGCCAACTTATTCAGCTCCCAATAACCGACACAAAGCCTCAGAGAACCATATATCTTAGTAGCAAAGATGACCGGTGCTCTCCACTTCAAAATACTTTTTCTAATGAAGCCCTTCTCAATAGCTCATTCATCTGCTTGTTCAACTCATGTCTCTCCTTTGGAGCTATATGACTCAAGGGTAAGGCTACAAGTCTGGCGTTCTCTGCAAGATAAATTCAAAACTTGATCTCACTCTGGGGTGGGGTACTAGTGACCTAGGAAAAGACATCTGGGTAGCCTCTTACTATAAGAACTGAATCTAACTCATTATATGATAGGTCCAATGAATATAGGTAACTCAACATAACTGAACCTATAGGATCGTAATAAACCCCTAAACTACATCCACTACAAGTACCTAACCTAACCACTTTCATGTCACAATCTAGAATGCCACCATACATCGTCATCTAGTCCATCCCAAAAATCAACGCAAACCTAGAAAGCCCTATGAAAAAAGCATTATAGTCGAACTCGAACCCCAAGATAAATAATTTCAAGCCCTTACATACCATAGATAAATAAGTCGACCCTCCAATAGGGTTTGATACAGCCATATGGTCTATAACTGTGCTAGTGTCTAAGTGCAACTCATGTACAAGTCTATTGGAGATAAATGAATGTGTCTAAGTTCACACACTTTCAATCATGAACATCTTTCCCTTGTCCGCAGTTGGAGGCGTACTCGAACTAGGAACTACGTCCAGTGCACAAGCTGGAACCACCTGGGTAGAGGTCTTTTGACTTGTTGGACACTCCTACCTCATATGCCCATATTGATTGCAATTGTAACACTTAATCTTAGAACCATCCGCATTGCACTCTTTCACACAATTCTCCTTCTTGCCACACTTTCTACAATGTATATCGTACTTCTTAATCTTTCCCTTGGGTTCTTCTCTGCTCTTGCATTGATTGTGCTGTGACGACTTTCCTCTATATTTTTTTGGGTTCTCCCTTTACTTCCTCCTTAGAGATGGTATTCAGCAAGGCCATCTCCACCAAACCCTCATATGCCGCACCCATGGGAATATAACTAAGAGCCAAATCTTGAAGAGGTTGATTCGGCCCTTTATGAACTTTAGAGCCTTCTTGTATGGGGTATCGATCAACTTCATCCCAATCTAGCTAACTCATTGAACTGATTGACATACTCTTTTACCAATATATCTCCTTGCTTTAGATGAATATACTTATCCACTGCACTCCTACTTCAGCTCCAAAAAGAAATTTCATCTCAAAACGTCTCTTAAACTCCCTCCAAGCGATTTCCTTCCCATCAATCTCCATCTCAACAACATCCCACCAACTAATGGCCTCCCCTTATTGATGCCAAGTAGGAAGCTATCTCCTCACAACATCCCTCAAACCCATCAAACCAAAAATCCCCTTGAATGTATGAATCCATGTCCACATACGACTTTGTCTACACGTATGGTTTCCTTCCAAGGCTCGTGAAATCTTTACACGATGTAGCAAAATCGATAGAGGTGGGTGGGCAGGAACTGCATTAGGGTTAATCTTAACTTATCCCCTTGCCAAAAGATACCAGCGTAATCAAATTAGGATGTTCATGCCTGGAATCTCAACTGAGTCGCTTCAGCCAAATCCCTTATCTTCTATCTGTGATTTAGTAATTTATTAGCAATTTTTTACACCTATAGCATTGCAAAGGTAGGGAAGGGTTATTCGCATTATATTTATATAAAATATTTTTAAAAACCTTTTGTCTATGCATACATACATACAAAAATATATATATACACACACACTTTGAAAACTCATCATGAAAACCTTTTTAGAAAACCTTTAAAGAAACATTTAGAAATCAATTGCTTTTTGAAATAGCTTTTCAAGTACGTTCTCTTAATATGCCCTTAATCCCTAAGTAATTTTAAACTTATTGCTCTGATAACGATTACGACGACTTGCATCTCTCAACAAACACGATTCAAAGCCCAGGGCGACTTTCGGACTCATGTCGTACTGAGAAATATGAGCTATCAAGGTCTTTAAACCTTATAGAGACTAAAGATATACAGATATGATCTAAGATATACTACCCTTTCAGAATTCGCAACGAAAGGCAAAAAAATTTAAAAGGGAAAATAAAAATCTTAGAAAATATCTCAAAACACAGTCTCAGGAAACAGTACGCAGTCAAATCTACGGTAAACAAAAATAAGATACATAGTCTGATAATTTTCTAAGTATTGAATAGGATAGATAGTTGCATGGAGAGTAAAATAAAATGACAAGAAACTCCAATGATAAGCTCACCTTCCCGCATACTAACCACCGGCCTATCACCCACTCCCTTGTCCTCTTGTGGTAGGGAAAAGAAAGGAAAAGGGGTGGACCAAACATTGAATAAGTACATTAATAATATACGGTGATCACATGCAGTTGATTTTAATGTTACTCTATGTGAATTAGGATGTCCTAAGAGCGTTTGTGAATTTTTTTGTTTTTTATTTAAGGATTTTAACTCTACACATACTTGCACTAAGTACTTGTATGGGCTCATACTTAGGATCAAACAACTGATCGAACTTATAGACAATTAATGATCAGCTAATAACTATCGAAAATTTTCCAACATAGGGTTATTCTACAACTTCCTTTATGGGGTTGCATCTTCCGCATTATGACTAACGTGCTATTCCACATAGGTTTCCCTAAAATTCCTACCTGGGACTAAGTTTCCCACAACTACGACTACATGTAATCCTGTTACGCATTGAGTAGGATCCCACAATGCTAACACGCCAAAGTGTCTCATCATCTACATCCATGTTCACCTCTCAGTGGTAACATAACCCCTCTTATTGCATGTGCCGGGATCCAATAACAACAAAGTATCATGTCATGTTAGTATTCGTGAATACCAAGGAACTCCCATTGTGATAGGCCCACACATTTCATCATGCATCAGTCAGTGCTGCAAGTCCACCGTTGAACCTCCTGTGAGTGCCATTTGTGATAGAATCACCTTTAGTTAAATATCGACCTTACTATATGAAGAGTATTTACCCTCCCTCACAATGTATTAGTGTCACCTCACAGGGTACTAGCTTCCTTACTTCTAAAATCCATATATATAAATATATGCACACTATTAACTAATTTATTTATAATCTAAGCCTTAGCCCGAGATTCATACCGTGCTTCTGGAACACCTACCGAATAACTGCTTACTCCTGGAGCAGTAGACCGCTTGCTGTTGATCACTCCATATAGTGTAGTCGATCGGTCACTATTGATTTATGGTTTTGGTTTCTGATTTTAATTCATTTTAGTTATTTAGTTAAAAATTAACTATTTTCTCCAAATTTGCAGGGGTCTAATATAATTTGATGTTAAAGCAATTACAATGAACCAAATTTCCAATTATTTGAATTCAATTTTTTTAATTCATAGAAAATAGTTCAGATCTAGGTATACTATTAATAATCAATTTAAAATAGTTATATCAACAGATTATACAATTTAAAAGGATTAGAGAAGGGGTTTAACATAAATTAATCCATATTTAACCAGTTTAGTTCAATTTAATTTATAATTAAAATCTCATATATAAACAATATGATTCTCTAATTTAGTTTCTAACAACCTAGATTAGATAGATCGTATTAAAATTAACTACATATAATCATTTTATTAAAGTATACCCACTCACCTCAGATCCAAGCTTTCCTCTGAATCCCGACTGGAATCTCCCCTCATTCATTAGTTGTTTGCTTGATTTGTCCTCCTTAGTCTTTCTACTTATATTTTTATTTTACTTTGACGAATTTAGGTTTAAAGAGGAAAGAAATTGGCAGAGTTTCAGTAGAGCAGACTAACTTCTAATGAATTAGGGTTTAGCTTAGCTGTGTATTTATAGGGGTTTTGGATTAGTTTTAACCGTTGATTAACCCTAGGAGAATTTTGGTTTCATCCTGAACATTAAACATTTAATGTGTAGCCAAATAAAAGCATTTCACTAAATCTAGGCCGTTGGCCGCTCAAATGC
This sequence comes from Allium cepa, assembly GCA_030765085.1. Lineage (NCBI taxonomy): Eukaryota > Viridiplantae > Streptophyta > Magnoliopsida > Asparagales > Amaryllidaceae > Allium > Allium cepa. Next base: position 502,002,803 of record CM060944.1, on the reverse strand, counting down.
ACTGATCTGGAATGTCAACTAGAAAACTACTGGTGAGGACCGATCAAACGTTAAATGTCAACCTACGACCCCTAGGGTGTTGATTGGTGGAGCTATTTATTTAAGGATAGTTTAATTTCCTTATTACTTTATTTTATTAATTTCATTTTCAAAATTTAAAATGTATATAACTTCTCCATATTAGCACAGATTTCAAAGTGTTATATATGAAAATTGTCTAGAAAATTGATACAACTACATTTGTGCAAGTTTCATAGCCAAATTCGGATGTTTGTAAAAATACTATTTTTTCACTTGCTATATTTTAAATCTAATTCTTTTACTAAATTCTCTTTTAATTTTTTAGAGTGCTACACTATTTTTCCTGGTTGCTTACTAGGCTAAGGAGACTCTCCCCATCACCCTTCTTTATTAGAGCTCTAAATGCGCATTGGCTAGCATTGGGTGAGCCAGACCCAAACATTTATAAGCTTCTGGTGGTGCTCTTCATCATGTGCCATGATTTGAATACCCTCAAGCCTGAATCTACTTTTATCCAAGTGGTTTTCAAGATATGCCAAAGCGAAAAATCCGACTTAGCCGGTTGCTACTACCAGTCTCTCGAGCAAAGCGTTGGCCTACAAAGACCAATTCTTTTGTGTCCCCGTAATCGCAGGTTCCGACCTTAACATCCGGGCCTTTAGTATGCCTTGTAAGTTTCCTTTCCTTATTGAAGAATTCTTTGATGTTGGTTTCTTTTTGGCATCCATCCTTCTTTCGTTGCAGCGAACTCCACTCGGATTGGGGTAGGTCTTACCTTGTATAAGGACTACGTTCGCTGCATCAAGTCGACGAGGGTTGTGAGTAGGGAGAGGGGGAGAAGGGAGAAGGGGCGAGGGATGAAGTTGACGACGATCACAGGAAGTCCCCTAGTTGGCCACTGCCAGGGAAAAACGGGTGATTAGGGTAAGTGGAAATCTTATGGCTTGGCCCACTTAGAGGTTGTCGGCCTCATGATCCTGTAATTGATTGGTCATTTGAATATTCTAGTTCCTCATGGATTCCTAAGGCAAAAAGGATAGGCCACTAAGTGTAGAAGCCAAATATGCCCAAAAGCAAGGGCTTCTCCATCGAGAACCACTACACCTATGGCTCTCGGGAATAAGTAACTCACAGCATGTCCCTTAACACACAAAACTTTGAGGGTGCATGGTCTAGCTGTAATATTATGGGGTCTCCTTGTATGCCTTTATATAGGAGGCGGCGGAGGGACCAATCAAACGAGGTTAGCTTAGCTTTGTGCTACTTGTTTCTTATTTTCCTTCTTGCTTTTTTCTAACTCTTCTATGTTTGTGTTTTGTAGTGATTTTTTTAAGCCTGGGTGCCGCTCTTGAAGTTTCTTCCATGGAGGGAACCCAGTTGGGGAGTTTCTCCTTGCAATTTCGTGCTGGCACCACTTCTTAACCACAACAACTAGAGTCGAATTCCCTATCGTGCATGCCAGCTAGCTCTCGGTCTCCTTTGGCCAAGGGCATATTTTCATTTGCATTACTTGATGATGTAAGACGAGTCAAAGATCAAAGGGGGCTGAGGGAAGGAAGAGTTGGAGCAAAGGGGGCTATCTTAGAGGCTTTGGTTTGCTAAGCCAATAGCCTCCGGGAATGGTCTTGCTTATAGATTTACGGAGGAGGTGGAACTGGTCAAGCCTCAATTGGGGAAGGCTGAACTCGAGGTGAATGGGTCAACTACTTTGAAGGCGGTTAAGGAGGATGATGACTTATGGATGCTGGTGTATACATTTGTTGGAGTAGCATCGGAGGCCATGCACAACAAGCATTGGGACAGGTCAAGACGGGAGACCCATTTCCTAATGGAGTTTCTCAATGCTAAGACGATGGAAGCTTACTTGATAAGAATCTTTATACTTGCAAATTTTTCTTTCTTTCCACAACTTAAACTTTGAACTGCTTATTCCATAGGCCGTGCCACAAGCCTTCGCGTCCATTTGGGTATATCAAACATAGTTAAGTAAGCAGAGGAAGAGATGGTCGAATGCTAGTAGGCGAAGGTAGTGAAAGAAGAACTGGAGAAAAGGGCCTTGGAGGCAAGCAAACTAAGGGCTTCACCATTAATGAGCGAGCCGAGGAGCAGAGGAAGCTATCGGAGGAACTTTGGCAAGAAAAGGCAGACTTAAAGACAAGCCGCAAATTAGTGGAAAAGCTATGAGAGAAGTTGCAGCATGTCGATTAAGCGACTCAAGAGGAGATCACGGGTGAGAAGAGTGCATTAGACGTGCAATGGAAGGGTAGGGTGACCAAGATGCTAAAGCCGATTTTTTTCGACCAAACCCACCTCCAATTATCAATCTCCTTCATTACTCTAGAAAAAGTGTAGTGGTCCATGTCGAACTTGCAATAGAGATGGCAATGGCCGGATTAATTCCCTCATCGATCCTAACCCAGAGAAGTTTGCCTCCCTAACAGGAGGACCAAGTGAGCCCATTACTTCTAACTCCCTACTGTTAAACAACGATTTAATTTATGATGATGACTATCAGGTCAAAGGATCTTTCCCACCCCCTTAAGCGATTGATTTAGTTTTTCTTTGTTTTTCTTGGATGATGTATCAATCGGACCATGACCTTTTTGTAAACGTTATATATTATAAATGTTTTCTTCTATGTTGACAAACATCATTATGGATTAATTTATCTAAGATGTGCTTGCCTTGCATTTATTTTCCAAACATTGTGCATGTATGTATGTGTACTTGTATGTCCCCTATGCTTGCTTCTTATGTGTCTAAGCCGGGCGGCTCAGTTGCCATATCATTCTTTAAATAAAAATATAGACTTAGATTTTGGTACACAAGATAACATAAGAATATACAATGAAAGCAATGACTACTTAAATCAAATAAAACTTATCTTTCAATGACGTTTTTATCCTGCATCTTCGTGTGGTAAGTGTAAGCTATGGTTGGGGTTCCCTTGGTTAACTGCATGATGCTTTTGGTGAGGAAGGAAGCATTAATCGGCTTGTGCATCCTCATAGAACAGCACTATGAATGTTTGGTTTGGAGTTGCGGCATGCGAAACTGCACTGCCAAGGAAGCAAGGGCAATGTCCTTCTTCATAAACGGATATAGCATATTATACCACATCTACCATATCAGATATTTTTATTTGAGAAATGTCTTTTTTAGTATAGTATGCGATAACATTTTTATTTGAGAAATGCGTTTTATCCTAGAAGTATCTTTGATTTTGGAAAACTTTCTATTTGAAACTTTATTTTGGTTGTAAGATCTTTTATTTAAATGGTAATCATTGACAAATGATGTTTTAAAAGGAAAGAAATGGTGTATTATAAATATCTAGTTTAAAAATACTATAGGAAAATATTTTACAAAGATGAGAATGATTTAATTCAGAAGTAAATATTTGATTTGAATATCAAACTTTGTGAGGTGTTTATTAAACAGTATTTTATTGGAAATATATTCTATTTGGTAAATTTACTTGAGGATTGTGAAACAAGACTGTGTGACATGGAGTGTGAGACGATAAAAGGAGATGAATTTTTTGTTTACCTAGCACTCATTATTATGATGTTATCTTATGACGGTTATGTGTGACCTCCTACAATAAGTTTAAGAATATCAGTTTATTCCCTTCCATGGAGAGAGTTGGGATATGATGTAAGGATTGCCTAATTTGATGTATGGAATGGTGGCTTTTTTACTGTATTTGCTTTCCTATTGTAAAAATCCTTTCAGGCCTCCGCCTAGGCCTCGCCTAAGCACCAGGCTTACCACCTAGTGATTTACATAAGCTCATCAAAAGAAGTTTTATCGCCTCACATAAATCAAAACATGTATTTAAGCACTGGTTAGGCATTATTTAAGGTTTGATGCCCTCATATAAGCATCAATATGCTAGTTTTAGGCCATCTTGCCTTCTTGACTACTTCTAAGCATACTCAAAATGCCAAAATTTCAATTTACATCAATCGACACTAGACAAAACACTAAAATTTTGTCCAAAGTACATGATTTATATATAATTCCTAGCACCAATTAATTCTCGATTTATCCCTACCCAAGCGATTAATCCCTAGTCCGTACTAACTGTCTAGCATCCGTCTGGCGATTTTTACAACATTGATTCTCTTACATTAGTTAAATAGTTTGTATTTATTTATTCTTAATTTAGTCACTAGTTATAATTAGGAAAAATTATACGGTTTTCTTTATTGTTTGCTTACTAATTTATGTCTTGGTTGTTTGAATTATTTTCTTTTACATGTATTGTGTGATGTTAATTTTTATTTTCCATAGCTAGTTTTAATTACTTGTTTTTCTATTTGTTTGTTTGGTTGCTTGATTCTCTGCCTTATTGTGATCATTTATATTATATAATAGGTTATATTATATATTATTATTCGTAATTTTATGATGAGATGGTTATCTAATGTAGGCTTTTAGTGGATTGTATATTGGAGAACTTATGAGTTGTCAAGGGACATATTTGGTTAATTTAACCATAGTGGGATACTGTTGTTTCCTAGGTCTAGGTAGACTAGATATTCAGATCGACTAAGAGATGTGATGATGTTCTATGAAGATGAGTAATTATGAGTGGAGAATTTTGGTGACTAAGTAATTAAGGGGTACCACCAATGAGTAAAAATAATGGGCGAGGAGTCTATTACATCTTTACTATAACTTGAAGTTTAACGAATATACATTTCAAAACTATATTTTATAGGAGCGACTACTAGCTTCCATAATTTTAATTATGATAAAACCTTTCATTTTGATTTTTGGAAAAAAAGAATTATATGGTTTGAACTTATTCTAAAGTAGTGTTTTCTCAAAAATCATTTTTTAAATTTATTTTAAAAGAAATAAAATGATGTTTTGAATAAAAGAAGTTTTGTGTTGTAAAGAACATGGAAGCTTTGATGTGAAAGTGAAAATATTTTGTCAAATGTTTTGATTTGATGATGTATTAGAACTCTTATCCCTAGCAATGGTTGGTAGATCCCTCTTGAATATTTTGGGTAAGTTATCATTATCATCAAATTAAGAAATCACCATAAGGGGATTCTGAAGTAAAAATATTGACGCGATCTAAAGGTTGGAAAAAGATGCGGTCCAATATGGAAGAATACAAAGGATATTTCTGCAGTGACTCGAAATGTTCAGAACTTTGATGACTCAATGATGTGAGTTATTTGGATGGTCCGAGAAGGCAAGTTCAATGATGTGAATAATTGATGTGTGATACTATTGGGAAGTGTGCTAAGGGATTGTTGATGACCAAAGGCTTTGAGGAGTGCCCGAAAAGCAAGGGTATGTAAGGATGCTCACTTGGGTTTTTGATGTTAATCTCGGATCAGTGATGTGATATGCGTACCCTGGTTATTTTAATGTTGAGTCTAGTTTCTTAGTTGTCAAAGTGGCATGGATTCGGGCCAACGATGATGCTTTTTTATGTTGAGTATTCATTGACCTTATGATGGTGGTCATTATGTCATCATATATCCTAAAGACAATGCTCTTATGATGTTGAGTATTCATTGACCTTATGATGGTGGTCAATTGTGGAGACCTTATGATTTGGTTTGAGAATCGAGAATTGATGCAGCGGTAACATGAGTAGATGACCATACTATTTTAAGGATGTCGTCATGACTAGGGACATATTATTTTTGAGGACGTAGTTGTGAGTGGGTACATATATTGTTTTGGAGGGTGTATGTGCCAATTATTCTAAGGATAAGACTATGAGGAAGTTCATCGATGGTTTTGACGATAAACATATTATGATGAATGTGTAGTCAACATAGGGATTAACATACGTATGTTATTTATTGTAGATTAGTGTGGCGATGATGCAGTATTATTTTGAAGAGGTGTGTTTATTTTGATGAGCTATGTTGAATGGTTAATTATATATTTATTTGTGCATACAAGTTTGGACTAACCTGAGTTTTGTTGTGAACTTTTGTTATAGGCAATGATGGCTTGGTTATTGAGATGCCTGATATGACTTGCAGATGGAACTGATCTATTATTGAGATTGTTTCTTATTGATAGAGTTTTATTTTTACATGTTATAGTTTGGATTTCATGAACGATGAAATGTATGCATTACCAGAGCATGTGTGTTGAATTCATTATTGTGAATGAATTGTAGCATGTCATGATTTATTATGTCGTACAATTATCGTGTACAACATTAAAAATAGCTCATTATGATTATTATACTTCCCTATATTTTGTGATTAAACCAATAATGATACTTTATTGATTTAGTTCAGGGTTGTTCGAGAGAATTGCGAAGGCGCAATTCTTCTAGTGGAAGATGTAACAACCTGCAAGTTTGATAATATTAGTATTAAATTAATTATAAATGAATTTTAATTTGACTATGAATTGGGTATCATATTTATATTCCATTGTGTAGAGCTTTCCAAGCTAATCAGTTTTGACTATAAATTTGTTAAGTTTGGAGTTATGGTTTGGGAGACATGTTTTACAAGTTATAAACGACGAATTTAGCTATTTCGGGACAAATTGGGTGCATAACCCACAACCTAGCTTAACGACTATATAGTCGAAGCTACAAACCCTAACAGTAACGTCCATCAGATGTTGCAATGCATAGGTCATGTAATGCATTTGTATAAATTATTTAATATTTAATCTGGATGAATCATTTATATATAATATTGCCATTGTTGGCGTCAAAATTTGCCACCAACACCCAGTTGTATGAAAGCACCAATGTCTAGTCATAGATCTCAGATAGTATCTAATGTAAATAATATAATATGGAGAACAGACAAACTAAAAATGAAAGCAAGTAAAAGAGACAAGATTTATAGTGGTTCAGCTAACTCCGACCTACGTCCACTCCAGAATAATCCCTTTTATTATACTATAGTTCGTTTACAGTTACAATCTGAAATCCAGGAATAAAATTGATAGAGTGTAGCCTAGGCTACAAATAAAAAGCAGCAGAAAGAAGACCCTTTTTCTAACACCATGCCTGCTATATTTATAGGCGAAGATATGCACGGTTAGGGCTGAAATTTTGATAGAAGAACCTCCAGTCCATGATGAGATCACCTAAGAATTTTTAGGTCCATTAGGGTTCAAAATAGGGATTGGTATTGATCCCTATTTTGGTGCCCAAATAGGATGCTATCCTTTCGAGGGGTTGCCCATGATGTTAGCTACTTTCCATTCAAATTTCGTGTCATTCCGACTTACAATTTATGAGATACCGCGTTTTCCGTGAAGTGGTGTTGCATATATTCTGATTTCAGTTGATTCCTTTGGAGGGGTAAGGGTCGATCCCTCCAAACTCCTCAAAATGACATGAGATCCCTAGAGGGGCTTCTCCTTGTTATATTTTCTATAGCCTCCCAGTTTCATTTCGATAAGATTAGTAGAACTCGAGTTACTGATCAATCTTTACTTTAATCTGATGCGAAGGCTGACTATAGCCGATCCTTATGGAGGGATAGAGGCCAATCCATCCAACTTGCTCCAAATAATGTGCGATCCCTGTAGGGTGTTTCACATGTTGTAGATAGCTTATGCTCCAAGTTTCACGTCAATGGATGTGTAGATGTTGAGATATTGATCAATCTTTGCTGTAAAGTTGGGTTTAGCCAATCCCTAAGACGAAAGAGGGCCAATCCCTCTTTCTTCATCTTTTTGAGGTGCGACCCTAGGGTAGGCTCCCTAGGGTTCCACATCTTGCGCACAAAATTTTATATACATTGGACTTATGGGTTTTGAGATATTGATTGTTTTCCAATGAGTTAAACCTGCTTGGCTAAAATATGCCAACCTCTTTTATACCAATCCCTTTTTATACGATCCCTTTATACCGATCCCTTTGAATTCGATCCCTTTCTTAAGTGAAGTAATTTGCCCATAACTTGAGCATACAAGCTCCACACGACTTAAGATTTGAAATGTGGCCTTGTGGGGCCTTCCTTGTCACTTTATACAGGTCTCACCCAGTTTGGGACAAAATTGAGGATATGTACCGATCCCTTAGGGGAAGGGATAGGCATCGATCCCCTGCCTAGGGAAGGTACTAATCCGTACTTAGAATATTCTAAAGAGTCTATATCTTGGTCTCGGTTGATCGTCGCTTTATATCATTGCCTGAACTTGATTTCTAGACCTCGCAATCATCGCTCTAGGCTACTAGCCTTGATAATCATGAAGTCTATTGGGTTAAATCCACCTGTCTACTGCCTTGGCGAAAGGTGGGTTAACACTCTGCCTCCTAAAACATGCCTTGCGATAGGAAGGTGTGTTTTGAATTTTCATAAATCCAAATGTGAAATCCATTGATAGCCTTATTTTCCAATCCAATCTAAATCTTCGTCTCTCTGGATCATTCTATTTGAATCCGCATCCATCCAAAGTAAACCCATTGTTGTTCGAAACATATATCCAAATCCATGACCTCTCCGGGTCCTTGTCGAGCACTATCCATACTCGACAACCTGAGTAGGTCGATCCATCGCTTTCGGACGAAGCAACCTACTCCTTGCTAGGTATAGTCCGTACCTGATGACCTTTTGGGTTTTATTCTTTGATCATGATACATAGTTGAGGACTTAATCCACGATGACGACTCTGTTTGTCATGTTCGCATGACGAACAGACCCGTACCTTGTGATTGTTATCCCGGGTCTCCAGATATGACCATAACCGTGAACTGTGTTATCTATTACACTGATCCAAATATAAGCATTCCTAAGTCCATTTGCCAAAATATAAAATAGGAGTATGTATAACCAATAAACTAGAGTTTAAATAAAACTAGAAAAACAAGAGTTCGAAGTAAACTAGAAGAAAAAAAATTTCACAAATTTGAGCACTATGGTTTATCATTATCTCAGAGCATGCATAGGGACCATCCTCGATCCCGTACATGTGTAAGTGACTTAGCCATCCTACTGCAAAGTTTTTTACTTATTCCATGCTATCCCGATCAATTGATGACAAGTTGATGATGATGCCTTGATCCAATACCATTTTCATTTAAGGTGGACGTTGGCTGCTCCTGTTCCACTGTCGTAGCCCAAGTCCTTACGTATTGTTGTAAATGACCATTTCTCAATGATATCCTTGAAATGCCTACAGTCTTGTATTGTGCGCATCCAGCTCATGGAATAGGTAGCAGTTTCTTGATGTCTGTTCATGTTCGAAAGGTCCCTCCTTGCTAACCTTTGATACGGAAGGCGTCCTTAAGTATCCAGATACATCCGTTCTAGGGCTTCATTCAATTTCGAGTAAGAAGAGAATTTGGGTTCTCCCTTCTATTGCTTCGATCCATCGAAGCAATTGTCCATGTTATGTTTACCCTTATCCTTTTCAAAGCTTTCACCGGGCTGTTCTCCATCCCATATCATATTAACTTCTGTTGCCTCACTATCAGCTTTCGCATCTTCTTTTCGTAGAAACCTTTCTATCTCATGGCATAATTCCCCGAGATCCATTGGTGGATCCCGTATCGGTGATATTTTAAATTAATATGAATTATATGCAACTCTTGACACTGTCGCCATCAAAATCATCGATGGATCTGGTTGATCCATTGATACAATTGCCACATTGAACCTAGTTGAGAAATCCTTAAGTGGTTATCCTACCCACTGCTTTACTGATGTGAAGATCATCGCATTCTTGGGTCTCGTAATGTGAACCCGAAACTGCTTCATAAATCTTTCGACCAATTCCATCTATGTGCTAATAGAACCGCTTTCCAATTGTATGAACCACAGCGCAGCTACATCAATTAAGTATAGGGGAAGCATCATGCCAGGACTTCTTTCGATGCCCTCAGTACTTCCATGTGCTGTGTATACCTCATCATATGCATAGTTGGATCCGACTTTCCATCATAAGATTCTAGTATTAGTAGTTTGAATTCTGGTGTATTCCTAGCATTCTTGATATTAGAAGCGATTGGACTTCTATTTACATCCTCCAGATTTATATTCACCAATCCTCCATGTATTGCTCGCCATATCATCTCTGCAAACCTATCATTGTCTTACAATGGTAGTCTTCTATCATCATGTCCAAGTGACCTCTCGAGTCTACGAGGGAATTATGGAATGTATACCTCCAAACGAGTATCCAAATTTTGATTCGCAAGCATTATAGGAATGATCGTAGGTTCTCCAGCATCACGATCAACTAGACAAAGGGCATGCCCCTAGCCTTTGTGGATTGGTGTTGATCTCTCTAGAGGGATCGGCTCCCCTCTAAGATGGTCGGGACTGCCCCCGGCTACTCTATTCCATTCCTTTGTCGATTGGCTCCATTTTCATGTTCTTGGTTTTGATTTCCAGCAATACCTACTACTTCAACTCCTTGATCTAAGTTGTCATTAGCTCCTACAGCTCTATTCTCTTTATTATATGCTATAGCTTGTCCAATCTGTCGGAGTAAATTTTACATCATCTTCTCATATCTTTTAAGCATCCTATCCTGCATAGCATCCATCATCATTTCCATTTCATTCCTAGTGATGTAGATAGATGCTTAATTAGCTCCAGCTCTTAAGAAAGCCTCCTAACTCCCTCCATGGTGACTACTTTCTGGTAGCACTCTCCTTGTTGATTGTCTAGCCATTCCTTTCCAGATCCAAGTATCCAAATCTAAGATCCCAACTTCCAAATTTGTGGGTGCAAGTCCTTCTCGGTAAAAGCACCGAAATGTTAGCGTCAAAATTGGCCACCAACACCCAATTGTACACAGATCTCAAATTGTATGTATTATGGAGAGTATAATATGGAGAACGGAAAAATTAAAAATAAAAGCAAGTAAAAAGATACAAGCTTTATAGTGGTTTGGCTAATTTCGGCCAACGTCCACTCCAGAATAATCATTTTTATTACATTGTAGTCCATTTACAGTTACAAATCGAAATCCAAGAATAAAATTGGTAGAGTGTAGCCTAGGTTAAATATAAAAAGAAGCAAAAAGAAGACCCTTTTTCTGACGCCGTGTCCACTATATTTATCGGGGAAGATATCTATGGATCGCGTTGAAATTTTGGCAGAAGAACCTCTAGGCCACGACGAATCTATCTAAGTATTTTCAGGCCCATTGCAACCCACAATAGGGATCAGTACTGATCCCTATATTTGGTTTTCGAATGGGGTGCGATCCCGTGAGGGGGTTCCCCTTGATGTTAGCTACTTGCCTTTCAAATTTCATGTCATTATGACTTATTATTTGTGACATATCGCGTTTTCCGTGAAATGATGTTGCACATATTGTGATTTCAGCCAATCCTTTTGGAGGGATAGGGACCGACACCTCCAACTCCTCCAAATAATATGCAATCTCTAGGGGGTTTCTTTATGTTATATTATGTACAGCCTCCAAGTTTCATGCCAATTGGATTAGTAAAACTCGAGTTATTGATTGATTTTTGTTGCAATTTGGTGCGAAGGCTGACTGTAGTCGAAATCTATGGAGGGATAGGGGCCAATCCCTTCAACTTGCACCAAATGATGTACGATCCCTATGGGGCATTCCACATATTGTATATAGCTTGTGCTCCAAGTTTCATATCAATTAGATGTGTAAATATTGAGATATTGATAAATCTTTGCTATAAAGTTAGGTTTAGCCGATCCGTAAGAGGGAAGAGGGTCGATCCCTCTTTCTTCATCTTTTTGAGGTGGATCCCTAAGGTAAGCCCCCTACGGTACCCACATCTTGCTCACAAAATTTCATATGCGTTGGACTTATGGATTTTGAGATATTGATTGTTTTCTATTGAGTTGTACTTGCTCGGCTGAAATATGCCGATCCCTTTTATGCCGATCCCTTTTTATATGATCCTTTATGTACCCATCCCTTTATACCAATCCCTTTGTTAGGTGAAGTAATTTTCCTTAAACTTAAGCATACAAACTTCAAATGACTTGATATTTGAAATGTAGCCTCTTGGGGCCTTCCTTGTCACTTTATAGGTCTCACCTAGTCTGGGAAAAAAATTGAGGATAAGTACCTATCCCTAGTGGAAGGGATAGGCATCGATCCCCTACCTAAGGGAGGTACTAATCTGTACTTAAAATATTTTGGAGTCCGTCTCTTAGTCTCGGTTGATCATTATCATTGCCTGCACTTGATTTCTAGACCTTACATTCACCGCTCTGGGCGATTGGCCTTGATAATTGTGAAATCTATTAGATTAAATCCGCTTGTCTACTGCCTTGACAAAAGGAGGGTTAACACCATTGATATCTGATAACCTTTTGCATATGATTTCTATTTCACATGTGGTTTAATCGTTGGACTCATAACATAATTTCCATCAATTAGGCATGTGGTTTGACTAGCTTTGGAACTGTTTGCAAAAGTGCATTGATATGATTTAATTATTTTAATTATTTGAGTTTTCAAAATATTAAAGGCACATAGATCGACGAAAATTTATATCCGTTGATGTCTTTAGTTCTATTGATGACTGTTTGGTTATTATGATGTTGTGCCTCGATTGGATTATTTATTGTTGATTATTATATCATTGGATATTTAATTATAATTAATTGTGAATTTGAATGGAAATTAATTAATTATAATAAAAAGTTGAAATCGTGAAATAATGAGAAAAATAAACAAATGAATGAAAGTTAAGGTTATTTATAGAATTTAAGTAATATTTGTAAATAATTTTTATTTAAAGACTAAACTGAAATTAATGTGAGAAATTTAATTAGGCTACTATTATGAATACCTAAGGAAATTCATAAGTAATAATGAAATTATATTTGAATTTGAAACTGGATAGTTTATTATTGTTTATAAAATAAAGTAAAATTTCATAAATAATAATATATCTTCGTAAAGATTGTATTGTTTTGAGTAAATGAAAATATAATTATTTTATGGAATATATGAAAGAAAATATTATTATATTGGTTTAGTAACAAAATAAAAGATATTTTTAGAATAATAATGATGATGATATGTCTTCAAACGTGGTTTAAGTTAAATTAGTACTATTTTGAAGTGAATAACAATAAAAAGGAGTTTTGTAGTTTAAAATAGAATATTGTTATTTTTGAGAAAAAATCTTATAAATTGATTTTGAAAAATATTAAAGTAGTTTTAGTATACATAACTATTTTGAATAATAATAATAATTTTTGAAAAGTAATTTGGCGAAAATTACTATTTTTGATTAATTATGATGTTTTAAAGTATTTGAAGAAATTGAAATACAATCATGATTTTTATATCATCGTTTTTAAAGAATTTTGTGTTTTGAAATGAAATGTTTTTATAATAAAATAATTTTATACATAAGAGGAAACAATAGATATAAATACCTTATCTTTAATGGTTGTAAAATATGTGATTAATTATTGACTGGAATTAATGCATGTGTTGGTTGTATTATGATGGAATCGCATTGGGATGAGTGCGATATTCCACCATTACTATTACCTGACGATAGTGGTTAATTATGGTTCTAGTTATTTGGATGACATTGGTGTTTGTATTACTAATGTTGATTGGTTAATACATATTTGATGATTTTTTGTATGTGTTACTAATGTTGATTGGTAGACATTTGATGATTTGTTGTTTGTGTTACTAACATTGATTGGTTAGTGCACATTTGATAATATTGATGTTGTGTTACTAATATGTGGTAAATAGTACACGTTTATTTTATTTTTACGTACATTGATGATGTATTGCCAATAGTTGAGGATTAGTACATATGTGAGTATATTTGCTGTTGTTGGTTTGTTTGATGTTTAGGGTCGACATTGAGTGTTATTAAACTTGTGTAATGTTTAATGACCATGTTGTCATTATTGTTGTTACCCCAAATTAATGATGATTGATTGTGATGGCTTAGTAGCAATAATGTTTTTTGCTTGCATTGGTTGTATAGTTGTTTAATGTTATGTGCTAATAAGTTTTGATGGAGGAGAAGAGCACACACATAGACAGTCTTTTCCCATGAAATGGCTCTTAAGCCTATGGCTAGAGTATGTAGGGTTAGGCACAGTCCAAACATAACCAGATATATTTTTTCTCATTCCATGCATTTGAGAAGTTTGCCGGTTGGAGAAAATGAGAGAAAAAGGGGTCTGAATGCAAAAAACATGTACTTGTTGTTTACTTAAATTATTACCCCATGTATTAATTTTGTATTCCTTATAAGTTGAATAATGATTGACGCATAAAATGATAAAGGCATTTTATTTATCGTGTTGAGCCTTGTATGGTTTAATAAGATATATGTATTCATTGTTGACATATATGTACATTTTTAGTTAAATTTTGCTATGAGATTCTTTTTCCTTTTTGCCAATATTGATTTTATATTTTAAATTATGGAACTAACCGTCCACTGATTTTAATATCTGAGATTAGCATGCAAGCTATTTGGTGGCATTTATCACTAAATTTAGATGTTAGACATAGTGGGCTGTCACATTCCCTATTATGTTTGGCCATCATAAGTCATGTGACTTACTTTAGTGCCTTGGCTCTAATGTGTGCTTTGATCCTGCAAATATCCATGACGGCTTTTACTTATAGGAACTTTCGTACATTTTGGTTCATAGTGTGCACTTAAACAAGTTTTTAACTAAACTTATCCCCAATACTAAATTTGGCTCTGATACAACATGTGAAGACCTGCCACTCTCGATACCAAGAACAACGCTTGCTAAGTAATCTGGTTTGCAAGTATTGGAACACGATGTTTGTTCGAGTGATAAAACTAAAACTACCCATTACGCAACATCGTTTGTAAACTTATAGCAAAAAGGAAACATATAATAGAAATTAGTGTTGTATGACATGAAAAATAATGTATATGAGATACATCAGAGTGTTGAGGATATGGTTGTTCATCTCATATATACATATATGTTATTATTTATTAACACATGATATAAAACCTAACCATGATAATAGCTACCAGCATCTCCAAGCTCCATCAGCTATTCTGGGACCTGCTAGATGATGTGATAGAGTTAGGGACACGCCATGAGGGCGATTCTGTAGTCTATTGTAAATTAAGTAACTTTGTAATCAATTCATGTTCGTAATAAAGGTATTTTTCTTTCTATTATATATCAATTACATATTTAATTAAAATATATTTAACAGAAAACCCATAAATGTTATGCTTGTGATGGTAAACATAAATAAATGTAATCGTTAGTATTGTGATTACAATATAATAGACACGTCATTTTAAATATTCCTAGTCAATATGCATCGAGTTTGTAATGGATGTATCCATTGAGACTAGAGTATGTAAAGCTCTCCAAATGTTGGATGGTGTATTACTCATGACTACCAGGGTACCAAAAGGCTACATACTAATAGTTAATGGATAACCATGGAATGACTCACTTGATAGTTTTCCGCTGGTTAATATTACTAATGTCAAATATAAAGTATCGATGTGACTCTTTTACATGGTTCTCTCGACTTGAGAATACGATTGATCTTCAATATGAAACCTTCACTTTGATTATAGTCAAATCATGACATGATATCCATCAGTAAGTATAGTTAGGTCGAGTGGAAGTATTGAAAGTGAAACACTATTCAAGAGAAAATTTGTCTCCTCTATTATATAGGGTTAGTATCACGATCAACCCAAGTCTGTAGGTTGCAGAATTATGGATCTTAAGGCTAATTAAATACTAGAGAGGGGTAATAGTGTTTTCTAAATTTTATGAATTATTCTAAAATTCTTTTAAGATTATTATTTATTAACAGAGAATGAACAATCACAAATGCAAACACACACACACACACACACATATATATGCAGTAAAGTAAAAAGTAGAGAATTAAGATCACACCAAAGATTTTTATACTGGTTCAGAGTTACCCTGCATCTAGTTCCATACAATTACTGTATAGATTTCTTTTCGAATGATAATCTTTCAATGGGTAGAAGGCAAACACAATACAATCTTGATTTCAAGGCTACGAGACTGGCCCTCAAGATTTTTCGAGCTTTGAGTGCACTTACTTGATTTGGAAGGGACACAAGCATGCCCACTTAGATTTCTAGGACACCAACCACACCCACTTGATTTAAACGAGATACTAGCACATCCACTAAACACAACTAAAGTTTGATGGTTTTTTTTCAAAGATAATTTCTTGATCTTTAGTTACAATAAATCATATGGCCTCCTGGATACAACACTTTGATCTTTGATTGAGAGATAGATGATTGAAATCAGAGAGTAAATGGTAGAGCATTTGCATATTAAAGTTTGAATTGATTCTGGTTTGAACTCAATAGAAATTTTGGCAGAGTAAGAGGGGAGAAGATAATAAGACAGTAGTTAATAAAATTTGTTTGAAAACTCGATATATATATATATATATATATATATATATATATATATATATATATATATATATATATATAGAAATGAAACAAGCATGTCCATTTACGAAGAGTCACAATGAATAGACACTTCATTTCAAAATTTGAATTTTAAATTTTCGGTATATATGTCGATATACATATAGGGTATATGTCGACATTCCCATGTGTATTTTGTAAACTCTTTTAACTTGAAATATATATTTTTAAATGGTATACTTTGTAAATTATTTTTATACTTTGAAAATTAGTTTAAACGAAAAAGCTTTTATAAGATATTTTTAAATATATTTCAAAAATATACTTTATTTTAAAATTAGAAGATAAGAAAATAAGAAATAGAGATCAAAGATTGCTATCAGGGACTTTAAAAATATTCTGTGACTCTATATATTATATCATAGACTTGAGATCTTCATACCTTGATCTTTATACACATGAGTCTTCATGTCCATTTCTATAGTCAT
Organism: Allium cepa; assembly: GCA_030765085.1. NCBI lineage: Eukaryota > Viridiplantae > Streptophyta > Magnoliopsida > Asparagales > Amaryllidaceae > Allium > Allium cepa. Next base: position 501,985,916 of record CM060944.1, on the reverse strand, counting down.
TATACTATACAGTCTTCGATTTAATACCTGTATAATATCCTGCACTATACACTATATAACTTGGCACAATCATCAGTACCCATATTTTACATGAATATATTTTTGTTACCAAGGTTGTTATCATCAAATCAATAACTAAGATATTAACAATCTCCTTCTATTTGATGAGAGAGCCGTTATTGTAATGTATATATGATATAACTCCCTCTGAATTAGATAACTCCCCCTTAATATGTGCATATGTATATTTTATATTTTTCTTTCCCTTTGTCATTAACAAAACTGGGTGAAAAACAAACAACTCCCCCTAAATGAAATATGTGATGCACCTAATTCAAAATAAACTAAGTAAAAAATGATGATATATATGGTAAATGATACTATTAAATATGATGATAAAGTAAAATTTATTAATATAATTTCAAACTATACATAAAATAAATTCAATTATCCAAATGGAAATCAAACCAAACTAAAACACACAAACTTGTACAATACAATCCAATCAAATTTAAACATATAATTTCAAACAATTTAAACCAATTAAATTCAATAAAAATACACACTAAGTCATTCAAATCAAATTTTAAGAGTGTGTGTATATATACATTAAATTCAAACCTAATAACTAGACATTTCGAGGAACTTCAACTAAACCATCAGCCCCAAAGATTGGATCCGCTTTAATGGCATCCCTATCTACTTTGGTTTGTTAGATGGTATGACATTGATTAGAGAAGAAATCATCCATCGGATAGCAGCAAAATGCTTTCTTATTCTCTATCATCTGCATTTGATTCAATTCTAAGTATCTTTAATTTCTTAGGATAAAGGAGAGAAATCTTTGAAGGATTGGAGAGTTTGTTCAAGATTTTCAAATAATTTTTGATGTGGAAAAGACGTATTTGTAAAACTATGTTTGAGAATGAAAATAAATATAGAGTGAAATGATAAATGAGTTTTCTGAAAGAAATAGGCTTACATAAGAGTAGAAAGTTGTTTGAAATGAACGGATGGATGGTAGTTATTTTTATTTTGAAATTTAGGATTTTTGTCCTTTGTATGTTGACATATTATATATATGTATGTATTCAAAATAGATACCCAAATTTTCAAAATAGATTTATTTTCTATATTTTTTATTCTATATTATTATACATTTATGACTTTCAAAGACTAATAAACAATATAGAACGATAATAGATAAATCTCATTACTAGAATTTGAAGGATACATGGTTTTCAACGATAAATAAAGGAAAACACATAGAAAAAACATGAATTTAAACTGAAAACACACAATTGAAAGCTAGATAACATAAGTAAACAACTTAGACAGTTGTAGAAGGATGTAGATAAAGATGATGAAGAGCCATCAAGCTTGCAAAGGACCTTTCCAAACAATTTATCCATTTTATTGGAAAGAGAAGTAAACTTTTTGCTAAAAGAACATTTAAGCTTCTTTCGATTTTTTAGAAGCTTCTCTTAGTTCCTTAGTATCTCTTTGTTGGTAGGGTTGAATGATTTTTTGAAACTTTCTAAGGAAGTTTCCATTTCTTCCTCCTCCTTCTCATCTTACACTTCCATTTCATCTCCTTCTTCATCCTCTTCTTGTCGAATTTCTTGCACTTCTTTCCATGCCAAATTTTGCTCCTTTTCGAGAAGGGTTTCATAAGGTTCAAAATATAAGGGAATATGCATAAGTGATATATTGGCTTTGTTGAATTACTTTGAGGAATGGATTTTTTTCTCTCAAATCCACACCAAAATATAAGAAAATTCTAGTGTGATACACACCAAAAATAAGCGAGTTCTCATGTCTAGATATATCTCTTTGAACAAAGTAGTTTGAAATGATTTGTTCCTAATTTATGTCGTAGCGACCGTAAATAGTGAAAAGTGATTTGAAAACTTTTTGAGTAGGGTTATTATAATTGCACGTCCTTGGAGTTATGCGTTGTCATAAAATAAGAATCGTAAGTCTCGATTTTGGATGAAGATTTCTGTATTTAAATTCAGTATCATCATCATTTTCAAAGGGATCGTGAAAAACTTTACAGTTTTGAACATCAACGTGAAAAGTGTGGAGGTCAATTCCACTAGACTTACACCCAAGAATTTGATCCAAAAGTTCGCAATATAAAACTATTTGAGTGTCATTAACACTACTCCAAACTTGAACTTCTTCCCCTTGATAAAATTTACCATTTAAATTTGCATAAAACATTTCTACCAAATTAGGGTAACAAACAAAATCATTGTGAAAAGATTCAATAAAACCAAGAATATTATTTTCAAAACAAAGATCAAACAAACATAAGGAGCAAAATTTTCAAATTTAGTAAACCTTCCGAAAGAAACTTTTTCGCAAGTAACGCATTCCATATAGGCATCAATTGCATCTTTATTATTAAAGAGAAAGCATTTTGTCTTCTTAGAGAGCCTAATGGTTTTCGAGTTGAACTAGAGGAAGCCTTTTTTGAGTTTTTTTAGGCCATAAGAGAGTGCAATGATATTTGATATATGAAAATAAAGTAAGTGAAATGATAGAATGAAGATGGAGTAAATAAGTAGAATTCAAAGGACATGTTCTCTGATAAAAAAGGAATCTTTTCAGAACATGGAATTAAGTGAAAAGTGGTGGGAAGTTCAAAATTTTGAATTTGAAATGAAATTTCAAATTTCAAATTTCTGGTGCATATATCTACATATAGGTAAGGCGTATGTCGACATATAGCCCTTAAATTTAAAAACTATATTTTGGAAAAAATGTTCCTATATATTAATATATCCATATATGTTTCTAATCATCCTAGTTTTATTAATCTATAGGTTATTCCTATCAACCAAAAGCAAACAAAAAATTTGAAATTTAAATTATAAAGCGTACCGATTTTTGCTGCTTTTTGTTGATCAGTTTTGATTAGTCTGTTGTTGCCATGCACATTTTCAGTATTAAGTTCATTGTTGCTGGAGGAAGTGTCTGAATCACCCAAAGTTGTTGTATATGCCCTTTTCCTTTTTCTAGATAAATCATTTAATGGTGAGATCTTTGATTTATTCGATGCGGGCAGCCTCTCTGAAAATGACCAAGTTCATCACAGTTGAACCATCAGATCGCAGTTCTAGTTCCATTGATCTTGTTTTCAAGTTTTTGAAAGTTGTTCATCTTTCTATATTTCAAAAATTTTCTAAAATTTCTAGTCAAGAAAGCAATTTCTTCATCATTATCATTGTCAGAATCCTGATCGTCGTTTATTGCATTGAAAACGATGTATTTCTTCTCTATTGCCTTTCTTTCTCTTCTACCCTGCATTTGTGCTTCATAGACATTAAAGTGCCTATTAACTCTTCAATTTTCAGAGCACTAACATCATTAGCCTTTACAATTTCAAGTGTCTTTTGATCCCACTTTGAAGACAGTGATTGAAGATTTTTCTAACTTGATCCACTTGAAAAAAGGTTTTCCCTAATGCCACTATTGAATAATCATACTTTGAAATCTACAGTATATGTAAAAAATTAATTCATTTAGTTTAAACAACTGAAACTGATTAGTTAACATGAAAATTCTGGTCTATTTCACTTTATCTGTATCCTCGTGTCTAACTTGCAATGTTCTTCAAATTTTATATGCAAACTTACAAGTAAACACTCTATTAAATTCATTTTTATCTAGTGAATAAAATAGAATATTCATGGCTTTAGAATTGTTTTGTGCAAGTGCCTTTTGGTCAGCAGTCTATTGTGCTAAATTAATCTAGGGTTCAGTGTACTCATTTCATGTAACATTCCAATTATCTAAATCATTTGACTGTAAATAAATCTTCATCCTACATGACCAATAAGTGAAATAATTGCCATTAAAAGGTGGGGGTCTAGCGGTAGATTGTCCTTCAACAAAAGTGTTAACAAATGTATTAACAGTGTTGTTAGCCATTAAAACTTTTCAAAAATCAAATTACGAGTTTTTGAAAACCTAATGCTCTGATACCAAGTGTAGGCTATAATATTATGGACCTTAAGGGTAATTAAACAGTACAGAAGAGTGAATAGTGTTTCTAGTTTTTATGAATCTTTTGAAATTTCTTTCAGTATTATTATTAATCAGCACAAAATGAACAATCACAGATGCAAATATAGATAAGTACAAATGCAGTAAACTAAAAAGTAAAGAACTAGAGAGATTACACTAGGGATTTTTATATTAGTTCAAAGTTACCCTACATCTAGTCCCATACAATTTCTTGTATAGATTTCTTTTCAAATGCCAATCTTTCAACGGGAGAAAGCAAACCCAATACATTGATGTCAAGGCTATGAAACACACCCTCTAGATTTTCCAAGCTTTAGGTACACTTACTTGATTTAAACAGGACATAAGCACACCTACCTGAATTTTCGAAAAACCAAGCACACCCACTTATACACAACTAGAGTTTGATGGTTTTTCGAAGACAAATTCTTGTTCTTTGGTTACAATGAATCTTATAGCCTCTTAGATAGTACTTTGATCTTGATTGAGAGAGACAGATGATTGAAATCAGAGAGTAAATAGCAGAGAATCAATAAAATGAAGATTGAATTGATTATTCTGGTTTGAATTTGAGGAGGTTTGAATATATTTTCAATAGAAATTTTGGCAAAGTAAGAGAAGAGAAGATAATACGAAAGTAGTTAATAAAAATATGTTTGAAAATCCCTTATATATAGTGAATAAATAAACATGCTAATTCGTGAAAAGTTACAATGAATAGATACTTCATTTCAAAATTTGAATTCCCAATTTTCGACGTATATGTCGACATACCCATGTGTATTTTAAAAACTCTTTTATTTAAAATACTTTTTGAAAATGATATGCTTTGTAAATTATTTTGATCCTTTGAAAATAGTTTGAACGTGGTTTATAAACATTTTAGACTTGAAATTTTTTTTATAAAATATTTCTAATATATTTTAATAATATACTTTATTTTAAAACTAAAAGAAGAAAATAAGAAATAGACAAAGATTGCTACCAGGGACATTGACAATATTATATGACTCTATATATATTATACCATATCCTTGATATCTTCATATCTTGATCTTTATACTCATGAGTCTCATTTCTTGAGTCTTTATATTGTACAGTCTTCGATTCAATACTATATAATATCATGAACTATACACTATATAACTTAGCAAGATCATTAGTATCCATATTTCATATGAATGTATTTTGCTACCAAAGGTTGTTATCGTCAGAATCAATAACTAAGGTATTAATAAGGTCGACTAAAAGTCAAAATCTCTAGCCAGGGTAGTTCGTTCAATAATAATTATTATTATTGAACCAAGGGCTTTAGCTTTGGAATATAGAATTGAATATGAACAATATTGGAATTTTGACCATTATCAAATTTCATAAGTCTAAAGCGATATAGTTTTGATGAAGTGAATTGATGTATACAACCGAGTAATGCTTAACAATGTAAAATTAGATTTTTACCAAAAACAAGTAAGCGATAAATTTGGCTAAAATGTCGCATCACCTACTGAGTGAAATGTGGATGTTAATGTTCAAATAGTTCGATATTAATCATTGACCGAATTTACAGCTAAATAGTCACACAACCGAGACGTTGAATACTTCTTTGACCAAATAATGAAACTAATTTGAGATTGTTATAAATTAATTAAAATAATTAATAATTATGGAATAATAATTATAAATTTTTATTTTATTTTTTAAACAATATTAATAAATGTGTTTACAACTGTAATAAATATATTAGTGGATATAAGATATCGATACTTAAATTGCATTTAAATGTGATGAATATTATACAGGCTAAAATTGGATTTTAAGCCCACATGGGAAAGGGTAGTTTAGCCATGCTGAGAATGGGTAAGAGAGAAAAGTGGATTTGGATCCTAACTTATCTCTCTAGCTCACCTCTATAAAAGATCATAACCCTTATTATTCTACTTTTTGAAGCCTCCACCGTCTCTACTTCTGGTCGAAATCTATCTCTATCTGCTCTACTATTTCCAAACTCAAATCACATAAAACGATTGCTATTCAATAATCGGTGGTCATCGGTTCAAGAGCTAGTAACTTGCTGAATTGAAATCTCATTCAAGGAGTCGGTCTTTTCGTTTCAACGTGTACTAAAGGCTTTGGAGATAAGGTAATTTTCTGATCTAACTATATATTAATGTTTAGATAATTTATATATCATATATTATTTTGTTGGTTAGGTGACGTATCATGTATAACGATATATCGACACATTCAAAATGGTTGCATATTTATATGCTTATATAATTAAAAATGATTATGATATATAAATGCCTTTGATACTCATGGCTTAAGAAAAAAAGTGATTTTTTTTATATTTAAATTAGTTTAATATACATTATTTAAATAATATAAGCTTAATAATTTAGATATTATATCTTATACTCTATAAACTTGGTTTTAAAATTTTATATAAACGATATAATATTTAAATGACTTTCGACATAAATAAAGTAATTTTAATATATACACACGTTATTTTAATCAATTAGTTCCATAAATTAATAATATTAATTTATATATTATATAAAATGTGTTTTACATTTTATAAAATTAAATTTATACCAGACATACTTTCAGCAAAAATTAAACAAATAATTTTTTTAATGATTTATAAATTTAAATACTTGCAAAAATTAAAAATTGAATCTAAAATTGATTTTTAAATTATAATATATATATAGTACTTAAACATCAAAATATCACCGAGATATTCATTGAGAATTAAAATTCAAAATTATCTTTCAAAAATAATTTTTATTTAATTTTAATTAATTTAAGTATGAAAATTTGATTTTAATAAACACATAAAACTAAAATATAAAAACAATTTTTTGTCGTGAGCATTAGAAAAGGTATATAAATTTATTTTATATATTTTATATGTATTTCATTTACGTATTTGTATATTTATTATTAAATTATTTATAAGATATTTATATATACATGTGTGTGTGTTAGATACATTTATTTTAATAAAAAATACACAAGGTACCAAGTGTTAGGAGTGGTATATGATACAACCGATAAGGAGTTATGCATCGTCCATAGACCTATGACTTGTTGAGTAAATTCAAGGTCAAAATTCTAAGATAGACAAGTCCTAACACCTATTAGTGAAGTCAAAAGACTTCTATGTTTCGATTTAGGGTTTGCCAAGACATAAAAGACTAATGGAAGTGTACTTGTAAAATGAAACATAAAGTTTAACCCTACTAATATTATAAGAACATCTATTATGATATTGTCCTAATAATCTGCCAATAAAACTTGTAGAAAATTGTCAATTCCGATAATGTTTATTGATAATGATTAGCTTGCTAGACCTAACTATATCGATTGGCTTACAAGCACCTTTGGTCAGCTATTACATGTTAACATAAAGAATAACCCGCTGAAGATGTAGACCCCGAACTTTGACTTGCATATGAGAAATGGGTTTCAAACCTAGAGATCGCCCAATTTTTTGTGTTGTCTACGTTAGACAAGCTGTTGCAGAGGTAGCCTAAAAATAGTCAGTCCATGAGATATTTGATAGTCTCAAGGCATTATTTGGTGAATAGTCACATTCCGCAAGGTACGAACTAATGAAGAATTTGTTCAATACCAAAATGACTAAATGACAGAAGGTGGACAATTACCTACTGATGATGAAGGGTTATATTTAGAGGCTTTCGCAATTGGACGTATAGATAAGCAATGAATCATAAATTTATTTGATCTTAGGTTCTCTTACACCTCAATATGAACCTTTATACTAAATTACAACATAACTAATTTAATGTGAATCTCATGGAGCTCCTCAATATGTTGAGGTCGGTTGAGTCTACATCTAAGAATCAAGGGGCTGTGCTTGTTGTAAAGGGTGGTGCATCATTTTCAAAAGGTTAGAATAAGCGAAAAGAGAAGATAAAAAGGATAAGAAAAGTAGGAAGACCTATGATAAGGGTGAATGTCACCACTGCCACAAGAAAGGTCACTGGAAAAAGGAACTATCCCGATCACTTAAAGATTATTATAGAAAAAAGTAGAATGGTTCTGCAACTCCATTAGATACATTTATGATTCAAAGTTGTTTTGTAATCAATAAAATATCTTGGTTTTTAGATACTGGATCTAGAACTCATAAATCTAGTTCGTTATAGAGGCTTAGGAACTGGCACCACATGGAAAAAGGAGATACGAGGCTCCAAGTTGCTGATGGATCAATTATAGATGCAATGGTAGAAAGAGATCATCATTTGTGTTTTTCCTATCATTTATGTTTGCCGAGTGGATTAGTTTTGATATTAAATAAGTGTTATTTTGTAAAAGACTATTTATGGGATTATTTCTATTTCTATATTATCCGAGACTGGATACATACGTACATACATGCATACATAAATACATACATATATATTCATATAATGTTATGAACATTAGTTAATGGAAATAAAGTCTGCGATGGTATTCTTGAAAATGACATTTATTTGATCAATACTAATTATGAGTGTTCTATGAGTAATTCTTCTAAAAATATAAATGATAGTTATCTTTGGCATTTTAGGTTTGGTCAGGTCATATTATTGAGCAACGATTACACAAATTGAAAACCGAAGGTTTTCTCCCATCACTTGACTCTGAATCATTTAACATGTGTGGGTTATGTCTCAAAGGTAAGATGACCAAGCACCTCTTTACTGGGAGCAATGAAAGAGTTGATGAACACTTAGGGTAAGTACTAGTGATGTATGTGGACGATGCATGTAATCACCAAAGTTAATAATGCTTACGTTGTTACCTTCAGTAATTATTTCTTCAGACTAGGATATATGTGTCGTATCAAGAAAAAAATCCGACGTCTACGAGAAATTATAAAAACATAATAGAAAACCAAATGGGCCATTAGATCAAAAAAATTCGATCAGATCGAGGAGGTAAGTATTTTGGATAGGAATTCCAATAGTAGTTAAAATATAATGGCATTATCTCTTAGATTACTCCAACTTATACTCCATATGAAATGGCGCGTTGAAGAAAAGGAACCGAACCTTATTAGATATGGTTCATGCCGTGATGAGTAAAGCCGAGTTACCTTTGTCCTATTAGGGATATGTAGTAGAAACCATAGTGCATATGTTGAATTTGTTGCCTACTAAATCTGTGCCTAAAACGCCATATGAGATGTGGTATGGTAAGAAACCCGAATTCAAGTATTTGAAGGTATGGGGTTGTTCGGTGTACTTTAAGAATGTTGGTCCAAATAAATTACGATACCGTGTAATTTTATAGGACATCCTAAAAACTTAATGGGATATACTTTCTACAATACCGGGGAACAAAAGGTTGTTGTTTTCCGACATGCTATTTTTTAGAAAAATAATTTCCGTTGAATCAATTTAACGGAGAAGTCGTAGACTTGGATGAGATCCAAGAAGTTAACATTGAAGCCGAGCTAATAGGAGAACAGAGTTCACCCATATAGAAAAAACACGCAATCTATTAGAAGCTCTAATAAGGGATCTTTTGCACTAGAGAGATACTACTGTTTTCTCATGGATGACAAGGAGGATTGTGTCTTAGATAACAACACTCCTTTGTCTTTCCAATAAGCACTGTAGAGTAAAGTATCCGTACTCTGGCTTGAACCAATGAAATTCGAGATGGATTCTATGAGAACCCTAATTTCTACGTCTTATAAATAAATAAATTTAATTAAAATAAAAAATGTTTGAATTTGATTTGTGATAATTAATATTTTGAAAGTGAATTTTTAGTTAATTAAATTCTATTTAATATAAGAATTTGAGATAATAAATTAAATTAAATCAATATATTCTTTTTGGATAATTTATTAAAATCAAATAAAATGTTTTAATTGAATATAATTTTTTTTAAAAGTGTAAGTAACTTTTATGTGATTGAAATAGTTGAAAACTAGAAGTAAAAAATCAAATTGAATAAAAATTTGCAGTTATGGATATATATATTTTAGGCAAGGAAGTGTAAATAATTTAAACTAAATTAAAATATAACTAAAAATTAACGAGAGAGTAATTTAAATGACAAGAGAATCAAACAATTGGACAAAGTAGAAAATTTAAATCTAGCTTAAACTAAAAAAGGTCCAAACCCATTTTCATTCTCTCCTTGCTTCTTCACTCAAGCCCAAACCCGATTCTATTAGTTTCCCTAATCAAAAATTACCAGAAATGAATTAGAGAAAGATAAAAAATAAAGTCGCACTTGGAAAGCGACCGATGCGGGTGTCGGCATTGACAATGCAAGGAGAGGGGAGCTGTGACTTGCCGGATTAGGCGTGAGCAACTTGCGATCGACCTAGGAAGAGGGAGGTTATGAGGGCTTAGCCTTTGATATCATGACCTAGGAATAGTCACGGCTTGGAGATAGCAACTAGAGACGGTGGAGATGGTGTTATGCTGGTGATGTGAGGTGCAGATTGGGCTGTTGTTGGCAGTGGCGATGACCAGCGACATAGTGGCTGAAGGTGGAATGCACGATGGCAAATGGTGCAAGCGGAAGTCTTTGGTAGGTTCGAGATGGTTGCTGGTGTGCGTGCAATGTAAGGCCGTGATACCTGAGACGACGAGTTAGCTGGAGGAGGCATGTGCATTAGCATAGACATAATGATGGCAGCGGTGAAGACTGGGAGTAGCCGCTAATTTAGTAACTTGAGCATCGTTTTGGTGATTTTCTAAACTCATAACCATGTCTATATCATGTGATTTAATGCATATTTATCTCATTATTTGCTTGAATGCTTGGTCGATGTGGATTAATTGGATGAGACTAATTGAAAGAGTGTTGTGTACTTTGGGTGAGTTATGTTTGTGTGTATTTGTTGAATTGGATGATAGTATTATTGAACACAACACTTAAAATTGATCGAAATGGGGTAAATGAATTAAAAGGTGGAGTCTGAAATAAATAAATTATTTTGGAAATAAATAGTAAATTTTTGGAATGATTTTCCCTATTTAATTTCAAAGATATCATATATAATGGGAATAAATTTGGAAGTGGAATAATTTTGGAAAAATGTAAAAGTGGAATAATATTGTGAATTGTGGGAATAGAAATTATATGGAAATGATAAATTCTAGAGTTTTATCAAATAAGTGAATTATTAAATATATATTTTTTATTCATTTATCGTTGATTATGAAAATATTTAAATTATTTTTCTAAAATGGTATTTAAAATTTTGATTTTTAAAAAATGATCAGTTACTTCTATTTGAATTTAATAGATCAAAATTTTGGAAAATAATATTTTGTAAGCGATATGCTTAGCATTTGGTTATCATTATATTTAATAAAAAGAAAATCTTGAATTATAAAACATATTTAATATTATTATTTCCAATTACTTGAGAAGGATTTCAAAACATTTAAATTACTTCTAATAGGAGTTTATAAAATCTGGAAATTCTATGAAGTTTAATTTATGGATTTCCTAGTAACTAAACAAGATATTTGCAACTTTTTTTTGAAATTGAAAATGGATTTTAAGGAAAGAATGAGAATTTTTTTAAATTGGTTTTCTTTCAATCGAAAATTGATATTTGAAATTGTTATGAAGATTTTCGAAATTTTTTATTTTAAAACCCCTTTCGAATCAACAAATAATAGAATTGTATATTTTGATCGATTTATATTTTTGTGTAACGAGGAATTAGAATAAACAGAGTTATAGTACCATCTGGTATGAAACTTTTAGTAATATTTCTCCAGTTATTCTTTGGACTTGTTATATAGAATAATTATGTGACGATGAGTGTAATTTAAAAGCATTAAGTAAACGGGCGAGCAACACCAGGTGATATGGGACACCTGAGCCGCTTGTTCAGTTACTTCTGTAAGTAAATGTCACTCTACCAGTGTCAAATATACAGGGTATTATATTTATAGTGATGCGCACTGAGAGTGAATAGACTCAGAGCCATAAATATGTCTATCTATTATGTGTATACTCCTATTATATGATGTAGAGTAAACCAGATTGACTAGTTATCACGTTGTCGACCCCGATTATGAGATCGCTCCCTAAATCTGTGACACCATTTTGATGAATATGGCTGAGCCACTGCCCTTGTATTACATAACGTAATAGTCTGTTACCATTAGAGGCACTTGCAAGGTCATGGCCAACGCATAGCATAGTCTTGCACTGATGGATATTGAGTCATAATAGTCATCGAGGTAACTAAGACTGTAGGTGGAACAACTAAGAGATGTCAATCTCCCATTTGGTTATTATTGATGACATGCATGAGATGTTATAGAAACCTACTTATTCACCTATTTGAGATCATTATGTTTACGGTTTAGAGCCAATCAGATCATTTGTTGAGATCAATGGCAAAATAGTTATTTATGATGCTGAGAGCACATAGGATTGAGAGTCTTGATGACTCCCATAATACTAAGAGTTCTGTGGATTGGTAGAGGTATAAAAGACTTTATGATTATTTCTTTAACCAAGAGCCAATTCGATCACTATGAGGCTGAAAGTCTAGATGATTATTTTGTGAATTTCGATCTCTTGGATTGTTTATATGACTGAGAGTCTATGAAGTTGTGTCACTCCATAGACATCAATTATATTGCTATCGAGGATAGCTAAAGATGCTAAGAGCATGGAGTTGGATCGTATACCTATCTTTTGTATGATTATCTAAGAGATGACCCTGACTACTAAGGGTATGCCATAGTTATATTTCATGGATGTTTGATTTGGGTGATTATTATGTATTATATATATATAGTAGACAGACTTGTGTATGTCTACTTTACGATTGTCTAAGAGATAATCTGGGGCATTGCTGAGAGCATGTCCTGTATTGTTGATGAGTTTTTATACTTGATGATAGTTAGATTATGGTTGTTTCACCCACTTGATTATATGCTCGTTTGATGTGTGGATCGACTTTACTAAGAGATGGGTTATCTTTTATGTGCATGGTTTTGAGATATGTTGACATTTGAGATATGCATGTGCCACTTGGGTTGCACTTATTTATACCGTGCCAGTTGTTATTTTATATTGACATCTATATTTTAGAGATAGTCTAACCTGTGTGTTATTTATATGATACTCGTGTTAGTTTGAGACATTTCAGGTTCAAAGACGGATTAGTTCGAGACATTTCAAATGATTTTAAAATGATTTTGGTCAAAATAATTTGGAAAATCTTCTTCGACAATCTTGCTGGTCAAATACACCTTGAACTATCAGCTTAACCATTAAGAGATCCCATCTTTAACTCTATTATGGATTCACAAAGTTCACCGTTAAAATGTAATTTGTGTCCATGGAGAAAGAATGAATTTATGGGTTGAAGAATGGAGGCGTCTAGGTTTACTTATAACAGCGCTAATGGACTATGTAGATTATCTTACCCGGATCCACCATCCATGGTATGATCTATTACAAATGAGATCTTATCTCATTTAATTAATTAAACTCCTTCAATTAATTCATAACCACATATATTTTGGTTCGCCTTATTTTAAAACAATTTTAAAATTTCAGCTACCAAAATAAGATATATGTGTGTGTATGTATTGTGTCTTGTATTTAAATTATTGTATTGGCCTAAAAATGATTAAATAAACATATGACAGTTATACATTTCATTACATAATTTTACGCCCTCTAACAACAATAATAATACTAAATTAATATAACCATTATATTAGTTTCTCCGTAATAATAATTTACAACTTTTATAAATTAATTTCGGTCGAAACTTAAGAATTGCAGTTGTGTGACTCCCCAGGGTGAACTCAGCCATCATTAATATTTAAACATTGAATATTGAAGCCTGTACCGACATTGCTAAAACACGGTAGCTTGACATGAGTTCAGCTATTAACATGTTATGTAGGTGGAATCCGATTTCTTAACTATTAAAGAGACACCCTTAAGCAACGATACACTATGCACATTTTCTTTTCATCATCACTATATCACTTAGATATCTAGAGTTTGATCAATGGTTAAAACTTTATTAATATTCATAGTTAATTTCGAAGTCCAAAACATTAAAGTCCATAGTTCAATTCGATAACAATTATTAATTTATCAATTTGCTTGAGCCAAAATTTTGACTTTATGTTGACTACCAATTACGATAATACAGACCTTCTATTTTAAGGAGATGAATTCCTCTTAAATAGTGTTTCGCTCAACTTGTTCAACCTATATCCAACTATGACCTTAACATGATCAACTTGTCGTGTGATTGGCCATAGTCATAGTATAGTGTAGACATTTAAGGTTCACAATATTCTCATGTCAAAAGACTACTTCATATCATCATGTGAGATCGTTTATTTGACTTTTAACATATAGAAGACTTTTAACGAGTCGTTATGTGATTGTTTCAAACTACATGTATGTAGCCCCATGGTGCCTCCAACGGTCATGAGTAATTTATCGTCCATTGTATGGAGAGCATTACGTATGTTGGTCTCCATAATATTATGATGATATCTTATTCTTTATATATCTTGATAAAGAACATCTGGGGATAAGTGTTTATTTTATACAAATTCAATATTCATGGTTACAAACATATTCGTAATTGCAATCGATTAAATATATTTTTCTTGGGACTAATGTATTTGAAATAATATTTATTTCCCAATACAACAATATGTACAATAAAAAATAACACCAAAAGCCCATTTTATTTCGAACAAGATTCGCTAAGAGTTAAGTTGTACAATCATATTTCATAATTACCCCTATGACACATTCTTAACTATATCCGAACATGAAATATGGTGCTTTGACATGACATCACCAAAATGATATAAAATCTTCATACACCTTATTGGTATGGCATAAGCGGACTAACGGGTTGATGGTTTGTGGCAAAATTCATGGTTTCAATAGCCAAAATCATACTTCCGTCCGCTTACCTCCATGTTTCCGTTATGACCAGGCCTATGCTTTCGTTAGTACACTTGCATGTTTCTGTTAAGACCCACCGTCATGCTTTTATTAGTTCAGATGCATATTTCTACTAAGACTAGCCTCATGTTTTCGTTAGTTCACTTTCATGTTTCCATTGAAACCAACTTTAGAATTTCATTAGTTCGCTTGCATGCTTTCATGAAGGCCGGTTTTGTGTCTTCATTGAAGTTTATTGGGATAATCTCCATAAGCATCTTAAACCCAAGTGTTTGTTGAGAACTACTTTAATATTGTTTTATGTTTTCGTTAAGCGTTTTCTCCATGCTTTCATTAATACATTTTCTGTTTTTTTTTTGCTAAGAACCTATCTTTTCTTGACCAGCTTCTACTCCATTTCTCCATTAACCCTCTATATCTTTGTTCCCATTAGCACCGCTCTTTCATATCTATGCTAGCTTATGTTTCTGTTTTTGTTAGCCCCGCTCTTTTATACATTTGATATCATATGTCTATGTCTCCGTTACCTCCGGGCTTATCAGCACTTATACCTCCATTCTCATTGCTTTAAACCTCCATTCTCATTGCTTTAATACATTTTCATGTTTTTGTCAGACATCCCCCTTTATGTCTCTGACATGTTTCGACATATCTCTTAAAACAGATTTGCGTTTTTTGGGAAGAAATTCTTTATTATTCCTTCATTGGGTATTTTCTAACACGTCCTCTTCGCTCTTTCAATGTCATTTCTCTAGTAATGGTTTATCCTTCATATCTCTATTAGCGTTATACCTTAAATAATCTTTCATATTTCTACTAGCAGTCATCGTGTATTCCATTAACCTTCGTAGAATATTTCAATTAGCTTAATTTCTCATTCATGAGTCACATTTTTCACATTTCCACAAAGATCTCCTTTCTACACTTTGCTTATAGTATCCGTGACCCCAACAGCTTTGTTGATGTCTTCTGTCTTTAGCCATCTACCATGTCTTTTGTCCAAGAATCGTCTTTTCCTCCTTCGTGAAAATTGTGTATAACATAATGGATCTCTCATCAAGCTTTCTTTCATCATCCGATGCTTGATTTCACTTTTCTAACCAACAAAAGCAATATTCTTCTTTATCAATCTAGTTAATGGTGCAATTGTTTTCCAGAAATTATGGATAAACCTCATGTAGTAACGGTTAAACACATAAAACTTCTGACCTTGGTTACATTTTTTAGTCTTCTTCAATCTTCAATGGCAGTAACCTTTTAGGGTGCGAAAGAAACATCTTTTCTCAAAAAAAAAAAAAGAACGTCTAAGGAATTTAACTTCTTTCTACCAAAAGTGATACTTGTTGAATTTAAATTGAAATTGATGTTTAGGAAGCGTCTTTAAAGCAACTCTAAAGTGCATTCCATGCTCTCACAGGTTCTTCATACACGCCAATATGATGCTAATAAAGATGAGCTCGAACTTACCAAGGCAATCTCAAATTACTCATTTCATCAAATATTCTAGCTATGTTGGTGCATTAGTCATTTCATATGACATGACAAAATATTCAAAAGCATCACAGCGTGTTGGAAACTAGTCGACGGTGTACTAGTCTTTTCAACTCATTCATTTTGTTTAGCTCGTGGTTAACGCACAACCATATCGATAGATCTTGCTTTCTTACAAACATGGTAGGATCGTCCAAATGGTGGTCAACTTGACCGTGTAAATCCCTTTTTCAGAAGCACGTCCGTTTGCATTTCCAAATCTCTCAGAGTCAATCTATTAGGTGCATGCGCATACGGGTTGGTATCCTTTTTAAGCTTATATTAAACCCAATCTTTCTCTTCAAAGATAAAATATTACTTCCTTAAAACACCTCCAAATTCACAAATGACTATAACTATGCATTTTATAGGATCGTCCATCTGCATACTGCATAAAGATTTTCTTAGGCGAACCCTTCCCACATTCGAAGCTCTGTTGCCGATCATTTTATTAATCTCCAGTTTTTTAAAAGTCGATTTTATATGAATATTTCAAATTTGGGAAAAAAGTTACTTTGTTTTTGATAAATTCTCAAGGGATGAAACAATAACATTTTATTCGGCATTTTGAAAGTCAGAAAAGTTCAGTTTTTCTTCTTGGACATAAGCACTGATGGTAGTGTGTTCGTTATGATTTAAATATAAAATGGGAGATGCAGGTAAGTCTGTAAATGGTTGGATACAGATTCATATAGTACCAAATCTGTATCCAAAATCAATTCCAGGTATCGGATATCCGTATTCGCGGATGCAGACGGATATCGAAGATTTGTTGGATGTTCTTTGATCGCAACCAATAAATTTAAACAAATAAATACAAAATTTTGATTTATTATAAATACATTTGAATACTAAAAAAATAACAAATAAAAATACACTAAGAAAAATAATTTTAAGCTGCAAATACTTATTTTTATATACATATTAATTTTTTTTACCTAGGTAAAATAGTAAAAGCAATCATTTTATGTATTAGAATACAAAAAAATAACTATAATCTTGATAAACATCGGACGAATTATTATCGGATATGGATATGGTTATATCCGTATCTATATTTGTTTTTCGATATTAGATAATTTTTCATATTTTGGATACGGATACAAGCAGATTTTGAATTTTTTGGGTACTCACTGACAACCTTATATGCAAGTTATTGGGATTAAGCCTGTCAATGGTACGAGTTTCGGCTCGAGCCCGACCCGAATCCGCCCTATTAATGCGGGTACTGGCTTTGCTTTTTTACTATCCAAGCCCGAGCCAGATCCGATCCGGTTATTATTATGATCGGTTACGGTTTTATTAAAATCCGACCCGGTTAACGCCCGATCCAACCATTAGTTTTCCGTCGTATCAAAACATGAGTGTGTACGTTATCTGTTTACATGTAGTTATTTTTGTATGCTATTGTTGTGAATTTGACTACATCACTGTCCAATTTATATGTTAACATTGTTTGTATATAAATTTTAACAAAGTTGTAACTTTAATAAATTTTAAAATATGATTTTAACATAAATATTCTGAGGTAGCGGGTTAAAAAATCCGACGGATCGAACCTGTGTATTGATTTGAAATACTTTACGAATTCGGATCGGAATCAGATTTAATTATTATAATCGAACTCGGGTTTGGATCCTCAAAGGAAATCCACCTATTGAAAGGCCTAACTATAATGCATGCTATTTATTCCGCGGATGTTAGTGCAGGTCCGTCATCATATTTGCACATATCAACTTTACTGAAGTGCAATCTGTCACTTCTTCCCAGCTCATCCTCATTAAATACCAAAATTCGTACATCAATACAACTCAAAAAATAAAATAAATAAAAAGATAAAACAAAACAGATACGTGTCGTCTCTTTTATGCACACTCCAGTTCAAACCTCCAAACAAAATTCCAATTCCAAATCTAAACCCCCAAAAATCCCCAAAATCCCCAAAATCAAATATGGCAGCTTTAGGAGTAAGCCCAATCCACCTTGACTCCCTCCCGCTCCTCCCAATCACCACCAACCGCCGCCTCACCCGCCGTCCCTCCCTCTCCAACGCCGTCCGCTTCCTCCGTCGCGCTACCGCCCGCCGCATGACCCAACCTTCCCTTGCCGTACGCGAAGCTGCGGCCGAGCAGCTGGAAGACAGGCAGTCGGATTGGGCCAATTCCAGGCCCGTTCTGCTTCTCGACGTGCTGTGGAACTTGTCTTTCGTGGCCGTCGCTGTCGGAGTTCTGAGTGTGAGCTTGGAGGAGAATCCGAGCGTTCCTTTGCGGATTTGGATTGTTGGGTACGCGTTGCAGTGCGTGGTTCATGTGGTGAGTATTGGGTTCGAGTATTGGAAGAGGAGGGATGGTGGAGGTGGTGGAGGTGGTGGAGGGGCTTTGAATTCTGACTCATACGATGATGAGAGGTCGAGGTACTGGGTTTATGTTTATTAGATGTTGAAATGGATCATGATGTTATAATGTAGCTTGAGGTTAGTTTTATGATTATTTCCTTGATAGATCCATCAACTGTAAGTGTCTAATTCTTTCTTTTATTCTCAAGATGATGTTAGATTTGGCTTTGAGGCAGGTTATTATTTGATTTGTCGTGGTTTGTTACTGGATGAAGGCATTATGATACACCATAGTAACTCTTCCAGGGAATAATGAACCTCTGTGTGTTGTCTGTAGTATGATTTAATTCTTAGCCACACCCATGTTTTTAGAAACAAAAACTCACTCGATGGTTTGATTCATGTGGCAGATATTGGATCTCTTAAGACGGGTAGTTGTAACACATTAGGGAAGGAGTAGTGTGGGCCGACAATGTGAGATGATTAGGTAGGGACATGAAGCTTTATCCAACATGGGAGGAGAAAAGAAACCTTACGCAATTTAAATCCTGAAATATTTTTCTTTAAACATCATTTTTCTTTCTCTCATGAAATGACGTGGTACGACCATACAACATTTGAGCCAAAGATGAGGAAATTGGATACAATATATGTGTGCATATTGTGGTGTTTTGCAAATTCAATTTTGGAAATATATCTCAGTAACTGACAGCATGCAAATTCCTTTGAAGAACATGTACTTGTTTAAGTAATGCTAATAACTGTACAACATAGCTTGCCTGAAAGTGTGAAGTAGAGGCAACCAGTAGGCTTTTGATCCAACATGTATAGCCATCTTGGCCTTCTTTTTTCTTTTCTAACATACCATTTGCTCTAAAGATACTACATTACATTGTAATAGCTGATCGTATTTCTCCTCATGTTTGCATTCTATTGTTGAGTTTCTGGTCAGTTTAGTATAAAGATTAATTGACATTAGTTTGTTGATTAGTTGCTTATAGAATGTGAGGAGGAATAAAATTAATCTTGATTAATGGTATGCGAGTAAAGAAAGAGGGATTCACAAATAGACTTATTATAATCAGTTGATTTCCTATCGTTCGTGAAGAAAGCATGCTACTCACAAAATGGATGCGAGTTCACATTTGATATCTTGTTTTCAAGTTTGAGCTTTTCTCTAGGGATTTCAGATCCTCCTAGAAGTTAGTTTGCTGTAACTTGTCTGTTGTAATGTTCCCAAGAAGAAAGTTTCTCATTCTCACGATCTTTGTAATGCTGGCGCTTACATCAGTATTATGCTTCAGCTTTAGTTGTTGATCTAACTCATGCTTAAAAAAGCTTGTAATCAGTTTCTATTACTAACCGTATGCAACACCAATATCGTGATACGATAGATGTTCATGTGTTTCCATTGTCCTTTTTGTTATGTAAAATTAAAGACGTATCTTTATGCATATGCTGCTGCACATCACAATCACTTATCATATAATCCGTAATATTTTTCAACCTACTAAACATATGTAACGAAAGCATGCTTTTGAATTTGAAGACCCTGTCATTTACAAAAACACTTGTATATGTTCTTTACAAACATTAGTTATTATTTGATGATTTATATTATCATCTCTAAGAAACCTAGGTTGTGTGATGCCATTGTATGTTCTGCTTGTTGCTTATAGCTGCTTGAGGAAGTATCTTATGTTCTTAAAATGTTATGCAGTATCAGCAAACATATGGAATCTGCAAACACAATGTTTTCATTCATATGGTGGATAATTGGATTCTACTGGGTGTCTGCAGGAGGCGAAACTTTGACTCGTGACGCACCCCAACTTTATTGGTTTTTCTTGAACTGCATATTTTTTGATTGATCAACTTTACTTCTTTAATTTACCATCATCTGTTTTGTGTTTCTTTGTTGGCAGGCTTTCCATAGTTTTCCTGGCATTTGACGTTTTCTTTGTGGTGTTCTGTGTCGCTTTGGCTTGCCTAATCGGTTTTGCTGTTTGCTGCTGTCTTCCATGCATTATTGCTATCCTTTATGCTGTGGCAGATCAGGTATTTTATTTTACTATTAAACTTCTGAGATCTTTGGTTTAACATAAGTTTGATATGTATGGAATCAGGAATTTAGTTTAGTCATAGTAAACAACTAAAATTTGCATTGACTTGCATAGACTTTGCATTATAAACCAGGAAGGGGCATCTGATGAAGACATCAATCAACTTCCAAAGTATAAATTTCATAAAACTGCGAATCCTGAGAAATTGCCTACTGAGTTATCAGGACCTTGTGGTGGAATAATGAGAGAATGCAACAGTGATCAGCCTATAGAGCATGTTTTGACTGCAGAAAATGCTGTAAGTTTAGTAGTCTTAGTTATCTATACTGATTATAGTATTCTGACATTTGAACTTTGAACCGGTACACGTGTGCAAGTAGTATTAGGTCACATAGTATCATGTTTTATCTTTTTCCAAACTGGTGGCTCATCTCCTAGGATTTCCTAAACCGATGAAATACGTTACAAGCGATGACCATAGACTTCTGTTATTTATCCTGTGCACTTAAAGCGCATAGCTATTCTATAGCAGTGGATATGTGTACAACTATAATGGAGATAATGGTAAATAACGGAGATGCAAACAACAATGTTGGAGATAAAATCCAAGTTCTAAATTGGATATATTATCAATCCCAAATCATAGTATAGGAAAAAGACTGTTTGCTCATATATAACAAAACCTAAGAATGCCTTATCCATGTAGCTTAGATTCGACGACTAGAAAAAGTGTTGTAATTTATGTTGAACGATTAGGTTTAGAACTTAGGCCTATACCCCAACTTTAATTTTGTATAAAAGAGAACGAGTCAAACTAAATCTATATTAAAACCGCTAAAGTGAGGGTTAGAAAATCCTAATTTAGTGGGTTTAGCAGTAATACTGGGGCTTCGAATGGATTTTCTATTTGCTGTCCTTAAACTGTAAAAGCATTGTGCTTGAAGAGTGCAAAGAGCTTTGTGGAGACTGCAACGGGTCTTTAACTGCATAGTATCTATCTAATTCAGTTAATTTGATTATGGTTAATTTATCAGCTAACTAGATAGATTTAATAAGTAAACTTTAGGTATATTCCCAAGTTATAGTTAGTATCATAAGGATTCCTAAAGAAGAGCATCAGAGCATCATCATTACTTTACATGTAAGTCTTCGTGTTAGCTCATACATGCATACATGTACATGTAGGATCGAATAGCAAAGCCTAGAGGGAGGGTGAATATGATATTTAAAAATATTTTGCAAGGAGGGTGAATAAAGTATACCCTAGAGGGATGGTGAATATGGTGTTTAAAAATATTTTGCAGAAATGCTAATAAAATATATAATATGATATGGAAACGTAAATGCAGAAAATAACACAAGATATACTCAGCTTGGCCTAATGCCTTTTGCTGCCCCCAAAGTTACTAATAGGATTATATGTTCAACGCTTATAGCACCTGTAAACTCACACTCTCTGCTAATCTGAATATACTAACCATATGCCTAGTAACCTAGTTTGGACTCAATACCCAAAGATCGAAATCCCTGAGCTACAAAACGTAGCTCAACCTAGAAAATCTAGAGTTCAAAATGTAAAAGAAAAATACAAAATAAAAATTACAAAAAAATAAAATAAACGCCCAATGTGCATATAATAAAAGCGAGCGACCAAATTTTTTTCCTTTCCTCCTATAATCATGTGAAGCTTCCAAAAGAAATCAGTTTCCCTCAATAAACGTTTCTTCCTCCTCCTCTGAAAGCAAACTCCAGTCAGACTTTGAGATGTTTGGAGGTGGCGGTGGTTGAGATCGCCTTTAGTTGAAAGGTGCTATACAGATGATGTCATCATTGATGTTGAACTTTAGGTCTGGAATTAAGATGTGGTTGGTTGTTGACCTTTTGTATATATAAGATGATGCTAAGATGAGATATCGAAGAAGAAGAGAAGTTGTGTTATTTGATCGGATTGAGATTTTATATGAAATTTCTTCAATGAAGCTGTTCTCCTTTCTTTTGTTGTTATACCTGATGCTTGACAAAGATAATGTTTCGCAATATATAGAGATGTATTGGTTGAATCAAATATTGCTTGAGAATCTTTTGAAGGATATTTTCCTTGTTTTTATGATCTTCAAATCCATATATGACATTTGAGAAATATATTTCTTTTCTCGTTGATTTTGTATCCACTAAAAAATGACAATTTCATTTTTGTTCTTGATATGCAATCTTTAGATAACAAAGAAAACAATGTATGCAGAGAGTTGTATTGGTTGGAATATTCTTTGCTTCAAAGTCTTTATGTTCAAATTAATATTTCTCTCTATATGATATTTTCCTTGAAATTTCCTTATTTGAGAGGTTTCTCAATTTTTGATATTTGTTGCTTAAATATTTTCAATCAATCAAGGAATACTTTGTGATTTGGATTGTATGATGTATTTCCTTTTCGGTCACATGATCTTTATTTGTTTCCCTTTTTGAAAAAGAAACTTCACTACAGCCTGTTTCTTTTTAAGGAAACCTGTAAATATACAACACTGGATACACATTAAATAAAAAAATATTTATTAATATTCAATGGAAATTTGCTGCAATTTCTTACAATAATTCCTTTTTAATAATAATAATAATAAAATACGTATTATTTTTACAGATAAAAACAGGTGTGTATGTGTTTGCCATGTGATGCGTGCAACTCAAGCAAATGAGATATATCGACCGACAATTTAATTAGAAACAAAATTGTGACATTTTGATTTCTAAAATGTAACACACTCTGAAAGCAAAATCAATATACAAATATACCTGTTATCATCAAGCAAGATGTATGCTCCACAATTTCCCCTTTTGATGATAACGAACAACAATTTAAGATCTGTCAAATGTCGTTCATGTTGAGCATGTATTTGTTATTGCAAAAACCAAAATCATAGCATAATGTTTCGATAAATATAAAATGCCCCCTTACATGTGGTATATATATGCTATAGAATAAAATATTAAACCGATATATTTCTTTCAATATCAACAATGAATTCACAATGTAATCAAATCTTAATCGCTCTCCCCTTTTGTTTTCATCAAAAGTACAAATATCAAATTAACACAATGAGAAAGTGATAATGAATAATGAAACTCGACGAAAATATGACAATAAATATTAAATGCAAAATCAACTATAAACCATGGTAGCTATAAACCAAAGTCATATCCCATGAGTGGAAGAGAGTGATAAAAATAAGTGTAGTTATATGTAGCAGGATTCAAATGACATAGCCCACAAAGATGTTACCTAATTAGATGGTTTATTTTTAATTCATTATGAAATCAAGTTAGAATAATTTATCCCCAACTCATCGTAGATGAGATCAAGAACTTCCGTGCGTTGCCGTGAGGTCTCTTGGATGAGAATGGACGTTACTTGATGAGTACCGGCACACGTATTTCATAGGCATGTTAGGGCTTAGGGAGTCTGTTATCTCATATATATATATATATATACATATATATATATATATTCTTTTCATAGGCTTTCACCAAACAACTTCGGGTATGTCAATTTTGCTAACTCATACAAGCAAGGTTTTAAATCTCGGATATCAGGTACGTTTCGTCTCGGCAATTTTAGCGACTCAGTATCGTATTGTGGGAGATCTCGGACGAGACGAGTGCATCTCGGGCGCCGATATAAGATGTACGTCTTGGACCTAAAGTTCATCTTGGGATCATATCGAAGTATAACACATCACATAATTTATAGCAAAAAATGCATGGTATCGGTTTATTTAACAGTTACTGAATTACTGCAACTAATCTACACTATTCTAATTGAAAAAATAATGCAATTATACTTCAACTGAATGAAATTGTTCAACAAAAGTTACAAAACATCATCAGTTTTAGCAATTACGTATAAGTAGGCGAAAGGCGATGAATTAATTGAAAAAAGCAGGTTCTATACAACTACATATACGCAGTAAGAATAACATAATAACAGTATCAGGAATTGATGCAAATAAAAGCAAATGCATATAAGAGATATCAAGAATCAAAGGGTTTCAGGCAATGCAAATCTACTTGCAGAAGGTTATGCAGTAAGAATAACAAACTAAATCTACTTGCAGATGTACTCTAAATTATACTGTATATTCAATTTTTTGAAAAATCGAATTTCATTAAAATAGAAACAACTCTAATTTACATACATATAGAGAGTAGAGAGATTGGTCGAAAACGAAGCTGCAGATTGTCAAAAACGAGATCGAGCAGTCGAAAATTGGAAGCAACCGCGAGTTGTCGGATGTTAGAAGAGAGAGTTCAATTTTTTTCTCTGGAGAAGAGGGAACTCGATATCTTGAGGAGGAACATGATCTTTTGAGAAGTTGAATCAGAAAAAAAAGGGCTTTATTCATTTTTTTATGATAGACTGAGATGAGCCTATTTTATTTTTAAAAAATAATATATTTGGGATATCTCCGAATATCGTTTCGCTCCAAATATCGGTCGATATATGTAAATTTCGGCCGATATAATCGGAACGAGATATCAACCGATATCTCATGTTTCGTTTCGCCCAAGCCTTCAATCAAGATCTCGGCTGAGATATCGGCTAAAACAGTGCATATAAGAGCAAGAATATGTTTCATACAAACTGTAGAGGAATTAAGCTTATGAGTTATACAATGAAGCTTTGGGAGAGTCATTGAACATCGATTAAGAAGGATGTAAAGCTTTAAAAAATTTTTGGTTTCATGTCTAAGAGGTCGACCACACAGACGATTTTATCGATAAGACAACTTACGGATATGTTTTGAAAGCAAAAGAAGGATATACACATAATATTTATCGATTTGGAGAAAACTTGTGACAAAATATCGGGAAAGATTACGTGGTGGGCTCTGTAAAAGAAAAGAGTCCCAACAAAGTACATTTTCTTTATGAAGGATATATACGATGATGTGACTAGTGTCACATCATGCGAGAGTGAAATCAGTGACTTTTCCATTAACATATGATTACATCAAAGATCAGCTTTGAGCCCCTACATTTTTGCCATAGTGATGGATGATGTTACGAAGGGTATACAAGGTGATTTTTCTTGGTATATGTTTTTTGATGATGTTGTACTAATTGACGGAAGCATGATTGAGGTTGATAGACAATTAGAGCTGTGGAGACAGACTTTAGAATCAAGATGTTTGGTTTTAAGCTTAGGAGAACTAAAACAAAGTATATGAAGCGCGAGTTGAGATGTCACTGTGGCCGAATAAGTAGTGCTCAAGAAAGAATCATTTAGATATTTAGAATCAATGTTGCAGTATGATGGTGAGATTAATGAGAATGCTAGTTTTAGAATTCGAGCGGGATGAATGAAACGGCGACAAGCGTATGACATTTTCCATGACAGGAAATTACCACAGAAGCTTAAAAGAAAGTTATATAGAGCAGCAATCAGGTCTACGATGTTGTATGATGCGTAACGTTGGTCTACTAAAAACCAACACATCTAGAAGATAAGTGTAGGAGAGATGTGTATGCTGCGATGGAGCTGCGATCATACAAGAAGGGATCGAAGTAGAAATGTTGATATACGTGATAAACTTGGAGTAGCACCAATTGAGGAGAAACTAGTCCAATGCCGCTTAAGATGGTTTGGACATCTCCAATGGAAGTTTTTCGAGGCACCTGTGTGCGTTTGAATTATAGACCGCGTCGAATGCTCAAAGAAAGATAGATGTCGATCAAGGTTGACATGTAAAGAAGTAGTAAAAAGTGACTTGAATGATTGGAATGTATCCGAAGAGCTGGTGTCGGACAGAAGCGTGTGGAAGTTAGCGATTCACGTAGCAGAACCATGAGCTAGGAGTTTTCTTTCTTTCTTAGGGTTAGTTTAAGGGTAGTGTTATAGGTTTTAAATTATAGTACTAGTGAATAGGAGCCTAAGACGTAGTTTTGGTCTTCGATCCATATTATTATTAGTATCATTATTACTGTCATCATCATCATCATGGTTTATTTTATTTTATTTATTTTTAATACATTTATTTTAATTTTTTAAATTTTTTTATCTGTATTTTTATTTACTTAGTTATCATCATCACTATTATTTGTTTACTTATTTGACTTTACTATATTATTATTATCATGATTATTATTATTGTTATTATATGGATTTTAAATTGACTTTGTCATTTAGTTGTGGATTCCATCTCTATCTGACTCTAACTTGTTTGGAAATAATGACTTAGTTGTTGTAGTTGTTGTATATAAGAGCAAGAACAATAGTAAAAAGAAAAAATGTTAAATGAATCGATAGAATATAAATGGTAGATTCAGAGATGATGTGTGATATGCATTTGTCAAAAATAAAAACTATAAGATAGTTTGACTATCAGAAAATATCATAACGTCATTATTTATTCAAGTACAAGATGCAATATCCTTAATCATCTATGTAGTCAATATAAATACTTTTGAAAATCACATAAGAAGAAAGATCAATCAATGATGATATGATTTCAAAAGTAAATTCTCTATAAATATCTAAAAAATATTTTCAGCTTTATATTCTATCATTGAACATGCAATATGAATTGGTTTTACAACTATTTGTGTAAAGAGGAGCATATAGTCTAAGGGTATACACATTAATATATCAAAACAGAAGCAACGATTCATCTCAAAAGGACAAAACATAAAAAGTTTACTTCAACAATCATCTCAAGTTTTGTTCATTTGAAGAAGTTCATCACAAAGTTCAAAATTTTCATTTTACAAAAAAAATCATCAGTCAAAAATCATGTCAAATGAAGAAAATCAATGCTCATCTCACAAGATTTTGCATCAAATTTTTAAGTCAAAGAATTCTCGAGTCAAAGCTCACATATCAAAATAATTTTTTGTTGAAAATTCGTGTCAAAGATTCAGTGAGAAAAAAAATCACATTTCAAAAATATTCGCATCATGAATAAATATGGAGTGAGAAATTCCTATGAAAGGAAAAACAATTTTTTTGGATATATCAATTTTTCTCACATAAAAATAAGAATGAAAAAGACAAATTTTTGATTTTTTCAAAATAAAATGAAACAGAAAATAAAATGCTCTCTCCAGACGTGCATGAAAAATTATGTGAAATGTCAGTCGATCAATGAGACATGGGCTATTAAAAAATATTAGTTTGGAGAAACCACAAAAGCAGCAATACTAGATGTTCTGAAAAAAACAACAAATTATTCTATCATGATACCACTTATTCACCGGACTGCCTATGGTGGCGAACAATGATATCTTAGATACCACTGTTTACTCTAGACGTGTCAGTGGCGGCGAACATTGGTATCGCAAACACTGGTCTCCAGCCTCTCAATGTCTCATCATTAATGCTAAGCGTGAAAGATAGCTTCATCAAACAAACGTATTGCATACTCCACAATGTCAACTAATTTTGATCCAACCTTCGAATTTTCCAAGAACGATATCTTTGAAGTTGCATTTACATTCGTCATTTTTATCCTACGTGTAAATCTCCACTTCATTTTCTTAGGCTAAGGAACATTATAAATATCACTCAACAAATGCGTAGAACAACTCGACATCCGCTTCCATCGTAGTTGCTCCTTAGTCCGTCTTCGTTTCTACATATTAGAAGAAGTGAGTGGCCTAGATAGAGATAAAAGACCATTTTTGTTTACATTTGAAATCTTTGGTATCCACATTTGTTATGTGGCAAACCGTTAATGTTAACTACCGTATCCTTAGGAACCCAAATTTGTTTGGCTGTTTATTTATATATTTCGACAGTTGTTATAACTATGTCCAGTATTTTCACACTTCACACATTTTGAAAACACACTTCTCCCTCTAGCGGTGTCACTATCGTTTGTTTATAAGCTAATATCTTTTCAAATCCAATCATTTTCTGTTATTCATAAAGAGTTGATTTCCTAACAACATGTTAAAAGATTTTTCTTCCATGGAAAAATTTCTTTGGCTCAACTCAAGCTCATTGACTTTAGATTTTAAAAGACTATTTTCATTTATTAGCTTAGAACAATGACTAATAGTATTCTCTCTTTTCAAAATCATTTCTCTTTAAGACCGTATTTTAATTTTAGGTTCTTTTATTTTGGTCTTAATTTCAATCATCTGAATTTTAAAACGTTGGCGCTTCTCAAATTCAAGATTTTCATAAGCCTAGGTTTTTTCAATCTCTTTTCCAATCCGTGATTTATTCGAAAAATTTCAGTTTTGTGGTTTTTCAAAATCACGTTTTCAATTTCGATGGTTTTAATCAATTCCTTTTTGAAGTCTTCACATTTACCACAACCAAGATATTTAAGCTTTTCAATTTCGTTTTCCAACCCATCTAGAATCACCTTAGTTTTCATAAAAAATGCTTTTTCAAAATTTTCGCTTTTGGAATTTTCAGACATCTTAAAAGTCTAACTCTTTTTGTAAGATGTTATTCTTGCAAATTAGCTCTGGTTCGTTTTTCTTCAAAATCAGAATTTCATTGTCAAGCTTTTGAAAATTTTCATTGAAACGAATAAATTCATTTTTGTATTTCAAACATTTTTCGCAATCAAAATTTTCAATTTCTTAATGTTTTCAAGCTCATTTTCTAATTTATTAATTTTCAAACGAGGTTTAAAATTTTCGCTTTTCAACTTGTTTTTTTTATATTCAAAATCAACAATTTTAGTCAATTTGTGACATAAAAGAACTAAATCATTAAACGAAAAATCACTTATTTCATTATCTGTTGAGTTGCTATCATCTTCGTTTTCACCTTTATATTTTGAATCTTCTTTTGTGTATCTCGTCAAACAAAGTTATGCGCTCATATCAACTTTGCAAGGTTCTTCTTCATTGTTGACTTTACCACCACATTTTGCATTAAGAGTGCTCCAAATTTTCTGTGAAGGTAAAGAATAAGAGATGTGGTTAGATTCTGATTTATCAAGTCCAGTGATAAGAATATTCATAGCATTAGTATTAAGTGAAAAATTATGCTCATCCACCATATTCAATCCATTTTCAATGATATCCCAAATATGAAGATCAACGGATTTTAAATAAATTTTCATCCTACATTTCCAATATGAAAAATCTATTTTGTTAAAAATAGGTGGACTGAAAATGGACCGACTCTCACTAAAACTATAGCAGCTAGGGTAAGACATGATATCATGTTTTTCTTAACAACCTTGCTCCGATACCACTTGTAGGATCAAGTAATATACTTTAGAGGAGGATCAAATAGAGTATTTAAAAATATTTCACAGAGATGATAATAAAATATAGAATAGAGTGTGGAAACATAAATGCAGGACATAAAAAAACACAAGATATACCCAGCTTTGGCCTAATGCTTACTGTTGTCCCCAAAGTTACTACTAAGATTATATATTCAACGTTTATAACATCTGTAAATTCATAATCTCTGCTAACCTGAATATACTAACTCTATGCCTAATAAATCTGCCTGGACTCAATACTCGACCAGAATCCCTGAACGACAGCATGTAGCTCAACTTAGAAAAATCTAGAGTTCAAAATTCAAAACGAAAAATACAAAATAAAAATTACAAAAGAATATAAATGTTCAATGTGCATATAATAAAAAGGAGGGATCAAATATTTTTTTCCTTCCTTTAATCATGTGAAGCTTCCAAAAGGAATCAGTTCCCCTCAATTAACGTTTCTTCCTCCTCTGAAAACAAACTCCGGTTTTGGAGATGGCAGTGATTGAGATCGCCTCTAGTTGAAACCTCTAGTTGAAAGATGCTAGACAGATGATGTCGTCACTAATGTTGAACTTTAGGTCTGGAATTAAGATGTTGTTGGTTGTTGACCTTTTGTATGTATAAGATGAAAGAAGAAGGGAAGTTGTTTATGTTGTTTGATCGGATAGAGATTTTATATGAATTTCTTCAATGAAGCTTTTTTCCATTTTTTTTGTTATACCCGATGTTTAACAAAGAGAATGTTTTGCAACATAAAGAGATGTATTGGCTGAATCAAATATCGCTAAAGAATCTCTTGAAGGATATTTTCCTTGTTTTTATGATCTTCAAGTCCATATATGACATAAAAAAGACCTTTCCCTTCTCGTTGATTTTGTATCCACTAAAAAATGGCAATTTCTCTTTTGTTCTTGATATGAGTCTTTTCATAACAAAGAAAACAATGTATATAAAGAGTTGTATTGGTTGGAATATTCTTTGCTTTAAAGCCTTTATGTTCAAATTAATATTTTTCTCTATATGGTATTTTTCTTGAAATTTTCTTGTTTGAGAGATTTCTCCATCTTTGATATTTGTTGCTTAAATATTTTCAATCAATCAAGGAATACTTTGTGATTTGGATTGAATGATGTATTTCCTTTTCGGTGACATGATCGTTATTTGTTTCCCTTGCTGAAAAGGAAACTTCACTACAACCGGTTTCTTTTAAGGAAATCTGTAAATATACAACAACGGACACATTAAATAAAAAATATATTTATTAATATTTAACGGAAATACACTACATTTTCTTGCAATAATTCCTTTTTAATAATAATAAAATACATATTATTTTTACAGATAAAAACTGGTGTGTATGTGTTTGCCATGTGATGCATGCAAATCGAGCAAATGAGGTATATTGACTGACAATTCAATTAGAAACAAAATTGTGACATTTTGATTTCTAAAATCTAACACACTCTGAAAGCAAAATCAATATACAAATATATTTGTTACCATCAAACAAGACGTATGCTTCACAGTACATAGATATGTATGTTTTACCTAGAACTCATTTATTGTTTTACCTTTAAAGTATTAATACATCTGCTGCACATGTTAACTGTATAGTCGTATGCAAATTTTACCATGTATAATTCTCAATTTCTTGATCAACTAATTCTCATAAGCAGAAACCACTCCTTGATTTCATTTGCATAATATCAAAATTTCATTTGCATAATATCAAGTCTGCATTATATATCTGAGACATAAAATATAGACACAATTGGTGATACAATGGATCTACACCATTGGATTGTTCCTCGATTTCCACCTTTCATATAAGGACAACGGTCCAGATATCTTGTGTCACCAATTGTGTTTAATTTTGTGTCCAAATAGCCGGTCCCGTATTCACATGTATATAGTTTAACACTTCAAACCCTAATGTTTGTTAATTAATGGCAAGACAGGAATGCTGCATATGCATATCAGCATATGAGGACGGTGTAGAGCTGCGTGAATTACCTTGTGGACATCATTTCCACTGCGCGTGTATTGATAAGTGGCTTTATATAAATGCGACCTGTCCCCTCTGCAAGTTCAATATTGTTAAGCACAGCCATGATGGCAGTGAAGAGGTCTAACAACACGCAAACAATACTTATGCATCCCAGAACATTTGTTTTGTTATTAAATGTATTATACATATAGCGTTTATGTAGAGCAATGGTGTTTATCTTGGTAAGCGTTAATTCTTTTTTTATCATGCTTGTCCTTAACTGTATGTAGATGAGTTTGATGTAATAAGCCGGTAGAGATGGATCAAGGGTTTGGTGTCTGGCTGTTACATCACTAGTTTCCTTGAGAAATTATTTAACGAAGATGCTTAAAATATATTAGTTGATTATCTCTACTGTTGCTTAAATTTTATGCAGTTCTTTCTTTGTGTGATCGAGACTATTGTTGTTTAGAAATTGGTTTGATTTTTAAACGACTGCAGGCTGTTTGTAAAGGCTATTGAATTTGTAGTTTCTTTATAATCAGCAATGACTTGCAAGAATAATAGACTTAACAAATGCGCTAATGTTCTTTAGAAGTTTGTTGCGTACCATTAAGTTGTTACTTGAATGCAAATTTTGATGCCGACTGCATTGTCCATTGAGTCTAGAACGAGGTGGTTGTCGTGGTCCATCGAAATCTGTTCAAAATTAGTATTGGATCGATGAGTACAGTCGTTTTTAGTGAAAAAAATTGCATCTAAGTATTTCTGAGAAATATTAAGTGGTGTATGGGTTTAAAATGAATTTTGTGTTCCCCATTTTCAATGTATCTCAAACGGAGTGAAAAATCGTAGTCATTCGAACAAATGCAGCGGAAACTGAAAGAATGTTATTTTCAATTTTATATGTTGTTTTAAGTCGATCATCTTTCATCTTCTTCTCATAATTAGTGCATTTTAAAGTATACGTGTTATTCCATCTTTTAGCAAGGCCGTGTTACCAAAAGATTAACTGGAAACCAAAGATAGTTTTACTCGATTGCCAGTTATGTACATGTCAGTTATGGATGTCGATAAATTTTGTCCGAGTCCGGATTGAGCTACAATTGACGAGGCATGACAAGTAAAGCCATGAAAGCCGACTGTTAACGCTTAAATTTGAACGCTAACACCCTGGTGTATAAGATGTGATTGTGAAAGCACCACCCGTTTGTACGGGAAACAGAAATAAGCAGAAAGTATGTAGAAAAACGGTAAGAGACACAGTATTTATAGTGGTTCGGCTTATAATCCAGCCTACGTCCACTTTAATCTTTTTATCACTAGTTTGATTACAATTCTTTACAAGATCTTTCAATTACAACACACTTCAAGTGATAGGGTATATGAAACAAGTAGCTCAAGCTTTGATGTTGACAATCATCTTTAAATCCATGGTCAATGTGGATGATTCCTTCATGGAGTTCCTTTAGAAGTTTGTTGGATCTAAAAAGCTTTGAAGTCGTCTGGGATTCGGCAGAGTAACGGCGCTTGAAGAGAATGAGCCAAAAGGTCCCTTGAATGTTGGAGGTAGGTTGGTATTTATAGGCAAAGATTTTGGACCTAAACTCGGTCTTAACTCCTCGCCGATCTAGTTAAGTCGCGGCCGACTTATAGGAGCTCTGATATGGTCAAGCTGTGTTGATCCTTCTTCGCTGAATTTGCACAAGTCCTAAGTCGTCTCCGACTTAGACTAAGTCGCCTCCGGTCTAACGCACTACGCCTTAAATGGTTGAACCGCTTCTCCCTTCATCTCTCTGGATCGGTCGCGATTCATCGTAGTTAGGTCGGCACCATGTGAGGCATTGGGTCGGCAACCATGTTAAGTCGGACCCTTTCTAATTAGCTAGGTCGGCCACCCTCTAATTAGTTAGGTCGGCACCATGTGAGGCATTGGGTCGGCAACCATGTTAAGTCGGACCCTTTCTAATTAGCTAGGTCGGCCACCCTCTAATTAGTTAGGTCGGTTATCTCTTTAAGTCCTGAGCTATTTAGGTCGGTCATTCTTGGGTCGGCATCGAATTAGGTCCTGAGCTGTTTAGGTCGGTCATTCTTGGGTCGGCATCGAATTAGGTCCTGAGCTGTTAGATCGGCAAAGCCTTTGGGTTGTTAGGTCGGCAACTCTTCTGAGTCGGCGCCATCTCCACGTACTAGACCTGCTGAGTCGTAACCGAGATAGGGTTAACATTTGCCCCTCGAAGCATACGTCTTAGGCTTAAGTCGTGTGCTTCGAAATATCTCTTATCTCGGCCCTTCACTGAGTCGGCACGTTATTAGATCGGGCACGGTCCAAAAGTTAGGCCGGCGAATTGCCGCTTCAGTTCCTTTTACTACGAGGTATAAATCATATCCCCTTCTTCTTTCTCATTACTTACTCTCTTGACTCCGCCATTAAAAAATTTCTTCAAGCTTCAAAAGGCGATTCGATTCCAACTAATCACTGACATCCTCTGCTATCCATTACGTAAGTGAATCCTCTTCTTCGATTATAGATCACTGTTAGTTCGTGAATTTCACCATCTAAATCACTCCCTGACATGACGCTTTATCGCGAATCACATTATGTTCACGGCTGATGGAGTTTAGGTTGCTAGGTTCGATTTTAACTGACCGATGAGACGATGAAGATGGTTCACCGATGCAGGCTAGCGGATTTTGATGTGTGCTAGGATTGCAAGGTTTTGAATTGGTGCATTGGACGATCTGGAAGTATGAACTAATAGGAATGAAGTGTGGGTTTTTTGATTCGAGGGGGTAGCTAACGGTTTGAGTGGATCGAAGTATTCATTTTGATGCGACCCGTTGATTTCAGGCGACTTAGCTTTTGGCCGATTCAATCCTTAAATCGTGGCCGTGTTAATGCATGTGGGAAACCCACCGACCTACCATTCTGCCGATCTAAGATTTAAACCGTGGCCGAGATAATGCCAGAAAGAAGTTTACCGACTCAAACTTTAAAGCTTAAGTCGTGACCGAGCTAACACTTGAGAAATTCCTGCCTTTTGAACCAGAACTTGCGACCTAGTGAACGAGTTGCCAAGTTAAATCATCTTGACCTTGACCCGCTACCGATCTAACCTTATCCCGTAAAAGATTTTTAGAACGTAGCCGAGTTAGTACTTAGGCTTTGACGTTTAGGAGCATATACCCACTTTATGCATTTTGACTTTGACTACCGGACTAAGCTGAATAAACTTTGAATTGTGATCAAACTTTGTACTGCCCCAACTTTAAATTTGTTTGAATGTCATTGTATTACTTCACAGATCATTCTCACTTTTGAGCCGCAAACCTGTTGAGAATAACATACAAACAAAGAAAACCAAGGCGCACATACTGCCATTGACTGCCCATATCAAATGACAGATTAGTTAAGACAAGATAAAAGATATGAACATATTGCATGAAATGTTGTGAATCAATTGACTAAAGTAGAATATTAATGCAAAGTATCAACAATTTGAACTGATTTGCTTGCATCAACATTGTATTTGCATATTCAAACTCAAAACAAAGATTCCTGGTTTTTATAACTAACAAATGTTTGCTAGGTTTTATTCCAGTTACCTTTGCTTATTGTTTGATTGATACTTGTACAACACTTCACACACTTTAGGAAACGTGCACCTTCATGTTTGAATATCCAATTGCTTGTGTAGAATGACTTCCCATCAAAGAGAAGAAGTAGCAAGTCAAGAAGAAGAAGCTTTCCCGGTAACTGCTCCTATAGAGAATCCTCCGGAAAGAACTTCGACTATTCTATCTTCGAGAACATTTATTCAGTTGCGTACTCAATTCGGCTTTGCTGAAGATGATGTCATATTTCCCGGACCAAATGATACTGCTGACAGACCTCCCTATGGTTTTGTCGCGGTTAATCGTCAAATGTGCTTAAGTGGGGCGATCCCACCTTTCAATGACTTTCTTCGAATTCTTCTTCTCCGGATGTCAATTTCTCCGTTCCAACTTCATCCTAATGGTTACGCTATCTTGATGGGGTTGGCTGTTTTGTTCAGAAGACATCTTGACCGACTGCCGAGCTTCGAAGAAATTCGCTACTTATGCTCGTTTGCAAAGAGCAAAGACCATCCTTCTCTTATCATTGTGAGAAGTGCAAGAAACCGCAAGCTCATTCTTGATCTTACTGAAAGTGTCCATGGATTTTTAAACCAATTTTTCTTTGCCCGCAGTCCCCCAGAGTTTTATGCTTCTTGGAGAGTAGGAAGTAAGATCATTTATTTCCGTCTTTCCACTTTCTTTCTTAACTCTTTTCGGGGTCCAAATTGCTAATCTCATTCTTTGCTTTTTTCAGCACTTCCCCTTCCCTCTAGAGATCCGATACATAGGCAGACTTTTGATAGACTGAGCGCTGTAGCCGCAGAAGAGAGAAGTATCAAGTTTCTACTAAGCGACGAATTTCTACATCAATACGAACTTCTCCACCCTTCTCGCTATACTCAGCTTTGTGAAGCTCCGACTGAAGTTCCCGATTCCCCGACTGAAGCATCGGATGCCCCCGTTACTATCGAACAACCCTCATCAAAAGAGTCTAACATCGAAGCTTCATTGGTGAAATGTTCCACCCCTACCGACATTATGGGGTCATCTAGTAAGACGGCACTTGCCCCGATTGAGGAAGAAGAAGAACCTTCACAGTCTCTCGGGGGATTAGCTGATGTAGGAACTGAGAAAACAAGTCTCACCGAGCATGATGGTGACGATGTTTATGATGGGTTGAGCGACATAATAGTGACCTCACAGGAGCTTTTTAGAGATGACGTGTCTAAAACTATCTCTCCTATAGTTGAGGCGACGTCCCTTCTTCGACTAACACCAACACAAACACCAACTCCTCATACCCAAGCTATCATCACCTCTACACCAATGAGTGGTTTGTAGCTCAATGCGCGTAGCTTGCACATCACACAACACTTAGGATTTTTTTTTGGCATTTGTTCACATTTAACTTCTTTTCTCCGGAAGTTTCTAAGACTTGCTATTTTTGCCTTTTCAGATTCCTCTATGGGGCGCAGCGGCAGCGGTTCTTATTACAAAGACTTTCGACGCTATGGAGGGCGTGGCAGCTATGATTACAAGCAATACTATACCGATCCCAGAGAGACCAATGAGCAGAGAGCTGCGCGAAAAGCTGAAGAGAGGAGAAGGTATGAAGAACGTCATGTGGGAGCGGGCACGCGACATGAATCTTTCCCAAGGGATGATGATTCCCATAAACGTAAAACGCACGATGATAGGGGGAAGAGCCATATTGAGGATTCGAGAAAGCGGACCAAACTTGGCGAGGAGCACGTGCCCGTGACATCTGAGAGACCTGGTGCCTCAGTTTCTATTGACATCCCTTCCAAATCTCCTGCTCTTGAAGGAAGTGCCATCCAAACACTTCTCAACAGGCCTTCATACCATGTTGAAAGGGGCCCCCCGACTTTGCAGAGCCGATTCCCGAACTGGTGTTTGAGGGGGGTACGCTTCGACCTTGATTTGGTCCCCATCGACAAAGAAGCTATGTACAGAAATCTCGATGCTGTCAAGCTTGATATCGATAGAATGTCTGGATGGCAAAAGCTGGTTGATGAACTTCAAAGAGTTAATCGGGCTAACATCGAAGCAATGCTGACCATGGAAAATGACAAATCAGAATGGCAGAAGATTCTTGATCAACACAACACTGAGATGAAGGAGATAGCCGAATACAATGAAAAACTCGAAGCTGAAGTAAAGCAGCTCAAAGATGATCTTGCCTCTTCTACTAATACTTACACCCGAAGAGAAGAGGTATTGCAAAAACAAGTGCGAGATGCGCACGCCAGCCAGAGGGACGCTGAAGCTAAAGCTGAGAGGTTGGAACAAGCTGTAGAGAACCACCGCACTGATGTCACCCAGCTGCAGAATAAACTGAGCGCCCGGGACATGGAGATTGAAGCGCTAAAAGCCCAACTTGCTCAGACCGAAAAAGATCGAGATGAGGCCATGGCTGGCAAAATTGCAGCCGAAGAAACTGCTCAGACCATGGAAAACGATATCAATTCGACTTTATTCGATTTTTATTTACATTGTGTCTTGGGACGCGGCAGCCTCTCTTTTCTTGGTCCTAAGTATGAAATCACCCTGGCCGAGGTGTGGGAAGCTGCTCTTAACATGTTTAAAGACGCCGGGTATGGCGATGAAGATTTTGAGGCGCGTTACTTGGATGAGGGAGCTCGCGCTGCTCTTGCGAAGGGGCGAGAACAACTTGCCAGGATGAGAACTGGAATGGCGGAAGAGGAATGTTCTGGAAAGGAATTAACGCTTATTTCCTCTGTCCATCCTCCAGTTTCTCCTGTGGTTGACATCACGGGTTCTAGCTCCTCTACTCCGCCTGCAACTAAGACAGTAACTGAAACTACAAGTGCACAAGGCGGGGATGAAGGTGGTGAAAGCAACGAAGCACAGCGATATGAAATCAGCCCCAGAGATCCAACTACCCCAGGTAAACTTGACACCGGACCAGCTCAAGTGGTGAACTGCTCGTTCGCTCCTTGTGAACTTGACGATCTTCTTGATTATTTTTCAAATGTCAATGAATTCCCGACTTTTGATGAGCCGTCATCCCCTCTCTTTTCGAAAGATACTGATATTTTAAGTTTTTTCTCCTTTGTAGAGAAAGCACCGAGTCAAACTCAAGCTTCTTCTCCCCCGGTGATCCTTCCTCCATCTCTTCAAGTGGCGCCTCCCTCTGCTTCTCAACCTGGGTCACAAGAAGAACAAATAGAAGCTCTCCATGGCCTGGATGATCCCGTTGCTTCGCAAGAGCAAAAAGATGAGGGACTTGAGGGAGGTGACATATCTCCGGAGCGGACTCCTTCTGACGATATAACTTTATCTAAACTTGCCACTCCAGGAAGTGAGTCTTCCTCAAAGAGGAGAAGGAAGCAAGGAGCATCAAGGAGGAGAGGGAAGATAATCACTGCCACTGAAGAGGAGCCAGAAGTTGGGCCAGCTGCGCCTACCTCTCCTTCCTCCCTTATACCCACTGGTCGACCTGAAAAGCTGATCATTCGGCCGGGTAAAGGGTCTAAAGGCAGCAAAAAGAAGTGAAGATCTTCAGTTTCTAGTTTTTTTTGTGTTTTGCATGTACTGGCCGAGAATTGTGCGGGTACCGGCCCCCGCTTTTCTTTATTTTGAAACCTGTACCTGCGTTGTAATTGAATAAAATGATTCCTTGAATAAAATGATTCCTCGTTTGTACAAACTTTTGTTTGAATTAAAGAATACATTTGTTATTTGTTTTGGCATGAGTTTATTTGATATTGCAGCGAGCTTATGGTATGTTACTTGAGCGTTACCTTTTGCTGGTTTAGTTATACCATATTGTGTGTAATTATACTATATTGCCCCCATTCCATAAGTATGCTGCAATATTCTATACCTCGAGGGGACTTACACTCTTATTTGCTAAAGAATAATTATTTTATTCTTTAAAGAAAATTTTATAGAGTACAACTCCCTTCGTATAAGTTTTTACGCTTGGTCGTTCGAAGAAATCACTTTTTTCTTTTGCTTATGTGCATATCTCATCAAGTGAATTCCTCTATGTGGTAAAGCGGACCTCTGAAGGGTACTTTAACTTCTTTTCTTTTTACGATCATTTCCCACAGTAGGCAAATTACTTTTCCTTTGAAAGTTAAAGTACGCTTTTGATGAGGATTTTTTTTTTTATAGAAAGTTGTACCTCTGAGGAGGGATTTTTTCACGTTTCAACACTTGGAAGTTTTATTTCAATCTCGGTGAAACGTGTACCTCCAAAGAGTTATGCTTTAGAAATCCTTTTCACGTTTCAACACTTGGAAGTTTTATTTCAATCTCGGTGAAACGTGGGTTTCCAAAGAGGTCTTTTTTCTTAATTGTGTTCCCGGGAGGGGGTTGTACCTCTGAGGAGGGATTTCTCACGTTCCAACACTTGGAAGTTTTATTTCAATCTTGGTGAAACGTGTACCCCCAAAGAG
This sequence comes from Allium cepa, assembly GCA_030765085.1. Classification (NCBI taxonomy): domain Eukaryota; kingdom Viridiplantae; phylum Streptophyta; class Magnoliopsida; order Asparagales; family Amaryllidaceae; genus Allium; species Allium cepa. The sequence goes on along the minus strand of CM060944.1, from coordinate 501,945,738 downwards.
TTGTGCCTTTGAAGAAAGCCTTTTCACGTTTCAACACTTGGAAGTTTTATTTCAATCTCGGTGAAACGTGTGCTTTCAAGAAGGTCTTTGTTTTTACATTTCAACTTTGGTGAAGTGAAATTCCGAAGAGCGGCTGCTACACTTCAACTCCTGGCGAAATGGGCCTCCGAAGAGGGCTTTTATTTTGTTTACATTTCAACTCTGGTGAAGTGAAATCCCGAAGAGCGGTTATAACACTTCAACTCCTGGTGAAATGGGCCTCCGAAGAGGGCTTTTATTTTGTTTACATTTCAACTCTGGTGAAGTGAAATCCCGAAGAGCGGTTATAACACTTCAACTCCTGGTGAAATGGGCCTCCGAAGAGGGCTTTTATTTTGTTTACATTTCAACTCTGGTGAAGTGAAATCCCGAAGAGCGGTTATAACACTTCAACTCCTGGTGAAATGTGCCTCAGAGAGGGTTTTCATCGCCTGGAAGTTACTCTCTCATGGTTGGAGGGTCATGACTCCTCCAATCTTTTTTGTTGAGTAGAGAACTTTCTTTTTTTGTGGCATATGACCCATTAGAGGTCTTTTATTATCCGAAGAGTTGTGCCTCCGAAGAGGACTTGTGGCGCTGATGGTAGCTTTGGTTGTTCCTCTGTTCACTTGCTTATGCCTTTTCAGCGATCCCCTTTTTTTTCACAAGTGGCTTGTTTAATCCAAGGAAGTGTACTTCATTGCCAGGCAAGTTCGTGAGAACGGGCACTAGCTTCCTAATTGGATGTTTGTTTGTTTAAACAATCTCAATTTATCAGCAAGGGCTCGTTCCTATCGAAATCATTAGCCGTTCAATTGAAGCATTTCCTATCTAGGATTTGAATTCGGGGTCTTTGTGACTTGAAATTTGTTTGTTGAATGATGGTGAGAATCGCTCGGTCTTATTATGCGCAAGTTTTATCTCCACTGTCTGCAAAAATTTAAATCGATATTTCAGCAATACATTTTGTGTATTTTTATATCGAAAACAAAGCAAACATATAATGATAATAAGGAACACAAGATTTATAGTGGTTCGGCCATGAAATTGGGCCTACATCCACTTTATATTCTTTCATTATTTACTTGCATCAGTTTCACAATTGCTTTCAATTACAGGAATCATACATTCATAATTCTTTTTACAATGTTTCAACAAAATTTTCAAGTAAAGTATGGACGCAAGTGATTGCTGTTCCATGCCCTTGGAATTTGATCTCCATCAACTGTGGTGAGCTTGAATGTGCCGTCAAGAAGTTTCTGACCTATCACATACGGTCCTTCCCAATTTGGCCCAAACACACCTGTCGCAGTCATAATTCTTTTTAGGACTAGATCTCCAATTTCAAAGCTGCGTTGACGAACTTTGGAATTGAAATGTCTGGCTATCCTTTGCTGATGAGCTGCAACTCTGAGGTTAGCTTCATCTCTCTTTTCATCAAGGAGATCCAGCGCTTCAAGTTGCAGCTTTTCATTTTCTGATTGATTGAAATGGATTCTTCTGTGTGAAGGGACCTCTGTTTCAACCGGGATCATTGCTTCCGATCCGTATGCTAACGAAAAAGGAGTATGCCCAGTTGCAGTTTTGTGAGTAGTTCTGTATGCCCATAGTGCAAGTGGTAGCTTATCGACCCAACCACCTTTTGCTTTTTCGAGTTGCTTTTTGATGGTTGATTTGATGATCTTGTTCACTGCTTCCACTTGCCCGTTTGCCTGCGGATGAGCTACTGCCGAAAAGCTTTTCTGGATTTTGAATCGTTTGCAAAAATCCTGGAATTCCTCACTTTCAAACTGAGTACCATTGTCTGTGATTATTTTTTGAGGCACACCGTATCTGCAAATGATATTCTTGGTCACAAAGCTTATCACTTTCTTAGAAGTGATAGTAGCCAATGGTTCAGCTTCAGCCCACTTAGTAAAATAATCAACCGCAACAATAGCATATTTAATCCCTGATTTAGCGGTTGGTAGCGGCCCAATGAGATCCATTCCCCAAATTGCAAATGGCCATGGACTGATCATCTGTGTGAGTTCGGTAGAAGGTGCTCTAGGAATTTTGGCATATCTTTGGCACTTGTCACATTTTCGGGAGTAATCTGCGGCATCCCGATTAATTTCTGGCCAAAAATATCCATATCGGAGAATTTTCTTTGCTAAAGTTTGACCACCTGAATGATCCCCACATTCTCCTCCATGTACCTCTGATAGGATTATTTTGGCTTCTTCTTTGGATACACATCGAAGCAATGGCATTGAGAATCCTCGTCTGTATAATTGACCATCCTGGATTATATATCGAGAAGCTTTTCTCAGTAGCTTTTGTCGTTCTTTAGAGTTTTCTGGTAAAGAGCCATTGAGTAGATACTTTGTTACTGGAGTCATCCATGATTCTTGCTCTTGCGACATACTCATAACCCAATCGATATCCATTTCATCAATGCTCGGATTTGACAAAACTTCCACTGGAACTAACCCTAAGGATTGGGCTTCGCCAGAACTTGAGTATTTTGCGAGAGAATCTGCTTTCATGTTTTCTTCTCGAGGAATATGACTTATCGTGTAATGGTCGAATTCACATAAAAGTTCCCAAGCCTTTGACACATAAGCGGGCAGATTTCCTCCTTTCGTTTGAAACTCCTTCTTGACTTGACATACTATAAGCTGCGAATCACTGAAGATCTGTAACGCTCGAATGTTTAGTTCTTTAGCAATTTTCAAACCAGCGATCAGAGCTTCATATTCTGCTTCATTGTTTGTTGAAGGAAATTCTAATCTTAGCGCATAGCATAATGACCGGCCTTCAGGAGTTTCAAGAACAATTCCAGCACCTGAACAGTAATCATTTCTTGCGCCATCTACAAATAACTTCCATTGGGTTGGGGAGTTCTCGATTGTTTCTTCCTCGCTGTTACCCTTGTCTGTAAATTCTGCAATAAAATCTGCCAAAGCTTGTCCGTTGATCGCTTTTCTAGGATGATAAGTGATGTCATATTGGCTCAATTCAATATTCCACTTTAAAAGGCGGCCCGAAGTCTCAGGGCGAAACAAAACTTGCTTTAAAGGTTGATCAGTGAGGACTTTGATAGGATGAGCCTGGAAATATTGCCTCAACTTTCTTGAGGCAATCAATAGACAATAGGCGAGTTTTTCCAACTTGGAGTAATTCATTTCTGCCCCAGTGAGTCTTTTGCTGATATAGTAAACTGGATGTTGAATCCTTTTGTCTTCCCGTACCAGCGCTGCACTTAAAGCATGAGATGAAACTGCCAAGTATATAAGAAGATCCTCGCCATCGCCGGGCCTGGAAAGTATTGGAGGCGTTTCCATATGTTGAATCAATTCTTCAAAAGCTTTCTGGCATTCGGGAGTCCAGTCAAAGTTTTTCTTTCCTTTCTTTAGAGCGTCGAAGAATGGAATGCATTTATCAGTAGCTTTGGATATGAACCGACTTAAGGCGGCAATTTTTCCATTGAGACTTTGCAATTCCCTCTTTGTTTTAGGAGCTTTGACTTCTTTTAGAGCAGTGATTTGAGCTGGACTAGCTTCAATGCCCCTAGCGCTCACGATGAAACCCAAGAACTTCCCAGATTCTACCCCGAAAGAACATTTTAAAGGGTTAAGCTTCATTCCGTATCTTCGGAGAATTGCGAACATTTCTGCTAAGTGTTCGATGTGATCCACTGCTTTCTTAGATTTTACTAGCATGTCATCAACGTAAACTTCCATAGTCTTTCCCAACTGCGGTTTGAACATAGCATTTACCAGTCTTTGGTATGTTGCCCCCGCATTCTTCAACCCAAAGGGCATAACTCTGTAACAGTAAAGACCGACATCGGTGATAAAGCTTGTGTCCTCCTGATCTGGCTCATGCATCATGATCTGATTATATCCGGAGTAGGCATCCATAAAAGACAACAATTCATGACCCGCTGTTCCATCTACCAGTTGATCGATCCTGGGTAATGGGAAGCAGTCTTTGGGACAGGCCTTGTTTAGATCTGAAAAGTCGATGCACACTCTCCATTTACCATTGGCTTTCTTAACTAGCACTGGATTTGAAACCCAATTTGGATAGGTAGATTCTCTGATGAAATTATTCTCCATGAGCCGGTCAACTTCCTCTTTCAATGCTGTCGACCTTTCTAGACCTTGGATTCTTCTTTTCTGCTTTACTGGCGTGGACTTTGGGTCAATATTCAGAGCATGTACCGCAACTTCTGGGGATATTCCACACACATCGGCATGGGTCCAAGCGAAAACATCCAGGTTTGCTTTCAAAAAAGATATCAAGGCATTCTGAACTGACACATTAAGTTGTGAACCCACATTCAGCACCTTGTTTGGGTCCTTCAGATCAACGGGCACCAGTATCGTTGTTTCTGCTGGTACCACCCTACTCTCCCCCGCACTGGCCTTTCTAGGATCCATCACTTTTCGTGCCCCGCTATGCTCGCCAGTGCAGGGTCCGCCCTGTAGTTGCTATAGGGTTGGTGTTTTGATGCGGATTGGGGTTGCCGCATCTTTCCCCATTTCTCTCTTCCTTGTTTCTCGCAGCTCTGTCATATAACATTCTCGCCCAGCGTTCTGGTCTCCTTTAATAACTCCTACCCCATTGTCTGTAGGGAATTTAATAGTAAGACACCATGGGGCAAGGACAGCTTTGAATGCAGCAAGAATAGGTCGACCAAAGAAAGCATTATAAGCAGAAAATTCATCTACTATCACAAAAGTCTGCTTGCGAACTACTTTTCTTTCTCCTTCTCCGAGTTCCACAAGCAAGTCAATGGTTCCTACTGGTTGCTTTGGCTCCCCAGTGAAGCCAACAATCTTCTGAGATGAGGCTTGCACATCCGCCATCGGGATTCTCATCTGGTCAAACGTTTTCTTGAAGAGGATGTTGCAAGATGCGCCGCAATCAATAAGAACTCTTCTGACAATAGCCGGTCCAATACCGGCCGAGATGACTAACGGGTCCAAAGTAGGGGCCTCAATGCCCGTGGAATCTCTAGCCCTGAACACAATATCATCATTAAAAGTCCTTTGTTGTTTCAGGGGTGTAGAGTCCTCTAAAACAAAGACATTCTCTTCAGTTGGCATATGTTTCAGAGCTCGAGTGTACCTCTCCATTTCACCCCAGCTTCTGCCTGCTGGGTGGGGTCCTCCTGTGATGACATTAATAACTGGCCTTCCAGATTCATGTCCCGCGGCCTTCTCATTTGTCCTGGGCTGATGAGCAAGAGCTTGTTGCCCCTGACTTGACGAAGCAGGATCATTACCACTCTTCTTCACAAATTGCTGCAGCTTATTTTCTCTTAGCAATTCTTCGATTATATTTTTCAATTGACGGCAGTCGTCTGTGTCATGACCAGGCTGATTATGGAAGCGACAGAACTTCCCACTTTGCACAGCTTTTCTTCCGGTTCTGAGAACAGGAGGTTTGGGATACTCAAAAGAATCTTTTGTAGCCAGGTAGATGCGCTCTGGTGTCTCTAACAAAGGAGTATATTCTGATGGCTTGAAGGATCGAGGCTTCTTTGAATTGTGTTGTTTCCTTCCATCATTATTTTCTCTTTTCTGTCCCACAGATCCATTCTTACGTGGCGCAGCAGTGTTGTCTTCAGCTTTCTCTACTGTTGCCTTTGCCGGGACAGGACGGCTTTCCAAACGCATGAATTCATCCGCCTTTTTGTAGAACTTTTCCAGAGAATTTGGCTCCTTCATGTTCAGCCACTTTCCGAATTCACTTGACTTATCAATAGCTCTCATCAAATAGGTCAAGACCATGCGGGGTTCTGCATTATCCACCTCAGCTAACGCTATATTAAAGCGATTTAAAAAAGACTTGATAGTTTCCCCCGGATTCTGTTCCAAACCGGATAACGACATGATGTCTTTTGCCTTTGAAGCATATAGCCTAAATTGCTCTTTAAATTTCCTGGTTAGGTCTGAAAACTGATCGATGGACCGGACAGGTAGTTTTGTGAACCAAAGCAGAGCTACCCCTTCCAAATACACAGGAAAATAGCGGCATTTTATCTCGTCAGAAGCTCTGGCACCTGTCATGTGCCAATCATATTTGTACAGGAACTCATTTGGATCACTTGTCCCTTTGTAAGCTGGAATGGTCGGAGGGACGAACTTCCTTGGGAATTCAGCTTTTAGGATCTTTTCAGTAAACGGAGTCTTGCTCGGAGCGAAACCCCACTCTTTCTCATCTTCGACCCTTTGCATACTTTCTTTCATAATCTGTCGAACCATACCAGAAAGATATTCTTCGTCATTCCTATTTCTGGATCCTCCAGCCTCAGGCAATGTCTGTTCCAAGGGGCTAGCAGCCCTTTCGGGAATGTTTCTAGTTTCAGCATCATGGACATTACCGACAAAGTTCCTTTCATTATTCGCAGGTTGACGGTTTGCCCCGAGCAGATCGTTTAACCTATTCAGAATCAGAGCATTCTGAGCATTCTGAGCTTCCAATTGCGCGTTCTGGGCATTTATTTGCTGATTCAACCCAAAGATAGCAGCGTCCAATTCCGCTTTTGAAACTCCAACAGCTGGAGTGGCTTGATTTGGTGTTGGGGAAGTGGAGGTTCCCTCTTGAATGTTTGCAGTTCTCACAGATTTACTTTTCCTTCCAGGAGCCATGATTTCGGATAGACTTCTGGTTCTTAAAGAAACTCTATCTACAAATCTTTCTGAAACAACGATGATAGATGTCCTGAGTTCAATTCTCAGTGAAAGCACCAAAATGTTAACGCTTAAATTTGAACGCTAACACCCTGGTGTATAAGATGTGATTGTGAAAGCACCACCCGTTTGTACGGGAAACAGAAATAAGCAGAAAGTATGTAGAAAAACGGTAAGAGACACAGTATTTATAGTGGTTCGGCTTATAATCCAGCCTACGTCCACTTTAATCTTTTTATCACTAGTTTGATTACAATTCTTTACAAGATCTTTCAATTACAACACACTTCAAGTGATAGGGTATATGAAACAAGTAGCTCAAGCTTTGATGTTGACAATCATCTTTAAATCCATGGTCAATGTGGATGATTCCTTCATGGAGTTCCTTTAGAAGTTTGTTGGATCTAAAAAGCTTTGAAGTCGTCTGGGATTCGGCAGAGTAACGGCGCTTGAAGAGAATGAGCCAAAAGGTCCCTTGAATGTTGGAGGTAGGTTGGTATTTATAGGCAAAGATTTTGGACCTAAACTCGGTCTTAACTCCTCGCCGATCTAGTTAAGTCGCGGCCGACTTATAGGAGCTCTGATATGGTCAAGCTGTGTTGATCCTTCTTCGCTGAATTTGCACAAGTCCTAAGTCGTCTCCGACTTAGACTAAGTCGCCTCCGGTCTAACGCACTACGCCTTAAATGGTTGAACCGCTTCTCCCTTCATCTCTCTGGATCGGTCGCGATTCATCGTAGTTAGGTCGGCACCATGTGAGGCATTGGGTCGGCAACCATGTTAAGTCGGACCCTTTCTAATTAGCTAGGTCGGCCACCCTCTAATTAGTTAGGTCGGCACCATGTGAGGCATTGGGTCGGCAACCATGTTAAGTCGGACCCTTTCTAATTAGCTAGGTCGGCCACCCTCTAATTAGTTAGGTCGGTTATCTCTTTAAGTCCTGAGCTATTTAGGTCGGTCATTCTTGGGTCGGCATCGAATTAGGTCCTGAGCTGTTTAGGTCGGTCATTCTTGGGTCGGCATCGAATTAGGTCCTGAGCTGTTAGATCGGCAAAGCCTTTGGGTTGTTAGGTCGGCAACTCTTCTGAGTCGGCGCCATCTCCACGTACTAGACCTGCTGAGTCGTAACCGAGATAGGGTTAACACCGACGTTTCAAATTTCAAGTCGATCCGAGTTCGTATGCTCGAGAAATGATCGATGTAAGCGATGAAGACAAGCTCATTCGTATCCGTTTGTCGGTATACTTCGAATCGATCCATTACGTGTCCATCAGTGAACAAACCTGTGACGTCCCACCTCTATACCCACGCTAGCCAAGGACACTACGGTGTAATGCCGTCAACTAGCACGGAGAATAAGGCTGTTGAGGAGCGACCATCCGTGTAAATGCTTCGTGCGAGCACCGGTATGTCAGATAGTTTAAAATGCATTTCATTTTAAGAGGAAATCCGACATGCCGATACAAACTCAAAGCTACTACACAGTGGCTATATAAAATCGTCGGAAACAAATATAGAAATAAACATAACACAAATCAGTCACAGATATCCATATCACAAAGGCGGAAATAGATATGAATATACAACACTTAAAAGTGTTTATCAGAGTAGTGGTCATACAAGATCCACTAAATCACAAAAAGAATAGAGCAAGTGCTAGACAAAAGAAAAAGTATACATCAAGGAGTCTCTATTTCGAATGTATACAAAACAAAAACTACTAATCTAAAGTAGTTAGCCAAAAGTCAGGCGATAGTCCCTGATAAGAAGTCAAGAGGAAGCACATGTAACATCTCGGTCTAACCCGAGTATTATTTAATAAGAAAATAATAAACGGATCAGTCTAACTATAAATATCAGATGAAATGATATAAAATAAGAAATATGACAAAAAGTATGATAACTATATAGTCATACTGTGATAAGTATGTAATTGAAAACCAACTAGAGATTAATCAATATCACAAGAATCTTCTCAAAGATACAAAAGAATGTCATACTCTTTATTTTTATTCACCAAACCATAAATATTGACAATTATATCAATGCCAATCACAAAATTTAATGACACACAAATTCACCAATGCACAAATATTGATAAAACTTGTCAATGTAAATCACGAAAATTGGCGAAACATAAATTCTAGAAATCGTCAATGGAAATTCAGAAATCACAAAAAGGGGAAAGCGGCCTATCACAGAACGGGAGTATTAAAACTCACCAACATGTGTATCACAAAACGGAAAGCTATTACATGGTTGCTAACCATTAATTTTGAGCCGAGGCTCCACAAAACGGCCCGAAGACAAAACGGTCCAAAGACCATGGGTCGTTACCCCACCAAGCCGAAGCTCCACAAAAACGGGGTTTAGTCTCCCTCGCAGACAAAGAGGCATCGCACATTGCTAGTCTAAATCACAAAACGATCATCATTGATCGATAAGTGTAAATTACACTAAGCTAGTAAATAAATGAGTTTAGCTTCATGTCCCATAACCACTAGCTTAACTTAATTATTTACGAACAAATTGTTGACTTCCACTCGAGGTTAAGTGTAAATTACACTAAACTAGTAAATATATGAGTTTAGCTTCATGTCCCATAACCATTAGCTTAACTTAAATATTTACGAACAGATTGTAGATTTCCACTCGAAAATTGTCACAAGAGATTTAGTCGACCAAGTCCAAGAATTAACCGACGAAGTAAACGCAAGCGTTTCATACCACTTGTTTTACTAAGCCGTTTAATTAGATTTCTCGTACGAGTGAGGTAAAGGTTTGTATATACTAATAGATTGAAAAACGGTTTAAGAAACGAGCTTTGTAATAAAATAATGTTTGAAATCGTTTTGATGATTTTTTTTTGATATTTACTACTAGTATTGAAACCTTTATATTTTTAAAGTGATAAATCACAAAAATGATTGTAGAACAATCAATCACCAAAATTCACATACGAAGACGTGAATTAATTCCAAAGAAATCGATATCAAACCCATCAAAAATTGATATTTCCAAAAATCCCAAAGAAAATGTCATCAAAATCGATAATAGATGATAACAACAAAATGGAATCAACACGAATCGATAAAATTGGAATTCTTAAACAAAATAGGCAAGCAGGCAAAACACAGCAGATTTAGACGTCTGAAATAGGTGGTTCAGACGTCTGAATCTGGAAAATTAGAAGTTTTCCAGAACGAGATTCAAACGTCTGAACCCTATATTTCAGACGTCTGAAATAGGTGTTTTTTTTTCCTATTTCCTTTCTGTTTGAAATCAAGCCAATTCAGACGTCTGGAATTTTGATTCAGACGTCTGAATATGGGGAATAAAAATTCCCAGTATAATATTTAGACGTCTGAAATAAAGATTCAAACGTCTGAAACTGTGGTTCAGGGCATTTCTTGAACCTAGGCCAAAAATGGCCAAACGATATCGAAAGCGATCGAACGAGCAAAGATGACTAAGGATTTACGCCACGCGACAACCCAGCCTTAACGGCTCTTCGATACGCCTCAAATACTAATGTCCAAATATCCATATTAGGATTTTCTTAGATTTTGATTTCAAAACACCAAAAATTGGAATATACACCAAATCAATCCAAACCCAAATCAATTATACAAGAATAAGTGTTAGGAATTCATACCTAACAATCGAAGATAATTATAGACAAAGATGTGAGATAAAAATCTCACATTTGAACACAAAACAAATAAAGAAGAAGCTATAGAGCAAAGGCAAGAACAATCACTCTTCAATTCCAACCTAAAGAGCCTGAATCTAAGCTTAAAAGAGAAACGTTTCCTAAATTAGGTTTAGGAATTTCTGAAATTGGTAAGAGAATGAGTTGGAGAAGAAGAAGAGGAGGCTTACCAAAGCTTCTTCTATTGATTTGGAGCTAGAACTTGATTTATAGATGGAAACTAGGGCTTGGAGTTTTAATTTCCCATTCCTCTCTCCATTGTTGCTAAAGCTTGAGTATTAGGAAATAGAAATGAAGTAATGAAGAGAAAAGGGTGAAGTTAGGGACTGATGGGCTGAAACAAAATCCAAAGCCCTAAGTTGAAAAGTAGCAAAATTCCACTAACTCCAAACATATCAAAGTTTATACTAAAAAAGATCGCAAACTTCATTTTGAACTCAATGGGGGTGGTCTCGAGTCCTAATTTGACTGTTTACAAAAAGTAGCTTTTCGGACTAAAATCCGACTAACGATGAAATATTTAAACAAAATATTTAAATACTCAATCGTAAAATATGCGGGTTGTTACAGACTCCCCTCCTTAAAGAAATTGCGTCCTCGCAATCATAAGGAATGAATGAACAAAAGTAACAACCATAAAAGCATATCAACACAAAAAGAAGAAATTTTTAAAATAAAAAGTTCACCTCAAAGAGCACGAGAAAGTAAGTCCGGATGTGCTCGCTCGATGAATTCTCTGGATTCCCAAGAAAAATCCTTAGGATTTGAGGACCATTGAACTTTCACGAGAGGAACATCTTTATTTCGAAGGCATTTGACCTCCGTAGCAATAACACGAATAGGACATTGCTCGTAAGTTAAATTAGGCGAAACATCAATTTCTTCCACAACACCGGGCTCAAGAATAGAATCGGAATCTCGAAGGCATTTCCGTAATTGAGAAACGTGAAACACGTCATGGATAGCAGAAAATGAGCCGGTAATGAAAGACGTTAAGCCACGGAACCAATACGTTCGGTGACAGGAAATGGACCAATATATCAAGGTGCTAACTTTCCCGATCGACTGAAACGCACAACACCATTCATAGGTGAAACACGAACCAACACAAAATCTCCCACATAAAATTCTAATTTCCTTCTTCGATTATCGGCATAGAATTTTTGTCTACTTTGGGCTTCTTTCATCCTATGACGAATAAGGTCAATCTTTTCTGTGGAATCACGAATGAAATCTGGACCTAAAACCAGCTTCTTACTGGCCTCAAGCCAACAAGAAGGAGATCGGCATGACCTTCCATAGAGTGCCTCGAAAGGTGCCATACCAATAATAGATTGGAAGCTATTATTATAGGAAAACTCAACAAGAGAAATATGATCTTTCCAACTTCCACCAAAATCAAGAACACATGCACGAAGAAGATCTTCAAGAGTTTGATTCACACACTAGGTTTGTTCATCGGATTGAGGATGATAAGCGGTGCTAAATTTAAGCTTCGTTCCCAAAGCTTTTTGAAGACTCTTTCAAAATCCACTAGTAAACAATGGATCACGATCACTAACAATAGAAGTAGGAACTCCATGTAATTTAACAATTTCTTTAATAAAGAGCTTGGCCAAAAGAGGAACGGTCCGTTTAGACCGAACGGAAATAAAATGGACGGATTTAGTAAGTCTATTAACTATCACCCTTAGGCTATCATGACCCGAACGAGAACGGGGATGGCCGTCAATAAAATCCATGGAAATTTAATCCCCCTTCCAAATTGGAATTTCTAAAGGTTGCAATAACCCACCGGGCCTTTGATGCTCGACCTTGACAATTTGGCAAGTCATGCAACACTTAACAAAGTTAGCAATATCAGATTTCATTCCCTTCCAATAATAAAGTCGCTTCATATCCGCATACATTTTACTACTACCAGGATGAATGGTAAATTTAGAACGATGAAAATCTTTTAAAATGTCTTTATGAAGATCACTAATATTTGACACGATAAGTCTACCAAATTTTCGAATACCGCCACGAACATCAATACCAAAGTCTTTCACACCTTTAATATCAATTTTATCCCTAAAATTCTGGCTAAAAAGAGCCAATTCGGGTTCTAGCCTTTGAGCTTCAATGATGCAGTTTATAAGAGAAGGATGAGCCTCAAGGCTACATAAAGCCAAAGATGAACATAAATCGGACTCACGATCTCGAATCTCACAAGTGGATAAAGTCTCGAGATCATTCCATTCGGATATCATCATGGAAACAACCGCTCGTTGCTTACGACTAAGTGCATCGGCAACTCGATTCCCCCTTTCCGGGAGCATAAAGAATATCAAGATCATAAGATGTAAGGAACTCGAGCCAACGTTGTTGACGCAAATTAAGTTCCTTATGAGAAATAAATATTCCAAAAACTTATGATCGAGGTGGAGAACAAATTTCTCCCCAAAAATGATGATGCCAAATTCTAAAAGCGAAAGCAACAGCCGCGAGCACTAGATCATGAGTGGCATACCTAGTCTCGATAGGCTTTTATGACTTAGAAGCACAAGTGGTAGAACATTCTCTTTCGCAAGAGGACGACACCCAAACCAATACGACTAGCATTGGTACAAAAAGATAAAATCTTAGTTCCCTTAGGGAAACACAAGAATAAGAGTATCAGAAAAAAATTCTTTCAAATAATCTTCTTTCCCGAAAAGCTAAAACTTTCAAAATTACAATCGTCTTTATGTAATTATCTTTCTAGAAAAATTTACATTTTTACAATTCAATATATCGTGTCTGACTGTCTCATCAAAGCGTTTATGAGATTCCTACCGATAACGTTGATCAAGCGCATCGAACAGAATTCTTAAAGCACTCAATGGGCAATACAATCACAAAATCATCTTCTATATGATAAACATGTTTCTTAAAAACTTTTAAGAATATTCTTTGTTTGTTTTAAGAACAAAAAATCCAATTATACTTATAAATAAATCTTATGAAAAAGATTTGCAAAATTTTAAATTGCTATTTTCATCCAAAATCAATAAATACAAGAATGGAGTCATCGAGATATTCGTAAAATACTCGATTCATAAAATGGATGAAATAAGCTGGACAAACTGAATGACATAATAAGTCATTCATAAGAATCATAACGAGTGCGGAATGCGGTAAGTGGAATGCTAACTTCCGCAGCTCGTAGCTAATGAAAACCGGTGGCAAGGTCAAGCTGAAAAGACCTTAATACCACTCAAAAGATTTCTTAGGTGATAATCCTAAGACAAGCTCAAAAATTCCGAAAATTCACAACTACCCAAATGAAAAAAATAACACTTTACTCAACATGTGGGCTTATAGAATAAAATGATGTCACCAAATTGGAATCGAAATCACAAAGAAAAATAGATATCTGCTTAACAGATTAAAAATGTCAAAGATAGATAGTCCACTCGGGACATAGGATATGGACTTCATAATGATTAAGCCAATCCTTTCACAAAAATGGATTCCGAAGCCTAAGTAGCGCATAACATGCAAATCGGCTCGGAAAGGAAAAATCACAAAAAAATAATCTTGACATCAAAATAAAGCAAATTGAGTGTTGCGGATCCACCATCCGGATTCGCAATTCTCAAAGAAGACATCAAGCCCAAAGTGTTTTAAAGAAAAAGAATTCAACAAGTTCTTTTGATAAAAATAATAATAATAAGATAAACCCATATCAACAAGAACTCGAATAGGATGATCACGAAACACAATAATGCCATCAAGGATCGAATGAAGAATACCTTGACCAAGACAAGAGTTGCAAGGGGCTTGCAGCTTTCCTTCTCTCTTGCTTGGAAGTATAGGACAAGTAGATAAGTAATGACCCAAGACTTTGCAATAGCGGCAGTAAAGGGGTTTCAGACACTTAATTACATAATGGTCTGTGGAACCACAATTGTAGCATTGTTTACGACTTGGGGTAGGAGTCTTGACTACCGAAGTTTCTTGTTCCACCTTCTTCTTGCTTTGAAGTATGGAGCAGGCAGAAATATGATGACCTGAATTTTTGCAATAATGACAAAAGAGTGGCTCCAGACACTCCTTTGCATAGTGGTCCTTAGAATTACAATTGTAGCATCCTCCACAATTAGGGATTGGAGTCCTTGCTACCAAAGTAGTTTGCTTCACCTTCTTATTGGGATAAGGGCTTTTGAACTTAATATGCCTCTTCTTGGAAATCCCAATATCACTATCACCTCCTTTACCAATCTCTTCATGTCAAAGAGTAACATCCATAAGCTGATTGAAAGGAACTTCAAGTTTCAAAGGTAGAACCATTTCGAGGTTCTTACTCAAAGCACATATAAACTCTTGATTCTTTACAAGATCCAAAAGTTGTTGGGCAGACATGAATGCGCCATTCAGAGAAGGGCTACTGGATTGACCAGCGCTAGGACTGCCATAACTAATCATCCCTTCTTCTTTAAGAAAGAAAAAAAGAAGGAAAAAAAGATTATTCTCAAAATGAATATCAAACAATCATGATTGGTAAAACAAGGCATCATAAAGAAAATAGGATAGAACATGTCCAATGACTCGAATAAAATCCTGAGGCACGACTCATAAGATGGACTTAGGATGATGATCCTTGCTAGATTATTCTACATTGTTCCGAAGTTTGGCTCTGATACCAAGCTGTGACGTCCCATCTCTATACCCACGCTAGCCAAGGACAGTACGGTGTAATGCCGTCAACTAGCACGAAAAATAAGGCTGTTGAGGAGCGACCATCCGTGTAATTGCTTCGTGCGAGCACGGGTATGTCAGATAGTTTAAGATGCATTTTATTTCAAGAGGAAATCCGACATGCCGATACAAACTCAAAGCTGCTATACAGTGGCTATATAAAATCTTCGGAAACAAATATAGAAATAAACATAACACGAATCGGTCACAGATATCCATATCACAAAGGCGGAAATAGATATGAATATACAACACTTAAAAGTGTTTATCAGAGTAGTGGTCATACAGGATCCACTAAATCACAAAAAGAATAGATGCAAATGCTAGACAAAAGAATAAGTATACATCAAGGAATCTCTATCTCGAATGTACAAAAAACAAAAACTACTAATCTAAAGTAGTTAGCCAAAAGTCAAGCGATAGTCCCTGATACGAAGTCAAGAGGAAGCACTTGTAACATCTCGGTCTGACCCGAGTATTATTTAATCAGAAAATAATAAACGGATCAGTCTAACTATAAATATCAGATGAAATGATATAAAATAAGAGATATGACAAAAACGTATGATAACTATAAAGCCATACTGTGATAAGTATGTAACTGAAAACCAACTAAAGATTGATCAATATCACAAGAATCTTCTCAAAGATACAAAAGAATGTCATACTCTTTATTTTTATTCACCAAACCATAAATATTGACAATTATATCAATGCCAATCACAAAATTTAATGACACACAAATTCACCAATGCACAAATATTGATAAAACTTGTCAATGTAAATCACGAAAATTGGCGAAACACAAATTCTAGAAATCGTCAATGGAAATCCAGAAATCACGAAAAGGGGAAAGAGGCCTATCACAGAACGGGAGCATTAAAACTCAACAACACGTGTGTCACAAAACGGAAAGCTATTCCATGGTTGTTAACCATTAATTTTGAGCCGAGGCTCCACAAAACGGCCCGAAGACCTATGAGCCGAAACTCCACAAAACGGCCCGAAGACCATGGGTCGCTACCCCACCAAGCCGAAGCTCCACAGAAACGGGGTTTAGTCTCCCTCGCAGACAAAGAGGCATCGCACATTGCTAGTCTAAATCACAAAATGATCATCATTGATCGATAAGTGTAAATTACACTAAGCTAGTAAATAAATGAGTTTAGCTTTATGTCCCATAACCACTAGCATAACTTAATTATTTACGAACAAATTATAGACTTCCATTCGAGGTTAAGTGTAAATTACACTAAGCTATTAAATATATGAGTTTAGCTTCATGTCCCATAACCACTAGCTTAACTTAAATATTTACGAACAGATTGTAGATTTCCACTCGAAAATTGTCACAAGAGATTCAATCGACCAAGTCCAAGAATTAACCGACGAAGTAAACGCAAGCGTTTCATACCACTTGTTTTACTAAGCCGTTTAATTAGATTTCTCGTATGAGTGAGGTAAAGGTTTGTATATACTAATAGATTGGAAAACGGTTTAAGAAACGAGCTTTGTAATAAAATAATGTTTGAAATCGTTTTGATGAAAGAGTTTTGATATTTACTACTAGTATTGAAACCTTTATATTTTTGAAGTGAAAAATCACAAAAATGATTGTAGAACAATCAATCACCAAAATTCACATACGAAGACGTGAATTAATTCCAAAGAAATCGATATCAAACCCATCAAAAATGGATATTTCCAAAAATCCCAAAGAAAATGTCATCAAAGTCGATAATAGATGATAACAACAAAAGGGAATCAACACGAATCGATAAAATTTGAATTCTTAAACAAAATAGGCAAGCAGGCAAAACACAGCAGATTCAGACGTATGAAATAGGTGGTTCAGACGTCTGAATCTGGAAAATTAGAAGTTTTCCAAAACGAGATTCAGACGTCTGAACCCTATATTTCAGACGTCTGAAATAGGTGTTTTTTTGCCTATTTCCTTTCTGTTTGAAATCAAGCCAATTCAGACGTCTGGAATTTTGATTCAGACGTTTGAATACTGGGGAATAAAAATTCCCAGTATAATATTCAGACGTCTGAAATAAAGATTCAGACGTCTGAAACTGTGGTTCAGGGCATTCCTTTAACCTAGGCCAAAAATGGCCAAACGATATCGAAAGCGATCGGACGAGCAAAGACGACTAAGGATTTACGCCACGCGACAACCTAGCCTTAACGGCTCTTCGATATGCCTCAAATACTAATGTCCAAATATCCATATTAGGATTTTCTTAGATTTTGATTTCAAAACACCAAAAATTGGAATATACACCAAATCAATCCAAACCCAAATCAATTACACAAGAATAAGTGTTAGGAATTCATACCTAACAATCGAAGATAATTATAGACAAAGATGTGAGATAAAAATCTCACATTTGAACACAAAACAAATAAAGAAGAAGCTATAGAGCAAAGGCAAGAACAATCACTCTTCAATTCCAACCTAAAGAGCCTGAATCTAAGCTTCAAAGAGAAACGTTTCCTAAATTAGGTTTAGGAATTTCTGAAATTGGTACGAGAATGAGTTGGAGAAGAAGAAGAGGAGGCTTACCAAAGCTTCTTCTATTGATTTGGAGCTAGAACTTGATTTATAAATCGAAACTAGGGCTTGGAGTTTTAATTTTCCATTCCTCTCTCCATTGTTGCTAAAGCTTGAGTATTAGGAAATAGAAATGAAGTAATGAAGAGAAGAGGGGTGATGCTAGGGTCTAATGGGCTGAAACAAAATCCAAAGCCCTAAGTGAAAAAGTAGCAAAATTCGACTAACTCCAAACATATCAAAGTTTATACTAAAAAAGATTGCAAACATTATTTTGAACTCAATGGGGGCGGTCTCGTGTCCTAATTTGACTGTTTGCAAAAAGTAGCTTTTCAGACTAAAATCCGACTAACAATGAAATATTTAAGCAAAATATTTAAATACTCAATCGTAAAATATGCGGATTATTACAAAACCTCTCTTCGTATCCATCATCTCCAACTTGTTCATGTCGATCAACCAAAGCCTACTTCGCATCCATAAGCCGCCGAGTACTTCGTATCCATCGACTGTAGCACGTAAGTCGATTTCATACCGATCTAGTTTCACACATACTTCGTATTGATCGGCCACAGGTCGATACGAAGTCATCACCTCCATCGATACGAAATCAACTACTATGCAAAGAAGAACATCCATCCATCGATACGAAGGACGCACGCCAGCATCGATACGAAGTGACCTGTGAGTTATCAATACGAACAGCGCCTCCAACAATCGATACAAAGAGAACACGTGAAAGTGGTTGACTTGGTCACTCGGCATAAAAAGTGGATTGATCCAAGAAAGTAGTGTCGCGTCAACGTGTAGGCACGTGCTCGGACCGATACGAAGGGCATCGATACGAAGGGAACAGCTTTCGAAAAACACAAGTTTGCATCGATCATAACTCACAATCCACAAGTTCAAATGCTACGAAATTTTCACAGGAGCTTACGTACAACCTAAAGAATGTTCATACCCAATTTCAACTCGATTGGACCAAATGTTGATCGATACGAAATTCGTTCGTATCGATCACGGATCGAGTCAAAATTGCATGGGATCGATCGCGTGGGTCCGTGCATGTGCCAGAAGAGGTCTACCGAGATCTGAGCGAGATATTTGCAACCTACTTTTGATTCTTCTATCTTCAGATTCTGCTGAAATCTCATTGTACTCGAAATTTGCTGTTGTAATCAGTTATAACTCGTTGTAGTCAACAAGCAAACATCAATAAAATCAGCAACTTAAAAGTGGATGTAGGCCGAATTGCCGAACCACTATAAACTCTGTGTTCTTTACTACTTTCCTCTTAATTTTTTGAGTGTTCTTCATTTTTAATTCTCTATATACTTGCTATCTATGATTGTGAACTGGTGCCTTCATCGATAATTGGGTGTTTGTGACCAATTCTGTTGCAAACACTTTGGTACTTTCACTGAGAAGGCTAGCATTTGGGGATTATACAACTTGGTCTTTGAATTTGAAGACTTGAAGACTTGGATCTGGAAAGCAATGACAAGGCAATCAGCAAGAAGACATAGGACCGAAAGGAGTTAGCACGAAGGGAGTCAAGAGGCTTCATCAGGAGCGAATCAGGCTTCAGTCTTCATCACCGGAGACGAGATGAAGATGATGATGGGAGCTATACATGAATAGCTTCTAAAAAGACAAGACGAGATGATATAGAATCTGCTTCGGCAAGCTGGACCAACTGGAGTGCAGAATCAAATTAACACAGCTGTAGGGGATACTGAGGATAGGGATCAAGAGCACAGAGCAACCAGAATTCAGAATAGAGCAGGACCATCAGGGGCAGCACCAGATCTGGGGAGCAACCATCAGGAGTATGTTGATCCATACCTCAGGAAGGATACGAGGTGGAGCTATTCGACACGGAATTGATAGAGGAACAGATGCTCGTCCTGGACAGGAGATTCCAGAATCCCCTCGTGAACTTGGGGGGTAGATTGGAGGCAGCAGATAAGGACTATAGCTTGACGACAGTGACAGATTGGCGGAGATGGTCAGACGAGCCATAAGAGGCAGACTAGTGAATAGGGATTGGAAGATGTTAATAGGAGCCCTTTCGCTCCCGTAATTTGGCAGGCCAGGAACCCACCAGAATTCAAGCTACCGACATTTGAGGTGTACGGTGGAAGAACAGATCCTGCTGTTCATCTGACGAAGTATATGCGACATATGGAAGTGCTGGGGGCATCAGAGGAGGTCATGGCCCAGTGTTTCCCATTGTATCCGACAGACATAATAGCATTATAGTTCAGGCAATTGGAAAGCGGCTTCGTTAGAACATGGACCGAGCTGTCTGAGAAGTTAATGAGGCAATTCAGAGTTCACATCTCGAGGCACAAGAATGTGATGAGTCTAGCAGCACTGAAGCAGAAGACCAGAGAGTCTCTGAGGAACTTCTTAACATGATTTAATGTAGCAGCAACATCGGTGGATCGCCCAGATCCATCCATGGTCTTAATGGCAGTTGTATCTGGCATAGCTGATGGAGCAGAGTTCAAAAATTCACTGACAAGGGATCCACCTATGGATTTAGGAGAATTTTATCACGAGGCTGAAGGATTTCTGCGATTAGAGGATGCAAATGCTGAAAGAGAGGAAGGAGAAGGAGTAGAAGTTTATGCAGTTAAGGACGGAAATCCTCCCGAAAAAGATTCAGGAAAGGATAAAGGGGAACGAAAAGCCGAGGATAGCGATGTTGGACCAAAGCGACCGCGAAAGGAACCGGGATTCACCTCTTATACAGAGTTGAATGAAACTTTGGAGCAGATCTACCAGGACACTAGGAGGCATGTTCCTTATCGAAAGCCAATGAGGAGGGATCCGACTAATAGTGAAAGAAGGTCAGACAAGTATTGCTTATTCCACGAGCTTAATGGTCATAACACGAATGATTGCAGACACTTGAGGGATGTGATAGAAGGACATATTATGAATGGCATGCTATTGCAGTATGCTATGAGGCGAACCGCGACGGTAGAGCAAGAACGACCACCACCTTCATCAATTGGGAACGGCTCAGGATCGAGACGTCAACTTGTCATCAACTGATTGAAATAATGACGAATAATTGGCAAACTCCACACCAACACGATTAAGTCATTTACGTATGTACAGGACCGTGAATGATCTTCAGGCATGCTCTGATACGACTATCAATCGCATCAGTGTAAGTGTTTGCACTTTGACGTCTCTGTTTTGTTTTTGTTTTCTATTTGTCATGTTTGGACTTGGTTTTGTTGGACATTTTTGTTGAAAGACTCATTTTGAATGTAAATCTGCTATTTGTGATTCCATAACGGCTAAGCCACTTACATATGTACGGGATCGCGAATGGTCCTCAAGCATGCTCTGACATGATGTTAAATCGCAAAAATAAACAATTCAGAAACTCACTCGAACGTGAAATCTGACATTAATGATACTAAGTCTCCCGTGGGCACACACAATTCACCTCGGACAACACCCGACCGCGAATGGTCACAACTCGCCTCGAACGGCATCCGACCACGAAAGGTCATAATTCGCCGCGAACGGCACCCGATCATGAATGATCAAAAATCGCCACGAATGGCACCCCGACCGTGAACGGTCACCATTCGCCGCGAATGACATCCGACCTCGAACGATCACATACCACCCCGAATGACATACAATCTCGAACAATCGCCATTCATGGTCAGGTAAGACTATCAATCTCTTTACAGGTCATCAACAGGATATGAACATCCAGCGTATGACATTACAAAACACACCTTCCTATCGTAAGGCATGTTTTTGGGGGGGGGCAAGTGTTATCCCGCCATTTACCTAGGCCGTGATACCAAAAGATTAACTGAAAACCAAAGACAGTTCTCCTCGATTTCCGGTTATGTACAGGTCAGCTATGGATGTTGAAATTTTTTTTTCGAGTTCGGATCGGCTACAATTGACGAGACATGACAAGTAAAGCCAGCATCGATTGAAGTGACCGATGAGCTATCGATACGAACAGAGCCTCCAACAATCGATACGAAGAGAACACGTGAAAGTGGTTGACTCGGTCACTAGGCATAAAAAGTGAATCTATCCAAGAATTTAGCGCTGCGTCAACTTGCAGGCACGTGCTCGGACCGATACGAAGGGAGCGATACGAAGGGCATCGATACAAAGGGAATGGCCTTCGAAAAGCACAAGTTTACATCGATCATAACTCACAATCCACAAGTCCAAACGCTACGAAATTTTCACAGAAGCTTACGTACAACCTAAAGAATGTTCATACCCAATTTCGACTCGATTGGACTAAATCTTGATCGATATGAAATTCGTTCGTATCGATCACGGATCGAGTCAAAATTGCGTGGGATCAATCGCGTGGGCCCGTGCACGTGCCAGAAGAGGTTTCTCGAGATCCGAGCGAGATATTTGCAGCCTACGCCTATAAATAGCTTCCCAAAATCTACAGAAAAGGGACTTTTGATTCTTCTACGTCCAGACTCTGTCGGAATCATCATTGTACTCGAAATTTGCTGTTGTAATCAGTTATAACTCGTTGTAGTCAGCAAGCAAACATCAATAAAATCATCAACTTCAAAGTGGATGTAGGCCGGATTGCCGAACCACTATAAACTCTGTGTTCTTTACTACTTTCCTCTTAATTTTCCGAGTGTTCTTCATTTTTAATTCTCTATATACTTGTTATCCGTTATTGTGAACTGGTGCTTTCATTGACAATTGGGTGTTTGTGACCAATTTTAGCGCGAACAATACATTAGAAACGCAAAATACAAAATTAACGCAGTGTTTGGTTTAAAAGCGAATTTTGTGTCTTGGTTTTTAATATGTATCTCAAATGTGAGAAGAATGGAGGGATGGTAGAAATGATGAAAGAAAGACGAATGAGTGGACGAAGATGATAGAGGGAATGGATTGTTTCACGTGCTTGCGTTATTTTTCAAAACGCGAAAAATAAAAAAATTTGTTTTCTATTTTGTATGTTAATGTCATTTTCTAAATTGGTCGTTTTGGACAATATAAATACGTCATGTGTATTTTTGTCTAGACGAAAACCCAAAACTAAAAATAACAAACGAAACACTACCTATTTTTCTAACCAAACATCACTCTAGTATTTATAGAGAAACAATGTTATGTATAATATTATCATTTATCATGCGTTATTGCAGATTAAAATCCGGTCACAACGTAACTAATTGGGTAAAAATGCAACTAATTGCACAACAAAAAGCATTATTTTTAAACATATTCGTAGCAGTTTTGGGAGTTGAATTCTATGTTGGTACTCAAAATACATTGAAAAACTGATATTTGATAACCCTCATGAAATCAAAATCAAAATAATTTGGGACAACTAATTTTTTACTATAAAATGAGAAACTTTATATACAATCTTGTTCGAAATAAAGTATGCTTTTGCTTTTATTTTATTTTATATGCATTGTTACATATAAACGCAAACGATGAAATTAATACATTAAACATCTATAAGTAGACAATCCTTATGAGAAGTATTGTATCGATTGCAGCTATGAATGTTTTTGTAATCATGAGTGTTGAATCGATATTTAAATGCATATTCCTTAAATGTTTGGTCAAGATGTATCCAGAAAATAATATCGATTCACCTGTTGAGACTAGTGTATGCAATGCACTTTATACGATGGATGGTGAATTGGTTGGATGCTCAAAAGATCATGTACTTGTGGTTGTTTAGAACAATCTCTTAATGGCTCAACAAAGCCTTCTATATGTTAACACAATTAAGTCTATGTAGAAGATTTAATTGTAACGACTTGCAGTATTCTTCGTATTTGGGAGTACTATCGATATTATGTAGTTAGACTGTACTTTGATTATGATCAATCATATTGCATTGCGATCATGTTACGACCACAGTTGGATATACATTAAACTAAGTAAAGTGAAACATTAATCAAGAAAGGATTCGTTTTCTTTATTGTAGAAGATTAATATCACGGTAATTGATAGTCAACATAAAGTCAAAATATTTTTTCCAAAGTAAAATGGTTAATCGAAAAATGTTAATGGATCAAACCAAGGATTTTAAAATGATCTACGCAATTAACTATGGATATTAGTAGAGTTTTTGACCGTTGACCAAACTTTGGATATCTTAGTGATATAATGATGATGAGAAGAAAACGTGCACAAAATATTATTATAAGGTGTAGCATAATAAAGATTAGAAATTGAATTTTGCCTTAAGATCTATAAGCATCTGAACTTGTACATGATACTGCATTTCAGCAAAGTCCATACAGAATTTAGTATTTAAATTGTTTAAATATTGATCGATTACCGATCGGTAACTACTGCATAGACTATTTGGAATCTAATTCCATTGAAGAGAGCAGACCATTCAATAACAAGTGAAATTGGTAGATTTCAAAAAATTTTCCCATTTGAATCATAATGGGCCTATGAAGTTTAATGAGTTTTACAATCCAACTAGTTAATTGAAATAAAACCCAATTTCATTCAACTTTATGATTTAATTTATTAAATCTATGTTTACTGAGTATAAAGTTCGATAGGTACGAATATATCAAATATATTTATATTTATAAAATGTGTTTAAAAGGGGAATGAACATATTATTAGATTTGGACGTAAGCATATCAGGATCTAAAAGGAAAGAGATAAAAAAATGATATCAACAATTGATTACACCTTACCATTTTGCATATATTCTATTAAAACTGTACATAATCATTACACAAATAACATGATAATAAAATATTTAACATGACAGATAACAACAAAACAACAAGGTTAGTATATACACGAGTAGATATCGAGATTTATATCTGCCACATATATTTGCCATTTATATTTATATTTCAATTGCCTCAGTTTAGTTTGATTAATGTAAAGTGTATGTTCGATTATAAAATATTATGAAACCTGAATATTGATAAAAAAAATTGATTAGACAAAACTTAACATAAATCGACTAATAGAAATTTCAACCAAATTTGAATCTTATATAACTTTTATAAATATCATATATCCATATTATTAAGACTTTGTTTAAAAAAAATATATTTCTAAAACATGCCTTTGCAATATAAAGTATAAATATAAATGTTTACACACACACATAAATATACATATAAATATAAATATATACGTATATATATTTATAAACTCAAAAGCACACACATGATGATTAATCTAAAATTTTCCAATTGATTCAAAACTAATATCCATAATACGTTAAAATTTTCCGATGTATTTGAAAACGTACACATACACACATATATACATACACACATACTTAAATTAATTGGTAAAATAAAAATAAATGAAGTTTCAACCCAAAGAAAATCTATTTTTGTCCTTTTTTTAAACAGTCAAAATATTATAAAACCAAAATTGCACACAACAATCTTTAAAACATTCAACATCGACATTCAAAATATTGATTTTTATGATATGTGTAGAATATTAATATAAGCAATTTTAAAATAGAGATCCATAACCAAGACATTGTTTTAATCATATATATATATATATATATATTTGAATTATCAAACTAAAAAAAAATCAAATCATTTTACGAATTATTTGAAGAGAAAATCTATTGGAACATAAAAAATAGACACAATTAATGATACAATGGATTTCCACCATTGGATTGCCCTTGATTTCCGCCTCCCATATGAGGACAAAAAGATCCAATGGTTCAGATCTTTTGTATCACCAATTTTATTTTATTTTGTCTAAATAGCCGACCTCTTATTTAAATTTCATAGTTAGTTGTAAATCAAGATGAGACAATAATTTATACATATAAAATTATGATAAACGTATTACATTTAAGAAAACAAAAAAATTAAAGTATACATTTCAGATCTAGAGAATAAGTTACATTTTGATTTGAAAATCCCTCCTTAGATCCTTAAATCTACACCAAATATTTGCAGAAGATGGATGAACCAGTAGTTCTTTATTTTATTTTGTGTTTTGATATGTTTTGAGGTGAAAATATTTTAGCCATTGGAGAAAAAGTAGAAAGAGTAGCAGCCATGGAAGAGAATGAAGTAAGGAGAAATATCAAATAAATGGATTAACGAGGAATGTTTAGGGAGAGAATGAAAACCTTTCTTATTCTCTCCAACCTTCCGCTTTAATTCCTCAATTTAAATCTAAATTAGTATTTTGGTCAATTCTTTCTTTCTTATTCCAAGCCATGATCTTGTCCCATATGGACTAAAAAATTCCCAAGGCCTATTTAAGTAAATAAATATTTTTAAAGCTTATTTAAATATACGTCAATATCGTATATTGATACACGTATATATAATTTTATATCCAAAAGTAACAAATCAAATAATTACTAACAACACCCGAAATAACAAATAAATTAATAGCTAATATTTTTTAAATATTAATTAAATTAGGACACTTTATAAACTAATTAAATCGAGTAGTTTTTTTAGAGCCTTTATAAACTAATTATTAAATATATATAATTAGATAAATATATATAATTTTATTATTTAAAAAAATTTAAAAATTTAAAATGGAAAGACTATTATGAATTTTCAAAGGAAAAAATGGTTATTTGGGCATATAAATTTATTCTGAAAATTATATTGAGAATTTGGGTCTGGAAATTTGATTGTTAGATAACATGATTAAAGTGAATTTCTGGATTTTTGGGGATTTTTCCAAAGTGATTTGCTATGAAAATTTAATTATTTTAGAAGAGGGACTTTTTTGCAAAATTAGTTTCACTTAATGGAAGGGCATATTTGATTAACTTAACCATGGTTTAGATCTGAAATTAGCGGCAGTTATTTTGGAAAAGAATTTGAAAAAAATTAAGGAAACCAATCTGGTGTTGACACGTACAGGTTAGTTAGAGAAAAGTTTACTTTAAGAAGTACTAAACCAGGTTCTCTCCGAAAATTGGTTCCGCCTACTTTGGAAAGCACCTTTCGATACGGAAGCTTCCGCCTTCATCTTAGTCGAAACCTGCTATGCCAAAATCAATACACAAGGTATCATAAAGATGGTACGCGGTGGATTGGAGGAAGGCGGAAGGTAAGGTGTCGAAAGCATGGCTTCTGAAGGAGTCGAAACCTTGGTTTGTTTTTAGAAGAAAAGCGCTTGCCTTTGTTTTGCTTTAGCATTTGACAGAGTCAAAGCATATGGTTTCGAAAGAGGTTTAAAAGGTTTCAAAAGGGTTTTCATAACATAAGTTAGCTTTCGAATGGGTTATGAAAGAATGTTTTAAGAGAAGGGGTTCCGACCTAGTCGAAGCCCTACTACCGTTCTTTAGCCTTTCGATGGTATTGAATATATCAATGTTGTCGAAAGGTACTTTGTTTTGTAAGTATAAGCCACTTCCTACAGCTTTCGTAAGAGGTTAGGGGTTTCGAAGGTAATGGTTTCGACGCCAACCTTTTAATATTTTACTCAGGTATTAAATACTTTCAAAAGAGATAGTGCTGACGCCATAATGTTTCACCAATACTTTTATATAATAAAGGATGGTTTCGAAAGAGATACTTATAGGATCGATTTCACCCTAGAGGGGGGGGGGGTGAATAAGGTGATACTATTAATTACAAAAATTTATTGCGGAAGTTTGTATAAAATTATTTCAACACAGATATATCAAAATAATAGCAGCACAGATATAACAGAATAATAAATGCAGAAATAGAACGACAAAGAGTTTACCTAGCTTCGGCAAAACCCTGCTTACGTGCTGCACCAAGGTTTCTACTAGAAATTAAGCAGTCAGACGCTTACGCACGTAAACTCGCGACACCCGCTATCGACTAGCCTTAACTCTCCGCTCAAAACCCTGCCACAACTCAGCCACTGAGTTGCGAATTCTCAAAATACGCCATATAGTTTGTCCCCTAGTCACACGACTAGTAATTACAGACGTTTAAAGAAGAAAATACAAATTAAAACAATTAATAAAATGAAACCCTAATATAAAGCCCACAAACACTATTTTAAGTCGGCCCAAACTAAAATTAAAGGAGCGTCCCTTTTTCAAAATAATTATCACTTCGGCCCGTATCTCTTTTATTTGCCTGTCTCTCTTATTTCTTTCGTTCGTTCCTCAATCTGAAATTAGGGATTCTGGATGAAATCGCCTCTTTGTCGAATTGATTGCAGATGCTTTGATCGTTTTTTCGATTGATTATATTAAGCGCCGGCTTCAACCAAATCGAGTTTGAATGTTGCGTGAATCGGTATATTCGTTCCTTTTTCGATTTGTACTATACTCGACTTTGATTCGAGTTGAATGATTATTCTTATCTGTTGTTTCTTAAACTCGAATGCTTTTCACATCCAATGTTGATTGGGTTTATATAGGAATTGAATTCCTATGATTTCGTTTATTTGAATTTGTCATTTATTTTGTTCCGGCTGTTCGATGTTGCTTGGATGTTTATGATGATTTATGACTTTGTCAATTTTGTATATTTGTTACTTGATTCGCACGACTTGTTTTGATTTTGCTTGGTCATCACGATGTTGAATTCTTTGACACCTGATTTTAATTTTTGTTCTTCATTCTCTTTGACTTCGGTCTCACGGCCTTAACTTGAATTTGAAAATTGATTTCGGCACTTGACATTGTCGAACTCTGCTCTGACTTGATAATGTCTTTGACCATCACCGTTGCACTGATATTGCTTTTGGTCATTTTACTTGTACCATTCGAATTGTGATATTGGTCTTGAATTTGTTTATTTGAAATGATTCCTGGAGATCTGATATTCCAGCTGAAGCTTGTACACGTGTGTTGTGTACTTCATGGTTCCCTTGACTTTTGCCTTCATTTGAATTTTCTCTGTACCTTGTTTGGTTCATTGTTTCATGTATGCACTACCTATGTATGTCTGCCATGTATATGCATTCATCTTTTCCACTGTGTATTTGCATGCTTGCCATTGATTATATGTTGAAGTCTTTTAGTCTTCATTTATACTGTTTTGTCATCTGTGGTCTGTTCTTTGTAGCATTTTTGTATATGTACTCGAGTCTGAAGCTTGTGTTCATCTCTGTTATAGAATTGTGTACATGTGTGTTTGCATTTCCATGAGTCACTTGTATCAGTCCATTGTTAGATGTGTCAGAGTTATAGTTTGTTATTTGATGTTGTACTTCTCTGTGTTCATTTGTGTCCTGATGCATATGTATTCATCCACTCACTCCATATTCATTTTGTTTCAGTTGAGTCTGATTGCTTTATAAGACTGCACTTGTGTACATCGAGTCTTAGTTGCTCCCGACCGTTATTGCTTTGAGGCAGATCATATTTTTAAGTTGACTGGTCTTAGTGTCTTGATACATTCTGGTGAGTTGTTCTTGACCAGTTGACTGTGACTTGCTTATGCTCTATACTTCAGTTTGGTTGCCGTATATGTGATGCATGTTTTGATGACTTTGTTTGGTGCCAGGTCGACATGTATATATGCATACTTTGATTATAGCATTCATGTGTACATTTGAGTTGCACCTGTGTTGAATCCAGATTAAAACTCGGGTTTGACTTTGTGCTTGTATCGTGATTTCACTTGAGTTGAACACGGCTTTTAATTGGGTTTGACCTTGTGCTCACATGTCTCTGTAATTTTATTAAGTGTACATTGGCATGCACGGCATTGTGGCATGTACAGTTATACACTGCATGTCACAAGTTGTTCGTATATGTTGAATTCAAATTTAAATGATGACGAACAACCCAAATAACTGAGGCAAATAATATTTTCAAAATACATTTTATTCTACGCTGCAAAAATATTTTCTTTTCAATTTTACTACGTCAGTATTTAATTTTTGCAGATTGCTCAGATGTTGGATTCAATCTGGAATGGAGTTGAAGGTCAATACGAGTGAATGAGCGATATGCAGTGAGGACATTTGTAAATGAAAATGTATTATAATTGCATATTGTATATATATAGTGAGAGCTTGAATTTGTACTATTCAAAATTGTAATAAATATTTGTTTGAATAAAATTTCTGTTTGAATTCAAATTCTGTGTTATTTATTTTATCCAAAAAATATTTATTTAATTATGTAAAAAATAAAATAGTACATTAACAAATAAATTTTAATGAATATACATATATATATATATATGTTTATCATCATCAAACAAAAATCATATACTCACATATTCAAAAATCTCCCCCTTTTGATGATAACAAACATATATTTAAGATTTTGAATTTGTTAAATGTATTTGATCATTCAATTTGCTCCCCTATTTGAATGCTCTCTCTCTACACAAAGCATCCCTTTCATATATGCATGTAAATAAAAATATGCAAATAAGCCTAGCTGCAAACAGAAAATATTTGACCTTTATTTGTCAAAATCTTAACTTTTCTCTCCCCCTTTTGTTATCAGCAAAAGAGTAATAGTGTTAGAAAAATAGAAATAAAGTGATAGACATTAAAACAACATTGAAACTCAATCGAATATAAATTTTAAATTTCAATAAAAAATCAAACCAAAATTATATACTCTGTTAGGCGCATATTCCACTTTTAGAATGATGGGAATGATGTCATCATATAAAACCATACAGTTGTGTTTATGTGGTATATTTATATCAGAAATTTGAATATCTACCAGCCATGCATAACCGTTAGGACTTTTACATGAGTTTAGTAATATTACAATTTTATTTAAAAAAAATATGAATTCAAGTATCTTCTAATCACGCATAACCGTATGGACTTTTAAATGGGATTAAAATCAACTTTTCTATTTAATAAATCAATTTTGATATGCGTTCCATACATTCATAACGGTGAGGACTTTTAAATGAGCATGGAAGCACATAATAAAAAATTCCAAGTAATTCACCCATGCATAACCGTGAGGACTTTTAAATGAGAGTGAATACTTTGGTTTTCTTTTAAAAAAAATATATAATGAAAACCCAATGATTCCTGTTTAAATCACCACATATTGACATACTATAATGGATTTTGATGAGTGATGGTTGATAGAAATATGATAGAAATAGAAATGGCCATGGAATTTTTACCAACAAAAAGTTTTGTAACTCTTGTTTAAATTTCTAAAGAAATTTACTAAGTATACTATCTCGAGTTATAATATATAATATATATCAACATTCATCACTTTTTCAATCACTATTTATCTTTTTGATAATTATTAGGGAGTCAGATTAGTCAATGTAATCATTTAAAATCATATTCAAAAATAATTATAAAACCAAATTTTCTAAAATGACTAATCTAAAACAAGGTCAAAAATGAATTTCTAGAAGGGATTTTATATAAAAAATGTCTACAATTTGCAAATTATGTGAAGTGAAAAATATGCAGATATTTTCTTTGAAAAACGATATAGTTATTAAATGTTTCATCATAAATCACGTTCCACTAGTAATTTTTCTATCAACTAGATTACCAGTGTAATCTGCATCTGAATTTTTCTTCCACTCGAAATTATCATTAGTTAAATTTGATAGACCAGACCATGAAGTGTGCATCAAAATATCTTAAAATCTATTTTAGCAGCTTTTAAATGAAATTCTCTTGAATTTGAATATGAAGCTGTGCCAATTAACAAATCAGTGAATATAATGTCAAATCTAGAAGCCGTAGGATAAACAAATATATTTACGTGCACCGAGAGTAATAATCAATCAATTATATACCATCATTAGTCTAAACAAATTTATATAAAGTAGTTCAAAGACTCTAGCGGTGCATGTAGTGTTCTCGGTACGAAAAGTATAACTGGCCAACAATTTTGAAAAAAAAGTCAGAATCAAAGTCATCATTCATTTCATCATCAAATTACTGGCTGATTTAATTCAAATTACGGTGCAGACTATCACATTCAATATATCGCTCAAAATATACCATTACCTATTTTACCTTTACGATAATTTTCGCTGTCATCCGTTGTGATTCTGCCACCTTTATACTAGACTAAGGAACATTGCTTTATCGCCTGTTGTGTTTCTGCAATAGCCAGAATCCAAGTAACACTATTGTAGTTCCTTAGCCTGCCACCACACCTACATGAGAGAATATTTTTGTGACCTAATTATTTTTATAGTTCCATTGTTGTTAGTGGCATATAATTTTGGAAAATAATTTTGTGGAGACCCAAAACTATTTATATAAGTTCCTTTTGGCACCCAGATTTGTTTAACATTGAGAGATTTTATATTTGTGCCTTTTGAAACCCAAATTAGTATCGTTTTCACGTGTTTGGGTCTATACCAACAATTGTTTTGACCGTGTACAAATTTTCTACAAATTGTGCACATTGAATTAACTTGATTAATTTCATTTCTAACATTTTCAGATTGAATATATCCAAGTTCTTGTCTAACTGTATTAATAGTTTGTTTTCCTAATAGCATATTCAATGATTTTTCACTTTTTGAAAAATTATCTAAAGTCGTTGACAGTTGTTGGACTTGTGTTTTGAGAGATTCATTTTCGTTTAACAATTGTGTGCACCTTTTAATAGAATTTTCTCTTCTTGTATTTTCACTCTCTTTCAAAATCAGAATTTCATTTTCAAGTGATTTTATATTAATTTCTGATTTTTTAATTTCTTCTTCGAACAATGGACACTTGTCACACTTAGGGCACTTATTTTGATAGTTTTTAACTAATTTTTCAAGCTGTTCATTTACTTCAATCAAACTATCTCTTTGTGATTCAATTTAGGATATTTCTCCCTAAGTTGTTCAAAACAGCCATTTACTTTGTGGAAATATATAAGTAATTCAGAGTGAGTAAGTTTTGATACCTCGCTTGGCTCGTCATTGTCGCTATCAGTTATATTACCTTGAAGGCACATATCTGCTTTCTCACTCTCACTGCCAGTACTTTTATTATCTTCATCATTTGTATTCCATGTAGCTGCAAAATTTCTCCGTTTTGATTTCTTTTCTAATTCGTGTCGATTTTGAGGACAATTAGGCTTGATGTGTCCGGGTTTGTTGCACTAGTGATAAATGATCCCGTGTTCTTCCGAGTTGTCTAGTGCTTTTATTATTCTGCTTTTCAATTGTTGATTTGGAGCTGGATTTTCGTATTTGTGGTTCCACTTTTTGAATCTCTTTATTAGTAGCGCCAGCTCAGTGCTTCGTCATCATCATTCTCATCACTACTTCTTTTTGCCAATCCTATTAAGCTCATTTCTTTAATTGAGTTGATTGAGGATGACTTCTCATTGTTATAGACTTTTGCACCATATATTGCATCGAAAGCATTCCAGATTTTCTATAATAATAGTTATCAGACTTGTATTGGAATGGCGCCTTTTGAAGTTTTGTATGAAAGACCATGCAAATCCCCTGCATGTTAGTTGGAGACTGGATACAGATTGGTCTTATGTTTAGATTTGGTAAGGAATGCATTAAATAAGATTAACTTGATCCAAGAAAGGATGAATGAAGGTCGATCCAGACAAAAGAGTTACGCAGATAAGAGGCGTAAAGACCTAGAGTTCTCAATGGAAGATAGGGTTTTCATTAAGGAATCACCGCAGAAGTTGGGGTACAGTTCGGGAAATCAAGGAAGATGGCACCTAGATATGTTGGTCCATTCAAGATTATGAAAAGGATTGGAAAGCTCGCATACAGAGTAGAGTTGCCGAGCAGTATAGTAGGTGACCATAATGTATTTCATATATCCCATCTTCACAAGTATGTGCATGATCTAGAGGCCACTATTCCTCAAACAGAGTTGGAAGACTTGGTTCGTCAAGGTTGCCTGTAACACCCCTAATTTTGATAACATTGATCAGGATATTTAATTAGATAAATTAAATAGAATAATGTAAATGTTAAGTGATAAGGGAATTGAGACTTGAATTAATTAGTTAAGGCTGAGCCTAATATAATAAATAATAGGCTTAAGAATTGGTTTTTGATTAGTTAAGGTACATTAGGGTATATTAGGAATTATCACCCAATTACCCTTGCCCTAATACATTTTTGTTCCTATCAATTCACTACCTATTCACATCATTTTAAAAATTAAACGCAAGAAGGAAGGCCGAGCATTAAGAGAACAAGAGGAATATAAATTAAAACCTAGATAATCAAGCTTAAGGGAAATCAATCTCAATCCAATCTCCCTATATTAATCAAGGTGAATAATAATTCCATCTTTATTTTGTTTTGAATCATATATTTTTGGATTTCAAGGTAAATCCATTTTAAAAGTGAAAAAGCACCGTTTTCGGGTAAAAACGATATTTAAAGATGTTTAAATGCTATGGAAAATTTTTATGTTATGAGAAACATGATTTAAGAGTTGGGTTTCAATTTTGATAATTTTCCAAGCCATGGAAAGATTATTATGAATTTTCAAAGGAAAATATGGTTATTTGCGTTTATAAATTTATTTTGGAAATTATATTGAAATTTCGATCTAGAATTTCGATATATTATATAGCATGATTAAAATGAATTTTTGGAATTTTTGGGGATTTTTTCAAAGTGATTTGCTATGCGAATTAAATTATTTTAGAAGAGGGACTTCTTTGCAAAATTGGTTTTGCTTAACGGGAGGGCTTATTTGATTAATAACCAAGGTTTATATCTGAAATTAGTAGCAGTTATTTTGGAAAAGAATTTGAAAAAGTTAAGGAAACCAATTTGGTGTTGACACATGGCAGGTTAGTTAGAGAAAAGTTTACTTTAAGAAGAACTACACCAGGTTTACTCAGAAAATTAGTTCTGCCTACTTTGGAAAGCACCTTTTGACACGAAAGCTTCCACCTTCATCTTATTCGAAACCTACTATGCTGAAACCAATACACAAAGTATCATAAAGATGGTATGTAGTGGATTGGAGGAAAGCGGACGGTATGGTGTCGAAAGCATGGCTTCCGAAGGAGTCGAGAATCCTGTATGAGAAAATTTTGTTTATTGACTAAAAGGTAAAAACAAAAAGACAAAAAAATCCAAGTTTGCAGGGACTGTTACTACCCCTGACAACAGTAGCAGTCCAGACAATAATATATAGACGCGTTTACTATTTTAGAACATCACCCCTGCTAAACAGTTCGAAGTCTGCATATTTAAAGAGTGATAAATTATCTTTCTTTGGCATTATTGAAATTAAACTATCCTTAGAAAAAATTGATAAATTTATGTCCACAATTAACTCAAATTGGAAATACTCTTATAATATATATGCTGGTCAGAGCTATCGAATTTTAATCTTATGGGATTCAACTCAGTGGTCGAATGTCATCCTTCACTCTAATGAGCAATACATTACTTGCATTTTACACAATGTTAGTGGTACTAGTGTTCTATGCACCACAGTCTATGGTTACAATGAAGATTCAAAACATGGAGAGCTTTGGAATTATATCTCAAACCAATCTAACAGAGTAAATGTACCTTGGCTTGTAGCGGGTGATTTCTATTCTATTTTAACTCCTAGCGATAGAATATCTAATGGTGTTTTTAATTCGCTATGCGACCAGGATTTTATTGGCTATATTTCCTACTCTAAATTGGTTGAGCCAATCTTCATAGGTAATTATTATACATGGAGAGGCGGCCAAAGTTTTTCTATTCATTGTAAAATAGACCGTGTTTTTGTCAATTCCTTGTGGTTGGACAAATTTTTTCTGTTTGAGATTCATTTTAGTTGTCACTCTTTGAGTAATCATACCCCAATAATTATTAATATTTTAATTCATAACAATAAAATAATTCAAGTACCTTTCAGATACAAAAACTCCTGCCTCCTTTACATAAGCTACCAGTCATCCATCCTATATGCTCTGCAATAACAGTTCTCTGGGAATCCCCTCCATGCTCTGCTATGCAAATTGAAGTCTGCCAAATCTACTTCGAAGGAATGGGCCAAAAGTAAAAGTAACATATATTCAATGGTTGATAAATTAAAAAATGATACTAATGATTTTTATCAACAACTTATTAAATATCCAATGAACAATAATATACTGGAGCAGTGTATTGTGCATATTGAGCAACTTTATTCTATCATGAGACAAATAGCAGTGGATAATGAGCAAAAGATGAAAATAAACTGGTTAACCAAAGGGGACAAATCTACTGAATTTTTTTCAATAAAATTAATGTAATTAAACTTAAACTAAGGAGTAATTTCACTCTTAATGATAATGGTATGTAGATATCAGCATTAGATATACTCGTGCATGAGGCAATCAATTGTTTTTTTGATCTATCCTTATCAACATAGGCTACAAATCAATTTCCAGGAATTATTTGCAAGAAAATTCTATCTGACAATGCCAGACATAACCTATGTAAACCATTTTAGCTAAAGGAAATTAAAGTAGCCATATTCCAAATTAATGATAATAGCTTCCCTAGACCGGATGGTATTAACTAAAACTTCTATAAAGTCCATTGGGAGCAACTTAAGTATGATATATGGAATGTTATGAATGGCATTCTTGAATCTGCGAAAATCAACACATAAATCAGTCATACTTTTATTTGCCTAATTCAAAAATGCATGATGTAGTGGACATGTGTGATTTCAGACCAATCTCTTTATGCAATGTTTCTTACAAAATTCTAGCCAATCTCCTTTGTAACCGAATGAAAGACTACATGAATAATCTCACCTCATATAATCAGAATGCTTTTATTGCTGGTAGACTGATTAATGAGAATTCCCTACTAGCTTATGAAATGGTTCGGGGTTTTAATAGGAACAATTCTAACAATTTATTCCTGAAAATTGATCTGAATAAAGCCTATGATAAAATTAGCAGAGAGTTTATTCATCATGTGCTGATTTCTATGGGATTCCCTCTCCCATTTGCTAACCTTATTTTTGAGTGCATTTCTACTCCTTCATTTTCAATTTTAATTGATGGTTCCCCATTTGGTTTTATCGACAACTTGAGAGGGTTAAGGAAAGAGGACCCTCTCTCGCCGTATCTATTTTCGACTGCTATGGAATTTTTGACTATCAACCGTGATGTGGTATATTTAAAAGGTAATATTACCCCCATTTATCAAACTGAGCCTATGATTACCCACTTATCATAGGCAGATGATATTTTGATTTTGACAAAAGCTACTACTCAAAATGCTGAAAGTATAAATCAGATTTTTCAAGAATTGAAGTACTTATCTGGTCTTGACTTAAATATCAACAAATCTTCTTTATACTTCAGCAAAGGAGCAAAATGCAACCATTAAATAGCTGACATCCTTAAAATCTGCACCGATAATCTCCCCATTATGCACTTGGGTATCCCTCTATCTGTTAAAAAATTAAGAACAAGAGATTTTGGTTGGTTAATTGACAAATTCAATAAAAAATTCAACCATTGGAATAATAAGTTGTTGAATATTAGTGGTAGATTAGAACCGATTAATTCAGTAATCTTCCCAATGATCCAATTTTGGCTTCAATTTTCACAATTTTCGGTGGCTATTATTCAGAAAATTGACTCCATTTATGCTAATTTTTTATGGAAATCCAAAGCCCACAAAATGTGCTGGGATGATGTATATAAAACCAAAAATGAGGGGGGCCTAGGCATTAGAAGAATCGATGAAGTTGCCAAACCAGTGGCTATTAAACTTTTATGGAATTATATTAGTGGTAATACTCTTTGGGAAAAATGGATGCAAAACAAATACCGTTAGAGTGCTAGCTTATGGACTATTACAATGGATAATAATGCATCTTATACATGGAAGATACTGTTAAGGGCCAGACAATGGTGTAAAGGGTATATAGATAGAAAAATTGTAAATGGAGATAGCATACACATTTGGTTTGACCCATCGTTAAATGGATCTTCTTTAATTGACATGTTTGGATGGAATTCCATGGTTGTGAATAGTGGATGTAACAAACAGGTATCTAAGCTTATCTCTGGTAATGTAAGGACCACATTACATTCCTACTCAAATTCATACTGCAGTGCACAAGTTAATTATTCATAATCATATAGAACATGATTTCTGGTAGTGGATCCCTAACAAACTTGGTCACTTTAGTATGAAATCAGCATGGGAGCAAGATGTAAAAACACTGAATTCAACTGGACTAAAATTATCTAGGTTAAGAATTGTGCTCCAAAATTGTCTATTTGTGCACTTTTGGAATAAATTAACAAATTAAACACAAAAGACGGACTCAACAAATGGAATATTGCTATAGATCATACATGTGCTCTTTGTTTAAATCAGGTTGAAGACAGAGATCATCTCTTCTTTAACTGTAATTATTCGAGACATTTAATGGAGGAAACTATGCATAAACTTAATATAAATCTCGACAATAATTTCGATATCAATCATGTGTTAAAGATCATTTGTCAAAAACAAAAAAGAAATTCAATAATCAATCAGATTACTAGCATTTGCTTAACGTCACTGGTTTGGAATGTATGGTGCGAGAGAAATAATCGAGTCTTCAAAAACATCAAAATGCCTACTAACATAAGAATTAGACTCCTAATTGAAGATCGCTGATACTTAATCAAGTACAGTTTGAACTTGAAGTTAATTAACACAGAATCGAAACTTATCTTGGATGCTTTTGACATAGCCACTGACCTGAGATCCAATACTTGTCCACCTTGAGCTCGAATATGCTTCCTCTTGTTTTTCAAAGCTGGATTTCATCTGCCTTTTTACGATTTTGATTTCACCATTTTTGATTCCAAAGGTATTTGGTTTTCATTCCAGTTTATTTTGGTAAAGTCAAGTGACTTTCTCTCTCCTGGAGGCAAAGTCTTGTTGATCTTTGAATATGTGGTCGACTTTCCTATGCACTTGTCATGTGTTCATGGATTATTTTGTAGCGCTTTGTATTTTTTCTTATTTTTTGTTTTACTTTATTGTACTTGTGATACAAGTTGCTCATATGATGGTTTTGGGTGTACCCTTATTTTGTTTACTCCTCCATCTATTTGACAACTTGGATCAGACTCTATAATATTATACTATCAATATATGGACATGATATGTACTCTTTTTCTTGGCAAGGAACCCATATAGGTTAGGAAGATTACAAGATTTTAATGAGGCATATCATGAAAGTATATGCCTTTTTCTAGTATATAAAGTATCTTTTTTCCAAAAAAAAACTCCATTAACAATAGTACTGTTTTCGAATCAGGATCATCGGCATTTGGAGTTTGCATTGTGATACTACTACTCTATGAAATGTCAAAAGGGCCAATCGTCTTTGTATTATTCCCAGCTTGATTCGTTGTATTCTTTCTTGTTTCTATCATGTATATTGTGTTCTTACCTGGCACCACTGTGTTCATCAATATGGATATACAGCTTGGATTAGTATTTGTTAGAATTATTTGAATTTAATTATCATCTTTATATCATGAGATTAACCATCATATTTACCATCTTATTATTTGAAATTTTGAAACATTATTAAAATTATTTTGTTTTTAGAAATAAGATGGAAATTAATTTAGTAATGAGATTAACCATCTTATTAATTAAATTTTTAGCATCTTATTAATTAATATAAGATGGAAATAATGTTAACAAATAATGTTAAATTATTTAAATTATCATCTTATAAGATTAACCATCTTATATCATGAGATTAACCATCATATTATCTGAAATTTCAAAACATCATATCATGATAATGATAAGTATCATGATAGTGATAAGTATTGCAAATGAATTTAACCATCATATTTATTATCTTATATCCATTGCAATAATACCATCATTTCATAAATATGTGTATACTTAAATATAGTACTTCTTAATACAACTTAACTAAATTTAAAATGGTTTTCAAAGATGCCCACAATTGAAAATAATGTGGATATGGATGTCAAAATATTTAGGAATATAAGATGAGAAACACTTTTACGAAAATGAAGTGATAACCATTAATATAGCTACAGGAATAGCTTACAACACACACAATGTTGTAGCTACTATAAAAGTTATTACTCCGGGATATATGAAAAATGTTTAGTATGTACCAAATATCACCAATTACAGAAACTAATGGATGGGTAAATGTGGAGAAATTTATTGTACTTAACTTTGATTGGTTTTTATATGGCTTTATCCAAAACTAAAATTATAAAATTGGTCCTTTCTAAGACATGATTGTGAAGAACTTTTAACCATTATGCCAGTTAAATCTAATAATATCATCGCAGTTTGTAACTTGTTAATCGATCTCCAATCTCTAAATCAATAATTCTAAAATTCAATGAGAATAACTTGTTAATCGACCTCCAAACTCTAAACCAACATTCTAAAATGCAATATGAATAGTAAGAAAATAATTTCTAGTCAAAATGGTATTTGCAAAAATGATTATGTGACACATACCAGAATACCTGATGAATCCCTCTCATAAAGGGAAACAGAAAGAAAAGGTTCTCAGTTTAAGCGTGTAAAATTCGTATACAGAATAAGCTAATATATGTTATGCTATCGTTAATAGAATAATTAAGCTTCAATTGTGTCGCTGATGGGTATTGATTTAAGAAGGCGTTAAGTGTAACAATATGACCTTTGCGAGAAACATTTAAATGAAATATAAATATTTGTCAAAGATGATGGCGTTTATATTGAAATATTCATCATTCATTTATTTTACTAAAGAAAAAAGTGGATATAGTTATATGTTGGTAATACAATTAATAGTTAATAGAGCCAGGGGTGTTGTTAATGGTAGTGCAACTATTATAATTGTTTCATGCATAAGATTCAATATACAGACAATATTCAGTTATGAAACAAATAGTACTCATAGTTCTAATTTAAATACCCTATTTGTTGTTATTACGATGTAACAATATTTATCTATGCAAAGTTTGTTTATTCTTTCAGGGCAGTAAGTGGTTATGGAACAATCTTTGAGTGCATAAATTATTAACATGATTCAAATAAAAACTGATTTGATTTTTTACTTTACGCATTCACGTGCTTAATTTTGAAATGATCTTTATTTCTAAATGTTCTCACTGTCATCTATGATATTAGTAGGTTGATAATTATCTTTGCAGTCTGTTAAAATTTTACTTTGAAGACGGAACAAAGGTGGGATATTGTGAAACTTTTTCCAAATATATTATTTTATGATTGATTGAAAAATGCAAGTAGAAAAAATGCATTACTTTGAATGCTCTAACATTACTATAATTTTAGGCGTTCAAATTTAAAATAAAGCTAATGCAAATGCTTACCAAGCTGGCAAAGCCTTTTGACAACAAATTATTGATATTTAGTGCTATGTTACAAAGCCTTAACCTATTGTTGGCATCTAAGTTATAATGAATCCATACAGCCATATAGACATGATTAAAAAGTGAATAGCCATTTAGATAGAGGGTCTAATATAAGTTAATCCAGCACTAGTCTGAAATAGTTAGAACCAAAGAAAATATTCATTTATGAATAAAAAACAATGGTTTGACCATCGGAAAAAACAGAAATATAATTTGTAACCAAATCCATATCCTTAAACTTGCTAACGAAGTAGTGCATAACTGATTCACTGTACTTTGGAAATTATGATATAAGTGGCCACGTGAATAATAAAAAGGTAAAGAAATAAAAGGATTTAATTTATAAAAATATTAGTAAAAATATTATGAAAGAAAAACATGACATATGACATTAAATAATACCTGGAAAAAAAAACTACAGACAAAAGTTATTGATATTTTTCTACCTCTAAATTAGAATTTTTTTCTTTTTTATAAAGGCTATACATATTGCTTGACACCACACATAACAAGGAGAATAGCTATATTAATCCAATACAAAAATATATTGGTCCTTTGTTTATACTTATAGCCTAGTTAAAGTATAATTATAATCAATATTTTATTACACCAAGATCGGTTCATCAATGGTTATTGACCTTCGCTCGGGCCTCACTCCTTGATTCATTTATGCTTCAATCATTCATGTCAAATGTGATATATATGAAATAGTATTAAAGGCTTAAATTTACTGGTTTTATATTTATAGGTTACATCCACTACTTTTTATCCGTTCAAATCTATAGTTTTGATCTCCCTATGCTTCAGTGCTAAGCTTGAAGAAGTGAGTAGAAGTATGCTCAAAGTATGCTCAAGTATCATTACTATTAATTTAATTCTTATTTAATAATAATCCTCAGAATATCAATGTTATGATTTTTTACACTATGCAATACACTTGCGATTCCGTCCAAATAAAAGTGCCAATAAATAGTGTAAAAAAAACATAAGCTTCTATGGGAAAAAAATATCATCGATTGAAGAAATAATATATGCATTGCACTTAAATATCTAACTGAAAATGGTTAACGAAAGAAGAGGATCTTCCCCACTAAATAATTCTCGAACACCTAGAGATAATTGTAACGACCCGTTGAATTTGGTAATGTTAAATGAATTAAATTAATATGTTTCTAATCTAATTTAGAATAAAATAAAGGTCTTAAGATTTTATTTGAGAAAATGTAGTAATTTGTTATAGTAATTGGAATTTAATGTAACAATTTAATGATTACATGGAAATAGATTTGAACTATGTAAATTTGCACACCTTGTTATAAGTTAAATATAAGAAACCAATATAAATGTGAATCAGTGAATATTAATAAAAATATTTACTAGAATGGAATTATTTAATATAAAATAAATAGTGGAGATTGTACATTTGGTTGTAATAATAAATAGTGACTAAATAAAAGTGTCCGTTGGAA
Organism: Allium cepa; assembly: GCA_030765085.1. NCBI lineage: Eukaryota > Viridiplantae > Streptophyta > Magnoliopsida > Asparagales > Amaryllidaceae > Allium > Allium cepa. The sequence continues at coordinate 501,903,293 of CM060944.1, read as the reverse complement.
TAAATCAATGCAATAAGTGTGATAAGTAATTTTATTGAATGTTGTCTCTAATAAATGTACTTGATTTGGTAATTTAGATATTTATACGTAAAGTATATATATATATATAAAGATATATTGATTCCAATAGAATTAATTGGAAATCTAATATTAAATATAATGTTGGTAGCAATTGAAATTTACTGTTTTGCAAAATAAATGAGAAATCAAGTCAAATGTGAATTATACCGTAAAGGATCAATTCATTTAAACAGTAGTATTGTAAATAAATAAACATTCTACGTAGGTTGCAATTGGACAATTTATGTAGTTTAATGGAAAAGCAATTGGAATTAATTACCATAAATTGTGTAGTTAGGGTAGTTTTGATTTGTCACTTAAGATGGAGGATTTTTATAAAATGTAATAAATGCAGTTTAAATTAAGGCATTGACGTTTGGGTATTTAAGAAGTGATAAACTAAAATTTATTTATTTATTTGAAAATTTGAAATCCAATTTGTGGATTTATTGCAAATAAGTGAAATTTGTGTTTAACCATTACATCGATAGGAATAAATTAAATTTAAGGTTATATTAATAAAATTTGGACTAGAGAAATGATATGAATCGGTTTTAGAAGCCTTAAATATAAAATGGGAAGTAGACGAGATTTCACGTTACAACCATTTTTGAAAATCCTGATGTATGTAGAAATATTAATGAAATATAACGTAAACCAATGTTGAATCAAAAGAATAGAGTCAACATTTATTTATTCATTTAATGTGATATAACTACGAGTATGATTTATAGCAAATTACATGGAAATCTAATATATATGACATTACCTAAAAAGGAAGAGTAGATAAAATTTATGATAAACATATTTGTATATGAAGGTTATTGATTTAAGGAGAAATTGGGCAAGTTTTATGTATTTGGGTTAAGTGCAACCTCTAATAGATAAATTTAGTGCAATTAAAGAAATTGACATTTAATATTTCGATAACTTAAAATTTGATGGGATAAGAACATTTGGGTAATGAAGGGATGACAAATATTAGCTATGATTCTAGAAGGAATTAAATAGATAATGGGAAGATTAAAATCAGGTTCTAAGCAATAATTATTAAATAACAGAAGTTTAGGAGTAAAGTGAGATAATTGAAAATTTTAATCATTCATATAAGTCATTTGTTTATTAATATGAGTTAGCTAATAAATTTAACTTGGGCAATACCTATATATTGGAAACACATTTGTAAAGTGTAATTAATTGAATTTGGTGAATTGGGAATGAATCCAAGGTTATAGGAATTGATGTAATACTACGCAAATAAAAGGTAACTGCATAAAATCAATGTTTCGTAATAAATTGTAATTGATAATTAAGTAGGAATGGGTTTGAATTTGACAAAAAGGAAAATTTATTATTTGCTTACCCATCTATTCAATCTATTAAATTTGATCAGATCCATTTGCAATTAAACGAATTTATTTACAAGTTAGTATGTATTTAGCTGATAACTATAAACCAATTAGGGCAATCGGGTATATATATTACCAGTTAAGTTATATAAGATAATGGTTGACTTAATTAAGGGAGTTTATGTAATAATTTCATTTATTTTGTAAGTGGAAATAAAACGTTAATGATAACAAGTATTCAAAATTTACCATCTATTTAGTATATTAAGTATAATTGATAATCAACTGCAGCAAGTAATAAAATAAATACGTAACGTTAAATGAAGTAATATTTGAAATTTAATATTTAGAAACTATGTAAATATAAGTGCAGATGAAATTGGGGATATTTACATATTGAAATATGAACCCAATGATAAATCAATTCACGTTTCAAAATTTAATGCTACTTTATTACATATATGTTTATGCCTAAATTTAAACTTATGTTTAGATCCAATCCGATCCATCTATTATTTTTCAGCCTTGTCTATATATAACCTGTTATAAACCCTAGCCCCATTTTATTTTCCCTTTCGCTGTACGTTCATTTCTTCATCTCCTTCTCCTCCTCAAATGAATGCAACCTAGATCTACCCCAATCCAAATTTCAGTGAGAATGCAAACACTTCAGAAAAATTCCACAAAAATATATGTTAATGTTCTCGAGGCACGTAATCTACTGGTGCAATTCGTTTTCTGTTTTGAACATTCGTTTGACCAGAATTAATTCAAACAGTCCGTGACCATTCATCATCGTCGTCGCAAACTTCGTCGGATCGTCAAACCTTTTCTGGGTTTTGTAGAGTGGACGATGGGGATCGCATCTATATGGTTTTTGTGTCGATTCAACGGTTAGATCGTCGTAGATCTTCGATTAGGGTTTCTGGAAGGGGGCCGCGTGCGTTTCTGGGAATAGAAGGAGTGACGTGGCACATATATTTGTAAGTGATGAATGTGTGTCGTTTTATTTATTTTCAATTTTGAATTCAATCATCATTTTTCGCCATAACTTTCTCATACGAAGGCGGAATCACACGAAATTTCTTTTGTTAGGATCGTAATTTAATTCCGGACTTGATGACGCTGGTTTGGACGAATTCCGAGAAGGGTGAATTTTTGGGTTTAAATCGAATTTAAATTCGATTTAAATTCAAAAGGTGAGTGTTTTAACCCACTCACAACTACTAGAAGCTTTTATGTTGTTTAAATTAATTTTAGAAATGAATAGAAATTTATTTATGAGTATTTAGCATGTTTATTTTATTCATATCTGTTGAATTGCATTTAATTAATTTAACTGTTAATTTAATTAATCTATTGCGTATGAATTTACAGTTAAAATTTATTTGTTTGTATATGAACTGCTAGTTAACAGTTATATAATTTATTACTGAATATAGACTGTAGATTAATAGCTGTTAAATTTAATTTGAATAAAATTGCCAGTATTACCTGTTATGTAGTACCAAAAATAATATTGTTATTGATTGATATTGATTGATGATTGCGATTTGGATGATGGATGATGTTGATGAATGGATGTTTATTGTATATCATTAAATTGCAAATTATCATGCATATTTCATTTCATTCGGGATTGTGGTTTGAAATGATATACAACGGCAAAATTTTATATCTTTTAAATTGCGGATTGAAATGATAAATATCCGTATCACTTGACCATAGGATAGAAAATTATATACAGGCACCGCGTCTATATATAACTATTTTAATGTGATTTCTATGGTTTGGATGGAATACGGTTTATAATAATCTTAAATTTTATATCGTATAAATATTATTCTTCCATATATATACATATGAAGTTGAAAATTTTGAAATTAAAAGGTGTATAAATCTCTTTATTAAAAATGAAAAAAAAAAATTAAGAAAATGGAGTTTGATAATTTATATCATATGTTTAAATGTTAATTTTGGAAATTTTAAGATATGATATTTATAATTGGACTTTTCCCAAGATAAATTGAAATGAATATTCTAGTATAATTTGAATTGAAAAAATATATATATTTTATTACTAGAAATTGGGGTTTTTATTTATTTATGGATTTTATGTCAATATTCAAGACTAATTAATAGAACATTCGATTTGTTGAAAGAATAAAATCCCACTTTAGTTTGAAATATTAATACTCCAAATGGATATACGTATATATATATAAATTGCAGTGGTTTTGGAACTTGAGAGAGATAATACAAATTTTGGGTTAGACTTTAATAAAGAAATGTATTTGTAAAGCCATGAGAACTATTTTCTTTACAAAGTAACATTTAAGTTAAACCTTTTAATTCATATACCGTTGAATATCCAAACCATTCAAGTTTTAAAAGTTATGGTTTTAAATTATGAATTTCGAAATATTATGCTTTGAAAGGATATTTGGCCTTCAGACGTTATAAATTTTAAAGCATTTGGATTTTTGAAAAGGTTTATATTTGGGATAAAGGATATCATATTGTTTTGGGTTTTAAAATGATATCGTATTCATAATTTTAAAATGGAAATGTTTATTCTGGTTTTAAAGTATGAGCTATTTTTAAATGACCGCGGTGTTATAATAACGATGGGTTGGCAAAGAGACCGGGATCGGATATGGACATACTCTCTGTCGATACCGAAAACCACTTTGACTAACCGTGTACGCGGTGGAGATTCCAGAATGAAGTAGGTGGTGGCGACGTTTCCTATAAGGTAAATACGTGGACCCGACTCCCGTGAGTTGGCATAAGGTGGCTAAAACAGGAGCGATTCTCAGGCCAATGAGGTCATTCCTCTGATCGGACCCTCCTCTTCGATATTATACTTTGATTTTGGATTGATTCAGTGGCCACTTCTATATTTTGATTTTGGGGAGTTAGTCCGAGGTGGGCGGTAACTGCGGCTACGCGTTTCCACCAGCCTGGATAGCAATTGGTATATCTACCCTGGCATTGCCTAATTGTGCCGTGTCACGTACCATACCGAGCCTTTACTACGAGTTTCTATTTGTGTCGTACCTATGGAGTATCCTCTGGTAGCCTCCCGATCAGGAGGTATTACGGTACTGTATAGACTATTGGCATTTTACGTGTTAAGGTGGAAAATGTAAAGCCTTAACGCTATTTAAAAGTAAGTTTATTTTATAAATAGACACTATTATAATAGCGCAATATACTACATAGTAAATAGTTTAACGGATCCTTAGGAGATGTAAATCCCGAACATCTCTTGAGTTACTGTACTCATATTTATTTCTGTTAATTTAACTCACATAAGATCTTTTAGTCTGACTCGAGTGTTTTTGTCTTTTCAAATTCGCTCGGGTCAGTCCGAGCGTTTCAGGATCGAAGATTTTAGCTTTGGAGGACGAAGACGAAGAATCCGTATTATATTATTTATAGTATTGCACCACGCTCTAAATTTCCGCTGCATCGATTGTATTGGTATGTGTAACTCTGATATTCATTGTATAAGTAAAATAAATATTTTGTAAACAATTATCATGAACTGTATATTGATTATTATATTTTATCCTTCCGCTGTGAGATTCTGTTTTGTTTTTATTTCTTCTTTGTTTTTCTTATTTACCCCATAACAATCCGCCCTTGCGTATGCTTTGAATTGGGACGTGTGTCGGTTTAAAGTGTGCGAAAAGGCGGGATGTTACAGTTGGTATCAGAGCTTTGGTTTAGCGATAAACTTTGGCTTTGTGGGGTTTGACTCTTTGTTAATAGGGTAGTAATACCCTATGGGAGTCGCTGAGTGTATATATATGAGAGAGCGTATTTGTTAGTTTTATAAAAAGATTTTAATATTATGTTACTCTGTTCCGTTTTGTATTTATAAATTCTGGTTGATGCATGGGACGCTATGTCATCAATAGGGATTTCTAAACACTTAATAGGACAGACCGACATAATATTGGTTTTTAATATAGGTGAATGAAATAATTTTGCCTATTATATTTTCTATATATAAAAATATTTTTATAAAGATATATATATATATATATATATATATATATATATTTGGTTGCTATAGATTGGGTGTTAGGAAATAAAAATATTTATAACAATTGAAGCTAAGTTGAAATTATAATAAATCAAATTGGAGATTTTAGAACTTAAGTCCGGGATTTTTGAAATCTTCTTTCAAAGGATTTATGAAATATAATGATTTGGTTTATAAATATTTTCTTATATAAATATTTAGTATAATTCGAAAGAATTGGTTTAAAGAGGATTTTGAAGAAAATAAGTTTGTACTTTCCTCTCTGTCGCTGGAAAATAATTTCGGTGATGGCGGCCGCATCATCGACTTTCATTTTCGAGTTTCGAAGGGAAAGGCCACTGTAGTAAATTCTACTGCAGGTTTGTTTTGAAATTATTTAAAATTTTAATTGTTTAAAGGTAATTAGAGATATAAGAGTTGTAAGAAATTAATTATCTATTATTTTAAAGAAATTTTGGAATTTGACCCGGTATTAATTCTTGAATTTCCATTAATTAGTTGTAAAAATTTAGGTTAGCGAAATAAAAGAAGTAATCAATGAATTAAAAGAGTTGAGATTAAACTTGCACAAGTTCTTTTGCTTTTTCTTTAACATAAATAACTTACCAAGTATAAAAAGTTGAAATGTAAATTAAGAGTGGAATAGAATATTATGCAAGTAGAATTTTGGAAAAAAATGAAGTATTCAATAAATTACTGTTATAAATAAGAATTTAATGGTATTAACTTAAGTGATGATTGGAATTTTACTAAAATTAAAGGTTGTATTATTAATAGGTGATTTTAGCCTTAAGAAAGTAAAAATGAAATTCCTTAATTTATAAAGTTTGATTGTAGGGTTATTAACTTAAGTACGCCTTAATTTCCCCTATTCTAATATAATGGAAAGTAGGAAAAATATAAATGACTGCCATCCATAGTTAATGAATGAGTAAAATCTTTCACTTATAGGAATGCAAGTTATAAGGTTAATAAATTAAGTGTAAGTAGAGGGTTACTGTAATTAAATATAATGGAAACTTCAACATTTAATAAATGAATGAGATTAAAGGTAAGTTGAAATTGTAATTTATAAAACAAATATATATTAATTAAAGGAATGGAGAAGAAACTTGTAAATTTTCACTTACATTCTTAAAACATACATAACTTACCATATAATAAGAAGTTGCAAATGTTAGTAGGAAAATATAAGGGGAAATCTTACTAGTGAAGAGTAAGGTAATAAAGGTATTCTATTAATTTGCTATTATTAATGAGAATTAATTGTATAGACTTAAGTTAAATTGGAAATTTTACTATAAGTAAAGGTAAGTAGTATAAATAGATGATAGAAACTTTAGTAAATAAATTGGAATACAAATATAATGAATTTTGTGATAAATGGAAAATGAAAATTTGTAAGAAATAAAGAAATCACTCCATAAATGAAAGAAAGAAAATCAAACCATTGAAGCATGAGATAAATGTATAATAAATAAATTTGGGTGTTGGTTTGAATTGTGTTGTTGGGTAAGAAATTTGAAGTGGTTAAATGAATAAGTATCTATCTTTGTTCCATCTAAGACTGTTGAGTAAAGGATGCACTTGATAGTTAATTTCATTTCATACAAATTTCAAGTTTGAACCCAAACAACTATTTGTTTGATGGATTAAATGGTTGCTTTGTTTGTGTATGTATGTTGTTTGTAAGGTTGATGGTTGTTGAATTGTTTGGTTGATTAATGATTGAATCCACTTGAATAGTTCACTTTAAAATAAATATTTAACCTTTTAGATTATATAAGTGAATACAGGTGATGGAAGCAACTGCTACTGCTTTTGGTTCCAAAATAATAAGCGTATATTGCCCGACAAATAGGTACGTTTTCGGATTACGCTTAAAGCGCTATTTTTCCCGTGTTGGGATATAATATTTTGATAATATATGTAATATATTTGTATATTTTGATATTATATTTTCTCCCGAGCCTCACCGTACAAAGGAGACTCTGCCAAAATTTTTCGTAAATTTTGGACTTAGAATTTTGTTGAAAATGATTTCCAAACTTTAATTATTTAAGTATAAAAGGATATAATGATTATAAAACGAGTATATTCCGTTTAAGGAATTTTTTTTGTAAATTATTGATTATAAGTTAATATTTGAAATAGATGTACTGTTTTTATTCTTCCTTCTCCCTTCTTTTTCCTTTTCGGGGACGAAAAGTTTTGAGTGGGGGAGATTGTAACGACCCGTTGAATTTGATAATGTTAAATGAATTAAATTAATATGTTTCTAATATAATTTAGAATAAAATAAAGGTCTTAAGATTTTATTTGGGAAAATGTAGTAATTTGTTATAGTAATTGGAATTTAATGTAACAATTTAATAGTTACATGGAAATAGATTTGAAATATGTAAATTTGCACACCTTGTTATAAGTTAAATATAAGAAACCAATATAAATGTGAATCAGTGAATATTAATAAAAATATTTACTAGAATGGAATTATTTAATATAAAATAAATAGTGGAGATTGTACATTTGGTTGTAATAATAAATAGTGACTAAATAAAAGTGTCCGTTGGAATAAATCAATGCAATAAGTGTGATAAGTAATTTTACGGAATGTTGTCTCTAATAAATGTACTTGATTTGGTAATTTAGATATTTATACGTAAAGTATATATATATATAAAGATATATTGATTCCAATAGAATTAATTGGAAATCTAATATTAAATATAATGTTGGTAGCAATTGAAATTTACTGTTTTGCAAAATAAATGAGAAATCAAGTCAAATGTGAATTATACCGTAAATGATCAATTCATTTAAACAGTAGGATTGTAAATAAATAAACATTCTACGTAGGTTGCAATTGGACAATTTATGTAGTTTAATGGAAAAGCAATTGGAATTAATTACCATAAATTGTGTAGTTAGGGTAGTTTTGATTTGTCACTTAAGATGGAGGATTTTTATAAAATGTAATAAATGCAGTTTAAATTAAGGCATTGACGTTTGGGTATTTAAGAAGTGATAAACTAAAATTTATTTATTTATTTGAAAATTTGAAATCCAATTTGTGGATTTATTGCAAATAAGTGAAATTTGTGTTTAACCATTACATCGATAGGAATAAATTAAATTTAAGGTTATATTAATAAAATTTAGACTAGAGAAATGATATGAATCGGTTTTAGAAGCCTTAAATATAAAATGGGAAGTAGACGAGATTTCACGTTACAACCATTTTTGAAAATCCTGATGTATGTAGAAATATTAATGAAATATAACGTAAACCAATGTTGAATCAAAAGAATAGAGTCAACACTTATTTATTCATTTAATGTGATATAACTACGAGTATGATTTATAGCAAATTACATGGAAATCTAATATATAGGACATTACCTAAAAAGGAAGAGTAGATAAAATTTATGATAAACATATTTGTATATGAAGGTTATTGATTTAAGGAGAAATTGGGCAAGTTTTATGTATTTGGGTTAAGTGCAACCTTTAATAGATAAATTTAGTGCAATTAAAGAAATTGACATTTAATATTTCGATAACTTAAAATTTGATGGGATAAGAACATTTGGGTAATGAAGGGATGACAAATATTAGCTATGATTCTAGAAGGAATTAAATAGATAATGGGAAGATTAAAATCAGGTTCTAAGCAATAATTATTAAATAACAGAAGTTTAGGAGTAAAGTGAGATAATTGAAAATTTTAATCATTCATATAAGTCATTTGTTTATTAATATGAGTTAGCTAATAAATTTAACTTGGGAAATACCTATATATTGGAAACACATTTGTAAAGTGTAATTAATTGAATTTGGTGAATTGGGAATGAATCCAAGGTTATAGGAATTGATGTAATACTACGCAAATAAAAGGTAACTGCATAAAATCAATGTTTCGTAATAAATTGTAATTGATAATTAAGTAGGAATGGGTTTGAATTTGACAAAAAGGAAAATTTATTATTTGCTTACCCATCTATTCAATCTATTAAATTTGATCAGATCCATTTGCAATTAAACGAATTTATTTACAAGTTAGTATGTATTTAGCTGATAACTATAAACCAATTAGGGCAATCGGAATATATATTACCAGTTAAGTTATATAAGATAATGGTTGACTTAATTAAGGGAGTTTATGTAATAATTTCATTTATTTTGTAAGTGGAAATAAAACGTTAATGATAACAAGTATTCAAAATTTACCATCTATTTAGTATATTAAGTATAATTGATAATCAACTGCAGCAAGTAATAAAATAAATACGTAACGTTAAATGAAGTAATATTTGAAATTTAATATTTAGAAACTATGTAAATATAAGTGCAGATGAAATTGAGGATATTTACATATTGAAATATGAACCCAATGATAAATCAATTCACGTTTCAAAATTTAATGCTACTTTATTACATATATGTTTATGCCTAAATTTAAACTTATGTTTAGATCCAATCCGATCCATCTATTATTTTTCAGCCTTGTCTATATATAACCTGTTATAAACCCTAGCCCCATTTTATTTTCCCTTTCGCTGTACGTTCATTTCTTCATCTCCTTCTCCTCCTCAAATGAATGCAACCTAGATCTACCCCAATCCAAATTTCAGTGAAAATGCAAACACTTCAGAAAAATTCCACAAAAATATATGTTAATGTTCTCGAGGCACGTAATCTACTGGTGCAATTCGTTTTCTGTTTTGAACATTCGTTTGACCAGAATTAATTCAAACAGTCCGTGACCATTCATCATCGTCGTCGCAAACTTCGTCGGATCGTCAAACCTTTTCTGGGTTTTGTAGAGTGGACGATGGGGATCGCATCTATATGGTTTTTGTGTCGATTCAACGGTTAGATCGTCGTAGATCTTCGATTAGGGTTTCTGGAAGGGGGCCGCGTGCGTTTCTGGGAATAGAAGGAGTGACGTGGCACATATATTTGTAAGTGATGAATGTGTGTCATTTTATTTATTTTCAATTTTGAATTCAATCATCATTTTTCGCCATAACTTTCTCATACGAAGGCGGAATCACACGAAATTTCTTTTGTTAGGATCGTAATTTAATTCCGGACTTGATGACGCTGGTTTGGACGAATTCCGAGAAGGGCGAATTTTTGGGTTTAAATCGAATTTAAATTCGATTTAAATTCAAAAGGTGAGTGTTTTAACCCACTCACAACTACTAGAAGCTTTTATGTTGTTTAAATTTATTTTAGAAATGAATAGAAATTTATTTATGAGTATTTGGCATGTTTATTTTATTCATATCTGTTGAATTGCATTTAATTAATTTAACTGTTAATTTAATTAATCTATTGCGTATGAATTTACAGTTAAAATTTATCTGTTTGTATATGAACTGCTAGTTAACAGTTATATAATTTATTACTGAATATAGACTGTAGATTAATAGCTGTTAAATTTAATTTGAATAAAATTGCCAGTATTACCTGTTATGTAGTACCAAAAATAATATTGTTATTGATTGATATTGATTGATGATTGCGATTTGGATGATGGATGATGTTGATGAATGGATGTTTATTGTATATCATTAAATTGCAAATTATCATGCATATTTCATTTCATTCGGGATTGTGGTTTGAAATGATATACAACCGCAAAATTTTATATCTTTTAAATTGCAGATTGAAATGATAAATATCCGTATCACTTGACCATAGGATAGAAAATTATATACAGGCACCGCGGTCTATATATAACTATTTTAATGTGATTTCTATGGTTTGGATGGAATACGGTTTATAATAATCTTAAATTTTATATCGTATAAATATTATTCTTCCATATATATACATACGAAGTTGAAAATTTTGAAATTAAAAGGTGTATAAATCTCTTTATTAAAAATGAATTTTTTTTTTAAGAAAATGGAGTTTGATAATTTATATCATATGTTTAAATGTTAAGTTTGGAAATTTTAAGATATGATATTTATAATTGGATTTTTCCCAAGATAAATTGAAATGAATATTCTAGTATAATTTGAATTGAAAAAATATATATATTTTATTACTAGAAATTGGAGTTTTTATTTATTTATGGATTTTATGTGAATATTCAAGACTAATTAATAGAACATTCGATTTGTTGAAAGAATAAAATCCCACTTTAGTTTGAAATATTAATACTCCAAATGGATATACGTATATATATATAAATTGCAGTGGTTTTGGAACTTGAGAGAGATAATACAAATTTTGGGTTAGACTTTAATAAAGAAATGTATTTGTAAAGCCATGAGAACTATTTTCTTTACAAAGTAACATTTAAGTTAAACCTTTTAATTCATATACCGTTGAATATCCAAACCATTCAAGTTTTAAAAGTTATGGTTTTAAATTATGAATTTCGAAATATTATGCTTTGAAAGGATATTTGGCTTTCAGACGTTATAAATTTTAAAGCATTTGGATTTTTGAAAAGGTTTATATTTGGGATAAAGGATATCATATTGTTTTGGGTTTTAAAATGATATCGTATTCATAATTTTAAAATGGAAATGTTTATTCTGGTTTTAAAGTATGAGCTATTTTTAAATGACCGCGGTGTTATAATAACGATGGGTTGGCAAAGAGACCGGGATCGGATATGGACATACTCTCTGTCGATACCGAAAACCATTTTGACTAACCGTGTACGCGGTGGAGATTCCAGAATGAAGTAGGTGGTGGCGACGTTTCCTATAAGGTAAATACGTGGACCCGACTCACATGAGTTGGCATAAGGTGGCTAAAACAGGAGCGATTCTCAGGCCAATGAGGTCATTCCTCTGATCGGACCCTCCTCTTCGATATTATACTTTGATTTTGGATTGATTCAGTGGCCACTTCTATATTTTGATTTTGGGGAGTTAGTCCGAGGTGGGCGGTAACTGCGGCTACGCGTTTCCACCAGCCTGGATAGCATTTTGGTATATCTACCCTGGCATTGCCTAGTTGTGCCGTGTCACCTACCATACCGAGCCTTTACTACGAGTTTCCATTTGTGTCGTACCTATGGAGTATCCTCTGGTAGCCTCCCGATCAGGAGGTATTACGGTACTGTATAGACTATTGGCATTTTACATGTTAAGGTGGAAAATGTAAAGCCTTAACGCTATTTAAAAGTAAGTTTATTTTATAAATAGACACTATTATAATAGCGCAATATACTACATAGTAAATAGTTTAACGGATCCTTAGGAGATGTAAATCCCGAACATCTCTTGAGTTACTGTACTCATATTTATTTCTGTTAATTTAACTCACATAAGATCTTTTAGTCTGACTCGAGTGTTTTTGTCTTTTCAAATTCGCTCGGGTCAGTCCGAGCGTTTCAGGATCGAAGATTTTAGCTTTGGAGGACGAAGACGAAGAATCCGTATTATATTATTTATAGTATTGCACCACGCTCTAAATTTCCGCTGCATTGATTGTATTGGTATGTGTAACTCTGATATTCATTGTATAAGTAAAATAAATATTTTGTAAACAGTTATCATGAATTGTATATTGATTATTATATTTTATCCTTCCGCTGTGAGATTCTGTTTTGTTTTTATTTCTTCTCTGTTTTTCTTATTTACCCCATAACAATCCGCCCTTGCGTATGCTTTGAATTGGGACGTGTGTCGGTTTAAAGTGTGCGAAAAGGCGGGATGTTACAATAATAATATTATTTTATCGTTAAAAAGGGCTAAACCATATTGGTAGTGATCTAAATAAAGAAGGCACAGTTGTAACTTTCTAAAATCATTGAGAGGAGTAGACAAAAAACATAGATAAACTATAAAAAAGGTGAAATGTACACCTTTAAACCTTTAAGCAATTATATAATAAAATAATTATTTTCTTTGGTTATGTATGAAAGTACATTTAAACCATTAAGAAATTATACAATAAATAAATCATATTTAAATATTTAAACAATTATATAGTAGAAAACCATATTTAAATATATAAGCAATTATATAGTAAAAATTAGGAAGAATCAAATGCCCACCTTGATTATATATTTAAGCGTTCATTTCAGTTTATCTAGGCATTCAAAATTTATAAAATTGTACATAAATAAACATTTCTTAACCATGCAACAAAATAATAAAGAATGACAATAAAATTATGTCGTATATTAGCTGTATGAATGTTTGAGGTTCTAAATACAACTAAACATGGAGTATCCTATGACAAATATAGTTTGTTTTTCAAATAAAATACACTATTGAGATACCTACAAAAGTTCTTTTTACCTATAAAATACACTATTGAGCAAGTACCTTGAAGTGAAGCCTATAAGACATTCGATCAAGGATGGTTGGGCATAATCGTGTAGTTGCACAACTGATCGGGAATTAGTTGTGAAACTTCGTTACTGTCGCACTCAATGGAAGTCGAGTTAAAAAATCATTCATCAAGCATTGCTGCTAAAATTATTTGTATAATCAACATACATAGTAAAAATTTGCTATTAAAAACAGTCAATATGTCCGTTTAACCAATTTCGAAAGAAGTGACGACTATTGGAAAAAAATGAAGATTGCACTAAAATTATTTGTATAATCAGTATATAGTAATAAAATAGTCAATATGTCTAACAAATTATATTTTGTGTGTTAGAAAGCAAGTGGTAAGTCATCTTCTAAGTTGTAGATTCAGAAATCAGATCAAACAGGGGCAAAAATACCGAGTAAGGAAGTCAAAAGTTTCACGGATTTATGGCAAAATTTATTTCTTGATTAAGGATGTTAAAAGTTGCATGAATTTATAACAAAATTTATTTCTTGATGAAGGATGTTAAAAGTTGCATGAATTTACAAAAAAAATTATTTTATGAGCCATAAATTCGAGCGGCGAAATTCTGTTCAGCATTCATGAATTAGGTAGCGAGAACAAAGAGTTTTGAGCGAATGTCAAAAACTGACAGTAATTGAAACATGTAAAAATTTGAATCAAAATATAGAACCATACCATGTAAATAAAGCAATGGCGATAACATGCCTGAGCTACCTTTTTCAATTTAGCTAGTCGCCTATCGTGGATGCTCTGTCTTTGGTGACGTTGCCATTTTTGATTCGTAGGTAAGTGAAGCCAGGCTTAGGGAAGGTAGTTTAGTTGTTAGGATTCGAAGGTGAGTGAAATCGAGTTTGGGGAAAGTTGTAGTTTTTATGAATTAGGGATTTAATGATTTAGATCTAGGAAAGGGGACACATTTAGGGAGGATTTTTTTTTTGATTTTTATGAGTTGAGAATGTGGATGGGAGGGATTAACTACCCGGAATTTACGATCCAAAAAATTCAAGACAGTTAGGAAAAGAAGAAAAGAGATAGAAGAAGAAACAGAAATGAAACATAGAATCTCACATTCGCAGCGGATCAAAATATAATATCAAATAAAATTACAGTTATACAAAGGAAAACTATATCAGTTAATTTACATTAATACATCAGAGTTACAACATTTACACAAACAATTGACAGTTAAAATCAACATGTCCCAGATGAACAAATATCTCACGACGGAATACTCTATACGTTCCTGCCATCCAGCTTGCCACCTGAGCTCCAGAATGTCCTTACCTGAAAATCTGTAATACTCGGTCTGACCCAAGCATTACAACAAAGTAACACCCGGGTCAGGCTAAAAACCAGCGTGAGTAAACCCTTATAATATGAAATACTAAGTTATAAACTTATTTGTAAACCAGGATAACTCGTACCTTCTACGAGTTCTCAAAGTCCATCACTTATTACAAACAATATCTAATAATTATTACTCAACTAAAGGCAAAATGACTTAATTTATTCCACATCCAGCCTGTTTAATTCCACATATCCAATTTATAAAGAATTTAGTTTACTAATCGAAGTGGTTTCGGGTATTATTGATACCCAATCCCAGTCTCTTCGAATTCAATATCATTTCCAATCCAATTTGTTAAGTTTTTAAACAATATGATTCATATTCGGAATATCATACCACCCAAAATTCAACTTAGATGGGTAACCAACATTATCACAGTTCAACCCATTCATATCGCAACACGTCTTAATGCAAATCAACAATTCAAGTCATCAAATATCATTCGACCATCCATAAGCAAGATTTGTTAGATATATAACACCTAATTAATTTAATTCAATCTTCAATTAAATTAATCACAAATTTTAATCGCTTGGACTATCTTGATACTGCTTACTTAACATTAATTAATTACAACACAATTAATTAATCATCCTTAAATCATCCATCTTAATTAATCATCCTTGATTAATTATTTTTTAATTACATTAAGTAATTAATTTCATAAATTAATTACCCTTTACTTATTCATTTTAATAGCATTTATCCCTAATTAATTACTCACATTAATTATCCGATAACCACTCACATTAGTTATTTGATAATCACTCACATTGATTAATTATCCCTTAATTAATCACACTCATTTATTAACCAATCCTTAATTAATTTCCTTAATTAATCAATCCTTAATTAATTTCGCTAAGTAATTAATCCTTAATTACTTCCGTTAAGTAATTTTCCATTGGTTAATTATCCTTGATTAAATAACCTTTAATTTTTAATTAATTTAACCTTTAATTACTAATTAAATTAACAAGTTTATCCTTTAATTACTTACCTTAAGTAATTATCATTTAAGTAACTAATCTCTAATTACTTACATTAATTGATCACTAATCACTAATTAATCTCCAATTAATTAATTTATAATCCTCAATTATTAATTTATTAATTCCTAATCATTAATTAATCAATTCCCTTTAATTACTTCATTAATTTAATTAATCACTAATTATCAAAGACCTTATAACTTTAAGATAACCCATTTACCTTTATTAATTACTTAATTATGATTTACACATAAATTTAAAACTTTTTACCATTTAATAAACTGCTTAATTATATATTTCATTTTAGTTTAAAAATAACTTAAAAATTTAACTTAATAGATTTAAGTTAAACAAAACATACCACTTTTCTTAAAAACCAAATATTTAAAACATAAATTATAAAGAAAATTTCATTTATGTTTAAAATCTTAAAAACTTGTTTTTATAAAACTTTAAATTGTTATTATCATTTACTTCGGGTCCAACCGATATACACTCGAGTCCAGACCCGAGTACTTCTCTTTTTTTACTTATATTTATTTTTAACTTAAAATCTGGAAAACAAAACACACATGTGGAAAACTCGAAGCCCAACGCGAGCCACAATGCCTCTTCTCCAAGCCTTTACCCGAGTTACCTCCTTCACTACCCGAGCTTAGCAACATAGATATGCGACGACTCTGTGCACGTGCACACGCTGCCAGTCGCTGCTTCGATCATCGAAATCTTCGTTGTGAGTCAATCCAAGCCTCCCTACCCGATTTCGACCATCAATGCTTCAGTTCGAACTCGAAAACAAGATCGAGTTAGAGTGAACCTAAACCCATAATGAACCATCACCCAAAATACCTTCCCAAGCCACCACCTCCGGCCACCAGAAGCATCGTCACTCCGATCATCACTTCGCCATAGGCCTACGCCCCAAACCCTCCTCCTGTGATCAAACCCGAAGCACCCACATCGGAGAAAACGTTTGAGAATGCTGACGGACCCAACAGGCAAAGAAAACCCTAGATCATCCTCCACCTGCCACCATGGTTGTTTATAAGGTTTCTGACTATTTTTCCATCGATCGTCAATCGACTAGCAACCTTATACCCAAAGCCCGATGCAACAGAATCACGAGAAATTTACTTGCTATCTCTTTTTCTCTGTTTAAATTACACTTACATAAATCCAAATTAATACTTATTTTACTTGCTATAGAAAAAAGAATACATTTTTAAATTATTAAAGAAGATTATTACATTATTTATATGCTTAGAAATTTACGGGATATCACAATGCCCGCCGATGTGAAAAATAAAGGAGTACTTCGGGTATTTCAAAAGGACACCGGGTAAATCAATGCATTGAATTTTCTTTATTAGTAGTAGAGATATATATAATCGTTTGAAATTTCATAATCAATTTTTAGTTAAATAAATAATCAAATATATTTATTCAAAATAAAAACTATTTTCTATTCTTGATGTAGAATGTATATTTCATATAAATAAATTTTATAAAATTTAAGATAGGTAATATATGATTTATAATCTTTAGAATAATTACCAGTTTATCGAAATCAATTACAATAATATTTTATTATATAAATAAAAAAATTATTTTTCTGCCCATGAGCACTAAGTGTTATATTTATTTATAGATGCAATAATATACACAACCAACTAATTAGTGACAGCATCTCAATGTATAAGATTCGTAATACAATCTAACATTCTATCACATAAATAACATAACAAAGATAAAATTGAGATTTAACTTTCACCAAAGCCCTTGTGTAAACATTTAATATTGAATTGATCTATTTAAATCCGTTCACAAATCAGAAGTTGCTTGCTCTCGAACTGCCTTAGTATCGACAATCAAATTGAAGAGTTCTGATGTAATTTTGTGTAACTACCTGGAATTTAATTGTTTAGATTGTGAATATATAATTAATTTTAAGTATTTAAATATTTTATTTTAAAAGCTTAATAACTCCTTTTAATTAATAATTAATAATAGTGAACTTTTCTATAGAAAAATATTTACAAAAATAAATTGTTCGAAATAATATCGATAGTGTGACCGAAAATCATTTTATCAATAAAACAATCTCGAAATGTGTGAAATTGTCATCCCAAGGTACTATATTGGATTGGAAGAAACTGCTGTCATTAGGTTTAGAATGATGAGGTGATGTACACTAACAAGTATCATAGCGATCGGACGTGCTATGTGATCGTATGAGATCGACTGTGTAATATTTTAATAAGAGAATCAAATAATAATGTATAAATTATTATATATACCCCCTCTACCTCACTCTTCTCTACCCGTCTTCCTCTCTCCTTTGTTTTCTTTTTATTCTTTCCTATAACGAATAAAACTAGATGCCTTATATAATTAATTCTTCTCGGAGCTCGCTCAATGAAAACCAAATCTTTAGATCCATTGAACTCGTGTGATGGAGAGCTTCAAATCTATATCGGGCTTGGCGCATGTAGTGGTGGTTGGTGGAGATCGACAGTTTTTTTGCTAAGCTAGTGTTAAGGACTAAGAGAGCTAGGGATGAAGTTAGGTATGGTGAGGATGGGATGAGCTTCTCGTGCGAAGCAGAGGAGGTTGGTAGCAAAGTGGGGTAGTGTGGCGCTGCCAAGAAAATTGCGATCTGGGTTTGTCTGGTAGAGGTGGATGTCGGGATTTACTATTGAGGATTGGAGGTTGAATTGATGGAATGAACTCATGGCATGAAGGCAAGTGGATTAACGTTAGTGTGTAGTGCTCCGATGCATCTAAGAAAAACATGATGTCAAGAACTCGAAGAAGGGAGGCATAGTTGGAATTTGATTAGGTCGGTCTAGCTTGAAATTTTTAGGTCCAAGGCGGAAAGGATACAAAGTGGAGTTCAATGGTGGTGGTCACTCGTCGATCAGTGGACCATAGCTCTGGAAAGGGGAGGTGATGCACTACCTAGGTTATGCACTTTGTACATGTACATGTTTAGGATTAGGAGTCGGGGAAGAGAGGATGAGTGGAGGCAATTAATGTTAATGAAGTTAATTAAGCAATTAATTAATATTTTGAATTTCAATTATTATAATGTCAATATCTTTTTCATATGAGGTCCAAATCAATGCGGTCTTTTATGTCATACTCATAGGAGTGTTATCTATGCACCGAAGCTGATTTCGTCAAGTTTAGAACAAGAAGACTTGAGCTAAAGTCAAACGTCATCGAGCAGGAACACATAAGCATTGAATCAAATTTTGGTGAGTTAAGTCACCTTTTGATGAATAATATATAATATATGTGTGATATAAATTATTATTCGTATGCTTGAATAATTTCTTTGGTTGGATTAGTTGAATTTCCGTTTTGGAAAGCGGATGACATACAAAATGAAATACAGAGAATTTAGGGAAATTTATAGAGGGATCATAAGGGATTCCTCACCATATTGATTTCAATTATATATATACATGCTTATTGTAGAAATTATTGAATGCCAAAAGCTTGGTAGCATGCCCTTATTGGATGTGACTTTGATATGTTGCAAAAGTCAAATTCTTTTATTATAGAACATTGAAAGCACTTGTTAAGTGCCATGGCAGCTCTAGGCATCATTATAGAATTTTAAAAATACTATTATTTACTGTTTTTGATTTGAAAAAAAATAGTTTTGAGAGGGTGATATTTAAATGTGACTTTTGGAATTTTCTATAGCATTTTATTTAGAAATGATTTTTGAACTTCTCTCTTTTACTCCAACCTTTTTGTTGGCCTCTTCTAATTTAGATGGAATGTTTAAAAGTATTTCAAGAAATCTTTATTTTACAGAAAAGTTGTCATAATAACGAATGTTTATTATAAAGAAAAGGAAAAGGTGGTTTATCTGTTATAATAAAGCGATTATGTTTTAAAAGAAGAAAGAAATATATTGGAACAAATATTTTTGAAATGCTTATATAAAACATTGTATCGAAAGACAGATTTATAAATGGTTTTTTTTTTCAATATAAGAATAGATTTTTAAATGATATTTTATAGAAGGAAATAATATCATTTTGATAAATTGGAATGATAAATCACATTTATGAATTTATAGTGATATATGGAATGATCGTTTTATGGAAAGTATTTTGTCCTTTCTTGAAATCGAAGATATGGGATAAGTATATGAGATTTAAAATTAGGAATTTATAAATGAACATTTATAAACAAAAAAGAGATCTACAAAAGGAGGTTTACTAATATAAAAGAGGTTTCAAAAGGAATTTTATAAAAGAAATCAGATTTGATTTCTATAAATGATCATTTAAAATTATGGTGGTATGGAAAGTGTTCTTTTCATACTTTCCACCAAATTCCAAGGAAGGAAAACTCGTCTCTAACTATGAGAGTTTAAGAATGTACGTTGAGGCGAAGATAGTATGCTAACTTGTTCAACTACATTGTTAATCTAGAGATAATACAAGTTTGAAATCGAAAAGTGGTGGTCAGTATATTTGGTCAAATTTCTATAAGATTCATTTCTTACACTAAAAGTGTTTTGGGTTTATTATTATCAATATTTTAATATGATATTTGTTTTAACCCATTTAAATATGTTTTTGGAAATGAAATATTTCTTAAGATTTTGTGAATATACTTGTACCGTTAAGTAAAGAATATGAAAATGCTTTATAATTATTAAAATATTTGGTGTTTTGTGAATATAATTATACTGGCGAGATAAGTATATGAATACTTAAATCATAGATTGAAAAGAGTAGAAATGCTTACATATATCTTTTGTAAAGGTATTTTAATAACAGTATTTGCAAAGTGGTTTTAATTAATGAAAAGATTAATTAAAGAGGCTTAATGGTTGCTTATGCGCTTGATCATGCTTGATTAAATCTCTAATTTGATTGTTTTCTTATTTGATAGTTAAGTAACCAACTATCAAATTTTAACTAGTTTAAAATTATTGATTGTTGGTTTGGAGTTATCGGGATCGGACAAGCATGAGTTACCCGAAAACCACTTCGAACCAGCATAAGCGTTTGAATTGGAGACATCTTATAGATGATGGAAATCGAAGATGAAGTTCTTTAAAGTGCAAGGGCTACCTACTACTAATCTCGAGGGTGATTCTAAAAAGGATGTAGCAAATGTAGTACCTTTAGTTTTCTCAGTCCTAGCACAACTTATATAAATGAATGATGGTATTGCATTGTTGCCTGGAGGGCAGTGTTTGCATTCTAAGTGAAATTTGCTAAAGGGTAAAACATAATCTCAAATCTCACATCCATAATGTCTAAAATATGGAAGATGTAGTAGAGCTATGTGGTTCCCTACCGTTAAGGTATGATCATCACTTGTATCTAGATCGATATTTACGGGTTATGTATGATGGGCATATAGAAACAGTTTGTCAAGTTGACAGCCGGGAGATGATCATATTCTATACTATCTAGGAAGGGGTAGGCCGGTTTTATGTTGGAAGAGGTGTAGTTTGTATGCAGCATTGGTACATTTTCTCTAAAGGTGTACTGTATGGAAGGCAGTCCCTTACTTTGTCAATGTTGGAATCCATTCTCCAATGTGCACCTTTATGGACTTAGTTGTATACCAAATATGCTACTGAATGCAATTAATGTAACCATTCCGGTTATGTTAAATATTTATTTTAAACCCTAGACTTTATTACAATATCACTGGACTTACTAATAAAATGGTTTGGTTATCCTAAGATAAGAACCCATCCGTGTTTATGTTCAGCGTAGTCTTACGAGATACCTATATATTTTAACATTAAAAAATTATACAATTTTGAGTTTCTTACACTAGTTTATCAGATTAATCTATGTGTTATTTTATTATAATACTCAGATCAGACCCGAGTATATTTCTAGATTTAGTTATGGATGCTTTGGAGCTTCAAGAGACGAGTTGGATGCCTTCTAGATGTATTCACATATTTTACTTTCCACTGCATAACTTGTTTGTATTTATTAGCATTGTGAGGACATGCTGTTTTAACTGTCCAGGCTATCGATAGGTTAGTTACTCTGATCATTGTATGCATATTAAAGTTTTCTTTTTGTAAAGATCTATTGTATACTTTATATTACTCGTTATGATGCGAGATTTTGTTCTATCTTTTCTTTTCTTTCACCCTAATAATCTGTTTTTTGGCATTTGTATGTTCGACATGTGAATACCATGGATGTATTAGTGACGGTTTTGAGGGTTGAAAAGGCTAGTCGTCACACGTGGTATCAAAGCATAGGTTGTACTGACACCTAGGCCTTGTTGGGGGTAGACTCATTCGCGATAGGGTTAGTTATGTCCTAAAATGAATTTGAGTGTATATACATACATACATACATACATACATACATACATACATACATACATACATACATATATATATATATATATATGAGAACGCATATTTTTTAATGCTAAAAAATGTTTTATATATTATTGATTGATCTGTTGAGGGGTTTATGAATTCTGATAGATACAAAAGGTATAACTATATCGACATGAGTTTTTAAACATTGACAAGGCAAACTGACATAGTATTGTTTTGAAAATTCGGCAAAAGGTTTTTTTACCTAAGATTATTTATAAAAGAATAATTTCTAAAAAGAAAAATTGATATATTTATTTATGAGATATGTCCGTTAGTCATGCTCATCCAGTTTTGTAGCATTGAGTATTATTTGTTAATTGATTATTTATGCTCAGATTATTTCCAAGCATTTATTATTTTGGTTGAATTAAATACAAACACCGTATGAATTAAGTTTTATAATTTGACCATAGGGTGTTCGAAAGTAATATGTTAAAAAGTTTATTTTGTTGCAAGAAGGAATGATTTTATAAATTAGGTTTATAAAGTATGTTTTAGAATAAATAGAATTTTTGAGGATTTAAATCTGGGTGTCTTTGAAAACGATTTAAAATGATTTTTGGAAAAATAATAATAATATTACTTGAAAGTACTTATAATAATATTACTTGAAAGTATTTATTGGTGTAAGTATTTTGGAAAGAAAATTTTAGGATACATTTCCTTTGATTAGCTCGGTGAAAACACCTCGATTAGTTTTGTGGTAATCTGGATAAAATTCTAAGTGACAATTGGATGTTTACTTAGGTGAACATTGTAGCGCACTTAGTAAGTTATTCCCTTTGTTATTGTACGATTGAAACGAGTTCGAAACCGAACGAATCCAAAGCAAGTTTGCAATAGGTATTTTGTTAAAACTATTTATATGAATATATATATATATATATATATATATATTGTTCAAAAGGGGAATTGAAAGAGAAGAACTATTTTTATGTTAACTAGTTCGAAGGGCTCGAAAATGACTAAAAATAGGTAAAAGATGTGTTCGGATGGTAAGCACTTCTCTTAAGTATTACCCTTATTGGTAAGGGGATGTATGATACTACGTGGCAGGACCCAATTTCTTGGTATTATTTTGGTGTTACTCGGTCTATATGATATTTTCTATGGATCGATATATATGGTATCATTTCAAAAAGGTTTTGAAATAAAAACCGAGTATTTAGTTCTTAAGTTTCTTTAAAGAGAATGGATTCAAATAAAAATGTATTTTGATAAAAGAGTGTGTTGATAAATGAAATTTTTAATATGGGTTTATATCACTCTTGGTTAAATAAGAAATAATTTAACATAAGTTTTTAAATTGGTTATATTTAATAGGAAGGTTTTAATAAACTTTGTTTTATTAAACATATTTTAACATTTAAGTTATGTAAACTATTTGATGTTATTGGACCGACTAGTAAACATATTTACCTTAGAGATGTCTAAGAAAAAGTAGACTCTAGGATTGAGTTTGGATACCAACATCCTACTCTTCTTGGCTACTTACCAGATCTAATGGATAAAGAGGTCGTAGAGGTCGAATCAATTTAAGACCCATATTATTTGTTCGGACCTGTATCTGAATTTAAGGTAAAAGAAAAGATAGAATATTAAATCAAATAGTTATATATACTCTTAATATATAGTAGGGTATTATATAAGTTTGAAACATAAGATTTTGAAAAGTTTTCATAAAATAATTTTGGTAAGTAAAAAAGAATTGGCGCTGTTAAGAAACCAATAGAATAAATACGTAAGTTGTATATAGATCATTGTATTCGCATAACTGTTCTTGATCCAGATTCGAGTACATGATTTGAAGGGAATTTACACCTATCTGAACAATGATTTTCACTCAATTTTTCAAGGCAAACACTTGATACGTATTCTTGATATGATTCTGAAGTTTTCTATAATAGTATCTTGCTATGTAAGAAGAATAAGGGATTTTTAATCAAGGAACCAGATCAAAGTCCGCATTAGGGAAGTCGAGTTACCGATACTAGTTTGGAAGAGAAGATTACATGAGCGAGCAAGTGATCGGATTTGATATTGCGTACTGGAACATATGTACATAGTAGGTACTTTAACGTAGTTTTATGGTTCTTACATTAGAAATGCAAGTTAGATGGTTTGATATGGCATGTTTATAAGAGATGATTGCCTTATATGATTTTGCGGGCTTAGATTCATGACATGATGAATGAGTTGTTGTATTGTTTCATTTGTCGTGCTTAATTCTCTTTTGAATTATGTAAGTAAAATGCAGGTTCATGGAAGTATAGAATAGCTTGTTGCTTTTGGTTTCATTAGTAGAGTTTGAATACTCATAACATAGTATGTGTTTTTCTTAAAGGATCTATTAGCTATATGACAAACACATCTTATAAGGTATAACATATGTATATATTGTTGTTGTATTGTTCCCAAATATGGAAGGTCCCAGATATGAGCTTATATTGATGTTGTGAATTTTTTTTGGACCTAGTCGTGCAAAAGAGGTGCTACTAAAATTTTCTATAACATAAGGGACTTTAAAAGTCTAACGGTGAGAACACATTTTCTTCCTTTGGAAATTTCGAAGACGAAATTCTTTTAAGGGAGAAAGGATGTAATGGTCTGGAATTTTATCATATTAATTGTGAATATATAATTAATTTTAAATATTTGAATTATTGGTTTTAAAAGCTGAACAGCTCCTTTTAATTAATAATTAATAATGATGAACTTGTTATGGAAAAATATTTACATAAATAAATTGTTCGAATCAATATCAATAGTGTGGCTGAAAATTGTTTTATCGATAAACGATCTTGAAATGTAGGAAATTGTCATCCTGATGTACTGTCTTGGATTGTGAAGAAACCAGTGTCATTAGGACTGAAATGATGAGGTGATATACGCCGATGAGTTTTGTGGCGATTGGACGTGTGGTTTGATCATGTGAGCTCGAAGGTGAAATATTCTAATTAGAGAATTAAATAATAATGCATAATTTATTATATAAAACCCCTCAACCTCACTCTTTTTTAACACTCTTCCTTTTTCCCTCGTTTTCTTTTCATTCTTTCCTATAACAAATAAAATAAGCCGCCTCATTTAATTAATTCTTCCCGGAGCTCCGCTCAATGAAAATCAAAATCATTAGATCCGCTAAACTTGTGTGATGGAGAGTTTTGAATCTATGTAGGGTTTGGTGCATGCAATGGTGGGTGGTGGAGATCGATGGTTTCTTGGCTAAGATAGGGTTAGAAATTTATGGATCTAGAGGTGGAGCTAGGTCAAGGCAAGGGTAGGGATAAGCTTCTCATGTGAAGCCAAGGAGCTTGGTGCCAAAATGGGGTGGCGTGATGCGGTAGAGAAAATCGCAACCTGGGTTTGTCACTAGAGGAGGTGGATGTCGTGATTTACTATAGGGGATCAGAGGTTGAATCGAAGGTGTAACGACTCACTTTTCTGTACACTCTAAGCTGATAAATAACCTCATGTTTCAACTCAAATTGAACAAAAAGAAGATTGTTAGGCATGAAGAAATGAAGAGATATAAGAAAACAGAAATAATAACACAAAATCTCACAATGGAACAATATATAATAGATAATAACATATCTCTATACAAAAAAGACTATAACTGTTATTATACATACCATCATTAGGGTACAACAATCACCAAATCAATTCTGGACAGTTATAATAACTTATCCTCACGAGTGCTGAATATACAACACACACACAGTGGAGTATAATCAAGTACGTGGAATACGCATGAGAATCCTCCAACTCGTTATCTGAGCTCCATAGCATCCTAAACTAAATTTGTAATACTCGGTCCGACTCGAGTATTATAATAAAATAACAACGAGTCAGTCTGGAAAACCAGCGTGAGAAATCACACTCATTTTGAATTTAATTATTTTCAAAAATCCTTTGAATACAATGGTATCTCGTAAGACCACTCCACACATAAAAACGATGAGTTTTACCACACGATAACAAAAATCTTTTATATTGAAATCATTTGATGTTATAATAGCGTCTATAGAAAAAAACTATTAAATAGCTGAAATGCTTGCATATCACATTTCAACATAGTTGGGCACAATCAAAACGTACGGTGATTGTTAGAGAATGGATTTCATACTATGACCAGGTAAGAAACTACCTCCGATGAGTGCATCTCTAGACCAATGCACCTGGGTCTGACAAGAACATCTTGTACCCTACCACACGGAACCGGTCCAGCACTTGACTACTAGTACCGAATATGTCATCATCTCGGTCTTTCGACCTTTTTGAGATCTCATGGATAACGAATCCATAAATATGTAGATGTAGGTGTCTAGAAAGATGCTGACATATCTTAATGGGGGCGAACCACTTAGCCCTACTATGTGCCCTTTTAGTCATTTCTTGATTGATGAGGCTTGAGGCTACGATTTCCTTTCAATAAATTTACACTTAGAATGCTCATTGCCCTCCAATGACAATGTGCTAATAGCATCCATCCATACAAGTTGCTTTGGGTCTGAACAAATCAATCTCTTCAAAGATCACCGTCTTCACTATCTACATGAGACCATAATTCAAAATGCTCAAATCGAATCGAAGTGCTTTTAGGATAATTAATTCTGGTCCCGCTCTCTTCGAAACGATCAACGAAATTGGCCAGATTTGATAGTCGGTTGTTTAACTATCAAATTACACAAAGAAGCAGTCACTAGGCCCGTATTATAAATTTTCCAAAACATTTATTTCATAATATCTTTACAAAGATATATACATATATTTCAAATCTCTTTCAATATTTCAATATTTGAAAATGATTTCAAATACTTAAATCCATAATAAGATATTTCAATCCATACAAATACTTAGAGATATTCCAAACCCAACTTATAATTCATTACTTAGAAAAAGTATTTCTATATAAATCGTTTCTTAGTTAGAATATTTCCAAAATTAATTCCACTACTTATGAATATTCTGTCTTATCTCGTAGATCTCCAGAATTTTATTAACCCCATTTTCTAATTTCCAAAAACTCTCGATTATACTTATTTAATCCAACTAACAATTTATAACTCCTTTGATGAATTTAGATTCATTTCTGTAGTTTTTGTATCTGACGATTTGGACATCTCCCTTTTTCTCAAATTTCTTAATTTACCGAATTCCATTATAAGATTCTCTCTTATAAAATCTCATCCGTTCAATAAAATCCCATTTAATAAACTCGAGAGTATTTATAAATAAATTGCAATCATTTACCTTTAAAACTATGTATATAATAATAAATTTTAAAACATGATTAAACAATTATTCAAAATACCAAAGCACTTTTAAAATAATCGTCAATAACTAAATCAAAATTTTTGAGAAATCCAGTTGGATCCCTCCAACCTGTTTTCCTGCAACTACAGATGTTATATAACATAAAATACCAATCCTGCTACGAGATGGGATATCGCGTTAATATATGGTGATCCGCTATTATGCGGGGCGTATAAGGTCTCATCTGCTTCAATAGGTGGGAATATTCAATCCAACTACTAATATATATATATATATATATATATATATATAAAATATAACATCCAACTGATAATTTATAAATTCAATCAATCATCTAATATTAAATTTTAACTATTAAAAATTCAATCAATTATCTAAGATGAGTGAGATTTACTCACCTTTATTTTTTGTTGTCGCCGAGACGTTTCGTTTTGGAACTAAAACTGGACGATGTCCGATTTTAGCCCAAATTTCGACTGTCTCGAAATCCATTCAAACTATTTTCATCTTAAAGCTCTCGTCATCACGATCGCAACGCAAAAAGTTTTGCCCTGATCGGATCTCATATGAGAGAGTTATGAATTTTATAAGTTATTGATTTAAAATAAAATATAATTAAATATTAATCACCAAATTTAAAACTAATTACCAAAGTGCCATCTCCCTTCATCCTAATCTCCTGTGCATGAGCAAAGAACACAACCTATATATGCGTTCACGAATACAAGTGATACCATGATTTACTCCACGAATTCTAGTTTCGACTTCGCCAACGACTTTCTCATGACGATCTCTACCTGCCTATGCCTGAAAATCTAAGCTCGATCGCCCCTAGCATGTCTGACCTGCTGCTTCGTTCGACCAGGTACTGTAGCGACGCGATAAGCAAATAACGATCGAACCTCTCCAAACTCTGCACCTAGATGCTAATCGGTCCTCTTTACTCAAAAACAACATCCAAAGCACGAATCGATGTCTAAATCTTTGAGAAACTCAAACCCTAGCCAAATCAACTCGTTCGACCACACTGCCGCACGCTCCTATACAAGCTCGAACATCACCAACCTTCGGCTGTGCATAGCCCTTCATCAAATACAAATTACAATTTTCTTTTCAAGATTCTTAGTTGAGTATTTCAAGTGAATTTATTTTTTAAGTTTTAATTTTTTTTTCTTGCTTTTCTAAACCTGCTTTTAAATAAAAAGGGGAGGGAAGATAGGTCGGCTCATTTCGAGAATAGGGTGGGCCGGTAGGTTTGTTGATGGTAAGTTTGTGAGCTGATGAGTTAAATCGATATAAATATATTTTATTTAAATTTCAAAATATCTAGATATTTATTTCGAACCCCTATCTAGACGTGTCGCTCGACGTTTCTAATGTTATACTCCTATTCCAAATGCAATGGAATAAGTTTCAAGCCCTAATTTGATCGTATGAAGAAGATAGCTTTTTGAACCCAATTATAATATTGAATTTTCAATATTAAATTCAACCTGTTTCTATCCCATACGACCAAACGGTAAGTCCAACACCACGAAATTTGATATCCTATAATAATACAGTATTACAGATCTAATGGAACTGGTTTCATCGAATTATGAGATTGTGCTATAGAAGGCTATTTTCTTATGTTAATTTTAATGAGTTATTTTTAAAATCGAGTAAATCACTCTGAAATTCAATTTCTATTTTTTATTATCTTCATTCTTATTAATAGAAATTTAATAAGCCATTGAAATTATTTTTATCTAGCTTAAACTCAAGATTCCACTATTTAACCAAATTTTAATTATTAAATTTCACAACTAAGTTACTCAATAAATCGTTATATTTGAAATTCAAGTTATTAAATTTATAAAATCAAAATTTAAATATTTAAAATAAATTAAATATTCCAATTCTAAATATTTAAAATTCCGGGTCGTTGCATTCTTCTCCTCTTAAAAGAATTTCATCCTTGAAATTGCCAAAGTAGATGAAATGTCCAAGCCCATACTTCTAAACCAATTTAGTCGAAATACTTTGCCAGATTGATTCAAGCCTTTATCTTTTTCCAAATTTAATTTAAAACCTTATTATTACTTCCACTAAGTGTCCAACTTCGTCCGTAGATTCCGAGTAATATTATTCATTCAATCATTTCAAATTATAATCCAAAATCAAATTTTGGTTATCAAAAATTTCCTTCAATATTTCCAACTCTCTAAATTTTGAAAAATTTCGTCAACGTCTCCTTTGCGCGGCTAGACCAGAACAACTAAAAGTTGCCACTACAGGCCCAAATCAGCAAAAGAAAATAAAAGCCAAGTAGCTCAATCATAAAACCATCAAATTCAAACAACAATATAAACATGTACCTTTTAGTCGGGCAACCCAAGTTTCTAATTATAAGATCAAGGGAATCAAATTAGATCTTGTTTTTATATACCTGCATCTTATTTACCAATGATATCCAATCATATAATACTAAATCACTTTATTTTATATCTTTCCAGTTCTCCATATTTTTTTACTAAATCGTACGATGTACATATATCATCCATGCGCAATATCAAATCTGATCGCTTGCTCGATCACACAATTTCACTTTCAAACTAGTATCGTTCACACGGTCTTCTAGTGAGGACTCAAATTTGGTTCCTTGATCAGAAACCTCATTCTCCATTCATAGCCATATAATATGATAGAGAATTCCAGAATCAATCAAAAATCCATATCCAGTGTTCGCCGTCGAAAGTCAAGTGAAAAACCCTAAGTTGGATCGATATAAATTATCTCAAAATTCTATGCTCGAATCTGAATCAAATCGATATGTGAAATAAACAATATATGTACAACTTACGTATTAATTTCAATTAATTTCTTAGCTATACCAAATT
Source organism: Allium cepa (assembly GCA_030765085.1). NCBI lineage: Eukaryota > Viridiplantae > Streptophyta > Magnoliopsida > Asparagales > Amaryllidaceae > Allium > Allium cepa. The sequence continues at coordinate 501,872,621 of CM060944.1, read as the reverse complement.
CTCTTATTCACGCTTATCTCATTTACATTCCTATTCACATTGCATTATTCACATTTGATTGATCTACATTCAATCATCAACCTTTTCCAATACTAATTATCTCTTAAGAATTTTCTCATCAAATTCTGTTAAGTTAACTATAAACATTTCATACAACTTCTTATGGTTATTACCACTTCACCACATAAGTCAATATCCATTTTGAATCAAACCCAATTTCAATTTCATTCCCCGATTCCAACATTTGTATTTATCAATCAACATTCCAAACCAATTTTAATTAACTAATCGATCTAATTAATTCATTTCATAAATTTATTTCAAATCTCAATAAATTCCATTTCCAAAAATTATTTCATTTTGCTTAGATTGAATTTCCTTCACATAATTCACTTTATTCAACTTAAGTTAAGATTCCTTTCAAAATGTACTTTTCACAACATTCATATTAATAATTAAAACATTGGTTAAACTTGCTAATTTTCAAATTTTATAAGCTATCAAACTTACTCATATTCAATAAAACATTTTGAATCAAAACTCCAAAGTTTAAACACCATGTTCTAAAGTATTTCAAATCATTTTGAAATCATCTATATGTGTATATACACACAATCCCTTGGTATAGCAAATCATTCCTTTGATTTTAAAATTAAAACTAGTTTCAGCCAATCAAACTCCGATGGTAACAATTTCTTTCCTGGAAACTCGAAAATGAACGTCGATGATGTTGAAGTCATCACCGAAATTATTTTTCAGTGACCGAAGTGAGTTCAGTGCTTTTATTTCCTATAAAACCACTTTAAAAATATCTCCATTATTTCCATTCAAAAACATTTCCCTAATAATGCTGTTATTATTTTCCAAAGATTTGAAAAACATTTCTAAAACCAATGAATTTTAAATTCCCAAATTCCTAGCTTTTAAATCTTTTTTATAAACCATATTTAAAATATACTTGTGAAATTTCCTTTTAATTTATAAATCACCTTAACAACTATAATTCCATTTGGTTATATAAAATCATTTCTCTGTTGTCAGTCTTGCTTGCATTAAAATATCAACCACTTTACTAGATCACAAACAACAAATGATAATAATCAAATATTGTCATTCTCTATCAACCAAGCACACTATATATGCCATAATAATTTCTAAAAAACTAATGCTTTACATAAAAATATAATCATGGTAAAATTATTTCATTTACCCAATTTGAAAATGATACCACGTCGAATTGCTCTACTAAAGTGTTTAGGGATCCCTATCAATAACATTAATTACTTGTATTGATCAGAATCCATAAGCCACTCGATAGACCGATCAACACAATATAAAACAATTTTTATAGCACTAACAAATACGTGCTCACTCACACATACATACACCAAAACACACACACACACACTCAAACTCATTCTAGGGTACTACTGTCCCTATCTCTAATGAGTTACCCCATCAAAGCCAAGGTTCTCGCTTAACCTTCAGCTCTGATACTACGTTGTAACGACCCACTAACACTCTAAGCTGACAAATAACTTCACATGTCAACTCAAATTGAACAAAAAGCGGATTTTTAGGGATGAAGAGAAGAAGAGATAGAAGAAAAAAGAAACAATAACATAGAATCTTACAATTGCAACGGAACAACATATAATAGGTAATAACATATCTTTATACAAAAAGAACAATAATTGTTATTATACATACCATCATCAGAGTACAACAATCAACAAATCAATTATGGACAGTTATAACAACTTGTCCACACGAGTGCTAAATATACAACATACACACAGTGGAATATAATCAAGCACATGGAATACGCTTGAGAATCCTCCAGTTTGTCTCATGAGCTCCATAGCATCCTAATCTGAATCTACAATACTCGGTCCGAGCCAATTATTACAATAAAATAACAACGAGTCAGTCTGGAAAACCAGCGTGAGAAATGACACTCAATTTGAATTTAATCATTTTCAAAAATTCTTTGAAAACAAATGTATCTTGTAAGACCACGCCACACATAAATACGATGGGTTTTTACTTTACGATAACCAAAACCTTTTATATTAAATCATTTGATTATAATAGTGTCTATAGAAAATAAACTATAAAATAGCTGAAATGCTTGCATCTCACATTTCAACATAGTTGGGCACAATCAAAACCGTATGGCACTTATTGGAGAATGGATTCCATACTATGACCAGGTAAGGAACTACCTCTGATGAGTGCATCTTTAGACCAGTGCACCCGGGTCTGACAAGAACATCTTGTACTCTGCCACACAGAACCGTCTTTACACTTCACTACTAGTACCAAATATGTCATCACCCTAGTCTTCCGACCCTTTTGAGATCTCATGCACAACCAATCCATAAACATGTAGATGTAGGGTATCTAAAAAGATGATGACATACCCTAATGGGAGCGACCCATTTAGCCCTGCTGCATGCCCTGTTTTAGTCATTTCCCCATTGATAAGGCTTGAGGCTACGCTTACCGTTCAAGAAATTTACACTTAGAATGCTCATTGCCCTCCAATGACAATGTGTTGATAACATCCATCCATACAAGTTATTCTGGGTCTGAACAAATCAATCTCTAAAAAGATCACCGTCTTCACTATCTTTACGATATCATAATTCAGAATACTCAAATTGGATCGAAGTGGTTTTAGGATAATTAAATCCATTCCCGGTCTCTTCGAAACTATCAACAAAATTGGCCAGATTTGATAGTCGGTTATTTAACTATCAAATTACACAAAATCGGTCACTAGGGTCATATTATAAATTTTCCAAAATATTTATTTCTAAATATCTTTATAAAGATATATACATATATATTCAAATCACTTTCAATATTTGAAAATGATTTAAAATATTTAAATCCATAACAGGATATTTCAACCCATACCAACACTTAGAGATATTCCAAACCCAACTTATAATTCATTTCATAGAAAAAAATTTCTATATAAATCATTTCGTAGTTAGAATATTTCCAAAACCATTTAATTCCAAACTTAGGAATATTCCATCTTATCTCCCAGATCTTTGGAATTTTATTAACCCCCTTTTCTAATTTCCAAAAGTTCTCGATTATACTTATTTATAATCCAAATAACAATCTATAACTCCTTTAATGAATGCAGATTCATTTCTGAAGTTTCTGTATCTAACAATTTGAAAATCTCCCTTTTTCTCAAATTTCTTAATTTATCGAATTCTATTATAGGATTTTCACTTATAAAATCACATCCGTTTAATAAAATCCCATTTACAAAACTCAAGAGTATTTATAAATAAATTGCAATCACTTACCTTAAAAACTATATATATATAATAAATTTTAAAACATGATTAAACAATTATTTAAAATACGAAAACACTTTTAAAATAATCGTCAATAACTAATTCCAACTCATTTATAAAATGTCTAATTGATTTACAAAAAATAATTTACAAAATCTAGAATTTATTTCATCAATTTTCAATATTTAAATAACTAAAATTTTGAAATATTTTAATCCAAATTATAGTTTCTAAAACTACATAATTTAATAGACAAAGATCCTTTTCTAAAAACAACTTCACTTCTTGATAAAATATACCTTTAAACATTCCAATATAACCAATTTTATATTTATAATTCTCTCTTGATTTATCCCAAGTCGATTCACATTTCCAATTTCATAATTATTCCCAAATTCCGCAATAGAATTTACTATTTCTTTTCTAAATCTATTTCCATATCTCATTTTAAATGCACACCATGATTTTATATTTTCAATTTATCGAATGATAACCATTCCACCCAATTTATAAACATTGTTTGTAAATTTCATAAACACATTTCCAGTTTATACAGGTTTATATTACAAAAATCTATTCATAAATCAATTTCTAATTAAATTCCATTTATAAATCTATTTCTTATAAAAACCGATTTCTACCTCTCGTCATAATTTCACACTGTGAATTATATTTCCATTTATCAAATGATAATCATTTCATTTTATTTATAAACATCGTTTATAAATTCACAAACTCATTCGAGTTCCACTTGGTTATAGAATATTCTCATTAATAAAATCTCATTTATAAATCCGTCCCTATATAAATCCATTATATTTTCCAAATTATTTAAAATTTCCATTTCAACTCATTTTCCATATTTTCAAAAATATCACCTAAATTCATTTCACAAATACTTTATCCATCTATTTAAAATCCCTTAGGAAATAGTTAAGTAAAAATCCCGAATCAAGTCACTGATTATATACAATATGTTTCTCTTTTAATTATCCAGAATTTTCCCGGAAACACTTATTGTTTCTAAAATTATTTTTAAACTTCTTTTAAAACTCAATATCCAAAAAAAATCTTTTATTTAATTCGAATCTATCCGTTTTAAAATAACCCAATTTTAATATAAATATTATTATTTCCAAAATCACCGTTTAAAATTCTTTTTAAAATTCAAAAATATTATTTATGGTGTTTATAACACCAAAATTTTGGCCTGCGCTATTATAACATCCAATAAATCCATATAACATCATAATTTATCACAGATTATTCAATACATCATATATCATGATATATGAAATTAAAAATCAATATGAGGAATCTAGTTGGATCCCTCCAACTTGTTTTCCTGCAACCACTGATGTTATATAACATAATACACCAATTCCGCTTCGAGGCGGGATATCCAGTAATATAGGGTCATCCACTATTATGCGGAACACATAGGGTCTTATTCGCTTCAATAAGCTGGAATATTCAATCCAATTACTAATATATATACTATATATATATATATAATATAATATCCAACTGGTAATTTATAAATTCAACGAATCATCCAATAATAAATTTTAACTATTAAAAATTCAACCAATTATCCAAGATGTGTGAGATTTACTCACCTTTTTTCTGTTGTCATTGAGGCATACCGTTTTGGAACTAAAACCAGACGACATCCGATTTTAGCCCAAATTTCGACAGTCTACAAATCCATCCAAACTAGTTTCATTTTGAAGCTCTAGTCATCACGATAGCAACGCAAAAAGTTTCGTCCTAATCGAACTTCATATGAGAGAGTTATGAATTTTAAAATAAAATAAAATAAAACATTAATCAATAAATTTAAAACTAATTACCAAAGTGCCATCTTCCCTCATCCTAATCTCTTGTGCACGATCAGAGAACATAGCCCACATACGCATGCACAAATAGAAGTGATACCAAGATTTACTCCATGAAATCAAGTTTCGACGTAGCCGATAACTTTCTTGTGAAGATCGCCACCTGTTTATGCCAGAAAATCGAAAATCGAACACCCCTAGCAAGTCGTGACTTGCTGCTTCGTTCGACCAGGTACTGTAGCTGCACGATAAGCAAATGACAATCGAACCTCTCCAAAATCTGTGCCTGGATGCTAATCATTCCTCTTAACTCCTAATCATTCCTCTTAACTCAAAAACTTCATCTGAAGCACGAATAGATGTCTAAATCTTTGAGAAACTCAAACCCTAGCCAAATCAACTCGTTCCACCTCACTCCCGCATGCTCCTAGACAAGCTCGTACATCACCAACCCTCGGCTGTGCATAATCCTTAATCAAAGGCGAATTTTAAAATTTGTTTCAAGATTTTTCGTTGAGTATTTCAAGTGAATTTAATTTTTTGATTTTCCATTTTTTTCTTTCTTTATTAAACATGCGTTTTAAAAAAAAAGTGGAGGGAAGATAGCTCGGCTCGTTTCAAAGAATAGGGTAGGCTAGGAGGTCTGCTGATGGTAAGTTTGTGGGCTAATGGGTTAAATCGATATAAATATATTTTTATTTAAATTTCAAAATATCTAGATATTTTTTCGAAACCTATCAAGACTTGCTGCCCGGCGTTTCTAATATTATACCTTTATTTTAAATGTAATGGAATATGTTTCGAGTCTTAATTTGATTGTATGGAGAAGATAGCTTTTTGAACCCCATTATAATATTAAATTTTCGATTTCAAATTCAACGTGTTTCTATCTCGTACGACCAAACGGTAAATCCAATCACCACGAAATTTTGAAATCCGATAATAATACAGCATTACGGATCCAATGGAACTGGTTTCGTCGAATTCCAAGGGTGTACCCCGGAAGGCTATTTTCATATGTTAATTTAAATGAGTTATTTTTAAAATCGAGTAAATCACTTTTAAATTCAATTTAATTTTTTTATTATCCTTATTCTTATAACTAGGAATTCAATAAGCCTTTGAAATTATTTTTATCTAGCTTAAAACTCAAGATTCCACTATTTAACCAAATTCACTTATTAAATTTCACAATTAAGTTACCCATAAATCATTATATTTGAAATTCAAGTTATTAAATTCACTAATGACCAAAAGAGAGATCATAATTTCATTTTACTGATTTATGTCATGAGATGGAAATTGCCCCTAAATTTCCTTTAAACTCTCATATTTTTATCCATTTTCTTTTGCTAGTTAATTTACATTTCTTAGCTTAAAAACATCTCAAATTCTTAGTTTAATTAGATTGAATAGAAATTTTAAAAACAATACAATTTCCTGCGGATCGAACCATACTCGCCACGTACTAACATTGTACACCGTGCGCTTGCGGTTAATTTTTAATTAAAAATTTCGGCTATTTTCTGATCCCATAGGAAATTGGCAGTTAAACAAGTTTTTGATGCCATTGCCGGAGAATTTATTTGATTTAAATTTTATACTCTTCGAATAATTTTTTGTTTGGTTTAATTGGGTGTTTGTTCTGTGTATATTGCATTCAAAAAAAAATTGTTGTGTTTATGTGTGCTTTTTGTTTACATCGTGTTATTGTGTTTGTTTTCCAGTTATATTTGCATTTTCATATTAAAAAAACAACACAATTTCATTTGAAAAAGAAATTTTTTTATTCCATTCCATTTTCAATTAGTCTTGCAATTAAATATTTTGACATTTATATTTTTTTTCTTTTGCTTCTTTCTTTTTTTTGTTCACATTACATCACACAACTCCAAACAAACCACTATATACAAACACCAGTTATTAAACCCCACAAACACATAAAAACAGTACAACTTCACTGACCCAAAACACTTTCATCGCCGCCTCTCCTCTTACAACAGTCTCCCCTCTGACTGCACCATTACAACTGCACAGTGCCAAATAATAATCAACAACACTCCTCATCAACTACATCATACAACTACGAACTAACACAGTGCCAACCCACATCAACTTCCAAACCAACAATACCTCTGTGCATACGTACATCTCATTACCTCTGTGCATGTATACTGCCACCATAACCATATCAGTTCACAAATAACCACTACAAACAGCAGCACTTAATTGCCTTTGCTCAATCCACTCAAGCACACTGCCTTGCTGCTACATCACATGCACTGACCATACCATCCACCATACTACACAAAATTACACTGCAACTTGCCTCTGCCAAAAATAACATCTCAGCTCTACTTCAACACGACCCACCACTCAAATTGCAACTGCACCTCCAGTGTCATCCACCAAATACTCAGCAAACAAGTTTTTTTTGCCTGCACATTTCTAATCTCACCAACAAGTTTCAACCGCAGAACACTAATGACAGTGCATTTCTACACCTTCTTGCCAGAAAGAATTTGAATCTTGATTTTGTTGATAATATTTGAGAAACAAAAAGTATGAGAATAAGTTTTTGATATTACTGAATGTATTTGTGCAACAGAATGATGATCCTTGTACTGGTTACATTTTCGTATTTATAAAAGATAAATGGGCTTCATAGTGGCCCAATATAACATAACCCGCTTCAATTACTTTGAGTCCTTTTATGTTGATAGCTGCGGCCTTTTATGTTGACAGCTGCGGCTTCATATCTTCATTCAATACCTCCCCTCAAACCTAACTTTGAGTTAGGGTATGCAATTTTATTCGGCCGCACAAAGAAAGATAGGGGCTTTGATTTGATGAGTGTGTAGATCTATCACTCGCCACCTTCTGGTGATGAAAAAGCTCTCCTTTTTGTTGCGGAAGCTGAAGAAAATGAGAATAAGCTATGGAGTCCGATTTTGGTTAAATTACAAAAGATTGAGCCATGCTTTTCCATCAAGGGGGAATTTCAGTTGATTGCCACCTAGAATTTCTCTTTGACTGGAGTAGATGATGCTGTGAAGCTTCGAATGTTATTGTTGAGCTCAGTAACTTTCAAATCTTGCTTAAAGAGAACAAAGTTCTTTTTTGATAGAGGCTTTGTCATAATGTCGGCGATTTGGTAAGGTGATGGTAGGTGATTTATATTGATCTTTCCCTCTGTTACCTGTTCTCTGACAAAATACAGATCTAGTTCTATGTGCTTGGTTCTAGCATGTAGCACTGGGTTTGCCGAGAGCATAACAGTGCTTAGATTGTCACACCAGATTGTTGGTTTGTCAGTAATCTTGATATGAAGTTCGTTGAGTAGGGAAATTATCCATATTACTTCAGCTGTTGCATTGGAAACGCTTCTGTACTCGGCTTTAGTGCTTGACCGAGATACAGTGGGCTGTTTTTTTGAGCACTATGAAACTGGATTGTTGACTAGAAATATGCAGTAGCCGGTGGTAGATCTTCTGTCATCCATGTCTGTTGCCCAGTCTGCATCTGCATACCCTTTTATATTGATAGATTTGCTTGATTGCAGTTTTAATCCATGATTTGTAGTTCCTTTAAGATGTCTTAGTATTCTCTTAACTGCTTTCCAATGTTCATCCAGTTGATTTTGCATATATTGACTCACTTTATTGACACTAATTGAAATTTCTGGCCTGGTTATTGTCACATATTGTAGAGCTCCTATGATGCTTATGTATTTCCTGTCATTTGATATGGATTCTCCTTTGTACTTGGACAGATGTGAATTGCTTGCCATAGGTGTAGATATTGCATTTGCTTGATCCATTTTTGCTCTCTGTAAGATTTCAAAGATGTATTTTCTTTGACTTAAAAATATTTCTGTATGAGACAATCTTTTAACTTCAATGCCAAGAAAATAATTCAAGTTCCCCAATTCTTTGATTGAAAATTCTTTATTTAAGAGCTCTGTGAGTTTGTTCATCTCTGATTCACTGCTGCCTGTAATAATAAAATTATCAATGTATATTAGTACATACATGAGTACATTATTATTAAATTTTGTAAATAGAGAGTTGTCTGATTTTGTTGAGCTGTAGCCAAGTCTGATTAGTGTTGACTTCAGCTTCTCAAACCATACTCTTGGTGCTTGTTTGAGTCCATAGATTGCTTTGTTCAATTTGCATACAAGTTTGTCTGCCTTCTTTTGCTCAAAACCTGGAGGCTGCTCCATATAGACTTCCTCCTGTAAAATACCATTCAAAAAGGCATTATTTACATCTAATTGCTTGATATTCCAGTTTCTATGTAAGGCAATGGTAAGAACAATTCTAATAGTTGAGGGTTTCACAACCGGTGAAAAAGTTTCAGTAAAATCAAAGCCACTTTGCTGTGAATACCCTTTTGCTAATAGCCTTGCCTTATATTTAGAAACTGAACCATCAGCATTTCTCTTTATTCTATATGTCCATTTGCAGCCTATAACATTTTTATTGTTTGGCAATGGAGTTAATTCCCAGGTTTTATTTTTTATCAATGCATTGTATTCTTCTTCCATGGCAGTCTTCCAGTTTTCATTCTGTATGGCTTGGTAATAGGTATCTGGTTCTTCAGTATTCATAGCAGCACTGAATATTTTTGGCTTGAATATACCACTCTTGGCTATTGTTATCATGTGATGTCTAGTTTGTGCAGGTGGTTGGTGTGGTACTTCAGCTATGATTTCTTGTTGATCATTAGATGATTGCAAATCATCTAATGGTTGACTGCAGTCTGACTGATTAATAGGACACATATGTGATGTCTGACTTGTGCTTCCAGCTTGTTCATCTTCTTCATGACCTGGCTCAGGTCTGAGCACTGTGTGTTGTGAAGTGGACTTGACAAAGGATTCTGAATCTATGTTACCCTGCATTCTTCTTTCTTCAACTTGAGTTATGACATCAAGTTGCTCAGGTATTGGTTGTATGGAAAATTTTGAATTATACACTTTCTGTGATGTTTTTATATTTGATTGACTAAAAGGAAATATTTTTTCATTGAACACCACATGTCTAGATGCTATCCAAACATTTATATCCCTTCTTATTGGCTGCATAGCCTAAAAAGGTACAAGGTGATGACCTGAAACTTAGCTTGTGTGTATTATATGGTCTTAAATAGGGAAAGCATAAACATCCAAATACTTTCAAATTATGATATTCTGGCTTAATTTTATATAAAATTTCCACTGGACTTTTAAACTGTAAGACTTTAGTGGGTAGTTTATTTATTAAAAACACAGTAGTAGCAAAGGCATCTGGCCAAAATTTTAAGGGAAGAGATACTTGGGCTAACAAAGTAAGCCCAGTCTCAACAGTATGTCTGTGTTTTCTTTCAACCAGTCCATTTTGTTCTGATGTATATGGACAGGTTGTTCTATGTATTATACCTTTCTTTTGAAGGTATTCCTTAAGTGGTTGGAACTCAGTTCCACCTCGGTCTGCAAGACTTTTAACTGGCAATTTGTTTGCCTTTCAGCTTGAGTTATAAACTGTAATACTGCATCATAAGTTTCAGATTTTGTTTTCAAAAAATAAATCCATGAATATCTAGAATATGCATCAACGAATGATATATAGTATTTGTAACCATAATCTGTATTAACAGGAGATGGACCCCATAAATCACAAGCAACTAATTCTAAGGGTTTTGCGTTGTTTGTTTTTGAGACTGGAAACACAAGTTTATGGCTTTTTCCCATTTGACAATATGTACATACATAAGGCATTGCAATATCTTTAACAGTAATATTATCATTACTTAACACCTTTTTTACAATGCTTACACTTGGATGTCCAAGTTTGGAATGCCAAATATCAAAATATTTACAGTTACCTTCACGTTCAATTTCAGTAACATTACACCATTTTCCATGGAATTCAGAGTTTCTTGATTTTGCAACATCAAATTTGTACAATCCCTTAAATTCCTTACCCTACAAAATTATTTCCTTAGTTAGAATGTCTCTAACTAAAAAGTATTTGGGATAAAATTCAAAATACACATTGTTGTCTTGGGAAAATGTGAGACACTTAATAAATTTTTTCTAATAGATGGAACTCTTACTAATTTTTTTAGAAAGAGTTCTTTTCTGCCAGTGAAACTTGCATTTCCAGTGTATGTAATTTTCACTGATTCACCATTACCCATATGAATGAATTGCTTACCTCTGTACTCCCTGCTTCCCAAGTTTAGATTATTGAGATTATTTGTTACATGATTGGTAGCTCCAGAATCTAGATACCAACTTTCATCCTGAGTATCATCAATTTTTGCAGTCTCCGTACTTTTGATATCTGCTTGTTCTTTAGGATCTGGATGAGTATTCACCATGTTTGCACTGAGATTATAATTTCTTAAACTGTTGTTGCTTTGTTGAGATGGGATGTAGTTGGCATCAAATTTGAAATAACATTTGTGAGCTGCATGACCAAACTTTTCACAAATTTGACACCTTAGTCTATTATTGCTGTTGCTGTATCTTCCATTTCTTCCTCTGGATCTAGAGGATTGACCACCTCTTTGGAAGTTAATCTGATTTTTATTGTTGTTACTTCTTTCTTGATTCTTGAACCTGTTGTTACTGGTGAAGTTTACAGAAATATCTGAAAGTGTTGATCTTCTTTGTTCTATTCTCCCTTCATGTGCTAGCAATGTAGAGTGCACATACTGTATATTGGGTGTTGTTTCTTTTGAAGAAATGACTGCTACCATTGCCTCATATTCTTCACTTAAACCACCTAGAATGCATAAAACTTGCTCGGTGTCTGAGATTTTGTGACCCACCGATGCAAGTTGATCACAGAGTGTTTTGATCATGGTCAGGTACTCTCTCATTGGCATGTTTTCTTTCCTTATGCTTTGCAGTTGTCTTTTGTAATACATGATCTTTGCAGCAGATTATGTGTTGAAGATTTTCTCTACTTTTGACCATATTTCATGTGCACTCTTACACCCAATTAGTTGTGGTAGAATGTTTGCACTTATAGAAGGCAGCAACCATGCACTAATTAGACTATCTTGCCTTTGATGTGTAATATAATCTTGATTGCTCACCAGTTTTCCATCTTTATCTGCATTGTACTTTGATGGTGTAATTAATGTTTCAAGAACATGATCTTCAAGGCCATAGCCTCTCACTGCAGTCTCTATCTGGAATTTCCAGAGCAAATAATTGCTTTCATCTAGTTGAACACTAACTAGTTGACTTTGTGGCTTTATAATGGCTTTGATGAGATCTTGGGTATTGGCAGTTTGAGATGCTGTGTTGGTTGTTCTTGTTTCAGAAGATGCCGAGTTGTCAATATCGCCTTCAGCCATATGCAAGAACTTTGTGAGATCAAGAAATTTTTACTGAAACTGTGTCGAAAGAGAGTATTCTTCAAGAAAAGGTGCAGCCAGAAATCAATTGGATGATGAAGATAATTTTGACAACTGCTTTCTTGGTGAGGCACTAAGGTGATGTAATCAGAAATTTTAAATGAAGGGGAGATGGCTTGACACAACCAGTTAGATTAAAACATACACAGTCAGATGATGAGAATGTTTAATTCTATGATGATTCAAAGAATCAGATGATGAAAATGCTGATTTTCTGATGATTTTAAGTGCAGCCTAATCTCTGTGATGAGTTCTTCTCTGAGAGATTAATGGCATGGCACGATTTATGTTTTCCCCCTCTCTGTTTTGATTTTCTGGTGGTCAATTTTCTGTCATTTTCTCCTCCGATGATTTTTCTGATGATCTTCTATTTTGCTGTTAAGCAATGTCAGGGCTCTGATACCAAAAAAGAATTTGAATCTTGATTTTGTCGATAATATTTGAGAAACAGAAAGTATGAGAATAAGTTTTTGATATTACTGAATGTATTTGTGCAACAGAATGAAGATCCTTGTACTAGTTACATTTTCGTATTTATAAAAGATAAATGGGCTTCATAGTGGCCCAATACAACATAACCCGCTTCAATTACTTTGAGTCCTTTAATGTTGGTAGCTGCGGCCTTTTATGTTGATAGCTGCGGCTTCATATCTTTATTCAATATTGCCACTACAAGTGCAACCATCATCGGCGCATGTTCTAGTGTGCACACATTCACAACTTCCTTCACATTCTCCATCACCATTTAAACTACTCTCTGCCATCCCTCCTCTACATAATTTGTCAAGAAATATGATGCATACTAGTGAACCAGGATATGCTTTGAGGCACGTCTGAGTGACGCTGTCTTTAAGGAATTAATCGTCTCCAATTGCTTAAGGGCGGCGGTATTCCTCCAGGATACAACAAAGCGCGGTTTCTTGCAGACATCAATCCACTGCAAAAAACCAGAACGATTTGCTTACTTGAATAAGCAAGGAGGGAGAGAAGAAGAGCAGAGAAGAAGAGCAAGAGAGAAAAATAGCCCTTTTTTTTCTGTATGATCGTGTCATGATTTTATAGCGAACGAACAGGCATTCTGAACAGACGCAACCGTGGCCAATTACTCAATTTTTTGAGTGCGCCCACATACCTAAATGCCTAATCTTTCACATTTAATATATAGTGCTTTGCACCAATCACTTCTCTCCATATTCTTTTAATTGTTATGCCCTACTTTTTTTATATAGTGAGATTACTTACTACATTCTAAGATGTGGGTCTATATTACAATCTCCAACAAAATTCACTCCATCACAATAGTACACTGTCAAAACCGACCACAACAGACTTATGCTACCCTCTACCTCCTACATTTCTTCACGTTGCTGGCTGAAGCTCCTTTGCCTTTACCTCCCTGCATTACTTCACCTCCTACATAGTGCACGCTTCTGTCAAATACCCTGGTTTAACTACCAATCCACAGTCAACAAACACTCCTCCAACCTGCCTTCACCATATACGTCAATTCAACTTGCTGCGTAAAACCTCATCGAAATTCAAAGTTCACCCATAGCCACCCAAAACTGTGAACTATGCAGAGACTTCCTCCTTATCTCAATCAACTTCTCACTCCATATATAACCTGACACAACAGCCACCTCCATAACCATCCCCTGACAACCCAAACTGCTGCAACCAGTGCTGTGCCGCCACCATACTGCATTCACCAAACAAGCATGACCATCACATTTTTAAATTTCATTCTACTCCTTGCATTTCCTTATATACATCCACCTACAACCTAACCTCTATCATCTCTGTCAACTCTCTTCCTATCATCAAACCACCTCCATCCGCCATTAAACACTACTACAACAAAACCATCCACCCCTGTCAACCCACCTTCTTCATACTGAACAACCCCTCTACAAACGCGACGACCCTGAAATCCCCCACGAACCAGTGACTCAAATCGCAAGCTCACTTTTGCCTGAACATCATCCACAACATCGAATCGCAACCTATCGACTGTATTCTTACATCTCCCCAAATCAATCATTGACTCAAAAATCTTAATTCAAGAAAAACAAAAAACCCAAACTTGCAAATCCTCAACCTGAAGCCCTCACTTAAACGCCTCCATCGCGAATCGCTTTTGCTTCTGGAAATTATAGTTGGAAGTTGCAAAGTCAAATTTGGTTGAGAAATTTTTTCTCATAGGATTAGTGAATTTAATTCTTTGATCGACTTTTTTGAGTTTTAATGGGCCGAGCTTTTTTGTTTGTAATATTTGTTTTGAAATTTCAATTGTGAATTTGTATTTGTGTTATTTTAATTTATTTTGTTTTAAATCCTTTTAAGTTCCATCATTAAAAAAAGATACAAGTTTGCAAATAGTTTACAAAAAAATTTGCTTTCATTTTCGTTTGGATAAACGATAGAAGTTACTGTTATCCCGCTTTTTGGCAAAGCCGTGATACCAAAAGATCGGTCGAGGACAAAGGACAGTTCGTCTCAGAGATTGGTCATACTTCGTTTCACCATGGATATCGTCGAATCTTGCCCGAGTCCAGATTGAGATACAATTGATAGGACATGACAAGGAAGATCATAGAAGTCAGCATCTCAAATTTCAAGTCAATCCGAGTTCATACGGTTATGATCGATTCAATTTGAAGGGAAAAGCCTAGGTTTCGAATCCGTCACCAAACACCATTCGAACTGATCACCTTCGCATCGATTAGCTTCGAATCCATTGGAGTGTCTCGGATTCGACTCCATCAACTTTGAATCCATCAAGCTCGTATTGATGGAGCTCGTATCCATGGAGAAGTGGCAAAGCTCGTATCTATCAGAGAAACGCAAGTTCGTACCCATCAAGCATCGGTCGTTCGAACCCATCAATGAAGCCTTGTTCGAACCCATCAGTGAAGCCTAGTTCGAACCCATCAATGAAGCCTCGTTCGAACCCATCAATGAAGTCTTGTTCGAACCCATCAGCGAAGCCTAGTTCGAACCCATCAGCGAAGCTTCGTTCGAACCCTTCAGCGAAGCCTAGTTCGAACCCATCAGTGAAGCTTCATTCGAACCCATCAGTGAAGCCTAGTTCGAACCCATCAGTGAAGCTTCGTTCGAATCCACCAAGTCAACTATCCATGGTGACGTGTTATCCATCCGTTCGAATGCGCCGAGATACATGGAGTCGAAGTGGTCAACTCGGAGCGAAACCCGGATCGAGGCGAAGTGTGCACTCCACGTCATCACGAAGGCGCGCGCCACCATCGGTTCGAAACCATCGATTCGAAGGGATGGTTTCAAACCTAACAGCCACACAATGAATCCCATCTCGTATCCATCATATCTCTCAATCTACTGATCCAAATGCCACGAAATTTTCATAGAAGCATGCATACTTGTTGAAGAATGTCCACACCAAATTTCACATTGATTGGATGATTTGTTGATCGATTCGAATGGAATTCCAATCGATGCCAAAGTGGGCCCAAATTTCCTAAGGTCGGGCGCGTGCGCCCCCTCACGTGCCAGAAGTGGTCTTCCGAGTTTTCAGCGAAATATCGGCATCCTACGCCTATAAATAGAGCCCCAGAGCCAACAAAAAATGGATCTTTCGACTCTCAAGCGCCCAGACTCTGCCGGATCGAGATCTCCATCATCTTACATCATAACTTTGCTGTTGATTTCGAATTTCCAGTTGTAACTTGCTGTTGATGGCTGTAATAACTTGTAATCATTGAAAGAGGATCAATAAAACTGCAAAAAACTTCACAGTGGACGTAGGCAACACGCCGAACCACTATAAATTGCTTGTCTACGCATTTACTTTACTGTTAATTAGAGTTTTTGTTAGATAATACTTGCTTTGAATTTACATTCTTCATTATTATCTCTTCAACGACTCCCGAAGAGTGTTGTGACCAATTTTGGTGCAAATACTTTGGTGCTTCCATTGAGAAAACCTAGATTTTCTCCTGCTCTTTGGATCTATCATCGATATCGGATTGAACAAATCTAAGAGAGAGATCCAGATCATCAAATCCAAGTTCCTTCCCTTCTATTCAGATTTGCATAAAGTAAAGGAATTCAACTTTCAAGATGGTTAGTAAAAGAACCACCTCAAACGCTGTCAATCAAGAAGAACAGGATCGAAAGAATTCTGTGCCACCACCTCCATCTAATCAGGATGCTACTGGGCACTCGGAACCGTCGGGTCCAATTACCCGACATGAGTTGTGGTTACTACTCCAAGAGCCAACCCAGAGTCGGCAACAATTAACAGAACAGCTACGCGCCAACGCCGAGCTGATCAACCAACTGGATCGTCAGAAGCGAAAGAGATCCAAGAGAGACCATGCTTCTCACTCATCCAGCGAAAGCTCTTCCTGTTCTGATTATCATAATCGATCTCCACGACCCCAGCTACATGGTAGTCACTTGCCGGCCGCTGGAGATCAACCGACACTGACCGTTGGACAACTGAGAGTTGGTCCATCAGCCAGTTTCCAAACCGGACCCTCCTCTCGAGGAGGTGCCGTTCCTCACCACACCGTAGAATACCGCACTGCTAACGTTGCGGCTAAACCAGGAGTCGACATCCAAGATCAGTCGGACCTGGACCGTCATCATAGCGGGCGTACTCCTGAACCATACGTCCCAGAGGACTATGAGCCAAGAAGGCAAGATTTGGACCGACGACAACATCCGGTTCAAACCCAAAGTATGGAACGTAATCATACTCCGGCGCAAATGCCGGATCTTTCAACTATGATATGTCAGATGATCCGTGAGAGCCAGGGGTTCACAAATGACGATTGGGGAGTTTCCCGAAGTCACACTCCTTTTACATACGATATCCTTACCGCTGAACACCCACGGCGATTCAGGATGCCAACTCTACCCATGTACGAGGGGACCTCCGACCCCAACTAACACATTCTGAAATATGAATGGTCGATGACCGCTGCCAGAGCTGACGATGCAGTGAAGTGCCGTAGTTTTCCCATATCCTTGGGGGGCATCGCTACCATGTGGTTCACTCGACTGCCACCTCGATCCATCTCTTCATTCGACCAGATGGCCACAAAATTTGTTGAACAATTCCGCATGTACGTCGCAAGGCCCAAAGATGTCAACACTCTGTCTAGTGTCACTCAAGCTTCTGGAGAAACGCTCAGACACTACTTAGAGAGATTCCATACTGCATGCGCGGAGATTAGCAATCCAAACGATTACTCCATCCTTATGGCGTTAACTAAAGGGATCGACCCCAATTCTGAGTTTGGCAACTGGTTAGCTGGAAAACCACCTGCATCATTGGACCGTTTCCACGCCAAGGCGGCTCAATTCCTGAGACGGGAAGATGCGAAACAGTCTAGGAAGCAAATCGATGCGGGGCCAAGCACAGAAGGGATCCAAAGCAATGTTGCAATCAAACAACCCGGTGAGAGCTCCAGAAAGGTTCAGTTGAACGTTAAAAGCAAACAAGCTCGGCGAAGAGAGAGCATGAATCAAACTAAAAACGAGATCAAAATCATGGCCCGCAGCGCAAGAATCCAATGTTTGACAGTTACACCCCTCTGAATACATCACTAGAGGACTTGTACTTACAAACCTATGATACAATTCGGTACCAAAAACCTGCACCAACACCGTCGTCAAAGAGACAAATCCAGACGGGAAAGTTTTGCAGGTTCCATGAAAGCTACGGACACAATACGAATGAATGTCGTCACTTACAAGATCTCGTTGAAAAACTGATCAGAGAAAGGAAGCTGGAACAGTTTGTACGGACACCGCAGCCCAGAGAAGTGGGCACATCAAATCAAAACAATGAACCCAATCGGCCGAGACATGAGGACTCAACCCGTCCCCGCGGAAGATTGGTGATAAATGCCATCAGTGGCGGACCAACTTTCTCAAGAGCCTGGAACGACGAAGATTCTCGTCACTGTCACACATGACAGGCTCTGTTCAATCTATGAATACTATGCAATTTCCTTTACATTCTGAAATTTGAACTTGTAATAAGGCACTGACTTTGCCATATTTTCTTATTTTAGCAATAAATTACTATGTCTTCAAGCTAGAGCTGTGATTCATCGAATGCAACGTTCAACAATCACGACACACGAAGAGCTAAATTCCATCAAACAATGTAATTTATTCAAATAGCGAGTGACCGTGATACGACCGGCCACTCACTAAGTGAAACCCCAGCTCGGAGGCAAGCCATCATATCGAAGGCTGAACTGGACCAACACACGACAGTCCTACAACTAAGTCCAACTTCCCAGAGCGTGAATTGAAGTATAAACATTCAATAACTCGTTCCCAGAGCGCGAACGGACTCCAACTTCCCAGAGCGTGAATTGGAGTATAAACATTCAATAACTCGTTCCCAGAGCGCGAACGGACTCCGACTTCCCAGAGCGTGAATTGGAGTATATACATTCAATAACTCGTTCCCAGAGCACGAACGGACTCCCACTTCCCAGAGCGTGAATTGGAGTATAAACATTCAATAACTCGTTCCCAGAGCGCGAACGGACTCCAACTTCCCAGAGCGTGAATTGGAGTATAAACATTCAATAACTCGTTCCAGAGCGCGAACGGACTCCAACTTACCAGAGCGTGAATTGGAGTATAAACATTCAATAACTCGTTCCCAGAGCGCGAACGGACTCCAACTTCCCAGAGCGCGAATTGGAGTATAAACATTCAATAACTCGTTCCCAGAGCGCGAACGGACTCCAACTTCCCAGAGTGTGAATTGGAGTATAAACATTCAATAACTCGTTCCCAGAGCGCGAACGGACTCCAACTTCCCAGAGTGTGAATTAGAGTATAAGCATTCAATAACTCGTTCCCAGAGCGCGAACGGACTCCAACTTCCCAGAGTGTGAATTGGAGTATAAGCATTCAACAACTCGTTCCCAGAACGCAAACGGACTCCAACTTCCCAGAGTGCGAATTGGAGTATCAACATTCAACAACTCGTTCCCAGAGCATGAATAGAGTACAAACATAAATTACAGGTTCCCGGAGCGCGAACCCAAGCATACATGCTATCTCCGAATTCCCAGAGTGCGAATTGGAGCACAATTACTACGTCAATGTTCCCGAAGTGCGAACCGAAATATCAATACTGACTCCAAGTTCCCGGAGCGTGAAGCGGAGTATAAACATCAATTCCAGGTTCCCGGAGCGCGAACCGTGTTACAAACATCGATAACTCTCAAATTCCTGGAGTGCGAACTGGATTATCGATCTCAAATTATCCTAAGTCTCCAGAGCGTGGACATGTGCTTAAGATTTGCAATAAGTGCGATCAACCACCAAGATGCGAATGTTGTTCCCCGAGACTAGGGGGTGAAAAATCTAAGTGTTAATCACTAACCAAAGTGATACAATATCCGAAGTTCAACTTATTCATCGATAACAGCATATGACCAAGATTTTCAGACTTAGCAAATAAAACGAACTCTACTTGACGGTAAAAACACCACAAGTACACCAGACTAAAAGCTAAACACTGCAAATACTTAAGCACAAATGAAATGAGAATTGAAACAAAGAAATTGAATTTTATTTCAACTAACTAGAGACAAGGACTTACATGCAAATGAGTTCTTCCAAAAAAGAATTCCTACTAGTAGGGGCCGAACCTGCGTATATACACGGCCTACTAACGAAGAACAAACACAAGTTCCTATCTACCAAAAAATTCGCTTAAACGGCCCATCTACTTCTTCTTTTTGAATCTCCTTATCAGCGGTCCGTCTTCGGACTCGCTGGAGACAGAGATCCTTCGTTTGGAGTGCTTCCTCTCCGGTGGCTGCTCTTCGGCTGGGGGCATAATGTCAATGTCCTCCTCAGAGCTCGAATCTATGTGAAGGCTTTCCACCGGAGGAGTAGGAGGGACTGGATCTGCGACGGAAGATGGGATAGTGCCACCTGATGATATTACCCTTAAAGGTGCTGGGCTATGCGCCGCCGTGCTGCCACCAATACTACCACTTTGCCCCGCAGCCTCCAATTCTACATTAATCTCGGCCAAAATCTCCTCATCACGAATCGCTTGGGCCTGGCTGGGGGCATCTGCAGTCTGCATTGAAGAGCTAGAGGTTGGCGGGAGGTCACTATCGATGAACGACAAGTCTGTGGAGAAGCCACCCTGCTCGCCGAGCAGCTCGCTCACCATTTGTTCATCAAGAGATAGCGTGCTCCCCTGCGCCGCCTCAGTAGACACTGCTGTTATGACGGTAGTCTCGGTGGTGATGGCCTTCTCCCCTTTACTTGATTCTCGAGTCACGGCAATCGGCGCAACTTCAGTCACTAAGAAAAGATAAGAAGAAGTTATTAGCAACTGCTTCAAAACAAACTCCCTATTTGGAATACACTTGAGATAAGTTCGGAGTACCTTCCTCAATTTGGCTTGCGGACGGCTGAGCGGCCTCAGAAGTATGCTCCTGAATAGGAGATAGCTGCGGCTGTTCTGGGTCGTAAGCTGGAACGGATTGTGAATCAACCACAGATACAGGCTCTAACGAAGGTGGAGCAGTAAATTCAAGAATAGTAGCGTGATGCTCGACACCCGATCCTTCCCCAATCTCCCGGTGTTGGCCACCAATCATCTCCTTCTCATGAGAAATTATGGCATCATGAAGGATCTTCTTTTCGTCTTCGGTCAGCAACCGGTTCTCAAGCTCGAACTGGTCGACTGATGCATCTGGATGCGCTTCTCCTTCCTCCTCAACCAATCGGACCCAAGCGTTACGGAGATGTATCGGATAATCCTGAAGCTAGGCCAAATTTATGTGCCTCATCACATTGGCATTGTAAGTAACGAGGAGATCTTCGATGTCGGCCTCCAGCCTGGCCTCTGCCCTTTGAATTTTCTCCTCGACCTCAGCCTCAACTGCCTGAACTTTAGCCACCACCGCATCTCTCTCAATCCGAAGCACTACGGCTTGTTCGCATGCTTCTTGGGCCACGTTGTGCGCATCATCTCTATCTTTAGTGATCTCGGCAAATTTGGCTTTGAGTACATTAAGTTCCTTCAGGGCCACGTCCCGCTCGGCAGTCACGATGGTGTTTCGGTGGCCCATGTCCTCCACCGTAGCGTAATGCTCACGCTTCATCCTATCCATCGCCGCCTGGGCCTCATCCGCTTTCTTTGTAGCATCCATTTCTGACTTTCGAGATGACTCGGCTTCATCGGTTAACACTTGTACGATGCGATCCTGGTGAGTAAGATCAGTTTGGAGTTTCTCGATGACGGCCGCTCGCTCAAAGGCCAACGCTGATGCTTTTTCAGCCGCTTTCGCCCACGCCTTGTACTGGGCATAAAAGTCGTGCACGTAGTCATGTACTAACTGCTCGGCTTCCTCCAGGATCCTTTTTAAGTGTGGAGGAAAAATATAGTTATCGAAGTAGATGTTTGAAAAGTCTTTCTTTAGCTGAGCGAGCTTGATTGCTCCTTCCCCTGAAATTTCCATGGGGGGTTGTTCTGTAAAGACATCACTTATTGTTTCGCTTCTAGAATGGCGGGATTCCTGCCTAGAAGATTGAGAATCCGACTTGTAGTGAGAAGATTCAGAGGGACGAGAGACATAAGCAGGAGGCTGTATGGGATCCCTGGGAGGAGGAGGAGTACGCGATCGAGTTCGACGCTTATAGCCTTTATCTTTATCATATCTTTCTTGACCAGAATACCCAGAGCGTCCCTGGTCGTAATCTCAGTCCCCCTCTCGTCTGCGTGACTCATGGTATGAAGACTTGCAGGCATGTCGGAGACTCCCTAACATTGAACCCCGCCTAGACATAGTATATGCAGAGCAAAATAAAGTAGGATTAATCACCTTTCGAGACAGGTAGTTTACAGTCAAAGGTTGCAGTGTTGTGAAATATGTATGAATGTGCAGCCCTCCGACCAACCGGATGTGTCTGCCACACCAGTGGGAAAAGACTCGCTCAAAACTAAAGTTTCAGAAAGTTCTTCCAATTCGGCATCATGCTGTAGGGACACATCGTCCGGAATTGGAATATCGGCGAGCCCTTCATAAAGATTTTCAGTTCTCGGAGGAGTCATCTCCGAAATTCTAACTTCGGGAGCGGATCGGGCCGTGACAACCGATTTCCATCTCCCCTTATTAGTTGGCTTAACAATAGCTGCCTTGCCTTTTCTCTGCTCCGTGACATCCTGAACTACATCTGTAGGCTCGGTCAACGGCTCGTCATCAGTATGGGTTCTCTCAGAATCGGCTTCCTCAGCTATAATAATTTTGGGCTTCTTGTGCTTGACTCGTTTTTTCGAGACGGTCCTTAGTGCCCCGTCAAACTTTATGCTCTACCCTCGTTCGATCAACCCGTAGGTCCGGAGATTCCTATCAGTCAAAAGCGATTCAATGTCCCTATCTTCGCTCGGGAGTTCTTGGAGTACTCGCACTATCTCCTTAAAGTGTTCACCTTCGGGTCGCTGAATCGTTGCTGTGAAAAGGGAAAAGATATAAGTTTCATTTCGACTACAATTGCCTTAGTAATTATTTGAGAACTCAGCTATACTTACGTCTGAATAACTATCGTCGGGCGAACCCTGGAGGACATCTGACATAAAACCATTCCGTCCTATAATAACTCAACCTGGTCCAGGACCCAGTAACCACTTGACAATTCCTCACCGCTTCCAAGAATGTTAAGGAAGGGTAATCACCTCGGGTTTTGAAATTGAATAGATATCTGATCTCGGTCGGGATCGGTGGTCTATGAAGGTACTCCATGAAGACGATGAATAAACTATTCACGGAAGCATATCCGTTCGGGTGTAGTTGAGACGGGGCGATCCTCAAAAAAGACAGTACTTCTCTTATGTACTCGTTGAACGGAGGAAGCGTCCCGGCCGTGTACACGTGGCGATTAAATGCTGTATATCCCTCCGGCGAATTGTGTGGTCTATCATTCGGCCCCGGCAATAATACGTCATCCAGTGATAGGCCATGCCTCAAGCATATTCTCCCCAACATATCTTCAGAAATATTAGATTGAACGGAATCCGATGGATTGGCGATGAAAGACACATTGGGAAATTCGTCCGGGGCTGGACCGATGATCTCAGGTTCAACATCCGGAACCTCTAGTCTCAAAGTAACTGTACTTCGAATCTCCTGCTACTGCGAACTTGAAGGTTCCATGACTAGCTAACTCATGAGAAACCATCGTTAGACGACAAAGGACCCATGCATTCCCCAGTGTAAAGTGTATGAACGTATGTTGTACAGTGCCATGCATTACTTGTATAAGTGTCGCAGAGTTAAAGGAAATATGCAAACGACAAAGCTACGGAGTCCAGTTATAATGACCGTCATCGCTGACCGTCATCACTAAACCGTTTATATGATGGAAGATGATTCAGATAGAAGTTGCTATGGTTCCATCGACGAGCTTCAAAAGGTGGCCAAGTATGCAGTTTAATTATCAAGTCCAAATATGCAAGAATGAAGCTCGTCGGAATTATGCTTAGAAAATGTCAAACTTTGGTATCCATCATAGAGGGTTCGAACCGATCACAGGGAGGTCGTTCGAACCCATCCTAACATCACTTCGAATCGATACAGAAAGGCGCGCTTCGAATCGATGATCAGGTGTCGAGTTCGAATCGATCAATGAAAAATGACTTCAAATCGATCCTTGGTTAACTGGTTCGTACCGATCAGGAAAACCTCAACTTAACATCGATCACGTTCGAATCGATACCTTTCGTATCGGTCATAAAGATACAATTCGTATCGATGTAAAGTTAAGGACTTCGAACCGATGGCTGATGGATTCGAGTCCATCGATTCGAATGGACCCATTACAATAGCCAATCGGTGCGAACTGCGTCCCTCCAAAGGGCATCCCAGGGATCGATGCGAAATCCAAAGGAAAATGATGCCGCCCACATCGATTCGAACACGAGTCCCCAGATGGTTTCGAAGCTCCTCCAACCCAGATTTGGTTTTACCAATCACCAGAGTGGCCAATCAATAAAGAAGTGGTAGGTTTGAAATAGCTTTGCCGTTTGGATTCGAGGTTAATTACCTAATTTGAATGTGGGATTCGAGGAATTAAGGATGTGAATCTTGATTGGTTCGAAGACGTGGCACAGTTCCTCTCTGAAACTTCGAATCGATGCAAGAGCACAGTAAACGCAAGGCAAAAGTAAAAAGTGAAAAATGGCAAGGTCTCTGCTATTTATATGGAGCCTTGAAAGCAACCGAGACGTTTTGCATCCCAGTTAAATCGACCGGTCACAACCGATTAATTAACAGATCGGTTCGAAATCTGCCTTCGAACCCATGCGCTTGAAGCCTCATCGATACGAAACATACAGCAGAGCATCGAGTTGCATCGATGCGAAACAAACAGTGGGCACATCGATTCGAAGCCCCTGTTCACATCTACGAATTCACAACTCGATCCACAACCTATCGATATGAACAACGATTTCGTATCCATCATTTACTATCGATACGAACGACAGTTTCGTATCCATCATTTCCTATCGATACGAACGACAGTTTTGTATCCATCCAAGCCATCGATACGAATGTCGATTTCGTACCCGTCATAGCATAAGCGTACTCCATCCATATGAATGTTGATCTCGAATCCATCGATGCTCATACCCATCGGTTCAAAATATTACATTCGCGCAACACAAATTCAATTCCTTCAACCTTCTATATCGGTTCAGGAGAGGATCGATACGAAGGGACTTTTCAAAACAACCATCTAGCGTTGTCTCAACTCAAATTTCCAAATCGGTTCAGGAGATAATCGATATGAAATTCAATAGCAAACAAAACCGACAACGACTCGTGGACGCACGATGTTAACAAGGGTCTAACTAACATATGTGCATATATGTCGGACTAACATTCGATTTTAAACATTTACAGGGATCGAATACTCATCTTGTTACGAATACAACAGCCAACCGCTAAGCACTATTATACAACAATCAATCATATCAACGCAAGGATACAGCGATACATAGTACGAGTCTCAACAAAAGAGAACATTGATTGTTCGGAAAGAAATTGCAGCTATTCAAAGCACGTCATGTTTCCACAAGACGTACTTTGGAGGGAAAATGTTATCCCGCTTTTTGGCAAAGCCGTGATACCAAAAGATCGGTCGAGGACGAAGGACAGTTCATCCCAGAGATTGGTCATACTTCTTTTCACCATGGATATCGCCGAATCTTGCCCGAGTCCAGATTGAGCTACAATTGGTAGGACATGACAAGGAAGATCATAAGAGTCAGCATCTCAAATTTCAAGTCAATCCGAGTTCATACGCTCTAGTTATGATCGATTCAATTAAAGGGGAAAAGCCTAGGTTTCAAATCCATCACCAAACACCGTTCGAACCGATCACCTTTGCATAGATTAGCTTCGAATCCATCGGAGTGTCTCGGATTCGACTCCATCAACTTTGAATCCATCGAGCTCGTATCGATGGACCTCGTATCCATGGAGAAGTTGCAAAGCTCGTATCCATCAGAGAAACGCAAGTTCGTACCCATCAAGCATCGGTCGTTCGAACCCATCAATGAAGCCTTGTTCGAACCCATCAGTGAAGCCTAGTTCAAACACATCAGTGAAGCTTCATTCAAACCCATCAGTGAAGCCTAGTTCGAACCCATCAGTGAAGCTTCGTTCGAATCCATCAGTGAAGCCTAGTTCGAACCCATCAGTGAAGCTTCGTTCAAATCCACCAAGTCAACTATCCATGATGACGTGTTATCCATCGGTTCAAATGCGCCGAGATACATGGAGTCGAAGCGGTCAACTCGGAGCGAAACCCAGATCGAGGCGAAGTGTGCGCTCCACGTCATCACGAAGGCGCGTGCCACCATCGGTTCAAAACCATCGATTCGAAGGGATGGTTTCGAACCAAACAGCCACACAATGAATCCCATCTCGTATCCATCATATCTCTCAATCTACTGATCCAAATGCCATGAAATTTTCACGGAAGCTTCCATACTTGTTGAAGAATGTCTACACCAAATTTCACCTTGATTGGATGATTTTTTGATCGATTCGAATGGAATTCGAATTGATGCCAAAGTGGGCCCAAATTTCCTAAGGCCGGGCGCGTGCGCCCCCTCACGTGCCAGAAGTGGTCTCCCGAGTTTTTAGCGAAATATCAGCATCCTACGCCTATAAATAGAGCCCCAAAGCCAACAGAAAAGGGATCTTTCGACTCTCAAGCGCCCAGACTTTGCCGGATCGAGATCTCCATCGTCTTACATCATAACTTTGCTGTTGATTTCGAATTTCCAGTTGTAACTTGCTGTTGATGGCTGTAACAACTTGTAATCATTCAAAGAGGATCAATAAAACTGTAAAAAACTTCACAGTGGACGTAGGCAACACGCCGAACCACTATAAATTGCTTGTCTACGCATTTACTTTACTGTTGATTGGAGTTTTTGTTAGATAATACTAGCTTTGAATTTACATTCTTCATTATTATCTCTTCAACGACTCCCGAAGAGTGTTGTGACCAATTTTGGTGCAAACAGTTACCTTGCTTTTGATTTCGTTCGATATTTAAAAAAAAATTGTATATATCTTGTTCGATTCCTTTTTCGGGTTGTAAAAGGCTGAAATTTACAAGAAATTGCTTGTCAAATAACTACTCAACTCAACTCTGCTTGCTTGCTTATATATATAAAAAGTCGCCGCTTAAAAATAAAATTGCTAATATTTCTGCAAGCTTTGGTATCGTGCTCTAATCTATAGCTTTATTTCATTCGCATCGTTGGTTGCTTGCATTTGCATTTATATATATAAAAAAATTCAAAAATTCAAAAACAAAAACAAATTTCATTCATAGTTGCATTTTTAATACACATTTAATTTCAGTTTTACATTTCATTTTAGAAATTTGCTAATAATAATAGCTAAGAAATCTTAAGGGAGTCGTGATCTCACACAGAGCTAAATTGTACATTGACAACTTGTTTTTTTTGAACAATATAATTTCATGCTGCTCAGGCTACGACAGAGCAATAATCAATTATAAATATTAGGTGATTCATAAATATTGTACCGGTTGTTTCTCTGTAGATACTTAAACCTTCGGCTGCATTGCTACTGTGATTCTTGGTGCACCGATAAATCCTATCCGTAGCCTGGCGGAGAACTATCTTGTTGAATTAAGACAAAGTGTGATTATACGACTTTGAGTTAGGAGCTACTTAGGATAGGAA
Source organism: Allium cepa (assembly GCA_030765085.1). Taxonomy (NCBI): domain Eukaryota; kingdom Viridiplantae; phylum Streptophyta; class Magnoliopsida; order Asparagales; family Amaryllidaceae; genus Allium; species Allium cepa. The sequence continues at coordinate 501,844,788 of CM060944.1, read as the reverse complement.
ATTTGTAGTTAAACTCTTGAACTCATTTAGTTACATTGGTTCATGCATTTTTAAAAATAAAAATAAATTCAAAATATAAAATTAAAAAATTATAAATATTCCTTAACTTATTTTTTAAATCCTTTCTTTTGAAATTATTAAATCAAAAATCCAATTTTTTTAAGTTAGTTCTTTTTAGAAAAACAAAAATACAAAAAATTAATAACAAAAATCCTTTCAAAAAAATCGAATTTCCCTTTTTAAATAAATTCCCCTTGGTAAATTTTTCTTCTTCTTTCCTTTGTAAAAAAAAAACATTTTTGAAAATGTCGGAATTTCCCACTTACATGAATTTTACGATAGTTGTGAAAATCAATATAATCCATATAATTTCACACCAAATTCTTATGGTTATTTTAATGACAACTATTGTATAAATAATTCAAATTTTGAACCACAAAGTTTTCAAAATGATGACCAACCCTAAGCTCTTGAAAATAGTATTAAAATGATTTCGTCTTTACTTGAACTCTCTGCACAACAAAATTGAAGTATAAATGATTTGTGCAATTCATATTCGTGCAATAACTCAAGTCAAAGCTTTCAAAATATTCAAAATTTGAATTCGCTTCAAAATTCAAATGATTTCAATTATAACCCGTGCCAATTTAATTTCAAACTCCAAATGAAATTCAAAATCAAAATGGAAACAACTGTTTAAATGATTTTGGCAATGGGAATAATATTTACTACGATGCGATTGACAATTGTTGTTTTCAAATTTCAAATTGAAAATTCTCAAAATAATAATTATAGATTTGATTTTGTTTAGCAAATGGAAGAAATTTACAATGATCACATGGATTTGTTGTTTGAAACATACATGAAACAACGTGAGAAACCAAATCAAATCCCAACGTGTGACGAGTCAAGTAATAATCCATCCTTTACCAAAATTCACGATTTTCAAATAACAACTTTTTAAATTGAAAACGACAATCTTAATTAATTTTTTTGAAAATGTGGTAATTGAGTTGGATTTCAATTCTTTTGAGAGTGTGGAGCCAAATTTAAAATTCAATCTTCATTTTTCCGATTTTGAAAATTTGAACCAACTTTGGATTTTGAACATGATATACGCAATGAAGTTACTGATAATCCAACAAAGGAAGACGCATTAAATAAATACAAAGTTTTTGGATTTTTCGAGAATGAGTTGTTGAATTCCGAAGGGGTAGAGTTAAATCACCATTTTGATTTTGAAATTAATAATTCTGAAGAAGTTTCTAATTATTAGTTTGAATCTCAATTTGGTGAAAATAAACTTGAATTTCAACTAATTGTTCTATCTACCCTAAGAATCATCGAAAATAAAACAACTCATAATTTTTTTAGTAAAACAACACTTGTTTATCCAAATCAACATTCAATTTTAAAATCTTTTATGGTTTGGTTTTCCGAGCTTAGCTGTGTCTCTAATACTTGAAAAGACAAATGAATTGGTTTTTGAAAGACCGTTTCATTTACTCTTTAACAATATATTTTCTGATGTCGTGCAAATAGTCATTGTTTCATTTTATGTAAATATAGATCATTTTTATTTAATTTTTCTCCTTTCACTTGGGTTGACCGTGGGGACACAATCAAAATCAAGTGTGGGGGGGGGGGGAGTCTCATGTTCATTTTTATATTTCGTGGTTTATTTATTTTTCATAGTTTATTGTTTTGCATTTTCTTTCCAAAACTCAAAAAATTTCCCAAAAAAACAAAAACCACAAAATCATTTTTTTAGCATTTTTGACTTATTTTTGGAGAAATGCTATAAGATAAGTTTAGGTTTTTGTTATTAAGTTGAATTTTTGAAAAAATTATCTGTCTTAACAAAAATAAAAATTAAATTTGATTACAAGTAACTATGGTTTAACTAGTATATAGGAAGGTTCATAGGTAATAATTATGAAGTGTACCTTAATGGAAAATCCTTATTTTAAAAAGTAGTGAATTTAAAGTAAAGGACATAATATTTTTTTATCTTCTAAGTTAAATGGTGTTAAGATGATTTTGCAAAACTCTCTCTTCAAAAAACAAAAAAAAAAACAAAAAACAAAAAATACATAGAAAAACAAACAAAATGTAACAACCCTGAATTTTGAACAATTTAAATTGAAAATATTTAATTAATTTTAAATATTTGAATGATGGTTTGAATTGAATTTCCAATTATTTCTTTGGATTTGGCGATTAAAATTTTAGAATTTAATCTATTGAAAGTTTAATAAAAATTTGAATTGAATTTTGGAGTTGAAATTGAATATTAAATTTGTAATTGAAATTCGAACTAATGATTAGAAAAATAATTTGGATTTAAGAATTATTACTTATGTAAATTAATAAATTAATGGTTGGTTTTAATAACCTTTTTCTTTAACTTAAATAAAATAAAATAAATAAATACACTTAGTTAAAATTTTAACAACAAAATTAAACAAAACAAAGTAAAGAAAATATCTACTAAATAAATTGAATTTAAAAAAAATATATAATGAGTACCACTGCCTTACTTTTATCAGCTACAAACATGCCTTAATCCACGCCATAATCTATGCCTTCAACCACGCCCAAATTCACGCACATTCCCCATTTCAAAGCATGGCCGATGTCTCGTTCATCATTCAAAGAAAGAAAAAACCCAATCGAAAGAAACAATAATGGCGGCCACCAATCCTCTATCGTCCCTCTAAATCAAATTAGGGTTTTCGCTCGTCTTCGCTTCGTTCGATCGATCCTTGGGCCTCGTCGACTTAAGGTGAGTAATTAAATTTACTCACATCTAAATTTAAACTGTCTACCTATTTTAATTTTGCGATTTAGTGATGTCCTCTGCTTGTTTGGATTTTGATGTTGATTTCGTTCTCGTTCTTGTATCATCGGCTTTGGTTTCGATTGAAGTGGTGTTATTCACTCACTTCTAATTCACTTTACTGCTTGTATATAATTCGATGCCCTTGAATTTTGTTGTACCCACTTGATTGAATTTTTCACTTAAGCATTCTCGGCCATTTGATTTTGTTTTATTTTAACTTTGCTTCGATTTTGGATTTGTTGGCCACCACGATGTCGACTTATGACTCGTTCAACTTCGACTTCGATTTTGAAATAGTATTTCGACTTCGCCAATTTTTATTTTTCGTGAATTGCTGGCCTTGACTTGGAACTTCATTGACTAGTACAAGTGTTGTTGCTTGATCGTGTGCCATTGAGCCTTGCTCGAATTTGCCACTAATGTTTTGATTTTCTAAACTGCTGCTTTGAATTCTTTGGCATTCGATTTGACTCTAAATGGCCTTCGGCCATTTTGACTTTTTAAACCCGCTGCTTGATTTTTTTTGGAAACTGCTGTTGTTTAAAAATATTTCGAATGCTTGTTGCACCGTCCAGTTTCATTCATTTGTTTACTGGTGTCATTTTTACTTTGAGGCTAATTGTATACTGGTAGCCCATTTGACTTTGTTTAGCATGCCTCTGTTGTTCCCCTGGTCTGGTACCTATAGTATTGTTGCCATGTATATTAGCTTGAGTTGTATTTCATGCCAAAGAATCTTTTCACCCGTCCTATGTTCAGTGTTGAACTGATTTCGAGTCTAGTTTGAGGCTATGGTCTTTGATTTGAGAAATGCCTAGAGCCTAATGCACTGTCTGTTTGTTTCCTCTGTTGTTGTTGGTTGAAGATGTCGACATATTGTCTCGGGTAATATGAGAATCTACTCGAAGATTTGATGTGTGTGGCCCGAAGTAAATTTAGTTACTAAATGGAAAAATGTTTTGTATGCATTTAAACTTGAACTGTTTGCCTGGAAAGCTAAAAGAAGTTTGAATTTCAAATCAATGGTTAACTTAGTTTAACCAAAGTTTAAAAGTGAGTTCCAGTTAGTTGTGAAACCTGGATTTGGAATAAATAAGTTTTAAATCTAATTTTCTTTAAATACCTTAAAGATGTTAAGGAAATTAAGTGTTGTTTTAGAATTTGGACTTAAAATGAAACCTGGAATTTTTTAAAAGAAAATTTGGGTAAGTGAAATACTGGATTTCAAACTAACTTTATGTTTCAGTTTAATCTGCCATGCTTCCGTTTTATTATGCCCTGTTCTTTGAGCATTGCCGAGTTTGTTTCTTTGTACTGTTGCATTTGTTTGGTACAATTGCTGTTAATTTTGATATATGTGTCAGTATAGATATGCAAAGTTTACATGTCTTTTAGTTTACATCCTGCGTGAAAATGTTTACATGTCTTTTAGTTAATAATAATAATAATAATAAAAAACTCTTCATTTTTTTAGTTTAAATCTCCGACTTTGAGTGCATTGAACATTGTGTAGTCTTCATTGCAACTTGTGTTTGCATAATTAATATGCAAATACACTTGCTCATTTGTAGCTGAAATTTGCATTAGCTTGTGAATACTTGTAGTTTACTGTGTCGATGATACTCTGAATGTTGAGGCAGTGGCGTTGTTATATGAAATGTTGCATATTTGTTGTCTTGGTTTTGACCATGTTGCAGCTGTGTTGAGTCACGGACTTGACCTCTGCAACTTTGATTTCTGATAGTATTCTATCTTGTTATGATTTCACATGTTGTTGTGGCGAGGCAGTGCACGCAAGCGTGAACTGCAGCCACATAGTATCCACATTTTGAATTGATATTTGAACCTTCATTGATTTTGGTTCGTTGATCTTTTGAGTACATCATCACGATAACGACAAGGCAGTGCACGCAAGCGTGAACTGCTGCCACACGGTATTGATTTTATTGATATACTATTTTGTTTTGGTTTATGATCTTTTGCATATTTCATCACGATAGTGGCGAGGCAGTGCACGCAAGCGTGAACTGCAGCCACACAGAGTTAACATGTTGTTGTGGCGAGGCCGTACACGAGTGCGTGTACTGCAGCCCTACTAGACATGATGTTTTAAATGATGTTTTCTATTGATGGAAATTTATTTTATGTTGCCAATTCAATATATTTTGAATCGCATTTTGATGATTTTGTAGTTAATTGCCGTTTTGGCAATTCTGTTGTTTTCTAAATTACCTTCATTAATAATCTTTTCATCTATCTTCATTGATAATTTGAATCTACTGATTTATTGTTTAACACTGTTAAGTGTTATGTTTACCGTTATCCGTTTTCTTTGTTGAAAGGATCGGATAGGTGAATTTATCTTTGACTGTCGTCTAATTGTTATTATTATTGCCTCTATGCACTAATAACTGAGTTTGAATTAGACTGACCCGTGTATTATTTTCTTTTGAATGTAATACTCGGGTCAGACCCAGTATTTTACAGCTTGAAGATTTTCGGGCAGCGAAGTTAGAGAGAGAGGGGGAAAACGCTTCACTTTAGCTTTTCGGAGATTTATTTTTGTACTTAAAGAAATATTCCGCTGTATAAGTTAATGCATTGTACAAACTCTGATATATGTAAGAAAATTCATTATGTGAAATATAATTATTCTGTGTTTCTGTGGCTGATTCTGTTTAAACTCTATAAACTGAATAACAATCCGTCATTTTAAACGTTTCAAGTTGGTTTAATTACCGACTAGGGGCGGTCAGAATGACGGGTCGTTACAAAAAGTGGTATCAGAGCTTTGGTTTATACAAAGCTCAGTTTATGATGTTTAATATGAATAGTTACTAGAATCACTTTAAAGAAAACGTTTTTCAAATTATAATGAAGTATAAAATTGTTTTCTTTGAAAATAAAAGTTATTTTTAAAATTCAAATCTTTTTCGGACAACCCACCTCTCTTTTATACCTCTCTAATTTTAGGTTTGCGATAGCTTCTCTTCGATAAGGTCTCCTTAGATTTGAGTCCCGATCATTCAAAAACCCATTTATCGAATTGCTGAGATTTATGAAAAATAAAATATAAGTGAAGTAAATTAATGAATTGGTTTGAATCAAATATTTTGAATATCTCCAAAATAATAATTGTGAAATAAAATGACATGTCAATTTAGTTATAGCCAAGCGGAGCATTGAACTATAACTTGGAAATTTGATTCTGAATTCTTTTGAAAATTTATTTCAAATGTTTTGAAGAATGATTTAGTAAATAAATGGATTATAAGTACTTAACTTATAAATGGACTTTTGGTATATAATTGAGTTATATAAATTGAATTGAATTAATAAAGAAGATTTATAAATCGAAGTTTTATAAATAGAAATGGAATTTGTAAAGATTGTTATAAATTTGAAACCAATTGAATTTGATAAATGAAACATAGAAGTTATTAAAGGAGATATATTCCTGATTTTGGACAGCGAATTATCCTTTAAGTTAAATATTGTGATAGTAAAAGTTGGTTGGGAATTTTATCCACGATTTTGGACAGTGGATAATCTTTTAAATAAATGTGTGGAAATACTGAATTGAATAAATAAGTATATTCACGATTTTGGACAGTGAATATATTATTGAATAAACGGGTATGATTTGGAGAAGTGAAATGTAAAAGAATGAAGTTAATTGTTTTAAAAGATGTTTTAAAATGCATTAACTATGGAATACATAGATTTCAACATTCATTGTTGAAATAGACGTTTTCGAGAAATAAGGAAATGGTGGACTATATCACTGTTGTTATAGTAAATGGTTTCCGAAAGGAAAAGTTTTATATAGTATTGGGATTTATATATCTATCTTAAATTCGAATCCCTATACTAGAGATTTTGAGTTGTCGTAACGATGTTTTACGTAACATTCGTTTTGACCCAAATAAATGTGTTTAAAAGAACGCTTTCCTTAAAGAATGGAATATATACTTGATTATGATTTAAGTATATTGAATATTTTTCAAGTGTTGAAAATAAATGGATTTGTGAATTACTTATTATTAAATAAGTATGGAAATGTTTTCCAATATGAAATGAAAGTTTGAAATTTTATCTTTTAAAGATAAATTGAAAATTGAATATTTGAAATTTGTTTCAAATGATTAAGTGTGGAAAATTATATATATCTTGTAAAGATGTTTTTGGGAAATTTGGACAATTAGCTCAACTTGAATTTTTTTTATAAAAAAGATTGAATTATGAGTTAAATTGAGTTTAACTTCGACACCAAAAACAAATATAAGTTGAGTTTTGAATTTCGGATAGTCGATTTGGATTGTATGTCTAACATTGTGAATTGATGACATAGCAATTGATCTCTTTTAAATATATATCTGTGGTGGCGGAGAATTTATTCTTTTAGCTTAACATCCTTCTCTGAGACGTACGAGCTTAGAGGTTATATATCGGTAGACATCAATTATGTGTTGAGAATTGACGATGTAACGTGAAATCCAAATCGAATGTGAAGTCGATAATGAATTGGATTATGAATGTGAATTAGGTTTGAGATAACCTTAAAATTTTCAAATCGATTTAGAGGAAAATTTTAAATCAGTAACGAGATGGAAAATTTAGAAATCCTCTATTTGTTATGGGTATGGGATATTGTGGTTTTCGGAACTTATATATGTGAATGTAATAATTCGAAAACCATCAGTTTGGAAAGTCATTATTATGAAAATCCTATGTAAGTTTACATAGGTATGATATGTACAAAATGTGAAATGAAGTACTATGTGTATATGACTTATGTTTTCTAAACTAAGGATATGGAAAAGTACCTTCCATTTAAAATTTGTGAAGGTGATTGGAACTCGGTGTGAGTGTCCATTTGAAAATCGTAGCTATGTAGAATTTTCATAAGTTGGAATGTCCATTTGGACTAGAATCCCTCATGATGGATCATCGTGATGGGATCATGTGAATTGATGATGTATGCTAGCGTAATTCGTGGGGCGTGATGCCTACAGTTACAAGCGTTTCCACTGGGATAGTGGCGAAACCGCCGCGTAAACTGCGATCTAGAGGCCAAAGCGTAATTTGAGGGGCGAGATGCCTACGGTCACAAGCGATTCTACTGGGATAGTAGCGAAACCGCCGTGTGAACCGCGATCTATGGCAACAACCATGGCGAAATTCAAGAGAGATGTGAAATCTACAGAATACAAGCGTTTCTACTGGGATAGTAGCGTAACCGCCGGGTAAAATGTGATCCATAGGGGAACGTGCTTTCCATATCCATTTTTAAAAGAATTTTAAAAGTATTTTCACTGGGAGTTGAAGCAAGTATATTTAGTACTTGGAGATTTTTAGTCCTGCGCCTGGCCAGCGTATGCCAAATGTCTGTAAGAACGACGATAGACTTGTTAAACTTCGAGTTAGCAAGTATTTTCAAAACTTTAGATAGCAAATCGATAGTCTGAAATTAAAATCACATAATTCCAACCTAATTGAATTAAAGAAGAAGATCTTTAAAATATCTTGAAAGTCCACAGCTTTAAAAAAATATATGATATGAAAATCTCTAGCATGAAGAATTTCAAGTTTAAATCTGAGTTTTGTAAGTCGAAAATTTAGGTAAAAGACTTTTGCGTCTTGATTTTAGAAAATAATGAACAAAGCTAGGGAGATAAAATGAATGGAATGAATCCTATATTTATTTTTAATAAATTTCGTGCTTGGTAAAATTGTGTAGGGTATAAATATTGGTGAGATTTTAACAATCGTTTTTCCTAACTTATAATTTCGGGACGAAATTCTTTTAAGGAGGGAAGATTGTAACAACCCTGAATTTTGAACAATTTAAATTGAAAATATTTAATTAATTTTAAATATTTGAATGATGGTTTGAATTGAATTTCCAATTATTTCTTTGGATTTGGCGATTAAAATTTTAGAATTTAATCTATTGAAAGTTTAATAAAAATTTGAATTGAATTTTGGAGTTGAATTTGAATATTAAATTTGTAATTGAAATTCGAACTAATGATTAGAAAAATAATTTGGATTTAAGAATTATTACTTATGTAAATTAATAAATTGATGGTTGGTTTTAATAACCTTTTTCTTTAACTTAAATAAAATAAAATAAATAAATACACTTAGTTAAAATTTTAACAACAAAATTAAACAAAACAAAGTAAAGAAAATATCTACAAAATAAATTGAATTTTAAAATAAAATAAAAAATATAATGAGTACCACTGCCTTACTTTTATCAGCTACAAACACGCCTTAATCCACGCCATAATCTATGCCTTCAACCACGCCCAAATTCACGCACATTCCCCATTTCAAAGCATGGCCGATGTCTCGTTCATCATTCAAAGAAAAAAAAAACCCAATCGAAAGAAACAATAATGGCGGCCACGAATCCTCTTTCGTCCCTCTAAATCAAATTAGGGTTTTCGCTCGTCTTCGCTTCGTTCGATCGATCCTTGGGCCCCGTCGACGTAAGGTGAGTAATTAAATTTACTCACATCTAAATTTAAACTGTCTAGCTATTTTAATTTTGCGATTTAGTGATTTCCTCTGCTTATTAGGATTTTGATGTTGATGTCGTTCTCATTCTTGTATCATCGGCTTTGGTTTCGATTGAAGTGGTGTTATTCACTCACTTCTAATTCACTTTACTGCTTGTATATAATTCGATGCCCTTGAATTTTGTTGTACCCACTTGATTGAATTTTTCACTTGAGCATTCTCGGCCATTTGATTTTGTTTTATTTTAACTTTGCTTGATTTTGGATTTGTTGGCCACCACGATGTCGACTTATGACTCGTTCAACTTCGACTTCGATTTTGAAATAGTATTTTGACTTCGCCAATTTTTATTTTTCGTGAATTGCTGGCCTTGACTTGGAACTTCATTGACTAGTACAAGTGTTGTTGCTTGATCGTGTGCCATTGAGCCTTGCTCGAATTTGCCACTACTGTTTTGATTCTCTAAACTGCTGCTTTAAATTCTTTGGCATTCGATTTGACTCTAAATGGCCTTCGGCCATTTTGACTTTTGAAACCCGCTGCTTGATTTTTTTTGGAAACTGCTGTTGTTTAAAAATATTTCGATTGCTTGTTGCACCATCCAGTTTCATTCGTTTGTTTACTGGTGTCATTTTTACTTTGAGGCAAATTGTATACTGGTAGCCTATTTGACTTTGTTTAGCATTCCTCTGTTGTTCCCCTGGTCTGGTACCTGTAGTATTGTTGCCATGTATATTAGCTTGAGTTGTATTTCATGCCAACGAATCTTTTCACCCTGGCCATGTTTAGTGTTGAACTGATTTCGAGTCTAGTTTGAGGCTATGGTCTTTGATTTGAGAAATGCCTAGAGCCTGTTGCACTGTTTGTTTGTTTCCTCTATTGTTGTTGGTTGAAGATGTCGGCATATTGTCTCGGGTAATATGAGAATCTACTCGAAGATTTGATGTATGTGGCCCGAAGTAAATTTAGTTACTAACTGGAAAAATGTTTTGTATGCATTTAAACATGAACTGTTTGCCGGAAAGCTAAAAGAAGTATGAATTTCAAATCAATGGTTAACTTAGTTTAACCAAAGTTTAAAAGTGAGTTCCAGTTAGTTGTGAAACCTGGATTTGGAATAAATAAGTTTTAAATCTAATTTTCTTTAAATACCTTAAAGATGTTAAGGAAATTAAGTGTTGTTTTAGAATTTGGACTTAAAATGAAACCTGGAATTTTTTAAAAGAAAATTTGGGAAAGTGAAGTACTGGATTTCAAACTAACTTTATGTTTCAGTTTAATCTGCCATGCTTCCATTTTATTGTGCCCTTTTCTTTGAGCATTGCCGAGTTTCTTTCTTTGTACTGTTGCATTAGTTTGGTACAATTGCTGTTAATTTTGATATATGTGTCAGTATAGATATGCAAAGTTTACATGTCTTTTAGTTTACATCCTGCTTGAAAATGTTTACATGTCTTTTAGTTAATAATAATAAAAAAAACTCTTCATTTTTTTAGTTTAAATCTCCGACTTTGAGTGCATTGAACATTGTGTAGTCTTCATTGCAACTTGTGTTTGCATAATTAATATGCAAATACACTTGCTCATTTGTAGCTGAAATTTGCATTAGCTTGTGAATACTTGTAGTTTACCGTGTCGATGATACTCTGAATGTTGAGACAGTGTTGTTGTTATATGAAATGTTGCATATTTGTTGTCTTGGTTTTGACCATGTTGCAGCTGTGTTGAGTCACTGACTTGACCTCTGCAACTTTGATTTCTGATAGTATTCTATGTTGTGATGATTTCACATGTTGTTGTGGCGAGGCAGTGCACGCAAGCGTGAACTGCAGCCACACAGTATCCACATTTTGAATTGATATTTGAACCTTCATTGATTTTCATTCGTTGATCTTTTGAGTACATCATCACGATAGTGGCAAGGCAGTGCACGCAAGCGTGAACTGCAGCCACACGGTATTGATTTTATTGATATACTATTTTGTTTTGATTTATGATCTTTTGCATATTTCATCACGATAGTGGCGAGGCAGTGCACGCAAGCGTGAACTGCAGCCACACAGAGTTAACATGTTGTTGTGGCGAGGCCGTACACGAGTGCGTGTACTGCAGCCCTACTAGACTTGATGTTTTAAATGATGTTTTCTATTGATGGAAATTTATTTTATGGTGCCAATTCAATATATTTTGAATCGCATTTTGATGATTTTGTAGTTAATTGCTGTTTTGGCAATTCTGTTGTTTTCTAAATTACCTTCATTAATAATCTTTTCATCTATCTTCATTGATAATTTGAATCTACTGATTTATTGTTTAACACTGTTAAGTGTTATGTTTACCGTTATCCGTTTTCTTTGTTGAAAGGATCGGATAGGTGAATTTATCTTTGACTGTCGTCTAATTGTTATTATTATTGCCTCTATGCACTAATAACTGAGTTTGAATTAGACTGACCCGTGTATTATTTTCTTTTGAATGTAATACTCGGGTCAGACCCAGTATTTTACAGCTTGAGGATTTTCGGGCAGCGAAGTTAGAGAGAGGGGGAAAACGCTTCACTTTAGCTTTTCGGAGATTTATTTTTGTACTTAAAGAAATATTCCGCTGTATAAATTAATGCATTGTACAAACTCTGATATATGTAAGAAAATTCATTATGTGAAATATAATTATTCTGTGTTTCTGTGGCTGATTCTGTTTAAACTCTATAAACTGAATAACAATCCGTCATTTTGAACATTTCAAGTTGGTTTAATTACCGACTAGGGGCGGTCAGAACGACGGGTCGTTACACAAAAGAAAAAAAAATTATATATATTATATTTTTTTATTAACACGTGGAGTCATATGTTCACACGCAAATGTGTATACTCATAATGCTCTACACCCTTCTCACGTAAGCCTGAAAGGCAGTGCATGATCGGTGTATCTGGCCTTAGTTTTGCTGGGTTAGGTGTATGTGTATAAAAAATTTCTTTTATTAATAATCCCTACAGTCGATATGTATGCACACTTGTGTACTCACTCGCCACGCTTTGTATTCCTCTCACGTAAGCTCGCAAGGTAGTGCATGGGTAATACATCTGGCCTCTGTTTTCCGAGTTAGGCATATGTAAATATTGTTAATATCAATAAAATTTTCAAAAAATAGAGAGAGCAAGCAATTGAAATCCAAGCACTATTTTTACTTATTTGATTTGACTTGTTATTCAAAAGAAATGAAAATACCACTTTGATAAACTTTGATAAACTTTGAAAATCAACTAAAGATCCATTTCATAGTTGCACTATGTTATCAACCAAAACAGGTAGCCAAATTTTAGTCTAATTGTGATGATAATTTAATTTTTGTTGGAAGTTCTGACGAGTAAAATGACTTAAATTTTCAAGATAATAACGAGAAATCATATTTAACTTATTCTTGTCAATTTAAAAGTAAATACTTCATTTGTAAATATTTTCAAAATGACTTGCATTCATATCTTTGTAAATAAATCTTGCATTTAGGAATTTTTCGTTTTGCGAATATTTTCATGTTGCATTTACGATTTTGTGGGTAGTATCCGCCGAAAACCCTCACGAGACAGCACTCGTCCTACTAGGGACACCTAAAGGTTTAACAGCTTGTTGCATACCGCTCAATGCAATCGTGCTACCTACGAAAATGGATTTATTTTAGTTTTAGTTTATTCAAGGACGAATAAAAAGATAAGTGTGAGGGTATTTGATGTGTATGTAAATGTGCATATTTTTAATTTCATTTTTAATCTAATTTAATTAAATAAATGAGCATATAGGTTATTTTAACATTTTTCCCTAAATATGCTCATTTTTAATCCCCTGTTTTAGCCATTCCCGGTTGATGAGGCTTGAGGCTGCGATTACCTTTATAGAACATATCTCTTAGAATGCTCATCGTCCGCCTGACGATGTGCTGAAATCATTCAATCCATACAAGTTCGCTCCGGGTTCGAACGAAACCGAAGGCATTATCTCGTTACCCTCATTTTGGATCACCCTCAGAGTTAATGACAATAACCCTTGCACTCTGAAAACATCATCTCGATCTCCACTTGATATGTCACGACCTATCGTTTAATTTGGATCGATGTGGTTTTCGGAATATCGAATTGATACCCGATCCCGGTCTCATCGAAATCCAAATGCCATTTTAAGGGCCAAGTTGTTTAAATAGTTTAAACTGTTTAAATTCAATGCTTTGAATTCACATAACAGTTATTACAGATAGATCACACACAGTCATCACAGATATATCCAAAATATATCACAGAATATCACAGAATATCGCCAAATAGATATCAGAACCAATCAAACAAGAATCATCAATTCATATCAAAATAGTTTGATCTACTTATTTTAATTTACCACTTTATCCAGCTTGATTTATCACTAATTAATTGACTTATAAAATTATTTAATTATTTCTTAATTACTCACTTAATTAATTAATTCTTAATTATTGATTAATAATCTTAATCATTAATTTATAAAAGTTAATTACCCATTTAATTATCACTAATTATTTAATTAATCTTTAATTATCAATTAATAAATCATTTAATCCTTAGTTAATTTCTTAATTAGTTAACTACTATTCATTAATTAACTTTAAGTAGTTAGTTAAATCCTTAAGTTCAAATTTTCTTAACCATAAATTATTAATGTCAATCTTCAATTACAAATTTATTTAAATTATTTATTTAATTACATGTATAAATCAATTTACATTTTAAATTAACTTACACTTTAAATTTACCTAACATCTTACATTTACAAACCTTGCTTAAGAATTTTAAATCAAGTCTTAGCTTAAACTTGTCAACATTATTTATTTAATACCAAACTTTTATTTAACAAAACAATCTTAAAGGTTATAAGCTGATTCTCAAAGAAATGACACCCGGGGCCAACACTTGATTTACCCGAGAAAGGCTCGTGTCCCCCTCTCGTTTTCCCCCGTTCCACTTTCCCCACTACCCTTCTTCTTCATTTACCTGTTCTTTTTTTTATATAAGCTTATGTTAAAACATAACTTCAGTTACACGACCTCGTTCACGCATCTGGGTTCGACTCGAGTCAAACCTCCAATTTACTCGAGCAATATTCGTGACGACTCAATGTGACCCCCACTGACAAATACGCCACCATGCACGTGCACGGTGGTTCGCCGCTCCTCTGGCAACCTTCATCGCCTCCTACAAACCATAAACCATCCTCTCGCTCGAAATCAAAACCCAATTCGTCACGAAATGGTCGAAATCAAAATTACCCTATTTGCTCGAACCAGAAACTCGCATACCCTACAGCAAATCTTCATTCCTACCAACCCCGACCATTAGTGGTGACACCGCTTCGTCCACGCCACACCCAAACTCTCCTTGACCCTCTTCTAGGATCGCGAACCACCCGATCAAGCGACGGCGACAAAAACAAAAATTACAGAGCACAGAAGAAACTCAAACCCAAACCCTATTTTCGATTCGTCACAAAGATCCTCGCATTAAATAATTTTTTTAGCATTTTTCATGAATTCGTGCATTATTAAACTTGCTACATAACAAATTTCAGCAGCTAACATTCGCTAATCCAATAGGAATTGATGAAAATATAATCTGAGTTCATATAGGAACTGCACCATGTTTAATCACCTAAAAATCATCGTTTTTGGTTTAAAAATCTTAGCTTTGTATGTTAAATCAAGATATGCGATCAAATTAACAAATTAAAACATTTGAATTTTTAACATATTGGTTTCTTTATACTGTAACTTGAATAAACAGTATCTATCTTATACTGTTATGCTTCAAACAAAATTCCCAGGCTTATGATTTAAGTTAAACAAACTTAATTAACTTAAATTCCTAAGTTTAAAATGTTCTGCTAAAAGAAATATTAGATTTTTCCTACCTTTCTTGCTTAGACACTTAAAACACTGAAGAACACAGGCATAACAAAGCTCCAGTATAACAAAATCATTACTGATCCTCTTATTATCAATATATAACAACACAAACTTCATGAACTAATTATCATAATTAAATTTTTAAAGAAAGTATGTTTACTCGCCTAATAATTTTTAAACAGAAAGCAAGTGTTGATGAAGAAAACTGCAGTTTGAATTCCTGAAGATCCCTCTGCCTTGTTGTTGAATTGATTTGAGTTGTAAAGATGATGTTTTTTTTTCTCAGGTTAGATTCTTAAGTTTTGTAAACGAACTAAAATAGCATGTTGTATAAATAGAAATGGCTTTGAGCAGTATAGGTAATAACTGGGACAGCCTTACTTATTTGACCATACAAGATTTTGTATTAAATATACTGCAAATGTGAAATGAGTATATTTCGGCTGAGATTTTTCTTTGACAAAAAATGGTGCTAATTTAATGCATATGTCTTCAAATATGTTAACACACAATTAATATTGGCTGATAGGCACAAAGATATTTTGAATATGTTAATGAATTTGTCATCATGCATTGCACAATTCATATATATACACAGCAACACTTGTTACTATCTTTGTTGAAGATTTTGTATTGTACAAATGTATGTTACAACAACATATATTTTCTAAACTAATCCTATATGTATATGTAGAATTTATCATAGTTATTTTTAGCATATTTTCTAAACTTTATTCTATTTGTAATTTAATCTTCAAATATTTGATTTATAACTTTGTACTTGCATCGATATATTTTATGTTTCTGTTTATAGTTAAATTTTCAAACATTGATTTATAACATACACTTGTATTTGTATATTTAATATTTATATATTATGTTCATAATTATGTTTTATACTTATATTTTATATTCGTATTTAAATATTGATAGGATTTCTTATTTTAAACATAATTATTTAGATTACCTTTATTATTAAATACTACAATTATATATATATATTATCAAATATTAATAATATGACACCTTTTAATTTGATTGAATAAACAGATTTTATTTTAAATAGTTTTGAAAGATTCTATATTAAATTCTTAAATCACAATCTCTTCACAAAACATATATAACTGATAAATGACCAAGATCTTATCAGTTTATAAAATGAAAAGCTTGTATTTAATTTAAATTAGATTAAATTCTTATTAAAATATATGGCCAAAATTCCGGGTCGTTACAAGAATACAAGCAAATGAAGATGGAAGCAATTTATTTCACACAACATAAAGGACCCCACCTACCCACTTACCATGATGTACAATTAGGAGCTAATGCACATGCTAATAAAGATTAAAGTTACATGCACATGTAATGGTAGATTAAGCTCATGCTAATGACAATTTGGAGTCCACACTTCCTCAAGAGTATTTTGGATAGTCCCCAAAAATACGATTAGGGCTTTAGGCTTGTATAAATACCCCATATGTTCATGTAATTAAGCTCTTAGCCTCCTTTGAGCCTCCTCTTTAGTTAGTTTAATTTTAGGCTCAAAAATAAATTATAAGTTCTCTTCCTCTCTTTCATGGCTACTTAACCATTTTCTTTTTATGCAATTTTCTTTTTATGCAATTTTAATTCATTCACTTTTTTATTTACATGCTTTTTCCGTTCATGTTAGTAGTGTAGATTTTTTATTTATGCAAGTATATTAACTTTTATTTAATGTTAATTAACTCTCTTATTAATTAATGTGGATATTTTTATTTATGCAAGTATATTAACTTTTATTTAATGTTAATTAAATCTCTTCTTACTTAGCTTGCACTTTCCTTTTATTTTTGTTTAATGTTGAACTCTACATTTGTTGAAATGATAACAAATGTAAGAGGCTAAACCCCTTCAATTCAAGGATAGTGAAGCTCTCTTAATCATGTAGATTCAACATTTTGCTAATTTTTGATCTCTTTTTATGCTTAATGACAATTTTTGAATAGGTAAATTTTTTATTGTTTTAGCTTTGAATTTGATAGCCTATGTTGTTGACACCAAATAGGTTATGCTTAAACAAACACAAAAATAAATTACCTCTTCATCTATATATGATTATGGCAATGAAGTGAATATTAAAATTAAAATTTGATGGTCTATATTTCTAATCAATAGTTAATATATCATGCTTAGAATAGATTTTATTTTCAAGTTCAAAGTTGATTTTCATGAGCGTTAGCAAGTGGTTTAGTGGGTATGTTAAAGTTTGATGGTTTATGTTTGTCTAATTAATAGCTCAAAGTTCGATACTAATTGATAAACATATCAAACAAATTCACTGATGACCAAAGAGAGATCATAACTTCATTTTGTTTATTTATGTGATCATGAGAAAGAAATTACCTTTAAATTGTCTTCAAATTCTATATTTTTATCCATTTTCTTTTGCTATTTTATTTACATTTCTTAGCTTAAAAACATCTCAAATTCTTGGTTTAATTTGATTGAATAAATTTTTTAAAATCAATACATTAGCTGCGGATCGATCCGTACTCGCCACGTACTAACATTATACGTCGTGCGCTTGTGGTTAATTTTTAATTAATTTTTTTTGGCTATTTTATAATTCAATAGAAAATTGGAAGTTAAATAGTTTTATTCAAGTAATAGATCAAGTATAATACTTCTAAGTATGTAGAAATAAGGTGACCCTTTAGGGTGAGAGAGTCTATATATTATATATACTATCGAGTGGTTTGGACCATTACATCGCTGAATGGCTAAGCAATATGATGGAACTTGCACTGCTGAACGACCAAGAGAAGCTTGCACTACTGACCAGCCAACTGAACGGAACTACATGCTGAACGGTTGAAAAGCTGAACAACCGAACGTAAATATCTGCGACCGGTTGACTGGTCTTATGGAGCTATTACTTCAAATGGCTGACTGGTGTTACAGAACTACTATTCCGAATGATTACATGGCTTTATGGAACTACTCGACTATAGTATAACAGTAATACTACTAACTTATAGGCACTTTAGGAACTACACATCTATTAATAGGATACTTTCCTTTGAATAATGAGAATCCCTTCACTATTCAAGGTATGAGTTTTAAATAAATCTCTGGCATATGTAGAACTTTAGAATTAGGGCCAGATAGGATTAAGGATCTTTTGCTTAAGTCCACTTAGGTCACCGTTACTAGATAGTTTTAAGCCTTGTAATTATACTGAATAAAATTTTGAAGTAGTCTTTTTTCCAGATGAATTCCTGACAAATTTCTGACTAAATCCCCGACTTTATGAATTTTCAATTTCTTTGTCTCTTTTCATATTGAATTTATGAATTCTAATTTTCTTATTGATTTTAATAATGATTTCTAGATTTCATATACTTGGTTCCCTTACTGGGTTTTCGTGATGATTTTTTATTGAACCTCCGATTTTTATAAATTCTTGATTTCCTCATTGAATTTTCATGATAATCTATGGATTTCCTATTGAATCTATGGATTTGATTTTTAAAAAAGATTCTCTTGATATCAGACATGCTTCTATTAGAGGGCGGGGTAGAAGGAAAAAAAGAGCCTTTTGATCTTTATGTTATCAAACAGTACGAGTACCAAACTATTTTCTAGTTTATCAATGAATTAATGAAAGTTACTAACATACAATGTAGAGATGAAAAATAAAATTATAGTAAAGAGAGAAGGTAAAGCCACCTAAAGCAAGAAATTAATACCCAATGGCTGAAGAAAACTTAACCCAAGAAAGGAAGAGTTGGAATGTACGATAGCTTCCTTGAAAGATTCATTTATTTAAGCCGACTTCTGTTAACCAGGTGATATTATTCCACATTTATGTTATTGGCAATAAAAAAGGGTTTTGTCATGTATTTATCTGAATGCTCTACCTAGTAATATTACCAGACAGTAACTTGAATTTTAGTTTCAGAATTTTTGAGTTACCCATCAAGGTCTCATAACAAGTTTATGATCTTAACAGAAGTTATTATATGTTTTTTAGGAAAACAAAGAAAGAAATTTCATTGAAGTTTGAGCAGTTTGAAAGGATACTTGGAATTTTGTCCTAAAGAACAAAAAATTCTTTCATACTAGGGGAGGCTAAATGTTATCCATAAAATCTTCTTGAAGGTAAAAGTATAGAAGGAGCTTTGGCATTGATGAGGTACCGAAGGCATTAGAATGGCCTCTGCAAGCATTGATGAGGTTCCGAAGGAATTTATTACCATCAAAAACCACTCCAACTTGATCATAGCCTTAAAGAATACAAAAGGAGGATCCATGAAGAATGATAGTAATAGCAAGACCTTTCGCAAGAGTTGAAAGGATGCTTCTGCAAAAGTGGGATGAGCAATGTGCTTTCGAAGAGGTTGAAAGGGGATAGGGGCAACCTTTCGCTTCAATTGATCCATTTCGAAATGGTTATATCCTCATGCATAAAGGTTTTTTGAATGTGCTAAAGGCACATTTTGAAGGCAATAGGTTACAAGCTTCTGCATGTGCACTAAACCTTTCGAAACAGTTAGTTTCACCATCATTTACATTCTACAGAAGAACGTTTGGCAAAAGCTACCCCTTCGAAAGCATAGATTAGCCTTTCGAATCGGTTGAAACCATATACAATTAAAAAAGAAATCTTACTTAAGTTCAATATAGCATTCTTATACACCAGAGGATGGGGTTAGACATCAGTCAACAAGTATGCCTTCGGAAGCTACCTTTTGCATTTAAACCTTCTACTACATTCCAACTCCTTCGAAGCCCTAAAGATTCACCTATCGACAGAATTAAAAGCTCATATCCTTTTC
Source organism: Allium cepa (assembly GCA_030765085.1). Lineage (NCBI taxonomy): Eukaryota > Viridiplantae > Streptophyta > Magnoliopsida > Asparagales > Amaryllidaceae > Allium > Allium cepa. Next base: position 501,824,675 of record CM060944.1, on the reverse strand, counting down.
CACTTGCAACATCACATCAAAAAAAATTGGAGAGCACATCTACACCTTTCAACGAACTTGAAATCACTCAAGTTCCATTTAAAAGAGAAGTTGAAAAGTGCCCTAATATTGTTTATAATAACAAAAAGTCTTCAAGGCACCCTTTCGACTAAGTCGAGAGGACCTATTCGAAGAAGGCCAACCCGTGCCTATAAATAGGACCCTAGAGGTATTGTTTTAGGGGCCAATTTCATTCACTCTGTACTTGTCCTTTCTTGAATTTGTAAACCCTAATTCTAAAATTAGATTGGGGAATTTGACTTTTTTGTATACTTAAACTTCAAGTACTAAAGGAAAATATTACTAGAGCAAGTGTATAGTATTTTTAAATATATTAATGTTTCTGTGTGAATGTGGATATGATTTGCTTGCATCAGCATGATTAAAAGGCCACCTTTCGAAGGAGTCGAAACCCTCTAATTCAACTAAAACCCTTGGATCTTAGGTCCTAACCTCGAGTCACCTTGACCACTTCGAAAGGTGGTTTCGATAGGATTCTAAATTAACTCAACTAGATCGAAAGGTATTTTTAAAAAAGGAATCCAAGCTTCTCGACCGTGTCAAAAGATTGTTTAAAAGGAGCTTCATTTGCCACGACCTCTTCGAAAGGTGGACTTAAGGGAGATCTTAATCACCAAGATTTTTGCATAAAAGGATTCGAAAGGTTTAGATTATTTCCATCTGTCTGAAAGGTAAATTTTGAAGGGTTCAATCTCTCACTTAAAACTTTACTTTGGGGTATTGATAAGTTGACAAGACCTAAATTACTTGAATTGTTTGGATAAAGGGATTCTAAAGGTTTAAGATATCTTAATCCGTCCGAAAGGTCACTCACAATTCTATCTTCACTTTAAGGTGTTGATAAGATTTCTTGTTAACATTATTCAAGTGCACTAGCGTTCGAATAACATATATCGATCGAAAAGCTATTTATCGGTAAGCTAATTTTTGCTTACATTATCTATTTTTCTTCGAAGATTATAATTTTATAAAAATTTTAAAAACAAGTTTCTCATCATTAAGTATTAATTAATGATGTTAAACAAGGTTGCAAAATAATATTTATAATACTTAAATATATTTCAAAGCATTTCGATATTCAAAGATGAATTTTTGAATTTTTGGATTGCTATGTTCTCCTCCACTTAGAACATTTCGTCCTCAAAATTCAAGTCAGAATGATAATCAAGAAGGTAGATGAAAAAGGTATATGTATAGCATGCCGCTAATATACAAACCCAAATGCAACCCAGAATGCATACCAAGTGACTTCATCTCAAGTAGTGAGTACACTGCAAAAGATGTAAGATACTATGATAAGAAATCTCTAGTTTAAGAAAAAATCCGGATAGGATTCTTTCAACCTATCCTCTGTTTCCCATGTATAATCTCAAGCATCCTCTCTCTATTGTGCCTTAACTAACTTCACATTTAGTCCTCAATCTCTTCGTATCTCTATTGACAATACGAATAGGCTGTCCGAATATAGTCAAATTTGGCTCAATCTCCAAGTCCTGCTGTTGTGATGGTTCCACTATCATCAAAGGATCATGCACAAAATTATGCAAACGGAACACATGAAATACATTGTGCACACTAATAGGTAATTCAACTCTATACGCGAGTGTACCAATTCTCTCTAAATCGGGAATGGTCCAATAAGTTGAGGAGCCAACTTCCCTATCCTTCCAAATCGAACTACACTTCTCATTGGAGAAACCTTTACAAACACAAAGTCTCCAATTGAGAACTCAAGGTCTATGTGCCTCTCATCTGCATAGCTCTTCTTTCAATTTTTCACTTCCTTTATTCGCTTCTAAATCTCTATAAGCTTATCTGATGCCACTCGGATCTGGCCTGATAACTATTGTTGTATGACAACTCAACAAGTGGTAAGTGTTCCTCCCACGAATCCCTAGAATCTAAAATGCATGCTCTAAGCAAGTCCTCAAATACCCAGTTTACTCTTTCTATTTGCCTCTCTATCTACAGATGATAAGTGGTACTCAAATTGAGTTCAGTCCCTAAGGCCTTATGTTAAGCCTTTCAGAATTGGCGTAGGAATATCGGATCTCTGTCACTCACGATATCACAAGGAACACCATGCAATATGATGATTTTCTCAACATATAACTTAATCAAACTAGAAGCTGTTCTCGTAGCCATAATAGGTAAGAAGTGCACGCTCTTGGTCAGTCAATCCACAATAATCCATACAGCTTCGTTACCTATTCTAGACCTGAGCTATCCATCGATGAAGTCCATGGAAATCTACTCCTACTTCCACTTAGAAATCTCGAGTGGCTGAAGCAGTCCAACCATCTTCTGGTGACTACCTTTCACCTATTGGTAGTTAGTACACCTACTTACAAAGATAGAAACATCCCACTTCATGCCCTCCCACCAGAATTTCCTATTCATGTCTTGAAACATCTTAGTGACCCCAGGATGTATCGTCGACCTCGAATGGTGACTCTCTTCTAGAACTTCCAACCTAATCCCATCAAAATTTAGGGGCATATGACCTACTGTTCATTCTCAAAATGCCATGGCCATCAACCTTGAATCCCGACCAACTCGTTTGTGTCTTGTTCTCACTTACTTTTTTAGGTACCCTAAGAAAATGAAATTCTCTAAGCTGATTTTCTTTGATATGACTAATCAGAGTCAGACGAACCTTAACATTTGCCATAATTGCATACCTCCTACTGAGCACATTATTTACAACATTAACTTTACCCTCTGTGTATAATATTCTAGATCACAGGCTGCAAGGAACTCCAACCATCATTGTTGCCTCATGTTTAAGTGTTTTTGTGTAAAGAGATACTTCAAAGATTTATGGTCCGTATATAATTCAGACCTTTCACCTAACAAATGATGCTTCCACATCTTTGATGCAAATACCACTGCTAACAACTCCAAGTCATGAGTTGCATACCTTTCTTTATGTGGTTTGAGATGCTGACTCGCATAAGAAATAACCCTCCCATGCCGCATTAACACAACACCTAGACCCGTTCCATACACATCGGTGTAAACTGTCAAACCCTCACCCCCATCTGGCATAGGAAGAAGAGGAGCATAAGTCAACTTTTCCTTTAACACTATGAATACATGCTCGCATTTATCAATCTACACAAATTTGACATCTTTCTTCATCAAATTCGTTAATTGAGAGGAAATCTTTGAGAAATCCTGTATGAATCTCCTACAATAACCTGCTAGACTCAAAAAGATCATAATATCAATTTTGCTTTCTAGCCTCTTCCAGTCCTAAATGGCCACAACCTTAGCGGGATCAACAGAAATGCCCTCGTCGAAACAATATAACCTAAGAATCTAACTTTTGAATGCCAAAAATGAAACTTCGAGAACTTAGCCTTCAAATATGCTCTTTAGTGTTTCTACAATAGTCCTTAGATGACACGAAAGTTCCTCCTTGGTATTGGAATAGATTACAATATCATCGATAAATACAAGCACAAACTTATTCAACACATCTCGGTACACCCGATTCATAGGTCCGTGAAATATGCTGGACTATTAGATAGGCCAATCGACATAATTAACCACTCATAAAACTCACCGGATCTAAAAGCAGTCAAGGGTACACTCTTCTCTACCACCCTCAACTTATGGAACCATGTAGCAAGATCAATCTGACAAAACACTTGAGCTCCATGAAGTTGATCGAACAAGTCATCTATCCTAGGAAAAGGATACTTGTTCCTAATAGTTCATTCATTAAGCTCACGATAATCTGCACATAGTCTTAAGAAACAGTTCGCCTTTGTAGCGCGCTCCCTAACTCGAACAACTTGATCAGATCAAGCCCTTCTACAACAAATCACTAGCATGATTTGTTAGCTCTAACCTCTCCTTCGGGCAAGCCTACGAATGGGTAACACGATAGGTATTGCATCCTTCATTAAGTCAATGTGAAATTCTATCTCTCAGTGAGGAGGTAAACTAAACACCTCTTCAAAGACATCTTCAAACTCCTGAACAACAATGATCGAACCTAACTCCTATTCTACCACATCTAGAAAATAAAGAAAACTACTCGTTACAGAGATAGGTTCCTCACAAGGTACTACTAGTTTCTTCCATCCCCCTTCATTAGTGACACAATATGCTTAGCACGGTCCAAGATAACATGATTCCGAGATAGTTTATCCATCCCAAGCAAAACATAAAAGCCTTAAAAACCCAGAACATACATATCGCAAGGAAGGATTTGATCAAAGAAAGAAATCGAAACTCCTAAATAGATTGCACTAATATTGGCCAAGCCCCCAATAGGGTTTGACACAGAAATAGAATCTAAGGCTATATCTAGCTCGATTTTCATCTATTAATAAGAGTATGAGAAATGAAACTAGGAGAAGCACCAATATCAAGTAAGATATGAACTGAAATACTAAAAATAGATAGAATACCTTTAGAACTTGGTTCCCCTTTGCAATGATAGAAGTGAAAGGTCCTAAAGCTAGTGCAAAGCTTGAGGCTGTTTCTCTTTTTGTAGCAATGAATACTCCCTAGAAAAATGGCTTACTAATGGAAGTTGTAGCAGCTCCTTTGTGCAAACTTGGCCTTGATCATCCGTGGCTCTAACTTTGGTACCTTAGCAATTGGTGTCTTTACTAAAGGTGCTTTTGCCACTTGCCCTCACCTACCCGATCTACAATTTGCAGCAAGTACCATTTCGTTCAATACTTATAACTAACTACCCCAAAAATATCTCTCAGCGACTGAAACTTTCACTTATTGTCCCCAACTGGTGCAACAATAGATGGCTTTGGTGCTAAGCTCTCAATCCTCAACCCCATGTTCACCAAATTCACATAATATCCCAAGATGTGATCTGTCATATTACTCTAAAATTTTGGGCGCATTCCTGTGATGAACATCTCATTCCTCTTCAATGGCATATCTACCAAATTAGGCCTGAACCGAGGTAAGGTAGTGAATCAATTATCATACTCCACTACTATCATGGCCCCCTACTTCAAGTTGAGGAAGCTCCTAAACAACAAATTCTTCTCCTCTTCCAGGACAAATTTTATCTCAAATCCTCCTTAAATTAGGCTCGAGCGATGTCATTCTCTTGGACATAAGTAGTGATAGAACTCCACCAATCCATGGCTGTGTTCATCAGATGTCGTAATGCCAATTAACGCTTTATTGCATCTTTGGATCCATATCCCTAAATATTCGATCGGACAATTTGACCCAATTCTAGAATTCTATGATCGTCTCCGTACCACCAAACCTCTTACCTCATAGCCTCCTTCGCAAAGCGAAGAAAAATTCACCTAAGGCCTGACCTGCACGACTGCTTCTTTAATATCCACCCTTGATTCCCTGACTGGAGCAACATTCCTTAATGGTCAATCTCCTCCATTTGTGATGGTATTACCATGACACCTCTACCTCTGCCTCCTTGAGCATTGATAGCTCAAGTAATCATGATGTATAAACTAAACATAACAGAATATGTTGAGGTTATGAAAGGATAGATTTATTTGAAAGAAAGAGATTATTTCTAAGAAAAGTTGAAAAAATGGATATAGGTTTACAGAAACAAATACACTCTCATATGCATTTGACTCGTTGTACAATATTTATTACCTTATCTTTAATGAGCCATGCCCGACCAAAGCCAAGGTATTCTCTCAACCTTGTGCTCTGATACCAAATGTAACAACCCCACTTTTCGACCCTCGATTGTCGACAGAAATACATCCACGTTATTCATGTGTCGAACACCCAAGTGCCAAAAGATAGAATGTTACGTTAAAAAAAAGAAATATAACAAGAAAGAAAGAACACAACATTAGAATCTCATAATAGAACAATAATATATAATATTAAAAGAATAGTACAAAGGGTTACTCTGAATACATGAATTTCAAAGTTACAAAACCTAAGTACTACCATCAGCATGGACAGTTATAACTGCCTAACCTCAAAACTCTAATATATACGTAGCTAAAGTGGAACAACATAAATAGAAATAGATAGATAATGGAAGACTCCAGCTCTTCTTCTGAACTCCAAAGCATCCAAGGTAAAACCTACTATACTCAACCTAATCAAAAGAGTATACGAGGATTTTAGGGAAACAAAAACCAAGCGTCAGACATAAGTCTGGTATGAGAAACCACAGATACATGAGTACGTGTAACAATAATTATTGAGACCATACGGATTCTTGTAACAGTTTTCCCCACAAAAAACCAACCACTCGTTAAGTTTATATATGATAGAAAATGTCTAAGGTGTAGGTATAACTATATCAAATAGCTATGATGCTTACGTTGGTCATACCATAACATATTTAGGTTACATTTAAAACCGCTAAGGTTTTGTTCGCACAATGGATTTTTTCATGTAGATCTCTTTTGTTAACACTGAGTCCAATCTCCTACATAAGGGTCAGCAAGTACCTTCCGAGCGTCGTATCTATCTAGATAAAATACACCATTTAGGTAAACACAAGTGGCCTAACGTCCGAACATAAACATGAACAATGTGAACCAAATATCATCAACTCTTGCTGGCCAACAATCAATAAATATCTAGATATGGAGTTGATAATACCTTAACATAGGTTGCTCACCCTTGGTTGTGCATCCTACTCTATTTTTAATCATTTTCGATACCGAGGTTGCATTCGACATCTTTCACACGAGTCTTCACCACTTGAACAAAAAAAGAATCTCCAAATGGATTCCCATATCTTGCATAGACCACGAATCACTACATGGATTCGAGCATCTAGAACAGATCTCGAATCTCCATATGGATTCCCTTTTTCAACCGCTTTTAAAACAAAGAACTCGTATGTTAATTTTGGAGTGGTATTTGTAAGTAAAATATTTACCATTCCTAGACTCTTCAAAACTAATCGATGAATTTTCAACTTACTCAATTCTGGCGCTTCCATAAGTAAGTGAAGGCTAGAGGCGTTTTGTACCAATAATCCTCCCCGAGGGTTCATATTGGTATGAAATTGCAAAGTCATTTGATTACTACTTAAGTCAATATTTGGTGAAGTTCTATAATCCACTAATTAATTATCTAGTCGAAACAATTGCTTATAAAGATCAATATTCATACACTTAACTCGTCCCTGACATTCCACCTTAACTATTTCTCACCTAAGAGTGAAGCTAGCTAAGTTTAAGCACTAATTGCATAAAGCCTTGCCTAGACACTTCATTCTTGAGTCTCACAAATAGATAAGTCTACCTCATCGACTTTTGTGTTAATTATAGTATTAATGATTTCCATAAACAATAAGAAATCAACATGATTAATACATTTTCGATAATTTTCGACATACTATTCCTCAGTCAAGAGGGAAGTCGATAGGTTTGAGCTCTATTGCTCCATCCCTACTCGACATCAATCTTAACTCTCACAAATAGATAAGCCTTACTTCGTCGACTTTTCATGTTAAACATAGTTAATTACTTTTCAAACAAGTAATTAATAATTAACCATTTAGGCAATAAGCAATTCTAACCCCTTTTTCAAAATATTTGTATATATTTTTAAAATACTTGAAAATACTTATAACAGGTTTCAAAACAGTTATCCAAAATATTACTTGAAAATAACAACTTTACAGTTTCCTTAAAACTTGAAAATGACATGTTTTATTATAAAAACATCTTATTTAAAAATCTACAATTAATTCTTAAAAATTCATAAAGATCTCAAACCACTTGTAAAATACTAATTATAGTTAGTGAATACTTGTAAACAGAATGATTCAAAACATTTAAGTTTAAAAATCTGTTCAAATCCTTTAAGTCCAAAAATCAAGTCTAAATGGGACAATTTTGCACAAGTGCAATTTTTGGTCGTTTTTGAGATGTTACTTAACCTTTTACTATGTAAGCTTTTAATAGCAACAAATATATATATATAAATCATTATAAATATAGCGAGAAACCCCTAAAAAAATTTCCATAAACATTACCAAAAATAAGGCAATTCCGAACTGCACCTATAACAACTATCGCTATAAGTGCACTTTCAAATCCAAGTTGTTTTCAAACCTATATTCAACTACAACCTATGTGCTTTGTTCCAAGACGTTTCTATATGTCATATAAGTTCATTTAAGTTCGTTCAAGTCTATTTAAATCTATACGTATGCCACTTGCTTTAAAAGCAAGAATCAAAATCAATGTTTTGAAATATGTCCATATTAATTCAATAACATTAATACAATCAAACATCGTAATATATATGTGATATTTTCCAATCAAAATAGTGAGTTAGCTCACCTTTTATCCAAAAAAACCTGAATCCAAGAACCAAGCAAGCAACCTCCTTTCCTTCTCTTCCTCTCATGCTTTTGCCATGCCTTTAGCCTCCAGTACTCCTATATTGCTCACAACCTTAGGGTAGGGGAAGAGGTGCGCTTCACATTTTTACAATCCAACTAGTAAAAGATTTTGTCATATGTAGTGAGGCTTCACTCTAGGTTTGAAGCCTCTTTATATACAGGCTCCATTTGGCATTGCTTAAGTTTGCCTTCGACCCCCCTTCATGCCATGGAAGAGTCAGCTCCTATCAATTCTCCTTTAAGTCATTTTTTATTTATGCTAATTACCATTTTACCACTCTCATGATAATGTCGCTTATCCTAAAAGGATCTTCTTGAATTTTTCAAGCTTTATGAAGAGATATGCGTGTTAATTAGTTGTTAATGTGTTCATTTGATCATTATTCAAGTGCACAAGAGTTTGAAAAACTTATTTCGATCAAAAAGTTGTCTACCGATAAATCGATTTTGGGTCACATTATCAATTTTTCCTGAATAAATTTTGTAAATAATTTTCAAAAACAAGTTTTTCATCATTAGTTATTAATTAAATGATTTTAAATAAGGTTATAAATTCATATTTATAACACATAATTATCTTTCAAAACATTTCGATATTTGAAGATGAAGTGTTTGAATTTTAGGGCCGCTACATTAGTTGAACTACAAGAAGCCGAAGAAAGATAATAGGATGCAACATCGAAATCAAGTAAGAGTATATGTAGTAGTTTCTGAATAAGCTAAGGGGGAAGGTACTATACTTCTTTTTAACTTTCAAGCTAAAGTTTTATTTGATACTGGTGCTACTTACTCTATTATATTCACAATGTTTGCTACGAAGTTAGGATTACTCATTGAGCAACTACTAAGCCCTATAGCAACAGACAATTTAGTAGGAGGATATACCAAACTCAAGAATATATGTAAGAACTATATCCTTAACATTGGGGGTAAGGATATGATGGCCAATTTAATTATCATTGCAATGGTACATTTTGATATCATCCTTCGGTGGATTGGCTTTCCAAATATCGGACCACATTGAATTACTATGACAAAACTTCAAGTTTTACTAATCGCGAACATGAAACCTTTATTTAACCATGTGATAAATTTAAAATGCTATTATATCTAGATAGATAGCTCCTATCAATATTGAGGATAAGGGTCAATTGGTGGACCAAATCCCTGTGGTAAAGAAATTCAAAGTAGTCTTTCAAGATTTATTAGGATTACCACCAAAAAGAGAAACTAATTTTTGTATAAACTTAGTCCCTGGTGCCACCCCTATTGTTAAAGCAGCTTATCATATGGCTAATGTAGAAAATTAGTAATTAAAGAAACAAATTAAGGAGATAGAGGATCAAGGATTTACAAGACCTAGTAAATCTCCATGGGGAGCACCAGTGTTATTTATGAAGAAACATGATGGAACATTTTGCTTGTGTGTTGATTACCGAGAGCTAATAAGATGACAATTAAACAAATACCCATCAATCGATGATTTATTTGATTAACTTAAAGGAGCTACAACATTTTCAAAAATTGATTTAAGGTCTGGATATCATCAATTAAGAAAAAAATAAAAAGACATTTCGAAGGCAGCTTTCCAAACAAGACATGGATACTATGGATTCTCAATAATGCCTTTCGGCCTTACCAATGCCCCAGCGGTATTTATGGATTTAATGAACCGTGTATTACGTCCATTCCTTGACTAATTTATCATTGTATTCATTGATGGTATCCTAATCTACTCTATGACAAAGGAGAAACATGAAAGCCATTTGCGTTCATGTCTCCAAACATTGAAAGAGCATCAACTATATGCAAAACTAAGTAAATGTGAATTTTGGTTGGAGGAAGTGAAATTTCTTAGACATGCTATCTCAAAAGATGGGACATGAGTGGACCCAGCAAAAGTTGAGGCTGCGTAAAAATGGAACCCTCCGATAACCCTATCAGAGGTTTGAAGTTTTCTAGGACTAGCTAATTGTTACCAAAGATTCATTCAAGACTTTTCAAAGATAGCATCTCCATTAACTGAGTTAACTCGTAAGGAAACCAAGTTTATGTTGAATTGAAAATGTGAGATGGCAGTTGAAACACTAAAGAAAAGGTTGACCGAAGAACCATTCTTGTCCTTGCCAAGGAGTGGAGTCTTATATAAAGTATATTATGATGCATGTGGACAACGACCAGGATGTGTACTGATATAGGAGGAAAAAGTTATCGCTTATAGCTCTTGTCAACTAAAGCCAAAAAAAGTCAATTATCTAACTCATAACTTAGAATTGGCCCTAATTGTATTTGCTTTAAAAATTTAGAGGCATTATCTTTATGGGGAACAATTCCATGTATACTCAGACCATCAGAGTTTAAAGTATTTGTTTTCCCAAAAAGAATTAAATATGAGATAAAGGAGTTGGTTGGAATTTCTAAAGGACTATGACTTTACATTGCATTATCATCCAGGAAAGGTAAACACAGTGACAGATGCACTAATTCGAAAACCCTATGGCTTAGTTGCCGGTTAATAATAAGAGAATGGGGAATTCTAAAAACTTTAGTCAAATTAGGCTTATAAACAGATACTTTCAGATACAAATAATGTCATACCCATATCCGTATTCGAAATCATTTTTGGATTTCAAATATCTGTATCCGTGGATGCAGATGGATATTTATCGGATTTACTTCGACCAGTTCATAAACATTAAATCTACAATATTGTATTAAAGATATAAAAAATAATAAATTGATTAAGAAAAATAACTTTAAGTAGTAAAATTGATTTTTATATACATATTAATTTTTTCATTTGGATAAAATAGTAAACGATAATCATTTTATGTACTAAAGTACAAAAAAAACTATAATCTTGATAACAACTGGATGGATTATTATCAGATATGGATATGGCCATATTTACATCCGTGTTTATTCTTCGTATATCGGATAATTCATCGTATTTCAGATATAGGTACAGATTGATTTCGGATTTTTCAGTTACTCATTGACCAACCTAGCCAAAATGAATGTTTGCACAAGGACGATTAACGGAGCAATGATGAACAAAGTAGCCCTTTTATGTAGTTTTACTATTTAGCCAACTTTAATAAGTAGAATCTTACAATCCCAAGAACAAGATAACAAGTTAAATAATTATTTATGAAAATGATGAACTAAGAACCTATAGATTAGAACATTGGTAAAGATGGAGGTTTTAGGTTCAGGAATCGATATTATGTTCCAAATCAAGTTGAATTGAAAACTGAAATTCTAAGTGAAGCACATCGCTCAAGGCTTATAGTGCACCTTGGTAGCACAAAGATATTTATGGATCTTAAGCATTAATTTTGGTGGAATAGAATGAAAAAAAATGTTGCTGAATTCATGGAAAGATGTTTTACATATCAGTAAATAAAATCTGAGTAGAAATGACCATTGGGACTTCCACAACAACTATCTATCGCTGAATGGAAATGGAAACATATAACAACGGGCTTTATCATTTGATTACAAATGACAAGGCAAGGTCATGATGCAGTATAGGTAGTGGTGGGTCGTCTACTATAGTCAACCTATTTCATACCTTACAACATGACCTACTCAATGGAGAAACCAAGTAGAATCTACTTGAAAGAAATTGTTCACATGTTATACCGACAACAATTGTTTCAGATAGAGACTCATGATTTACTTCAAAATTTGGGAGAAGTCTTCAAAAAGCATTAGGTACATCACTAAACATAAGCACCGCCTTTCATCCATAAAAAGATGGACAGACTGAAAGGGTAAACTGAGTCATAGAAGATATGTTAAGATCCTGTATAATGTAATTTGAAACCATACGGGAAACTCATATACCACTAATAGAATTTTCATATAACAATAGTTATCATGCTCGTATTGATATGGCCTCATATGAAGCTTTGTATTGAAGACCTTGTCGTTCACCAGTATGTTGGGCAAAAGTTGGAGATAGTGAATTTCTTGGCCCAAATTTAGTAAAAGAAACAACGAATAAGATTTCAATCATAAGTGAATGATTACAAGTTGCAAAATGTAGGAAAAGAAGTTATGCGGAGCATAGAATAAAGAATTTGGAATTCAAAGTGAGGGATCAAGTTCTTCTTAAGGTCTCTCCAATGCGAGGGGTGATGCGATTTGGAAATAAGAAGGCAAAAGTTATCACCTAGATTTATCAAACCATTTCATGTTACCGAGAGAGTTGGTAAGGTTGCATACCAACTAGATTTTTCTGAGAAAGTATCAAATATTCTTAATGCTTTTTGTATATCAATGTTGTGAAAATATCATGATCTATCTCATGTGTTGATTTGAGTGGCATTGAAGTTAAGAAGGGTACCAAGTATGTTAAAAGATCAGTTCGAATTCTTGACAGGAAAGTTAAAAAGCTATGGATGAAGGAAATTCCCTTGGCAAAAGTACAATGGAACCATCTTAATGAATACTAAGCATCTTGGAAGTGGAGTTAGAGATCTGTATAGATTATCCAAAATTGTTTGGAACATAGATTTTGAGGATGAAGTCTTTCTAAGTGAAGCAAGATGTAACAACCCATAATTTTTGGATCTTCGAATTTCTACAACAAAATTCAGTTTTAACAGCAATAATTTACAGCGTTTATACAACAAATGCGGTTAAAAGCTATTTTAAATGATATACATTTAATACAGATGCTGACATATCATTTTGGAGAGATTAGGGTTTTAAGTGGGTCCAAAGGTTTCCTTAGAACGCTGAGAATTCCTTTCCAGTATGCTGCCTCTCTATTTTTGTACTTCATTGAAAAAAATTGTTTTTATCTCATCCTTAATTTTCTGCCTTTTTTTGTTTTCTTCCTTGCTCTCATCCTACTCCAATTTCCCGTCCTATTTCGTCTCTTTCATCTCATTTCATCCCATCCTAAATATTAGGGTTTCAGTTACATCGATCAATGTAATTTTCTCTTTTTTAGTATCACATACTAATATTGTTTTCGTCATAATATTAGTTGCCGAAGATTTTGATTTTGAAATTCCGATTCCAATTTGATCGTCGAAATACTCTAATTCAGATTTTGAATTTTTTTAGGGTTCATTGATACAGATGCAATTCAGATTCAGACGTGGTTTTTAGTGCAGTTTTGAATTTTATTGCGAATGAAGGTCAACTGCTCCAGGTAACTTCAGTCAGTTGATGAAAATAAATCCATTCATTAATTTGATCTACGTCTACTATATTTTTAGATCCGAACTAGTTTAAGAAACTATTTTAGTTCTTAAATCATTAACTAGAAGAAAGATAATATTATATTTTCTTTGATTTATTTTAGAAACCAAATTAAGAGGATAAAAAATATTGTAGGAAGTAAAATGAGTGGACTGATTCATTATGTGCCATCAATACATCCTAAAAACATATTCTTCCTAATTTTTGTTGTAGTAAAGGTCATATTCGACAGAACTAAGTTCATCATTATTGTGGGGTAAAAGATTGAGGTTATCTGATGTGTTTGTAGAAAGTTCTGAGCAGACCGACATTGAATCTCTTTTCATTATTACATATATGTATAGCTATTATAGTGATTATCTGACGTGGAAAACAAACTTTAGTACTTTTGATAAGGCACTAACATATGTCAGTTTAGTTTCATTCACTATAAACAACAATGGTTTTGAGTTGTACGCAGCTACTTGTAGTTTTTTCTTGAAAATTTCTTATACGATTTTCTTAGTATTAAGTGAAATAGCTTCAAGCTATCATAGTTAGTTATAAGAATTATCAATAAATTCTTCATATAACACATGGATATATGTGTGTGTACATATATATATATATATATATATATATATATATATCTGTGTGTGTGTGTGTGGAGTAATGAGGAACCTTCAACCTATGAGATAGTACAAAAGAATAATCCATTATCATAGCCATACCTTTAAAATGTTGACCGAGTTTAATGATTATTATAGAATAATGAAAAAAATTCAAAGGCTAATGATATAAATATACAAAACAGATAATGTGGGAACAATAGAAAAGGACTTAATGTGTTTGTTAATAATAGATGGGGCCACATCTACCGTTCATCTTCTTCATAACATGTGACGAGTCCAAGATTTAAAGAGTTTTAGTTTGTTTTATAGCTTACATGTATGAAATACATGGATGCTTTCCTTATATTTACTCTCTGTAATTTTCTTTTACTTGTGGACACATGCAATTTCATGTGGTTGTTAATTCAAACACATGCTAAACTTTTAAGGCATCTTCAGAATAGAATAACTTCGGACAACCCCAAAACACAAACAAAGAATGTCAGACATAAAATATAAACATTATTAACAAAGTTTAGCATTTAGATCAATATCAGAAACCATAATGTCATATTTAGTGCATAAATTTTCATACTAAAAATTAATATGAGAAGGAACAATCATCTAAACTGACGAACACAATAAACTACTGCAATATCCTATTTATTTTTGTACAAAAAATGAGACTGTATTTGAATCTAAATTAGTAACGCTTATCTGCAAAAAATTGTGCACCATTCTTATTATTAGCTTATTGATAATTCTTAATGAAGAGTCCTATATTATGAATATAATGTGCTAGCAGAGTAAACCATGCTTTTGCACCTAAATAGAGTTTTTAGGTGCGTATCCAAGAGGATTTTTGCAAGCCCATTTCTATTGATCTTTGCACATTTCATCAATTCAATACTTTACTTTGCCGTAGTAAAATTATAATATTAATTATTCAAAATTACTGAATTCTAAAATTCTTTTTTTTAAATCAAAATTTTTGTCATATGGCATATTTTTAAAAGATACAGCATGTACATCAAAAAGAGATAAATTTGGAAAATGTTTGCAAAATAGACTATTATTACCCCCTAGTTTAATTATTAGTAAAGAAAACAAGAAGGCATTAATAAATGATGAAAAAATTCTTATAAAGCCTACTGGTCAAGTGGACTTTTCTAGTGTCATCTTAAAAGTGTACGGGTTTAAAAATGGAACCATATTATCACCTTTTTTGTAGTACTATAGTAGGTATTAATTAGGATCCACCGTGTCATTTAACTATTTTCTAAAAAATTTATTGCCATAATTATGTGTATGTTCTATTTAAGGTAATTGCGTATATATATGCAATATATGCAGCTTAGCATAATTTGGAAACCTAAAATGTTAAAAGACTGATTCAGTCAGTGTAGTGGTTTGTTACAACAACAACCATTATTGTGTGCATGTTATGTCTAAGGTAATTGGTAAGTACACATTTGCAATATATGTAGCATAACATAATTTGGAAAGCTTAGGTGTTAAAAGACCAGTTCAATCAGTATAATGGTTTGTTATTATTGAGTTTCGGCATTCCTGCATTCCGTACATGTTTTCTCCGCCGTGTCTAGTGCCATCAACGGTCAAAGTCTTCCATGCCAGCATCCTGATTGAACATCCCTCCATGCCGGTTTCACGATTAAACATCCCTCCATCGCCCCCATTGAACATATAATCTGGTCTTGGAAACACACTGTAACAAAAAGAATCCCCAATGTTATGTGCCACCAATTCCATATATATACCACGATTATTTCGAATCTCCTACGATGTGGGAGTTTAAATGTTCAATCCACACCCTCACTCCATTTACAATGCAAGCCACACCTAACAATCTCCACCTTGCGAGCATTGCTCAAGTCACCTTGGAGTTACAACAGAGTCCTCTTCACAGTTGGGTCGGGCTGTTACTTCGAGTTCTCATAAGCTGGAAGGGGCGACTGCTTAACCATATCTCCACCTTGACGAGCATCCCATGCTCAAGCCCCTTAGGAGCCATGCTTTGGTCACGCTGCATCATATCGGTTCCTTGAATCATGGAGCTCTAATAACATGTTGATTTTTGGCATTCCCGCATTCCATACGCGTTCGCTTCACCGTGTCAAGTGCCATCAACGGTCGAAGCCTCTCATGTCGGCGTCCCCATTGAACATCCTTCCATCGCCTCCCATTGGGCATATAATCTGGTCTTGCAACACAATGTAACAAAAGGAATTCCCAATGCTACATGCCACCAATCCCATATATATACCACGATTATTCTGAATATCCTATGATGTGGGACTTTAAACGTTCAATCCATGCACCCACTCGATTTACAATGCGAGCTATACCTAACAGTTACAACAATGACCATTTTATTATAATGTACTTTAGTTGAAAGTTTTCATTTCAAATTCTTGAATAGGTAGCTAGAAAAGAATATTCTTGTAGCAAATAAGAGATAAAACTACCTATCATTTTGAACCTCGTCCCAACTGGATTAAAGGTATTCATGTTCCTGCTCAGTTGAATATTCTTTATTAACTTCAGGAAATTTTTATTATTTATGTGCCTTTGGTCCTGTTTATATGAGATATAATAGCATAATTAGTCTCCATTATAGTTTCCTATTACACCTTCCTTAAAGAGTCGATGAATGTATAATTTGCATCTGAAATATGAACTTGATAATTCATGTTGGTTGGCTTAAGCTATGATCAAGTGGGAACCGTGAATGCTTGATATTACGCCTCATAAATTAAATGTTATACATGAAATCGTAAGTCACAGAAATTCATTTTGGAAGAATTTTGGTAGAGCAAACCTGTGAAGCTCCACCTTTATACTCATACTAGCCAAGGACATTACGAGGTAATGCCGTCGACTAGCACAAAGAATAAGGCCATTGATGAGCGGCCATCTGTGTAATTGCTCTGTGCGAGTACCAATATGTCAGATAGTATTACATGCATTTCGTTTCATGAGGAAATCTGACACATCAATTACAAACTCAAAGCTACTGCATAGTGGCTATGTGATCTTTGGAAACAAATATAAAATAAGCATAACATAAAATTAGTCACAAATATTCATATCACTATGACGGAAACAGATATGAATGCAACACATAAAAGTGTACATCAAAGTAGTGGCCGTATAAGATCCACTACATCACAAAAGTATAGGTACAAGTGCTAGACAAAAGAATATGTGTACATCAACATGTCTCTATCTCGAATGTATAAAAGCAAAAACTACTAAGCTAAGTAGTTAGCCAAAAGTCAGATGAAGGACCTTGATCAGAATTCAAGCAGAAGCACCTAAAATACCTCGGTCTGACCCCAGTATTATTTAAGAAGAAAAAAATAAACGGATCTGTCTAGCTATAAATATCATATAAAATAAGATAGGATAAGGGATATGACAAAAATATATGATAACAATAATGCCATACTGTGACAAGTATACATTGGATAACAACAAAAATCATACAATATCTAAAATTTTCTCAAACACAAAAAAGAATGTCATATTATTTATTTTATTCACCAAATCATAAATGTTGATAAAGCTTATCAATACAAATCACAAAAATTGGTGAAATACAAATTCTAGAAATCATCAATTAGAAATCCAGAAATCACAAAGGGGGAGGCCTATTAAAACGGGAGCATGAAAACTCACCAACACGTATATCACAAACGGGTCGCTATCCCATAGTCGCTGACCATAGAGCCAGTGCAACGACGTAGTACAATAAAGGTACGCTCGAGGAACCTGAAAATCAAATAATCCGAAACAACAACGTAGTACAATAATGGTACGCTAGACAAACCTGATAAGCCAGAACAACGGCGTAGTACAACAACGGTATGTCCGATGAACCGAACTCCATAAAAGAACATTGGTCACTAGCTCATAAAAAGTGTGTCGAAACTCCAAAGAACTCATAGGTCGCTAGCCTATAAAATAAATGAGACAAAGCTCAGTAAAATGAGGAACAGTTCTCCACGTAGACAAAGAGACACCGCATATTGCTAGACGAAACCATAAAATGATCATATTGATCAATAAAAAGTGTGAATTATACTAAGCTAGTAAATAAGTGAGTTTAGCTTCATGTCCCATAACCACTGGATTAACTTAAATATTTATGAACAAATTGTAGATTTCCACTCGAAAATTGTCACAAGATTTCAATCGAACAAGTCCAAGAATTAACCGATAAAGTAAACGCAAGCTTTTCATACCACTCGTTTTACTAATTCGTTTAACTAGATTTCTCGAACGAATGAGGTAAAGGTTAGTATATACTAACAGATTGTAAACAGTTTTAAAAACGAACTTTTTATTAAAAATAACGTTGAAATCATTTTTGTAAAAGAGTTTGAATATTTACTACTGGTATAGAAACATTTGTGTTTTAGAGTGGCAAATCACAGAAATGATTATAGAAACGATCAATCACCAAAAATTCACATACGATGACGTGAATCAAAGCCATAGAAATCGATATCAAATCCATCAAATGGATATTCTCAAAAATCCAGAAAAAAGTCATCAAACTCGATAATAAATGATGATGACCAATCAGATCAACCAAAAATCGATATAAATGGAAAGCCACATAGAAATAGGCAATTTCACTGAAGTTGACAATGTCAGACGTCCGATGGATTCCCCATACGTCTAAGCTGAAGGTCTGGAATTTTCTTCCAGATCTCCCAGATGTCTGAGAAGTAAGATCAGATGTCTGAGCTGAAAGTTTGGAATTTTTATTCCGTAGCTTCAGACGTCTGAAGTTATCACTAGATGTCTGAGCTGAAGCTCAGGGCAAGATTTAACCTAGGCGAATGATGGCCAAATTGTCTTGGAGGCGATCAAACGAGCGATGATGGCTAGGAATTTATGCCAAGCGACAACCCAGCCCTGTAGGCTCTTCAATACACTCCAGCTAACATGTAAAAACATGCAATGTAGGATTTTCATAGATTTTGACTTCAAAATATCAAAAATTGGAAAAATTCACCAATCTAGTTAATTCAAAAGCAAATGAATATGAAATAAATGTTAGGAATTCATACCTAACAACTATCAAAGAGATAGACATAGATGTGAGTTCAAGAACTCACCTTTAAACCCAAAACAACAAGTGAGAAGCTTTAAGACAAGGCAAGATCAACCACTCTTCAACTTCAACTTAAGAAGCTCTAATCTAAACTCATAAGAAAATATTTTCTATGTTGGGGTTTAGGAATTTCCGAAAATTAAAGAGAGATTGAGATGGAGAAGGTGAAGAGGATGTTTACCTATGCTTCTCCTTGATTTCTAGAACTTGAATTTGAACTTCCTAATAAACTAGGGGTTAGGAATTTTGATTCCCCTTTCTTTCCCCCATTTTTGATTTAGCTTGAAAGTGTTAGGAAATGAAAATGAATGAAAAGGAGAGGGGGTGGAGTTAGGATATTATGTTGGGTTAATGGGCTGAAACCCAAACCCAAAGCCCAATAGAAAAATAGCAAAATTAAACTCAACTCCAAACATATCGATGTTTATACTCAAAAAAGTCGCAAACGCCATTTTGAACTCAATTTAAGTGGTCCCAAGTCCTAATTCGACTGTTGACAAAAAGTAGCATTTCAGACTCTAATCCGACTAACATTGCTATATATTTAAATAAAACATTTAAATATGTAATCGTAAAATATGCGGGTTGTTACAAAACTTTATTAATATTTTCGGTTTTGAGGCTATCGTATAATTACTATGTTGAAAGTAGATATGGCAAAGCTTACGAATAAAAATAAAAAAATTTCCGATTCATTAAAACAATTGAAAAATACCATAGAAATTTGTTGTTTGCGTTAAGTTCTTTCTATTTTCAACTAAAGTTGTAGTATAAACGAATAAAATGACTACCTTTTAACTGTAGAGATTTTCATTAAAATCATCCTTGGGCGACTAAGGGAATATCAAATTTAGAAAATTTACATGCAATATTTGTGCTAAACTTCTCTGTACTTTACTCCTTTCTTCCATAACACTCAATTCTTCAACATAAAAATAAGAAATGAAATGAAAATCAATTGTTGACTACACAAATTAACATCAAAAATCAAATTAACATCCATATTTGAACGTACCTAGAATATCAAAAATCAAACCAACATTCTAAGCACATGCTCATCACATTGCCACGTAGTTTCTATCTGAGTGCTTCTGTAGATTTTTTTTTGATAACTCATATCATTCATACATGAAACTACAAGTTCAGATCAATTTTAAAAATAGTAATTACATTTAATATATATCTACAATTTTGGTATGGTCCGGTCAACGACAATTTGATCACATGCGCACCCATACACACACATATGTATATGTGTGCGTAAACAAAAGGGAGACATTACCATTGCCATCACAATAAATTTTATGAGTTTTAAAGCTAATATATATTACAAAAAAGAAAAACTAGCACTTTCAATACCACAATATAAGTCTTGTACATATAAATTGGCAATGATAGAGGAGCTTTACTAAGAGCTAAAGAGTGAACTTAAATTTACACTATATTGCCATAAACTTGTCTAGATTTACATGTTGAAATAGCTTGTTGTATAGGTTAAACTGAACATGTGAAAAAAATTTAAAAATGCTATACTTATGTTTGTTAACTAAACAAAAAATAATCATTTTTGCACATTACCTCAGGTTGCTGATCGGTGCATTCAATCTCAGTGCCTTCGTCTTTATCAATCAACATTACTAGGAAGATTGATGATTGATAATTAATTGATGAATAGCCAAACTGCACATTTCCATTTCTATGATAATCATTTTTGATCTCTTTTTAAATTTGTACCTGTAGTAGTATAGTATAGTTTGAATGAACTGGATTTTAAGAGTACGATATTATTTTTAGGAAGTAGAGTACAAGTGAATTGTTGTACCGAGTTTCGAAGACAGTATTTAACACTGCCTAAACAAAGATTTATAGGAGGGCATTGCTCATCACTTACTTTCTCCGCTGCAGATAATAGGAGGCATGTGGGTTAACACACTCGAGCTCAATTAATCTTCTGCTTGATAGAGTTTGACTTGAGTTTGTAGGATCTCATTATACTAGTGTAGAAGCTTGTACGAAGAGTGTAGCTACAACTCTCGGTTGACAAATACTTCAGGTGATTGAAACACCCCACACCCTTTACTATACCCAAAAAGAGCACACTAAAAGATATGGTATGTTATAGTTATAGCTAAAACATCATAAAGATTAAGATTGACAAGATAAAATAAATATAAACAGCGGAAACATTTAAATAGTAACTCATTATTCAGAATAAAACTTCATAAATAATTCTGAAAAACATCACATACCCCAAATACCAAATACACATGTCTTATGAAAAGTACATCTCTGTCTCATAAAATCAGAGTACACAAACAATAAAAATCATCCCTCTCATAAAGTACCAGTACATCAAAAAGCCAAATGAAAGAAAACTGAAGAGAAGAAGAATACATGAAGAACTTCAGGAATATATCTCCATGAAATCTGAATCAACTATCCTTGCCTCTGCTAGCCTATAGGGGAAAAGGGGAAAGAGTGGAGTGGGTCAGACTACAAGTCTGGTGAGCGAAAGTAATTAGTAGCATTTCTAAGAAAGATAAAGATAATAGACTTAGCAACAATACGAGTAGAAAAAGGAATGATAAAACTATGTAAAAATACCGTTTAACTGTTTGCTTCGATTGTGATTGTTTGGACTTGTCTTAGATAGCTACTCTTATTAGGCTAAAATTCTAGTTCTATTTTAATTAGGCTGAAGTCCTAATTCTACCCGTTGATTGGCCTTCTATCTCTGTTGTGCCACTATGAGCCAGTCCCTTCTAGTGGGTCCTATAGTAAAAGACACATGTTTAACGTTTGGAATGCAGTAGCAAATTACAACCCTAATCGATGCTGCACGCTCGGTCATTGTTGGTACACACTCACTGTCACCCCTTTCTTGTGACCTCTTACTAAACCCGTCAGCATAAGCGTTGCAACAACCCGAAATTTAAGCTACAACAGTTAATTGAATAATTAATTAAATAATAAAATAAATTTGTGAAGTATCAAAATTGAGCCATGTGAGTTGCACCATTGTGTCCATGGTAATTGTCTAGTCAATTTCCATATATGGATTGTCAAAATCCAAGCTAAAATGAAGAAATACACACACACACACACATATAAGGTTAGGTCAACCCTAGGGTCGACCCTCCCCTTAGCTAGGTCGACCTAACACATATAAGGGTCGACTTGGGTGTCAACCCGCCTTAGTATATGGACGAATTTTCATCCAGATTAAACTGTGACATGTTTTGCTTTTTTATTCCATCTTGTGCATCAGTGCTTCCATCCGAAGGTTCCCATCGAGCCTACGACGTGGTTGCACCAGATTTAATCTTCAAATCCAATAGCCTGAGATCCCTTCATGACACTATAATAAGACCCTAGACTTAGCTAATTTTCTCATTTAGATTTTCTCCTATCTGGGTTCTTTGCCTAAGGTTGGACCCTAAATAGAATATTTTTCTAAGCAGAAGATCATTTTAGTTAAAATATTTTGTACCCTAGACATGAATTTAGGAAGGCCAAGGAAAAGAGTTAAGGACCACAAGTGAGTGTTTAGTAATTATTTTAGATTTTTAAGTAATTTAACATAATAGGGTTCTCAATAGTAGTAGTTTTTCTGCAATTTTGAGAAAATTTTTGTATAAATTATTTACAGCTTGTTTTTAAAGTTATTTTCAGTCTATTTTATTTGGTTATTTTTACTCACCTATTTTATTTAGTTTTTTACATTTATTTAGTGTTATTTGCATTTATTTATGTCTGTTTTACGTTAAAATTTAGTATGTTAATGTTAGTTAGTTTTTATTCCTTTTTACGCGAATAGAATATTAAAAAGAGAATAATTCGCTAATATGGATTAAAATAGATTAACACTAAATTTATAGAAATTAGATGTAAAATAAGAAATACTGTAATAAAAAGAAGATAGACTGAAATAGGCAAATTTGAGACATTTGCAAGCAAGTTTATAACTAGTAGTTATACCTAAAAAATATAGAAAAAGAACAACAATTATAACGTAGGCTATGATTAAGTAGGAAGAACAATAAACACTTATTTTGAGACTTAAAATAAATTAATAAGAAAATATGTAAAGATAGTAGAAGAGGCTTATTTTAAAGAGCTTACACTAAGTTAATAAGCAAACATAGAAATAGGGCCCATACCAATAACATTCCCTTTTAGACTAGGACTGATGGCCTCACAATAGTTAGGTGAGGCTGAGACCTAAGGTAAATAAAAGGTCAATTGATAGAAGCTCAAATCGGGAGATTTGGAAAAGGGGTGCAACTAGATTTTTTTTATTATGACCCATACCAATAGCATTCCCTTTCAGACTAGTGCTGATGGTCTCACAACACACACTAAGGTGAGGCTGGGTAGGACCCTATCAAGCTTGGACTGATGGTCTCACAACACATTATGTGAGGCTGGGCACGCTTATGCTGACGAGGGTTTGAAAGAGGTCACAAGAGAGGGCGACAGTAAGTGTGTACTACGATGACCGTGCATGCAGCATTGAGTAAGGTAAATAACTCGCTACCACGTTCCAAAGCCCTGTACATGTGTCTTTTGCTGTGATACCTTAGGACGGGTCTAGCTCACAGTGGCACAACAACAGTAGAAGGCCGATCAACGGGTAGAATTAGGATTTCAGCCTAATTAAAATAGGATTAGGATTTCAGCCTAATCAAGGTAGCAATCTAAGACAAGTGCAAACAATTCAAACAATGAATATAATCAGAACTATCAAAGCAAAACAAGTAGTTAAATAATATTTTATTCTAGTTCTATCTTTCCTTTCTTTCCTTTTATACTAGAACTGTTGCTAAGTCTATTATATTTATCTTGCTTAAAATACTAATAATTACTTTCATTCACAAGACTTTTAGTCTGAACCACTCCTTTATTTCCCTTTTTCCCTCTTAGTCCAGCAGAGGCAAGGACAGTAGATTTTATGTTTCTTGGAGAAATATTCTTGGAGATTCTTCATGTATTCTATTTTTTTAGTTTACTTTTCATTTGATACTAGTACTTGATGAGAGGGATGGTTTTATTTATGTATTCTGATGATGTGATTGTGATGGTATAAGACACACCTATTTGGTATTTTGAGACATATTTGGTTTTATGACTTATTTATGAAGTTTAATTTTTAACGAGCAACTATTTAAATGTTTCAGCTGTTTATTTGTCTTGTGAATCTTAGTCTTTGTAAAAAATTTAGCTATACCTATAACGCACCACATCTTTTAGTGTACACTTTTGGGTATACTAAGGGATGTGGGGTATTTCACTTGGTATCAAAGCCTAAGTTACAGGATTCCTTAAAATTTGTTTTAAAAGTAAAGTATTTCAGAAATTAACCTTTTTAAAAAAAGTATTTTTCAGAAATGAACTCTTATTGCCGAAATGGTTTTTCAAGTATAAGAGAGTTTTTAAAAATCCCCTCAAAGTCCAGTTCAATCTTTTTTCGATTCTTTCAACTCTAATTCTCTTTTCTTTGCATAGAATGGCGGATGCCCCTAATCTTCCAAAGGTAACCAAGTCACAGGCTGGTTTCGTAGATATCTCCAAGCTATGATGCCAGAGGTGCAAGACCAAGTGCCCAACGTAGCACCAGTGGGTGGAAATCCCATCAGTCCACCTGCAATAGCCAATTTCTCGAAGCTATGTAAGGATTTGGCTAATCTAGGAGGCAAAACATTTTCTGGTACATAGGGTTTTATGGAGGGACAAGCTTGGTTGAGGAGTGCAGAGAGGATAATTGGGCTATTGGGATTGAAGGATCAGCAGAGAGCTCAGCTTGCATCTTGGCAGCTGAAAGGAGAGGCTTCTTATTGGTGGGAAATGGTTGAGTTGGAAGGGAGAGACATTTGTTGGATGAATTCCGTGAAAGGTTTGACGGGAAGTTTTTGTCACAAGCAAAAGAAAGTATGCAGTTGGAAAGGTTTATTAGTTTGAAGTAAGAAATTCTTTCAGTAAAGGAGTATATTAACCAGTTTAATGAGTTGTTGTGGTTTGGGATGGAGCTTGTCAATACAACGCACAAGAAGGCCATGCAGTTTGCCAAGGGATTGAACCAGGCCCTCCAAGAGTTAGCATTGACGCATGTACCAATGGGAGATACATATGAGTCACTAGTGGAGATGGCCCTCATGTTTGATGCAGCTAAGGAAGGGGAGTCTAAGGAGGTCCCTAAGTCAGAATGTTCTAATAAACACTGGTGGAAGAACAAGAAGGACAAGAAGAAAGGAGGAGGCCCTCAAAAGCAGATCAACAAAGGAGAGAAGTACAATATGTTGAATATGCGCTTATATGGTTGTTGTTTGATGATAATAAACAAATATACATTCATTTAAATGTATTTGATAATATACTATTTATTTTCACAGATTAAATAAATATTTGCTGAATAAAATAAATAACACGGAATTTGAATTCAAACGAATATTTTATTCAAACAAATATTTATTACAATTTTGAATAGTACAAATTCAAGCTCTCACTATTCACTATACAACTTTGATACAAATTCAATTACATCACTATTTTACACATTCACCTCACTACATATCACTCACACTCGTATTTTTTTCTTCAACTGCATTTCAGTTTGAATCCAGCATCTGAGAAATCTGCAAAATATTTACTAACGCAGTAAAATTGAAAATAAAATATTTTTGCGATATAAAATAAAACGTGAATTTTGAAAATGATATTTGCCTCAGTTATTTGGGTTGTTCGTCATCATTTAAATTTGAATTCATCATACACGAACAACTTGTGACATACACAGTATATTACTGTATATGCCACAAGGCCGTGCACGCCGATATATACACTTGATTGATTTACAGGGACAGGCAAGCACAGGTCAAACCCAAATGAAAAACCAAGTTCAACTCACGTGCAATATATTCAAAATCACGACACGAGCACAAGGTCAAACCCAAGTTTTGAAACTGGGTTCAACACAAGGCAACGTCAAGTCCAGACAATACAGTATGTACAAGCCAAAATGAAGTTGTACAAGTACAGTCAAGAAAGCAGCTCAAGTAACAAAAGTCAAGTGCAGCAATGAAACAAAATAGTATGACATGAAGCAAATGAATATAGTGAATGAAATGCACAAAGACATAGCATCTGTCTCAGGTTAATAAACCAGAGAAATGCACAGTGGAATGAAGTCAAGTGATGCACATATACTTGAAAGCTACAGCATCAAGTAGACCAAGTTCATATGCAATGAGAGGAACATCAAAGACAAGACTAAGTGCAGCATCAGTGAAGACAGTTACTTCACAATGAACAAGTGCACAACAAAACCAACAAAGACCAAGGCTACGCCATAATGCATCAGAGATATGGAAACACATCAACAACTACAGAACAATCAAACTGCATCAAGTCCAGCAGCATGAACAAGTATGGCAGCATGTGAATGCATCAAAACAAGTGAAACTGCAATGCTCAAACTCAGTGGACAGTAATGATACAAGAACAATATCATGAAGGAACTAGACCATAAAAAAAGTGTTTGGAAATGCAGCAAATACCCAATGGACAGAGATGCAACGAAACAGAGTTTCAAATATGCATGGTGATGCAACTTCAAGCAGAGAAGCAAGTTACAGAATGCATGAAACAGAAAAAAAAATTTCGTATTTCAAACAAATGGTCAGCAAATAAAAAAAAGAGGAAAGTTTCTGACTTGTTATTCAAGAAGGATTGAAAGTTCTCAAAACAAAGCCGTATGAATCAAGTCAGTATCGAATGCATCAGGAAAGTCGTGTGCATCACGAAAGTGAATTTCAGGAAAGTATCGAGTAATTTAGTGTATTCGAATTCATATAAATACGAGTACCCAAGTATCATCATTGGCATGAATGAAAAAGCAATCGAATTCAAGCAATCGAATCTGAAAGTAAAAAATACAAACAACATACCAAGGCGAATCCAATTATCTCAAAGCAATCGAAGCCGAACCCTAATTTCACAAATCAAGAGAAGCTGCCGAGCGCGACTCCAAGATCAATAGAGCGTCAATATCAAACGGCATCCAAATCTCTAATTTTGATCGAAGGACAAAAGCCCTAAATTATGATCGAAGAAGCCGCCATTCTCAAAAGGACCGAATAGAAGAAGAAGCGGGTCGAAATAATAAAAAGGGGCCGGTCTTTTTTTAATTAGGGTTTTGTTAAGGGTTTTAGTTTTTAAAAGAGCTTTATCTTATTTTTTAGTTTTGATTTTGTTTTTTTAATTTTTTTTAAAAAATCTCCTTTTCAAACCGTTGTATTTGCTAGTCGTGTGACTAGGGGACAAGCTACGTGGCGTAGCTTGAGAATTCGCAACTCAGTGGCTGAGTTGTGGCAGGGTTTTGAGCGTAGAGTTAGGTTAGTCAGTAGCGGGTGTCGCGAGTTTACGTGTGTAAGCGTGTGACTATCTAATTTCTAGTAGAAACCTTGGGGGCAGCACGTAGGCAGGTTTTTGCCGAAGCTGGGTAAATTCTGTGTCGTTCTATTTCTGCATTTATTATTCTGCTTTTATCTGTGCTGCTACTATTCTGTGATCTGTGTTGAAATTATTTTATAAGCTTTCGCAATTAATTTTTTATAATTTATACTATCACCCTATTCACCCCCCTCTAGGGTGAAATCGATCCCACAAGTGGTATCAGAGCAAGGTTTAGAAGTCATTTTTTTTCATTTTTCAAAAATCAGTTTCTGTTTAAAAATTTGAAAAAATGGCTTCTTTTAATAATGCTTTTGCTGAAGGTCAGTCCATAGTTAAACCACCAATGTTCAATGGTGAATATGCCTACTGGAAAAATAGAATGAAAATTTTTCTGAAAACCATTGACGCTTGGAACATTATTGAGATAGGTTATAGATCACCAACTATAATTGTAGACAATCAGGAAATAGATAAACCGATGGACCAATGGACAGAACTAGAAAATAAATTACAAAATGCTAATGCTAAAGCTATGAATTCTATTATCTGTTCATTGGATCAATTTGAATTTAATCGTGTCTCTCATTGTTTAACTGCGCAGGAAATATGGCACACGCTCGAAGTAACTCACGAAGGAACATCTCAAGTCAAAGAATCTCGCCTAGCCATGTTAAGCAGCGAATACGAGAATTTCACAATGGCAAAAGAAGAAAACGTCAAAGAGATGTACGGACGACTGTCCAATATAGTATACAAATCAAAGGCTCTTGGAAAATCGTACACAGAGTTAGAGATAGTTCGGAAAATTCTCAGAGTTCTTCCTCGAAGCTTTGAAGCAAAAGTCACAGCTATTCAAGAGTCAAAGGATTTGAAACAAATCAAGGTGGAAGAGCTCATTGGAAATCTCACCGCCTATGAGCTAGAGCTAAAGTTCAAGGAAGAGCGAGAAGGAGGCGATACTCGAAAGAAGTCAATTGCTCTCAAAGGAACAACTGAAAATGACAATGATGACGATGATGATGGTGAAGCTGAATTAGCACTATTAATAAAGAGATTCAAAAAGTGGAATCGCAAATATGGAAATCCAACCAGAAACCATCAAATCAAAAGCAGAATAAACAAAGCACTAGACATTTCGGAGAAGCAAGAGATCATCTGTCACAAATGTAATAAACCGGGACATATCAAGCCAAATTGTCCTCAAAATCGACCAAACCAAGGAAAGAAACTGAAGAAGAAAAGTTTTGCGGCTACTTGGGATGAAATTGATGAAGATGAAAGTGATAGCACCGAAAGTGAAAGTGAAAGAGCAAATCTATGTCTTCATGGTGAAGTAACTGACAGTGATGATGATGAGCCAAGTGAGGTATCAAAACTTTCTCATTCAGAATTACTTATATATTTTCACGAAGTAAATGGCTGTTTTGAACGACTTAAGGAAAAACATGCCAAACTTGAATCACAAAAGGATTCTTTAATTGATTTAAATAAACAACTTAACCAATTAGTTAAAACCTATCAAAGCAGAATCCCTAAATGTGAGAAGTGTCCCACATTCGAAGAAGAGGTTAAAAATTCAGAAAACAAAATTAAATCGCTTGAAAAAGAAATCCTGTTTTTGACAGAAATTGAAAACACAAGAATAGAAGACTCTACAAAAAGGTGCACACAACTGATAAATGAAAATGAATCTCTCAAGACCCAAATCCTACATCTATCAACAACGTTGGATAAATTCTCAAAAGGAGAAAAATCATTGAATATGCTATTAGGGAAACAAACTCTTAATACGTCTAGGCAAGGACTTGGATATAACAAATTTCAAAAAGATAGAAACCAAATTAATCAAGTCAATTCATTTGGACATAATCAAAATAGTCATTAGTATAAACCCGAACATATGAAGACTGTATCGATTTGGGTTCCAAAAGGCACAAATATAAAATCTCTCAAAGTAAAACAAATTTGGGTGCCAAAAGGAACATGTTTAAATAGTTTTCAGTCTTCTCTAGATTATTTTCCAAAATATCTTGGCACTAACAAGTTTGGACCTATGAAAACAAATAGGTCACTAAATTTTTCTCTCATGTAGGTATGCTGGCAGGCTAAGGAACAACAGCAATGGTATCTGGATTCTGGCTGTTCCAGACACATGACAGGCGATAAATCAAAGTTCCTTAGCCTAGAAAAGTATAAAGGTGGCAGGGTCACAATGGGTAACAATGAAAAGTGTAAAATTGTTGGCAAAGGCAAAGTAGGTAACAATACTTTTACCCTGAATGATGTACTGTATGTTGAAAATCTGCACCACAACTTGATATCAATCAGCCAACTATGCGATAAAGGTATGAATGTTATTTTTGACTCTGACTTATGCAAAATTGTTGACAATTCATCAAAAGAAATCTTATTTTCAGGTAAGAGGAAAGGTAATATATATTCTCTATCTTTTGATGATCTCACCCTTTCGAAATGCTTGGTTGCTAAGGACATAGAAGTTGATTTATGGCATCGACGTTTAGGGCATGCTAGTATGAACTTGCTAAACAAATTAAAAAGGAAAAATTTGGTAAGAGGGTTACATTCACATGAGTTTAAAAAAGAAAACATCTGTAAAGCATGCACTTTAGGAAAACTTAAAAAATCATCATTTCATGCCAAAAACAGTGTAAGCACTTCTAGAGTACTTGAGCTAGTTCGTATGGATCTATTCGGACCGAATGACATTGCTAGCTTAGGAGGTAAAAAATATTGTTTTGTTATAGTTGATGATTACTCAAGATATACATGGGTATTTTTCTTAGCCAAGAAATCAGAAACTTTCTCTTATCTCAAGAATTTCACAAAATTAGTCCAAAATGAAAAAGAAGTTTCCATTATTTCACTAAGAAGTGATCATGGTGGAGAATTTGAAAATTATGATTTTGAAATTTTTTGTAATGAAAATGGAATCAAACATGAATTCTCTGCTCCACGTACTCCACAACAAAATGGGGTAGTTGAGAGAAAGAATCGATCTTTACAAGAGTTGGCTAGATCTATGATAAATGAGTATG
The DNA here is from genome assembly GCA_030765085.1 of Allium cepa. NCBI lineage: Eukaryota > Viridiplantae > Streptophyta > Magnoliopsida > Asparagales > Amaryllidaceae > Allium > Allium cepa. The sequence goes on along the minus strand of CM060944.1, from coordinate 501,793,814 downwards.
AACTACCTTTACATTTTTGGGCAGAAGCAGTAAATACAGCATGTTATGTAATGAATAGAGTTATGATTAGACCGCTTCTCAACAAAACTCCTTATGAGCTATGGTTCAATAATAAACCAAACATTGCTTACTTTAAAGTATTTGGATGTACTTGCTATATTCTCAATACAGGTGATCAATTAGGAAAATTTGAAGCAAAAGCTGATGAGGGCATCTTCATGGGATACTCTTCGAGAAGCAAAGCTTACAGAGTCTACAACAAAAGGACTATAACAATCGTGGAATCAATCAATGTGAAATTTGATGAAGGCATTGATAATCAGGAAACATCCAAAAGCAATGTTGAAGAGGAGAAAGAAAAAGATGAATATGAAGAACCAAAAGAAACTGATGATATCAGAGAAACTGTCATAACTCCAGAAGTCCAAAGGAATCTAGATCCAGCAAAACTGAAATACAAAGCAGACCATCCTCCAGAATTGGTAATTGGAAATCCTATAGCAGGTATACAGACTCGTTCCTCCTTTAGAAATCTATGTGATCTGTGCTTATATAGTGGATTTATTTCAGAAATAGAAACAAATAACATAGATTCAGCCCTTAACGATGAAAACTGGTTTATGGCCATGCAAGAAGAGCTAAACCAATTTGAACGAAATAATGTTTGGAGTCTAGCACTAAGACCTAAGGATTATCCAGTTATAGGAACAAAATGGGTTTTTAAAAATAAATATGATGAATCTGGAAATGTAATTAGAAATAAAGCTAGACTAGTCGCTAAGGGATACAATCAAATTGAAGGAGTTGACTTTGATGAAACTTTTGCACCTGTAGCTAGACTAGAATCAATTAGAATATTATTAGCTTTTGCTTGCCACAAAGGATTTAAACTAAGACAAATGGACATTAAGAGTGCTTTTCTTAACGGAATTTTAAAAGAAGATGTGTTTGTTGAACAACCAGAAGGTTTTGAAAGTCATGAATATCCAAACCATGTATATAAACTGAAAAAGGCTTTATATGGATTAAAACAAGCCCCTAGAGCCTGGTATGAATGTCTTAGTTCTTATCTTCTTGAAAACGGGTTCAAAAAGGGATGTGTAGACACCACACTATTTCTGTTGCAAGAAAACGATGATCTTTTGATTTGTAAAGACCCGTAAATCCATACTCCTTGAATAGACACTAATCTCCTAAGTTTAATTCAAGATGAACGAAAATACGAACCCTTAGGGGTTTAAGAAAAATTTAGGAAAAGAAAAAGGCAGAAGAAGAGAGAAGAAGAAAAAGAGAGGAAAGAACATAATAGATAAGGTAGAAGATTGAGGGAAAAGAAAATAGAAAATTTTAAAATAGAAATTAGAGAGAATAGAAAATGGAAGGGAAAGAAACAGAACACAACACAACAACATCAGAATCTCACAATTCGCAGCGGAACAACATATAATAAATAAATGAATAATCTTTAAACAAAGAACCATATCAGTTATTACATTACATCACATTTCATTACATCATATCATCAGAGTGTACAACAACAACAACAAATAGTGCAGCGGAAAAAGAAATACTATATAAACTAGTAATACGCCATGCCATCCATCTTGCCTCCAGCAACTCCTGAATATCCAGAATATCCTGATGAACCTTAACTCTTGACTGCCCGTGTGGAAATTGGTGGGCACCCAGAGTTTAGGAAGGAAAACAATAAACTCCAAGTCAGTCATGTGACTGGTGTGAGAACTCAAAACAGTTTATTTATCTTTAAAATCAAAAATAGAGGAATATTTTTAAAGTCAATTTGCAATGCTTTTAAAAATGAGATTACCATAAGACCTCCTGCCACACACACAATGCAAACGCAGACTTGGAGAAGATTTCTCCTTATGATAGTCAAACATGCTTGATACGCATTTAAAAGAACATTTCATATTATTATTAGTGCATAGTGCATAAAACGATTTCGAAAGTAGAATATAAATCTTAGCCAGCATAGGTACCATTATATTATGCCTACTAATAGCTACCATATTAAATGGCAGGTTCTACAACTAAAACCGTACAAGTTTCGTATTGTTTCTTTGGATTTCCAACAAATGATCAGGCCAAGGAACTTCCCATTGCCACATGAGAATGCCTCTGGAAAGACATCCCCGAGAACCAAACCGGAACTCTGCCAACACAAGGCCGGGTTACCCCTAACTGGGTAACAACTGACACGAGCACGCCATTCCCCGATCGTAAATGACCTTTCTCACGGGATCCCGAAAACCAACAACCACAAAGTAATAAATTCGTAGTAACCACATAGGTTAAATATCTGGGCTCCATACCATGATACCACCTCTATCCAGAAGGAAATGTACATACCCTAAAGGGTGCTACCCCTCATAACCTTGCCGCATCTTTCCTGTTTTGACCATTTCCGGGGTGTGAGGCTCGACGAAGTCACGTCCACAAAAACATACTTTATACAAAAGCCATGCTTTGGGTCAATAAATGATCGACACAATGATCACCAAGATAGACGATCAAATAAACGATCCTATCACAATAATCAACACAATGATCATTTACAGCAACACTCAGCATGTCACATTACCAAATTGGGAATATATCGCTGATAACTTCAACTATATAACCTCTGAGCTCGTACGTCTCAGAGAAGGGTGTTAAGCTAAAGAATAAATTCTTCGCCACCAACAGAAATATATTTGAAAGAAATCGGCTTTATATCTCAATTTGTAATGTCAGACACACAATCCATACAAGTCTGTTCCGGGATCGAACAAAACCGAAGGCACTTACAAAGAAGTCCTTGCAATCCGGATATTCACAATCCTGATCGGATTCACCATCACATATGGAGAACTCTATACCGGAGCAACTCGGTGTAGAGTAAATCGACAGGTCATCCTATCGCTCTCGCAAATACCGGGTCTTCAACACCGATCTTCAATGCAATTCATAACGACGTATCACATATTCGGAATGGGTTATACGACCCCATGGTCCTTTCCCGGTTAACCCGAATAGTGAGCGCTTATTCAAAAATAAGTGTGGCATTCACATTCAAACAAATCACATCAATTACCCATTCAAAGGGAAATATTGATAGTCGGTTATTGAACTATCACTGGATATGCACACATTACCAGTTTCCAAATAATTTTCCAATTATTTATTTTCCAAAATATCTTTACAAGATATATAGTTTCACACTTCAAAAATAAATCAATATTTATTTTTCTAAACCAATCTCATTTTCTTTTATAAATTCCATAGTGAATTTATATTCCAAACTATCCATGCATATTACGATTTTCAATCGATTTTCCATATTCACATTCAATTTACCTTACAAGGATAAATTCTAAACATTCATTTCACATTGGAAAAATATTTCCATACTTATTAAATAAGTAATTCACAAGTCTTTTTATTTTCCCTGCTTAGAAAATATTTAATATACTCTAATCGAAATTAAGTATATATTTCATTCTTTAAGGAAATCATTCTCTTAAACATATTTATTTGGGCCAAAACGAATGTTACATAAAACATCGTTACGACAACCCAAATTCACTAGTATAGGGATTCGAAATTAAAATTGATATATAAATCCCAATACTACGCAAAACATTTCCTTTCGGAAATCATTTACTATAACAACAGTGTTATAGTCCATCATCTCCTTTTATTTCTCGAAAACGTCTATTTCAACAATAAATGTTGAAATCTATGGTTTCGAATCTCAACACAATTAAAACTTCGTTAGATCATTTTAATTCTATTTCAAATATCACATTCAAAACAATTTTTTTAACATCTTATTCACTATTCAAAAACGTGAATATACTACGTTAACACATTTCATCCTTTTATACATTTTATTTAAAAGAATTATTCACTATTCAAAAACGTGAATATACTACGTTAATAGGTTTCAACAATTTTCTTATCAAAATAAGTCATTTGCGAATTTATAAAACAACGTTTATAAATTCCATTTCTATTTATTTATAAAAGCTTCCTTTTTATAAATTCTTTTATTAACCTATTTCAGTTTATAACTCAATTAGAAACTAAAAGTTCATATTATAAGTTAAATACTTATAAAACGATTATTTTACAAAATTGTTCCTCTAAAGACTTTCCAAACCATAAATATTATAACTTATAAGATTCATTTATTTAACCAAATCTATTCTTCAAATAACTTCACAAATTTATAATTCTTACTATTTATAAATTTCATTTATAACTTCACCGTTTATAATTTTATAAATTTCATTCATTTATGAAATTCATTTCCACTTCATTCAAACACTTATAAAAACTCGTTTTATAATGTCAACATTTCAATTTATAAATATCCATTTATAAATCTCTTGATATAAATCAAATTATATCATTATTCTAAAACGTCTTTAATTTCCTTTATAATTTCACCATTTTGATTTATAAAATAATCAAATTTTATAAATCCTATATTTAAACTTTTCACAATAATTCTAAAATATCTCGATTAAACTATTTTATAAAATCAATAGCATCATATTATCAAAAATCAGTTTTTAACTGTATTTCACAAAAATCATAATTTTTATAACATTAAAAATTATAACGTTTATTTATTTAAAATGGATCAATTCCAAAATTATTTTATAAAAACGTATACTTTCTAAAATCACTTTAAAATCATTTTAAAATCCCAAAATCTGGGTCCAATGATGCTACATACCAAATAGTCAATCACGACAACAACGATATCATATATCGTATATGATAATCAACGAATATCAAAATATCCATAATCAAATAAATACTGTTGAGGAATCCAGTTGGATCCCTCCAACCTGCTTTCCTGCATCCAAAAACATTAGCACAATACCAATTTCGTTCCAGTACGAAATTATCGCGGTATATGTTCTTATTAAATATTATCCGCTTAATAACGGCGTAATAGGGTCTCATCCGCTAAACAAAAAATGCGGGAAATCAATAACTCCAATATATACATATGCCAATATATATATATTGATATTATATATAATACCAATTTCACTATTTATGAAATATTCGCGGTATATGTTTTTAATAAATAACATCCGCTTACTAACGGCGTATAATGTCTATTTTAACAATCAATAGATATCAATCATCATTCAAACATGCATTCAAATATTTTAAATCTAACTATTTAAAATAAAATCGAAACTGATTCGATTGAGTGAGAAATTCTCACCTTGATTTTAAATTCCGTTTTAGCGATTTATTTCGAATAAAATTAAACGGACGTTTAATTTTACCCAAAATTCTCACTAACTCCAAACGACTCCAAACCAACTCCATCGCGTAGTGCTCGTCCATATGATTCCAACGCAACTGGTTTCGCGCGTTTTCGACCTCGTATGAAAAAGATATGAATTTATGAAATTCACACGAATTTTATTTATAAATTTACAACAAAATTTTAATATTTTAAAACCCTAAATTAGATCATCACCGCACGTCCATCTTCCAGTAAATCACAGCCGGCCATCCTTTCTTCCCCCCCACCAGTAAACTCACGCGCAAATTAACCCACAGCCGCCTCCATTTCTTCAATACGCAAGCCACCCTACTCGTTTTCACGCTGATCAGAGACCGTCTCCGGAATCGCCTCGCTCCACTCCACCCACGCCCAGAGACCGCACGCGCCTAACGCCACCTTCCTCTCGAAATACGCGTGCGAAACTGGCCCCTTCAAACACGAATTCGCGTCTATCCAGCATGAATTTCTTGATCATAACCGTTGGATCCAAGGATCTCAACATGCTTAATGTTTTTCCAGTTGAAACCCTAGCCTAATTCTGCTTGGATTTGTAGGATTTGAAGGATATTGAACAGTAGGTTTCGGCCATTGATCGTTAGAAGGTGGCGGCTGCTCAATATATTAGGGTTTCAAAATTTTTTTTTATTTATTTTTGTGAATTTTGGAGTATTTATAGGAGATTTTCAATCACTATTCATCCGGGATTTCTAAACTCCGATTTACGCGCCGTAACCAGCGTTTCTAGGGTTTATCCCGCGTTCCGGACACAATGGAACAGGTTTCGAAAGCTAATTCGGACATCTGTGCGAGTTATGGCTATAAACGCTCAATTTGAACCGATTTAAGCGATTTTCTAGGCGTTTTAATTTGTACAGGACAAACGGTAAATCCGATTGACACGAAATTTGAAACCTTACAATAATATCACATTACGGATCCGATGAAACTGGTTTCGTCGAAATCCGAGACTTTTTGAAAAATGGCTATTTTCACTCGTCAAATTTAAATTAAAAATAAATCGATGCGTTTCGAGCTGCCACGATCAAACGATAACTCCGATTGACACGAAATTTGAAATCCGGTAATAACTAACCATTACGGATCCAATGAAACTGGTTTCGTTCAATTCTGAGACTGTTCAAAAATTGACTATTTTCACTAGTCGATTTAAATATTAAAATATTCAATTTTCACAGTTAAATTTTTAATTCGATTTTAAAAGTTCTAAAATATCTTTCTAACTTCAACATGATAAAATAAAATTTTACAAATTATTTTTAATCATATTTAACCCAATTTTCCATTATTTCCATAATTTAACATATTAAATTATCGATTTAATTGTCCAATTAAATCCAATAATTCAAATAAAAATTTATTCGACTTATAAATTCACTTATTAATATTTAAAATTAATTAAATATTCATATTTTAATTTCTAAAAATTCTGGGTCGTTACAATCTTCCCCACTTAAAAGAATTTCGTCCTCGAAATTAACAAGTAAGAAAAGTTATAGAATCTATTAATTTTCCAAAATCCATAATCAAATTCCTTACAAATCTTTACTAAGTTTCCAAATCATACTTAGTTATCTTTTCAAAAACAATTACTATTGTTTAACTTTCAACTTCAAATCAAAGTTTAAAGTTTTCAAAATTTTCTCAAAATTTTCCAAATTTTCTCAAAATTTTTCTAACGCCTTAAATTTTCGGAAAAATTCGCCATAGTCTCCTTTGCGCGGCTCGATCCGAAAAAAAAATGACAGTATATATATCACAAATATACATCTCATCAAGTAATGAGGCATCCCGAAGGGAAAAAAGTGTAAAAGTACGGTACGTAATCCGAGATATGTACCTTATATTTTATTAGCGAGCATATACGGCTAATATAGCGCAAAAGCGAGCTCCAAATGCGAAGCAAACGCGATCCGCACCTACTAATTACTCAACAAACGACATGAGAATCATGCATATAGATAATAGTATCAATACACAACATATAGCAACATAATAACTATATATACTAACATAGCAAATGCAACATATTCAAACATCAACCAACTATTATTCAACTAACATCTAAATATTCATTCATATTCTCATTTATATACAATGAAATGGTTTTCAATATCAAATCACATTTGATTCATTAACAGTGGATGTTTTTATTAACATTCATTCTCAATTAGTTTATATTCACTAATTCATATTCAAGTTGGTCCACTTCCAAATCAAATTCAATTCTATTCTAATTTATTTACTTCTAATTTGAATTCAATTACATAGCTTTAAATTTCACTTTTATTCACAACTCATATTCATAAATACATTCATATAGTTTCACTTCTTATATATATAAGTTTATTTCACAATTGTAAATCACTTTAATTAAAATTCAATTCTTATAATTCTTTTGCTTATACAATTATTCCCTTATTTAGATTATTCAAATAACTAAACAATCAACTTATATACACTTTAATAATTCTGAAAAATTATTTCTTTATATATAAAATATAATCAAGTAAAATTATTTCATTTACCCAATTTAAAACAATACTGTGCCGAATTGTTCTATTGAAGTGTTTAGAAACCCCTTCGGCATAGTCTTGCGGACCACGCTGACGAAAGTTCATATGCCACTCAATAAACCAATCATCACAATATAAAACAATTTTACATTCACTAACAAATACGCTCTCATAGTTATTATTACACTCAAACTCATTCTAGAGTACTACTGACTCTATCTCTAATGAGTAATACCCAACAGAACCATGGTTGTCGCTTAACCATAAGCTCTGATACCAGATGTAAAGACCCGTAAATCCGTACTCCTTGAATAGACACTAATCTCCTTTGTTCAATTCAAGATGAACGAAAATACGAACCCTTAGGGGTTTAAGAAAAATTTAGGAAAAGAAAAAGGCAGAAGAAGAGAGAAGAAGAAAAAGAGAGGAAAGAACATGATAGATTAGGTAGAAGATTGAGGGAAAAGAAAATAGAAAATTTTAAAATAGAAATTAGAGAGAATAGAAAATGGAAGGGAAAGAAACAGAACACAACAACATCAGAATCTCACAATTCGCAGCGGAACAACATATAATAAATAAATGAATAATCTTTAAACAAAGAACCATATCAGTTATTACATTACATCACATTTCATTACATCATATCATCAGAGTGTACAACAACAACAACAAATAGTGCAGCGGAAAAAGAAATACTATATAAACTAGTAATACGCCATGCCATCCATCTTGCCTCCAGCAACTCCTGAATATCCAGAATATCCTGATGAACCTTAACTCTTGACTGCCCGTGTGGAAATTGGTGGGCACCCAGAGTTTAGGAAAGAAAATAATAAACTCCAAGTCAGTCATGTGACTGGTGTGAGAACTCAAAATAGTTTATTTATCTTTAAAATCAAAAATAGAGGAATATTTTTAAAGTCAATTCGCAATGCTTTTAAAAATGAGACTACCATAAGACCTCCTGCCACACACACAATGCAAACGCAGACTTGGAGAAGATTTCTCCTTATGATAGTCAAACATGCTTGATACGCATTTAAAAGAACATTTCATATTATTATTAGTGCATAGTGTATAAAACGATTTCGAAAGTAGAATATAAATCTTAGCCAGCATAGGTACCATTATATTATGCCTACTAATAGCTACCATATTAAATGGCAGGTTCTACAACTAAAACCGTACAAGTTTCGTATTGTTTCTTTGGATTTCCAAAAAATGATCAGGCCAAGGAACTTCCCATTGCCACATGAGAATGCCTCTGGAAAGACATCCCCGAGAACCAAACCGGAATTCTGCCAACACAAGGCCGGGTTACCCCTAACTGGGTAACTACTGACACGAGCACGCCATTCCCCGATCGTAAACGACCTTTCTCACGGGATCCCGAAAACCAACAACCACAAAGTAATAAATTCGTAGTAACCACATAGGTTAAATATCTGGGCTCCATACCATGATACCACCTCTATCCAGAAGGAAATGTACATACCCTAAAGGGTGCTACCCCTCATAACCTTGCCGCATCTTTCCTGTTTTGACCATTTCCGGGGTGTGAGGCTCGACGAAGTCACGTCCACAAAAACATACTTTATACAAAAGCCATGCTTTGGGTCAACAAATGATCGACACAATGATCACCAAGATAGACGATCAAATAAACGATCCTATCACAATAATCAACACAATGATCATTTACAGCAACACTCAGCATGTCACATTACCAAATTGGGAATATATCGCTGATAACTTCAACTATATAACCTCTGAGCTCGTACGTCTCAGAGAAGGGTGTTAAGCTAAAGAATAAATTCTTCGCCACCAACAGAAATATATTTGAAAGAAATCGGCTTTATATCTCAATTTGTAATGTCAGACACACAATCCATAAAAGTCTGTTCCGGGATCGAACAAAACCGAAGGCACTTACAAAGAAGTCCTTGCAATCCGGATATTCACAATCCTGATCGGATTCACCATCACATATGGAGAACTCTATACCGGAGCAACTCGGTGTAGAGTAAATCGACAGGTCATCCTATCGCTCTCGCAAATACCGGGTCTTCAACACCGATCTTCAATGCAATTCATAACGACGTATCACATATTCGGAATGGGTTATACGACCCCATGGTCCTTTCCCGGTTAACCCGAATAGTGAGCGCTTATTCAAAAATAAGTGTGGCATTCACATTCAAACAAATCACATCAATTACCCATTCAAAGGGAAATATTGATAGTCGGTTATTGAACTATCACTGGATATGCACACATCACCAGTTTCCAAATAATTTTCCAATTATTTATTTTCCAAAATATCTTTACAAGATATATAGTTTCACACTTCAAAAATAAATCAATATTTATTTTTCTAAACCAATCTCATTTTCTTTTATAAATTCCATAGTGAATTTATATTCCAAACTATCCATGCATATTACGATTTTCAATCGATTTTCCATATTCACATTCAATTTACCTTACAAGGATAAATTCTAAACATTCATTTCACATTGGAAAAATATTTCCATACTTATTAAATAAGTAATTCACAAGTCTTTTTATTTTCCCTGCTTAGAAAATATTTAATATACTCTAATCGAAATTAAGTATATATTTCATTCTTTAAGGAAATCATTCTCTTAAACATATTTATTTGGGCCAAAACGAATGTTACGTAAAACATCGTTACGACAACCCAAATTCACTAGTATAGGGATTCGAAATTAAAATTGATATATAAATCCCAATACTATGCAAAACATTTCCTTTCGGAAATCATTTACTATAACAACAGTGTTATAGTCCATCATCTCCTTTTATTTCTCGAAAACGTCTATTTCAACAATAAATGTTGAAATCTATGGTTTCGAATCTCAACACAATTAAAACATCGTTAGATCATTTTAATTCTATTTCAAATATCACATTCAAAACAATTTCTTTAACATCTTATTCACTATTCAAAAACGTGAATATACTACGTTAACACATTTCATCCTTTTATACATTTTATTTAAAAGAATTATTCACTATTCAAAAACGTGAATATACTACGTTAATAGGTTTCAACAATTTTCTTATCAAAATAAATCATTTGCGAATTTATAAAACAACGTTTATAAATTCCATTTCTATTTATTTATAAAAGCTTCCTTTTTATAAATTCTTTTATTAACCTATTTCAGTTTATAACTCAATTATAAACTAAAAGTTCATATTATAAGTTAAATACTTATAAAACGATTATTTTACAAAATTGTTCCTCTAAAGACTTTCCAAACCATAAATCTTATAACTTATAAGATTCATTTATTTAACCAAATCTATTCTTCAAATAACTTCACAAATTTATAATTCTTACTATTTATAAATTTCATTTATAACTTCACCGTTTATAATTTTATAAATTTCATTCATTTATGAAATTCATTTCCACTTCATTCAAACACTTATAAAAACTCGTTTTATAATGTCAACATTTCAATTTATAAATATCCATTTATAAATCTCTTGATATAAATCAAATTATATCATTATTCTAAAACGTCTTTAATTTCCTTTATAATTTCACCATTTTGATTTATAAAATAATCAAATTTTATAAATCCTATATTTAAACTTTTCACAATAATTCTAAAATATCTCGATTAAACTATTTTATAAAATCAATAGCATCATATTATCAAAAATCAGTTTTTAACTGTATTTCACAAAAATCATAATTTTTATAACATTAAAAATTATAACGTTTATTTATTTAAAATGGATCAATTCCAAAATTATTTTATAAAAACATATACTTTCTAAAATCACTTTAAAATCATTTTAAAATCCCAAAATCTGGGTCCAATGATGCTACATACCAAATAGTCAATCACGACAACAACGATATCATATATCGTATATGATAATCAACGAATATCAAAATATCCATAATCAAATAAATACTGTTGAGGAATCCAGTTGGATCCCTCCAACCTGCTTTCCTGCATCCAAAAACATTAGCACAATACCAATTTCGTTCCAGTACGAAATTATCGCGGTATATGTTCTTATTAAATATTATCCGCTTAATAACGGCGTAATAGGGTCTCATCCGCTAAACAAAAAATGCGGGAAATCAATAACTCCAATATATACATATGCCAATATATATATTGATATTATATATAATACCAATTTCACTATTTATGAAATATTCGCGGTATATGTTTTTAATAAATAACATCCGCTTACTAACGGCGTATAATGTCTATTTTAACAATCAATAGATATCAATCATCATTCAAACATGCATTCAAATATTTTAAATCTAACTATTTAAAATAAAATCGAAACTGATTCGATTGAGTGAGAAATTCTCACCTTGATTTTAAATTCCGTTTTAGCGTTTTATTTCGAATAAAATTAAACGGACGTTTAATTTTACCCAAAATTCTCACTAACTCCAAACGACTCCAAACCAACTCCATCGCGTAGTGCTCGTCTATACGATTCCAACGCAACTGGTTTCGCGCGTTTTCGACCTCGTATGAAAAAGATATGAATTTATGAAATTCACACGAATTTTATTTATAAATTTACAACAAAATTTTAATATTTTAAAACCCTAAATTAGATCATCACCGCACGTCCATCTTCCAGTAAATCACAGCCGGCCATCCTTTCTTCCCCCCCACCAGTAAACTCACGCGCAAATTAACCCACAGCCGCCTCCATTTCTTCAATACGCAAGCCACCCTACTCGTTTTCACGCTGATCAGAGACCGTCTCCGGAATCGCCTCGCTCCACTCCACCCACGCCCAGAGACCGCACGCGCCTAACGCCACCTTCCTCTCGAAATACGCGTGCGAAACTGGCCCCTTCAAACACGAATTCGCGTCTATCCAGCATGAATTTCTTGATCATAACCGTTGGATCCAAGGATCTCAACATGCTTAATGTTTTTCCAGCTGAAACCCTAGCCTAATTCTGCTTGGATTTGTAGGATTTCAAGGATATTGAACAGTAGGTTTCGGCCATTGATCGTTAGAAGGTGGCGGCTGCTCAATATATTAGGGTTTCAAAATTTTTTATTATTTATTTTTGTGAATTTTGGGGTATTTATAGGAGATTTTCAATCACTATTCATCCGGGATTTCTAAACTCCGATTTACGCGCCGTAACCAGCGTTTCTAGGGTTTATCCCGCGTTCCGGACACAATGGAACAGGTTTCGAAAGCTAATTCGGACATCTGTGCGAGTTATGGCTATAAACGCTCAATTTGAACCGATTTAAGCGATTTTCTAGGCGTTTTAATTTGTACAGGACAAACGGTAAATCCGATTGACACGAAATTTGAAACCTTACAATAATATCACATTACGGATCCAATGAAACTGGTTTCGTCGAAATCCGAGACTTTTTGAAAAATGGCTATTTTCACTCCTCAAATTTAAATTAAAAATAAATCGATGCGTTTCGAGCTGCCACGATCAAACGATAACTCCGATTGACACGAAATTTGAAATCCGGTAATAACTAACCATTACGGATCCAATGAAACTGGTTTCGTTCAATTCTGAGACTGTTCAAAAATTGACTATTTTCACTAGTCGATTTAAATATTAAAATATTCAATTTTCACAGTTAAATTTTTAATTCGATTTTAAAAGTTCTAAAATATCTTTCTAACTTCAACATGATAAAATAAAATTTTACAAATCATTTTTAATCATATTTAACCCAATTTTCCATTATTTCCATAATTTAACATATTAAATTATCGATTTAATTATCCAATTAAATCCAATAATTCAAATAAAAATTTATTTGACTTATAAATTCACTTATTAATATTTAAAATTAATTAAATATTCATATTTTAATTTCTAAAAATTCTGGGTCGTTACATGATTGTTCAAATATATGTTGATGACATCATTTATGGTGCTACTAACAAGTTATTGTATGAGAAATTTGAAAAGGTCATGCAGGAAAAGTTTGAAATGAGCTTGGTTGGTGAGTTAAAATTCTTTTTAGGATTTCAAATCAAATAAAGCGATAAAGGAACATTTATTTCTCAAACAAAGTATATTAGGGAACTGGTCAACAAATTTGGATTAAAAGATGCCAAACCAGCAAGAACTCCCATGAATACAACACTTAAACTTGACAAGGATGAAAAAGGTAAGACAGTTAATCAAAAGCAGTACAGAGGTATGATTGGATCACTTCTTTATCTTACCGCTTCTAGACCTGACATCATGTTTTCTGTTTGCCTGTGTGCACATTTTCAATCTAACCCAAAAGAATCTCATTTAAAAGCTGTTAAAAGAATTATAAGATATTTGTTGCACACTCCACGGTTTGGTCTTTGGTATCCTTCAAACGATAACTTTGAATTAAAAGGTTTTTCAGATGCTGATTACGCTGGAAATTTAGTTGATAGAAAAAGTACTAGTGGAGCATGTTTTATGTTAGGGCATTCATTAGTTGCATGGTCAAGCAGAAAACAAAATTGTATTGCATTATCCACCACAGAAGCAGAGTATATTGCTCTAAGTGGTTGCGCTGCTCAAATCTTATGGATGATACAGACTTTGCAAGACTATGGTCTAAATTTTAATCGTGTACCACTAATGTGTGATAGTAAAAACGCAATTGATCTCACAAATAACCCTGTGCATCACTCACGAACAAAACATATAGATGTTAGACATCATTTTATTCGAGATCATATTTCTAAAGAAAATATCAGCATAAATTTTATTTCAACTGATTCACAGTTAGCAGACATCTTTACAAAACCCCTTCCAGAAAATAGTTTTTGCAAACTATGTCTCGGTTTAGGTGTTTTAGAAATTTGAATGTCTAATTAACAAATCTATTCCCCTCCTAATTATCAAAAAGGTAAATAGTGACTGAAAAATGATAAGGGGTGATATTAATCATACATTTTTCCTCAAGACAGTATACTTAGTAAATTTCTTTAGAAATTCACACAAGAGTTATAAAATTCTTTGTTTGGCAAAGATTCCATGACCAATTCTAATTCTATCATAATTCTATCGACCATCGCTTATCAAAAATCCAATATAGTTTGTCGATATGTGGTATCATAATCAGGAATCATTAGTTTTTCAGTTTATAAAATAAAATAAAATTCAAAGTATTCACTCTCATTTAAAAGTCCTCACGGTTATGCATGGGTGAATTACTTGGAATTTGATATGTAGCTCCATGCTCATTTAAAAGTCCTCACGGTTATGCATGTATGGAATGCATATCAAAATTAATTTATTAAGTAAACAAGTTGATTCTAATCCCATTTAAAAGTCCTCACGGTCATGCGTGGTTAGAAGATACTTGAATTCATTTTTAAATTAATTTTTTTTTTTGAAATACTACTAACCTCATTTAAAAGTCCTAACGGTTATGCATGGTTAGTAGAAATTCAAATTCCTGATAGACATATACCACAACTCGACATAACTATATGATTTTATGATAACATCATTCCCATCATCTCTAAAATGGAATATGCGCCCAACAAGAATGGTTATGATTTTTGTTTGATTTTCTATTTAAATTACATAGTTATAGTCGATTGAGCTTTAATGTTATATTACTATCTATCACCTTATCTCTATTTCATGACACTTTTATTCTTTTGCTGATAACAAAAGGGGGAGAGAAATGTTGGATTTTGGCATTTAAATCTTATACTGATATGCAATTTTGGCATTTAAATCTTATACTGATATGCATATAAGAAGGGGGAGTTTCGTAAAGATGAAACATTTAAATAGGGGGAGCAAGCATTGAAAAATAGGGGGAGCAAGCATTGAAATGGTGAAATTATAAAATAGGGGGAGCAAGCATTGAAATGGTGAAATTATCGAATACATTTAATATGTTTCAAAATCCTAAGTATATGTTTGTTATCATCAAAAGGGGGAGATTGTTGAATATGCGCTTATATGATTGTTGTTTGATGATAATAAACAAATATACATTCATTTAAATGTATTTGATAATATACTATTTATTTTCACAGATTAAATAAATATTTGCTGAATAAAATAAATAACACGGAATTTGAATTCAAACGAATATTTTATTCAAACAAATATTTATTACAATTTTGAATAGTACAAATTCAAGCTCTCACTATTCACTATACAACTTTGATACAAATTCAATTACATCACTATTTTACACATTCACCTCACTACATATCACTCACACTCGTATTTTTTTCTTCAACTGCATTTCAGTTTGAATCCAGCATCTGAGAAATCTGCAAAATATTTACTAACGCAGTAAAATTGAAAATAAAATATTTTTGCGATATAAAATAAAACGTGAATTTTGAAAATGATATTTGCCTCAGTTATTTGGGTTGTTCGTCATCATTTAAATTTGAATTCATCATACACGAACAACTTGTGACATACACAGTATATTACTGTATATGCCACAAGGCCGTGCACGCCGATATATACACTTGATTGATTTACAGGGACAGGCAAGCACAGGTCAAACCCAAATGAAAAACCAAGTTCAACTCACGTGCAATATATTCAAAATCACGACACGAGCACAAGGTCAAACCCAAGTTTTGAAACTGGGTTCAACACAAGGCAACGTCAAGTCCAGACAATACAGTATGTACAAGCCAAAATGAAGTTGTACAAGTACAGTCAAGAAAGCAGCTCAAGTAACAAAAGTCAAGTGCAGCAATGAAACAAAATAGTATGACATGAAGCAAATGAATATAGTGAATGAAATGCACAAAGACATAGCATCTGTCTCAGGTTAATAAACCAGAGAAATGCACAGTGGAATGAAGTCAAGTGATGCACATATACTTGAAAGCTACAGCATCAAGTAGACCAAGTTCATATGCAATGAGAGGAACATCAAAGACAAGACTAAGTGCAGCATCAGTGAAGACAGTTACTTCACAATGAACAAGTGCACAACAAAACCAACAAAGACCAAGGCTACGCCATAATGCATCAGAGATATGGAAACACATCAACAACTACAGAACAATCAAACTGCATCAAGTCCAGCAGCATGAACAAGTATGGCAGCATGTGAATGCATCAAAACAAGTGAAACTGCAATGCTCAAACTCAGTGGACAGTAATGATACAAGAACAATATCATGAAGGAACTAGACCATAAAAAAAGTGTTTGGAAATGCAGCAAATACCCAATGGACAGAGATGCAACGAAACAGAGTTTCAAATATGCATGGTGATGCAACTTCAAGCAGAGAAGCAAGTTACAGAATGCATGAAACAGAAGAAAAAAATTCGTATTTTTTGAAATGGTCAGCAAATAAAAAAAAGAGGAAAGTTTCTGACTTGTTATTCAAGAAGGATTGAAAGTTCTCAAAACAAAGCCGTATGAATCAAGTCAGTATCGAATGCATCAGGAAAGTCGTGTGCATCACGAAAGTGAATTTCAGGAAAGTATCGAGTAATTTAGTGTATTCGAATTCATATAAATACGAGTACCCAAGTATCATCATTGGCATGAATGAAAAAGCAATCGAATTCAAGCAATCGAATCTGAAAGCAAAAAATACAAACAACATACCAAGGCGAATCCAATTATCTCAAAGCAATCGAAGCCGAACCCTAATTTCACAAATCAAGAGAAGCAGCCGAGCGCGACTCCAAGATCAATAGAGCGTCAATATCAAACGGCATCCAAATCTCTAATTTTGATCGAAGGACAAAAGCCCTAAATTATGATCGAAGAAGCCGCCATTCTCAAAAGGACCGAATAGAAGAAGAAGCGGGTCGAAATAATAAAAAGGGGCCGGTCTTTTTTTAATTAGGGTTTTGTTAAGGGTTTTAGTTTTTAAAAGAGCTTTATCTTATTTTTTAGTTTTGATTTTGTTTTTTTAATTTTTTTTAAAAAATCTCTTTTTCAAACCGTTGTATTTGCTAGTCGTGTGACTAGGGGACAAGCTACGTGGCGTAGCTTGAGAATTCGCAACTCAGTGGCTGAGTTGTGGCAGGGTTTTGAGCGTAGAGTTAGGTTAGTCAGTAGCGGGTGTCGCGAGTTTACGTGTGTAAGCGTGTGACTATCTAATTTCTAGTAGAAACCTTGGGGGCAGCACGTAGGCAGGTTTTTGCCGAAGCTGGGTAAATTCTGTGTCGTTCTATTTCTGCATTTATTATTCTGCTTTTATCTGTGCTGCTACTATTCTGTGATCTATGTTGAAATTATTTTATAAGCTTTCGCAATTAATTTTTTATAATTTATACTATCACCCTATTCACCCCCCTCTAGGGTGAAATCGATCCTACACAATAATTATGGATTACTTGGGCACTACGAAAAGGACTCTAAGAATGATATAATGAAGGGAAAGTGTTATAGTTCTGGACAACCTAATCACCTTAATAGATTTTGTCCCCAGAAGATAGGGCAGGGAGTGGGCACACCTGTAGCACAGGTATAGGCCTTGGATGCAGCACCTTCTAGCAGTGGACCATATAGAAGTAGTAGAGTATATGTAGAAGATTTAATCCCTATTTCAAATTTTCCTATTCGGACTCTTTTTGATTCTGGAGCACCACACTCTTTCATTTCTAGTTCCTTGGTTGATTGTTTGCACTTATATATCTCTTTAGTAGTAGATCCATAGTTGTTTCAAACCCCATAAGAGGATCGACACATTTATCCATGTTTGTAGGGGTTTGAAAATTTTCAAATTAGGCGTAGAGTTTGACGCCTGTGTATTGGGATTTTCGGGGTATGGGATGATTTTGAAGATGGATTGGCTATCCACTTATGGAGCAATATTGGACTGTGAAAGGAGAGTCGTTAGACCAGAGACATGCAGCGGTAGGACTCTCGAGGTTTCTTGCGACCCACATGGGTCAGTCATATTGAGCTTCCTTTATTTCCTTGATTCATCACCAGCATAGTTAGTTTCAGTTCCAGTCATTAGAGATTTCCCAGACATCTTTGAGCAGGTTAGAGGACTACCCCCTAAAAGTGAGATCGACTTTAGGATCTATCTTAATGATAATGCTTAACCAGTGGCATTACCCATGAGACATATGGCACCTAAGGAGAGGAAGGAGTTAAGTAAGCAGATTGGTGAGCTATTGGAGAAATGCTTCATCAGACGGAGCATATCTGAGTGGGGAGTGCCAGTTGTCTTCACTACAAAAGTGGATGGTCCCCTTTGAATTTGCATAGACCATAGAGAGTAGAATAAGCTCACGAAGAAGAATCGTTACCCAATTCCTAGGATAGACAATCTTTTCGATCAGTTAGTTGGCTCTTCAGTATTTTCTTAGCTTGATTTAGCCATCGGATTTCATCAGCTTAGGGTCGCTGATGATAGCATAGACAAGACAAAATTTAGGACACCTGACGGATTCTTTGAGTGGTTGGTTATGTCGTTTGAGCTAACCAATGCCCCAGCCTATTTTACAGATTTGATGAGCCGTGTTTTTTGAAATGTCCTAAATAAGTTTGTAGTAATATTTATGGATGACATCTTGGTGTTTTCCAAGAGTATGGAGGAGCATGCTATTCATCTAAAGGAGATTCTTTGTACACTCCGTGTTCATCAGTTGAGGGCAAAGTTCTTGAAGTGTCAATTTTGTCGTGAGGAGGTGTGTTTCTTGGGACATGTTGCCTCAAGAGAGGGTTTAATTATTCATCCTGCTAAGGTAATAACAGTGGAAGATTGGAAGGCCTCCAGATCCATGGAGCTTCCTAGGTTTGGCTGGTTATTATAGGAAGGATGTGGCAAAGTTTGTAGCTAGGTATCTTGTGTGCTAAAGGGTTAAGGCGGAGCAGTAGAAGCCCGATGGATTACTTCAACCATTGGATGTACCTAAATGGAAGTGGGATAGTGTTTCAGTGGACTTCATAGATGGTTTACCTCGATCTAGGAAGGGGAATACTAGTATTTGGGTGATTATAGATCGCTTGACTAAGAGCGCCTACTTTATTCCATTCAAGAGTAAGAGGATAACTCCTTGTTTGGCATCCTTATATGTTCATGAGATAGTCCGACTTCAAGGAGTTCCCACTAGCATAGTGAGTGATAGAGACCCTATTTTTACTAGTGAGTTTTGGGGAAGCCTGAAAGAGGCTTTAGGACACAGCTTAGATTGAGTACGGCCTATCACCCTTAGACAGATGGCCAAAGGGAGAAAATTAATAGAGTTTTAGAGGATTTGTTGAGGATGTGCTTTCTTGATTTTGGAAGAACTTGGGGCGATCATCTTCCTTTAGTGGAATTCGTTTATAATAATAGTTTTCAAGCTAGCATTGGTATGGCATCTTTTGAAGTTCTTTTTGGAAGACCGTGCAAGTCATCTTCATGTTGGTTGGAGTCTACGGAGAGATTGCTACTTGATCCTAACATGGTTAGGGAGACTTCAAAGAAGATTGATCTGATTAGAAGGAGGACGAGGATGGCCTAAGATAGGAATAAATCTTATGAAGACAAGCGGAGTAGGGATATTGAGTTTGAGGTAGGAGATTTGGTTTTCATCAAAGTATCCCTGTTAAGGAAGGTGGTGAGGTTTGGATCGAGTAGGAAACTAGCTGCCAGATTCGTAAGACCATTCCCCATTGTAGAAAGAATAGGGAAGATGGCATATCGAGTAAGGTTACCGAAGATGCTCACAGAAGCGCATGATGTTTTTCATGTTTCACACTTGAGAAAGTGTTTACATGACTCAGTAGAGGTTGTGGAGCCTAGTCAACTTAAGGAGGTTGAAGTGGAGTGAGAAGCATCGGTTCGTCGTATTCCTACCAAGATCATTGGACATGACATCAAGAAACTCAGGAATAAAGAAGTCCCATTAGTAAAGGTGCAGTGGGGAGATGATGTCGAAGACGTCACGTGGGAGGCTGAAGAGAAGATTCGTACCTCTTATCCACATCTCTTTGATAGTAAGTTTTTGAATTTCCTATTTCCATATTTAGTTTTGAATAGATTCTTTCCTTTATTATCCTTTGGAAGAGTAAATCTTAGGATTTAACCTATGGATGGTAGTATTTGATGTAAACATGTTATTAGAATGTGTTATGTATGATGGACGCTAGTGGTTGCTAGTGGACGCTAATGGATGCATATACTTACACTAGGCACTATTATCTCTTAGGGATCAGCCTGACTAGGTCACTAGAGCATATGCATATGGATGTGTGTGCATTTGCATATTTTATTTTTTATTTTATTCCATAGTTGCCATAAATGGATGATTAGCTTATGATTGTTGCATTTGGATGATGATTGTAACACGCATATAGAACTATTAAGTATTATTAAGAAGCTTGCATTCATTTAGATACATGACACAGACATGATTGCATAGAAAGGAGGTCGACTGATTCAGTAGACGCCCAATCTTTTGCTTTAGTTATGGACATTGACACTACACTAATTGCATATATCATAAATTACATTAGACAACTTAAGGACAATGGATGTAATGGATGATGGTTAAGTAGTTAGCTGTAGAACTTGGATGAAAACGTTTATTTCATTCTTCTATACTTGGAGATTTCGAGGACGAAATCCTTTAAGGAGGAGAGAATGAAAAAACTCAAAATTTAATCTATAATAATTAATATTAATTAAATTATAAAATAACTTTGTGAAATTATCATAATTGATCTATGGGAGTTGCACCATTGTGTCTGCGGTAATTTTTTGCTCAATTTCCATATATTGATTGTCAAAATCGGAGCTAAAACGAAGAAGGTACGAATTAAACAAGAAAACGAAGAAAAAGATACACACACACACATATACATATAAGGCCGGGTCGACCCTCGCCTTGTTTAGATCGACCTATAGGTTGACCTAACACATATAAGGGTCGACCTGGGTGTCGACCCACCTTTGTATATGGATGAATTTTTATCCAGATTAAACTGTGACGTGTTTTGCTATTTTTATTCCATCTTGTGCATTCATGCTTCCATTCGACGGTTCCGACCGATCCCGTGACGTGGTTGCGCCACATATAATCTTCAAATCCAATGGCCTGAGATCACTAAACGGCACTACAAATAAGACCCTAGACCAAGCTATTTTTCTCATTCAGATTTTCTCCTATCTGGGTTAATTACTTAAGGCTGGACCCTAAATAGAATATTTTTCTAAGGAGAAGATTTTTTTAATTAAAATATTTTATACCCTAAAAGTGGATCCGTGTAGGCCAAGAAAAAGAGCTAAGGACCGCAGATGAGTGTTTAGTAATTATTTTAGATTTTTAAGTAATTTAAAATAATAGGATTCTCAACAGTTGTAGTTTATCTGCTATTTTGAGAAATTTTTTGTATAAGTTATTTACAGCTAGTCTTTCAAGCTCTTTTTAGTCTATTATATTCAGCTATTTTATTCGGTTATTTATTTTTATTTGCATTTATTTACGTTCATTTTATGTTAAATTTAGTCTATAAATGTTAATTCCTTTTTATTCCTTTTTACGCGAATAGAATATTAAAAGGAGAATAATTCGCTAATATTGATTAAAATAGAATAACATTAAATTTATAGAAATTAGATGTAAAATAAGAAAGACTGTAATAAAAAAAGAAGATAGACCGAAGTAAGCAAATTTGAGACACTTCAAGCAAGTTTATAACTAAAAGTTATAACTAAAAAGATAGAAAATAAGAATAACAATTGTAATGTAGGTTATACTTAAGCCGGAAGAACAGTAAAGGCTTATTTTAAGACTTAGAATAAATTAATAAGCAAATATAATAGAGATAACAGAAGAAGCTTATTTTAGAGAACTTTAACAAAGTTAACAAGCAAACATAGAAATAGGACCCATACCAATAGCACTCCCTTTCAGGCTAGGACTGATGGTCTCATAACAGGTTGGTGAGGCTGGACAGGGCCCTTTGAAAACAGGATTGATGGTCTCACTGTAGGATCGATTTCACCCTAGAGGGGCGGTGTGTGAATAGGGTGATGCTGTTAATTATAAAAATTAATTGGGGAAGCTTATAAAATTATTTCAACACAGATAAATCAGAATTATAGTAGCACAGATAATAACAGAATAATAAACGCAGAAATAGAACGACATAGAATTTATCCAGCTTCGGCAAAACCCTGCCTACGTGCTGCCCCCAAGGTTTCTACTAGAAATTAAGTAGTCACACGCTTACACACGTAAACTCGCGATACCCGCTACCGACTAACATAACTCTACGCATAAAACCCTGCCACAACTCAGCCACTGAGTTGCGAATTCTCAAACTACGCCATGTAGTTTGTCCCCTAGTCACACGACTAGTAATTACAACCGTTTAAAAATAAACTACAAATAAAAAACAATTTTAAAAACAAAAACCCTAACACCCAAATTAATTCTCAATTAAAAATAACCAAGGCCGACCCAATTTAATTAAACATAACACGACCTCCTTTATTCTTATGTATCCAGCCCATTCCTTCTTTGTTCTGTATAATGGCGGCTCGTTCCTTTGCTAGCGAATTAGGGCTTTCTTTTCTTTTGTTCGCTCGAAAATTAGGGGTTCTGGATGAAGTCGCCGCTTTGATTTCTGAAGCTTCGTTCCTCTTTCTCTCTGTCGATCGCTTTCGGCTTACTTCAATTGACTGAGTTCGTCTTTGATTCGGGTATGTAATTTATGCTTTTTCTCTCTGGTTATAATGCTTGAACTCAATGGATTTTAAAACTGCCGATGGTGGTTGGGTTTTATATAGATTCGAATTCCTAAATTTTTGTTCGTCTGATAGTTGCTTGACTTCGTCTCGGCCACTTGATTATGTTTTGATGTTGATGATTTATCTGACTTTGTCAGTTTCATATAATTGTTGCTTGATGCTCACGGTTTTGATTCGTGACTTGGTCAATTTACTTGGCCACCACGGTTTCGAATCTGCACTGTTCAATCTTTGGTCTTTTTGACTTCGACTTGTGATATTGTGACAATGTTTGACTTCGACTCTGACTCGTTTAATTTGAAATTCCTGATGATGTTTTGTTCAGTGTAGTTTCATTTTTTGTTCTTGTGCATTATCAACTATTTGGAGCTCTGTCTTGTTCAACTTGATGTGTTAAGCCTTTGACTTTGAACTGTTTGCATATGGGCTGATATGTGTTTGTGTACATATTCAATTTGGTTCATTTGTGTTAGTGTATTGGCTTCAAGTATAGTTGCCTGGTCTTTGTTGTTGTGTTTCCATATTAGTCTGGTTGGAGTTTATTTTGGTTGCTGCATTGACTTGATATTGTCATTTCAATGCTGCTGATGTTTGGTTCGGTCTTGTACCTGAATGTGTAGTCTTCGGTTGTATATTGTGTTTGAAATGCTGGTAGCCGGACTTGATCTTTTGAACTAAGTATGCTGGTTTGTAATTTCTGTTTCATTTTTGAGGCCAGAACATGATTTGTGTTTCAGACCTGTCGCATGCACCCGAGTCATTGTAGTAGTGACTTGAACTTTGCATTTTCTTTGTGGTTTAGTTTCACACTGCTGTCACTTGCAGTTGCCGTAGTGTTGCAGTCTTTAACTTGTACCATTCGAGGCAGTTTGCATATATGTTTCATGTATACTCTGGCCATCATGTTGAACTTGTTACTGTGGGTTTCTGACTTAGTTCAATGGTCATGCACTTGAATGTGTAGTCTTGTGTTGTGTTATCATATTCACTTGGTGGCATTTGGTTGCATATCCATCACTGCATTGTTTGGTTGTATTTGAATTTTATGCTCGACAGTTTTATGATGTTTCGTAGCGCACCTGAGTTGAATCCAACTTGTAGCTCGAATTTGACCTTGTGTTGAAAATTGTGACATTATTTTTATTGCACTTGAGTTGAACCCGGAGTTTTGGGTTTGGCCTGTGCTCACCTGTCCCTGTAATTCTATCAAGTGTATATATCGGTGTGCACGACCTTGTGGCATATACAGTGATACACTGTGTATGTCACAAGCTATTCGTGTATGATGAATTCAAAATTAAATGATGACGAAAAACCCAAATAACTGAGGCAAATATTATTTTCAACGTCCACATTTTATTTTATACTGCAAAAATATTTCCTTTTCAATTTACTGCGTCAATATTTATTTTTGCCGATTGCTCAGATGCTGGATTCAATTTGGAGTGAAGTTGAAGATAAAATACGAGTTAAGTGAATGAGTGATATGTAGTGAGGTCAAATGTAAATGTGAATCGGGACGTAATCAAAATTGTACTGTAATTGAAATTGTATATATAGTGAGAGCTTGAAATTTGTACTATTCAAAGATTGTAATAAATATTTGTTTGAATAAAATTTCCGTTTGAATTCAAATTCTGTGTTATTTATTTTTATTCAACAAATATTTATTTAATCTATGAGAAATAAAATAGTACATTAAAAAATACATTTAAATGAATATATATATATATATATGTGTTTATTATCATCAAACAAAAATCATATAATCGCATATTCAACAATCTCCCCCTTTTGATGATAACAAACATATATTTAAGATTTTGAATATGTTAAATGTATTAGATCATTGATATACTCTAATTGCTCCCCCTACATATATGCATACAATTAAAAATATGCAAATGAGCCTAGATGCAAATAGAAAATATTTGACTTTTACTTGATTTTATTTGATAAAATCTTAATTTTTCTCTCCCCTTTTTGTTATCAGCAAAAGAGTAAGAGTGTTAGAGAAAATAGAGATAAAGTGATCGACATTAATCCAACATTAAAACTCAATTGAATATAAATATTAAATTTCAATAAAAAATCAAACAAAAATCATAAATACTTTGTTAGACACATATTCCAGTTTTAGAATGATGGGAATGATGTCATCATATAAAATCATACAGTTGTGTCTATTTGTGGTATATTATATCAGGAATTTGAATATCTACCAACCATGCATAACCGTTAGGACTTTTAAATGAGATTAGTAGTATTCCAATTTTATTTTAAAAATGAATTCAAGTATCTTCTAACCACGCATAACCGTGAGGACTTTTAAATGGGATTAGAATCAATTTGTTTATTTTAAAAATCAATTTTAATATGCGTTCCATACATGCATAACCGTGAGGACTTTTGAATGAGCATGGAAGCACATAACAAATTCCAAGTAATTCACCCATGCATAACCGTGAGGACTTTTAAATGAAAGTGAATACTTTGGATTTTATTATTATTATTATTTTAATTTTTTTTTTATTTTATTAAAAAATGTAAAATGAAAAACGAATGATTCCTGTTTAGAGTACCACCTATTGACCAACTATATAGAATTATGATGAGTGATGGTTGTTAGAAATATGATAGAAATAGAGATGGTCATGGAATTTTTACCAACAATAAGTTTTATAAATCTTGTTTAACTTTCTAAAGAAAATTACTAATTATACCGTCTCGAGTCATAATATATGATAAATATCAACACTCATCACTTTTTTAATCACTATTTATCTTTTTGATAATTAGTAGGGAGAAAATAATGTTAAATATTCAGCAAATTAAATTTCTAAAACATCTAAGCTGAGATGTAGTTTACAAAAACTATTTTCTGGTAGGGATTTTGTTAAAATGTCTGCCAATTGAGATTCAGTTGAAATGAAATTTATGCCGATATTTTCCTTGGAAATATGATCTCTAATAAATGATGTCTAATATCTATATGTTCGTGAGTGATGTACATGTTTATTTGTGAGATCAATTGCGCTTTTGCTATCACAAATTAGTGGCATACTTTAAAATTTAGACCATAGTCTTGCAAAGTTTATATCATCCATAAGATTTGAGCAGAGCAACCACTCAGAGCAATATACTCTGCCTCTGTTGTAGATAACGCAATACAATTTTGTTTTCTACTTGACCATGCAACTAATGAATGTCCTAACATAAAGCATGCACCACTAGTACTTTTTCTATCAACTAGACTTCCAGCATAGTCCGCATCTGAAAATTAATTCAAAATCATCATTTGTTGGATACCAAAGACCAAATCGTGGGGTGTGCAACAAATATTTTATAATTCTTTTAATGGCTTTTAAATGAGATTCTTTTGGGTTAGATTGAAATCGTGCACACAAGCAGACAGAAAACATGATGTCAGGTCTAGAAGCAGTAAGATAAAGGAGTGATCCAATCATTCCTCTATATTGCTTTTGATCAACTACCTCACCATTTTCATCATTGTCAAGTTTAATTGTTGTGCTTATGGGGGTTCTAGCTGGTTTAGCATCTTTTAATCCAAATTTGTTGACAAGTTCCCCGATGTATTTTGTTTGAGAAATGAATGTACCTTTATAGCTTTGTTTGACTTGAAATCCTAAAAAGAATTTTAACTCTCCAACCAAGCTCATTTCAAACTTTTCCTGCATAACTTTTTCAAATTTCTCATACAACAAATTGTTAGTAGCACCATAAATAATGTCATCAACTTATATTTGAACATTTAAAATATCATCGTTTTCATGCAACAGAAATAGTGTGGTGTCTACACAACCCTTTTTGAACCCATTTTTAAGAAGATAAGTACCGAGGCATTTCATACCAAGCTCTAGGAGTTTTTTTTAATCCATATAATACCTTTTAAAGCTTATATACATGGTTAGAATATTCATGACTTTCAAAACCTTTTGGTTGTTCAACAAATACTTCTTCTTTTAAAATTCCGTTAAGAAATGCACTTTTAATATCCATTTGTCTTAACTTAAATCCTTTGTAGCAAGTAAAAGCTAGCAATATCCTAATTGATTCTAGTCTAGCTACTGGTGCAAAAGTTTCATCAAAGTCGGCTCCTTCAATTTGATTATATCCTTTAGCGACTAATGTAGCTTTATTCCTAATCACATTTCTAGATTCATCATATTTATTTTTGAAAAGCCATTTTGTTCCTACGATTGGATAGTCCTTAGGTCTAGGTGTTGGACTCCAAACATCATTTCGCTCAAATTGATTTAGCTCTTCTTGCATAGCCATAAACTAATTTTCATCATTAAGAGCTGCATCTATGTCTTTGGTTCTATTTCTGAAATAAACCCACTATATAGACATAGATCACACAAATTTCTAAAGTAGGAATGAGTTTGAACGCCTGTGATAGGATTTCCTATTATTAATTCTGGAGGATGGTCTGCTTTGAATTTCAATCTTTCTGGATCTAGATTCCTTCGGACTTCTTTTGTCATTGCAGTTTCTTTTGGTTTTTCATTCTCATCTTTTCCATTCTCCTCTTCAACATTGCTTTTGACCATTTCCTGTTCAGTAATGCCTTCATCAAACTTCACATTGATTGACTCCAAGATTGTTTTATTCCTTTTGTTGTAGACTCTATAAGCTTTGCTTCTAGAAGAGTATCCCATGAATATGCCTTCATCAGCTTTTGCTTCGAATTTTCTTAATTGATTACTTGTATTGAGAATATAGCACGGACACCCAAATACTTTGAAGTAGTCAATGTTTGGTTTATTTTTGAACCATAGCTCATAGGGTTTTTTGTTAAGAATCGGTCTAATCATAACTCTATTCATTACATAACAAGCTGTATTTACTGCTTCTGCCCAAAAATGCAAAGGTAGCTTATACTCATTTATCATAGACCTAGCCAACTCTTGCAATGTTCGATTCTTTCTTTCAACTACTCCATTTTGTTGTGGAGTACTTGGTGCAGAAAATTCTCGTTTAAAGCCGTTTTCATCCCAAAAGTTTTCAAATTCATAATTTTCAAATTCTCCACCATGATCACTTCTTAACGAAACAATAGGGACTCCTTTTTCATTTTGAACTAATTTTGCGAATTTTGTGAAGTATGAAAAAGTTTCTGATTTTTTAACTAAGAAATATACCCATATATATCTTGAGTAATCATCAACTAACACAAAGCAATATTTCTTACCACCTAAGCTAGCAATGTCGTTAGGTCCAAACAGATCCATATGCATTAGTTAAAGAACTCTAGAAATGCTTACATTGTTTTTGGCATGAAATGATGATTTTTTAAGTTTTCCCAAGGAACATGCTTTGCATAAGTTTTCTGTTTCAAACTCATGTGATGGCAACCCTCTTAACAAAATTTTCCTTTTTAATTTGTTTAACAAATTCATGCTAGCATGCCCTAAGCGTCTATGCCATAAATTTACTTCTTTATCCTTAGCTACCAAACATTTAGAGAGGATGAGATCATCAAAAGATAGAGAATATATATTGCCTTTCCTCTTACCTAAGAATAAGATTTCTTTTGATGATTTGTCAACAATTTTGCACAAGTCAGAATCAAAAATAACATTCATACCTTTATCACATAGCTGGCTGATTGATATCAAATTGTGATGCAGATTTTCAACATATAGTACGTCATTCAAGGTAAATGTATTGTTGCCCACTTTACCTTTACTGACAATTTTACACTTGTCATTGTTACCCATTGTGACTTTGCCACCTTTGTACTTTTCTAGGCTAAGGAACTTTGATTTATCGCCTGTCACGTGCCTGGAACAGCCAGA
Organism: Allium cepa; assembly: GCA_030765085.1. Taxonomy (NCBI): domain Eukaryota; kingdom Viridiplantae; phylum Streptophyta; class Magnoliopsida; order Asparagales; family Amaryllidaceae; genus Allium; species Allium cepa. The sequence continues at coordinate 501,764,445 of CM060944.1, read as the reverse complement.
ATCCAAGTACTATTACTGTTGTTCCTTAGCCTGCCAGCATACCTACAAGAGATGAGAGTTTAGTGACCTATTTTTTTTTATAGGTCCATGATTGTTAGTGGCAGAATATTTTGAAAAATAATTTTGTGGAGACGCAAAACTATTTATATATGTTTCTTTCAGTACCCAGATTTGTTTAACCTTCAGAGATTTTATATTTGTACCTTTTGGAACTGTAACGACCCTGGATTTGGCCCTATTTATTTTAATAAATATTCAACTCAATTTAAATAAAATGTATACTTTTTCATTTGAAACAGATATAATTTTGAGATAATTGCCATTGTTTATATAAATGGTATTTATTTTAAAAGGAAATTGATTCAGAAGTTTAATAAATTTTCTCAATAATGTTCATAATAAAATTTGTCTTTCATGATTGAACTAAAATATCTTACTTTGTTTATATTTGGTAAGAACACATATGAATGATAATGTTTGAAATAAAATTAAAATATAAATATGAAATATAAGTCAAACTTATGCATATAATTTAAATAAAATACAAATGGTGATAAATATAAAATAAGTATAAATGTAAATAAATCATATTGTACATAATTTAAAATAAAATAAATATAGAGAATGAGTAAACTCACGAATCTAATTTAAATACTGATAGTTAAAATATAAATATAAGAATATTAACTATAACACATGAATATAACTAGATTAAGAAGAAAGTATAGAATAAAAACAATGTATATAATAAAATAACATAGCTTTTAATTTGAGAGCGTGAAATAAAATAAACTTGTAAATATGTAATATAAGTATAACATAAAATATAGTTGTAAACATGAATCTATTTGAACATAAGTACAAACTAGAAGCTGTTAAAACAAAAACTTTAACAAATGTCTTCTTAAGCAAATCTTTTTGCAAATAGGAAAAAAATAAAGGGAACACAGGTTTTATACCTGCAAGTATACTTAGTACAAAATTCTTTTACATAGCAAAACATGATAACTATGCAAACATTTTAATAATTATACAAACTAATTAAGCTACAAAACAAATATAAATTATTGAAAAGCTTCTTGTGCAAGCTATGCTGGCCTGCAACTTAAAGAACAGACCAAAGTCTACAAAAATCTTTATGTATATTGTTGTGTCAGATAGCATTAATCATGTGTTAACTTAAATGTAAACACAAACATTTATTTAGCACTGCATATTGTCCTTTCAGGGTTAATACAATCTTTCAGCCGAAATTCTTAATGCATCTCAGATCTTTTGTACAAGTTACAACTGTGACAGTAAACATTAATATAATAAGGCAAGATATTTTGCCAAGTAAAAGCTTGTTAAAGAAGACACGTTGTTCAAAGTTATAAAAATGTATGCATCTGTTTTTACCATTTAGTTCAGTCATAACTAAAAAAGAAGAGAAACCAGAGGAAACTGAAACAAGAAAAAAAAAGAGAAAACATATTCAAATCTAAAGGAAAGCAAATTCATAAACAAAGTTACAGACAGTTTTTCAACTGCAGTTCAAGACATCCAAGGGATTTCAGTTCAACAGTTTATGGGGTGAGTAAACTAAACTTTTCAAAGCATAAGCTAAATAAAACAGTAAGATAATGTCATGAGATTTATATATGTGTGTATATGCTTTATTTTGATATGAATCTGAGACTTTACACAAGCTGTACTTGAAATGTTGAAGATGCAGTTTCTCTGTTTTGTGTTACAGGGTTGAAACAATTAAAATTTGAATTGTTTCATTTGATTATGGTAAGTTTTAAATTTGTTATTCAACAAAACTTGTTATTTGAACTTTAAATCAGAATTTTCATTTTTTTAAAACCTACTTACACTTCTGGAAAACTGTTTACTGTCAAGCAAGAAAACATAGATAAATTCAATCATAAAAAAAACTAATTGAAACATATATCTTGAATTATGACTAGAAGATATGATTTTTAAAAGTCAAATGGGAATTTTTAGCTCAATATATCAAAAGCAATTTGTTGTTGAACAAAAATTGAACTTTTAAGGAATTCTCGAAAATTACTCAATATAAATTGTTGAAATTCAAATCGATGCAAGTATGAATGTGTGTGATCTTAGGAAAAATAATCATTAATTTTTCTATTGCATAGAATTTTGATACGAGGTCAAAATAGGGTTTACTGCGTGTTTTTGTACCTGTCAGTGAAATGAGGGAGTTGACTTATACGCGTGATCGAGTGATTCATGGCTTGGTGGGAAGGTTGCTGGGGACGCTGACGAGGTGTAGGCGAGGTTGCAGTACCTCCGGTGGCCTAGGTTTTGGTGGCGAGGCGTTTTGTTGCAGAGTGGCGTATGTTTCTTTCGTTCGACTGCATAATTTTGAGTTTGAATTTTGTATGGTTTTGCGACCTAGGATTTCTCGAATTCATGTTACTTGGGATTTGCGCGATGCCTCAGATGGTCGCCGGAGCCACGAGCGGCGTCGTACACGTGCACGACACGGCGGCGTGTCAACGTTTGCAGGGGAGGGCACTGTCTCGAGTTATACTCGAGAATTTTGATTGTTTGCTTCGAGTTTCCTTTGTGTTCGAGTGCGAGTATTCTCTGTTGTTTATTTTAAAATTAAGTTTTATATAAAGCTTGCTGTAAATCATAAAGAGGGAAGAAGGTGGGTTTGCGTTACTGGGTTGGTGACTCGGGTGAAGGGGTGATTTACTCGAAGCAGTGAGTGAGTGTAATCAGGGGAGATCTCGGTTTTTTGGATTTGAGTGTAAGAATTTTATGGAATTTGTTAATGAATAAAAGGGTTTCAGCAAGTATTACAATAAAACGAATACTGTCTAAGAGTGTAAGTAAAAATTTAATGCAAGTTTGATTATCATAGTTGAGGCCTATTAACAAGTTAGCTCGGGATTAATTATTTTAAAGTAACTGATTTCTTTTGTTAAAGCTTAACCTTGTTTTAAAAATCTTGTTAATATTAAGTAACAAATTAAGTAAACTAACAAATAATGTTTCAGTTTGTAATCTAGTTGATGTAAAGTTTCAAGAAGACTCGAATGTAACTAAGTAAATAATCAATAGTGATTGATTGAATTCAAAAGTAATTAAAAGTAATTACTTTGTAATTTTAATTAGTAATGTATTATAAATAATAAGTGAAATTGTAATTAACCACTTAATTAATTAATAAACGAGTAATAGTAATTAATCAAGTGATTTAACTAAGAATTGAGAAATGATTAATGAAACAATTAGAAATAAATAAACAGGTAATTAAGTCCTATTTAGGTCGAAGAATAGTGATTAAGAAATAATTACTTAAGTAATTAAAGTTAGATAACTTGATTAAGAAAGTAATTAGTTAAATAATGTGAATAAAGCAATTAAATAATTAAGCAATTAAGACATATATACACACATTAATTAAGAAATGATTTGTTGATTGAATAATTTAAAGGTAAATAAGTGATTAAACAGAGTTAAGAGATTAACTCTCAAGTAATTAAGTAACTGATGGATAATTAAGTTCTATAAGTTAATAATTTAAGTTATTGATTAATAATTAGGAGTAATTAACTAAGTAATTAAGGTATAATTGTTAATTAAGAAATGATTTATTAATTAAATAATTTGAAATGGAATAAGTAATGAATTATTAACTAATGATTAATCTATCAGGATTAAGAGGTTAATCCTCAAGTAATTGGTTTAATTGAACTGATTAAATTGAGAATTCAAGATGATTGCTTATGGATGTTGTATGTGTTGTATATTTGTTTGTGATGTTTGTTGATAATATTCTGTGATGCTCAGTGATATGCTGTAATATATCCATGGCAATTGTATATGATTCATCTGTGATAAATGTTATGTTAATTCAATTGTTGAATTTAAATTATTAAACTGTTAAGTTAATTAGACAACTTGGCCTTTAAAATGGCGTTTGGATTTCGATGAGACCGGGATCGGGTATCCAATTGATATTCCGAAAACCACATCGATCCAAATTAAACGTTAGGTCGTGAATTCTCAAGTGAAGATCAAGATGGTGCTTTCAGAATGCAAGGGTTATCGTCGTTGACTCTTAGGGTGATTCTAAAATGAGTGTGACGAGATAATGCCTTCAGTTTCGTTCGAACCCGGAACGAACTTGTATGGATTGAATGCTTTCAATACATCGTCAGGCGGACGATGAGCATTCTAAGAAATTTGTCCTGTAAAGGTAATCGCAGCCTCAAGCCTCATCAACCGGGAATGGCTAAAACAGGGGAGGTGCAGCAAGGTTAGGTGGGTCATGCCCAAGCAGGACGAGATATACCCCTGTCTAGATGTCCCTTTATTTCGGCTGTGTGGGCGGTTGGAATTGCGCACCAACTGCGGGGTTATCTTGTTCTGGACTATTCAGTAAGGAATGGTTCCGGCCTTGTGTTGCAGGGGAGTTAGGGTGGCTCCTCGGTACTGTGATCTAGACCACGTATTGTGACGGGCGGTACCCCAGTAGCCCTGCTATTGTATGGGATTCAATTTCCAATAAGCGCCGTACGTTTTGATTGTGCCCAACTACGTTGAAATGTGAGATGTAAGCATTTCAGCTATTTCTGTATTTTACTTGAAAACTCTAGACACTATTATAATATCACTGGATTTCCTATAAAATGTTTTTGGTTAGCGTAAGGTAAAAACTTACCTGTATTTATTTGTGGGAAGTCTTACGTGATACCTTTGTTTTAAAAGGATTTTTTAAAATTTAAACAATTTAAACCGTTTACTCATACCAGACCCATGTCTGACCTGGAGTTTATTTTTGTTTTCATAAACTGTCGGGTACCCAAATTTTTACGGGTAGCCAAGGGATTCAGGTTGGCTTTGGCGAATTCTGGAGGAGAAATGGAGCAGGAGGCTTCAGCGTTGTAGATATCTATCTAGTTTCGCTGTGTTAGTTGATGTATTATGTATCTCTGATGTATATAGTGGCAGATGTATGTATGATTGTCATGTGTATTGATATTATACAACTCTGATATATGTAAATCTATGTAATAGATATGTGATATATTATATTTTGTTCCGTTCCGCTGTGAGATTCTGATGTTTTGTTTCTTTCTTTTCTATTCTTTTCTATTTGTATCCCTTTCTTTCTTAATGATGATGCGTCTTTCTGGTAGTTAGAAGGGCGGGTCGTCACACTTGGTATCAGAGCACTAGGTTGAGTGAATGCCTAGGCTCTTAAGTGATTTCTTTCTTGAGAGAGCGTATTTGTAATTTTGCTATATATATATATATATATATATTTCTACCTATTTATTGGGTTACCTGTTCGGGTATTCCAATATAAGTTATAAAAGGTAGATAAGATAGTGGTGTGTGAAACACGACTACCGATGGTTGGAGTTTTGAATATTTATAGTGGGAGTGTATATGTTGAGACTGTAGACCTATTACCGTCTCGAGTGAGCTTTGGATAATGTGAGGATCTTATTGTTGGAATGTAATTTTGGGATGAGCTTGAGTTTGGATCTATCGGATGGACATGACCAAGTCATGATATCTTGATATCTCAGGGTGTAGTAGCTGCGTAATGAGACTCAGTGAGTTTGGATGTCTCCGAAGATGTTTCTTTGGAACTAGTTAAGGAAGTATGTCCGTTTCGGAATGGTGACTAAGTCCAGAAGGGTATTTTTGTTGGATTAAGGCCCGAGTTTCTCGAAGAACTTTGAATAGAAGTCTTTGGTCATCGAGGTTAACCATATAGCTTGAAGTGTTCTGTGTGCTGTAGAGAAGGTAATTGATTTGTAGTTTTCTTGAGGTGATTTCGGAAGTAGCAGAGTGGATTCATTACCGAATAGCATATGACTATTTTGGATTGTGAAGGGAGAATAGTTTTGTTGCAAACTTATTTGGGTAGAATTGCCAGAGTGTTGTGCGACAATTCTGGAATTCATTTGTGTAGTCTTTTATTTGGAGTTGGGACTTCTCAAGAGAAGTTTTAAGTTATTGATGTGATTCAAATTGTTTGTCTTCCCATCGAGAGATAGAGTTACGTGTTGATTTGATTTCAGGATAGTGCTAGTGATTCAGTCTAGTTAGAGGATGGTTCTGAGAAAGGAAGTAGAGTTAGTTGAACAGATTTAGGATTGATAAGAGTATGAATAAGTTTGTTTTGGTATATCCTAAGTTTGAAGAAGAGCTCAAGCTGTATTCGAGAATAGTGTTGGAGACACTGAGGAGGCATGTTTTGAAGGCGAGTTCTTTAAGTGCTATTTTCGGAAATCAGGAGTTATTTTTAGGGCACATTATATTGGGTGAAGATATCTCTGTAGACCCAGCGAAGGAAGAATCTATTCTAAGAAAGGAAGACGAGGCTAACCAGTGCTCCAGTGATTGTTATTTCGGGAAGGAAAGGGTAGCTTTGAAATTTATACGGATGCTTGTATAATTGGTTTGGGAAGTAGTGTTGATACAAGAGTGGAGATTAACTGCGTATGCGTGTCAGTAATTAAAGCAACATGAAGGGAACTATGCTACGCATGACCATGTGTCGTTAGCCATTGTGTTTGTTTTGAGTTTGGGAGGCACTAACTGTTGGAAGAGAAGTTGGGTTATTAACGGATCTCGAACCGTTGAAATATATTCTCTCTAAAGGGATTTTAATTTGAGGCAGCCGTGGTGAGTCGAATTTCTGACCTCATATGATATGGATATGCTGTATACCCAGGAGAAGCGAATGTTGTGGTTGATGCTCCTAGTAGGAACGCGATATTGTTCTTTTAGAAGTCGTTTCTTATCTCCAGGGCAGAATCATAAGTAAGCTAAGGGAGGATAGATCTTTTAAGGAATTGATTCTTAAACTAAGGATAGACGGTGTTCAGATTGTAAGGTAGATGATCAAGGTGCCTAAAGGATTAGTGGCCGTTTGTGTGCTTGATATGGATGAATTGAGGGGATAAGTTTTAGGTGAATGACATCATTCCAAATTGAATATTCACCCAAAATCTTTAAAGATGTATAAAGAGGTAAGGAAAATTTTCTGGAGACCGAGCATGAAGAGGGTTGTAGATGTTTTCGTTTATAGTTGTACTTTCTATCAGCAAGTTAAGGTGATTAATAGAAGTTGTCCAAGATTATTGCAATCTTTAGAAATCTCAGATGGAAGTGGGCGATGATTTTGATGGATTTCATCGACGATTTGACAAGAAACAAGAAGAAGCGATGGAATATGGATTATTGTGAATTGATTAACTAAGAATGCTCATTATATACTAGTTAGATAACTCGGACTACAGTTTCAGGCCGAAAATTTTCTTGCAGAAAATAGTAAGATTTGCTTGGTGTTCCTGTTAGTATAGTAAGTGATCGTGACCCTATTTTTCATCAGCAAAATTCTGGAAGATTCTACAATTGACTTTGGGTTCGAGTTTGAAATTTAGTATAGCCTATCATCCTCAGACGGACGAACAGAGAGACTGAACCGTATTTTAGAGGATATGCGGTAGTTTGAGTTTTGGATTCTGGTGAATTATGGAAAGATTATCTTGTGTTTGGACCAGTTTTGATTTGTGAAGTTTCTGCTAAGGTTAGGCTTATCAAAGGATAAGATAAGAGCTTCTCAAGACCGTTAGAAGAAGTATGCAGATAAGAAGGAGACAATTGGAATTTGAGTTTTGTAATTTGTTTTGGACAAAGTTTCCTGATTAAAAAGGAACTGTTAGATTCGGAAGGCGGAGAATTTGACTCGAGATATATTGGACTATTTCGGATATTGAAAAGATTGGAACTGTAGCTTGCAGAGTCGAATTGTCAGAAAAGATGTCTGGAATTCATAGTGTATTCTGTTTGACCCATCTAAAGGAATTTGTTCTTGATTTAGTATTAGTTGTAGAATCAATAGTACAAGAAGACTGGAAAGATGAGCTGAATGTGACTGTGGATAAAAATTCAGTTCGTATTGTCAGTTAAGGTGAGAGGCAACTCAGGAGCATAGTAGTGTAGTGGAGCGGGGATTCCAGGTATTTCACCCAGGAAACTCTGTATAGTTTAAGAAAGCTTATCTGGATTTGTGTCCGGATGACTAGCGATGTTTGTTTGGATAGAATATTGGTTGTTTGTTAATATATGAATGATATGTATGTTTGAATGGTTGGTATGACAACTTTTAAATTATCTTTGTTTTAAATTTCGGGGACGAAATTCTTTTAAAGGGGGAGGAATGTAACGACCCTGGATTTGGCCCTATTTATTTTAATAAATATTCAACTCAATTTAAATAAAATGTATACTTTTTCATTTGAAACAGATATAGTTTTGAGATAATTGCCATTGTTTATATAAATGGTATTTATTTTAAAAGGAAATTGATTCAGAAGTTTAATAAATTTTCTCAATAATGTTCATAATAAAATTTGTCTTTTTTGATTGAATTAAAATATCTTACTTTGTTTATATTTGGTAAGAACACATATGAATGATAATGTTTGAAATAAAATTAAAATATAAATATGAAATATAAGTCAAACTTATGCATATAATTTAAATAAAATACAAATGGTGATAAATATAAAATAAGTATAAATGTAAATAAATCATATTGTACATAATTTAAAATAAAATAAATATAGAGAATGAGTAAACTCACGAATCTAATTTAAATACTGATAGTTAAAATATAAATATAAGAATATTAACTATAACACATGAATATAACTAGATTAAGAAGAAAGTATAGAATAAAAACAATGTATAAAATAAAATAACATAGCTTTTAATTTGAGAGCGTGAAATAAAATAAACTTGTAAATATGTAATATAAGTATAACATAAAATATAGTTGTAAACATGAATCTATTTGAACATAAGTACAAACTAGAAGCTGTTAAAACAAAAACTTTAACAAATGTCTTCTTAAGCAAATCTTTTTGCAAATAGGAAAAAAATAAAGGGAACACAGGTTTTATACCTGCAAGTATACATAGTACAAAATTCTTTTACAAAGCAAAACATGATAGCTATGCAAACATTTTAATAATTATACAAACTAATTAAGCTACAAAACAAATATAAATTATTGAAAAGCTTCTTGTGCAAGCTATGCTGGCCTGCAACTTAAAGAACAGACCAAAGTCTACAAAAATCTTTATGTATATTGTTGTGTCAGATAGCATTAATCATGTGTTAACTTAAATGTAAACACAAACATTTATTTAGCACTGCATATTGTCCTTTCAGGGTTAATACAATCTTTCAGCCGAAATTCTTAATGCATCTCAGATCTTTTGTACAAGTTACAACTGTGACAGTAAACATTAATATAATAAGGCAAGATATTTTGCCAAGTAAAAGCTTGTTAAAGAAGACACATTGTTCAAAGTTATAAAAATGTATGCATCTGTTCTTACCATTTAGTTCAGTCATAACTAAAAAAGAAGAGAAACCAGAGGACACTGAAACAAGAAAAAGAAAGAGAAAACATATTCAAATCTAAAGGAAAGCAAATTCATAAACAAAGTTACAGACAGTTTTTCAACTGCAGTTCAAGACATCCAAGGGATTTCAGTTCAACAGTTTATGGGGTGAGTAAACTAAACTTTTCAAAGCATAAGCTAATTAATACAGTAAGATAATGTCATGAGATTTATATATGTGTGTATATGCTTTATTTTGATATGAATCTGAGACTTTACACAAGCTGTACTTGAAATGTTGAAGATGCAGTTTCTCTGTTTTGTGTTACACGGTTGAAACAATTAAAATTTGAATTGTTTCATTTGATTATGGTAAGTTTTAAATTTGTTATTCAACAAAACTTGTTATTTGAACTTTAAATCAGAATTTTCTTTTTTTTTAAAACCTACTTACACTTCTGGAAAACTGTTTACTGTCAAGCAAGAAAACATAGATAAATTCAATCATAAAAAAAAACTAATTTAAACATATATCTTGAATTATGACTAGAAGATATGATTTTTAAAAGTTGAATGGGATTTTTTAGCTCAATATATCAAGAGCAATTTGTTGTTGAACAAAAATTGAACTTTTAAGGAATTCTCGAAAATTACTCAATATAAATTGTTGAAATTCAAATCGAAGCAAGTATGAATGTGTATGATCTTAGGAAAAATAATCATTAATTTTTCTATTGCATAGAATTTTGATACGAGGTCAAAATAGGGTTTATTGCGTGTTTTTGTACCTGTCAGTGAAATGAGGGAGTTGACTTATACGCGTGATCGAGTGATTCATGGCTTGGTGGGAAGGTTGCTGGGGACGCTGACGAGGTGTAGGTGAGGTTGCAGTACCTCCAGTGGCCTAGGTTTTGGTGGCGAGGCGTTTTGTTGCAGAGTGGCGTATGTTTCTTTCGTTCGACTGCATAATTTTGAGTTTGAATTTTTTATGGTTTTGCGACCTAGGATTTCTCGAATTCATGTTACTTGGGATTTGCACGACGCCTCAGATGATCGCCGGAGCCACGAGCGGCGTCGTACACATGCACGACACGACGGCGTGTCAGCGTTTGCAGGGGAGGGCACTGCCTCGAGTTATACTCGAGAATTTTGATTGTTTGCTTCGAGTTTCCTTTGTGTTCGAGTGCGAGTATTCTCTGTTGTTTATTTTAAAATTATGTTTTATATAAAGCTTGCTGTAAATCATAAAGAGGGAAGAAGGTGGGTTTGTGTTACTGGGTTGGTGACTCGGGTGAAGGGGTGATTTACTCGAAGCAGTGAGTGAGTGTAATCAGGGGAGATCTCGGTTTTTTGTATTTGAGTGTAAGAATTTTATGGAATTTGTTAATGAATAAAAGGGTTTCAGCAAGTATCACAATAAAAGGAATACTGTCTAAGAGTTTAAGTAAAAATTTAATGCAAGTTTGATTATCATAGTTGAGGTCTATTAACAAGTTAGCTCGGGATTAATTATTTTAAAGTAACTGATTTCTTTTGTTAAAGCTTAACCTTGTTTTAAAAATCTTGTTAATATTAAGTAACAAATTAAGTAAACTAACAAATAATGTTTCAGTTTGTAATCTAGTTGATGTAAAGTTTCAAGAAGACTCGAATGTAACTAAGTAAATAATCAATAGTGATTGATTGAATTCAAAAGTAATTACTTTGTAATTTTAATTAGTAATGTATTATAAATAATAAGTGAAATTGTAATTAACCACTTAACTAATTAGTAAACGAGTAATAGTAATTAACCAAGTGATTTAACTAAGAATTGAGAAATGATTAATGAAACAATTAGAAATAAATAAACAGGTAATTAAGTCCTATTTAGGTCGAAGAATAGTGATTAAGAAATAATTACTTAAGTAATTAAAGTTAGATAACTTGATTAAGAAAGTAATTAGTTAAATAATGTGAATAAAGTAATTAAATAATTAAGCAATTAAGACATATATATATATATACATTAATTAAGAAATGATTTGTTGATTGAATAATTTAAAGGTAAATAAGTGATTAAACAGAGTTAAGAGATTAACTCTCAAGTAATTAAGTAACTGATGGATAATTAAGTTCTATAAGTTAATAATTTAAGTTATTGATTAATAATTAGGAGTGATTAACTAAGTAATTAAGGTATAATTGTTAATTGAGAAATGATTTATTAATTAAATAATTTGAAATGGAATAAGTAATGAATTATTAACTAATGATTAATCTACCAGGATTAAGAGGTTAATCCTCAAGTAATTGGTTTAATTGAATTGATTAAATTGAGAATTCAAGATGATTGCATATGGATGTTGTATGTGTTGTATATTTGTTTGTGATGTTTGTTGATAATATTCTGTGATGCTCAGTGATATGCTGTAACATATCCATGGCAATTGTATATGATTCATCTGTGATAAATGTTATGTTAATTCAATTGTTGAATTTAAATTATTAAACTGTTAAGTTAATTAGACAACTTGGCCTTTAAAATGGCGTTTGGATTTCGATGAGACCGGGATCGGGTATCCAATTGATATTCCGAAAACCACATCGATCCAAATTAAACGTTAGGTCGTGAATTCTCAAGTGAAGATCAAGATGGTGCTTTCAGAATGTAAGGGTTATCGTCGTTGACTCTGAGGGTGATTCCAAAATGAGTGTGACGAGATAATGCCTTCGGTTTCATTCGAACCCGGAACGAACTTGTATGGATTGAATGCTTTCAATACATCGTCAGGCGGACGATGAGCATTCTAAGAAATTTGTCCTGTAAAGGTAATCGCAGCCTCAAGCCTCATCAACCGGGAATGGCTAAAACAGGGGAGGTGCAGCAAGGTTAGGTGGGTCATGCCCAAGCAGGACGAGATATATCCCTGTCTAGATGTCCCTTTATTTCGGCTGTGTGGGCGGTTGGAATTGCGCACCAACTGCAGGGTTAGCTTGTTCGGGACTATTCAGTAAGGAATGGTTCCGGCCTTGTGTTGCAGGGGAGTTAGGATGGCTCCTCGGTACTGTGATCTAGACCACGTACTGTGACGGGCGGTACCCCAGTAGCCCTGCCATTGTATGGGATCCAATTTCCAATAAGCGCCGTACGTTTTGATTGTGCCCAACTACGTTGAAATGTGAGATGTAAGCATTTCAGCTATTTCTGTATTTTACTTGAAAACCCTAGACACTATTATAATATCACTGGATTTCCTATAAAATGTTTTTGGTTAGCGTAAGGTAAAAACTTACCCGTATTTATTTGTGGGAAGTCTTACGTGATACCTTTGTTTTAAAAGGATTTTTTAAAATTTAAACAATTTAAACCGTTTACTCATACCAGACCCATGTCTGACCTGGAGTTTATTTTTGTTTTCATAAACTTTCGGGTACCCAAATTTTTACGGGTAGCCAAGGGATTCAGGTTGGCTTTGACGAATTCTGGAGGAGAAATGGAGCAGGAGGCTTCATCGTTGTAGATATCTATCTAGTTTCGCTGTGTTAGTTGATGTATTCTGTATGTCTGATGTATATAGTGACAGATGTATGTATGATTGTCATGTGTATTGATATTATATAACTCTGATATATGTAAATCTATGTAATAGATATGTGATATATTATATTTTGTTCCTTTCCGTTGTGAGATTCTGATGTTTTGTTTCTTTCTTTTCTATTCTTTTCTATTTCTATCCCTTTCTTTCTTAATGATGATGAATCTTTCTGGTAGTTAGAAGGGCGGGTCGTCACAGGAACCCAAATTGATATAGTTTTCACATGTTTGGGTCTATACCAACAATTATTGTGATTGTGTCCATATTTTCTACAAATTGTGCACATAGAATTGACTTTATTAATATTGCTTTCAACATTTTTTGATGATTATATCCAAGTCCTTGTCTAATTGTATTAACAGTTTGCTTCCCTAATAGCATATTCAATGATTTTTCACTTTTTGAAAATTTATCTAAAGTCATTGACAATTGTTGGACTTGTGTTTTGAGAGATTCATTTTCGTTGAATAACTATGTACACTTTTTAATAGAATTCTCTCTCCTAGTATTTTCATTCTCTTTCAAAATCAGAATTTCATTTTCAAGTGATTTTATATTAATTTCTGACTTTTTAATTTCTTCTTCAAATAATGGACACTTATCACACTTAGAGATCCTACTTTGATAGGTTTTAACTAATAGGTCAAGTTGTTTATTTAACTCTATCAAAGTATCCTTTTGTGATTTAAGTTTGGCATACTTCTCCCTAAGTCGTTCAAAACAGCCATTTAATTCGTGGAAATATATAAGTAATTCTGAATGAGTAAGTTTTGATACCTCACTTGGCTCATCATCTTCACTGTCATTTATTTCACCATGAAGACACAAATTTGCTCTTTCGCTCTCACTGCCGGTGCTATCACTTTCATCTTCATCGATTTCATTCCAAGTAGCTGCAAAACTTCTTCTCTTCAGTTTGTTTTCTTGACTGAGTCGATTTTGGGGACAATTTGGCTTAATATGACCGGGTTTATTACATTTGTGACAAATGATTTTCTGCTCTTCTGGTTTGTCTAGTGCTTTGTTTAATCTGCTCTTTACTTGTTGATTTTTGACCGGATTGCCATATTTGTGATTCCACCTTTTGAATCTTCTTATTAATAGTGCTAGTTCTGCTTCACCACCACCATCATCATCATCTTCATTTTCAGTGGTCCCTTTAAGAGCCATGGATTTCTTTCGAGTGTCTCCTCCTTCACGCTCTTCCTTGAATTTCATTTCTAGCTCGTAAGTGGTGAGGTTTCCGATGAGTTCTTCGACTTTCATTTGTTTCAAGTCTTTTGATTCTTGAATGGCAGTTACTTTGGCTTCAAAACTTCGTGAAAGGACTCTGAGGATTTTTCGGACTATCTCCAATTCTGTGTATGATTTTCCAAGAGCCTTTGATTTTTATACGATATTGGAAAGTCGTCCGTACATTTCTTTGACATTTTCTTCCTTGGCCATTGTGAAATTTTCGTATTCGCTGCTTAGCCTGGCAAGGCGAGATTCTTTGACTTAAGATGTTCCCTCGCGAGTCACTTCGAGTGTGTGCCATATTTCCTGCGCAGTTAGACAATGTGAGACACGATTAAATTCAAATTGATCTAATGAACAGATAATAGAATTTATAGCTTTAGCGTTAGAATTTTGTAATTTATTTTCTAGTTCTGTCCATTGATCCATCGGTTTATCTATTTCCTGATTATCTACAGTTATAGTTGGTGCTCTATAACCTGTCTCAACAATATTCCAAGCATCAATTGTTTTCAGAAAAATTTTCATTCTATTTTTCCAGTAGGCGTATTCACCATTGAACATTGTTGGTCTAACTATGGACCGACCCTCGGCAGAAGCATTATCAAAAGAAGCCATTTTAAAAATTCAATTTTTTAAAACAAAAACTAGTTTTTGAGAATGGAATTTTTAAAACCAAAGTTGACTTCTATTCCTCGCTCTGATACCACTTGTAGGATCGATTTCACCCTAGAGGGGGGTGAATAGGGTGATGCTGTTAATTATAAAAATTAATTGCGGAAGCTTATAAAATTATTTCAACACAGATAAATCAGAATTATAGTAGCACAGATAATAGCAGAATAATAAATGCAGAAATAGAACAACACAGAATTTACACAGCTTCGGCAAAACCCTGCCTACGTGGTGCCCCCAAGATTTCTACTAGAAATTAAGTAGTCATACTTTTACACACGTAAACTCGCGACACCCGCTACTGACTAACCTAACTCTATGCTCAAAACCCACCCACAACTCAGCCATTGAGTTGCGAATTCTCAAACTACGCCATGTAGTTTGTCCCCTAGTCACGCGACTAGTAATTACAACCGTTTAAAAAGAAACTACAAATTAAAAAACAATTTTTTTTTAAAAAAAAACCCTAACACCCTAATTAATTCTCAATTAAAAATAACCAAGGCCGGCCCAATTTAATTAAACAGAACACGGCCTCCTTCATTCTTATGTATTCGGCCCGTACCTTCTTTGTGCTGTATAATGGCGGCTCGTTCCTTTGCTTGCGAATTAGGGCTTTCTTTTCTTTTGTTCGCTCTAAAATTAGGGGTTCTGGATGAAGTCGCCACTTTGATTTCTGAAGCTTCGTTCCTCTTTCTCTTTGTCGATCGCTTTCGGGTTACTTCAATTCGATTAAGTTCGTCTTTATCGGGTATGTAATTTATGTTTTTTCTCTCTGGTTTTAATGCTTGAACTCAATGGATTTTAAAACTGCCGATGATGATTGGGTTTTATATAGATTCGAATTCCTAAATTTTTGTTCGTCTGATAGTTGCTTGACTTCGTCTTGGCCACTCGATTATGTTTTGATGTTGATGATTTATCTGACTTTGTCAATTTCATATAATTGCTGCTTGATGCTCACGGTTTTGATTCGTGACTAGGTCAACTTACTCGGCCACCACGGTTTCGAATCAGCAATGTTCGATCTTTGGTTTTTTGACTTCGGCTTGTGATATTGTGACAATGTTTGACTTCGGCTCTGACTTGTTTAATTTGAAATTCCTGATGATGTTGTGTTCATTGTAGTTTCTTTTTTTGTTCTTGTGCATTATCAACTACTTGGAGCTCTGTCTTGTTCAACTTGATGTGTTAAGCCTTCGACTTTGAACTGTTTGCATATGGGCTGATATGTGTTTGTGTACATATTCTATTTGTTCATTTGTGTTAGTGTATTGGCTTCAAGTATAGTTGCCTGGTCTTTGTTGCGATGTTGCCATATTAGTCTGGTTGGAGTTTGTTTTGGTTGCTGCATTGACTTGATATTGTCATTTCAATGTTGCTGATGTCTGGTTCGGTCTTGTACCTGAATGTGTAGTCTGTGGTTGTAAATTGTGTTTGAAATGCTGGTAGTTGGACCTGATCTTTTGAACTAACTATGTTGGTTTGTAATTTGTGATTCATTTTTGATGCCAGAACATGGTTTGAGTTTCAGACCTGTAGCATGCACTCGAATCATGGTAGCGGTGACTTGAACTTTGCATTTTCTATGTGGTTTAGTTTCACACTGCTGTCAATTGTAGTTGCCATAGTGTTGTAGTCTTTAACTTGTACCATTCGAGGCAGTTTGCATATATGTTTCATGTATACTCTGGCCTTCATGTTGAACATTTTACTGTGGGTTTCTGACTTAGTTCGATGGTCATGCACTTGATTGTGTAGTCTTGTGTTGTGTTATCATATTCACTTGGTGGCATTTGGTTGCATATCCATCACTGCACTGTTTGGTTGTATTTGAATTTTATGTTCGACAATTTTATGATGTTTTGTAGCGCACCTGAGTTGAATCCAGCTTGTAGCTCGGATTTGACCTTGTGCTGAAAATTGTGACATTATTTTTATTGCACTTGAGTTGAACCCGGCATTTTGGGTTTGACCTGTGCTCACCTGTCCCTGTAATTCTGTCAAGTGTATATATCGGTATGCACGACCTTGTGGCATATACAGTGATACACTGTGTATGTCACAAGCTGTTCGTGTATGATGAATTCAAAATTAAATGATGATGAATTACCCAAATAACTGAGGCAAATATTATTTTCAACATCCACATTTTATTTTATACTGCAAAAATATTTCTTTTTCAATTTTACTGCGTCAATATTTATTTTTGTAGATTGCTTAGATGCTGGATTCAATTTGGAGTGAAGTTGAAGATAAAATACGAGTTGAGTGAATAATTGATATGTAGTGAGGTCAAATGTAAATGTGAATCGTGATGTAATTAAATTGTACTGTAATTGAAATTGTATATATATAGTGAGAGCTTGAAATTTGTACTATTCAAAGATTGTAATAAATATTTGTTTGAATAAAATTTATGTTTGAATTCAAATTCTATGTTATTTATTTTTATTCAGCAAATATTTATTTAATCTATGAAAAATAAAATAGTACATTAACAAATACATTTAAATGAATATATATATATATATATATATGTTTATTATCATCAAACAAAAATCATATAACCGCATATTCAACACTCACAATTGTTAGGTGGGGCCGGGACCCAGGGTAAATAAGTGGCCAATAGATAGAAGTTCAAATCGAGGACTTAGCAAGGGGCAAAGCTAGATTTTTGTTTATTAGGACCCATACCAACAACATCCCCTTTCAGATTAGTACTGATGGTCTCACAACAAACTTAGGCAAGGCTGGGCATGACCCTTTCAAGCTTGGACTGATGGTCTCACAATAGATTAGGTGAGGCTAGGCATGCTTATGCTGACTAGGGTTTATAGGAGGTCACAAGAGGGGGTGACAGTTAGTGTGTACGACAATGACTGTTCGTGCGACATTGAGTAAGGTAAATAATTCACTAATACGTTCCAAATCACTAAACAAGTGTCATTTTTCTATGGGACCTACAGGATGGGACTAGCTCAAAGTAGCGCAACAGTGATAGAAGGCCGATCAATGGGCATGATTAGAATTTCAGCCTTATTAAAATAGGATTAGGATTTCAGCCTAATCAAAGCAGCAATCTAAGACAAGTGCAAACAATTTAAATAATCAAAATAATCAGAACTATCAAAGTAAAACAAGTAGTTAAACAGTATTTCATTCTAATTCTATCTTTCCTTTCTTTCCTTTTATACTAAACTTTTGCTAAGTCTATTATATTTATCTTGCTTAAAAATACTAGTAATTACTTTCATTCACCAGACTTTTAATCCGACTCACTCCTCTATTTCCCTCCTCCTTAGGCCAATAGAGGCAAGGACAATAGGTTTCATCTTTCTTTGAGAAATATTCTTGGATATTCTTCATTTATTCTTTTTTTAGTTTTTGTTTTCATTTGACTTTTGGATGTACTGGTACTTGATTAGAGGGATGGTTTTATTTATGTACTCTGATGATGTGACCGAGATGGTATAAGACACGTGTATTTGGTATTTGAGACATATTTGGTTTTACGACTTATTTATGAAGTTTAATTTTTAATGAGTTACTATTTAAATGTTTCCGCTATTTATTTGTCTTGTGAATCTTAGTCACTGTAATTTTTTTAGCTATAACTACAATGCACTACATCTTTTAGTGTGCTTTTTTGGACATACTAAGGTGTGTGGGATGTTTCAAGCATGCCCAGCCTCACCTAATCTGTTGTGAGACCATCACTCCTAGCCTGAAAGGGTCAGCCTCACCTAAATGTTTTGTGAGACCATCATTACTAGTCTGAAAGGGAATGCTGTTGGTACGAGTCCTAACAAACAAAATCTAGTTGCGCCCTTTACCCAATTCCCCCGATTTGAGCTTCTTTTTATTGGCCACTTATTTACCATGTTCCCAGTCTCACCTAACTATTGTGAGACCATCAGTCCTATTCTGAAAGGATCCTTCCCAGCCTCACCTAATCTGTTGTGAGTCCATCAGTCCTAGCCTGAAAGGGAATGCTATTGGTATGAGCCCTATTTCTGTTCTTGCTTATTAAGTTAGCGTAAGTTTTAAAATAAGCCTCTTCTGTTATTTCTGCTCTATTTGCTTATTAACTTAACTAAGTCTTAAAATAAGCCTTTACTGTTCTTTCTGCTTAATTATAACTTACTTTATAATTGTTATTCTTCTTTTTTATCTTTTTTGTTATAACCACTAGTTATAAATATGCTTGCAAATGTCTCAAATTTGCCTATCTCAATCTATCTTCTTTTTATTACAGTCTTTCTTATTTTACATCTAGTTTCTATAAATTTAATGTTCAATTCTATTTAATCCATATTTGCGAATTATTCTCTTTTTATTATTTTATTCGCATAAAAAGGAATAAAAAGAAACTAACATTTACAGGTTGAATTCTAACGTAAAATAGACGTAAATAAATGTAATTAACTATAAATAACTAAATAAAATACTACATAAAAATAGCTAATTAAAATAGACTGAAAAGAACTTTAAAAATTAACTATAAATAACTTATATAAAAATTGTCTCAAAATTGCAAAAACTACAACTATTGAGAACCCTACTATTTTAAATTACTTAAAAAACTAAAATACTTGCTAAACATTCACCTGTGGTCCTTAGCTCTATTCATTGGTATTTCTTGATCCACTTCTAGAGCGTAGAATATTTTTATCGAAAAGATTTTCTTCGTAGAAAAATATTCTATTTAGGGTCCATCCTTAGGCAATGAACCCATATAGGAGAAAATATAAATGAGAAAAATAGCTGGGCCTAGGGTCTTATTTATAATGTGGTTTAGGGATCTCAGACCGTTGGATTTGAAGATTAAATCTGGTGCAACCATGTTATAGGCTCGCTTGGAACCGTTGGATGGAAGCACGAATGCACAAGATTGGAAAGAAGTTGAAAAACACGTCATATACGAAGCTGGATGAAATGTTGTCGAAATACAGGGGAAGATGGACCTCGGTGTCGACCCGGGCATGCTAAGGGTTGACCTAGCAATGGCGGTGGTCAACGTGAACTCTTATATATATTCGTTTCTTGTTTATTTCATATCTTCTTCATTTTATATTGGATTTTGACAAACAATATATGGAAATTGATCAAAAAATCGCTACAGACACATTGGTGCACTCCCATAGCTCGATTCTGATAATTTCAAAAATTTATTTTTTTATTTAATTAATTATTATAGCTTAAATTTTGGGTTGTTACATTCTTCCCTCCTTAATGGATTTCATCCTTGAAATCTTCAAGGACAAAAGAATGAAATAAATATTTTAATCCAAATTCTACAACTATATACCCAACCACCATCCATTATATTCATCGTCCTTAAGTTTTCTAATACAATTTATGATATATATATATATATATGCAAATAGTGTAGTGTCAATGTCCCTTACTAATGCAAAAGATTAGAGGCTCTACTGATTCAGTCGACCTCCTTTTTATGCAATCATGTCGTGCCATGTATCCAAATGAATGGAAACTCCTAAAGAAAATTGATAGTTCTATATGGGTGCAATCATCATCCAAATGCAACAATCATATGAGAATCATCCATTTATAGCAACCAAACTAAAAATGCAAATGAGCATACATCCATATGCACATGCTTTAGTGACCTAGTTAGGCCGATCCCTAAGAGATAATAGTGCCTAGTGTGTGTGTGTGTATGCATCCACTAGCGAACACTTGCAATCACTAGCGTCCATCATATATAACATGTTTTAGTAACATGTTTATTTCAGTCCTACCATCCATTGGTTAAATCCTAAGATTTACCCTACCATAGAATACTAAAGGAAAGACCCTATTCAAAACTAAAGATGGAAATAGAAAATTCAAAACTACTATCGAAAAGATATGGATAAGATATATGTATTTTCTCTTCAGCCTCCCACCCAGCGTCTTTAATGCTGTCTCCCTACTGCACCTTAACCAAAGGTATTTCCTTATTCCTAAGCTTTTTGATGTCGCACCCAACGATCTTGTAGAAATACGATGAAACGATGCTTCTCTCTCCACTTCAAATTCTTCAAGTTGACTAGGTTCCACAACCTCTGTTGAATCATGTAAGCACTTTCTCAAGTGCGAAACATGGAAAACATCATGAATTCCTGCGAGCCTCTCCGGTAGATTTATTCAATACGCCATCTTCCCTAGTCTGTCCACAATGGGTAACGGTCCAACGAATCTGAGAGAAAGTTTCCCACTTAATCCAAATCTCACTGTCTTTCTTAGCAGAGATACCTTAATGAAAACCAAGTCTCCTGCTTCAATCTCAATGTTCATTCTCCGCTTATCTGCATAAGATTTCTGCCTATCTTGGCCGTCTTCATTCTACTCCTAATCAATTCAATCTTTTCTAAAGTCTCTCTAACCATGTCGGGACCAAGTAGCAATCTCTCTGTAGATTCTAATCAACATGAAGGCAATTTGCAAGGTCTTCCATAAAGAGCTTCAAAAGGTGCTATTCCAATGCTAGTTTGAAAACTATTATTATAAGCAAATTCCACTAAAGAAAGATGCTCCTCCCAAGTTCCTCCAAAATCAAGTATGCACATCCTCAACAAATCCTCAGGAATTCTATTAACTCTCTCCGTTTGGCCATCCATGCGAGGATGATAGGCCGTACTCAATCTAAGTTGCGTTCCTAAAGCCTCTTGCAGGCTTCTCCAAAACTCGATAGTAATGATAGGGTCTCTTTCCCTCACTATGCTAGAGGGAACTCCATGAAGTCATACTATCTCACAAACGTATAAGGATGCCAAATAAGGTGTTGTCCTCTTGCTCTTGACCAAAATGAAGTGGGCGCTCTTAGTCAAACGATATACAATCACCCATATACTAGTATTCCGCTTCCATCGAAACACCATCCCACTTCCATTCGGGTACATCCAATGGTTAAAGCAATCCGTTGGGCTTTTACTGCTCCGCCTGAACTCTTTGGCATAAAAGACACTTAGCTACAAACTCTGCTACATCCTTCTTCATGCCACTCCAATAAAATACTCTCTTCATGTCCCTATACATCTTATCACCTCCCGGATGAATAGTCATTCGAGAATGGTGTGCTTCTGCTAGAATTGGTCTCATCAAATCACTAGTGCGGGGGACACAAAGTCTTCCATCTCTCCTTAGCCACCCTTTACTATCTATGGAATATCGTTGAAGATGCTTAGAGACCTCTCCTCTGCTAATCCTCTCTAGAATATCCATAAGCTCTGAATCCTCTCGCTGCCTCGAGCCGATCTGATCTATGAGGATAGGCTTGACCTCAAGTGTTGCTAATAATCTAGGGGTAATATCCATAGAGGGCTTTAAATCAAAGGTGGAAATAAACTTTAGGCTTTTCCACTCCACGAACATTGGACTAACGGTTTCTTTCTTCCTACTTAACATCTACAACCACATTTCCCTTGCCAGGGATGTAAGCTATCTCAAAGTCATATGATGTCAAGAACTCCATCCAACACCGCCTCAAGTTTCAATCCTTCTATGAGAATAGGTACTTCAATTACTTATGGTAAGTGAAAATCTCGAACCTTTCTCCCAGCAAGTAATGTCTTCAAGACCTGAGCGTGAAAACAATAGCAGCTAACTCCAAATCATGGGTGGGATAGTTCTTCTCATGGGTTCTCAATTGTCTACTTCTATAACATACTACCCTCCCTTCTTGCATCAATACTGCTCCAAGATCCGTCCCACATGCATCAGTATATACTGTAAAAGGCTTAACTCTGTCGGGTAAAACTAACACTGGTGACTAGTAAGTTCCCTCTTCAGCATCATGAAGGAATCCTCACAATCTACGTCTCACATAAATGTCATATTCTTTTTAGCGATGCAAGTAAGCGGTGCTGAAATCTTAGTGAAATCTCTGATAAACTTCCTATAATAGCCAGGCAAAACCTACAAAGCTTCTAATTTCGGTAGCATTTTTAGGGGCCTTCCAATCTTGTACTACTACTACTACTACTATCTTAGTGGGATTAATAGATAAACTCTCTTTTGAGACTACATGCCCCAAGAAACGCACTTCCTTATGCCAAATGTGACACTTCGAGAATTTTGCCTTCAACTGATGAACACGAAGTGTACAAAGAACCTCCCTAATATGAATAGCATGCTCGTCCATACTCTTGGAAAACACAAAAATGTCGTCCATAAATACTACCACGAACTTATTTAGGACTTCACGAAAAACATGGTTCATCAAATCTACAAAATAGGCTGGGCCGTTGGTTAGTCCAAATGACATAGCCAACCACTCAAAGAACCCCTTAGGTGCCCTAAATGCTGTTTATCGATGATATCATCATCGAATCTAAGCTGATGAAATCCAGTGGATA
Source organism: Allium cepa (assembly GCA_030765085.1). Lineage (NCBI taxonomy): Eukaryota > Viridiplantae > Streptophyta > Magnoliopsida > Asparagales > Amaryllidaceae > Allium > Allium cepa. The sequence continues at coordinate 501,741,195 of CM060944.1, read as the reverse complement.
AATCAAGCTGAGAAAATACCGAAGAGCCAACCAACTGATCGAAAAGATCGTCTATCCTAGGAAGTGAGTAATGATTCTTCTTTGTAAGCCTATTCAATTCTCTATAGTTTACGCAAAGTCGAAGGGAACCATCCGCCTTTGTAGTGAAGACGATTGGCGCTCTCCACTCAGATATGCTCCATCCGATGAATCCTTTCTCCATTAGCTCACCAATCAGCTTACTTAACTCCTTCCTCTCCCTAAGAGCCATATATCTCACAAGCAATGCCACTGTCTTGGTATTGTCATTCAAACCTCCTAAAGTCTCTCTTAGGGGGTTGTCCCCTAACTTCCTCAAAAACATCTGGAAAATGTCTAACGACTGGAATGGAACCTAACTCTCTAAGTGATGAATCAAGGGAATAAAGGAAGCTCAACATGACTGACCCCTATGGGTCGCAAGAAACCTCGAGAGTCCTTCCGTTGCATGTCTCTAGTATGATGACTCTCCCCTCACAGTCTAATATCATTCCATATGTGGATAGCCAATCCATACCCAAAATCATCTCATATCCTGAAAATCCTAGTACATAGGCGTCGCAATCAAACTCTATGCCTAGTATAAAATTTTTCAAACCCCTACAAATCATGGTTAAATGTGCCGATCCACCTATGGGGTTTGAAACAACTATAGGGTTTACTACTTGTGACTCCCCACCTCTATACTCATAATAACAAAGGTTATTACAAGGAATAACGTGTGCTATTGCAAAGAATAAGGCTTGTTAGAAGCGACCATCCATAAGTTATGCCTTAGACGAGCATTGATTACATCGATAGGAGTTGTGTAAATTACTCCCAACGATATATATTCAATCCAAATCTAAAACGAAACCACAGTGGCTTAAGAAAAATTCAGAACAACTCATAATAATAACAATACAGATAAGTATAATCACATCAGAATAGAAATATCAGATATATAGCAGAAGATAAGTCTGGATACATGCTACAACACTCGATAGCTCACATGAACCAAATGTACATATACATAACCATCAATACATACATGAGATGAGAGTCAATACACCAAAAGTAACACCTCGAAGCCTAAAAAGAAGATGAGGTGAAATCCTAAAATCTGAAGTAGCAACTGAATCAGAGATAGCGATTATCCTGAAATAACTCGATCTGACCCGAGTATTATTTAAAAGAAAATAATAAACGGATCAGTCTAATTTAAACTTAGAAGTGAATGCATTATAAACAACATCAAAGCAAATTAATCATAATCTCGAATGAGACTATCCAACATAAATAATTAGTATAGTTTAAATGAAGAAATCTCATTAAACATCATCAAAATCAACTTCTAAATTCAAAATTGAATTCAAAACAACAATAAACAAAAGTCTAGAAATCAAAAATAGATAACTAGAAAATCAGCATAAAAGTGGATCGATCCCAGCATATGGCGAGTCTAAGCTATGTCGCACATGCATCTCATATGGCCGAAGCCTACCAAGTACTGTCATCATAATATTTGGCGCCCAACAAATGACCCGAAGGTCCAACAAATGACTGAAGGTCTAGTACTGGTAATTGACCCGAAGGTCCACCATAGTGGCTCGAAAGCCCAACAAAATCATCAAAATCTTCAAATAGTAACACCACGGCAAATATTTCAATTAACGAGTCTGTAATTAATCGAATTAGTAAAAGCGTGGTTCCATATTTCGCATTTTTGCTAAATCGTTTAAATCTCTTCATCATTTTCTTGAAAGTGCAAAATTGTGTATTTTATATAAATAAAATCTATGCTCTCAAATGGACAAGTCCGGAATTAATCGGATCAGAAAAAGTAAGGGTTCATAGCCCTTAATTTTGCTGAAGCGTTTAAATCGATTCCTCATTCTTTTGAAAGCGTAAACTGTAAAATTTTTGAAAACAATATTATTCTAAAACGATTTTAAAAACACGTGATTAAAACAGCAGCATCTAGCAATTTCGGCAAAGAAATTGCGCTTCACAAAACATCATAAAAACGGATATCAAATCAGCGTTGCGGGATAGCCGCTTGAAAATTCACTTTAAATTGACGGTTACTGAAGTCCAAACAACAGTAATTTTTACTCGTCAAAATCTCATCAAAACAACTCACTTCAAAAATAAACACCGGGGTAAAAATTCCATTATAAAAATAACGGCAACAAAATTCGTTTCAAAATGAAACATCGGTTCAACGTAAATTAAACATCGATCTACACTGCTATATATGCATCAAAATATGGCACTGCCCGGGCTTAGTAACTATATTCACACATGTACTAAACGGACTACAAAAAAAAAGTTGACTCAGGTCATAAAAATTTCACGTAGGCAAGTAGAATATCTAGACAAAATATAAATAACCTGGATTTGATTCAGTGACTTATTTTCTTGCTTTACTCATTTTCATGCAAGTAACATAATATCCTGGCTTGAATTTTTTTTTAGGATACACGTAATAGATTTTAAACAAAATACAAAATGATTTGAACAAGTAACGTGTGACTCAATTTTTTCATGCATCATTCGAAACAGTTAAACTAGTAATAAGAGCTGGGCGAAATTTGCACCTTACTAACATGCTTACACGTGTATGCATTATTTACTTGACCTATATTTTCATATATAACAAGTTTGCACACAAATAACGCATAACAATCTAACCTGGGAAATGCTACAATAGGTATGCACGTATAAAATGATTATTGACAAAATTTTATAATTCTTGTCCAAAATGAATTAGTGCTTCCAAATGCACACACACTATATTTTTTTTGAAATGCAAACCCATTTTTTTTTTCATACGTACAAAAATATAATGCCTGGACTTATTTTTGTACATTGCAACCGATACACATTTTTTTCTTAATACATATACACGTGCGTGAAGTGAAACAAGGGTCTCGACTTAGTTTATACACGCACGAAAATCATTTGGTCTGGGCTCGTTTTTAATGCACACAAGAAAATATAAAAACAAAGTGACCTGGACTTCACTTTCCTGCACGCACTATATTTCCACAAATATTTTTTACAAGTAGCAGGATATGTAGCATGGACTGCCTTCGTTTTGCACATATATGTAAACACGAAAAGTATAAAATGGAACTAAAGAATGTCTGGAAAATGACCACATTCACACACGAATACATGCATAACAAAAAAGAAAAAAAATTGGACTAACATACTGACACGCACAAAAATATGGTGTCTAGACTTGGTATAAATGCAGGGACGTAACAATTCTTGGAAAATAAAAACTTTGGACCTGAATTTCTTTGCACAGGCGCCATCATACACAAGGAATGGAACGAAATAATAACACCAGGGCAACAAAATTTTACGCACGCAAATATGAATGGTGAATAAATTAGATGTATGAGTTTTGAACTCACCTCAAATTTGTTTGAAAACCAAAAAGCAACTAGGATCAAATGGAGTAAAATTTTTCTGGAACCGCCATTAGTGCTTTTTCCCAGCTACTGAAATTTTAAAACAAAATGAAAGATGCAGGCATACTTTTTCTTTCACCAAAATTGTATAAGTCAAAAACGAAGAAGTGAGCTGGCAATTATTTGTACACTAGCATTTAAGGCATAACGTGCTTCAGCCTAAAGAAGGACAGGCTGCATATAAAAATGATGATGGTGAAAAGTGTTCAACATTGCTTCTGAATTGGACCATTTCACATGTGAAGGCCAAAAGAAGAATTTCAACGTAGCTTAGTTATATTAAATGCAACAAGGCCATTTGCAATTTATTTCCAACGTGCACCACTTAACTTCAACTGACTAGCATTGGATTTCACTTTTATTTTATTTTTTCAATTTAAAATTTCTTTTTAAAATTTTTATTTCGACGGTAATCAAAAATCACGGTTGTTACAAACTCCCCCCTTATAAAAATTGTGTCCCCGCAATTTTCATACTAGAAGTTGTTTATTACACAAATTATTCATCACAACAAAGATTTAAAATAGAAAAGATGAATTAAGAATGCTCACCCTCGCCCGAAGAGGAGAGAAAACCAGGATAAGAATGCTCGATGAATTCTTTGGTTTCTCAAGTGCAATCTTTAGGGTTTGCGGACCTTTAAGTTTTCACAAGCGGGACTTCTTTATTCCGAAGGCGTTTAACCTCCGAAGCTAGCACACGAATAAGATTTTGCACCATAGATAAGTCAGGTGAGATCTCAAGATCTTGCAACACACGAGGATCAATAATAGAATCCGAATCTCAAAGGCATCGATGAAGCTGGGATACATGAAATACGTCACGAATCCCTGAAAACTTAATAGGTAACGATACACGATAAGCAACAGGGCCAATGCATTCCATAATGGTCCAATATATCGAGGAGCCAATTTCGCGGAGCTACTAAAACACACTACACCCTTCATCGGAGAAACATGAATGAACACACGACCGCCAACAGAAAATTCCAAAGGCTTCCTACGATGACCGGCATAAGATATCTGCCTATTCTGAGCCTCTTTCATTCTCTGTCTAATAATATTAATCTTCTCAATAGATTCACGAATATAATCGGGGACGAGAACTAACTTTTTCCCAGATTCCAACCAACAAGATGGTGATCGACATGGTCTTCCATAAAGGGCTTCAAAAGAAGCCATACCGATATTGGATTGAAAGCTGTTGTTATAAGAAAATTCAACAAGAGATAAATGATCTTCCCAACTACCACCAAAATCAAGAATGCCAGCTCGAAGAAGATCTTCTAAGACTTGATTCACCCTTTCAGTCTGACCATCAGACTACGAATGATAAGCTGTACTGAGATTGAGCTCGGTACCCAAAGCTTTCTGAAAGCTCTGCCAGAAACCACTAGTAAAAAGCGAATCTCTGTCACTAAAAATGGAACTAGGAACTCCATGAAGTCAAACGACTTCTTTAATAAAAAGCTTAGCCAACACAGGAGCAGTCCGATTGGATTTGATAGGAATAAAATGGGCTGATTTGGTCAATCGGTCAACAATCACCCAAACACTAATACGGCCCGACCTCGAACGAGGTAGACCATCAATGAAGTCCATAGAAACTGATCCCATTTCCATAATGGAATCTCAAGAGGCTGCAAAAGACCACTAGGACGTTGGTGTTCTTCTTTAATAAGTTGACAAGTCATGTAACGACTCACATAACTTGCAACATCATGCTTCATACCCTCCCAAAAGTATAAGCATTTTGTGTCAGCATACATCTTACTACTACCCGGATTGATAGTATACTTAGAATAATGACAGTCCTCAAGAATGTCATTTCTAAGATTTGGAACACTATGCACGATCAACCTTCCCTTCATTCGAATACAACCATGAATATCAGTATCGAAATCCTGTAGATTATCACTTCGGGATTCCGATTTACAACTCTGAATAAGATAAGAGAGATCTGGATCTTGTTTTTGAGCATCGGCAATACGATCCAACAAACTAGGATGAGCTTCCATGCTAAATAAAAGCACGGGGGAATCAGAAACTGAAGGACGGTCTCCATATCACAATGAGATAAAGCTTCCAACATTTTCTACTCTGCTAGCATCATGGAAACAACAACTTGCTACTTGCGGCTAAGCGCATCAGCAACTCGATTACCCTTACCAGAGGTATACTGAACATCGAAATCATAGGAAGCAAGAAATTCGAGCCAATGCTGTTGCCTCATATTAAGTTCCTTCTGAATGAAGAGGTACTTCAGGGATTTGTGGTCAGTGAAGAGAACAAAATGCTCGCCCAATAAAAAATGTCGCCAAATCTTTAGAGCAAAGATTATAGCGGCTTACTCCAAATCATGGGTAGCATAACGAATCTCGTTAGGCTTTAGTTGTCTAGAAGCATAGGCAACTACTCTATCTTTTTGCATGAGAACAACACCGAGTCCATAACTACTGGCATCAGTATAAACAACAAGATGATGATTCCCTTCGAGAACCACTAAGATAGGAGCATGAGTAAGGAGATCTTTTAACTTCATGACAGAAATCTCACACTTATCAGACCAAATAAAAGGAACATCTTTTCTCATAAGAGTGGTAAGCGGTAAAGCAATACGAGAAAAGTCCTTAATGAACCGGCGATAATAACCCCCCAATCCAAGGAAACTACGGATCTCAGTAACGGTCTCGGGCCTCTTCCAACTCTGAACAGATTCGATCTTGGAAGGATCGATAGAAATACCACCAGAAGAAACAATATGACTGAGAAACTTCACCTTATTCTCACAGAAGTGACACTTGAAGAATTTGGCATAAAGCTGATGTTGACAAAGAGTGCTCAAAACAATCTCCAAATGCTGAATATGATCGGCTTCAGATTTGGAATAAATAAGAATATCATAAATGAAAACTAAAATGAACTTATCGAGATATTCCTAGAATATCTGATTCATAAGATCAACAAAATACGCTGGAGCGTTCATCAAACCGAACGGCATAACAAGCCATTCGTAAGAACCATAACGAGTACGGAATGCAGTAAGAGGGATGCTATCTTTCACAACTCGTAACTGATGAAAACCGGTAGCAAGATCGAGTTGAGAGAAGAGCTTTACGTCACTTAATTGATCGAACAATTTGTCGATCCTTGGTAATGTGTACCTATTTTTGATAGTGAGCTCGTTAAGCTTGCGATAATCAGTGCAAAACCTAAGAGTACCATCTGGCTTCTTAACAAAGATAACGACGGCGCCCCAAGGAGATGAGCTAGAACGACTAAATTGCTTGGCTTCCAATTCAGATAATTGTTGCTTGAGTTCCTCATTATCCTTAGCAGACATCCTCGTGGGAGGACGACTGACAAAATGAGCACCAGAGGTAAGATCAATAAAGAAATCAATTTCCCTCATCGGTGGCAAACTCGAAATATACACGAAGACATCAGAAAAATCACAAACAACCGAAATATTATCAATAACATCCTCCGATTCGAAGGAAGAAATAAGAGCATTTGAAGTATGATCCATGCTTCGAAATATAATGGATAATTGCTCGATAGCATCGGGATGCTTGAGATATAAAGTTCTTTCGGGGCATAGAATTTGAACTTCATAACAGACGAGCCAATCCATCCCCAAAATCATATCAAAACCAAGATGATCCGTAACATGCAGATTCGCACGAAAGGTAAAACCACATAGAATAATCTCAACATCAACACATAACAAACCAAGAGTAGCGAATCCACCAATAGGATTCACAATCCTCAAAGGGTCGCAAAGATTAACAACATCCAAAGGAATAACATCAACAAGCTCCTTTGACACGAATGAATGTGATACACCCGTATTGAAAAGAACTCTAATAGAACGGTCATGAAATAAAATAAAACCTTCCAAAACAGAAAGAGGAATTACTTTGGACTGAGAAGAATCACCAGAAGCTTTAGCAACATTAAGCTTCCTAGATTTGAAACCCTTAGGAGCAGTAGGACAATCAGAAACCCAATGACCTTCTTTCTTGCAATAGCGGCAAATGCGAGGCCTAGGACAACTACGAAGAAGATGATCCAAAGAACCACAATTATAGCATGCCCTCTGAATAGAAGGTGCACTACTAGGCTGAGAACTAGAGGTAGCTTGCTTCTTCTTCTTCTTGTTGGAAGAAGAATTAGGCTTATGAAATGGAAACCTCTTCTTGTTGGGGTTCTTAGAAACCTCAGCCTCATCACAACTATCACGTTCCTTTTCGACAGCTTCAAGGCAAAGTACCGAATCAACAAGTTCCTCAAAAGGAAGCTTAAGCTGAAGAAAAAGAACTTTCTTCAAATACTTCTTCAAACTATCAACAAATCTAAGATTCTTCTTATGCGAACTGTTAATGAACTCAACTCCGTACTTGGATAAGGTCTCGAAAGATGCAACATAATCAGAAACATAGGACTTTCCTTGTTTCAACACAAGGAAACTATGAGCAAGATTGGCCTTTTCTGATTCAGAAACGAATTTAAGTTTGAATCGTTCCTTAAACTGTAACGACCCAGTATTTTCAACCATTCGCATCCGCACATGTCGGACTTGAATTGTTCAAAATACCGCGTTGTAAAAATAAATTTGGAAAAACTCAGAATATGCAGTAAATAAATCAAAGAATCACAGACACGGATATCAGAAAACTCGCAGCGGAATTTAAAATACTTAGTGGTTCATGAAGCCACTACAAATAGTCTCAACAAATACAAATTACAAAGTCTTTCATCCCAAATATAGTTTAAATCATCAAATAGAAAATCCAAAAATCCCAAAGTCTTGATTTCATAAATAAGATAACGGACAGAAAGAAGCCAGCAGCTTGAAAGGATCTACAGAAGTCCTAGCTCCGGGATGATGACTGAACTGCAACTCAGGCTGACCCGAGCGTAAAATAAAACATAAACACTCGAGTCAGGACATACATACTTATATAGTGTAAGCTAATTCAAGTGTACTGTAATATAGAGCAAGTAACTTAAAGGATGCTTGGGACCGCCCATCCTCTAAGGATCCGTTAAACTATTTACTATGTAGTAATACTTCGCTATTATAATAGTGTCTATTAGTAAAATAAACTTACTTTTAAATTGCGTTAAGGATTTACATTTTCCACCTTAACACATAATATATTCCCATAGTCTATACAGTACCGTAATCTCCCCCGGAATGGGCGTCGTCAGAGGGCACTCCATAGGTATGGTACAAAACCAAAATCGTATAAGGCGCGCTAGGGTAGGTAACACGGCACAACTAGGCAATGCCAGGGTAGATATACTAATTACGCTTTCGGACCGATGGAAACGCGCAGCGCGCAGCTGCCGCCCACCTCGAACAACACTCCCAAATCAAAGGTGCGCACCAAAACAATCATAAAAGTAATAGAATGGCATACGAAGAAGTGCGTCCGATCAGAGGTGCTACCTCATTAATCCGTCAATCGCTCCTGTTTTAGCCACCTTATGCCAACTCACGGGAGTCGGGTCCACGTATTTACCTTAAAGGAAACGTCACCACCATCCTACTTCATTCTAGAATCTCCACCGCGTACACGGTTGTTAATGTGGTTTTCGGTATCGACAGAGAGTATGCTAGATATCCGATCCCGGTCTCTTTAACAACCAAACGTTATTATAACCCGTGGTTACAACTTTTAGAAATGGTATTATACTTTAAAAATCAAAATAAGTTTCAAATACATTTCAATACCATAATATCATTTCAACCATCATTTATTTAAACATCAGTCATTTTATTTAATATAAAATACCATTTAAATCTATTCAATTTATTTAGGAATTAATTTGCCTTTCAACTCACATTTAAAAGTTAAATTCTTCCATTTAAAACCATTTAAAGTCAATTCCTTATTTTTTATTAATTACATATTAAATTCCAAAGCCTTTTTCCCCAAAGATTATTTCCATTTATTTTAAACAATCCGAAAATTCAGTTTCCGTAGCATTTACGAAATGCCACCTAAAGTCTGTAAGTCAAAACAGTTCATTTATAAAAGACAGCATTTAAGTGCTGTAATAAATTATTAACTTAACAATCAAATTTTAAATTCCCAAATATAACTTATTATCAATTATTTTCTTAACTAAAACTCACTTTTAACAAAATTTCAGAATTTCCCAAAATAAGTTATATTCCAAAAATTTTACTTAAACATTTATTTATTTAACATTTTGACTTATTCAAAAATCATTATAAATTTTATAAAAATCCTTTAAATACATTTGAACCAGAATATTATAAATTCCCATTTAAAATATTTTTAAACATTTCAGAAAAATATTATATAAACCACGGGTCTGTATATAGTTTTCTAGACTAGGTCAAGTGATACGGATTTATATCATTTCAATCCGCAATTTACAAAATCCCGGGTTCTATCATTTCAAACCCGCAATCCCAAGTTAACAAATAAATAATTAAACAATTAAATAAATGAACAAATGATTATCGTTCAGGCCTATCATTTCAGCCTATAACGATCTCAAATTTACAGGGAACTTACAGTGATGATTAAATCAGTAAATAAGCATTACATAGTATAACTGCAATAATATTACAATAGATAAACAACTGATGAGGTGTCAATTTAAAATGGGGTTTAACATCATACGTTATATCATAGACAGATAAAATTTAATAAATAATTTACAAATACACTTGTGATAAATCACAGATATATAGGTATGTTTGTCTGGTGAGAAATACTCACCTGAATGCTGCAGAAAGTTTGATTTCCAACGATGGTAACACTTGGAAAAAAAAGAAAACGCACAGAAGCACGATCAAACTGATGCAGAGGCTGCGAGCAGATTTATATTTTGAAAAGGGAACGAATCAAAACTAAGAAAATTTTTAACCCGAAATTCTCAAAACAAAAGGGAACGAATGGAAATAAATTCGCCCCATAGGCTTGACTACTCCACCACACGGTTAGACTACGTTCTCAAAGCTTAGATCAAAAATTTGCCCGTTACTTACTTTCACCCGTTTTTATTTCTACAAGTGGCGGAAACACTAATAATTTAAATCTAATTCTCGGCATCATAAAAGAATTTATTGCGCATAATGTTGATAATACATATACACTCACAATACTAATTATATGAACAATTCTTCACTAGTACAAAAACCCTCCTACAGCCGATTCTTATATTTGCTTATTCAATTATTATTATTAATTATTTTCCTTCTCTAACTACTGTTGTAACCTAGTTTGGACAGTTATGACCCACACGCATACTTTCTCCTCCATTCATTTTTTTATTCTACTCTATTATATTTTGGGTAAAGTTTAAATTTTATTTCTAAAATAAATTGGTCAAATTCACTACTGAAAATCTTGAAGGATGGCTAGATGACATAAAACCTTAGTTATCAGTTTATGAAAAATTTTCGTGCAATTTTATTTGGAGGAGAGGCTGACATCAGTGGTAAAGGAGGAGGGCAGGGATATAGTGGTGAAGGAGGAGTCATAGCCTAAGGTGGTGGAGTTTTAAGCCTTTGCGTGAAAAAAAAAGAGAACAAAATGGAAATAAAGAAGAAGAAAGCAAAGGAGGAAGAAGGAAAAATATAAACATAGGCCATACCTGATGCTGCATGCGAGAAGAAGCCAAGATGAAATGAAAAATTATGTGAGGCTTGAATTTATAGGAGAATATTGGGTTGCTTTGTATGCAAGGAAATGGTGAATGAGATCAGGGAGCAAATATATGCAGAGGTTATTGATTTTTCCAGAGGAGATTATTTTTTCCGTGAATTAAGTGTAGATAAATGGTAAGGTAGGATAAATTTCGAAGCTAAAATGCACGTTCTTTTTGATTTCTTCTCAGAGGATATTTGCGTGATTTAAGGTGAACAAAATAGGAAGGAAATAAAATTTTAAATTAACCGCACGGTGGCTTGGATTTACACAAAGAAACAGATAGGAATATTAGGCAACATTTGTACACGTTTCTTTTCTCCTTTAAAATTTTTGGAAATAATTACGTTTATTAAAAAGAAGAAACGGTAAAGTTTTGGCAAAGATTTTATGACAAATTTAAACAGATATTGAATGCGTTAATAAATTTTTGGCAAAGATAAAATTTTGATTTGAACGTGTAAAAGAAGGAAGCTGCATGATTTTCCTTTGATTTTTCAGAAATCTCGTTCTACAGGTGAGGAAATAAATTTCTTTCATTGATTGCAAACGTTTCCAGTGGCAAGCGTTTTATTTTGTAAATGCATTCTTAGTGCACGAATTCAGGAAGAGGAAAAACAAAATATCTAGGAAATATTTGCTCTTGCTTTAAATAAGAAGTAAATGTGACTGGGGTGGAGAAACAACAAGAATTTATTGCTGAGAATGGTAAAAAGAAATCACAGATTATATACCTATTAACCAAATGAAGTTGTACATGGGTTTGAAATTTTTATAATCAGCATTGATTTATAAAGAAACGGCAAAGTTTTACTAGACAAAGATTTATACCAAATTTAAAGAAAATTGAATGCGTTGATTTTTATTATTAATACGTTTTCCTATATACGTTATTTATACCATTAAATATCGTACCCTCGTAAATACGAAATTATCAGTTTATTAATATGCTATAAATTCTTAACATTTATTACTAAATTAAAAAGATAAAACTTTGGTTACATCTCTCTCTGATTCTTATTACCATTAAAAGACGATTTATTATCCAAATGGGCCAAATATTACAAATTTTTAAAGCAAGTATATAATCCAATTTTTTTTTTATTAAAATTCTCATTTAGAGTTATCCTTAAACAAAGTGAAACTTTCATTTATTATTTAGCATTTTGGAAATGATTTGATCAAATTAAAATATATATAAATTGGGAAGTAAATTTTACTGGAAAGAGAAAAATAAACGTAAGAAATATGGGTAAAGAGAAAAACGCATATGAAATAGGCAAGCAGATAGGAGAATGGATACTGTGCATGACTGAGATTTAGGAGAAAATTGTGTTTTGAAAAATGCAAGAAATAAATTTTGTTGAATGGAAAAAAATCTATGGAAATCAAAATTTTAAAGCAATGCGTTGAATTTAGAGGCAACATACTTGATTTGAACGCTAGAATATTCCTTCCCTCTAAAAACACATGCCACTAATAAATTTACTCATTTATAACTAAGGTCATATTTTTAAGAATGTGTACCATAGCCATAATATTTTATGCCCAAAATATACCAAAATAACGGATTAAAATTCTATACGTTTTCTTATATATATACGGTATTTATTCCCTAAATTTACGTGCTCTTTAAACGCGTAATTACCCAGTTCATTTATACACTAAAAAAATTTAAAATTTACTACTTAAATGGAATAAAATTTGTTTACATTTTTTTTCTTCTGATCTATTTACCATTGACAAAGAAATGTATTATTCAAAATATTACTTAACTTTAAAAGGTAGATAATCCATTTTATAGCTAAGGTAAAAATTATTGTGTTGTTTTAACAGTCCAGAAAAATAGAAAATTGGCGAACGTTTATAAAATTGAACAAAGAAAAGTGTTGATTCTTAGAGTAAAGAAACGGAAAAGAATATTTGATTTGAACGTTATTGAAAAATCAATGGGTTTTATTTATTAAATATATGGAGTCAACGGAAAGAAAATTTATTCCTTTCCCACTTAAAATGCATGTATACTGATTTATTTGATTATTTATATCTAAGGTAATAAATTTAGACGCGTGAAAAAACCGATGCAAAACACGCGCCCAGTTTCATAATAAAAGTGACGCTTTTTAAATTTACGCGTTCTCTTATGTAGTAAATATACGTTAAAAATATTCCATCAATAACACGCATTTTAAACGTGTAATTAAATAGTTTATTTATACACCAATTTTTTTCAAATCTTATTTCTTAATCAAAACTTGATTTTGCTAGAAATTAAGTTATTTACCATCTTTGACAAAAAACACAAATTTCCAATTAAAGTTAATTCTTAATCACGTCAAAATTTCAGAGATCTTATTAGTTAATTAAAAATTTGGTCAATTGTTTTTTTTTATAATCACTTTAAAATTTAGAATTTTATGTAATAAACCCCAAAGTTTTAAACATACAAGTGAAAAATACTTGTTAAAAATGTAGGTTGTTACACTCTCCCCCACTCAGAACTTTTCGTCCTCGAAAAGGAAGAAGGTATATAGGGGAATAGAAACAACCTGAAAGAAAACTAAATTGAAACTTAAATTAGAATCATTAATCTAAACAATAAAAATTCAATTTTAAATTAATCATTGATTTCATCTATTTATACTTAAAATTTTAACATTTATTTATTTACATGTTTACTTGTATAATATCCCTACACTTAAAAAATCATTTTTTTTAATCCAAATTTTACACAAGGTATTATTACATTCTAATTTAAAATGTTTAATTTTAATCCAAATTTGAAATGGTAATTTAACTTAATTGTTAAAGTAAATTTTCCATTTCCCAAAATAAACTAAATTCCCCATTTAGTTTCTTCTTTATTCCAAACTATAATTAAATTTATTTCTCTCAATATATTTTTCTCATCTATGTCAAATATGTTTACACTTATTACAACTGTTTAAATTTATTCTTAGTTCCTTAACATCAATTTATATTGAAAATTATTGCATTACCCTTTTATTTTATTTACCTCTGTTAATCTTTTTATAACTAGAATTTAAGTGTATAACATTTATTATAACCACTCAAATTTATTTATAAATCTTTTTATATTGTATATTATCCAATTACATTGTTAACTTCTGAAAATCAAGGTAGGTTATATTGAAATGAAATTGAGTATTATACAAATAAAAATTTCAAATTCAATTATCTCAAGTTGGAATCATTTATTCAAAAATTTGATTTTTTTTTATTCCTCAAGATAAAATTTAAGAATTAAAACCCAAATAAATATATGCACATAATATGTCAAATCAAATTTAAATCATATATCTATATATTTTAAATCAAGTCATATTTTAGAGATTCAAATCAATTAAATTCTCAAGGCAACACTGTAGCCAGACTACAGAATGGTCTTTTTACTTCGGAACTCGAAAATGAATGTCGATGATGTTGCTGTCATCACCGAAATTATTTCCTAGTGACAAGGAGAAGAGCACTGATTTTTAAACCTTTAAAATTCTTTGGAAACAAATTTTTATTCGAAAATATTTTAAACAATATCTCCCTTTAAAATTTTAAACACAAGGTTTGAAACCATCGAAAATTGAATTCTCAAGTTTTGGTTTTAAATTCATTTCTGTTTCCAAATTAATTTATAACCATTTGTTTATATTCAATTACTTATATTAGACAAAACACATGGTCTATAAAACCATAAATAAAATCAAAACAATTATCTCTTGACAACTAGTTAAATAAATTATAAAATTCTGAAAATTATACTTATATATAATATTAGATTTTTCCCAAATATAGGAATAAAATTTTCAAACAAGGATAGAGATTCAAATTTGATGGATTCAAATCAAAGAGAATTTTGATTTAAAGATAAATTGGAATCAGAAGATCCGATGATTAAATAACAGAACAAGGAACTAGATAAGTTTATATAAATCGCGGGCAACCTTAACCTGGTCAACCGTGACTTAAAGAGTCAGATCGAATGTAGATTTACCATTCGATCCGAAGAGATAGAGTTCGGAATAACCAAAGATACTAGCATCTAAACCGAGGTTAAATATAAATCTCTGGTGAATCCATGCTAATTGTAAAGGAGTTTCACCCCTTTATTAGAATATTAGCGAGACCGCCAATTTACTATAAAGATCATCCGAAATGGAGTTAGGGGATACTCCAGAAATCGAAAGAAGATAAATAGTGAGGGACACAAATGAACTTTGGAACCGCAGGGAACGTTCCAAAATTCAAAGGAAATCGAATCAAAAGGAAGAGATTCAAGCTCGAATGAAAGTGATTCTGTAAATCAAATTTACCATACATTCTAAGTTTTGCCTAGAGCCAAAGCTCTGATACCAAAATGTAACGACCCAGTATTTTCAACCATTCGCATCCGCACATGTCGGACTTGAATTGTTCAAAATACCACGTTGTAAAATTAAATTTGGAAAAACTCAGAATATGCAGTAAATAAATCAAAGAATCACAGACACGGATATCATAAAACTCGCAGCGGAATTTAAAATACTTAGTGGTTCATGAAGCCACTACAAATAGTCTCAACAAATACAAATTACAAAGTCTTTCATCCCAAATATAGTTTAAATCATCAAATAGAAAATCCAAAAATCCCAAAGTCTTGATTTCATAAATAAGATAACGGACAGAAAGAAGCCAGCAGCTTGAAAGGATCTACAGAAGTCCTAGCTCCGGGATGATGACTGAACTGCAACTCAAGCTGACCCGAGCGTAAAATAAAACATAAACACTCGAGTCAGGACATACATACTTATATAGTGTAAGCTAATTCAAGTGTACTGTAATATAGAGCAAGTAACTTAAAGGATGCTTGGGACCGCCCATCCTCTAAGGACCCGTTAAATTATTTACTATGTAGTAATACTTTGCTATTATAATAGTGTCTATTAGTAAAATAAACTTACTTTTAAATAGCGTTAAGGCTTTACATTTTCCACCTTAACACATAATTTATTCCCATAGTCTATATAGTACCGTAATCTCCCCCGGAATGGGCGTCGTCAGAGGGCACTCCATAGGTATGGTACAAAACCAAAATCGTATAAGGCGCACTAGGGTAGGTGACACGGCACAACTAGGCAATGCCAGGGTAGATATACCAATTACGCTTCCGGACCGATGGAAACGCGCAGCGCGCAGCTGCCGCCCACCTCCAACAAAACTCCCAAATCAAAGGTGCGCACCAAAACAATCACAAAAGTAATATAATGGCATACGAAGAAGTGCGTCCGATCAGAGGTGCTACCTCATTAATCCGTCAATCGCTCCTGTTTTAGCCACCTTATGCCAACTCACGGGAGTCGGGTCCACGTATTTACCTTAAAGGAAACGTCACCACCATCCTACTTCATTCTGGAATCTCCACCGCGTACACGGTTGTTAAAGTGGTTTTCGGTATCGACAGAGAGTATGCCAGATATCCGATCCCGGTCTCTTTAACAACCAAACGTTATTATAACCCGTGGTTACAACTTTTAGAAGTATTATACTTTAAAAATCAAAATAAGTTCCAAATACATTTCAATACCATAATATCATTTCAACCATCATTTATTTAAACATCAGTCATTTTATTTAATATAAAATACCATTTAAATCTATTCAATTTATTTAGGAATTAATTTGCCTTTCAACTCACATTTAAAAGTTAAATTCTTCCATTTAAAACCATTTAAAGTCAATTCCTTATTTTTTATTAATTACATATTAAATTCCAAAATTTAAGCCTTTTTCCCCAAAGATTATTTCCATTTATTTTAAACAATCTGAAAATTCAGTTTCCGTAGCATTTATGAAATGCCACCTAAAGTCTGTAAGTCAAAACAGTTCATTTATAAAAGACAGCATTTAAGTGCTGTAATAAATTATTAACTTAACAATCAAATTTTAAATTCCCAAATATAACTTATTATCAATTATTTTCTTAACTAAAACTCACTTTTAACAAAATTTC
Organism: Allium cepa; assembly: GCA_030765085.1. NCBI lineage: Eukaryota > Viridiplantae > Streptophyta > Magnoliopsida > Asparagales > Amaryllidaceae > Allium > Allium cepa. The sequence continues at coordinate 501,724,022 of CM060944.1, read as the reverse complement.
AGAATTTCCCAAAATAAGTTATATTCCAAAAATTTTACTTAAACATTTATTTATTTAACATTTTGACTTATTCAAAAATCATTATAAATTTTATAAAAGTACTTTAAATACATTTGAACCAGAATATTATAAATTCCCATTTAAAATATTTTTAAACATTTCAGAAAAATATTATGTAAACCACGGGTCTGTATATAGTTTTCCAGCCTAGGTCAAGTGATACGGATTTATATCATTTCAATCCGCAATTTACAAAATCCCGGGTTCTGTCATTTCAAACCCGCAATCCCAAGTTAACAAATAAATAATTAAACAATTAAATAAATGAACAAATGATTATCGTTCAGGCCTATCATTCAGCCTATAACGATCTCAAATTTATAGGGAACTTACAGTGATGATTAAATCAGTAAATAAGCATTACATAGTATAACTGCAATAATATTACAATAGATAAACAACTGATGAGGTGTCAATTTAAAATGGGGTTTAACATCATACGTTATATCACAGACAGATAAAATTTAATAAATAATTTACAAATACACTTGTGATAAATCACGGATATATAGGTATGTTTGTCTGGTGAGAAATACTCACCTGAATGCTGCAGAAAGTTTGATTTCCAACGATGGTAACACTTGGAAAAAAGAAAACGCACAGAAGCACGATCAAACTGATACAGAGGCTGCGACCAGATTTATATTTTGAAAAGGGAGCGAATCAAAACTAAGAAAATTTTTAACCCGAAATTCTCAAAACAAAAGGGAACGAATGGAAATAAATTCGCCCCATAGGCTCGACTACTCCACCACACGGTTAGACTACGTTCTCAAAGCTCGGTTCAAAATTTTGCCCGTTACTTACTTTCACCCCTTTTTATTTCTACAAGTGGCGGAAACACTAATAATTTAAATCTAATTCTCGGCATCATAAAAGAATTTATTGCGCATAACGTTGATAATACATATACACTCACAATACTAATTATATGAACACTTCTTCACTAGTACAAACACCCTCCTACAGCCGATTCTTATATTTGCTTATTCAATTATTATTATTAATTATTTTCCTTCTCTAACTACTGTTGCAACCTAGTTTGGACACTTATGACCCACACGCATACTTTCTCCTCCATTCATTTTTTTTTATTCTACTCTATTATATTTTGGGTAAAGTTCAAATTTTATTTCTAAAATAAATTGGTCAAATTCACTACTGAAAATCTTGAAGGATGGCTAGATGACATAAAACCTTAGTTATCAGTTTATGAAAAAATTTCGTGCAATTTTATTTGGAGGAGAGGCTGACATCAGTGGTAAAGGAGGAGGGCAGGGATATTGTGGTGAAGGAGGAGTCATAGCCTAAGGTGGTGGAGTTTTAAGTCTTTGCGTGAAAAAAAAGAGAACAAAAATGGAAATAAAGAAGAAGAAAGCAAAGGAGGAAGAAGGAAAAATATAAACATAGGCCATACCTGATGCTGCATGCGAGAAGAAGCCAAGATGAAATGAAAATTATGTGAGGCTTGAATTTATAGGAGAATATTGGGTTGCTTTGTATGCAAGGAAATGGTGAATGAGATCAGGGAGCAAATATATGCAGAGGTTATTGATTTTTCCAGAGGAGATTATTTTTTCCGTGAATTAAGTGTAGATAAATGGTAAGGTAGGATAAATTTCGAAGCTAAAATGCACGTTCTTTTTGATTTCTTCTCAGAGGATATTTGCGTGATTTAAGGTGAACAAAATAGGAAGGAAATAAAATTTTAAATTAACTGCACGGTGGCTTGGATTTACACGAAGAAACAGACAGGAATATTAGGCAACATTTGTACACGTTTCTTTTCTCCTTTAAAAATTTTGGATTACGTTTATTAAAACGAAGAAATGTTAAAGTTTTGGCAAAGATTTTATGACAAATTTAAACAGATATTGAATGCGTTGATAAATTTTTGGCAAAGATAAAATTTTGATTCGAACGTGTAAAAGAAGGAAGCTGCATGATTTTCCTTTGATTTTTCAGAAATCTCGTTCTACAGGTGAGGAAATAAATTTCTTTCATTGATTGCAAACGTTTCCAGTGGCAAGCGTTTTGTTTTGTAAATGCATTCTTACGTGCATGAATTTAGGAAGAGGAAAAACAAAATATTTAGAAAATATTTTCTCTTGCTTTAAATAAGAAGTAAATGTGACTGGGGTGGAGAAACAGCAAGAATTTATTGCTGAGAATGGTAAAAGGAAATCACAGATTATATATCTATTAACCAAATGAAGTTGTACATGGATTTGAAATTTTTATAATCCGCATTGATTTATAAAGAAACGGCAAAGTTTTACTAGACAAAGATTTATACCAAATTTAAAGCAAATTGAATGCGTTGATTTTTATTATTAATACGTTGTCCTATGTACGTTATTTATACCATTAAATATCGTACCCTCTTAAATGCGAAATTATCAGTTTATTAATATGCTATAAATTCTTAACATTTATTACTAAATTAAAAAGATAAAACTTTGGTTACATCTCTATCTGATTCTTATTACCATTAAAAGGCGATTTATTATCCAAATGGACCAAATATTACAAATTTTTAAAGCAAGTATATAATCCAATTTTTTTTATTAAAATTCCCAATTAGAGTTATCCTTAAACAAAGTGAAACTTTCATTTATTATTTAGCATTTTGGAAATGATTTGATCAAATTAAAATATATATAAATTGGGAAGTAAATTTTACTGGAAAGAGAAAAATAAACGTAAGAAATATGGGTAAAGAGAAAAACGCATATGAAATAGGCAAGCAGATAGGAGAATGGATACTGCGCATGACTGAGATTTAGGAGAAAATTGTCTTGTGGTTCCGGAGAATCCAGCTACAGGAGAACCAGGAACAGAGAGCTCTCTCCCTTTTTCCTCCCGACTCTTTGGTCTTAAGAATGCTGGTTTTATTTTAAGAACGAGTGATTGCCCTTCTCCGACCCTTACCGCCCAACCGGAGAGCGGACAGCTAATGCGTTTTTTGAAAAATGCAAGAAATAAATTTTGTTGAATGGAAAAAAATCTATGGAAATCAAATTTTTAAAGCAATGCGTTGAATTTAGAGGCAACATACTTGATTTGAACGCTAGAATATTCCTTCCCTCTAAAAACACATGCCACTGATAAATTTACTCATTTATAACTAAGGTCATATTTTTAAGAATGTGTACCATAGCCATAATATTTTATGCCCAAAATATACCAAAATAATGGATTAAAATTCTATACATTTTCTTATATATATACGGTATTTATTCCCTAAATTTACGCGCTCTTTAAACGCGTAATTACCCAGTTCATTTATACACTAAAAAAATTTAAAATTTACTACTTAAATGGAATAAAATTTGTTTACATTTTTTTTCTTCTGATCTATTTACCATTGACAAAGAAATGTATTATTCAAAATATTACTTAACTTTAAAAGGTAGATAATCCATTTTATAGCTAAGGTAAAAATTATTGTGTTGTTTTAACAGTCCAGAAAAATAGAAAATTGGCGAACGTTTATAAAATTGAACAAAGAAAAGTGTTGATTCTTAGAGTAAAGAAACGGAAAAGAATATTTGATTTGAACGTTATTGAAAAATCAATGGGTTTTATTTATTAAATATATGGAGTCAACGGAAAGAAAATTTATTCCTTTCCCACTTAAAATGCATGTATACTGATTTATTTGATTATTTATATCTAAGGTAATAAATTTAGACGCGTGAAAAAACCGATGCAAAACACGCGCCCAGTTTCATAATAAAAGTGACGCTTTTTAAATTTACGCGTTCTCTTATGTAGTAAATATACGTTAAAAATATTCCATCAATAACACGCATTTTAAACGCGTAATTAAATAGTTTATTTATACACCAATTTTTTTCAAATCTTATTTCTTAATCAAAACTTGATTTTGCTAGAAATTAAGTTATTTACCATCTTTGACAAAAAACACAAATTTCCAATTAAAGTTAATTCTTAACCACATCAAAATTTAAGAGATCTTATTATTTAATTAAAAATTTGGTCAATTGTTTTTTTTATAATCACTTTAAAATTTAGATTTTTATATAATAAACCCCAAAGTTTTAAAAATACAAGTGAAAAATACTTGTTAAAAATTTGGGCTGTTACACTCTCCCCCACTCAAAACTTTTCGTCCTCGAAAAGGAAGAAGGTAGGGGAATAGAAACAATATGAAAGAAAACTAAATTGAAACTTAAATTAGAATCATTAATCTAAACAATAAAAATTTAATTTTAAATTAATCATTGATTTCATCTATTTATACTTAAAATTTTAACATTTATTTATTTACATATTTACTTGTATAATATCCCTACACTTAAAAAATCATTTTTTTAATCCAAATTTTACAAATTAATGGTCACTGAAGTTAAAACAACAGTAATTTTTATTCATCAAAATCTTATCAAAACAACTCATTTCAAAAATAAACACCGGGGTAAAAATTCCGTCATAAAAATAACGGCAACAAAAGTCATTCCATAACGAAACACCGGTTGAACGTAAATTTAACATCGGTCTACACTGCTATATATGCATCAAAATATGGCACTGCCCGGGCTTAGTCACTATATTCACGCACGTACTAAATGGACTACAAAAAAAATAAATGACTCGGCTCATAAAAATTTCACGCACGCAAGTAGCATATCTAGACAAAATATAAATAACCTGGATTTGATTCGGCGACTTATTTTCTTGCTTTAGTCATTTGCATGCAAGTACCATAATATCCTGGCATGAATTTTTTTTAGGATACTTGTAATAGATTTTAAACAAAATACAAAATGGTTTGAACAAGTAACATGTGACTCAAATTTTTCGTGCATCATTCGAAACAGGTAAACTAATAATAAGACCCGAGCGAAATTTGCACCATACTAAAATGCTTACGCGTGTATGCATTATTTACTTGACCCATATTTTCATATATAACAAGTTTGCACGCAAATAATTCATAACAATCTAACCTGGGCAATGCTACAATAGGTATGCACGTATAAAATGATTATAGACAAAATTTTATAATTCTTGTCCAAAATAAATTCATGCTTCACAAATGCACGCACACTATTTTTTTTTTGAAATGCAAACCCATTTTTTTCATACGTACAAAAATATACTGCCTAGACTTACTTTTGTGCATTGCAACTGATACATAATTTTTTTTTAAAACATATACACATGCGTGAAGTGAAACAAGGGCCTCGACTTAGTTTATACACGCACGGATATCATTTGGTCTGGGCTCGTTTTTAATGCACGCAAGAAAATATAAAAACAAAGTGACCTAGACTTCACTTTCCTGCACGCATTATATTTCCGCAAATATTTTTTACACGCACATAGCAGGATATGTAGCATGGACTGTCTTCGTTTTGCACATATATGTAAACACAAAAAATATAAAATGGAACTAAAGAATGTCTGGAAAATGACCACATTCACACACGAATACATGCGTAACCAAAAAGAGAAAAAACTAGACTAACATACTAACACACACGAAAATATGGTGTCGAGGCTTGGTATAAATGCAGGAACGTAACAATTCTTGGCAAAATAAAAACTTTGGATCTGAATTTCTTTGCATAGGCACCATCGTACACAAGGAATAGAACGAAATAATAACACCAGGGCAACAAAATTTTACGCACGTGAATATGAATGGTGAATAAAATAGATGTGAGAGGTTTGAACTCACCTCAAATTTGTTTTAAAACCAAAAGGCAACTAGGATCAAATGGAGTAAAATTCTTCTGGAACCGCCATTAATGCTTTTTCCCAGCTACTGAAATTTTAAGACAAAATGAAAGATGCAGGCATAATTTTTCTTTCACCAAAATTGTATAAGTCAAAAATGAAGAAGTGAGCTGGCAATTATTTGTACACTAGCATTTAAGGCATAACGTGCTTAAGTGTAAAGAAGGACGGGCTGCATATAAAAATGATGATGGTGAAAAGTGTTCAACATTGCTTTTGAATTGGACCATTTCACATACACATGAGGCCAAAAGAAGAATTTCAACATAGCTTAGTTATATTAAATGCAACAAGGCCATTTCCAATTTATTTCCAACGTGCACCACTTAAGTTCAACTGCCTAGCATTGGATTTCACTTTTCTTTTCTTTTCCAATTTAAATTTTCTATTTTAAATTATTAATTCGACGGTAATCAAAAGTCACGGTTGTTACACTGCTAGAGAATTATCTAAGTGCAAAAAATCAACCAAGAAACTAGAAATGAAAGAATGCGATGCTCCGGAGTCAAAAAGACTCCGAATGGGAAAATCCAAAATATAGATCAAACCTTTTATAGAGACCTTCCTACCTCTATCTAGTCTACTACTAGAAGGTGTTGCATCCAAAGCCTGCATTTGCGCTGTAGGTGCGCCTGCTCTCTGCCCTATCCTCTTAGGACAAGCTCTGCTAAGATGACTAGGCAGCCCATAATTGTAACACCTCCCATTCATCATATCCTTCTTATAGTCCTTTATGAAATGCCCAACCAATCCACAACTATGACATTTCTCGCCTTTCCTGATCTACTTTTGAGGTCTTCCTTCTTTCCTCTTGTCCTTATCCTTCTTATTCTTTCACCACTTCTTCTAAGAGTTTTCTGATTTAGGGACCTCCTTAACCTCTCCCTTCAGTTGCCCAGATGCAAGCTGAACTCTCTTTCGATCCTCCAATTCTAACAGCCCAAATATCCACTTCGTATTCCTCAACCAAGTTCGTTCCTCCATGAAATCCTCCATGTCGAAACATGTCTTGCCTCATAGACTAGCGAAGTCCTTACATGGCCTAGAAAAATTGGCTGTTGTTGGTGGATTAATGGGATCTCCACCTTCTAGTGCTGTATTGGGCGATTACCCTTGCCCTTTGGTACTGTAGCTCTATGGAACCAGTTTGCCATACTATGTAAAGAAAAGAATAGGCTCGAAACAATCGAAAGAAGGTTGAATTGGACTTTGAGGGAACATTTATAAAAACTCTTTTATTCTTGAAAACTATTTCTAAGAGTTTCTTTCTAAAAAATACTTTTAAAATATGCTATGTTTGAAAATACTTTACTTTTTAAAACAAGTTTATAGGAACCCTGTACCCTTAGGCTTTGATACTAAGTGAAACACCCCACGCTCCTTAGTATACCCAAATGGGACACACTAAAGATATGGTGCGTTATAGGTACAGCTAAAGCATCACAGAGACTAAGATTCACAAGACAAAATAAATATATACAGCAGAAACATTTCAATGGCAGCTGAATATTCAAAATAAAACTTCATAAATAAGTCTGATGTAACGTCCCGCCTTTTCGCACGCTTTAAATCGACACACGTGTCAATTCAAACCATACGGAAGGGCGGACGTTACATCTGGTATCAGAGCTTTGGTTTAGCGATAAACCTTAGCTTTGTGGGGTCTGACTCTTTACTAATAGGGTAGTAATACCCTATGGGAGTCGCTGAGCGTATATATATGAGAAAGCGTAGGTTTTAATATTGTGTTAATCTATTCTGTTTTGTATTTATAAATTCTGGTTGGTGCATGGGACGCTATGACATCAATAGGGATTTCTAAATACTTAATAGGACAGACCGACATAATATTTGTTTTGAATATAGGTGAATGAAATAATTTTGCCTATTATATTTTCTAAATATAAGATAAATTTTTTGTAAAGATTATATTTGATTGCAATATATTGGGTGTTAGGTAATGAAAAGTATAGATAATAGTTGAAATAAGATTTAAAATAATAAAGAAAATAAAATTGGAAATTTTAGAACGTAAATTCTGGGGTTTTGAAAATTCTTTCGAATGATTTTGGAATATAGTAACAATATTATTAGAAGTATTTTCTTTTATAAATATTTCAATATAATTTGAAAAAATTTGTTTTAAAGGAACTTTGAAAAGAAATAAGTTGTACTCCCCTCTCTGTCGCTGGAAAATAATTTCGGTGATGAGTGCACGCATCATCGACATTCATTTCGAGTTTTGAAGCGGGAAGGCCATCGCAGTAGTTTTACTATGGATTTATTTGGATAAACAAATATAAATTTTAAATTGTTTTAAGTACAATTGGATACATAAATTGTAAGTATATATTTATCTATTATTTTAAAATAATTTGAAATTAAACCCGGAATTTAAATTCTTGAGTTTTCATAAATTAATGGTTTTAATTAGTGAAAAGGAATCTAACTAATAATTGAAACTAAAAAAATGAAATAATAGATTTAATGCTAGGTTATAAATGGAATTAAATGGGATTTGAAATTTTCGCCTATAAGACAAAGAATATTATTATTGAACATTTATTTAATTTAAAGAAATGAGGAAGACTTGTATAACTTTCAATTACATTCTTAAAAGCATATATATATATATATATATATATATATATATATCACTTACCCAACAATAAAAGTTACAATGTTTAATAAGAAATGGTAATAGAAGATTATACAAGTAATAAACTTTAGGTAATGAATTAATTAACGAAATTCTTTAAATATATAGGAATTTGGTATTGCAGTTGTTATAAACTTAAGTATAATTGAAATACTACTAATTGGATATAATGGAAGGCAGGTATTGTAAGTAAGAAATTTTAACTTAAGTGAATAAGTTGAAGTTATTCCTAAATAAAATTGTAAGAAATAAATGTAAAATAAATAGATAAATCATTATATGAAAGAAAAGATATCAAACAACTAATGTATGAAATGAAATTAATAATAAGTAAATTTGATTTGTTGGATGGAATTGTTGTTGTTATGGTCTATGGTTGTTTGGGTAAGGATACTTTAAAATTGTTGGATGAATGAATAATCTATTTAGTTTCACCTAAGACTGTTGAGTGAAGGGTACACTTAGTAGTTTATTTTTCATTTTGTACGATTTGAAGTTTTGAACTCGAACAACTATTTCTTTTGTTTGATATGAATGGATGATTGATGTGGGTTGATTTTTATATGATGGTTGTATGCTTTGTTGCTAGTGATTGATGGATTTGTTTATTATTGATTGAAACAACGGTAAATATTTCATTTTATATAATTATTAACTCTTTTGGATTATATAAGGGAAATACAGGTTATGGAAGTAATTGCTACTGCTTTTGGTTTCATAATTAAGAGTGAATTGCCCGACAAATAGGTACATTCTCGGATTTTGGTTTAATAGCGCTATTTTATATATTTTTCCATGTTAGGATATAATATTTTGGATATTATATGTGATATTTTGTTATATTTGATATTATATTTTCTCCCCAGCCTCTCCGTACAAAGGAGACTCTGCCGAAATTTTTCGTAAATTTTGGACTTAGAAATTTTTTGAAAACGATTTCTAAACTTATTTATTTAAGTATAAAAAGATTTAATGGTTATAAAATGGGTATATTTATATAAAGTAATAAATTTTGTAAATTATTTTTTTATAAAGTTATTATTTTGAAAAAAGACGTATTCTTTATTTAATTCTGTCTTCTCCCTTCTTTTTCCTTTTCGGGGACGAAAAGTTTTGAGTGGGGAGAGTGTAACGACCCGTAAATTCTGGTAAATAAAATTTGGTAAATTAATGAGATTTTGTAATTAAATTAGGAAGAAATAAAAATTTTATAAATATTGAAGTAAATGTTAAGAATGTAATTTAGCAATGGTTATAAAAATTTAATTTTGACAATTGAAGTGAAATCCCATTTATGAATAGTGTAAGTTATTACATTTGGTTATAAAATATAAAATGAGAAATAAAAGTAACTGTTGGATTAACCAATGCAATAATTTATTTATTAAAAGTAACTGCAGGTAAATTTAGGCAATAAAGTTAGTCAAAGTTGAATTCGTATAAATTGAATTTTGTATCAATTGCAATAAAAATAAATAAAAGTTTACGTTAATGTTAATTAAGGGATATTTGGAAATAATGTAAACGGTATTCATAATAGAACAAATTGATGAATGAAAGAAATGGAAGAAAAGATTTATTACTGTAAACTTAATAAAAGAATAAATGGAAAGGGAAGGTCTGGGGAGTTATTGGATTTTGTTAATGGAAAAATAATAATATACTTAATGGAAATTAGATAAAAGCAGAAGTATTTAGGAATTGTAACATTTGTTTGATAATAGGGAATTCATAGGTGTAATTAAAGTCATGGTAACACACGTTATAAGTTACCTGTTTATTTGGTTTAATAATTAAAATGTGAATCAATTGGAATTAAATGAGCCTTAATGTTATATTAATAAGAATTAGCGCATTAACTAAATTAGTGCACACCCTACTAATTGAAACAGATGTTAAAGTTAGGATGGATTGAAATTAGTAGATTGGGAAAGGAATTCAAAATTATGTTAACTGATGAAGAATATGTAATAAAGTGTAAATTTATAAAATCAATGCCCGTTAAGCAGTTATAATATTTATAGTTGATAATAGACGTTACTTAGTGATTATTAATATAGTAACGGAAGAGGAAGGTAAATTTAATAGAAACGTAAATTTATATTTTAGGTCGTAATTGGTGAATTGATAAACAAGTTCAAATGATGTATTTGATGGAATTCTTTAATAAATAAGAATTTGTTGTTCTTGTATTATCAACTTAGGTATAATTGAAATTGTTTCTAATAGAATATAATAGGAAGGGAAGTATTATAAATGAATGGTTAGAAACTAAAGTAAACAATTAGGAGGCTAAGAAATTTGATTAAGCATGATTACTATAAATAAATAAATGATAATAAATGAGGTTATGTAATAATGAAGGAATGAATAAATATATATAATGCATTAAAAGAAGAAACTAACATGACAATTATAAATGAAAACGAATATTTGGGAGTAATAAATGAAAATTTTGAAATAAACATTGAACCAATAAATAAAAGTAAAAGTTGTAAAAAAAGTAAATGTAAATTTTATGGATGAATCCTTATATGAATAGAAAGGGGAATGAAGCAATAAATGTTATGAGATGAAATTTATAAGAATGAGACTGAATTAGGCAAATTGGTGATTATCATTAATTGTTTAACCATTTTTTTCATCTATTGAATTAGCTTTAAATCCATTGAAATAAAACGTAATAAAAAACTAAAAAAAACTAAAAAAACTACGTTAATGAAAATTTAGAGGAAATTTGAGAATATTAGTGCAATAATTACAAACCAATGTAAATTGCATCCTTTTGATAATAATAGACCGAACAATATGACTATTGGTTGATTTAAAGTATAGAAAGCAAGATTTATTAATTTAATTGAAGTATAAAATTAAATAATTTAATTTATTGCAAAATAAATGGAAAGAAAAATATATAACACCGAAATTAATAAATTTATCAACTTTTAATTTATATCTAGACTTGTTTAAACTTTTGGGAATGATTAAGAAAGTTAAATTTGATGAAATTTGTTAATTATAGAGTTGAAGTTTAAAAAGTGATTTAATTAATTTATTAATTAATGGAAAAATAGCCATTTTGGTCACCGACTTGGATTTCATCGAAACTAGTTTCATCGGATCCGTAATGGTGAATTATTATAGGGTTTCAAGTTTCGTAGCGATCGGACTTGTCGTTTGATCGTACGGCCTCGAAACGCCTTGGAATCAATGAAATTGAAATCAATTTGAAAAATATTGATTTGAGCATAACTTCTTCATACGATGCAATTTGAACCTGAAACCTTTTCCATTGCGTTTAAAATATTTTTAAACACCTATTTTGATATATGGGTTTACCCAATTTCGTTCCGGAGTCGAAACGGGATTTTTGGGCCACTTTGGCGTTTGCGCGTATATCTGTTTTATCCATCTATACTATTTTCAATTTTGCCTATAAATATCTTTCTATAAACCCTAGCCTCCCTAATTCTCATTTGTCAGGATAGCGATTTTTGACTCATGAAAGTCGACATTAATACGTCCACTGTATCAACTACCGAGCAAACGAAAGCCGGAAAACCGAACCCTTAGGGTTTAAGAAGAGGTAGAAGATAGAAGAAGAAAGAAAAAGCAACAGAAACAATATCAGAATCTCACAATCGTAGCGGAACAACATATAATAGATAAATGAATATCTTTAAAACAAAGAACTATATCAGTTATTACATTACATCACATTACATTATCAGAGTTTACAACAACAAACAGTGGAAAAAAATACTATATACTAATTGATACGCCATGCCATCCAGCTTGCCTCCAAATCTCTACAGCAACTCCTGAATTCCAGAATATCCTGATAACCTGACTCTAGACTGCCCGTGTGGAAATTGGTGGGCACCCAGAGTTTAGGAAAGGGAAAATAAACTCCAGGTCAGTCATGGGACTGGTGTGAGAACTTAAAACAGTTTATCTTTTAAAAACTAACAAAGAAATATTTTTAAATGGATTCGCAACGCTGTTAGAAAATGTAACTACCATAAGGCCTCCCGCCACACACACAATGTAAACGCAGAATTGGAGGAGATTTCTCCTTATGATAGTCAAATATGCTTGATAGGAAATTTCTTTTCAATATTATTATTATAAGTGCAAAGTGTGGAAAATTTTTTCGACAGTACAATATTAATCTTAGCAAGCATAGGTACCATTATAGTATGTCTACTATAGCTACCATATTAGATGGCAGGTTCTACAACTAAAACCGTACAAGGCTCGTATTGTTTCTTTGGATTTCCAACAAATGGTCAGGCCAAAGAACTTCCCATTGCCACATGGGTACGCCTCTGGAAAGTCGCCCCGAGAACCTAACCGGATCTCTGCCAACACAAAGCCGGGTTACCCCTAGCTGGGTAACAACTGACACGAATATGCCATCCCCCGGTCGTAACCGACCTAAATCCCGGGATTCACCAACAACCACAAAATAATAAGTTTGCAGCAACAACATAGTTTAAGTATCAGGGCTCCATACCATAATACCACCTCTATCCAGAAGGAATGACATACACTAAGGGGGCGCTATCCCCTGATAACCTTGCCGCATCTTTCCTGTTTTGACCATCACCGGGATGTGAGGTCTGACGAAGTCTCGTCCACAAAGCTACGCTTTATACAAAAGATGTGCTTTGATCAACAAATGATCATCAACACTTCGTATGCCACATTACCAATTTGGAAATGTATCACTAGTAACCATCAATTACATAACCTCTGAGCTCGTACGTCTCAGAGAAGGGTGTTTAGCTAAGAGAATAAATTCTCTGCCACCAACAGAAATATATTTGATAGAAACCAGCTTTACATCTCAAATTGTAACGTCAGACACACATCCATACAAGTCCGTTCCGGGATCGAACGGAACCGAAGGCACTTCCAAAGAAGCCCTTGCAATCCGATATTCACTAATCACGACCGGACATCCCATCACAAAGGGTGATAAAATCTCTATATCGGAGATCAGCCGATGCAGAGACATTCGACGGTAATCCTTTTTTAGAAAATATCCGGTCTTCAACACCGGTCTTCAAATGCTATCCATTATGACATATCATTATTCGAAATGGGATTTATGACCCAAAGGTCCTCTCCCGGCTAAACCGAATAACGAGCGCTTATTTTGAAATAAGTGTAGCATTCAAATTCAAGCAAATCACAACAAATAGCCATTTAAAGGTAAATATTGATAGTCGGTTCTTTAACTATCAATAGATATGCACAATCATCACCAAATTCCAAATAATTTCCCAAATTATTTATTTTCCAAAAATATCTTTGCAAGATATATATAATTTTCCACACTTCAAAAATAAATCAATGTTTATTTTTAAAATAATTTTCCCTTTCCTTTATAAATTCCATGGTGAATTCACATTTCCAAAATATCTATTAATATACGATTCTCAAATCGATTTTAAATATTCACTTTCAATTTATCTTTAAAAGATAAAATCTCAAAACATTTCACTTCATATTGGAAAAACGTTTCCATACTTGGTTAATAATAAGTAATTCACAAATCTATTTATTTTCAACATTTGGAAAATATTCAATATACTTAAATTTACAATTAAGTATATAATTTATTCTTTAAGGAAAACATTCTCTTAAACACATTCATTTGAGTCAAAACGAATGTTGCGTAAAACATCGTTACGATAACCCAAAATCACTAGTATAGGGATTCTAAATTTAGATAGATATATAAATCCCAATACTATATAAAATATTTTCTTTCGAAAATCATTTACTATAACAACAGTGTTATAGTCTATCTTTTCCTTATTTCTCGAAAACGTCTATTTCAACAATGAATGTTGAAATCTAGGGTTTTGATGCTTAATACATTTTTAAAACAACCTCAAGTCGTTTTAATTCCATTTAAAAGATCACTTCCTAAACATTTCTTTAATATATTATTCACTGTCTAAAATTGTGAATACAAATCGTTTGTCAGTTTCAACACTTCTACATATTTTAATTTAAAGCATTATCCACTATCCAAAATCATGAATAAACTTCCTTTAATAAGCTATAATAATTAACTTATCAAAATAAATCGATTTCAGATTTATAAAACAATGTTTATAAATTCCATTTATAATTTTATAACAACTTCAACTTATAAAAGCACTTTATTAACCGATTCTATCCATATCCCATTTACATGCCAAAATCCAATTTATAAGTTAATTTCTTATAAATCTATTATTTTACAAAATTTATTCATTTTATAACTTCACGATTTATAAATCTAGAAATTTCATTCACATATGAAATCCATTTATACTTCATTTTAACACTTATAAAAACACGTTTTATAATTCCAATATTTTAATTTTATAAATATCAATTTTATAAATCTTTTAGATAAACCGTTTATAAAAATTCAAAAATCCCAATTTAAAACATTTTATAAATAAATCAACTACTTATTTGAAAAATCACATTTCGGTTATATTTCACAAAAATCATATTTTTTATAACATAAAAATTAAAACGTTTATTTATTTAAAATGAATCAATTCCAAATTCAATAAATGTATACTTTCAAAAATTACTTTAAAATCCTTTTTAAATTCAAAATCGTTACTTTAACATTTTTAAAACTCCAAAAATAGGCCCAATGCTGCAACAGCACTAAATATAACAATCACGGCATCCAAATATCATATATCAATATGATAACAGAATATATCGCAAATATTTGTAAAATAAATCCATACTGTTGAGGAATCCAGTTGGATCCCTCCAACCTGTTTCCCTGCATCCATAGATGTTAGCACAATACCAATCCCGTCTCAATACGGAATATCGCGGTACATAGGTTCATATAAAATATTATCCGCTATTATGCGGCGCAATAGGGTCTCATCCGCTATATAATGCGGGAAAATCAACTCCAAGTACATATATAATACCAATTCCACTTCAAGATGGAATATCGCGGTATATGTGTTTAATAAATAACATCCGCTTAATATACGGCGTATAGTGTCTATTTCAATACAATAGATAATAATTTATCATTCAATCACACAATCAAGCAATTTTAAATCTAACTATTTAAATTTTAAATCGAAACAAATTCGATTGACTGAGAAGTTCTCACCTTATTTCCAATAACAGTTGCAGTGTTTTATTTTGAATAAAATTAAACGCGCGTTTAATTTTACCCAAAATCTTCACTAGCTCCAATCGATTCCAATCGAGCTCCATTGCGTAGTGTTCGTCAATACGAAGCCAATGCAATTCGTTTCGTCCAAGACGGACCTCGTATGGAAGAGTTACACATTTCTAAAGATTGAACGAATTGAAATATAATTAATTTACAATTTCTTTTTAATTTCTAACCCTAAATCTCATATGGGCCGCATGTTGCAAACCCCTACCATCTCGGCCGTCCCTTTTACTTTCTTCCCCATCTCCAGATAAACGCGACCGAGGATAACCCAATAGGCCGCCTCCAACAACCAATTATCGCCACTACTCCAAGCAACTATACGGCGATCAGACGCCATAACCTTGTTGCTCGTAGCCGAATCCATCGACGCCCAAAGTACGGCCAAACTCGGTCAGCCCCCTGCCTAGAAAAATGCACACAACCCACGGACGAATGCGGCCAACTTTTGGCCTCCACGATGCTCTGATGATCATCATCACCATATGGATCTGAAGGTCTCACCTAGATCTACAATGTTGTAGTTGAATGTTTCGTCTAATTATTCACGGGTTAGAAGAGATTAAGAGGAGAATAAGATGAAATTCTGGCCATTGGAAGCATAGTGGCGGCTATGGCTTCTGCCATTAGGGTTTGTTGCAAAATAGAAGATGTGAGGTCCTTATATAGAAAATTTCGCGACACTATTCACCCGAAATTTTTCCGAACTCCAAACGAAGCGTGTCGTCTGACGTTTATAATGTTTTACCCACATTCCGAACGCAATGGAATATATATCAGAAGCCAATTCGATCAAATTTGAAAGATAAGTTTTTGAATCGACTATTTAAATTCAAAATTTACTCGAATCGATTTCTACACGTTTTAGCTTGCCTCGGAAAAATCGTAAGTCCGATTGACACGAAATTTGAAATCATACAATACTATAACATTACAGATCCGATGAAACTAGTTTCGTCGAAATGCAAGATTGTTTGAAAAATGACTATTTTAACTCGTCAATTAAATATTAAAATATTCAATTTCCACAAATTAACTTTTAATTCAATTTTAAAAGTTCTGTAACATCATTCTAACTCCAATATGATTAAATACAACTTTACAAATCAAATTTAATCACATTAAACCCAATTTCCAATTATTTTTGTAATTTCAAATATTAAATTATTGATTTAAATTATCCAATTAAATCCTCATATTCAAAATTTAATTCACTCAGCTTATAAAATTCATTCGTGAATCATCAAATTAATTAAATATACGAATTTCAAATGACAAAAATTCCGGGTCGTTACATCATTTGTCTATACGTATATCTTCTTCTCAACTCCTCCTTTACAATGGCAGATAAACCCTAACTACAATTGTAATCCCAAAAATCAAATCCAAAGCAAAAATTTAAAAGTCCTCAGAAAAATTTGGAAAATATATATCGAAGCTTTCGATGTACGCATCTCAAAACTGAAATTCGTTTTCCGATTCGATGCATCGTGTCCAAAATTTCTAAATCAATTCTTGACCGTTCATCGCGCGTCGATGAACGGTGTCCGATCACAAGATGGCGTGGCGTTTGGGCGGTCGAGCGGAGTGTGGCAAGGGGGCAGAGGCGCTGGAGGTTGGCGATGCAGGCGTCGCTGGTTCGAAGATCAGTGGTGATGATCGTTGCATTTTCGTTCGTGCGCACGCGATTTTGGGTTACTGGAAGCTGAGAGCGTGAGCAACAGGGCAATGACGTGGCTTCAGCTTTTTCGTATTCTTTTTTTTGCCTTATTTTTTTTGTTTTATTTTTTTTATTTCAACATCGTTTTATCGTCATAACTTTTGCATACGATATCCGTTTTATGCGCGGTTTCTTTTGTAGGATCGTATCTGAATTCCGGACTTGGTAAAGCTAGTTTAGACGAATTCTAAAACGGTCAAATTTTTGGGTTTAAATTGAATTTAAATTCAAAAGATGAGTGTTTTAACCCACTCACAACTTCTAAAATTTCTTATGTTTGTTAAATTGATATATGATGTGATTTAAAATTTATTTATGGTTATTTGGCATATTTTTAATCATCATCTCAGTTAATTTCATTTATTTAAATTAAATTGCTGTTTAATAAATTCATTGCATTTAAATTGCCAGTTAAATTGTTAATTAATTTATTCATTGCATTTAAACTGTCAGTTAAATTGTTCATTAATTATTCATTGCATATAAGCTGCCAGTTAAACAGTTATTTAATTTATTATTGAATATAACTGCTATTTAATACCTGTTGTTTATTATCCATTCTATATTGATGCTATTGATTGAATTTGATGATGATTGTGATAAATGGTTGATGGTTGATATTGGATGAATGGATGTTGTATTTTATTTTGTTATAAACTGAAAGTTTTTATGCATTTTCATTTCATTCGGGATTGCAGTTTGAAATGATATATAACCGTAATTTTATTTTAAATCACGGATTGAAATGATAAATATCCGTATCACTTGACCATAGGATAGAAAATTATATACAGGCACCGCGGTCTATATATAAAGATATTTTGAAAGGTTTCTATGGTTTTGTAAAGAAAATATGGTTTATGAGATATTGATTCAGATATTTATAAATGTTATATTTATATATATAATAAATTTCTTGGTTTTAAGCTATGAAAAATTTGGTTTAAGTATAAAAGAAGTTTAATAATAAAGGTTGATTTTATTAATATATGATACAGTGACGTATTTATTTATATTATATTTGTAGAGTATATTGACTTAAATAATAAAGGCTGGAAGAGAAATATGAATTGATTTGAATTAAAGTGTTTTAAGAATTATCCTCAAATAAAAATTGATTGGAAATTTAAATAAAATCTGAGATTTTAAAGCTATGATTTGTGTAACTTGATTTAGAGAATTAAATGAATGTCAATCACTTTCAATGAATATTATCAAGTTAATTTAAAGAGAAAGTATATCCTGTTATTTGAAGTTTAATCGCTTTGCTTAAATGAAATTAGTTTTATTAAGTAAACATTTCAAATCTAAACAATAGTAATTGAAATTGATATATATGGAATTATTAAAGAATTTGTTTTGAAATGATGGAATATTTAAAGCTTTGAAATATATGAATTGAAATGGTTTGTTAAGAGGTTCAAATCGGTATTTGGGATTTATTTGAAAAATTAAAGAAGCTATGTTATTATATAAAATAATTTAATATGTAAACCATTGAAATATATTAAGTTACGTTTCAAAGCTATAGTTTCAAGGTATATAGATTTGAAAGTGCTATGATTTCTTGAAAAAGGATATATTTGAAATAAAAGATATCATATTGATTTGGGTCTTAAAATAAAAATGATATCGTATTTATATGGTTTTGAAATGGATATTATATTCTGGTTTTAAAAGTATAAACTGTTTTGAAGGACCGCGGTGTTATAATAACGATTGGTTGTTAAAGAGACCGGGATCGGAAGTTGTCATACTCTCTGCCAACTCCGAAAACCACTTTAACAACCATGTACGCGGTGGAGATTCCAGAATGAAGTAGGATGGTGGCGGCGTTTCCTTTGAGGTAAATACGTGGACCCAACTCCCGTGAGTTGGCATAAGGTGGTTAAAACAGGAGCGATCGACAGGTTAATTGAGGTAGCACCTTTGATCGGACACATCCCTTCGATATTATACTTTGACTTTTGGATTGATTCAGTGACCACTTTTGATTTTTTATTTTGGGGGTGTGGCTCGAGGTGGGCGGTAGCTGCGACTACGCGTTACCAGCAACCCGGAAGCATAATTGGTATATCTACCCTGGCAATGCCTAGTTGTACCGTGTCACCTACCCTCGCGCTCCTTGTACGAGTTTCTATTTGTGTCGTACCTATGGAGTATCCTCTGGTAGCCTCCCGATCAGGAGGTATTACGGTACTGTATAGACTATTGGCATTATTACGTGTTAAGGTGGAAAATGTAAAGCTTTAACGCTATTATAAAGTAAGTTTATTTTACAATTAGACACTATTATAATAGCGAAATATACTACATAGTAAATAGTTTAACAGATCCTTAGGAGATGTAAATCCCGAGCATCTCTTGAGTTACTGCACTCATACTTATTTCTGTTGATTTAACTCACATAAGATCTTTTAGTTCCGACTCGAGTGTTTTGTCTTTTCAATTCGCTCGGGTCAGTCCGAGTGTTTCAGGATTTGAAGATTTTATTCTGGAGGACGAAGACGAAGATTTGTTGTACTATTATCTATTATATTGTTCCACTACACTGTATTCTGCTGCATTGATATTTATTGGTATGTGAACTCTGATATTTATTGTATAAAGAAGAATCTAATGTTTGTAAAAAGCTTTATGAACTGTATAGTGATTATTATATTTTATCCTTCCGCTGTGAGATTTTGTATTTTTTTTCTCCTCTTTTTTTCTTATTTACCCATAACAATCTGCCCTTTTGTATGTTTTATGTCTGATGTGTGTGGTTTATCATCGATTTAAAGCGTGCGCAAAGGCGGGATGTTACATCTGAAAACATCACATGTCTCAAATACCAAATACACATGCCTTATGAAAGGTACATCTCTGTCTCATAAAATCAGAGTACATAAACAATAAAAATCATCCCTCTCATAAAGTATCAGTACATCAAAAAGCCAAATGAAAGAAAACTGAAGAGAAGAAGAATACATGAAGAACTTCAGGAATGTATCTCCAAGAAATCTGAATCAACTATCCTTACCTCTGCTGGCCTATGGGGGGAAAGAAAAATAAAGGAGTGGGTCAGACTATAAGTCTGGTGAGTGAAAGTAATTATTAGTATTTTTAGCCAAGATAAAGATAATAGACTTAGCAATAGATCTAGTAAAAAAAGGAAATAAAATAAAGATAAAGTTGGGATAAAATATTGTTTAACTATTTGCTTTGATTGTTATTTTTTGCACTTGTCGTAGATAGCTGCTCTGATTAGGCTGAAATTCTAATTCTATTTTAATTAGGTTGAAGTCATAATTCTACCCATTTATTGGCCTTCTATCTCTATTGTGCCACAACGTGCTAGTCCCATCCTATGAGTCCACAGCAAAATGCACCTATTTAGCGCTTGGAACGCAGTAGCAATTACAAACCTAATCAATGTCACATGCTCGGTCACCGTTGGTACACACTAACTGTCGCCCCCCTCTAGTGACCTCTTACTCACCCAGTCAGCAAAAGCGTGCCTAGCCTCACTTAATCTGTTGTGAGACCATCAGTCCTAGCCTAAAAGGGTCCTGTCCAGCCTCACCTAAGTGTTTTGTGACACCGTCGGTACTAGTCTTAAAGGGAATGCTGTTGGTACATGTCCTAACAAACAAAATCTAGTTGTGCCCCATACCCAAATCCTCCAATTTGAGCTTCTATCTATTGGCCACTTATTTACCCTATGTCCCAGCCTCACCTAACTATTCTGAGACCATTATTCCTAGTCTGAAAGGGTCCTGCAAGTCTCGTCTGACTGTTGTGAGACCATCAGTCCTAGTCTTAAAGGGAATGCTATGGGCCCTATTTCTATTCTTGCTTATTAACTTTGTGTAAGTTTTAAAATAAGCCTCTTTGTTATTTCTACTTTATTTTCTTATTAACTTAATCTAAGTCTTAAAATAAGCCTTCACTGTTCTTTCTGCTTAATTATAACATACGTTATGATTGTTTTTCTTCTTTTCTATCTTTTTAGTTAGAACCACTAGTTATAAACATGCTTGCAAATGTCTCAAATTTTCCTATTTTAGTCTACCATCGTTTTATTACAGTCTTTCTTATTTTACATCTAGTTTATGTAAATTTAGTGTTTAATTCTATTTAATCCATATTTGCAAATTATTCTCTTTTTATTATTTTATTCGCGTAAAAAGGAATAAAAAGAAACTAACATTTATTGGCTGAATTCTAAAACGTAAAATAGATGTAAATAAATGTAAATAACTGTAAATAACTAAATAAAATAGCTAAGTAAAAATAGCCGAACAAAATAGACTGAAAAGAACTTTAAAAATTAACTGTAAATAACCTATAGAAAAATGGTCTCAAAATTGTGGAAAAACTATAATTATTGAGAACCCTATTATTTTAAATTACTTAGATCTAAAATAATTACTAAACACTCACCTGTGGTCATTAGCTTTAATCCTTGGTCTTCTTTGATCTTCTTCTGGAGCATGGAATAATTTTATCTAAAAGATCTTCTCCTTAGAAAAATATTCTATTTAGGGTCCAGCTTCAGGCAATGAACCTAAATAGGAGAAAGTCTGAATGAGAAAAATAGCTAGGCCTAGAGTCTTATTTATAGTGTAGTTTAGTGATCTTAGACCATTGGATTTAAAGATTAAATTTAGTGCAACAATGTCACAGGCTCGCTGCGAACCGTCGGATGAAGCATGCACACACAAAATTGGAGAGAAGTTGAAAAACACGTCATATACGAAGCTGGACGACATGTCGTCCAAATACAGGGGCATGTCGACCTTGGTGTCGACCCAGGCATGCTAGGGGTCGACCTAGCGATGGTGACGGTTGACCCTAGGATCCACCTGACCTTATATATATATATATATATATATATATCATTTCTTGTTTATTTTGTATCTTCTTCGTTTTAGCTTGGATTTTGATGAATTATATATGGAAATTGATCAAAAAATTACTCAGACACATTGGTGCAACTCCCGTAGCTCGATTATGATAATTTCACAAATTTATTTTATTATTTAATTAATTCATTGATTAATCACTATAGCTTAAATTTTTGGTTATTACAGTGATCATTCATAAATTATTTATTTCTTAAATGGTTTTGGTTGCAATGATTCATCATCGGGATTTAAATTACCACTTGCTAAAATACAACTAGGATCTCATCTTAATAATCACTTTGTCATTATAACTACTTGGTTGCCATTGATTTACCACTGATTTAAATGTTGCCATCCAAAAGAAATAGGGGTAAAATGACTAACTTGTTGATAAAGTATACACCCTGTAATTGACATTATTTCTTTAACTGGCGCTTGATTTATCTCTTATGACAATATCTTTAAGTCGTAAGTTATTTAGGAAGTGACATGGTTTTGATTGTGTATATATGAATAGCCAAGTAGTCAAGTGAGTAATTTATTTTACTATTTGATTTGTGCGAAGTAAACTCATATATATGGTTTGTATTATACGCGGCCCTGTATATAATGGTAGTTTTTGTTATAGCTTGAAATTTAGTTGTTGATAATAGTTCTCTGACATGCTCCAAATTATGTTTTACCTGTAGAAAATGATCAAAATTATGAAGAAGACAATGAACAAGAAGATTTCACTCAATCAAAAAAGACTCGAAGAATCCACATATGCATCCAACAGGTCTAATCTAATGGGAGAGCATATTGAGCCACCTTTGGAAAACACTTATGCTGGTAATGCAAGCACCTCAATTGCAGGAACCACTATGCAAATCGATGGAAATCCTAAAATAGCAATGGAAATCCGAAGACATTGACGCAAATTAGATTTCGAAAAAGAAGACTAAAGGCCTAACTATAGTGGAAAGACTTCCTTTAGATGTTGCAAGCTAAATCGAAATTGAATTTAACTCATTGGACAAATTAGTAGGAAAAGGGTCGACGGAATTATCTTCTTATTTAGGGCTTCTTATGCATGAGCATGTTTCGTTTACACTTGATGACTAGAGGCTACCTGGTGATGATTTGAAATTAGTTCTATAGGAATCCGTTCAGGTATGCTTATTTTACATGTTCTTATTTAATATTATAGTAAAATTTTGAAAATCTTTTGTTTTGCATGGTTATTAGTTAAATACAGTGTTCTCTTTAGTGCATTTATGGATAATGAATGCAGTATTTAAGTATAGGGAGCTCAGATCCACATTTCACTATTATTAACCAATAATTTTAACACACAATCGACCAATACTATACACAACTAAAAGTTGAGTAGGGATAGACGGGCCCTCCATAAATTATGTTCACATAGGTGTTATAATTTTAAAATAGATACTAGAAGTAATCTGTTTGATTAGCTGTGATATGTCTTTGGTTCCACTAAACAAGCAATGTTAGACCATCATTGTCTAATTAGCCTCAGGTTGCATCTGTTAAGCAGTATTTGACATAGATGCTAAGATTATTTTTCATAACGTGGTCATAGTCCATTGATCCAACCATGCCATGAAACTATTAATAAGCTGCATGTACATAGGATCAAAAATATATTAAAAAGAAAAAAATGGCGACGAAGCTTGTGTTCATGGCCTTTTCTGTGAAATTTTTAAATATTTCATATGAAAAGTCTGTGTTGATTTAATGCATTCTCAAAATACCTACTATGATGCAATAATGGCAATCATTACTGATGCAAAACTAAATATTGTTGCGAATATGTGCATATAATTAAGTATTATAGCTGGTTAGTTATTCATATCCTATATACAATTCAGCTATGCCAGGTTCTGGAATGGTTCATTATTGAAAACTAGCAGTAACCCTTCGAGAAAGAAAAACCACATTTATAACTTGAATCAAATAAACTCCTATTTTTTTATTCAAATGTCTATGATTATGTTTGAAAAAGTCATTCGTTGCCTAGTGAAATGGAGGTGGGAAGTTGAAATTTGAAAATAATGAAAGTGAAAGCTGATTAGGACATAGAACATTAAAATAGCCAATAACTTGGCCTAGAGTCAATTATTGCGCAGTGTGGGATAGAAAATGCTATCTGCTTGAGTTCTGATCTTAAACCATTCTTTTGATACAAATTTCACCATTGATCATAAGTCATTTTCCATTTCAAACATTCATCAAACCTTGTGTATATCAGTACATGTTGTATGCTTGTATATTTTCGAGGTACCGGTTATCTCCTTGTTTATTTGAGAATACCTCATTATAATAGCTAAATGAAAATCATCTTCAATTTGAATGACTATTTCCTTGCTCATTTGAGATTCAGTGAGAATTTTATGGAGAAGGAAATCGGACAACACTAAACAATATTTCTTGTTTATTAAGTTACTGATATTACCCATTTATGTATAACAAGATGTGAACAAATAATATTTTCTTGAATATTTAATTCTTTATTTTACAAACCATTCAATATTTTACTTTTATAATATCAATATTTAGTTAGTCGAAGATATTTTAGTTAATCAATCTAGATCTAGATTTGAATTGAAAATGTTTTACATAGATTAGATATTTTAAATATAAATATTGAATTTGAGAATGTTTTGCCAAGTCAAAGATGCCTTGATTTGAGTCTATTTCATTATATATTCAAATACTTCTATAAATTTTTATACACTACAAGAAAAGTTTGTTTTCTTAGCACTATTATGCAGCGTTTTTGCTTGCTCGCTGTTAGTAACAAAAATCAAGCGGTAAATTATGAAATCTAAATGTTGTAAGCGCCATAAGGAATTTAAGGCATTAAATTTCTTTCCTTCCATACATTTCTATTGCCTTCTGCATGCTCCAAATTAAAGAAATTTCCCCAAATTTTAAATCCTCGATACAAGGTTAATTACAAATCTTCCTCCTCCAAAATAAATTTTCATTCCCCAGTAGTCTTCATCACTTGTAATGACCCAGTATTTCAACCATTCGCATCCGCACATGTCGAACTTGAATTGCTCAAAATATCAGATAGTTAATTTATATTTGGCAAAACCCAGCATATACAGTAAATAAAATAACCACAGAATCACAGACGCAGAGTAGTATAACAATAAGCAGCGGAATAAATAAATAGTAGTTCATGAAGCTACTATATAGACAACACAGTTTGAAAGAAAATACAGCAGAATATCTCAAATACAATAAAGTCTCGAATACAAACATATGACATCTCTTAACAAAACCACTGGATAACTGAAAGCTGAATAGATACAGATGGATCTCCAAGTGAAGCTCCAACTCCAAAGGTGAGCCTCAAATGCTGTTACACTCATTCTGACCTGAGCGTAAAGCCAAACACAAAACACTTGAGTCAGGATTAACATTCTTATATCAATAAATCCAACTCAAGTGGAAAATCAACTGAAATACAAGTAACTCAAAGGATGTTTGGGACTTCCATCTTCTAAGGATCTGTGGAACTATCTACTATATATTAATATACGCTACTATAATATGCCTAACGTAAAGTAAAAGTATTAAAATAGCGTTAAGGCATTACCCATATCCCCCTTAACATATTTTTATATATTCCCATATTCTATATAGTACCGTAACTCCCCTCCTAAACTGGAGGGCTATCAAATGGCACTCCATAGGTTGGTACAAACCAAACTCGTAGAAGGAGAGATAGGACATGAGACACGACACTCAAGGAAATACCAGGGTAAATATACCATTTGCACTTCCGGACTGGTGGTAACGCATAACAGCTACTACCGCCCACCACGTGACACACTCCCAAATGAAAGGGTGCACCCAATCACATCACAAAAGAAATAGAATGGTATGGAAGAAATGTGTCTGATAGGAGGAATGACCTCAGTTGGCCCAGTATAGATCATGTTTTAGCCACATCAAGCTGACCCATGGGAGTTAGGGCTACATAAATACCATATAGAATTGTCACCAAACCATCCTACTTCATTCTGGAATCTCCACCACGTACACAGTTGTTAGTGGTTTTAGTATTGGGAGAGAGTATGACAATATTCGATCCTGATTTCTTTAACAGCCAAATGCTATTATAATACCATGATCATTTCATTTCAAATAGTTCATACTTCAAAATCGAAATATCATATCATTTCAAACCATATCAATTTGGTATCATTATATCCTTTAAATCATATTCATTTCCAAATTCGTAACACTTTCAAAATTACAATATTTCGAAATCATAACCCTTTGAAATCATAATACTTTGAAAACCATAACACTTGAAACCATAACACTTTTCACTTAAAGAGTTTATATATCACAAATAGTATATATATTAAAATACTTTATCGCATTCCACTTTATGCATGACCTCTCCCGCCCATACCGATCACCATTCCCAGTCCTTTCAAACTGTCCTACCAATCCTTCAACTGTTCCTCCTCCCTCCCTGCTTTCGCCCTCCCTTCCAAACTCCCCCCAAAACTTACCTCCTCCTGTTCCTCCACCAGAACTTCCAGCGTACATCCATTCCGCTACTTCAACCTCCACATGGTCCTCCCTTTTCAAATCCAAACCCCGCAACGCAGGTTCGTATTTGCCAATTGACTTTCAGCTTGCATTTGATGGCCAGGTTCTGGTGCCACCTCCTGAAGTGCTGAAAGATGGAAATGAAGTTTGGGGAGGATAGTTGGTTGGATTCTTCCTTCACAAGCCCTTGTCCTACATGACAGTCATCAACCATCTCAAAAAACTCTGGAAGCTCAAAGACGAAGTATCTATAAAATCTGATGGTACCTTGTTCCTTTTCCAATTCTCCTGTGCTAAGAACAAAAGGAGAATTGTAGAAGCCGATCCCATTTTTCTTCGGAACAAGATTTTTACTATAAAGGCATGGGATCCTTTCATTGGGAACAGTTGCAGCACGATCAAATCTGTGCCAGTTTGGTTAAAGTTAACTAACATCCCACTTTATGCGTGGTCTCATCTGGGAATTAACTGGCTAGCATCTAGGATTGGAAGGTTGCTCTGTTTGGATACTTCTACTGATAAATTGCAGCGTATTGGATATGCCAAATGCTTAGTTGATGTCACACCTAACCAAGAATTGGTTGATGAGTTTCCTGTGAAACTAATTGATGGGTCAACTCAGATGATACAAGTTAGTTATCTATGGTAGCCTGAAATTTGTTCTAGTTGTAATGTATTTGGTCATATGATAAATGAATGCATGAGAGAAGGTGAAGTTAATGTGAAGAATAAGGAGGAGGTAGATCTTAGGGAGAAAATGAATGGTGGACTTGTCAGTGTGCAGAAGGAAGGAAAGCAGGCAAATAAAAATAAACAGATTTGGAAGAGAGTAGTGAATAAGAAAAATAAAGAAAAGGTTGGAATTAATTTGAAGGTGCCAGTGCTAGAAGATAATTTAGTTCATGCTGAAGTTATTGTGAATAACATTGTTTTCCAAGGTATTGATAAAATAATAGATAAAAATGTTGGTAGTGGACATGAGGTGCAGGTAGAGACTAGTGAAACTGATAATGAATATGGCATAATTAAAACAAGCAACGTATTTGAGGTGTTAAAGGACTTGGAGGCGGGGGTGATAATGATAATGTGGCATCCTCTGGTGATCAAACTGATGGGATAGATAATAATGCAGATCTGTTGTTTGATGAAAGCAATATAAGTATTGATGACAGGAATGTTCCCCAAGAATTTCCTAATTCTTCTTTGATTGACCAGCAAATTTTGCTTCCCTCTCTGGTGCATAACGAAATACATACTGTGCAATTTTCTGAACCTCTTGTGCATGCAAATACTTGCATGAATACTCTATGCACTAACTCCATGCCCTATCTTGAAATTCCCCCTTCCACATGTCAACTAACAACCAAAACAAATGCAGACAAACATGAAGAATCGTACCTTACCGCTATGCAAAAAGAATTTTTTGATTTAGTGTATAGCATGCATGCCCAATCTCATTCCACTACATCAGATTCTCCTCCAAGCCATACTCTTTAACCACCAATCATCCCAAAGAAAAGTCAGCCTTACGTGTATCTGGGTTCAATACCAGGTTGGAAATCGCCACCTGAAGATCCAAATAAAGAAAGCTGCATGGTATCTGAAAATGATAAAAGCAGAAAGACAAAAAAGGTAAAACATCAAAATCAAAGCTTCACAAGAATTAATTCTCCTATAACGAGGAGCATGAGAGAGGGATCACACATAAATATAGTTGGATTAATGTTACACAACATTGGTGCATGGAATATCAAAGGAGCTCACAACTTTCTTAAGCTAGATCAGGTTAAACAGTTGATCTCCATTCATCAGCTATCTGTTTTTGCAATTCTTGAAACCAAACCGAACTTGACACTAACTGTTAATGTTGCTAAGTACATAAACCCATCGTGGATCTTGAACCACAATCTTCTTGAAGCTAACTATGGCAGAATTATGGTCCTTCATAATCCTGACCATCTTTTACTTGATCTCATTCTTGCAACTCCTCAAATTATGCATTTTCATGCTAAAATAATCAATCTCTCTATATCTTTCTACATTTCCTTCATTTATGCTTTTAACTCACCTTCTACCAGGCAATCTCTTTTCTATCTTCTTCCTGCGCTTCGACAAGACACTCATCCATGGTTTGTGCTTGGTGATTTTAACTGTTGTCTATCTTTGTCAGACAAGCAGGGGGTCTTCCTCTGTTGCCTAAAGACATTCTCCCTTTAAACAATGCTATTGGTGACTCTTCATTAATCCATGTTATCAAAAATGGTGCCCCTTTCTCTTGGAATAATCGTTCAAGAACTGGCTCCCGTGTTTTCTCTAGCATTGATCACACCTTCTCAAACATCAAAGCCCTAACGACATGGCCCAACATCACCGCTTATCTGCCCCACCCAATTCTATCTGACCACTCATCTTGACCACAGGGAAAAAGCCACTGGAAGCCAAAAGAGGATTTAAATTTTACAATGCATGGGTCCTTGATCCTGATTATTATGAAATAATAAATAATGCTTGGACAAATAGGTATTTTGGCAACCCTACTTTTATTTTTTGCAGGAAACTCAGAGCAGTTAAGGAAGCTTTGAGGGATTGGGCTAGGATAAAGTATGGTAATGGCAATATTCAAACAACTAAACTCATGGATAGTTTAAAGGTAGCTCAGGAGAAAATGATGGCACATCCTCATAATGCTTATTTAGCCGAGAAGGAAGCTACTCTTTTCAATGACCTTAATCTTGCTCTTGCTTGTGAGGCTGATATGAAGAGGCAACAGTTAAGAATCAAATGGGCAACTAAAGGTGACATGAATACAAATTTTTTTCATGCCTCTCTGAAGGTAAAGCATTCTATTAACAATATAACTACTATAGTTGATGAAGCTGGTGACCTTCAATCTACTCCTGAAACTATTGAAAAAGCCTTTCTTATGTATTATTCTGGTCTTTTTGGTAATGCTAGCAATTTTGAACCGGATTTGGACACCATATCCACTATATCACTTCCTAGACTTAATCAAGATGAAGTCAGTCAATTGATAGCTAAAGTGACTAATGAGGAAATCAAGAAAACCCTACATGCTATGAATAAAAGCTCGTCTGATGGTTCAGATGATTTCAACGTTGTTTTTTTACTTCAAGCTGGGATATTGTTGGAGATCAATTTTGCACAGCAGTCCACAATTTCTTTGATAAATTTAAGATGCTTCATTCAGTAAATTCAACCAACTTGGTGCTTATCCCTAAGACCAAATCTGCTATGTCTGTCACCTCCTTTCGTCCCATTTCCTGTTGTAATGTGGTGTACAAGTGTATCTCCAAAATTATAGCTACTAGGATGGTTTCTGTTCTTCAACGAATTATTTCTAACAATCAAGTAGCTTTCCTCCCTGATAGAAATATCCTTGATAATATTATGCTAGCCCATGAACTAACTAAAGGTTACCACTGTTTTAATAGTTCACCACGTGCCATGCTTAAGCTTGACCCGCAAAAGGCCTATGATTCACTTCATTGGAAGACAGTAGTTAGGGTTATGTCACTCATGGGTTTTCCTAAAGTCTTTGTTGCTTGGATTTACGAATGTATTTCTACTCCCTTCTATTCTCTGATAATTAATGGCACTAACACAAGAAATTTTGTTCCAAAGCAGGGAATCAGGCAGGGGGATCCCCTGTCTTCATATATCTTCATTTTTGTTATGGAAGTATTTACAAGTCTGATAAGACCCATGTTTCAAAACAAGCAAATACTATACCATCCCAAGTGCAAAGAGCATCAAATAACAGCCCTCTTATTTGCTGACGATATTATGATATTCACAAAACCCAATATGCAATCTTTTGAAGGAATAAAAACTGCTCTTCATACCTTTTTCTTGATGACTGGTTTAAAACTTAACCTTCACAAATCCAGCATTATATTTTCTGGAGTTACTAGAATTCAAGAGTTGAATCTGACCTCTTTTGCTGGAATGCAATCCATGTCATCTAATATGAATTATCTTGGGCTACCTATGTGTACTTCTAGAGTTACTTATGCTGATTGTCTTCCTCTTTATCAAAAGATCACTGCTGTCATGGATTGTTGGGCAAATAGATACCTGTCACAAGATGGTAGGCTGGTGTTAGTTCAATCAGTTAGTCACTCTTTAACGGGTTATTGGACAAGAACCTACATTCTACCACTAAAACTTCTGAAACTGGTTCGTAGAGCAATGATGCGATTTCTTTGGTTTGGCACCATTCACACCAGGAAAGTCCTTCCATGTTCTTACAGTACCATTGAGAAACCAAGAAGTAAAGGGGGATTGGGTGTGAAAAGTATTGGGGTATGGAACAAGGCGGCTTATAGTCACCATTTCAATGCGCTGCTGCACAAGCATGACACTCTGTGGGTGAATTGGACACACAATATAACATTGGAACAAAAAACTTTTGGCTTATGGACATCCCCCAGTCATGTAGCTGGATTTGGAGGAGCATTTTAAAATTGAGACTCATTTACAAGCCTCTTGTACAACTGAAGCTCGCTGAGACAAGCATGTGCAGTTTCTGGCATGACCCTTGGCTTAGTAAAGGTGTTATCCTTGATCTTGTCTTCAGTCCACAGCAGAAGTTCCAATGTGGCATTGGAAACAATGCTCTTGCCATTGATCATATCGGTAATGGTAGAATTGTTATGCCCTACACCAGTAACCAGATTGTAAGGAATTTTTGGAGCATTTATGACACTCGCTTCTATGAAACATATGACCATGACACTGTCTTGTGGAATGGTCAGGAGCATTCCAGTAGGAGGGTTAATGCAGCCTTGAAGGGCATGGACTCTTTGCCAGATTGTAGGTGGAGAAAGGTTACGTGGAATATGGCATCTTGTAGCTCTGACAATCTGATGTTCTGGAAGGTTACTTCAGATGCTCTGTTGACTAGAGACAAGCTGTTGAAGTATGGTATGTCTCTCCTATCTGAATGTGAGCTCTGTAATTTGCAGGCAGAAAGTGTTTTACACATCTTTTTTGACTGTCCTTTTGTTCGTGGCATCTGGTCTAGAATGATATGTTGTTTCCTGAAGGTTTATAAACTTCCAATTTATAATAATATATGGAACCTTATGGAAAGTGCTATGTTATGGAGGGAAGACAGTAGGCAGTTCTTTTTTTTTTCATCTTAAAAAAGCTTATGGTGGTTACTTGGAAGGAAAGAAACAAGAGATGTTTTGATGGTGTTTGCAGAAGTAAAGAAAATGTTTGGGCTGTCTTAAAGCATGACATTATGTTGGGGTTGAGGGTTAGCCCATACAAGTTTCAAGACATACATTTGGAACCTTGGATTCCTTGAC
Organism: Allium cepa; assembly: GCA_030765085.1. NCBI lineage: Eukaryota > Viridiplantae > Streptophyta > Magnoliopsida > Asparagales > Amaryllidaceae > Allium > Allium cepa. The sequence continues at coordinate 501,691,795 of CM060944.1, read as the reverse complement.
TTATCCCTGTTGTTCCTCTTCACTTCTGTTTTAGAGTGTGTGTTTTTCTTTTTTTTGTTTGTTTTCCTTTTCCTTGTTGCTCTCTTGTGTTGTCTTGCTGTATTTTCCTTTTCTTTGATTAATAAACCTAGTAGGGGACCAGTTATAAACCCGCTTAGTCTGCAAAAAAAAAAATACTTTATCAAATAAACTAGTTTAGATATTAAATACTTTATATAATAAGATTTGTTTCCTCAAACTTCACAAATCGATTTAAATCATTTAAATTTGAAAATCCAATCTAAATCAATTCCAGCGTAACCATTTCAACTTAAAGTTCAAAAATTCCAGTTTAAATATTCAAACATTTACAATATAAATTTCAATTATATTTCAACATTTAACTTTAAGTTCTACTCAAATTGGAAAATATCCACTTAACTATTTTGATAACAATTTATTTAGATCCTAATTTATATATTTAAATCAATATCAAATATTCAATCTAAATTTTATTCAAAATTTAGAATTATTCGTTTCATCACCTTTTTACCAAATCAAGTCATAAACCAAGTTATGATCATATCTATCCAAAATCTCAAAATCGGTAAATTTAAATCAACTCTTTCTTCAATCCAACTATTTCCAATTTAAATCCCAAGTCAATAGTTATTTAAGTTTCCAACCTTTATTATTAAAGTTGTAAATCTATTAAAATATTAATATACGTTTTAACAAATATTTTAAAACGTATTATATACTAATTAAATTAAATTTCATTAAATTAGATCTTATTATATATATTTCAAGAAGATAAATTTATAAGAAAATCCTTAAAATTTATAATTTTGAAACTAACTTATAAATTTAAAATTCCAAAACATATTAATTTTTAAAATCTACAATTTAGACATATATAAAAATAACATTTATATATATTGTATTTTTAAAAAACCAATATTTATTTAAACCCATATATCCCCTTTCAAAACCTTGAAAATCATTTCAATATATATACACACACACACCAACGGTGTGTGTGTATAATTTTCTATCCTGTGGTCAAGTGATACAGATATTTATCATTTCAATCCGTAATTTAAAACATATATGGGTATATATCATTTCAACCCACAATCCTAAATTAACCTCAATGAAAATCGCTTGGGTTTATCATCTCAACCCATAATAATTTTCTCCTATTATATAGATCATTCGGGTATGTATCATTTCAACCCATAGGGAATTCTATACTAGCAGGAAACTTGCAGAGTGGTAACATGTATAACAATAATATAACCGACATATATCATCAATATAAATAATATATAATAGTAGTAGATGTCACAGGTGAATAGATACAGATAATAGCATATATAAAGCAATGTAACAAACTAACAACAGCATATTTCAATTTTCGTTTCAATTGAAATCAAATTTAATAAACATAAGAAGGTTAATCGTGAGTGACTGGCCACCTTTCGAGGCTAGAGAGGATTTGACGATGAAATGAGCTATGAATCCAGGTGCGAATATCAAAGCAAAACACGATTGAACACAAATTTGACGAACAGAGCTGATAAATAAGGATCGATGAGAAGAAATAAAAATCCACTTGATTAAAATGGAAAATATATACTATTATTATTATCATCATCATCCTAAAATCAATATTTTGAACTTATATAAACTAACATAGTATACTTTAAGGTCCATATTTAATATAAAATCAATAATAAATTTTAAAACACATATATATTAAAATCAAAATCTATATATGTATACATATATATCTCAAAACCAGTTCACTTTATTTTATAGTATATACATACAGATATAAAACCGTAACAAAAGAAATACCAGACTGTATAACATATATATAAGCATAACGTATATAGTAGAAACAACTTTATAACTTTCATACGTATATATACCAATGTAATAAAATACTCTAAAATCAATATAAAAAGGAAGACAGTTCCAAACAAAGTTTTGAAATATATATAAACGCACTAATCGATTATAATCTATAACATAACCTTATTAAGTAACCTATTACATTATATACATATAAACTATAAAGATCTAAAGACTGTAAACTATACAGATTTTTATAATTTCATACATATACAGTAAAATATAAAGTGAACAATAGATTTTATATACAACTTACATATAATAATATATAAACCGAAACATAGTTATATATATAACATATAACAAACGTAGATATTTCCTTATATATTCTACTTTAAATATCCGTACTTGAACAGTATATAAAAGACGCATCTTAAAATTTTATATATTGAAGCAATATATATAAAATACTTTATGTATAACACCGGAAGGAAGCTGCAATACCAAAGCAGGAGCTAAAACATATATAAGCAAATATACATATACAATAATATGTTAATTTGCTTACAAAGAGTTTATATACCTATACATATATATAAGTATATATACAGCATGTTAATATAGTTTATAAATCTTTTACCATAATATATTAATACTGTGAAAAATGCGGATTACAGATATTAAGGATAGGATAAACATTAGAGGGGGGTGAATAGTGTTTTAAGGATTTATTAAATATTTTTGAGTTTTTGTTAATTTGAACACAAATGTATGCAATATTCAAACACAGATATGATCACAGAGTCAAACATAGATACGGAAATAAAGTAAAAGCAGTCAAGGTAATAACAAACCGAATTTTATACTGGTTTGGAGTTACTACATCCAGTCCCGCACACAAGCACGAATTTCCTTTCAAAAGCAATTGTACAATTACACCCTCGATTTCAAGGCTATGAGGTACACCCTCCAGATTCACAATCCTCTGGGTAGAGATACTTGATTTCACGGGCAACAACTTCACCCAATTAATTTCCAAGGCTACAATCACACCTTTTCTCGTTTGATTAATTTCCAAGGCCACAATCACACCTTTTCTCGTTTAATTGATTACAAAGAAGCCTATAACTCTGAATAGAACTTAGGATCTTGTTGAGATAGTGATAGAGAATCAAACCAGAGATAATCTAGTTAGATTCAATGTTGATTTCGGCAGAGTAATGGTAGGAATATGTATAAAGAAATGTGGAAGAAGAAGAGAAATGAAAACCAAAAAATATGATTAGAAATTCGTTGAAAACAACCACTATTCATAGAAGAACAACAGCCATGTCCATTCGTGAAGAGATATGACGAATAGACGCTTCTTTTAAAATTAACTGACACTATGTCGACATGGGTGTATTAAGCATGTCGACATCCCAAAGAAAATTTTGGTGTTTTGTTTTTCTTTGAAAATATATTTTTTCTTATATTAAAACTATTTTAAACTTTTATAAATATGATTAATTATAGTTAAAATAAATAAATAAATATAGAGAATAATATTTTGGTATATATAAAATTTTACTATAATTTTATATTTAAATATAAGTATAAATATTAAAAGTTAAATATATTACTATTAAAAGATAATTTAAAACTAATTTGATTTTGTAAATTAAAGATTATTTTGAGGCTAAAAGTATTTAAAACCAGGATAGATGATTTTGATTCTTTTAAAAGGAATGTTTTGAAAACATTTTGAAAACAAGATATAATTTTATAAAATCATTTTGAATAAATGTTAGCGGACACAAAACAACGTTCCACTAGATTTTTCGTAAGTTCCATCCAACTTAGGGTTCCATCCCTTTAACGGGCTCGAAGTGGATTCTATTCCATGAATAAATTGGATTTTAAGATTCCAGTGCTTTTCTAGGAGTTTTAACAAAATTCCTAATTAAAAAATAAATTACTTGAAATCTTGATAGTCTTGATTTTCTTGATACTCATGAGTCTTCAATCTTGATATCTTGAATCTCTATACTGTAAAGTCTTCATTCTTGGCACCTGCATGGTTAAATCCTGCATATACATATATTTCTAAACTATAATGTAAGTATTTATATTTTATAATCCTATTCTAAGGTTGTTGTCATCAAAACCATCATCTTGCGGACTAACAATCTCCCCCCTTTTTGATGATGACAACCTTTATTTATAAAATATTACTTCTATCCTAATAACTCCCCCTTTATCTATGCCTAACTATCCTATTTTTTATTTCTCCCCCTCTGTCATCAATAAAAACTAACTTTAAATATATAACTTTAAACTATATCACTCCCCCTTAATCTAATACTCTATGACAAGTGATTATAATGATAGTGTTATCATAAATAATCAACACTTAGATCTAAAACTAAAACTTAGTCCTAGACTACTAACTATCCTAACTAAGTATCCATATAATAACACATATAAGAATACAAATTATACATTAATTATATAATTATATTTACATTTTCATGGAAAACGTAAGAAAGAACATACAACAATAGGAAAAAGAAAAAAGAAACTAATGTGTGTCTTATAAAATGGGAGATCTATGAATCGAACAATTTGGATAGTGGAAACAGAAATTTCCACGTTGTTCGACAAGATTTCCATCTTTGTCAAAGCACACTTCACCAACGCAAATGACTTTGTCGTCATCTTCCATGTGCACTTCTTCCATGGGGACTTCTTCTTCTTCTTCACTGGCTTCTTGTACTTGATCTCCTGAAGAGTCTTCGTCAATCAAGATTGGGTTAGCATGATTATCCATTAGAAATTTTTGCAAATTCCTAAGGATTTTGCCTTGCCTCTCTTGTTCTTTGGCCATTCGAAGTTGCATCACTTGGATTTCAGTCATTAACAGAAGTGCATCCTTCAGAGAATCCTCCATTTTCGTCAAACGAGCGAGCGTTGTTCGTTGAAACAGTCCAGAAGTAGGAGAAGGGAATGAAAAAGTTGAATTTAAGCTTGATTTGGAAGAGGAGGCCATTGATTATTTAATTTCAGAAGATAGAACAGAGAAATAACAGAAAGAATGAATAGAATTTCGAAACGAGAAGAATATATAACCAATTATTTCAATTTTAGTGGGAAAAATTTCAAAAATAAAAAATCGTTGTATGTCGGCATAGGGTTCAAGGGGATGTCGACATGGTGCTTGAATTTTTGCTATTTAATTTATTTTGATCTAATTTTTAATTATACTTTGTTATTTTTTTATTTCAGTTATTGAACAAATACCTAATTCTCTTCTTAATTTAGTAAATACAGATTCATTTAGTGGTTTTGTTAATATATCAGCAATTTGATTCTCAGAATCAATATAATCTAGAGTAATTACTTCCTTATTTATATTATCTCTGAGAAAATGATGTCTTATATCAATATGATTAGTTCGAGCATGTTGAGTAGTATTTTTGAATAAATTTATCGCACTAGTATTGTCACAATAAATTGGTGATTTTGACAAATTTAAACCATAATCTTTTAAAGTTTGTTGCATATATATTACTTGAGAACAAGCCAAAGCAGCAGAAATATATTCCGCTTCAGTTGTTGATAAAGAAACTGTGTTTTGAATTTTACTAAACCAGGAAATCAGAGAATGCCCCAAAAAGTGACAAGTTGCACTTGTACTTTTTCGGTCTGATTTACAACCAGCATAATCAGCATCATAGTAAGTCAAAAGAATCATTTTTAGGGTAAAATAAGCCATAATCAGAGGCGTGTTCAACATATCTTATGATACGTTTTACGGCTCTTAAGTGGGTCTCTTAGGTTGGGATTGATATTTTGCACAGAGACAAACATTATACATGATATCAGGTCTACTAGCAGTAATATAGAGTAGTGATCCAATCATTCCTCTATGTAATTTTTTATCTACATCTATCGAGAGATCTTCTTTACTAAGATACTCATTGGTTGCCATGGGAGTGGGCTTTCTACTCGCAGTAGTCAAACCAAATTTATTAATTATGTCTTTAGCATATTTTTCTTGACTAATAAAGATACCATTATCTATTTGTTTTATTTGTAATCCTAAAAAGAAATTTAATTCACCCATATGACTCATCTCAAACTCTTTTGTCATTATTTTCGAAAATTCTTTATTCATTTCAAAATTTGTTGATCCAAAAATGATATCATCTACATAGACTTGTACTAGTTGAATATCATTTTTATTTCTTTTAATAAAAAGAGTATTATCTACTTTACCAATTTCAAAGTTTGATTGTAATAAGTAAGATCTTAGTTTATCATACCAGGCTCTAGGAGCTTGTTTTAGACCATAGTTAGCTTTCTTAAGTTTGTAAACATGATTTGGTAATTTTTCATTTCCAAAAAGTTGTGGTTGTTCAACATATACTTCCTCTTTTACAAAACCATTTAAAAAGTCACTTTTAACATCCATTTGAAATAATTTGAAATTACTATGATTTGCGAAAGCAAGTAGAATCCTAATGGCTTCTAATCTTGCTACGGGAGCAAAGGTATCATCAAAATATATTCCTTCATCTTGATAGTAACCTTGAGAGACTAATCGAGCTTTATTTCTAACTACCTCTCCTTGACCATTCATTTTATTTTTAGAAACCCATTTAGTTCCAATTATAGTTTTATTTTCAGGTCTAGGAACAAGTTCCCAAACATCATTTCTAATGAATTGATTTAATTCTTCTTGCATGGCCAAAATCCATCAATCATCAGTTGATGCTTCTTTTGGATTTTTGGGTTCGATAGTTGATATAAAAGCTACATTAGTCATTTGACTTAGTTGATTTCTAGTTTTGACAACAGATTGCATATCTCCTAGTATATTTTCAATAGGGTGATCTTTTAAAAGTTTAGTCCTTTTAATAGGATGATCAATTTCATTATAAGTTTCAGTTGACTCTTGATTTTGAGTGATTAAATCCTCTTCATCATTTGTATCTTCAATTTTTTTGAAATTTTCATCGAACGAAACATGCATTATTTCTTCGATGGCGTTAGTTCTTAAATTAAATACTCTATATGCTTTACTTTTATTAGAATATCCGATAAAGATACCTTTGTTAGATTTAGGATCAAATTTGTCTAAGTTATCTTAGTATTTAAAATAAAACATTTACTTCCGAAAATTCTAAAATAAGATACTTTAGGGTTCTTTTAATGAAGAGTTCATAAGATGTCTCATTAGTTAAAGGTCTACTTAAGATTCTATTTAAAATATAACAGGCGGTAGCAACTGCTTCTGCCCAAAAATACTTTGGTAATTTACTATCTGAAAGCATAGTTCTCGCACACTCTTGAATCGTCCTATTTTTACGTTCTACTACATTTTGTTGTGGAGTTCTTGAAAATAAAAAATTGTGAGTTATTCGCTTTTTATTGCAAAATTCCTTAAAATTTTCATTTTCAAATTCACCACCGTGATCACTACGAATGGTTATAATTTTTAGAGAAAGTTGATTTCGAATCCTTTTTGTAAAGTTCTTAAAACATTCAAAAGTATCACTTTTATGTTTTAAAAATATTGTCCATGTAAATCTAGAGTAATCATCTACAATTACAAAAACATATTTACTATGATTTATTGACAGAATTTGAGATGGACCAAATAAATCAAGATGAAGCAATTCAAGAGGTTTTGAGGTTGAAATCATATCTTTTAATTTAAAAGAACTTTTTCTAAGTTTTCCTAATTAACATGCATCACATAAACTATCTACTTTAAAATTCATTTTAGGGAGACCTCTTGCTAGATCAAGTTTTGACAGTCCAGACAAGAGTTTGAAATTCAAATGCCCAAATCACTTATGCCAAATCCAAGGTTCACTTGTATTTGCCAAAAGACACAAGTTATCATTTGAAATTTTCATACAAAGAATATAAATATTCTTTTTCTAATTCCCTCAAATATTATGGTTGAATTATTATCTTCAATGTAGCACTTATCTTTTTTAAATTTAATTTTATATCCTTTATCGCAGAGTTGATTTATACATAGCAGATTATGTTTCAGATTCTTAACTAGAAAAACATTAGTAATAATAGGAGTTTCAAAGTTACCGACTTTGCCGATGCCAATCACATATTCTTTTGAATTATCTCCAAAGTTAACCGGTCCTCCTCTTTGTATATTATATCATTCAATATATCTGGATTGCTTGTCATGTATTACGAACATCCACCATCAAGTATCCATTTGTTCTTTTTGATCTGCACAATTTGACCGTTGTGGATTGATTCCTCAACTCCCATAAAGCATGTTTCCTGCACATCAAACAATTTTGGCAGACAACTTGAATTTGAACATTGATTATATGCAGACTCATGAGACAATGATGATCTGAATATTTCTAAACTATTATTAACAAACATAGCCATTTTAAAAACTTTTTCAAAAATCAGATTATGAAACTTTGAAAACCTTGCTCTGATGCCAAATGTGAGAAATGCGGATTACGGATCTTAAGGCTAGGATAAACACTAGAAGAGGGTGAATTGTGTTTTAAGGATTTATTAAATCTTTTTGAGTTTTTGTTAATTTGAACACAGATGTATGCAATATTTAGACACAGATATGATCACAGAATCAAATACAGATGCAGAAATAAAGTAAAAGCGGTAAAGGAAAGAAAACACCGGATTTTATACTTTTATAAATATACTTAACTATAGTTAAAATACATAAATAAATATGGAGAATAATATTTTGGTGTGTATAAAATTTTACTATAGTTTTATATTTAAATCTAAATATAAATATTAAAAGTTAAATATATTATTATTAAAAGATAGTTTAAAACTAAAGATAATTTGATTTTGAAATTAAAGATTATTTTGAGGCTAAAAGTATTTAAAACCAGGATAGATGATTTTGATTCTTTTAAAAGGAAGGTTTTGAAAACATTTTGTAAACAAGATATAATTTTGTAAAATCATTTTGAATAAAAGTTAGCGGATACAAAACAATGTTTCATTAGATTTTTCGTAGGTTCCATCCTACTTAGGGTTCCATCCCTTTAACAGGCTCGAAGTGGATTCCATTCCGTGAATAAATTGGATTTTAAGATGCCAGTGCTTTTCTAGGATTTTTAACAAAATTCCTAATTAAAAAATAAATTACTTGAAATCTTGAACTCTTGATAATCTTGATTTTCTTGATACTCATGAGTCTTCAATCTTGATATCTTGAATCTCTATACTGTACAGTCTTTATTCTTGGTACCTGCATGGTTAAATCCTGCATATACATATATTTCTAAACTATAATGTTAGTATTTATATTTTATAATCCTATTCTAAGGTTATTGTCATCAAAACCATCATCTTATGGACTAACAAATACAATATCTGTACACACATATAACAGCAATATGTTAAAATAGTTTATAAAACCTTTACAAATATATAGATCACATATATAAGTATACATGTATATACAAATTTAAATATATAATACCAATACTGTATAACTAATATAAGCTTATATTATTTCTCCTTTCGGCTGGAAGTAGACAGGAAGGCGAATATAATCTCTTCATATATTTAAGTGTTTTAAAATCCAAATATAAACTTATGAAATATAATTTACAGTGACTAATATGTAATCAAAAGACACATATAAACTTATATATAAAACCTTAATACTCTAAACATAAGATAATATATACAGTAACATACATACCTATATCATTTATTAATATAGCAAGATTTTATAACATATTATATGATCAAACTAATATAAACTATATATAGACACACAACGCATACCGTGACCATCTGCCTATTAAAAAACTCAACAAAATATATATATTAACTAATATATATAAAACAGGTTTACAAATATATATTTTATAATATACAATACTGCCACTTACATATAAAAGCTAATAATAAAGCTAAAATGTAATTGAAAATATAAACAGCAGAACTAATGTATAAGTATATATAAATCTTACCCATATTTACTGTAGAGAGGAGGCTGCTCGGCCGAACAAAAGAGGGAGAATGAAGGCCAAAGGGGAAGAGATGGTGGTTACTGAAGTCATGGCCGGCTGGAGGTAAAGACAATGGAGCGAGTGTGGGGCGGCAGCCGATGAAGTGATGCAGGCGAGGTGGACGAGGTCGCTACGGGTTAAGGGAGATGGCTGTGCACTTCTTGGTGAAGCCAGAGGAGGGTGCAAGCGGACTTCGGTCGAGAGGTTGGTGTAAGTTTAGTGGTGGAGGTTGGGGAGGTATGGTGCACGGCTTCTCAAATCTAAAAGCAAGCAATTTTTTTCTGCTTATATTTCGAATGGAACAAAAAAAGAATACGCAAGCAAATATCAAAGAAAGGAGGAGCAGAGAGAAAGTGAACATGAGAGGATGGGAATGGTTTCAGCCAAATAAATATATACCAGAAAAATGAATTTAATATAAACGGTCATGTTGAGATTCAGCGGAAAGTTATTAAAGCAATTTATTAGATTGTTTGGGCTGCATGGTTAAAGTTTGAAATGCAAAAGAAAATGAAAGGTCACAGATTTGGTATCGACGGTTACCAGTTTCGTGGATTCTGCTGTGTATCGTACTTCAAAACATAGAATTGAATATATCCAGAGATCAGCACAACGAGACGATTAAAACGGTATACAGATATTAATGATAGGATCATCCTATCAAAAGTCGATATCCGGTAAACTGAAAATGCTGCTATTTTGCCGAAAATAAGATAGACGGAGCAATAACAGTCAAAATTTGAAGAAACGAAATATGACGTCTCACTCAGAGAATGATTTACAAATTTATTGTATAAATATATTCAAGTTTGAAAATATTTTATTATCATCAATTTTTAACTAGTTTTAATTTACATAAAATTACACAATAAAATAACATCCATATTATTTGATGAAAACCTACCATTTGCTATGTTTAAGTAGACATATTCCAAATATTAAATTTTTATTTTAAAATTCAATTATTTAAAATTTCACAAAAATCTAGTTAAATATATTATTAAAATAAATAAAATTATCAACAATTTATGGGTCGTTACATCGTCGTTTGCAGTCATCTCTGTTCAGTCGCCCCAGTTTCCCTCGTCTCCATTGCATTCGTCTTAGTGGAAGAAAATTGGTAGCCAATGAAAGCAAATCTATAGCTAGTGGAAGAATTTTTTTTGTAATCGTCGTTAATCTGAGTTCTCACTGCGGTCGATAGGCTCGTCAATGGAAGAAAATCGGTGCTGATTGTCTCGGCGTAAGTTCAACTTGCATTTTTGGTAATTATCCGGTTGTGTAAATACCTTTTTATATCTTTATTTAATTTTCTATAGCATTACTTTTTTTTTTGATAAATTGTTAAACATAGTTTCTTGAAAAATTGAACTAGTTTTAATTGAGAAAAATATCATAATTAAAATAGAACTATTCTAGTAAAGTTTACCTAGTAATCTTGAATTATTTATTTTATGTTTCTAAACTTAGAAAATATTGAGTTTAAGTAGCTTAGTGAAAATAAAGCTACTCAAGTAAAGTTAATTCTTTTGATAATAATTAGGAAAAGTTAAAGAAATTTGAAAAGTATATTCATTATTGTCCCATAACCAACCTACAACAGTCAGCTTGCACCAAAAAAATTTCATACATGGGTGTGTTTATGACGCAGCGTGGGAAGCGAATTCGATGATGTAAATCGAATCCATCCAGGATCTCACACGATTAGCGGAAATAATCGGTGAACCGATGATAAATCGAAGGATTTAAGAATACCCAAATGCCCAAATCAGTTGATCACGACGATACCGGACTTTAGCAATCTTCGACACGTTGATCGCGCACGATACCGTGAGAGAAGATCTTCAATTCTTCGAACGTTGATCAAGCGCACTTGATTCCGTGAATTGGCTTCAACAATCGTTGATTCGAGCGCACTCGAATGCCGAAAGTGGAGATAGGAGATAACACTCAACTACCAATTTAAATGGAAGCACAAAGCACAAATTAATTTTATTTCAAAAATCAACAACCCCCTTACAAATGACACAACCCGCCTATTTATAGGCTTACAACACACATACACGACTTAAGAAAATACTTTTCAACGGTATAATGATTTTCAAAACACACAAACGACCTAAAGAACAACGCACGCGACCTAAAATTAAACAACAACGACTTACGTGACTTAAAGGAACCCGCTCGCGACTTACTGGGTTTCAACATCGCGTTTTTAGATGGATCTCGCGACTTAAGGACTCCGTTCCCTAGTCATGTCGTTCGCGACATACGGGGATGGGGTTAGGTCGTGGACGAGTTAGGTCTTAGGTCGCACGATGGCTAGGTCGTGCAGCACTGATAGGTCGCGGTGGTTGATAGGTCGTGGGGCTTTGACAATAGGTCGCGGTGATGTGAATGGGCTAGGTCGCGGCGATGGCGAAGGTCGTGGATGGGGTTTAGATCGCGGAACGTGGATGGGATTTAGGTCGTGGATGGAGGTGGTGCGATTCGAGGTACGCGCATCATCATCCTCCCCTTGTTGGAAGGAATTCGTCCTCGAATTCACACTCTTGTCATCTTCGGCAAGTTCCTCCCCATAATACGGAATTAAGTGTTTGACATTGAAAACATCAGAAGTATGAACCTCTTCCGGCAACCTTAACCGATACGCATTATCATTGATCTTCTTCAAGATTTCTACTGGACCAATCTTTCGTGCTTTCAACTTGTTGTAAGTTCCAGCTGGAAAACGATCTTTTGTTAACACTGCGTAAACCCAATCACCTACTTTGAAGTTCACACTTCTTCGTGTCTTATCCGCCATTTGTTTATACTTCTTATTTGTCTTTTCCAATCGTGCCTGAACGATTCTATGGCATTCTGCCATCCCATCAACAAAATCAGCAGCTCGTTTAACTGTCCCCTTCGGTTGTGGTACTATAGTTAAATCCAACGGCCCCTTTGGCAAGCTTGAATATACAATCTGAAATGGACTGAAACCTATACTTCGGTTAACTGCATGATTGTGTGCGAATTCAGCTTGACACAACTTCAAATCACAACTCTTCAAATTACCATCCACGAGGCATCGCAACAGATTACCTAGGGATCTGTTCACAACTTCAGTTTGTCCATCCGTCTGCGGATGATAAGCACTACTGAATTTCAGCTTCGTTCCCACCATCTTCCACAAACTTAGCCAAAAGTGACTCAGAAATCTAGTATCCCTGTCCGAAACTATAGATTCTGGTAAACCATGAAGACGATAAATCTCCTTGAAGTATAACTGCGCCACATGAACTGCATCTGCCGTCTTCTTACAAGCAACAAAATGTACCATCTTCTAGAAACGATCCACTACAACATATATAGAGTCATTTCCCCTTTGAGTTCTAGGTAAGCCCAGCACAAAATCCATGCTTACATCAACCCACGGTTTTGTAGGAACAGGTAAAGGCGTATACAAACCCGCATTTGTAGCTGTCCCTTTCAAAATTTGACAAACATGACATCTTCGAACAAACTTCTCAACTTCTCTCCTCATCGAAGGCCAATAATAAGACTGAGAAATCAACTGCAATGTGCGGTCCCGTCCAACATGTCCTTCTTCATGTAACTCTTTAACTATCTTCATTCTCAAGCTGCTATCTGGTACGCATAAACGATTTCCCTTGAATAAGAACCCATCTACCAACACAAATTCATCAGTATTCCCTTCCTTGACTTTCTCAACAATCTTTGCAAAGTAAGGATCTTCTTCAAACAACTCTGGCAATAGTTCAAATCCTGTCACTTCAACCTTCATTGTTGTCAACAAATGATTCCTCCTACTCAAAGCATCAGCCACACGATTCGTCACCCCTGATTTGTGCTTTACAACGAAGGTAAATTGTTGTAGATACGCGACCCGTGAAGCGTGCCTAGCTGAAATTTTGTCCTTCCCTTGCAAATGCTTCAAAGTTTCATGATCCGTATAAAGAACAAACTCCTTCTGAAACAGATAATGTCTCCAGTGCTTCACAGCTTGCACGATAGCATAAAATTCCACGTCATAAGTACTATATCTCATCTTTGCTTCCGATAGCTTCTCACTGAAATATGCAATAGGACGCCCCCTCTGACTCAACACCCCTCCAATCCCAACCTTAGATGCATCAGTATGTAGCTCAAACAACAACTGAAAATCTGGTAATACTAAAATTGGTGCCGATGTCAAGAGTTCCTTGATTCGTTCAAAAGCAACCCCTGCTTCCTCTGACCATGAAAACTGCTTGCACTTCATACAATCAGTAACAGGTGCCATCACACTACTAAAGTGTGGAATAAACCTTTCGATAAAATGAAGTCAACCCATGAAAACTTCGAACTTCTGTTATAGTCTTGGGCTGTGGCCAATCTATGATAGCCTCAACTTTACTTTGGTCCACCTGTATTCCTTCTTCCGACACAACATATCCCAAAAATAAGGCACTCCATGCCATAAACACATATTTCTTCGTTGCTGCATAGAATTGTTCTTCACGAAGAATAATTAACACCTTCTGCAAATGCTGAATATGCTCCTCTGTACTAGCACTATAGATCAGAATATCATCAAAGTAAACTACCACAAACTTCCCAATGTACGGCCTGAATATATGGTTCATCACCCTTATAAATGTACTTGATGCATTCGATAGACCAAACGGCATAACCAGCCATTCATATAATCCTTCCCTCGTCTTGAAAGCTGTCTTCCATTCATCTCCTGGTCTAATTCGAATTTGATGATAACCACTCTTAAGATCAATCTTCGAAAGATTATAGACCCACTGATTTGATCTAACAGATCATCAAGCCTTGGCATCGGAAATCTGTATCTGACAGTGATTTTGTTCAGTGCCCTGCTATCCGTACACATCCTCCACGAACCATCCTTCTTCGGCACTAATAATGCTGGTACAGCACAAAGACTTAAGCTCTCTTGTATGCGCCCTTGTTCAATAATTCTTCTACCTGCCTTCTCAACTCCTCATGTTCCTTTGGACTCATCCTGTAATGTGGTTTATGTGGCAACACAGCTCCTGGAACAAGATCTATCTGGTGTTGTATGTCTCTTAACGGTGGTAATTCTTTGGGTAGCTCTTCAGGAAACACATCTTCGAATTCTTCCAACACTGGCTTTACTTCTTCAGGAACTTCCGCCACTTCACTACTCTCACGTCCAATCAACAAAAACACTTTAGGTTCTTTCTCCCCTTCTTTAACAAACTCCTTCAAAGTCAACAGAGTCTTTAATTCTTCAATCTCCTCCAACTTGTTTTCTTCTTGTTGTCGCTTCTTAGGAACTAAAGTGATTTTTGTGCCTTCAAACATGAAACTGTAGCTATTGGTACGACCGTCATGTTGCACGGCCCTATCATGCTGCCATGGTCTCCCCAACAATAGATGACATACATCCATATCCACAACATCACACCAAATTTCATCTTTGTATTTCTTCCCAATCGAAAAATTCACACATGCCCTTCGACAAACCTTCACTTCCCCACCTTTCCTCAACCAAGCTAACTTGTAAGGTTTTGGATTCTTCTCATTCTTTAATGCCAACTTCTTCACAACCTCGGTAGAAATTATATTATCACAGCTTCCAGCATCAATAACAAATTTGCAAACCTTTCCCAAAATAGTGCACGTTGACTGAAAAATATTACTCCTCAACCAACTTGAATCATCCTCTTGCTTTGGTGTCAAACACGACCTCCTCATCATCAAATTACATCCCTCATCTCCCGACAATTCTTCTTCCTCCTCAACCGGTAATAAATTAGAACATTCAGCATCTGCATCCTCATCTTCAATCTCAGCAATCATTGCCCGCTTCTTCGGCTTTAGACATTCATTGCTCTTGTGGCCAATCTCTTGACAATTAAAGCATTTGATGCTACTATTGACCTTTTCCTTCACAACCTCATTCACAACTGGTTTACTGACAGCCTTGGAAACGTTAGCATTGCTACTAGCCTCCTTCACTTGATTGTTGGAATTTGTAAACACACCATCTCCTCGTCTTCCCTGCTTCTCCCAAGCCAACACTTTCTGGTGCGCTTCAGCCACAGATCTAGGGTCAAACATATTTACCATGTCCTGGATCTGGATCCTCAACCCCCCAACAAATCTAGCGGTCAACTGTTCTTCCGTCTCCATGATGTCATTTCGAGCAATTAGTTGATAAAACTCATCAGCATAATCATTAACCGTCTTTGTCCTCTGCCTTAGATTTTGTAAGCGTTGATACATAAGAGATTGATAATTGTATGGTAAGAAAGTAGCTTTCATTAACTTCTACATCTTCTCCCATGAAACAATCTTTGACTTTCCCATCCATTCTCGTGTAAGTTTTGTCTGCTGCCACCACGCCATGCTCTCCCTCTTAAACGAGTAGCAATCAACTTCACTCTACGATCTTCCGGAACCTCCTTGAAATCAAAGATCTCTTCAACATTAGATAACCAATGTAGAAATTCTTCAGTCTACATACCACCCTTAAACTCTGGAATTTGAATTTTCATTCCGGACTCCTATTTGTGATCATACTCTGAATGATTTCTTCCTTGGCTTCGATTTCGACTATGAACACTACCACCATCAAACTCCTCATCAAAATCTGATGCATATCGATGTCGTTCATGACCACCAATATCTCTACCACCATTTCTACCACCAACATTTCTTCGATCTACATTCCTCCGATCACGATAATCCACATCTCTCCGATTTCGTTCATTGACATTTCTATCACGATCGTCGACATTTCTACAATCATGATCTTCTCTTCTCTCCCGATCTGAATGTGGTGAAACTCTATTTCCCCCATGACTCGATTCAGGTGAAACCCTTCTTCTACTTTGATTCATTTCAAGCATCATTCTCTCTAATCGACCAATCCCTTCATTCAACTTCTCAGTGAAACTCTCGTTGATTCGTTGCTCCATTTCATCGGCCTCTTTTCTTCCATACAAAGCATTAATATTGCGATGACGTTGAGCTCGTCTCGGTGGCATGATTGAACTTCAAACAAATTCAAAACAATTCAAACACTTTCCGAACTTTGATCCAAAACGATATGGATCGAACTCCCAACTTGTTGCTACTTCACGATGAACACCAAACTTCTCAACAATTGCAAATCTGATCTTCAAACTTCAAATGACGCAAACTCCTTGCGATTTAGCTCTGATACCAAACTGACGCAGCGTGGAAAGCGAATTCGATGATGTAAATCGAATCCGTCCAAGATCTCACAAGATTAGCGGAAATAATCGGTGAATCGATGATAAATCGATGGATTTAAGAATACCCAAATGCCCAAATCCGTTGATCACGACAATACCGGACTTTAGCAATCTTCGACACGTTGATCGCGCACGATACCGTGAGAGAAGATCTTCAATTCTTCGAACGTTGATCAAACGCACTTGATTCCGTGAATTGGCTTCAACAATCGTTGATTCGAGCACACTCGAATGCCGAAAGTGGAGATAGGAGATAACACTCAACTACCAATTTAAATGGAAGCACAAAGCACAAACCAATTTTATTTCAAAAATCCACAACCCCTTACAAATGACACAACCCGCCTATTTATAGGCTTACAACACACATACACGACTTAAGAAATTACTTTTCAACGGTATAATGATTTTCGTAACACACAAACGACCTAAAGAACAACGCACGCGGCCTAAAATTAAACAACAACGACTTACGCGACTTAAAGGAACTCGCTCGCGACTTACTGGGTTTCAACATCGCGTTTTTTAGATGGAGCTCGCGACTTAAGGACTCCGTGCCCTAGTTATGTTGTTCGCGACATACGGGGATGGGGTTAGGTCGTGGACGAGTTAGGTCTTAGGTCGTGCGATGGCTAGGTCGTGGAGCACTGATAGGTCGCGGTGGTTGATAGGTCGTGGAGCTTTGACGATAGGTCGCGGTGATGTGAATGGGCTAGGTCGTGGCGATGGCGAAGGTCGTGGATGGGGTTTAGGTCGCGGACCGTGGATGGGATTTAGGTTGCGGATGGAGGTTGTGTGATTCGAGGTACGCGCTTCATCAGTTTATATATAAGCACACATACAGTCAAGTGATTTACTTAATATTTTTGTCTAAATTATCGTTTATAAAAAGTAAATAAGGAAGCCATTCATAATGGAGTTGTTTTTGTTTATATGTAGTCACGGGTAATAGTTTGCTTCTGTGCTAAAATTGTTTTGTGTCAATTTGTTAAACCAATTCATATAACAGTTTTTGTCCATTTTTTCTCTTAATATATTGTTTACTCGATATAAAAACTAAAAATAAGATTTAATTTTTTCTCCATATATTTTATTCTGATTACTCTATATATTTCAAGTATCAGAGAATCCAAACTTACGTTAGTGTGCATTGGATAAGTAAACACAATCTATTCTCAAGAAATTCTTTTTGACACAAAAAGGCTTCATGTGTTAAATGGTTTGAAAGTGAAAAATCTACTTATTTTGATAGCTTGTACATTCAAATTTTTTAGCTACATTTTATTTGTTACTTAAGTGGCATTACATGGTAATACTACAACTAGGTTGTACATATCATGTTTTATGTCAGTATATGTTCAAAAGATCTTATTATCCTACTGAGTTTCAAATTGGTGCATTGTTTTCATATTTTTTAGTGATGAAGTCAATCATAGATTTAGAGCTTTCTTTGTACTCCACATTATATGTCCTTGTTAAATTATATGATAACTATGTGTCAAATCGAACATGAAATTTCAGTTGTGCAATGGTGAGTCAGTGTTGTTTAGAGTTTTACAAAGTGAAAGATGTGTCCATTTGAAAGAGAGTTGCGCATCGGTGCAATCAAATGATTTTTTTCTTTAACCGATATGAGTGGTAGAATGCAAACAAACCATTACTATGTTAACAAAGCTTTCATTGAAAATTTTAGTTCAATACTAGCTTCTAGCAGTCCATATAAACCCGTCCTCCCCCCTTATTCATTATGCCATTACTTACCCTCTCTGACCACTAAGCCTCCAACCTTATTACTCTCGTAACTGATGAGGAAATGAAATCAGAAATATTCTCTTTAAACTCAGATAGCTGTGGTGGACCGGATGGCCTCAACTCCATAATTTTCAAGCACCAGTGGGATATTATTGCCACTGATGTTATTTGTGCTATAAAATACCTGGTTTGACATTTTATTAAATGCATTTACCACACGTCTTTTAAAAAGTATAAATCCTAGTTATGCGCCTTATTAAACACTTCAATTCATTTTAATTTTTTGAAAGTCAAATCAAAGATTAGGAATGATTAAATTTTGTGAAAGTTTATAATATAAGATGAAGAGAATAGTTTGCCTTTTTTATTATCCTAACTTTTTATATAGTCAGGGTCAGTATATAAATATGGATATGTATATGGATCCTATATCAGCACGTTTACCAAAAATTCAGCAAAACGGTCTGTCCATAGACAAATGTTGAACCTGGTACATCTCATATCATTCCTATAGCTAGTATGACTTTCCATTACTACTTAATTTCATGGTCTATATGTTCTATAGCCATCTTCCAGATATAACTATTAGCATAGATATAAATATTAGCAGCCTTAAGATTAAAAAGTCATTTGTTCCTGAAGCTATTTTCTATCCGTTTAAATGCAGAAATATATTTAAGAGTTTTGATTAAAAAGTCATTTGTCCCTGAAGCTATCTTCTGTCCATTTAATTCTATTTTTTCTCTCGTTGTAAAAGCACAAAAAAGGTGAAAAAAGAAACAATAATAACTTTCTTTGTTTCACCAAAAATTGACATACTCATATCTCCTACAAAAACAGTGAAAGCAACTTTGGAAAAACTTAGCTGGACTCAACAATAACCTATAATCTATTTATGCTGCTTGATTATATTTACCGCTGTAAGGAAAATGAGACTGGTCATCTTCCTTCTGTATTTTTTATGACTGTATTTGCACTTGTATTAGCAGCCCTTTTATTTAATGGTTGTGTTTATTAGCATCCCTTTTATTCAATATATTTAAACAAAATGAGTTCATAATAACTCTATTTGCACTTTATTATGAGAAGTATTGAAATTTAAATGTTGTTCTTCTTTTATTTCCTAGAACAATGACATGTCAGTATCTGGTAGCCTAGGAGTATCCAAATCTTTTAGACTTTTGGCACTAAAAATCTTTACTGCGAATTTTTGGTATGACTTTTTGACTCTTTGGTGAATCTCGTCATTCAATTTAGATTATAAATCATAGTTTTCATGATGTGTATAAATTTCGTCAATTGGTTTCACATGAACTGGCACTGGCAGTTTGTTTCATCAATTTGTCTTGATGTGTATATTTGGCACTCGCCAAAATGTCTGACTTTTGGCACTGCCAATCACGCTGCTTGATTAAAGCACTGAACTTCTCATTAATTGGTTTCACATCCTCTTTATGCTTTGCTACTCAATTTTATTTAAATCTCATTTTGCTTTAGAAAAGGATCATCATGACTAGGTTGAGCAAATACATATGTTAGACATGCTTCGTCACAAATGCTAGGTAATCTCATTATTATTAAATACACTTATTGTTTGGAGTTATATTCAGTTTGTGCAGAAATTTAAATATAAGCTAGGAGGATTCTGTTGTGTAAATGTGCACATATCTCAAACATTTTAGGTTAAAAATTCTAGGTAAGTTCATTGATATTTCTTCATTTAAATGGATCTAGTCTTTGAAAAAGTCATTGAGTTTCAAAAATTTTATAACAAGTTCTTAGTTATCTTTTAACATTAAACTATAAAAATGGTTTTTTCTTAAGCAAATACATGCATGATATATCTGATTCAAATTTTTAATCCTAGTGTTTCTGACATTGGTTAAACCTTGAATTGCTTCAAGGCTTTACAAGCCCCTAAGGACTAGTAGAATTTATTAATCTTGGAACCTATTATTGTGTTCCAAATGGCCTTCCATTATATATTACTTGATAAAAATAAAAGCTATTGTTTATGGAAGAGATTGCATGACTTAACTAGAAAATTTGCAGTTTAATTTAACATTTCAGACCCTGTGCAATGAATTCGGATATGTTTTCACATAAAACTTGTAGGATCGATTTCACCCTAAAGGGGGAGGGGTGAATAGGATGATGGTATTAATTATAAAAATTAATTGCGGAAGCTTATAAAATTAATTTAACACAAATCACAGAATAATAGCAGCACAGAATAATAGCAGAATAAAATGCAGAAATAGAACGACACAGAATTTACTCAGCTTCGGCAAACCCCTGCCTACGTGCTGCCCTAAAGGTTTCTACTAGAAATTAGATAGTCAGACGCTTACACACGTAAACTCGCGACACCCGCTATCGACTAAACCTATCTCTACGCTCAAAACTCTGCCACAACTCAGCCACTGAGTTGTGAATTCTCAAGCTACGCCACGTAGCTTGTCCCCTAGTCACACGACTAGAAATTACAACGATTTAAAAAAAGAAAATTACAAACTGAAAACAAATTAAAAACAAACAACCCTAATTCTAAAACAAAGCCTTATAATTTATAAACTTTTAAAAACAAAAGAAAGGGCCGGCCCCTTTTTCCTCTTTTATATTATTGCGGCCCGTTCCCTTGTAATTGATTATGGCGTCTAGCGTTTCTTGTTCGTTCCTTTTCCTTCAATAAATTAGGGCTTTCGTATAATTCGAAGAAGTCGATTCTAATTGCTCGATTGAATAGATGAATCGGCGTCCTTTTTCAGTCAATCGATGGTCTCTGTTAATTTGCTTCGACTGCTTCGAATTGATTGAGTTCGAGAGGGCTTTGGTATGTTTTTTTTATCCTTTTGTGCTTTAATGTTTTTTGTACTTGAACTCAATACTGAGACTGCCGATGACGATTTGTTTATATAGGGTTTGTAACCCTAGATTTGCGTTCGTACAACTATATTTGAATTTGTTAATTTTGTTTGATTGGCCGTTCGATTATGCTTCGATGTTTGAGATGATTTCTGACCTTTTCATATGCGTATATTTTCTGATTTGATTCCCACAGTTTTGATTTTGATTACGGCTTGACTTTTCGACTCCTTTATTGCCACGGCTTTTATTCATTTTGTGGTCACCACGATTTTGACTTTGATCAGAAACACGGCTTTGATTTCCTTTGACTTTGCCCAATTTTTGGTTTCGTGAATTTAATGGTCGGCTTCGACTTTGATTCTTCCACGACTTCGACATTTACATTGTTCATTTATGCTTCATGTTCGATTATACTGTTGTTGACTTGACTTGTCTACCTCGGCTTTGATTTTGTGGCTTCGACATCTTATATTCATGAGATGTTCATTGTGAAGCTTGGTTTACTGGTCTATTGTTGTCATTTCTTGTTTGGTTCAACTTTGTAGCATTGACTTGATATCATTACTTCAATGTTTCTGATGCTCCTTCGATTCAGTGAGGCTTGTATTTGAATGTCAGTTGTATCAGTCCTTGGTGCAGTTGATGTTTATAATTTCATTGATATAACAGTATTGCCATATTGTTGCAGTCTTGAGTCTTGTTTCATGCATCACCGTATATCCCTATTGTTGGCATTCTTTATGTTATTCAACACATGATGCTTTGTTCTTTTTTTTAATTGTTTGATACATGTTTGAACTGACTTGTGATGTTGCTCTGTCTTTGTGCATTTCACTGCGTTCATTTGAGTTGTTGCAGTTCCACTACTTTGGTTGGCATTTGATGGTCTTCATATTCATGTGTCTTGTTGAAGTGGTTGAGACTGGTTTCATTCTTTGGTTGGGTCTGCACATTCACCTGTTGTTGTATTCATGTACCCTTGACTTTTCCCATGCTATTTACTGGTTCGTGTACATGAGTTGTTTCACTGGTGGCCTGTTGTAGTGGTTGCGACTTGCACTTGTATACTGCTGTTATTGTTTGAGTCCTGTTCATCCCACTGGTATACCTGGTGTATCACTTGACTTGTTGTATTGTCTCTGACCTGATGGCTTTGGTTTTTGCTTGCTTGATGGCATTTGATCTTGCCTGGTGTTTCCTTTTTTGGTTTGTGATGCACTTGTTTTTTCTGAAGCTCGAGTTGCATTGTCTATTCAGTTGAGTAAATGTGGACCGTCTTGATGCACTTGAGGTCGGGTTATGTGCATGCACTTTTTGTAGTAGTTGTACACTTGTGTACTGGTGCTTTATCTTTGTGTATGGCTATTCTTTGACCACTTCTGATCTAATACTTGAGTCTTACCATTGTTGGATTTGGATTTTGACCATTTTATTGAGCTTGTACACTTACATTGCTCCTGAGTTGAATCCAGCTAATAGCTCGGGTTTGACCTTATGTTGAGAGTTGTGACATTTATTATATTGCACGTGAGTTGAACCCGGATTTTCATTTGGGTTTGACCTGTGCTCACTTGTTCCTGTAAATCAATCAAGTGTATATCGGTGTGCACGGCCTTGTGGCATGTACAGTGATACACTGTGCATGTCACATTGTTCGTGTGTGATGAATTCAAATGTAAATGATGATGAACAACCCAAATAACCGAGGCAAATAATATTTTCAAAATCCATATTTTATTTTATATTGCAAAAATATTTCTTTTTCAATTTTACTGCATTAGTGAATATTTTTGCAGATTGCTCAGATGCTGGATTCTAGCTGGAATGAAGTTGAAGATAAAATACGAGTGTGAGTGATATGTAGTAAGGAATTCATGTAAATTAAATTGTGATGTAATTAGAATCAAAATTGTATATGTATAGTGAGAGCTTGAATTTGTACTATTCAAAATTGTAATAAATATTTGTTTGAATAAAATTTCTGTTTGAATTCAAATTCTGTGTTATTTAATTTTATTCAGCAAATATTTATTTAATCTATGAAAAATAAAATAGTACATTAACAAATACATTTAAACGAATATATATGTTTATTATCATCAAACAAAAATCATATAAGCGCATATTCAACAATCTCCCCCTTTTGATGATAACAAACATATATTTAAGATTTTGAATATGTTAAATATATTTGATCATTGATATATCCTAATTACTCCCCCTATTTAAATGTTTCCTCTCTACACAAAGCTCCTTCTACAAATATGCATACAATTAAATAATATGCAAATGAGCCTAGATGCAAATAGAAAATATTTGACCTTTGCTTGATTTTATTTGACAAAATCTTAACTTTTCTCTCCCCCTTTTGTTATCAGCAAAAGAATAATAGTGTTAGAGAAAATAGAGATAAGGTGATCGATATTAATTCAACATTAAAATTCAATTGAATATAAATATTAAATTTCAATAAATAATCAAACAAAAATCATAAATACTTTGTTAGGCGCATATTCCACTTTTAGAATGATGGGAATGATGTCATCGTATAAAACCATACAGTTGTGTCTATTTGTGGTATATTTGTATCAGGAATTTGAATATCTACTAACCATGCATAATCCTTAGGACTTTTAAATGAGATTAGTAGCATTCCAATTTTATTTAAAAAAATGAATTCAAGTATCTTCTAACCACGCTTAACCGTGAGGAATTTTAAATGGGATTAAAATCAACTTATTTATTTTAAAAATCAACTTTTGATATGCGTTCCATACATGCATAACCGTGAGGAATTTTAAATGAGCATGGAAGCACATAACAAATTCCAAGTAATTCACTCATGCATAACCGTGATGACTTTTAAATGAGAGTGGATACTTTGGTATTTATTATTATTATTATTATTATTATTATTATTATTATTATTATTATTATTATTTACTATATAAATTTTTTTCTATTATTTTTAAAAAAAATGTAAAAATGAAAAACGAACGATTCCTGTTTAAAGTACCACACATCGACAAACTATATAGAATTTTGATGAGTGATGGTTGTTAGAAATATGATAGAGATAGAGATGGTCATGGAATTTTTACTGACAAAAAGTTTTATAATTCTTGTTTAAATTTCTAAAGAAATTTACTAATTATACCGTCTCGAGTCATAATATATAATAATATCAACACTCATCACTTTTTCAATCATTATTTATCTTTTCGATAATTATTAGGGAGTCAGATTAGTCAAAATAGTCACTTAAAATCAAATTCAAAAGTAATTATGAAATCAATTTTTCAAAATGACTAATCTGAAAATATGGTCAAAAATGATTTTCTCGAGGGGATTTTATAAGAAAATTTTCTGCTATTTGAAAATTATTTGAAATGAAAAATATGCAGATATTTTCTTTGAAAAACGATGCAGTTACTAAATGTCTCAAAAATCATGTTCCACTAGTAATTTTTTTATCAACTAGATTACCAGTGTAATCTGCATTTGAATTTCTTTTTCACTCAAAATTATCATTAATTGAATTCAATTGACCAAACCATGAAGTGTGCACCAAAAAATTTCAAACTCAATTTTAACAGCATTTTAAATGACATTCTTTTGAAATTGAATTGAAGTCGTGCAAATAATCAAAAACCGTGAATATAGAGTTAGCTATATTTACAAGCAAATGTATTATTCAACAAAACACTATTTTTAATCCAAACTGATATATATGAAGTAATTCAAAAAATCTAGAGATTTTTATAGTGTTTTTTGGCATAAGAATATAATTGGCCAACTATTTTGAATAAGTCAGAATCTAAATCATCATCTTTTCATCATCGCATTATTGGCTGATTTAATTTAGAATATGGTGCAGATTATCACATTTAATATATCGTTCAAATAAATATAACTTTACCTGTTTTACCTTTACGATAATTTTTCGTGGTTGCCCATTGTGATTCTGTCACCTTTATACTAGGCTAAGGAACTTTGCTTTGTTGCCCGTTGTGTTTCTGGAATAGCCAAAATCTAGAGAACACTGTTGTTGTTCCTTAGCCTGCCACCACACCTACACCGGAAAAGATTTATGTGACATATTTCCTTTTATAGGTCCATGGTTGTTAGTGGCAGAATATTTAGAAAAATAATTTTGTGGAGACCCAAAACTATTTATAATTGTTCCCTTCGACACCCAAATTTGTTTAACTTTGAGAGTTTTTATAATTGTGTCTTTTGGAACCCAAATTGGTATAGTTTTCACATGTTTGGGTCTATACCAACAATTATTGTGATTGTGTCCATATTTTCTACAAATTGTGCACATTGAATTTTCTTGATTAATCTTGTTTTCAATTTTAGATTGATTACATCCAAGTCCTTTTCTAACCGTGTTAACAGTTTGCTTTCCTAATAGCATATTCAACGATTTTTCACTTTTTGAATATTTATCTAAAGTCGTTGACAATTGTTGGACTTGTGTTTTAAGAGATTCATTTTCGTTTAACAATTGTGTGCACTTTTTAATATAATTCTCTCTCCTAGTATTTTCACTCTCTTTTAAAATCAGAATTTCATTTTCAAGTGATTTTATATTGATTTCTGATTTTTTAATTTCATCTTCGAATGTTGGACACTTATCACACTTAGGGATCCTTCTTTGATAGTTTTCAACTAATTGGTCAAGTTGTTCATTTAATTCTATCAAAGTGTCTTTTTGTGATTCAAGTTTAGCATATTTTTCCCTAAGTCGTTCAAAACAGCCATTTACTTCGTGGAAATAAATAAGTAATTCAGAGTGAGTAAGTTTTGATACCTCGCTTGATTCGTCATCGTCGCTATCGGTTATATTTCCATGAAGGTACATATCTGCTTTCTCACTCTCACTGCTAGAACTTTGATTATCTTCATCACTTGTATTCCACGTGGCTGCAAAACTTTTCCTTTTTGATTTGTTTTTAAAGTCGCATTGATTTTGAGGACAATTGGGCTTGATGTGTCCGGGTTGGTTGCACTTGTGACAGATGATCTTCTGTTCTTCAGAGTAGTCTAGTGCTTTGGCTATTCTGCTTTTCGCTTTTTGAATTCGAGCTGAATTTCCATATTTGTAATTCCACCTTTTGAATTTCTTTATTAATAGCTCTAATTCTGCTGCTGCATCATCTTCGTCATCGTCATCACTTTCAGTTGTTCCTTTGAGAGCTATTGATTTCTTTCGAGTATCTCCTCCTTCATGCTCTTCATTGAATTTCATTTCTAGCTCATAAGTGGTGAGATTTCCGATGAGTTCTTCGACTTTCATTTGTTTCAAATCTTTTGATTCTTGAATGGCAGTCACTTTGGCTTCAAAACTTCGTGGAAGGACTTTAAGGATTTTTCGGACTATCTCCAACTCTGTATATGATTTTCCAAGAGCTTTTGATTTGTATACGATATTGGAAAGTCGTCCATGCATCTCTTTGACATTTTCTTCCTTCGCCATTGTAAAGTTCTCATATTCGCTGCATAGCATAGCAAGGCGGGATTCTTTGACTTGAGATGTTCCTTCTTGAGTCACTTCGAGTGTGTGCCATATTTCCTGGGCAGTTAGACAATGTGAGACACGATTGAATTCAATTTAATCTAATGAACAGATAATAGAATTCATAGCTTTAGCATTAATATTTTGTAATTTATTCTCTAGCTCTGTCCATTGTTCCTTCGGTTTTTTAATTTCCCGATTATCTACAGTTATAGTTGGAGTTCTATAACCTGTCTCAACAATATCCCAAGCGTCAATGGTTTCCAGAAAAATTTTCATCCTATTTTTCCAAAAAGCATATTCACCATTGAACATTGGTGGTCTAACTATCGACTGACCGTCTGCAAAAGCATTATTAAAAGAAGCCATTTCAAAATTTTAAAACAAAAATTGATTTTTGAAAAAAAGTCGAACTAAAAATTTAACTCCTCTTCCTAGCTCTGATACCACTTGTAGGATCGATTTCGCCCTAGAGGGGGGGTGAATAGGGTGTTGTATTAATTATAAAAATTAATTGCGGAAGCTTATAAAATTAATTTAACACAAATCACAGAATAATAGGAGCACAGAATAATAGCAGAATAAAATGCAGAAATAGAACGACACAGAATTTACCCAGCTTCGGCAAAACCCTGCCTACTTGCTGCCCCCAAGGTTTCTACTAGAAATTAGATAGTCAGACGCTTACACAAGTAAACTCGCGACACCCGCTATCAACTAAACCTAACTCTACGCTCAAAACCCTGCCACAACTCAGCCATTGAGTTGCGAATTCTCAAGCTACGCCACATAGCTTGTCCCCTAGTCACACGACTAGAAATTACAACGATTTAAAACAAGAAAAATACAAATTAAAAACAATTTCAAAACAAACAACCCTAATTTTAAAACAATGCCTTATAATTTATAAACTTTTAAAAACAAAATAAAGGGCCGCCCTCTTTTTCCTCTTTTATATTATTGCGGCCCGTTCCCTTGTAATTGATAATGGCGGCTTGCGTTTCTTGTTCGTTCCTCTTCCTTCAATAAATTAGGGCTTTCGTATAATTCGAAGAAGCCGATTCTAATTGCTCGATTGAATAGATGAATCGGCGTCCTTTTTCAGTCAATCGATGGTCTCTGTTAATTTGCTTCGACTGCTTCGAATTGATTGAGTTCGAGAGGGCTTTGGTATGTTTTTTATCCTTTTGTGCTTTAATGTTTTTTGTACTTGAACTCAATGCTGAGACTGCCGATGATGATTTTTATATAGGGTTTGTAACCCTAGATTTGCGTTCGTACAACTATATTTGAATTTGTCAATTTTGTTTGATCGGCCGTTCGATTATGCTTCGATGTTTGAGATGATTTCTGACCTTTTCATATGCGTATATTTTCTGACTTAATTCCCACGGTTTTGATTTTGATTACGGCTTGACTTGTTCGACGCCTTGATTGCCACGGCTTTGATTCATTTCGTGGTCACCACGATTTTGACTTTGATCAGAAACACGGCGTTGATTTCCTTTGACTTTGCCCAATTTTTGGTTTCGTGAATTTAATGGTCGACTTCGACTTTGATTCTTCCACAACTTCGACATTTACAGTGTTCATTTCTGCTTCATGTTCGATTATACTACTGTTGACTTGACTTGTCTACCTCGGCTTTGATTTTGTGGCTTTGACATCTTATATTCATGAGATGTTCATTATGAAGCTTGGTTTACCGGTCTATTGTTGTCATTTCTTGTTTGGTTCAACTTTGTAGCATTGACTTGATATCATTACTTCAATGTTTCTGACGCTCCTTCGATTCAGTGAGGCTTGTATTTGAATGTCAGTTGTATCAGTCCTTGGTGCAGTTGATGTTTATAATTTCATTGATGTAACAGTATTGCCATATTGTTGCAGTCTTGAGTCTTGTTTCATGCATCACTGTATATCCCTATTGTTGGCATTCTTTATGTTGTTCAACACATGATGCTTTGTTCTTTGTTTTTATTGTTTGATACATGTTTGAACTGACTTGTGATGTTGCTCTGTCTTTGTGCATTTCACTGCGTTCATTTGAGTTGTTGCAGTTCCACTACTTTGGTTGACATTTGATGGTCTTCATATTCATGTGTCTTGTTGAAGTGGTTGAGACTGGTTTCATTCTTTGGTTGGGTCTGCACATTCACCTGTTGTTGTATTCATGTACCCTTGACATTTCCCATGCTATTTACTGGTTCGTGTATATGAGTTGTTTCACTAGTGGCCTATTGTAGTGGTTTGCGACCTGCACTTGTATACTGCTGTTATTGTTTGAGTCTTGTTCATCCCACTGGTATACCTGGTGTATCACTTGACTTGTTGTATTGCCTCTGACCTGATGGCTTTGGTTTTTGCTTGCTTGATGGCAGTTGATCTTGCCTGGTGTTTCCTTTGTTGGTTTGTGATGCACTTGTTTTTTCTGAAGCTCGAGTTGCATTGTCTATTCAGTTGAGTAAATGTGGACTGTCTTGATGCACTTGAGGTCGGGTTATGTGCATGCTGTTTTGTAGTAGTTGTACACTTGTGTACTGGTGATTTATCTTTGTGTATGGCTATTCTTTGACCACTTCTGATCTGATGCTTGAGTCTTACCATTGTTGGTTTTGGATTTTGACCATTTTATTGAGCTTGTACACTTACATTGCTCCTGAGTTGAATCCAGCTAATAGCTCGGGTTTGACCTTGTGTTGAGAGTTGTGACATTTATTTTATTGCACGTGAGTTGAACCCGGCTTTTCATTTGGGTTTGACTTGTGCTCACTTGTTCTTGTAAATCAATCAAGTGTATATCGGTGTGCACGGCCTTGTGGCATGTATAGTGATACATTGTGCATGTCACATTGTTCGTGTGTGATGAATTCAAATGTAAATGATGACGAACAACCCAAATAACTGAGGAAAATAATATTTTCAAATCCATATTTTATTTTATATTTCAAAAATATTTCTTTTTCAATTTTACTGCGTTAGTGAATATTTTTGCAGATTGCTCAGATGCTGGATTCTAACTAGAATGAAGTTGAAGATAAAATACGAGTGTGAGTGATATGTAGCGAGGAATTTATGTAAATTAAATTGTGATGTAATTAGAATCAAAATTGTATATGTATAGTGAGAGCTTGAATTTGTACTATTCAAAATTGTAATAAATTTTTGTTTGAATAAAATTTCCGTTTGAATTCAAATTCTGTGTTATTTAATTTGATTCAGCAAATATTTATTTAATCTATGAAAAATAAAATAGTACATTAACAAATACATTTAAACGAATATATATATATGTTTATTATCATCAAACAAAAATCATATAAGCGCATATTCAACAAAACTTACAATGATGTTTTATACAGAGAAAGAAAAGTTTCAAATTCGTTCTTTCACATGTTTGTACAAAGCTTAAACTAACTTGAGAACTAGCTACTAATGTTTCAGCTTAATTCTAATCAAGTACGTATAACTAAAGAACTTTTATCTTGCAGGCGGATAGATATATTTGATGGAAAAAAGTAGCAACTTGCCACAATAAGTTATGGATTTGAAGGTTCATTTGATGCCATAACTGCCATTTTGTTTTGTATGTTTGTATGTATTACAACTATTGGTCACTATTTGCTACTTGTTCTACATTGTGAAATATTATGGAGTCGTTTTCTGTTTTGATGTAAGACTATTACATATGTTTATAATGTAATGTAACATATTTATTATTAAATTTTACGATTAATATAATATGTTGATTATAAAATATGATCAATATAATATATGTTCATTATGAAATGTATTTGTTTTTAAAACTTTGTTATATATAAATTATGGCCTACTTTATTTTGATTAGCAACTGGATGAAATACGACAGCGTTTATAAAACACAGTAAAAGATTCAACAACATTTTCAAATTGTTGTTAAAAAATTCAACAGCGTTTTCAAATTGCTGTTAAAAGATCCAACAACGTTTTAAAGACATTGTAGAAATATTCAATAGCGTTTAACAGATTTTATTAAAAGGTTAAGCTTTTACAACACGACAATAAGCTACTATAAAATAGCATCGAAGCATTGCAAAAAAAACTATAAATAAATAGCATAGCAATAATAGAACCGCTGTAAAAAGAAGCCACATCATTGGAAAGAACGATGTAAAAAGTTATTATAGCATAGCATAACTGCTATTAAATATATATCTTAGGGAAAATAACGCTAAGAAAAGTAATTTTGCTCATTACCATAAACGCTATAATATTTATTAATGACATCAATTAAGCGCTATAAATACGTGCATTCTATAGCATGTTATGTACTTCTACGGTATATTTTTGATATATAATGGCATGTTCACATACAACGTAGTTAAAAACACTATTAAAGGATTTTATAACATTTTTGAAATGCTGTTATAGGTCCATTTTGTTGTTGTATATATATTTTATTCATTTAGAAATTCTTTTTTTATTTCTATTCATGGTCTATATGCAAACATGAATTTATGTAGCAGAATACCACATTAGTGGATCTTGTTTAATATCATTGCTTGGAAGCTTTGTTTTGGTTGCTATCTTCTTGGGGAAATTAATTTTACCTTGGCCTCTTGAATACATTTCTTGTTGTTCATCTTCTTAGGGAAGCTTTGTCTTGATAAGCTTCTCCTGGAAGCTTTGTCTTAGTAGCTTCTCTTGGAAGCTTTGTTAATCTATAAATACACATTCACACATAAGGGAAAGAGCACATCTATTTTGCTTCTTTCCTAAATCACCTTACATCTCTTCTTTCCTCTAAATTCAAACAAAGTTCCATCTCAAAAATAAATTTAGTAAAAGCATAGAGAGCTAAGGGAAATAAGAAGAATCAAGGGAAATCAAAGACTGCACAACATTTGGGGTGAGAAATGTCATTTAAATATATGTATTAATGTCATTTGAAAATTGTTTAGCATCGATAATGTTAGCTCGAAATTTTTTAAACATATCTTAGTAATTCGGCCATAACTTTTGCAAATTTATTTAGAATTTAGATTTCTTTAATGTTATGGAATGCTAACTTAAAGAACTACAACTTTTATTCTTATGTACTTTTCAAATTCGAACATTTTAATAAATGAAATCGTGCTACAAAGTCGAGTATATTTCCAGACAGAAATGAATAGGGGACCATCCAAAAACACTATAGTATACTGACCATAATTTTTGATTTCATGAATGACTTTTGTCGATATTTATCCTGTTCGTAAGCTAGTTTTATTATCCATAACATTTATTTTTATACACCTTAAATTTTGAATGTTTACTGTCCCAAAATCCTATTGTAAAGTGACATATGTTTTGGACATAATTTATGATTCAAATTTGAGACTTTTCAATGCGACCACCATAACTTTTGACTCATGTAATATTTTTGAGATCCATTAAATGATTTGAAAAGGATAATTATTTTGGATAAAACTTTCATGCTTCATACCTTCTAAATGATTTCCTATGTTGAATGTTTGAGTTTTTCAAAAGAAAAGAGTTACCTATTTTGGAGGATGATTTGCAAAATATAAATGTATTTTGAGAGAATACTTTGATTGTACTTATGAAAGAGTATTTACGGATCATTTTATCGGTGATGGTTACCCTCGGATGTGTGGTATAAGACAATAGATCTTGGGTAGTGCACTATTACACAATGATACATTTTGGTATTGCAACAAGTAGAGTACGTCCTTACTTTGTGTTTGGATGCTGACCGCGATAGGATAAATTATCCTAGGATCAAACCCACAATAAGTATGCGGTTTAGATTCATGGATATGATATTAGTTTTGACAAAAGAATTTCATACCAAAATTACTATTGCTAACTTGTTTGATTTATTCATAGATAATATTTGGAAATTTATTTTGAACATCATCTTGAATTTTTTGATATAGTAATGTGTCGATGAAATTACTCGATGATAAACTTGAAAATCTTTATAATACAACCCAATATGACATGATTTGAAAACTATGGATTAGATAGCTTCCTTATTCGGTCTTTATTGCTCATGATGCTAACACCTTGAATATTTCAGGTTTAGATGGTTAGTAGTTCGACCCTAGAAGTTAGTTGGATACATTGAAGTAAAGACTCATATTATGTATGTTATCTCTTTTATGTACTTATATACATATTTGATGGCTACACTTTTGGGTCTTTTGTAATCATGTTGTATGAAGACATGAATGTATAATATTACTTTTGCATAAAATCATGTACTCCAAATGATTTTATATTCAGATATAATCTTGCTAAGTTGTGATATTATTGTGAAAGCACCATATTTTTGGATGTAGCATCTTTGACACCGAATAAGGGTGCTGGAGTGGGGTGTTATAGTTATGGATGCTTTGGAGCTTCAGAGGTGAGTTGGATGCTTCCAAGATGCATCCACATATTTTATTTTCCACCACATAACTTGTTTGTAGTTATCTGCATTGTGAGCTGTTATAACTATCTAGGTTGTCGATGGGTTAGTTACTCTGATCGCAGTATGTATATTGAAGTTTTCTTTTTGTAAAAATCTGTTATACATTGTATATTACTTGTCATGATGTGAGATTCTGTTTTGTCTTTTCTTTTCTTTCACCGTAATAATCTATCTTTATAGCACTTGAATGTTTGGCATGTGAATACCATGGATGTATTAGTGTTAATCTTTAAGGGTCAAAAATGCTGGTCTTTACATTTTTTACTATGATTTTTGGGGATTAGAGATGAGGTAGCTAGCCAAAAATATCAAAGAGGAAGGAGAATAAAATGTGTAAAATAAAATTGTGTAAAAGGTGGCATATAAATAGGAGGCCGTGTGGGAGAAAAGTGGATCACATTCTAATATCTCTCTCTTACCAATTCCACTCTTTCAACCCTTCAAATCCTCTCCAATTGCAATCATATGACCACCTGAACCATGCATCCTATAGTCTGAAATATCATGCCCATATGGGCCTTAAATCTGGTCCATGTCCGAACAATTCAATGTAATTTTTAAATCTTATTTAACCAAATTCTGATACTGTATATCAATCAGTATATTTATAGCTGTTATAAACATGTAGTTTAACGTAGTTCAAAATACATCAAATAAAATTTTATAATTAATATCTCATAAAGATTAATTTAGTTATTATATAACAATTATAAATCAGTTAAATCATATGGTAAAAGGATTATTCAACGTTTTGGTTGTGGGACTCCTAATTGTAAATTTGGTCAGTGATTAATAATGAATATTTTAGTTATTAACATTCACATGTCACTTAACAGGTTTTACATTGTGGCCAAATTTATTGCTTACATGGTTTTGATAAAATCCAATTTATTTTATTAAGTGTTACCCATTAAGGACAATTATTTATATCAATTCTCTTTGTTAAAACCATTTCACTTTGGACTTATGAAATTTGGTAATGGTCAAAATTCCAATATCATCCATATTCACCTATATAGTCCAACACACAAAGTTCTTGGTTCAATAATAACAATCATTATTAACCCAACCACTCAGGCCAGAGACTTTAACTTTATGTTGAATTTAGTTGACCTTGATACTAACTTTATATAATTGAGGAGATAAATTCTCTCTTGAATAGTATTTCACTTCAATGCTTCCACTTGATGCACTAGTCGGCCGATAAACATCGTATCTGATTTAACTATAATCAAAATGAAGCTTCCACATTGAAGATCAATATTATTCTCAAGTCAAGAGAATTGTGAAATTTTGTCAAATCAATATTTTTTATTTGACATTATTTATATTAAACAATAGAAAACTGTCGATTGAGTCATTCTATAATTATCCAATAACCATAACCCTTAGTGCCCCCAAACAGTCATTAGTAATACACTGTCCAATATTTGAAAAGCATTTACTCTCGTCTCAATGGATGTATTGATATCCAATATCGATACACCTTGAATAGGAATATTTAGAAAGATATATTTAATTTCATTGTGATAGATTGCTTATAGTTACAACCCTTGGTAACTATTATCACAATTACATATCATTTATGGATTTTCTATTAAATATACTTTCAACTAAATTAATTAATTAATATAACACATTATATCAATTATATAACAGAAAGAATACACCTTTTATTTCGAACGAGATTGGTTATCAAGTTAGATATATATGTATGTGTGTGTATATAATTACATAATTTCCCATAAGGCATACTACTAACTCAATCAATCTCCCACTAGCACTTGGGGCTAATTTTGGAATCTCTATACCATCCCTTCAATCACTTTGATAAGAATTAATCGAGTTAGACCCTTTTTGAATAGAGCTGCAATGTTCATTTAATTATTTACTCAGTCGGTCAACTCTCTCTGATGCTGATAAATTAATTTTATCTTATGGAACTATTTAGAGTATGTTTCTTGACTTGTAGTAAGCTCATGTTATTATATTGTTACCATATAACAATGATTAGTACTCTTAATACTTGGAATCATCCTTAGCTTAGATATAAATCCGTGCATGCATGCACACACACGTTGCTTTTATTGTGACGCTATTCCAGATACTGTACTTAGTCCTTTCATTGAATCAACCACAATATTTCATTTTGAACATCTCTAACTTAAAGCTTTTTAATTAAGATTTAAAAATGAATTTAATATCGATATATTATACTCGATAGCAATTATGAAGTTTGAGTCCGAGCATTCATTCATAAGGAGTTCGTTATATCTATAAAATATTCTCTAGTATTTTGTAAATATTTAAGAATACTCTTAACTACCATTTAGTGATCCTAATTTAGATTTATATTTGCTTCATGCATGAATACAAAAGTAAATTATGATATTGTAGAAAATACAACATGTATGATAATTCCTATTGCTAAAGTATAAGGAATCCATTTTACATGTTTCTTATTAAACATTTTAATAAGGTGTTTATGCATATCGTTTGGGACCTTCCCAACATTGTTTATACTTAATATAAAAGAAATAATTTATAAATCCAATAAAGAGAATCAAACAACTGAACTATTACTGATTTTAACATAAGTATATCATTAACAATCAGTAGTATGTTGTATACTTACAGTCTAGAAATATCTGTGTACCTTATAGTGGTTCTTTCTTATGAACACACATTTCCACTGCATGTTGACTAAAAATAAAACTATTTGATATTTCTATCCAAATACTTATTCAACTTTGATGCTTATAGAATAATATTTTCATATCATTTCTTGGTTCATATCCGAAAAATCCACAAATTTAATATTGCTTCCACTGACTTCAAGACATTTTGGTTGTTATGTGTAAATAGTCTGTTCTAGATCATTATTTAGAATTTTTCATTTCAAAACATATACAAAAAACAAAGTCAAACTGAGCAATAATTATATGAGTAAAACTTGAATCAACTTGAGCACATTGAATAATTAATCTATTATGCTAATTTCAACAATTAATGTTATTCTAACTGCATTAGTCTTCTTGTTGAAGACATATTCGCAACTGATGGATCATATCCCTTTGGGTATAGGAATCAAAATCATATTTTGATAACATACTTGGAATCCAGTTTGAATTTGCGCATCATATCATATCGTAGAGTTTATACTCTTAATGGTTTAACTAAGGATTATATATTCTTAAAATTGGTAAGAAACTCGTAGTTTCTCTTCAATGCACAAGAATAATTACTTTAATGTTGTGTTGATTTTAGTTTTGGTTAATTTTATTTCATCCCTCGTAATCTGGATCGTATCCAAATCCATTGTACTACGAATAATTTCTGAAAGAAATTCCTTCGCTGTGAAGTTGGTATTTCTTGAAACAACATCGTTTATTGGTTCAGAAGAATGGGCATTCATAAGAACTTTATAAATTGCCTTATACATAAAGTTGATTTGGTTTTAATTTATAAAACTTATGTCCAAAACTTAAATAGGCCATCCAATGACAGTCGTTTCTAAACTCTTTTTTGGGTGATCTATAATAGATCCCTCAAGTGCAATTATTACATGCAGCCTTTTGACTAGCACAAACTGCCAACTCCTTAGCCTAGGATACGTTGTGATTTCTTACAAACCCTTAACTAGCATGATTTTATAAACTATTATTTAGACGAAATTAGTTTTAACCTTGTGTACTACTTTTAATTACACGACCCTATAGAAAGAAGTTAACTCAACTTCACTTATAATGAATTATACTTTGTTCAATAAAGTTTGATTACTCTTTATCGATATATCATTATGTATCAAACAAAGAAGTAACTTTTGAGATAGAATCTTTATTCATTCTTGGCAACATTTAGAACTCTTCCAATATACCCACCTATTTGATCAAATGGAATCAATTTTATGTTCTATTACATATTATTTTATTTAATTCTGTCTTATATTCTATGAACTCATCATTAACATACCATATGTGTATCAAATACACATATTCATATTTGTGATAATTCATCGATGAATACAACGAAATACATGGAACCGTTTTGGATTTAGTTGATTTTCAATTGCATACATCTATATGTATTATTCCTTATCATTCATCAACTCTTAGGATGCTCCCACTAAATAAGTGCTTTGCCCTTAATTGTCTAAGATATAGTTTACCGGTACTATATAATTTATGATTCCAAAAATATTTTTTTGAGATATAATTTACTAGTACTGTTCAAAAATTATTTTTTAAAACTATGTCTTAGTTCATAATTCCAAAATAATTTCAAATAAATTTAGATACTTCTATATTTTCCAATGCATCACCAAAACAAGCATTATAGTTTATTTTTATAATAAATATTCATATTGAAATAAAACTATGTCTATTTTTCAACCAGCATTGATAAAAAATTATTATTTCAAAAATGATGTTTAGTATATTTTACGAAAGTAATTTTCATAACTTGATGTGACCAACAGTGTTATATAGCATGCTTCCACTATTTCTCCCATTACCATAATAGCATATGAAATATGAAGCTCCATTCAACTACTTAATATAAGATATTTATTTCATTTACAATAACTGGTTTGCAGCCGAGAATTTTTACATCAAGTTTCTTAAATTCAAATAAATTAATCTCATACAAAATAATTTCAATTTGAAAATACATTTTGGAATAGAAATTTTAGTTCTCATACCAATGTTAAATATATAATATTATTTTACAATTCACGTTTTCGATGTTTTCTTATGAAGCAAAGTGACCATTCAGTCTCCTCATCCTAACCATGTCATAGGTTCCATCCACTCTTATATATTTGATTTCCTTTCTAAATGGTCAAACGATTCAAAGGAAATCCTTACCATAATATCATAATGAACTCTTTACAAAGGTGCATTTGGCCATCCTTAACTTTGAAGGAGATCAAATAAATTTTACTTTATGTAAACTGATCAAACTGACATTTCAATGATTGAACTCTTAGATCTATCTTGTAACCTTTTGTCTAATGTTACATTTAACACAATAAGTTCATTATTATAATCAATCACATTGAATACACGATCTCACACTACAGTTTACCTATTTCTTTCAATGAACTAATTCCATTAAGGTTTTGTACATTATGAATTAT
Organism: Allium cepa; assembly: GCA_030765085.1. Lineage (NCBI taxonomy): Eukaryota > Viridiplantae > Streptophyta > Magnoliopsida > Asparagales > Amaryllidaceae > Allium > Allium cepa. The sequence continues at coordinate 501,652,941 of CM060944.1, read as the reverse complement.
GACTATTCACCATATAACATTTATATGTGATCGTATATAGACCAAATATCCATATTCTTGTATTACTTTTAGAATTCGAAATTCACTGAAGACAATACATAGTCTCAGGCAAGTAAACTCGTAAGTGACTAAATTACAAATGTGTTTAGTGGTTGTATAGTTAGACGTTTGAATGGGTCAACATGCAAAAAGTTTATTGTTGAGTATATTCTATATTTTTATTTTTTAATATCAATTCAGCTCTTTTTTATATTTTAATTGATAAATATTTTATCAATTATATTAATTGCACAAATTTATCAATGTCAATTAGCATAACCGAATACAACAGGTGTTCTTACAATATTAGAAAGGTTAATGTTTCCATTTCAGTTTTCTAATAAGGCTCTCATTAATCTTTTATTTTCTCTAAGCCCTAAGACAAAACATAGAAGACTTTTGACTTCATTAGTGGGTTTTAGGACTCATCTCTTTTAGAATACTAATATTAAGTTTGCTTAACAAATCGAAAGAAATTATTCGTTTGCACCTACTATTTCATGACGGCCTAAGTATAAGTACCTTGAGTTTGCTCAACAAATACATATAGTTATCTTACCTTATCTAGTCAATATTTAGTAATATTACACACAACATCTCTAGCTTGAGTTTGGTCAAGAATTAGAGAGTATGTAAGTAATTTATTAGTATATACATGATAGTGGACAACAATTATATTAAAGATTCATAATCTTTAATATATTTAGTATGATATCAACTTATGGAATAATGTATTTCATATGAAATACCCTCGTAATACAACTTTCAATCACATCTAAATCATGTTATATGTGCTTTTACGTATGTATTTATTCAGTCTATTTAGGGTTTCATTAAAGTTCCACCTTCAATTTATACATTTATATTATATAAGTTCAATTACTATATTAATTTTGTACTTTATTTAATTTATATAATATTTTATGTATAACATTATATTAATTAAATATTATTTAACTAATTTAATTAATTTATACTCAGTTAATTATTATATTATTTATAGCATATTATATTAAATATTTATATTCCATAATCTTAATAGTAATACACATATATTATACATATCTGTATGTATGTATACAATGTATATATGTATGTATGTATTTAGTTTATTAATTAACTTTTAATTAATTTATTTAATTAAGAAAATTTAATTAAATTTTATTAGTCTCGAATTCTTTGTACTTACATGTATACTCATGTTATCTTAAATAATTCAAGACAACATAACACATATCATTATATATATTATACATGCATATATATATATATTTAATTATGTAACTTTATTTATTTTATTAATCTCACTAATAAGTAATATTTTGAAATTTATTTCATAACATTTCGAAAATTTTCAGTATATTACAATTTTTATACTACATATATATCTCTATATCTTATTTTAAATTTAACTTTTAAATTTAACATATGTATATTTAATTTTAAAAAATTTTAAAAAATTATCCTAAAGCCTAATTTAAATTGGGACTTTTCTATTAGGGGCAACCTTTGGGCTTACATATTTGTTCGGGCCAGAATAGTAGCCAAATAGAGTAAAGTACTTAATTACCCAAACCCAATCCTTCGACGGTTCCTTTCTAGACACCCTACTGTTTTGGTTGTGAGCTAAATTCGTTAATTCTAACATGACCAATCTAGACCGCATAGGCTATTGGGATCTAATACCATCGTTGGAACTAGGCCAGCACGTAGCGAAGTAATCGTTTAAATTTCAACCTTTTTACCTATTTGGATCTTATATGGCCTATGTAGTCTAATTCATTTTGAACTTGTCTAAATTTTCTGTTAAATTAAATCAATAATTTGTTAGAATTTATAAAAATGGTTTTATTTTGTATATAATTTGTATTATATTATATATGTGTGTATCATATATACATATTTGTGTATATGCACGTGCAACAGAGCAATGTGTGTATGGATTGACAGGCCTGTTTATAGATATTGGGATTTACAGCCTAACGGACATAAAAGCCCCTATTGTATTCAAGTTTATGTCTAAAAGGAATATGTGTTTGCATAATAATATGTACATAAGTAAATATACAAAATAAATACACATACATACATATATTAAATAAAACATTTATAAAATTTATGTTTATATAAATGTATATAGATATACATATATATAAATTAGTTAAATCACTAAATTTATTGAATAGTAGATAATGAAATAATTTTAACACACACATATATATATGTATGAATATGTATATGTATTTATAATATAACATGAAAGTCATGAATAATTTAATAAACAATATTTTATTTTATTTTAAATTGTATACATGTAAATATATATAATTTGGCATATATACACACATTAATATAAATAATAATATTAATTTTTTTATATATTTCTACAAATTTTGCTCTCGGCTATATATGTATAATTAATTTCTTTTAGATTTTTGCATTTTAAAACATTTTAAAAAAATATTGTAAAATAATGATAAAACCTAAAGTAAATATTATTTTCAAAAGTTTAATGTTTCATGCATGTTACAAAATATATTATTTATAGTATATGTAATCATTTTAAATTCCATAATCAATTTTTGGTTAAATAAATAATTAAATTATTTATTCAAAATAGAAAAACCTTTTTTCATTCTTGGTGCTGAATGTATATTTTTTATAAATAAATTTAATAAAATTTCAAACATGTAATATACGATTTGTAATCTTAGAAATAATTACTAGTTTAGCAAAATTAATTATAATAATAGTTTATTATATAAATAAAAAATATTCTTTTTTACTGTGAGCACCAAGTAAAATAAACATTCATAAAATAATTATTTATACATATGCAGCAAATACACAACCAACCAATTTGTGACATCATTTTGAATATAGGATCCATAATGTAATCTAACATCCTATTACATAAATAATATATCGTATAAATGTGATATAACAAAGATCAAATAGAGATTTACCTTTTACCAAATCCCTTAAATGTTGAGTTGATCCCCTTGAACCCGTTTAGAAATCAAAAGTTACTAGCTCCCAACAGACTTACCACCGATGATTGAATCAAAGAGTTTTGATGCAATTTTGTAGTTGGACTTCGGTGCTTATAGAGAATGGTTGCTGATTGAAATTATCAGAGAGGAAGAAGGACAAATAGTTTAAAATGAAATTGTGTAAAAGGTGAAATATAAATAGAAAGTCAAGGGAAAGAAAAGTGGATCACATCCTAATATCTCTATCTTGCCAATTCCACTCTTTTAACCATTTAAACTCTCCAATTATCATCATATTGACACCTAAACATGCATCCTACAGCCAAAAATATGTGTATCGACTTCAAATCTAGTCCAAGTCTGAAAAACTCGATGTAATTTTTGAATCTTATTTAACTGTATACTGATACCGTATATCGGTTGGTATATTTATAACTATTATAAACATATTGTTAAATATTGAAATACACCAAATAAATTTTTATAAATTAATTTAATTGTTACCAATTCATAAGTTAATTAAATAAAATGGTAAAAGGATTATTTAACGTTTCAATCATGTGACACAGGTGTAAATTTGGTCAGCGATAGATATTAAACATTTCAAAAATTAATGTTTGCATGTCACTCATCAGTGTGACATTATGGTCAAATTTATCACTTACTTGATTTCAATGAAATCTAATGTTATTTTATTGAACGTTACCTAGTAGTGACAATTATTTACACCAATTCTCTTCATCAAAATTATATAACTTTGGACTTATGAAATTGGCAATGGTCAAAATCCCATTATCATGAATATTCAACTCTATAGTCCAAAAAACAAAATCCTTAGTTCAATAGTAATAATTAGTAACTGAATTGCTCTAGCCAAAGACTTTTATTTTGAGTTGAATTTGGTTGTCGTGATACTAACCTCATATAACCAAGGAGACGAATCCTCTCTTGAATAGTGTTTCACTTCCATGCTTCCACTCAATGCAACTATAGTCGTTTGATGTACTTGTTCCATGATTTAACTATAATCAAAGTAGAGCATCCACATTGAATATCAACAAAATTCTCAAGTCAAGAGAACTATGTAATTTTGCCACATTGATATTTTCTGTTTGACCTTAGTTATATGTTAACCTTTATAAAACTATTGAGTGTTATTTCATAGTGATCCAATGGCCGTTAGTACATATTCCTTTGGTGCCCCCAGCAGTCATGGGTAATACACTGCCCAATATTTGGAAAGCGATACATACTCTATTCTTTATGGATTCATCGATATCCAATCTCGATACAGCTTGACTAGGATATTTAGAAAAATATGTTTAATTTCATTGTCATAAATTACTCATGGTTTCAACACTTTGTAATTGTATCACAAAAGCATACCATTTATGCATTCACTATTAAATAATTAATACAACATATTATAACAAGTATATAATAGATAGAAAACACATTTTATTTCGAACAAGATTGGTTACATGTTTGATATATATAACAAAACATAATTTCATCTAGGGAATACCCCTAACTCTATCAACTTTAGCTACATCATTTTGACAGAATTGATTACTTATAGGCCATTTCATTAAAATCATATTTTATACTATCTTCCATTTAGTAATGATAATTTACATGCGTTCTATGTTTCAAAATATATCACTTTATGGTTTATAGATTTAGCATTGGTTAAAATTCCAATATTATTCACATTCAACGTAGTTAGTCCAAAAATATAGTCAATGGTTTAATAGTAACATCTATTATAATTGTACTACCATGGCTATAGATTTTGACTTTGAATTGACTACAGTTGATCGTGATGTTAACTTGACACAACCGAGAAAATAAATTCTCTACTGAATAGTTCTTAACTTCCAATGCTTCAACAAAGACCCTATTATTATCGATCAACTGATCGCATTCCATATTTAACTATAATCATTGTGGAGTATTCACATTGAAATTCAATAGTAATCTCAAGTTGAGGTAATTGTGTAACACCGTTATACTGAGATAACCAACAAGAAACTCTTGGATGAGTCATTCCATAGTTATCCAATAACGACAAGTACGAAACCCCTTTGAGCCTCTAATAGATATGAGTATTACAATGCCCAACGTTTGAACAGCATTACGCTCTCTGCCTCAATAGGTGAATCGATATCCTTTTCTTGAAACATCTTGACCAGGAATATTTAAAAGAAAACGTCATTTCATTTTATGATCAATTACTCACGATTGTAACTATTTGTAACTATAATCACATAACATTTTATTTAAGGATTTTCTTACTAAATATTAAATTAATTACTCAATTAATTATATTATTATATAATAAAGTATATAATAGAAATTATATACCGTAATTACAGAAAAGACTGGTTATAGAGTTAATATATGTAACAAATTACATAATTGCCCCTGGTACACACGCCTAGCCCTTTCAATCCCCCACTTGTACTTAGGGTCGATAGCAAATTCTCAATCCCTTTCCTTTAATTAGTTTTCTCAAAACAATCAAGCTAGTCCCTTAGTGAACATATATGCTATATTGTCATACATATCCTCTTTGTCAATCAATTCTCTACGGTGCTGATAAAATATTTTATAATTCAGAAATTTTTGGAGTATGTTTCTTCATTAGGTCAAATAGTAAATCTCAAAGTGATAATGTTACATATTTCCATCCACCTGATAATACTAAGGAACTTTAATATGAATACTCCACTATGATTATAGTTAATCATGGCATGACAATCCATCAAGCGACTATAGTTGGATCCGAGTTGAAATATTAGAAATGAAGCACTAATCAATAGAGAATTCGTCTTCTCGTTTGTATAAGGTTAGTGTTCCAATCAGTTGTTGTCAACTCAAAGTCCAGATCTATAGCCAAATTAATACGATTACTGAAAAAGGTTATTATTGAACCAAGAACTTTTTTTAAGTACTAATTGAGCTAAATAAGGTTGAAATTAGAATTTTGATCAAAATCAAATTCCACGAATCCAAAAGTGATAAGTGTCGATGAAAAGAAATTATGTAAATAATCACATCTAAAAGGTACCGCTTAAAAAATAAGAAATTTAATTTTACTAAAAAGGTCTGAAGGTGTTGAATTCAACCAAACTATTATACCACTAGCAAATGTGACATGCGAACATCAATATTTGAATTTTTCAAATTAATTTCCAACTAAGTTCATACCTCTGAGTGATACAGTCATATAGTGAACGCTCCATAAAAAACCACATGATATAGTTAATTAATAAAATATTGTAAATTAATTAAATCAATTAATAGTTGAGAAACATTTATTATTATTTAATTTATTTGATGTTTAGGAGTTTTTTTATTTATTTGAATGCATGTATAAAAGTTGCATTTATGAGCATATATGATGTTAGTGTAACTTTAAATGGGTTTAATAAATGATATCTGCAAGAAGAGGTTTGTGGATATTTTGTGCCACTTAGTGCCTTTAACGGACGACCATATATTGAGAAGGAAGAGTGATGGAGAGAGATAAAATTAAAGGATTAGTAAGGAAGTTTTAATTGAAAGATTCATTCTCGTATAAAACAAATTCTCTAATTTAATTCTAATTCATTCTTTCGCATTTTATTTTTTTGTCCTCCCCATAGCAATGGCAAAAATTAATCTATCCTTCTAAAAAAAAATCAACACTAAATCAAATGAAAGCATCATATAAAATAAAATCTAAGTGGTTCATTCTTTTCTAGCAAAGCTGGGTGTGGATCTACTTAGAGAACCGATGAGATATCACAAATCAAGGTGTTACAAAGTTTTTTTTTATGTTTTCCTTCTTTTTATTTATATGCGTTCATAATGTTTAACCAAGACTTAACACGCATATATTTATATTAAATTTCCACTTGTTGGATCTATTTTAAATCTCTTATGTATTGTCATTTAAATATACATCTAGTGTATGATTTGTTTGGTGTATTGATACTATTGTTGGTTTTGAAATTATTATTCAATCTATATTTGAATTTCCACAAAATTTTCTTTCGTTATTACAGTTAAATTAATTCTTTATTTAATTTAGAATCTGTAATCTTGCCTTTTAACAAGGTAGAGTTTGGACAAACTAGACAGATATAACTTGGATTTACAAGGCAAAAATCCAGGAGAGATAAAGTAGGAGTCTAGAAAATAAGCACGGATAGAGTCCCATAGTCAAAGATAAAACCATAAAAAACAACAGAACCATGGGATCCCACAAGTAGGGGATCAATACAGACCCCTACATAGGGGTTGGTATCGACTCCCAAATTCAACTTGGGTGGACCCCATCTCTTGCCTACATGCCTGTCATGATGCCAAGGATCTATTCCCAAATTCATTTTATTAAGTCAATGCAATTCTCCATCAATCTCCATGAACACTTGAAACTACAACTTTGTTTTCCCACAACTCCATCATTTGGGCTCAGAAACAAGTTAATATTCATGCAAACAACCATGGAATCTCGAAGCTAACCATAAGATGATCCGAAGCAAGAAGTTGAAGACACCAAAAATATTGGGGATTGGTACCACTCCTAAATATTACTGTGGTGGTGCCTATTATTTTGGGAGAATTGGTCAAATTCGTGCACAACGGCTTGAAGACATTTTAGGCAAAATTTTAGGCTCTCTTCCTTTATAAATAAATGGGTATGGCTCATTTTTAAGGATCTTTCAGGCTCTGATTCCATTATTTCTTATATTCTTGTAACTCCGAAATTCTAAGAGTTGGAGTTGTACCGACCCCCTAAGAACTTCCGTCTTCAAGTCAGAAACAAGCAATAAAACTTTAAAGTGGACATAGGCCTTGCTTTGCAAAACCACTATAAAAGATTGATCTTGTTTCTTTCCTCGTTTTCATTTATATTTCTTTATATTTTATTCTCTTCTATTCTAGGTGTTTGTGCCATATTTGATTTAAACACTTTAGTACTTTCACCGAGACAACATATTCTCAAGTCATTTGGATCCATCATCTACTATTGGATTTCCTTATATCCAAGAGGTACAACCGATTTTCCTTTCCTTTTGATTTCTACAACTCGGAATTATAGCAAATCTATAAGAAGCTTTCTGTCATAGCCTAATCAAGGAAGGAACTCCAAACTCGAACCATAACAACCAGAGCTACCACTAGTGACGTCGAGAATCAGAATCCTCAACAAGGAGATGAAGTTGTCTAATCAACTCAACCTGATCCAGACTCCAACTGAAATTGTGACCAGAATGGAGATGGATATGATGATGAAGCAGATGGAAGACAAAATCCAAGTTGGCCAACAGGGGATGAACAACATGATGCAACAGAGCTTGAGGCTGTTGAACTAGTTAACTGGAAATAGCTACAAACGGAGTAAAAGGGATTCCTGCTTAGAATCAGAGAGTTCTTCTTCATCCGAGCGAAGACGAAGGGTAGGAAGGCGGAAGAGAACTCAAAATGCTATTGGAACATCTGTACAAGGAAGAGGACTGAGCCCAAGCTCAAATTCAAGGATCGGTACCGACCCCCACATAGGACTCAGTACCGACCCCAAAATGGTGGGCCCAGGGCTCACCCTTTAGAAGGCATTATAGAAGTCATCCTTGGATTCCCGTTGAAGGTCTAAATCTAGAAAATAATAATATTGTTGATGATGCAGCTCATAGGAATCAAACAGAAGGGAATACTAGACGAATAAGTCCCTTAGAGTTTGGGCTGCTTAGATATCAAGCATCTTCCTAAGAGCATTCGTTGGGTCGAACAATCAGGGCAGGACTCGATTGCTGCCGTTCAGTCGAACCCGCTGACTCAAATTATTTAAAGGACATGGTTAGGAGAGTGGATATTGGTTAGTGAAAAAAAATGCAGAGCTAATGATGATTGGGTAACTTATGCTAGTCGCAATCCATTATATGGGACATCCTTCACATGAAATACCACAGGAGATTCAACATGCCAATGATGTCATTGTATGGAGGAATAATAGATCGTAGGCAACACTTAGTAAGATAGGAATGGAACATGGATTCGGCCAGGACGTCAGATGCTGTGAAGTGTCATTGTTTCCCAATTTTCTAAGAAGGGGTAACTATGATGTGGTTCACTCGGCTTCTGCCGACGTCCATATCATGTTTTGCTGAACTATCATGTAAATACCTGGAGCACTTCCATTTGAACACCTCACGTCCAAAACACATGATGCCATTATCTAATATTTATCGAGCTAAAGGAGAGTTGTTAAGGGACTATTTGAACCAGTTCCACATGATTGTGATGGAATAAAGGATCGAAAGAAAGATATGATATTGATGGCGCTTTATAGAGGAGTTCGCCCCGACTCGGATTTGGGGATTGGATAGATAGAAAGCAACCATCGATAATGGAAGATTTTCATAGAAAAGCTAATGAGTATTTTGCATCGGGAGGATGCGCGTAAGCATCCACGGGGGACTAATGCTGGAAATTCGAATAAGTCGATTCAAAGTAATATTGTTGTAAAGCAATCAAGAGGAAGCTTTAGGAATGCTAATGTGAAGGTAATCAGAACAAAGGAAGAAAACAAAACAATGATAGGGCAAAGAAGGGAAAGCTAGATAAAAGGAATCATTTCAGAGGTCCCAAGTATGACAATTACACTGAATCGAACAACTCAATAGAGAACATCTATCGAGCTACTTAGAATACCGAACCATTCATGAAGCCGGTGTAACACCCCACCTTTATACACACATAACCTAAATATTTTACAAGCAATATTATCGAGTAGTAGAGAGAATAAGCCTGGTTAGGAGCGACCATCTGTAAAACTGCATTTTACAAGTACCGAGTACGTCTAACAATGTGACTATATTTTCCTTTCCTTTCCAACAAGTTATAATTTGACATATCTGATACAGGTGCAAAACAATAATACAAAGGTTTAATATAATTCAGAACAATACAATACAACACATAATCAGATGTTGCAACAGAAATAAAACACATCAATTACTTCTTTAAAGTTTAACTCTACAAAATGAAATATTATACTTACATATACAAACATAAACTTGCATAAATTATGACAAGACTAAAAGAATACACAAGTTTTCTTAAGTCATTACAATAGACAAGTATAACACTAGTCTACAAATAAGGCTGATATCTAAAAAGTGAACTCCATCAAAAAGGTAATACTCCATATATCAACTCTAGCAAATCCAAATCCAAGGTCACCGTGTCTCCGTACCTATCAAGTCTTGATCAGACCCGAGTATTATAAAATAAACGGGTCAGACTATCTCTAAATATCAAAAAGGTAAGAGCATATAGTAATAAGCACGCGTAGTATCAAAGATATATAACTCCAAACAGTGTATCACACTAAACATCAAAAGTCTCACCATTAGACCATTCACTAATAAACTAGCATAAAACACAAGCCATAATAATAATTATCTAATATATGCCATATGCAAATAAAAGATCACAGTACCAAATCACCATGTTAACAAATACTCTCATGCCCACCAGCAATAATCATCTCAATTATGGTAATAAGAAACTCACTTCAAAAACTCAACAACACAAAAGATTACATAAAGCAAATCAACTCTAGAAAATATAAGACCGCTTGAAAGCGAGTCAAAACCCAAATGACATAGCATAAAAGTCACAAATCACAAATCATAACGAAAAGTAGATCACATGTGATGACCTGGAATTTTGACAATTTAAATTGGGATATTTAATTGATTTTAAATATCGAAAAGGTAGTTTAACTTGAATTTCAAATATTATTATTATTTAGCAATTAAGTTATTGGATTTAATAAACTGAAATTGGATAAAATATTGAATCTTGGGTTTCGAGCTTGGTAAAAATAATTTAAAGGCTTGTAAAATTTATATTGATAGTACTGAAGATAGTAAAAGCGTTAAATTTGAATTTGGAAGTATTTTGTTAAGTTTTGAAATTATATCGTTTAAATCGATGTTTAAAAATAGCCTTCCGAGGCACAGTCTCGGAATTCGACGAAACCAGTTCCATTGGATCCATAATATTGTATTATTATCGGATTTCAATTTTCGTAGTGTTTGGAGTTGTTAGGTGAACTTACAATATATAAACGCGTTGAAATTAATATCGAAATTTAATATTATAACTGGGTTCAAAAAGCTAATTTCTCCATACGATCGAATTAGGACTCGAAACCTTTTCCAGTGCATTCGGAATAGGGGTATAAAATTATGAACGCCTAGTGGCATGCTTTGATATGAGGTCAAGATTTTTAGCTGCGAATTCGAGATGGTTTAAATTTAAAATTTAAATTTAAAACATATTATTTAACCAGTCAAAAACTATTCACATCAAAACTTTTTCACTCATTTCAGGAATACTGTTCACCTATTCAAATCACATCGCCTTTATTTCAAATCATGTTCCCCTCTTTTCATTTCCTCACGCAACCTTCCTGTAAAAGAAAACAACTCGTTCCTCTTTCCTTCTTTTATGAAACTCGAGCCTTCTGAAGATTTTGGGAATGAAATTGCCTCGGCTTCATTATTCTCACCTTTTTCCTTCTTCAAAATTCCTAGATCAAATTCAAAACCTTTATCGTTTAAAAAAATAAAAATAAAAGAGGAAACATATGTGGAAATTGAGACTTTAATGGCCGACCCTCATAATTCGAAAATCGAATTTCATAATTGAGAAATTAAATCCCTAATCAAAATTTCATCGTGTTCCCTGCTCGATCTCTAGGCAGGCCACGTTCATCAGGAGGGTCAAGAGTTCGATTCGAAGGGACGGTGCGAGGAAGGAGAGAGAGAGTCGAGAGAAGGTTAGCAATTCTCAATGTCGCTAGGACTGAGATCTTGTCAGGAGTTGTGTCTCTCTTACCTGATGCCTCAGCCGATCTGGTAGTGGATTGCGATGAGTGTCAGTGGCGTTGTCGCGATTGTGGGATCGGCAGGTCAGGGCGCGAGCGTCTGCGTGTTCGTGTGATGGCAAGGTGGAGGAGGGGTGAGTGTCGAGGAGGAATTCGCAACTTAGGGCTTCGCGATGGCATGTGGTATCGCATGCAGGCGGTGCCACCATTCGAAGGGGTGGTGCTGACATTATTGTTTCAGGTTGGGTGTTGATGGCTATCTTCTGGTATTGGCAGTAAAGGTATATATTTTTTATATGTACAACTTAATTTAAGTAAGATTAGAGTAATTCAGAAGTTTAAAAATATTTTTACAATAAGGCTGTTGTTTTTAAATACATATAAAGTGTAGAAATTTAGAAGTGTGCAGTAAAGGTACCAGACTTTCGTATGAATGTATGTTAAGAATATACACAACAGTAAGATTAAAAAAAAGAGAATGGTTTTGATAATTAAGCTGCTGTAATTAACTTGTTTTATTATTGGGTTGCTAACAATAATTTGTTAAAAGAAACTATTAGTTTAAAAAATTTAAATCAAACAATGAGTTAACTTAAATAAGTGAATGGTGATCAATTGTTTGATTAATTCAAATAGCAATAAATGTGAATTGTTTATACAAGGTCGAAAAACCGTGAAACCAAGGCAAAGTTGAAGTGGACTGCAAACAAACATCAAATGTGAGTTAATCTCACTCATCTGGTTTTAATTTAAACTTAAATAGTTAAATTTAAATATCTAGTTGAAAGATTGGATTGATTGGATGTGCTATATTATATATAGTAGTATATAGTATATACTGGAGTGATTGATTCCCACATTATATAGTGAATGAGACCCTATGCGCCGCATAATAGCGGATGATATTAAATTAAACCCATATACCGTGATATTCCACCTCGAAGTGGAATTGGTATTTTATATTGTGTTTACATCTGTAGATGCAGGGAAACAGGTTGGAGGGATCCAACTGGATTCCTCAAAATTATTTAGATTTGATAAAATATTCTGCAATATAATATTTGCTATCCTGTGATGAATTATATTGACAGTTAGAAATGTTGAATACTATGGTTGATTTAAAATATTTCGATGAACTGAGTTATCAAAATCTATAGAAATGGGATTTCTGAAAAGAAAATAAAAGAGTGAATTTTGAGTACAATAATCACAGAAATTTGAATAAATTAAAGATGAATTGGAAAGGAAATAAAGTTGATTTTTGAATTCTAATAAATATAATTCCAAGTGCGGGAAATGCGATTTTGAATAAATGGGAATAAGTGATTTTATTTTTAAACTCAAGAGATATTATTTCAAGAAATAAAGAATTTATTTTAAAATTCAAGGTTTGAATTTATTTAAAAGAATAAAGAAGGAATTTGGGAAATCTGAAATTGTTGTTTTCAGTTAAAAAAGATTTTTAAATCATAATTAAGGAATAATAATCTGAAGTCAACGGGTTTTGAAATAAATGAGTTAGTACAGGAATTTATTTCAAAAATGGAGTAAATTGGAAATCAATTTGGAAATTGGTTTAAGGGTTTAAAATTGGAATTTTAAAAGGGAAATGAGACAACGGAATTTATAAACTGGGTTTATAAAAGTGAAGTAATATATCAGTGGATATTTGGAAGAATAGATTCACGGTGGGAATTTATTAAAGGAATGGGAAAATTTGTTTAAAAATAAATAGTGATTTATTTTTAAAGATAGAATGAGAAAAGTATTTCCCTCGATAGCCAAGTACGTTTTCAACGTAAATTTTTAAATATAAGTTATGTTGTTTTAAAAAGCATGTTTTAGAAAATTTATAATTTGTAAATTTTTAAATTCTAAAGTAAGTATTTTTCAAATCTATTGTCGTAGTAATTATTTTAAAGGTGACTTGGTATTTTGTTTTTAAGGAGAAAATCTAGTTTTATATTTTATAAAGTAACCTCATTTTTAATATTCCTAAAGTATATGTTTTTAATAAAGTATTGTAATAGTTTTTAATTTAAATGTTTTAAAGTTTATTTTATAATAAAGTGTTTTAAATTATTTTCAAAAATCTAAAGTTTTGTGCTTGGTGTTTCAGTGGAAATAAATATTTTAGGAATTCATTCCGCGCGAAGAGTATGGTTTGAAAACTGTTTTCAAAAGGATTGAAAATGGAAATATATCTTGCGAAGATATTTTGAGGTTAATAAATAATTTGGTGAAATTATTTATGATTGATGGATGTTTGTGAATGTTAATTGATAGTAAATAACCGACTATCAATATTGGTCAATGCGTTGATCATTTCGAAGAGACCGGGATCGGGAATAATTTCTCGAAAGACACTTCTATGCGGTTTTTACGTTTTCGTGAGGAAGACGAGTCGGATTCGAAGGTGGAGCAGTGAAGTGCAAGGGCTAGTCGCTACTAATCCTGAGGATGATTCCAAAATGGATGTAGTAGTAGTGCAACGACCCAGAATTTCTATTAACTAAAATTTGTATATTTAATTGAATTTAAATAGTAAAATTAAACAGTCGAATAAATTTTATTTCGAATAATTGGATTTAATTGAATAATTAAATCGATAATTTAATAGTTGAAATTACAGAAATAATTGAGAATTGGGTTTAATATGATTGAAAATGATTTGTAAAATTTGATTTTATCATATTGAAGTTAGAATGATGTTATAGAACTTTTAAAATCGAATTTAAAGTTAATTTGTGAAAATTGAATATTTTAAAATTTAATTGACGTGTAAAATTAGCCATTTTTAAAACAGTCTCGGATTTCGATGAAACTAGTTTCATCGGATCCGCAAAGTTATATTTTTGTAAGGTTTCAAATTTCGTATCAATCGGATTTACCGTTTGTCCAGGGCAAGGCAAAAACGCATAAGAATTAGTTTAATCGATTTAATTTAAATTTGATCGTTTATTGCCGTAACTCGCACAGATGATCGAATTGGCTCCCGAAACACGTTCCATTGTGTCCGAAATGCGGGGTAAACCCTAGAAACGCCAGTCACCGCGCGAGATTTGGAGTTCGGGAAATTTCCAGTGAATAGTAATTTGGAAATTTTCTATAAAAGCCCATGTTTATTCACAATTTTCAGCACAACTCAAAACCCTAGTTCAGCCGCCACCTTCATTTTCCATGGCCAAAAATGGCCAATGATCTTCCTCAATTTTCTTCCAATCCATCGATTATTTCTAGAAAGCTTCAACTACAACATTGTAGAGAACCTCGAGCTCTACACGATCAACGGTGATGATGGAGAATAGTGCTATGGATTGTCGGCAAAGCTCGTCCAAAGGCCGCACGTTCGGCATGACTTTCGAGGGGAAATACAGGGCCGAGCTTCATGAACTTCTAGCCGAAGGTGGAGTTCATCGAGGGCTTCCAAACGGCAGTCTCTGATCGAAGTATAGATGAATGTGGTGGTCGTGATTTTTAACCCTAGTTAGTGTTTTTTTGGGTTCGGTTTTGTTCGTGGTCACCTGGAGCAAACGCGTGAGGGAGTAGGGGGAAGCACGGCCGTGATTTTCTTGATTTGATCGTGCGGCCAAAAATGTGTAGGGTTTGAAAATTTTTAAAAGAAATATAAATAATTATACTATTAAATCGTACAAACTTTGAAACCTTATAACCTTTTGATACGAGGTCAAAAATTCTAGAAACGAGTTGCATTGGCTACGTTTTGACGAGCACTACGTAATGGAACTGGATTGGAGTCGTTTGGAGCTAGTGAAAATGCCGGGTAAAATTAAACGCGTGTTTAATTTTATTCGAAATAAAACGCGAAAACTGAATTGAAAGCAAGGTGAGAACTTCTCACTCAATCGAATCTGTTTCGATTTATATTTTAAATAGTTAGATTTAAAATTGCTTGATTGTATGTTTGAATGTTGATTATTATCTATTGATTGTTAAAATAGACATTATGTGCCGTTAGTAAGCGGAGGTTATTTATTAAAAACATATACCGCGAAAATTTCACTAAAAAGTGATATTGGTATTATTTATGTACTTGGAGTTGATTTCCCACATTATATAGCAGATGAGACCCTATTGCGCCATATAATAGCGCATAATATTTTATAAATCTCATATACCGCGTTATTCCGCACTGGAATGGAATTGGTATTGTGCTAACATCTGTGGATGCAGGGAAACAGGTTGGAGAGATCCAACTGGATTTCTCACCAGCATTTATTTGATTACAGATATTGTGATATTTGTTGATTATCATATACTGATATATGATGTCCTTGTTGTCGTGATCGACTATTTGGTGCTGTTGCATCATCGGATCCATTTTTGAAGTTTTAAAATAATGATTTTGATTTTAAAAAGAATTTTAAAGTGATTTTTGAAAATATACGTTTTATTAAATTTTGGAATGGATTGATTTTAAATAAATAAACGTTATAATTTTAACGTTATAAAATTTATGATTTTTGAGAAATATAACCAAAATGTGATTTTTGAAATAGATAGTAAATTAATTTATAAAATGGTTTAAATTGAGTGTTTTGAATTTTTATAAACAGTTTATATAAAAGATTTATAATGTTGATATTTATAAATTAAAGATATAGGAAGTATTAAACGAGTTTTTATAAGTGTTAAAATGAAGAAAAATGGATTTCATAAGTGAAAGAAATTTATAGACTTATAAATTGTGAAGTTATAAAATGAATAGATGTTGTAAAATAAAGATTTATGAGTAATTAACTTTTAAATCAGATTTGACATTTTAATTGAGATTTTGAATAAACATAAATGATTTATAGATGAGATTTATAAAATATATATTTTGTAAATCGATATAATAGAATTCTAAAAGGAGTTCTGTTAATTTTGAAAATAAGGTAATAAATAAGATCTTATAAGTAATAAGATTTATAATTTGTGAAGTTTTAAAAGAACGATTTTGTAAATAAATGGATTATAAGTTCTTAACTTATAATATGGACTTCTGGTATATAATTGAGTTATATAAATTGAATTGGATAATAAAGGAGATTTATATATCGAAGTTTTATAAATAGAAATGGGATTTATATACATTGTTGTAAATTCGAAATCAATTGAATTTGATAAATCAAACATAAAAGTTATTAAAGGAGATATATTTGTGATTTTGGACATCGAATTATCCTTAAAGTTAAATGTTGTAATAATAAGAGTTTGCTTGGGAATTTTATCCACGATTTTGGACGGTGGATAATCTTTTAATAAATGTGTAGAAACATTGAATTGGATAAATAAAGTATATTCATGATTTTTGGACCGTGAATATATTATGTAATAAAATGGATATGTTTTGGGGAAGTGATGTTTTAAATAGAATTTAAAACGATGTGAGGTTGTTTCAAAAGGCATTAAGTGTCGAAACCATAGATTTCAACATTCATTGTTGAAATAGACGTTTTCGAGAAATAGAAGGAAATGATGTACTATAACACTGTTGTTATAGTAAATGATTTCCGAAAGGAAATGTTTTATATAGTATTGGGATTTATATATCTGTCTTAATTTCGAATCCCTATACTAGTGATTTTGGGTCGTCGTAACGATGTTTTACGCAACATTCGTTTCGACCCAAATAAATGTGTTTGAAAGGATGTTTTCCTTAAAGAATGAAATCTATACTTAACTGTGATTTAAAGTATATTGAATATTTTCCTAGTGTTGAAAATAAATGGATTTGTGAATTACTTATTATTAAATAAGTATGGAAATGTTTTCCAATATGAAGTGAATATTTTGAGATTTTATCTTTTAAAGATAAATTGAAAATGAATATTAGAAATCGATTTGGAAATCGTATATTCGTAGATATTTTGGAATTGTAAATTCACTATGGAATTTATAAAAGAAAGGGGAATTTGTTTAAAAATAAACATTGATTTATTTTTGAAGCGTGGAAATAAATTTACGGATTTGGAACGTAAGTTTAAAATAAATCAGTAAGGATTTATTTGATTGATTTAAATGAACCATTTTAAATTTAAAATGGATAAATATTTGGAAATGTTTCCGTTTAAGGAAATTGATTTGAAATTTGTTTTCAAATGTCGAAGTGTGGAAATTGTATATCTTGTAAAGATATTTTTGGAAAATAAATAATTTGGAAAATTATTTGGAACTTGGTGATGTTGTGCATATCTGTTGATAGTTAAATAACCGACTATCAATATTTACCTTTGAATGGGTATTTGTTGTGATTTGCTTGAATTTGAATGCCACACTTATTTTCAAAATAAGCGCTCACTATTCGGGTTAGCCGGGAAAGGACCTTGGGGTCGTATAACCCATTCCGAATATGTGATACGTCGTTATGGATTGCATTTGATGATCGGTGTTGAAGACTGGATATTTTTGAAACCGGAAGGATTACCGTCGAATGACTCTGCATCGGATGATCTTCGATATAGAGGTTTTATCACCCTTAATGACGGGAAGTCCGGACGTGATTAGTGAATATCCGGATTGCAAGGGCTTCTTTGGAAGTGCCTTGGGTTCTGTTCGAACCCGAAACAGACTTGTATGGATTGTGTGTCTGACATTACAATTTGACATGTAAAGCTAGTTTCTATCAAATATATTTCTGTTGGTGGCGGAGAATTTATTCTCTTAGCTTAACACCCTTCTCTGAGATGTAAGAGCTCAGAGGTATGTAGTTGATGGTTACTAGTGATACATTCCCAAATTGGTAATGTGGCATACGAAGTGCTGTTGAGCATTTGATGATCAAGGCACAGCTTTTGTATAAAGCATTGCTTTGTGGACGAGACTTCATCGGACCTCACACCCCGAAAATGGTCAAAATAGGAAGGATGCAGCAAGGTTATTAGGGGGTAGCGCCCCTTTAGTGTATGTCATTCCTTCTGGATAGAGGTGGTATCATGGTATGGAGCCCAGATACTTAACCTATGTTTTCGCTGCAAATTTATTACTTTGTGGTTGTTGGAATCGAGGATCCTCAGATATAGATCGGTTACGATCGGGGAATGACATATTCGTGTCAGTAGTTACCTATTTTGAAAGGTAACCCGGCGTTGTGTTGGTAGAGATCCGGTTAGGTTCTCGGGTCGTCTTTCCAGAGGCGTATCCATGTGGCAATGGGAAGTTCCTTGGCCTGACCATTTGTTGGAAATCCAAAGAAACAATACGAACCTTGTACGGTTTTAGTTGTAGAACCTGCCATCTAATATGGTAGCTATTGTAGGCATAATATAATGGCACCTATGCTGGCTAAGATTTATATTCTACTTTCGAAATGTTTTCTACACTATGCACTAATAATAATATCAAAAATGATTTGATTTTGCATAGTAAGCATCTTTGACTAACATAAGAAGAAATCTCCTCCAATCTGCGTTTGCATTGTGTGTGTGGTGGGAGGTCTTATGGTAGTTACATTTTCAAAAAGCATTGCGAATTGACTTTAAAAAATTATCTCGTTGTTTGTTTTTAAAGATAAACTATTTTAAGTTCTCACACCAGTCACATGACTGACCTGGAGTTTACTGTTTTCCTTCTAATCTCTGGGTGCCTACCAATTTCCACACGGGCAGTCTAGAGTTAGATTATCAGGATATTCTAGAATTCAGGAGTTGCTGGAGGCAAGGTGGATGGCATAGCGTATTCACTAGTATATAGTATTTCTTTTCCGCTATTTGTTGTTGTTTGTTGTTGTATACTCTGATGATGTAATGTAATGTAATGTGATGTAATAACTGATATAGTTCTGTGTTTAAAGATTATTCATTTATCTATTATATGTTGTTCCGCTGCGATTGCGAGATTCTGATATTGTTTTCTGTTTCTTCTTCTTTCTTCTTCTTCTACCTTTTTCTTCTTCTTAAACCATAACATTTCAGTTTTCCGGCATTCGATTGCTCGGCTGTTGATACAGTGGACGTATTGATGTCGGTTTTCGAGCGTCGAAAAGTCACGACGTTACATTTGGTATTAGAGCATATGGTTAAGCGACAACCATGGCTCTGTTGGGTATTACTCATTAGAGATAGAGTCAGTAGTACTCTAGAATGAGTGTGAGTGTAATAATAGATATGAGCGCGTATTTGTTAGTGAATATAAATTTTTTTATATTGTGTTTGCTTATCCGTTGAGCTATTTGTGAATTCTGGTCGGTATGTGGGACGTCATATTATCGATAGGGATTTCTAAACACTTAAACGGCAAGTCAACATAGTATCATTTTAAAATAGGGTAATTGAAATAATTTTACCTTGATTATATTTTATATATAATGGAATAATTTTTCAGAATTATTAAAGTGTATACAAAATTGATTGTTTGGTTGTTGAAAATGTAAGAATATATATATATAAGTTAATTGAAAGTTGTTTGAACAAGTTAAATGAAACATATTGTAAAAGAATAATTGTATAAGCGAAGAATTATAAGTATGGAATCATAATTAAAATGATTTACAATTGTGAAATAATCTTATACATAAAGAGTGAAATTATATAAGTAAAAGATTTGTAAATGTGATTTATGAATATTGAAAGAATATTAAGCACTGAATTCACTACTGTTACTGGGAAATAATAAGGGTGATGACTGCATCATCATCAGTATCATTTTCGAGTCTCTGTGTGATAGATTTGTTACCATAGTAAATTGGGAATTGAAGTTTGATTATGATAAACAAATTTGAAATTAAAATCCAATTTAAAATAAATTTGAGTTGTCATCAAAGTCATGTGATTTGAAATTTAACTAAAGGAAAGTTAAATAAATTGATTTGGATTAGATAAGCTATTGAAATTGATGAATATAAGTGAAATAAGTTTTGAACTTATAATATGAGTTAATAAATTAAGCTTTGGTAAAAGTTAAATAGAATTTACTTCAGAATTGGAATCCGAATTGAATTTATAAGTGGAAACTTAAGTTAAGTTAAAAAAATGATGTTTGAAAGAGAATATAACTTAAGTGAAGTTGAATAAAGTTGATTTTGGTATCGAAGTAAATTAATCAAGAGAAGTGATGAATATGAACTTGAGTTATATAAATGAAATTCAATTTTATATTGTTAAAGGAATTAGCAATTGAATAAATTAATGGATTGAATGTTAATCAATTGAATGTAAAATAAATTGATATGGAATAAAGAATGTAAGTGTTAATTCATTAAAAGTTAATGTTATTGGAAGTTGAATAGTTGAATGAGAATCAATTTAATATCAACCAATTGGAGTTAAAAAGTGTTGGACCAAATTGAATGTAAATTAAATAATTTGGTTATGTTATTTGATTGTTGATTGATTGTATATAAATTCATTAAGTGTTAATGAAATTAAATTAGTGAAATTGAAAGCTATAAATCATTAAATTCAAATTGGAAGAAAATGAATTTGAATAAAATTGAATTTGATTGAATGGAAAGTAAACTAACTTGAATGTAAATTAGTGAATGCAAACTAATTGAAATTGAACATGAATGAATGTTAGTAAATCCAATGTTAATGAATCAAATGTGATTTAAATTGGAAAACTAATCTATTGAATATTAATGAGAAATGAAAGAATATTGATTTGGTTATGAATTAGTTTGGATAGACATTGATTGTTGGATGTTTATTGGTTGGATAGTTGTTTGATGGTTGCATTTGTTGATTGAATGCATTTGCTATGTTGGCACATGTAGTTGTTATGTTACTATATGATGTATATTGATATTACTTTCATATATGCATGTTCTCATGGTTTATTGTGTGTTTAGTTGGTGCGGATTGCGCTTGCTTCGCATTTGGAGCTCGCTTTCGCGCTATATTAGCCGTATATGCTCGCTAATAATATATAAGGTACATATTTTGGATTAAATATCATACTTTTACACTTTTTTCCCTGCGGGATTTCTCATCACTTGATGAGATGTATATTTGTGATATATATACTGTCATTTTTTCTCGGATCGAGCCGCGCAAAGGAGACTATGGCGAATTTTTCCGAAAATTTAAGGCGTCAGAATATTTTTGAGAAAACTGGGAAATTTTTGAAAACTAAATTGGATCTGGAAACTTAGTAAATATTTTGTAAGAAGTTTAACTATGATTTTTGGGAAAGTTAAACACTTAAGAGATTTGAAAAATCCAATTTGAATGGTTTGTTTTGGAAAGTTAATGGGTTCTGTAACTTTTTCTTACTTGGTAATTTCGAGGACGAAATTCTTTTAAGGGGGGAAGTTTGTAACGACCCAGAATTTCTATTAATTAAAATTTGTATATTTAATTGAATTTAATAGTAAAATTAAACAGTCAAATACATTTTATTTCGAATAATTGGATTTAATTGAATAATTAAATCGATAATTTAATAGTTGAAATTACAGAAATAATTGAGAATTGGGTTTAATATGATTGAAAATGATTTGTAAAATTTTATTTTATCATATTGAAGTTAGAATGATGTTATAGAACTTTTAAAATTGAATTTAAAGTTAATTTGTGAAAATTAAATATTTTAATATTTAATTGACATGTAAAATTAGCCATTTTTAAAATAGTCTCGGATTTCTACGAAGCTAGTTTCATCGGATCCGTAAAGTTATATTTTTGTAAGGTTTCAAATTTCGTGTCAATCGGATTTACCGTTTGTCCGCGGCAAGGCAAAATGCATAAGAATTAGTTTAATCGATTTAATTTAAATTTGATCGTTTATTGCCGTAACTCGCACAGATGATCGAATTGGCACCCGAAACACGTTTCCATTGTGTCCGAAACGCGGGATAAACCTTAGAAATGCCAGTCACCGCGTGAGATTTGGAGTTCGGAAAATTTCGAGTGAATAGTAATTTGAAAATTTTCTATAAAAGCCCATGTTTATTCATAATTTTCAACACAACTCAAAACCCTAGTTCAACCGCCACCTTCATTTTCCATGGCCGAAAGTGGCCAACGATCTTCCTCAATTTTCTTCCAATCCATCGATTATTTTCCAGAAAGCTTCAACTACAACATTGTAGAGAACCTCGAGCTCTACACGATCAACATTGATGATGGAGAATTGTTCTACGGATTGTCGGCAAAGCTCGTCCAAAGGCCGCATGTTCGGCACGACTTTTGAGGGGAAATACAGGGCCAAGCTTCATGAGCTTCTAGCCGAAGGTGGAGTTCATTGAGGGCTTCCAAACGGCAGTCTCTGATCGAAGTATAGATGAACGTGGTGGTCGTGATTTTTAACCCTAGTTAGTGTTTTTTTGGGTTCAGTTTTGTTCGTGGTCACCTGGAGCAAATGCGTGAGGGAGTAGGGGGAAGCACGGCCGTGATTTTCTTGATTTGATCGTGTGGCCAGAAATGTGTAGGGTTTGAAAATTTTAAAAGAAATATAAATAATTATATTATTAAATCTTACAAACTTTGAAACCTTATATCCTTTTGATACGAGGTCTAAAATTCCTGAAACGAGTTGCGTTGGTTTCGTTTTGACGAGCACTACGTAATGGAACTGGATTGGAGTCGTTTGGAGCTAGTGAAAATTTCGGCTAAAATTAAATGCGTGTTTAATTTTATTCGAAATAAAACGCGAAAACTGAATTGAAAGCAAGGTGAGAACCTCTCACTCAATCGTATCCGTTTCGTTTTATATTTTAAATAGTTAGATTTAAAATTGCTTGATTGTATGTTTGAATGTTGATTGTTATCTATTGATTGTTAAAATAGACATTATGCGCTGTTAGTAAGCGGAGGTTATATATTAAAAATATATACCGCGAAAATTTCACTACAAAGTGAAATTGGTATTATTTATGTACTTGGAGTTGATTACCCGCATTATATAGCGGATTAGACCCTATTGCGCCATATAATAGCGGATAATATTTTATAAATCTCATATACCGCGTTATTCCGTACTGGAATGGAATTGGTATTGTGCTAACATCTGTGGATGCAGGGAAACAGGTAGGAGGGATCCAACTGGATTCGTCACCAGTATTTATTTGATTACAGATATTGTGATATTTGTTGATTATCATATACTAATATATGATGTCTTTGTTGTCGCGTTGACTATTTGGTGCTATTGCATCATCGGATCCATTTTTAAAGTTTTAAAACAATGATTTTGATTTTAAAAAGAATTTTAAAGTGATTTTTGAAAATATACGTTTTATTAAATTTTGGAATTGATTGATTTTAAATAAATAAACGTTATAATTTTAATGTTATAAAATTTATGATTTTTGAGAAATATAACCGAAATGTGATTTTTGAAATAAATAGTAAATTAATTTATAAAATGGTTTAAATTGAGATTTTTTAGTTTATATAAACTGTTTATATAAAATATTTATAATGTTGATATTTATAAATTAAAGATATAGGAAGTATTAAACGAGTTTTTATAAGTGTTAAAATGAAAAAAAATGGATTTCATAAGTGAACGAAATTTATAGACTTATGAATTGTGAAGTTATAAAATGAATATATGTTGTAAAATAGAGATTTATGAGTAATTAACTTATAAATCAGATTTGACATTTTAATTAAGATTTTGAATAAAGATAAATGATTTATAGATGAGATTTATAAAATATATATTTTGTAAATCAAAATAATGGAATTCTAAAAGGAGTTCTGTTAATGTTGAAAATAAGGTTATAAATAAGATCTTATAAGTAATAAGATTTATAATTTGTGAAGTTTTGAAAGAACGATTTTGCAAATAAATGGATTATAAGTTCTTAACTTATAATATGGACTTCTGGTATATAATTGAGTTATATAAATTGAATTGGATAATAAAGGAGATTTATAAATCGAAGTTTTATAAATAGAAAGGGGATTTATAAACATTGTTGTAAATTCGAAATCAATTGAATTTGATAAATCAAACATAAAAGTTATTAAAGGAGATATATTTGTGATTTTGGACAGCGAATTATCCTTAAAGTCAAATGTTTTAATAATAAGAGTTTGGTTGGGAATTTTATCCACGATTTTGGACGGTGGATAATCTTTTAATAAATGTGTAGAAACATTGAATTGGGTAAATAAAGCATATTCACGATTTTTGGACCGTGAATATATTATGAAATAAAATGGATATGTTTTGGGGAAGTGATGTTTTAAATAGAATTTAAAACGATTTGAGGTTGTTTTAAAAGGCATTAAGTGTCGAAACCATAGATTTCAACATTCATTGTTGAAATAGACGTTTTTGAGAAATAGAAGGAAGCGGTGGACTATAACACTATTGTTATAGTAAATGATTTTCGAAAGGAAATGTTTTATATAGTATTAGGATTTACATATCTATCTTAATTTCGAATCCCTATATTAGTGATTTTGGGTCGTCGTAACGATGTTTTACGCAACATTCGTTTTGACCCAAATAAATGTGTTCGAAAGGATGTTTTCCTTAAAGAATGAAATCTATACATAACTGTGATTTAAAGTATATTGAATATTTTCCAAGTGTTGAAAATAAATGGATTTGTGAATTACTTATTATTAAATAAGTATGGAAATGTTTTCCAATATGAAGTGAATATTTTGAGATTTTATCTTTTAAAGATAAATTGAAAATGAATATTAGAAATCGATTTGGAAATCGTATATTCGTAGATATTTTAGAATTGTAAATTCACTATAGAATTTATAAAAGAAAGGGGAATTTGTTTAAAAATAAACATTGATTTATTTTTGAAGCGTGGAAATAAATTTACGGATTTGGAACGTAAGTTTAAAATAAATCGGTAAGGATTTATTTGATTGATTTAAATGAACCATTTTAAATTTAAAATGGATAAATATTTGGAAATGTTTCCGTTTAAGGAAATTGATTTGAAATTTGTTTTCAATTGTCGAAGTGTGGAAATTATATATCTTGTAAAGATATTTTTGGAAAATAAATAATTTGGAAAATTATTTGGAACTTGGCGATGTTGTGCATATCTATTGTTAGTTAAATAACCGACTATCAATATTTATCTTTGAATGGGTATTTGTTGTGATTTGCTTGAATTTGAATGCCACACTTATTTTCAAAATAAGCGCTCACTATTCGGGTTAGCCGGGAAAGGACCTTGGGGTCGTATAACCCATTCCGAGTATGTGATACGTCGTTATGGATTGCATTTGACGACTGGTGTTTAAGACCGAATATTTTTGAAAACGGAAGGATTACCGTCGAATGACTCTACATCGACTGATCTCCGATATAGAGGTTTTATCACCCTTAGTGACGGGAAGTCCGGACGTAATTAGTGAATATCCGAATTGCAAGGGCTTCTTTGGAAGTGCGTTGGGTTCTGTTCGAACCCGGAACAGACTTTTATGGATTGTGTGTCTGACATTACAATTTGAGATGTAAAGCTGATTTCTATCAAATATATTTCTGTTGGTGGCGGAGAATTTATTCTCTTAGCTTAACACCCTTCTCTGGGACGTACGAGCTCAGAGGTTATGTAGTTGATGGTTACTAGTGATACATTTTCAAATTGGTAATGTGGCATACGAAGTGCTATTGAGCATTTGATGATCAAAGCACAGCTTTTGTATAAACCGTGGCTTTGTGGACGAGACTTCGTCGGACCTCACACCCCGAAAATGGTCAAAACAGGAAGGATGCAGCAAGGTTATTAGGGGGTAGCGCCCCTTTAGTGTACGTCATTCCCTCTGGATAGAGGTGGTATCATGGTATGGAGCCCAGATACTTAACCTATGTTGTTACTGCAAATTTATTACTTTATGGTTGTTGGAATCGAGGATCCTCGGATATAGATCGATTACGATCGGGAAATGACATATTCGTGTCAGTAGTTACCTAGTTTGAAAGGTAACCCAGCCTTGTGTTGGCAGTGATCCGGTTAGGTTCTCGGGTCGTCTTTCCATAGGCGTACCCATGTGGCAATGGGAAGTTCCTTGGCCTGACCATTTGTTGGAAATCCAAATAAACCATACGAACCTTGTATGGTTTTAGTTGTAGAAGCTGCCATCTAATATGGTAGCTATAGTAGGCATAATATAATGGTACCTATGCTGGCTAAGATTTATATTCTACTTTCGAAATGTTTTCTACACTATGCACTAATAATAATACCAAAAATGATTTGATTTTGCGTAGTAAGCATCTTTGACTAACATAAGAAGAAATCTCCTCCAAGTCTGCGTTTGCATTGTGTGTGTGGTGGGAGGTCTTATGGTAGTTACATTTTCAAAAAGCATTGCGAATTGACTTTAAAAAATTATCCTGTTGTTTGTTTTTAAAGATAAACTGTTTTAAGTTCTCACACCGGTCACATGACTGACCTAGAGTTTATTGTTTTCCTTCCTAAACTCTGGGTGCCCTCCAATTTCCACACGGACAGTCTAGAGTTAGGTTATCAGGATATTCTAGAATTCAGGAGTTGCTGGAGGCAAGCTGGATGGCATGGCGTATTCACTAGTATATAGTATTTCTTTTCCGTTGTTTGTTGTTGTATACTCCGATGATGTAATGTGATGTAATGTGATGTAATGTAATAACTGATATAGTTCTTTGTTTAAAGATTATTCATTTATCTATTATATGTTGTTCCACTGCAATTGTGAGATTCTGATATTGTTTTCTGTTTCTTCTTCTTTCTTCTTCTTCTACCCTTTTCTTCTTCTTAAACCATAACATTTCAGTTTTCCAGCATTCGATTGCTCCGCAGTTGATACAGTGGACGTATTGATGTCGGTTTTCGAGCATCGAAAAGTCGCGACGTTACAAGTAGTGCTTTCGGTTCCGTTCGAACCCGGGACAGACTTGTATGGATGAATGCTTTCAGAATATCGTCAGGTGGACGGTGAGCATTCTAAGTGAAACGTTCTAAAAAGGTAACGCATTGCCTCAAGCCTCATCAACCAGGAATGACTGAAAATCAGGGGTTATGCAGCAAGACTAGGTGCGTAGCGCCCATTAGGGTGAGGTCATCCCTGTCTAGATGTTCCTTTATATTCGGCTTAGTGGTGCGGTTGCTGATCCCAACTGTGGGGTGATCTTACTCAAGATTATCCAGTAAGCGGTAGTCTCGGTCTTGTGTTGCAGGGGATTGGGAGTAATCCTCGGTATGGTGATCTAGGCCACGTACTGTGACAGATGGTACCCCAGTGCCTAGTCATTAGTTGGAAATCCGTTCTCCCTAAGCGCCTTTTATGGTTTTTGTTTGTATAGCCCACTTTGTGGCTAGTAGCTGGAATTTAACGAATGTAACAATTTCATCTATTTTAATAAGTATTTGTAAATAGACCCTATTATAATATTAGAGGATTTTAATAAAAGTGTTTTGCCTATCGTAAGGTAAAAACCCTACATGTTTATTTGTGGCGTGGTCTTACGAGCTGCTTTTGTTTTCAAAGGATTTTGAAACTATAATAATCAATTTGAGTGTGATTTCTCACGCTGGTTTTCTAGACTGACTCGGGTGTTATTTAACTATAATGCTCGGGTCAGACCGAGTATTATAGATTACAGGAAAGGATGCTGAGGAGTTGGATGGCGATACGTACTCCCGTACTTGTTTTAGATATTCTGCTATGTTGATTAGCTGTGTATTCAAATTGTGAGGACAGGTTATGATTACTGTCCAGTTGTGTGATATGTGTACTCTGATGATGTAATGTATAAACATATTTGCTTTTGTGTATATTCTGGTAGGAATTACTCATAGAATAGAGTTCGTAGTACTTTAGAATGAGCTTGAGTGTATTAATAGATACGAGCGCGTATTTGTTAGTGAGTATAAAATTGTTTTTATATTGCGTTGACTTATCGGTTGAGTGTTTATGGATTCTGGTCGATATGTGGGACGCCATGTCATCTATAGTGGTTTCTAAACTCTTAAACAAGATAAACCGACGCAGTATTTTTTAAATAGGGTAAATGAAATAATTTTACCCAAATTATTTTTGTATATAATGGAAATAATTTTTCATAAATTATTATAGTTATATATGAATGCTTGGTTGTTAGGGATAATAATATTAAATTTTATCATTAATGTGTAAAATTGAATAAGAAATTAAAATATTAACTAAAGATTAAGGAATAAAATAATAAAATAAATAGGATTTGTAAATGTGAATTATAAATGTGATTTATAATTTTGAAATAGAATTCCAGAGAAATATAGAAAATGTTTCTGAAAGAATTTGGGATTTGAAATTTCGATAAATTTAAATTCCTTTGAATTTGGAAATAAATTGTGATGAAAGTTCTAGAGTAATGTTTTGGATGGATTTCGAATTTGGAATTTTGGGAAATTTTTTGAATTGGATTTGAACTCTGGAGAGTTTGGAATATTTGAAGGGATTTTTAAGTGATAAAAGCATTGAACTCTTTTCAGTTGCTGGAAAATAATTCCGATGATGATCGCGACATTATCAGTGTTTATTTTCATGTTTCCAAAAAGTTGATTGCTACCTGGATGTTTTGGATTAATGTTTGTTTCTGAAATTTGGTTTGATTTTGAAAATGCAGAGGTATAGTTTGGTATAGATATATATGTTTTCAAAATTGAATTTGGAACCTTTTAGTAATGGTTTAAACTCTGGAGTTGGTTTGAAATGTTTTGGTATGTTTAAGTAATTGTTTGAAACTCTGGATCTTATTAAGAATGGTTAGGGAATAATAAATAAGTTTGGAAATTTTTTGAAAATTTGTTTAGAATAGAAAATTTAACTTGGGGAAGGGTTAAAAATTTGAAGTAAGTATGAAAATGAAAATAAGTTAGAATGCAAGCCAATTAATTTAAGCGAGTTAAAAGAAATTAGCAAACGAAAGGTAAATAAATTGGAGAACTTATAGAAACTTAAAATTTGAATTAACTTAGAATGTAACTAAACCAAGTTAAATAAAAAAAGGTGAATGATGAGGAAATAAATTCAAATGGACGAAATGGAATAAGTTAATGAAATAAAATTTATTGGTTGAAAATAAATTTGTGAATGAACAAACGAATTTCTAATTGTAAGTAAATGAACTGAAATCGAAATTGGAAGGAGTAAGCCAAAATAAAATGTATTTGGTATTTTGGAAAGTGAAATAGAAATCTAAACTTGAATTATAAAATAGATTGAACTCAAGAAAATTAAGTGGAGTGATTTTTGAAAGGTAAAAACAAATATTGAATTGGAATTCGGAGTAAACTAAGTTGGAATAAATTAGTAAATTGATATGTTGGTGAGATATGGGACTGGAACCTAATTTGGTAAAATAGAAGTTGAATTGTGAAATAAACTCGATTATAAATAAAATTCAACTTGGATTGGGAATGAATTAAATATAAGTCGAAATTTTGTCAAATGGAATGGAACTGAATGAAAATAGATATGATTTGGGTTGCAAATAAATCCAATTCAACTGTAAATGAGTTAAATATAAACTTGGATATTATTTTAACAAATTGAGAATGGGACTAAAATTAAAATGGATAAAGAGTGGGGTAATTGAATTTGATTAGAATCAAATTAAATAGAAGTGAGCTTAAGTTATGAAGTTGAAATAATTTGAAGAAAGTAAATTAACTTGAGTATAAAATTAATAGAAGTTTGGCTTCGAGTAAAAGTGAGTCCATTAAATAAGAGTCTGGGTTAAATTAATTTGGGAAATGGTTATTAATTTATCAGTATTGAATGTGCCAAGCTTAATAAAATGTTTTTGAATGAAACAATTGCGGAAATGGAATGAAAAGCAGGTGTATGGCTTGTAAATAAGTTAATATGTGAAGAGACTTTAAGAAAAATTGATAATGGAATCAATTGAAATGAATTGGGTTCGTTTGGATTAAAAAGGGAATTGAATATAAGCGACTGAATAATAAACCATTCTAACTGAATAAAAATTTGGTTGGAAGCTATTTGAATTAGTGTCGAAACCTTACATATGTGCTTATGAAAGTATATAACATGCATTGTTATAGAATCCATGTTTTAGCTATTTAAATATAAGTGAAATGTTATAAACTTCTTATATATAGTGCTTATATGTTTAAATTGAGTAAGTACAGGTACCGGGAAGTCGTTTACCTAGATTTTGAATGCGCAAATTGCTAAAATAATAAGCCGCTTGCTTAAAAATGCTAATAAAGGTACGCCTATGCAATAAAAATAGGAAATATAAACTATTTTTTTTCCGACCGGTTGGGTCGATGTATATATATTTATATCTCTTGTCAAATTGCAAAAGCTCCTCCGTACAAAGGAGAATCTGCAAAAAAAATTCGAAAATTTTGGAAGTTAGAATTTTTTTTGAAAACTTTCGGAAAAAATTTTGTTAGCGACAAAACGATTTCAAATTGAAAATTGAAATAAATTAGTGGATAAACTAATTTAAAATAATATAAATCAGTTATAAATGAAAGATAAAATTCAATATTCGGAGTTGAAGATAAATTGAATTTATATAGAAATGGGACAACCAATTTGAATAGAAATAGATATAAACTAAGGCGGTGAAGTGAAAATAAATATAAGAAGCGTATAAAATACTTATATTGAACTTAAGAAGAAATGGTAGAATTCTTAAGTAATATGGGTGTACGGAAAATATATTGAATAAGAATTTGAGTGAAGATTTAATAAAAATATATATATATTGATATAGTTGATAATCAATTGAGATAAATATGTAGGATGTACGTATACTATTTTATTCGCATAGCAATTTGATCCAAATTCGAGCATAGAATTTTGAGATAGTTATATCGATCCGAGTTAAGATTTTTCACTTGATTTTCGATGGCGAACCCTAGACATGGATTGTTGATTTGCTTTGAAATTCTCTATCATAGTTATGACTATGCAAGGAGAATGACGGCTTCTGATCAAGAAACCAGATCTGAGTCCGCACTAGCAAGTCGTGTGGACGATACTAGTTCAGAAATGAAATTGTGTGATCGAGTAAGCGATTAGATTCGGTATTGCGTACGAATGATATAGGTACATAGTACGGGCTTAAATGGAATGAATATTGAACATTTTGCAAAGAAGTGTATAAAATGATTTTGGAATCTGTAGTTGGATATGGTTAAATTGGATATACAGGTATTAAAAATCAAGTGGGAAAATTGGGATTTTTTATTTCAGAAGATAAATTTGAATTGCTCGACAAAAAGGTATGTGTTTAAATTTCTGTATGAAATTTGGTTGGGTTTTTGATCTAGCCGCTTGGCCTTTTGTTTTCTTTTGAAATCTGGGTGCCCGTAGAGGCATTTTGTAGTTATACCGAGCTCGCCGCGCAAAGGAGACGCTGGTGAAATTTTTCGGAAATTTTGGGAGTTAGAAAATTTTTGAAATTTTATTTTTTAGCGACAAAACGATTTCAAATTAAAAATTTAAATAAAAGGATTTTGGAAACGGAGTTGAGGACAAATTGTTTTGGTTGAAACTAATTGTTTAGTTAGAACTAAAGGATTAGAAAAGTGAATATAGGATTTTCATTAAGTATGTTTTAGTAAGTTGGGGTTTAGGACATTCTTCTGCCTTAGTAATTTTGGGGATGAAATTCTTTTTAGGGGGGAGGAATGTGATGACCCGGAATTTTGGACAATTTAAATTGGGATATTTGATTAATTTTAAATATTGGAAAGGTAGTTTAACTTGAATTTCAAATATTATTTATATTTAGCAATTAAGTTATTGGATTTAATAAACTGAAATTGGGTAAAATATTGAATCTTGAGTTTAGAGCTTGGTAAAAATAATTTAAGGTCTCGTAAAATTTATATTGATAGTATTGAAGATAGTAAAAGCGTTAAACCTGAATTTGGAAGTGTTTTGTTAAGTTTTGAAATTATATCATTTAAATCGATGTTAAAAAATAGTCTTCCGAGGCACAGTCTCGGAATTCGACGAAACCAGTTCCATTGGATCCGTAATATTATATTATTATCGGATTTCAATTTTCGTAGTGTTTGGAGTTGTTGGGTGAACGTATGATATATAAACGCGCTTAAATTAATATCGAAATTTAATATTATAACTGGGTTCAAAAAGCTAATTTCTCCATACGATCGAATTAGGACTCGAAACCTTTTCCAATGCGTTCAGAATAAGGGTATAACATTATGAACGCCTAGCGGCATGCTTCGATAGGATGTCAAGATTTTTAGCTGCGATTTTGGGACAGTTTAAATTTGAAATTTAAATTTAAAACATATTATTTAACCAGTCAAAAACTATTCACATTAAAAAAAATTCACCTCATTTCAGGAATATTGTTCACCTGTTCAAATCACGTCGCCTTTATTTCAAATCGTGTTCCCCTCTTTTTATTTCCTCACGCAACCTTCCTCTAAAAGAAAACAACTATTCCTCTTCCCTTTTTTATGAAACTCGAGCCTTCTGAAGATTTTGGGAACGAAATTGCGTCGGCTTCATTATTCTCACCTTTTTCCTTCTTCAAAATTCCCAGATCAAATTCAAAACTTTATCGTTTTAAAAAATAAAAATAAAAATAAAAGGGGAAACATATGTGGAAATCGAGACTTTAATTGCCGAGCCCTCCTAATTCGAAAATCGAATTTCATAATTGATAAATTAAATCCCAAATCAAAATTTCATCGTGTTCCCTGCTCGATCTCTATGCAGGCCGCGTTCATCAGGAGGGTCGAGAGTTTAATTCAAAGGGACGGTGCGAGGAAGGAGAGAGAGAGAGAGAGAGTCGAGGGGAGGTTAGCAATTCTAAAAGTCGCTAGGACCGAGATCTTGTCAGGAGTTGTGTCTCTCTTACCTGATGCCTCAGCCGATCTGGTAGTGGATTGCGATAAGTTTCGGTGGCGTTGTCGCGATTGTGGGATCGGCAGCTCAGGGCGCGAGCGTCTGGGTGTTCGCGCGTTGGCAGGGTGGAAGAGGGGTGAGCGTCGAGGAGGAATTCACAACTTAGGGCTTCGCGATGGCATGTGGTATCTCATGTAGGCGGCACGACTGTTCGAAGGGGTGGTGCTGACGTTTTGGTTCCAGGTTGGGTTTTGATGGCTATCTTCTGGTATTAGCAGTAAAGGTATATTTTTTTTTAATATATATAACTTAATTTAAGTAAGATTAGAGTAATTCAGAAGTTTAAAAATATTTTTACAATAAGGCTATTGTTTTTAAATACGTATAAAGAGTGGAAATTTAGAAGATGTGTGCAGTAAAGGTACCAGACTTTCGTATGAATGTATGTTAAGAACATATACAACAGTAAGATTATAAAAAAGAGAATGGGTTTGATAATTAAGCTGCTGTAATTAACTTGTTTAATTATTGGGTTGCTAACAATAATTTGTTAGAAGAAACTATTAGTTTAAAATTTTTAAATCAAATAATAGGTTAAATTAAATAAGTGAATGGTGATCAATTGTTTGATTAATTCAAATAGTAATAAATCGTGAATTGTTTATACAAGGTCGAAAAACCATGAAACCAAGGCAAAGTTGAAGTGGACTGCAAACAAATGTCAAAGGTGAGTTAATCTCACTCATCTGGTTTTAATTTAAATTTAAATAGTTAAATTTAAATATCTGGTTGAATGATTGGATTGATTGGATGTGCTATATTATATATAGTAGTATATAGTATATACTAGAGTGATTGATTCCCGCATAATATAGCGGATGAGACCCTATGCGCCGCATAATAGCGGATGATATTATATCAAACCCATATGCCGCGATATTCCGCCTCGAAGTGGAATTTGTATTTTATATTGTTTTAACATCTGTGGATGCAGGAAAACAGGTTGGAGGGATCCAACTGGATTCCTCAAAATTATTTAGATTTGATAAAATATTCTGTGATATAATATTTGCTATCGTGTGATGAATTATGTTGATAATCGGAAATGTTGAATAATATGGTTGATTTAAAATATTTCGGTGAACTGAACTATCAAAATCTATTGAAATGGAATTTCTGAAAAAAATAAAAGAATGAATTTTGCGTAAAATAATCATAGAAATTTGAATAAATTAAAGATGAATTGGAAAGGAAATAAAGTTGATTTTTGAATTCTAATAAATATAATTCCAAGTGCGGGAAATGTGATTTTGAATAAATGGGAATAAGTGATTTTATTTTTAAACCCAAGAGATATTATTTCAAGAAATAAAGAATTTATTTTAAAATTAAAAGTTTGAATTTATTTAAAAGAATAAAGAAGGAATTTGGGAAATCTATAATTGGTGTTTTCAGATAAAAAAGATTTTTAAATCATATTTAAGGAATAAAAATCAGAAGTCAATGGGTTTTGAAATAAATGAGCAAGTAAAGGAATCTATTTAGAAAATGGAATAAATTTGAAATCAATTTGGAAATTGATTTAAGTGTTTAAAATTGGAATTTTAAAAGGGAACTGAGACTCCGGAATTTATAAACTGGATTTATAAAAGTGAAGTAATATATCAGTGGATATTTGGAAGAATAGATTCATGGTGGGAATTTATTAAAGGAATAGGAAAATTTGTTTAAAAATAAATAGTGATTTATTTTTAAAGATAGAAAGAGAATAGTATTTCCCTGGATAGCCAAGTACGTTTTTAACGTAAATTTTTAAATATAAGTTATGTTGTTTTAAAAAGCATGTTTTAGAAAATTTATAATTTGTAAAATTTTAAATTCTAAAGTAAGTATTTTTCAAATCTATTGTCGTAGTAATTATTTTAAAGGTGACTTGGTATTTTGTTTTAAAGGAGAAAATCTAGTTTTATATTTTATAAAGTAACCTCATTTTTAATATTCCTAAATTATACATTTTTAATAAAGTATTGTAATATTTTTTAATTTAAATGTTTTAAAGTTTATTTTATAATAAAGTGTTTTAAATTATTTTCAAAAATCTAAATTTTTGTGCTTGGTGTTTCAGTGGAAATAAATATTTTAGGAATTCATTCGATGCGAAGAGTATGGTTTGAAAATTGTTTTCAAAAGGATTGAAAATGGAAATATATCTTGCGAAGATATTCTGAGGTTAATAAATAATTTGGTGAAATTATTTATGATTGATGGATGTTTGTGAATGTTAATCGATAGTTAAATAACCGATTTTCAATATTAGCTAATGCGTTGATCGTTTTGAAGAGACCGCGATCGGGATTAATTTCTTGAAAACCACTTTGATCCGGTTTGTACGTTTTCATGAGGAAGACGAGTTGGATTCGAAGGTGGAGCAGTGAAGTGCATGGGCTAGTCGCTACTAATCTTGAGGATGATTCCAAAATGGATGTAGTAGGAGTAGTGCCTTCAGTTCCGTTCGAACCCGGGACAGACTTGTATGGATGAATGCTTTCAGAGCATCGTCAGTTGGACGATGAGCATTCTAAGTGAAACGTTCTAAAACGATAACGCATAGCCTCAAGCCTCATCATCCGAGAATGACTGAAAATTAGGGGTTATACAGCAAGGCTAGGTGGGTAGCGCCCACTAGGGTGAGGTCATCTCTGTCTAGATGTTCCTTTTTATTCGGCTTAGTGGTGCGGTTGCTGATCCCAACCGTGGGGTGATCTTACTCGGGATTATCCAGTAAGGGGTAGTCCCGGTCTTGTGTTGCAGGGGATTGGAAGTAATCCTCGGTACGGTGATCTAGGCCACATACTGTGACAGGTGGTACCCAGTGCCTAGTCATTAGTTGGAAATCCATTCTCCCTACGCGCCTTTTATGGTTTTTTTGTATAACCCACTATGTGGCTAGTAACTGGAATTTATTGAATGTAACAATTTCGGCTATTTTAATAAGTATTTGTAAATAGACCCTATTATAGTATAAGAGGATTTTAATAAAAGTGTTTTGGTTATCGTAAGGTAAAAACCCGACATGTTTATTTTTGGCGTGGTCTTACGAGATGCTTTTGTTTTCAAAGGATTTTGAAACTTTAATAATCAATTTGAGTATGATTTCTCACGCTGGTTTTCCAGACCGACTCAGGTGTTATTTAACTATAATACTCGGGTCAGACCGAGTATTATAGATTACAGGAAATGATGCTGAGGAGCTGGATGGCGATACGAACTCCCATACTTGTTTTAGATATTCCGCTGTGTTGATTAGCTATGTATTCAGATTGTGATGACGGGTTATGATTACTGTCCAGTTGTGTGACATGTATACTCTAATGATGTAATGTGTAAACAGATTTGCTTTTGTGTAAAGATCATTCCTTATCTATTACATTTTATTCCACTGCGATGGTAAGATTCTATTGTTGTTTTCTATTTTCTCTTCTTCTACCTCTTCTTTTATAACCCAAATAGTTCGTATTTCTGTTCATCTTGAGTTGATTTATGTAGAATAGTGTTGACTCAAGGGGTACAGATTTTGCGGGCTGTTACGTCGCAAGTCCAATAAAAAGAAGCACTTCACAAGCTATAATAATAAACACACACTTTGTATGCTAACATAAATTGACATGCACTCCACATGTTTAATATGATAATCACATCGCAAGTCAAATTCATAAGCTAGCAATATGGATTAGCACTTCGCAAATCATCACAAGAGACACACACTTCGTGCACTAAACCAAGATATGAGCGCTTCGCCCATCAAAAGTCGCTTAGAAACGAGTATCCCAAGATGGGCCTGAAAATTGATAAATCCACATAAACAGATCACCTAAGGACGAGTATGAAAACTTGACAAATAGGTGTTATATACTTTCAAACAGTAATCATTCAAGTAATGACTGCATGTCCCATAACCACTCGGGTTTACTCGAATATTTACTATAAGTTAGTAAACTCCGCCTGATAAGTGTAGTCTACTTTCGATTGGGAACTAATTAGTTTCACCCAATGTCCCATAACTACTTTGCGATACTTAAATATTTAGTAAATGACTGTAAATCCCACTCGACTAAATTTTTTAATCAAACAAGTCTAATAATTAACTGACAAAGTGATACGAGCATTCCATATCGCTTGTATCGCTAAACCGTTTAACTAAATCTCTCATTCAAATAAAAGTAGAAATTGCAAAAAGCAATAAACCCAAAAATCACATGAAAATGCTCAAATAGCGTAAAAATAACCAAAGGCTAAGCACCACAAAAATTAATATGAGTTTCTGGTTTCGAAAGCAAGTAATATAATTTTATCATATAGAAAATGAATTCTAAAACACTTTATTCATGTACTTACTTCCAAATTATTCATTTTAAAAATCCATAAACTCAATTATTATTCAATATATAGATTTATTTATCACTTGATAAAATATATTTGCAGTTGTTTCAAAATCTCTTTTAAATGCCATATATTGATATATATTTTTTATATAGGGAAAAATATAGGTTCATATTTCAAAGCCAAAATAATAAACGAACCTTTGCTTAGAAATAACCGAAGCTTATATTTCCAAATCCATACTTTAAAGTACATAACTATATTCACTAACTTTATTTCATATATAGATTTACTTATAAGAAAGTCATTTATAAAAGAAATAGATTTGATATGGAAATTTGGGGTAAATTTAAATATACTTTCTCTACAAATTACTTGCATTCAACCTATACCACTAGTACAAAAAGTGCATATTGCTTTGCCTCATTTGCATCGGTTGAAGTAAAAACTGATGCAAATAGGACTATTTGCATCAGTTCTATCTTAATAACCGATGCAATTGGTACGTGGAAATCAATAGGTAATAAAAAAAATCAAATTTTGCATCAGTTCTCACCAACAACCGATGCAAATAGTTTTAGTTGCATCGGTTTTAATGTCAACCGATGCAACTACATGTTGATGGCAATATAAAATTTAGGTGGGAGATAATGAAAAATTGGCTCCAAATTTTACTTTGTTCAAATGTACTCTTCCCTCCTCTGTAAACCACTCCCAAAAAAAAATTATTAATAATACCGTGCCCTTCCCTTCTTTTCATTTTCAACATCGAACAAAAGAAGAAAAAATTAAAACGAAGCTTTTGAAAATTTTAATGGCGAAGTTGGCAGCAATCTCGAAATCGATTTACAGTAAGAAATCCACGGCCGAGCCTCTTAAACAAATAAAAATCGAATTGGAAGCGGTTTCGTTAAGTCTCGATTGAAGTTCGGCCACTAATCAAAAATGAAGCAAATTACCCCAATTTGAGATGTGAAAGGATCAAATCCTGACCCAGCAGAAGCAAAACTAACACCTGTAATCAATTCCTCGGTACCTAAAGACCAGTCCAAGAAAGGAGGCAACTCTTCTTTCAATCCAACATACGAAGCTGATGGATTTGTAAGTTGTTATATGCTCAAAATTTTGATTTCCAATACCGATTAAAATGAAGACACGAATTAAAGCTGATGGGTTTACAGTTTGCTTCCTATCTTAAGCCTACTGTGTTGATTTAGATAAAGAATAAGATGGGTTTGCAGTTTGCTTCCTATCTTGGTCCATACTTGTGCAATTTTTAGAGTATCCTTTGCACGGTAATTACTTTTTTCATATACCCGAATTACCATTTTCAATTTACAGTTTTTGTTTTATTGTTCGATACTCAAATAGTCAAGTCAGCTAAACTGCCCTAGTTTGAGATCGATAGCTAAGATCCATTACCTTGGTATGTCTTCATTCCTTGTATTGATTTCTCTTCACCTTAGATTTAGTGCTTTTCTGGGTTATATTAAGCTTTAACTGTAGTAATTTTATATGAATTGAGGTGCTGAAGTTGTTATTTGATGATCGATGGTCTAGTTTGATGCTTAGTTGCAGTTGAAATATATCTATTAATTTTGTGGCCTTTTATGTAAATAAACCAAAGTATATGTTTCTGTTCAAGGATATATGTAGAACCAAGATACAACTAAGTTATACATTACCCGTGATTTCTAACTGGACTTCTTCAGCAGGAGGTTTAGCAAACTGAAGTAAATTTTTACTGGGGACATGTATAGGTTAAAAAGATGTTGTTTACAAAAAAAATTTCAGTTTAAACATAGAGCAGCTACTAAACTTAAACTTTAGAGATGTGATTTGTTTTGTTAGAAAGCTTGTATATTGTTTGATTAATTATGAATTTTTCTCATGGTAAGATACTTATCCTCAATAAACTTGTCATGGATGATAAGCATTTCTTTTTCTCAAGATACTTATCCTCAATAAACTTGTCATGGATGATAAGCATTTCTTTTCTAAAAATACTTTCATGCAAAAAAACTAAATACAATTTAATTGCAATGCCCATAGAACAACTAATCACAAATAAAAATGGAAGGAGAAAAAATAGGAAACAACCACACTGTTACAGGTTCCAAAACTAAACAAAATAATAAATAAAACAGTAGAGAGGTATGCCATATTTGTAATATACTTCACGGTCAACTTATTATGTGTATATATATATATTGGAGAATTTGAAATCATTTGGTGAGAATATTACAAGGGTATCTTCTACCAATTGAATACCTTCTATTTATACGATGAGCTAACATTACATACCCATTAGGTATATCTAGCAATTGCTGCATTGGGGGTTCTGTCTCTAGAACCTGCCTTTGTTGACATAATAGAGAATTGTGTCCTGTCGGTAGAAGACTCTTCGTTTCAGCACAGAACAATGTGTTCTATCTGAATGCACTTTTCTTTTTCTCTTGCAACGTTCTTTTTCTTCTCTTTATTCTAGTGCCAAATACGAATAACAATATCTGTATAATTAGTAATCCTGTATTCAATATAACAGGAATGTTGAGTGACATCCCTCTTTATAGCACCCCCCCAGCACTTCTTTTATATAGTGAGCTAGATTACTTGAAATGGATAGATTTTTTTTTGTTGCAGATATGTACAAATCATATTCAAGATCGTCGGTAGAAGACTATTCGTTTCAGCACAGAACAATGTGTTCCATCTGAGTGCACTTTTCTTTTTATAATGCAACGTTCTTTTTCTTGTCTTTATCCTAGTGCCAAATACGAATAACAATATCCGTATAATTAGTAATCCTGTATTCAATATAACAGGAATGCTCAGATAAAGAATAAGAGCGTTTAATCGCACAAGTCTAACAGATGTAATTAATTTTCAAAATTCAGTTTTGATGTCGTGAGAATTTTAAATAATGAAATCTCTGTTTAGTGCAATTATTTTGCTTAGGAAATCTACAAATAAGTTGCAAGTAGGGGATTATAAATCATTACATCATTTTTGCATGGTGAATCATTTTACATAATTGAATAAGCTTGTTGCTAGAAGTGAGGATCAGATAAAGTGAAGAACAGCATGATATATTAGCTGGCTCAAGATAGAATTTCTGTAGTTTATTTAATTAAAATGTGTTTTAATATGGATAATTAGTTGAAGTGCATTAAAATAATAATTGCAGAGGCATCTGAAAAGTGGTCCATGACTAGCATATTAGTACTTCAGCTCATGCCATGCAACGGTTGCTGTACGTTTCACAAATCTCTTGCTCCTTTTTCTTATATTGGTTTTGTAGTTTTATTTGCCCTGTTTGAAACTAATTTACTGCTATTTTGCATCAATAAATCGTAGTTATTATCTGCTGTAAATCTTGTCCTTTCTACTTTACTCTTGGGTCATATTTTTCAATGCAGTCTTATGACTGATCCTTGTATTTGGTGTAAACTGTACTATGACTTTAACCTATAGTTCGAAAAATAAACTTGGGTATTTTTCAGAATTTCAGCACACATTTTGTAGTCTTATTTTTCTTGAATTAGATAAGTTTTAGCAAACAATGTTAGTTTAGTTATGTCATCTGAACAATATGTAAATGAAGCTATTATTCACATGCTCAAATAATCCATCGTACTTTCCTTTTTCTTGTAAGAGTTGCTCCACAAAATTCTTTCTTTGCGGGTAATTATCTAATCTGCCGGTGTTTCTTGAGGAATTCCTTTCTGTTCAAATTATCCGATGTATCCTAAATATTATCCAATTCACTTTTCCTTTGACCAAAAACCTGGATTGAAAAAATGAACTCGTTTTAATAATGCTGCATTTTACAAGCAGGCCATTTGTTCAAGTATCAAGTTATTTTCTAGAATGATCAAATAATGGCTACTCGAATAGCAAATACAAATGTGCAATTCTCTGAAAGGGGGGCCTGTTCTGGTATATACTCACATTTAATTTATTTGCTCATATTCATGAGTATTTCATATGACCAAATTTCACAATACATCTACTGCAGGGTCGCATTCACCAAGGCAAAGAGCCCCCTCAACTTGTAGCACTTTTCCAACCCATGGTTGTTTTGAAGGTATTTCCTAACTGTTTAATTTTTGACATGACCTAACAAATGTGCAAATATTAGATAAGATGTGAAACCTATTTGGTTTCCATTTAATCATGCTAACAAAAGTCTTTTTGATTCACTTATCTACAAGACCGCCTTAGCTCAGGTTATAAGTAGTTCCTTGTAGCAAAAAAATTAAATGATGACACATATAGCTTTGACGTCGCACCTCTGGTGTATTAGCCCACAATAATAAAGTACTTCAATTTGATGCGGTGAGATTATGACTAACAGCTTTTTTTCTTATCACTGTATTTTAGTGCCACTGTTCATCTATCTTTATTGGTGGATCTGTTAGAATTTGGTTCAACTTTGTTTAGATAGTGCTATTCGGAAAATAGGACAGCATAGCAGAAATACCAAGAGTTGCAACCTGTGCCTACTAATCTTGTTCGATGACAAAAATCTGTCAATGTATGAAACAACAAGA
This sequence comes from Allium cepa, assembly GCA_030765085.1. Classification (NCBI taxonomy): domain Eukaryota; kingdom Viridiplantae; phylum Streptophyta; class Magnoliopsida; order Asparagales; family Amaryllidaceae; genus Allium; species Allium cepa. Next base: position 501,610,340 of record CM060944.1, on the reverse strand, counting down.
TACAAAGTATTGGACCCAAACTTATATCCCCATGCATTTAATCAATAAACCATATTTTTATAGCGTAACTATTAAAACACAATGAAAATAAAATACGTGCGGTGATCTCTTTCCACAACACCACATTCAAATACTGTGAACTGCTTTTAAATTACTTCGTGAAGTGGTTCAGTGTAAGATCTACAAACAAACAGTCATGCTCTATGTGTAATATATACTCATTTCTATGTCAATCTAAAGGATGAAACTGACTGCAAAAGTAACATATGTTATCAGTCATTTGCTTGTGAAATTTTCTATTGACTCTAACAAAATCAAATTACCTTCTATCTAATTTGTAATTCATTTCCTATGGCTATGGTAGTAGACGTGACTATATAACGTTAGGAGCTGCAAGGATGATGAGAACTGAAAGCTTACACTGTGATTTTGACATTCTTTTCATCCACACTCTGTTACCTTCTCCATAAGCCATGGCAGTTGGTTCATTAATGGTTCTCATCGTATTAGGACCAACAATTACCCCATTTTCATCTTTTATGGCTTGATGTAGTGAATCATTAAAATAAGCTGGGATAAAAAAGGACAATTTCTTTACGGTTGTCCTAAGATTAGCTACCAAATTATGATGTCTTGAATTTTGCATTCCATTACAACTAACTTTTATCAAATACTTCATGTATATCAACCACTGTATTTGAGAACTCTTCGGGAATACTAACATTGATAACCACATTGCTTTCTTTAATCACTTGGATCAACAAACATATTTGTAGTATAATCAACCATCATACTTCCATGGATCAAATCTCTCTCGTGTAATTCATTGAACAGTTGCAAGGTTTCATGTCAAAGAGTAGTTTTAACAGTTTGTTTTGTTCACCGTTGGAGTTGAAGGTCTCTTTATTACTTGTACTAGGATAGATAGTATTTTTATCTGTGCATGCTTTAGCATGGTTCAGATAGTGGATAAAATTCAAAAGGGAATGCTTATATAGTTATTAGTCACTAGTTGTTATGCTGGTTAGTAAAGCAAAACTGAACATGGCTTCTTCTTTATTTTTCTTTTCATTCTTTTCTCTGTCTTGTCATATTACAGTTTTAAGAAATACACAAGTTGCATATTGGAAATCTATTTAAAACATTGCATGGTATGGAATCAAAGCTAATTCCTAGTCCTCTTCCTCTATTCAGGTTGCTACTTCTTTATGCTCACCTGACCGTTTCCTGCTACAATCTGGCAATACTCTATTTAATTTAACTGGCATGGAAGCTCTAGCACATTTGAGCAGGAACAGTGGGTTGTTAAACTTGCTATAGCTAAAGGTGCATTTTGTCAACTAACTGATTTCAATGGTCAAATCTCTTTTTTGTACACTAGCCTTCTAGTACATTTTTTGTATTTTTTCTGAACTTCTTGTTATAATATGATTTTGTATATAAATACAGAGTTTGAGGTGAGTTTCAACACTCACAAATCCTATGTTTAGTCCTTAATTCCCTCAGTTAGTACTTGAATCCCATCGATATTTGTTGTGATGTGTGGGTACATTACCGTGCAAGTTTGTGTATGCATATTCATTTTTTTACTGTCTTATTGTTGGGTATTGTGAGTACTTCATTTTTATGTTTTGCTGTGTGTTTTCCTATTTAATCTCTATGTTTTGCTGTGTGTTTGGGTACATAATCAATAATATATATAGTCTATTTGAGAACTATAATAATGGTATCTGAGAATGGTTTTTTTGCATCAGGTATAAATAGCTGATGCAATAGAGGGATTAGTTTGCATCGGTTGTTATAAAAAACCGATGCAATAGAAGGATTAGTTGCATCGGTTTTCATTACAACCGATGCAACATGGGGGCTGTGTCCAAGCAACCAATCATGATATTTTGCATCAGTTGTTAGTAACAACCGATGCAAAAAGGACCTTTTTGCATCGGTTTCAGAACTGATGCAAAAGTGTTAAGCTTGTTGCATCGGTTGCATATGCATTGGTTGTTGAACTGATGCAAAAGGGGGGTAAACAACCGATGCAAATGGCCTGTTTTGTAGTAGTGTACATATATTACGTAGATTTATATTAAACCACTTCAAAAGTCATTGAATTAAAGGATCAATCAAATTGGAGAATCCAGCTTTAGAAATTAGGAAGTAAAACATCTAGAAATCATCAACATGGAAAGTAAAGCAATACAAGTGCAAATATGAGATAGGAAGGAGCACCAAAACCTTAAACTAATGTTATATGTTAGTGATCGGTCGACCGATCATATGCCATCAGTCGAACGATGGTGACCTAGAGCATGAGCTCTAGGCAGTGTTCTCTCCCTCCTATGGTGGTTGGTTACTCCGACGTGAGTTCATCGCTTTCCGACAACACAAAATTGCAATAATAACTCTGAAAATTAGCATGCATGTAACTCTCATTATAGAAAACAAAACAAGGAAAATATTAAACATAATAACTTGTTTTACAGTAAACAGACAGAGATAAATCTATAGGGTTCTTAACTACAGAAGAAAAATTCTAAATCAATAAGCATAGAATTCCTATTCATGCATTTACAGTTTAGCGATAGATTGTGTGAGTGTAAACTCACTTTGAATCCCCAAATAGATTTTCCAAACTCTTCATTTTTAGCAAACCCTAGAATTAACTCAAACCCAAAACCAAAAAGCAACCAAATCAAATGCTGTAAACTGAGAATTAAACAAATAAAAAAATCTAGAATATGAATAAAACCATTACCATAATTATATTGGATTTTTTTACAACAGACTCTTCTTCTTATTTATTGATTTGTTTCTAGGTTTAGGAGGAACTTAGTTTCTTCTTTCTACTTTCTGTTTACTGGTTTTAGTGACTGAACGTAAATTTCTAAAAAGAGGAGAATTTCTTCTTAGTTAAAAAGGTTATTGGGCTTAGGATTTAAATTAAACCCAATAGGAAAATGAAACAATATTTCTGACCTCTTTTATTTATTTCTAAAGTATAATCATTACTTCATGAAACTAAAACTTTACACAACACAATGCAAATGTACATCTTTATTTTGATGTCATTAAAAATACCAATTATATTTCTATTTACCAAAATTGAAATAAAATCCAAATAATAATTTTTAAAGTGATTTGTATTACTTAGAGAATTTCTTTATTTTCTAATTTCATGATATTTAGAATCAATAATTATAAACAAATCAGCTTTTATAAAAAAAATACAAACTCCGGATTAATAATTTAATTCTCCAATTTAAATCATTATTTATTTTATTTGATCAACCCAAAAAATTGGTTGTTATAGACTTCCCCCTTAAAAAAATTGAATCCTAGCGATTTCCAATTCAGAGAAAAGTCTATAATATATTTTCAAAAATTCGACTTTTGATTTCCTCTTCGTTATTTAAATTTAAACAAGTATCACTAGAATAAAAACATTATTTTAATTAAACTCCATTAATGTAAAGTAATAATTTAACTCAACATATTTGTTTACAAAAGTCAACATATATCATCCTTATTTTCAAGATTGAAAAAGTTGACGCCAATATTTCACTTTTTTCTTCTAAAACATGACACCTTTTATAGTTTAAAATACTAATTAATTAAGATGTTTAAAAGATATTCAACTTGTTTAAATCTCTTAGAATAAGAATGTGAAAACAATATAGAGCCTTCCTTTGTTTTCATCTTAAAATCCCATTATATAATTTCATTTTGTTGAAAAGAATTCATTTCTCCATGAACTCATTTTCCATAATGTGAAAAATTACTAATTTTCAACTAAAACTCAACTTCTAATTCTTTTCAATTCAAATTCTTATATTTGAAATTCATAAACTAATCAAACTAATTCCTAGAAAAGAGTTAGATATATGCTCAAATCAATAAAATGTTCTTTTCTTCACAAAATATATAATTCAATGAATCTTCATAGGCTTCCTATGATTGAAAAGAAAATTAAATTTGGTATAAGACATATCCTTATAACTAAATTCGAACTCATTTTTCAGAATCACTTCTCTTGCCTTACAAATGAACTTCTATAATCTCATTATTATTTTGTAAAGCTACTTAAATTTGAAACATCCTCACTAATATGTTATGCCAAATTTAACAACCATCACAATCAAAATGGCAATCAACTCAAAATCCCAACAATAATCAAGTATATAAGAGATTTATGGATAGTGCTTCACATGTCAAATACTAAAGGCAAGCGCTTCACTTGTCTGCACAAATGATTGCTCTTCGCAAGTCTAACTAAGGCAAGCTCTTCGCTTGTCAACATAAAGAAAAATCTACTCAATTAACCCCCTTGGAATAAGAATGGGAACTGATTTAAAAATTTACCTTTACTCCAAATATTTTAACTCCAATTTCAAAATCTCAATTGTTACTTCCAAATAATTATTTTCAAAAAGTTTCATTTTCAAGAGAGTAAAATAGCTTCTTATGGTAGTTATTTATGCCAAATCTTATTTATATAATCCATCTCTTAGATTTCAATTAATTTCTTATTTTGAACTTCCAAAATTTATTAACATAGTTACTTACATCTTTTATTTCAACCTCTTATAGCAAAGGCTCAAACATAAAAGCTAACGTCCATTTAACGTATACACAACAAATCAAAATATCACATACTTTTCTTCTTGATATGCATCTTAAAAATAAAAATTCACAATTAAAAAATATCAGATAATTTAATGGTGTTGTCTCACTACCTATTTATGGAGAATTGTTTAGTAACATGGCTGCAATGTTGATAATGAAATCAACATGGCCTCGCCACCGATCTCTACTATTGCTAAGGCATTATGGCTGCAACCGTCATTTAAAGTTAATACATATAATTTATCTTCATAAATTCTATTATAATTTTCTAAACCATCAAATTTTTTCAAAAACATATATACACATAGATAAAATTTCTTTTAAATTTATTTTCTAAAATTTCTTTCCACAAAATATTTATTATTCGTAAATAATAATATTTATTTTCAAGTCATTTGCCAAATATTATTATCAAAATTTCAATAATACTTTCCTTTTTGAATAACCATATAGTAAATAATATTTTATTTTAAAATATTATCATTCTTCAAGATACTTGTTTCTTATATCATTGCATTTGTATAAACATGTATACATACTTTTCAAAAATATCACTTTACTTCCAAAAGTTATTACATAAGCTTGTAAATAAAATTTCCAAAATATTTATCTGATTTCAAAATAATAGTTAACTCATTTAAAACTTTATTTCATTCTTAAGTATTATTTCAACTCATTCATAATTATTTATAATACTCAAATTTACTCCAAATTTATGTGTCGCATTGTCTCATTGAAGCGTTTAGGAATCCTTATTCATACTATGGCATCCGCGTCTCGACTAGACTTCATAAAACACTCCACGAGTAACTTAACACAAAATATAATCCTAAGATCTATAAATTTCTAAATTCTCATACAAATGGAAATCTATCAATAATTATTCAAATATGCAACCATTCATCCAAGCATACAATATTCAGTCAAATATAAATAAATAACGAGTTACCGTGCTTAATGGAGGCTATTAACTTCCATTGTGCAACTCTGGTGACTAATGGATTCGAACATTATTACAAAACACTTAATTTTTAAAACTAAAATAATTTGTAAATTTTTTCAAAATTTCCACAAATACGTCCTAATGATTATTCCCAATAATTATTTATACTTCTAGTCTAAATAGGAAACAAATCTTAATTTCTAACCCACCCACCAAAGGGACGGGACACATAAGTCTGTCTAAGCCAAAGATTCATGTTTCTAATATTCTATATTGTCCTGAACCTCTACTTTAATATCAACTGTAACGCCCCACCTTTATACCTATATTACTCAAGAATATTACAAATAATATTGTCGAGCAATACAAAGAACAAGGCAAGTTAGGAGAAACTATCTATAAAATTTCTTTGGACCAGTATTGAGTACGTCGAATAATGTGACTATATATTTCTTTTCCTTTCTTACAAGTGGTAATTTGACATATCCGATTGTGATGACCCACCTTTCTAACTCCATGAAACGACAGTTAACACATCCTCGGTGTTCGTGTGTCGTTCCCCAAGCATAAAAAATATGAATCGTCGAGGGGTAAAATAAAGAACAGAATAGAAAACCTTATAACGGAATTGCTAAATAAAGCATTATAGTAAATAGTACATCAGATTACTCCTTAAAAGGGAGTTATCAGAGTTGCAAAAAACAACATTCTACCTTACATATGCTGAAATTAAATACATTTACACAAACTAGGTAGTACAATAGAATAGATAACATAGAAGATGAAAGCCTCCTGCTCGGACGCTGTCTTTAAAAGAGCCCAACAAGAAACTTGCTACTCTTGGATTACACAAATAAAATGAGTACCCGAGAGTTTATGGAAAACAAACAACTCGAGTCAGACGATATATCTGGTATGAATAAAACTTTTTAAACAATAGCTGTGAAACTATACACAAACATTTGAGACCACGCCGCTGAACGCAGAAGGAGTTTACTCCCACATAAATCAACATCCAAATGTAAAGAATGGATAATTAATTCAACACCCTGAAGAGTGGTTGACTTTTCCCGATGCAAATAAGGAAATAAATTTGAAGGTTCGAATCAAATAAGAAAAGGAAAATCTCTAACAAATAAATTGGAAGGTGCACCACCTTTGAAGTATACGCCTAGTATTATACTTCTAAGAAGCTCATATACATCAACATACTTCTTAAAAATGTACCAGTAGGACCCTACCAAAGCATACCGAGAATCCGAATATTCCACATCTAAATGCACAAAAGAATTCGATCTAAATGAGATGTGAAAATACCCTAACGAATGCAACTCCACATTAGCCGGATGTCCTTTCGTGCTTTGGGTTCAGTCATTTATCGAAAAAGGATAATAAAACTCAACGAAGCAACAAATCGTCTTAGAATGAGGATAATAAAGAAGCTGAAGTAGCCAATAACTAAGAAACCAACTATCGAGGATTTAAAATGATCGTATATGGAAATCAAGCCTTGTATAATTACCACCACTCATTAAATTCAAACTTGTGCTATTTCTTGGTTAACAATAATACCGGACACGTCCAGGTAGTGTTACCTCAAAGTCATGTCCTACGATTATTCTCAACTTTAGAAATAGCGATAAGTCTACGTTTTTGATGTTTAGTGCTAACTATACAAATAAATTGTTTCCATATAAGTGAATCGCTTTTATGAAAATTAATTCATTTCCACAAACCATTCAAACCTTTTCTTTTAAAAACCCAAATTTGTACTTGGCTTCACGTTACAAGTGTTAGCTTTACAACACTTTGTTAAAGGAGTTTACTAATTTTGAAACATCATTATAAAAAGGATTTAGCAACTTAAAACATCCTTATTTCATTGATCAATTAACATTTAAAACTTTGTTAACAAAGTTGATTTATTAACTTCAATAACCTTTAACTAAAAAAAGGTAAATCTTTTTAAACATCATTAATTTGATTAATTAATAATATAAATTAATTAATTAATTAAATAATAATATAATTAATTAATTAATTAAATAATAATTAAATATCATTATTTAAAAGTGATAAATAAATTTAAAAATCTATTTAAGGAAAGATTTATTTAAGGTTAAACAGGTTTATTAACTTTTAAAAGTCATTAATTAAAAAGGGTTGATTGATATTACAAACATCATTAATTAATAAATTAATAAACCTTAATCTAGCATTATCAAAAGATTAATTAGTTTTAAACATCATTAAATAAAATTATTAATTAAATTTAAAACATTTTAAAAAATCATTAATTAATAAATCAGTTAAATTTAAAACACATCATTAATAAGTTAATTAGTTAGCCTTAATCCTTATTAATTAAATAATTAATTAATTAAATTAAATAATCATTAGTAAAATAATTAATTATTTTTAAAAGTCATTAATCAAAAACTCGCTTAACTTATAAAATGATTCCAAGCACGATAATGAAACCAAATGGTTTCGATAAAAGGTGATTTTCCGAAAATGCCGAAATAGTGACTATCGCTATGCAGGTAGTTCAGAATTCAAGCATATGACATCTACAACACAACCATACATCATGTAACATAGGAATGAGCATACATACACGACGATTTACAATAATACAATATATATCAAGCATTTATTTACAATTGAATTAGTTTAATTAATAGATTTTCATATAACTAATGATTCGCTTACTAGCTTTCTAAAGCAACTAACTTTCAAGAAACAAACTAATCCAACAATCAAACTATTACCACAAAAATACACTAAGAATTTAATAGCTACAAATATGAACATGAATATAGTTTAAACTTTATGGTTCAAAGATGGAAGCTTCACTCACCAAAACACTTACTAACTTGAATCAAAATCATATTAAATCTTCAAACAACACTAGAACTAAGCTTTCCTATGCACTTGACTTGATTTAGTGGACCTTTTGTAGGCTTTTGGGCTCAGCCTAGATCATATGGGGCTCAGCCATGGTGGAAATGTGGGGTTATAGGGTCTTGTTTAGTAGAGTTGATTTTGGAAGTGAAGTGAGGAGTTTAACTTGATTTTTGAAAGGGTATTCACTAGTTTTTTTTGTAACGACCCGCTATTTTGGACCATTCAAATCGACAATAAAACCATAAATATCCGACTTGAATAATTCAAAATACCGAATTGTTAATTAAAATTTTGGCAAAACTTAAAATATACAGTAAATAAATCAATCACAGATCACAGAGTAATATAATGCAGCGGAATAGATAAAAAATAGTAGTTCATGAAGCTACTATATACAGCAGAGTTAGAAAAATACAACGAATAGTTCGAATGCAGTGAAGTCTCTAATGCAACAGATTACTTCTCTGAACCAATCAACTGGAAAGGCTGGAATCTGAATCGATAGTTAGATTTCCAAATGAAGCTCCGAACTCCAAAGGTGAGTCTCAAATGTTGTATCACTCAGTCTGACCCGAGTGTAAAGCAAAACACAAAACACTCGAGTCAGGATTAAAATTCTTATATCAATAAATCCAACTCAAGTGAAATATCAACTGAAATACAAATAACTTAAAGGATGTTTGGGATAACCATCCTCTAAGGGTCCATGGAACTTTCTACAAGGTAGAAATATACACTATAACACCGTGGTCATTTCAGCTTAATTTATACTTCAAAACCAAATCTCATTTTCACTTCAAATATCTCTATATTTCCCAAAATAGTATTTATATATATTAAATAATTTATACAGTAAAGTATTTTCAATTTCCTCAACTTAACAAATCATTCCAACGTCAACAGACCTTCCCATTCAAATTAAATTCAATCTCAATTTATCAATTTAAATTCGACTCAATTTCTAAAATAACCACTTAAATTTTATCGATCTCAAATTCGGATTTATAATCACAAATACCCCTTTATATTTCCATATATTTCAAAACTTTTAGTATTCAACGTTTCATCTAAATTTTCATTCAGTTTAGTTTTGTAAATAATAAATTCAAACTTAGTTCAACCTAAATATTCATTTTAATTCAATTTAGTTGCTAAATAACAAATTCAACTACGTTGATTTCAAATACAGATCCAAATCTCAACATAAACCACTTAAATTCCAATATAGTTCAAGGCTTTAATATTTAAATGTTCTATATACCAGTTTCATAGAGATCTCAATTTAACCTCATTATTATTTAGTCTTGAAATACTCCCTTATTAAATTCAATATCATTTAAGTAACCTTAAATTACATTTTACTCAATATTTTCTTTAATTTATTTAAACGTGAAATATTCATTAAATCACTTAAATCAAAAAATCCAGTTATAAAATCATACCCTTTAAATTTCCCATTCAAAAATTCCAAATCGATTGAATTAAATAAATCCTTATTTAAATACCATTTTTATAAACCCAAATTTATCTCCCAATCTTAATTATTCAATTTATTACAAGACAATCTATTTGAAATATAGATTTACATATATACTTAACCATATTATATGTATTAAATCAATCTAATTTAAATCAAATATTACTACTAAATCTATATATACAATTTTCATTTATATAATATCTTAAGAATCAAATTTATTAAACCATATATTTCTTTCCAAAATTATAGAAATTATTTTCAAAATATTTATATGGACCAACGGTGTCTGTATATATTTCCTATCATATAGTCAAGTGCTACGGATATTTATCACTTCAATTCGTATACTAAATATATACGGGTGGATATCATTTCAACCCCAAATCCCAAATTCAATTAAATGAAAATCGCTTGGGTTTATCATTTCAACCCATAACGATTTTCTCCTATTCTAAAGTCTGTTCGGGTATGTATCATTTCAACCCAGAGTGATTTCTAAACTACAGGGAACTTGCAGAGTGATAGCAGAAAATATAATAAAATAACAGGCATATATCATCAATAACAATATAATATAAACAACAGGATATGGTGTCATATCCCGCAGGTGAACAGTTACAGATAATAGCATATATAACAAATTTAAATAACTACAGCAGCATATTTCAATTTTCGTTTCAATTGAAATCAAATTTAATGAATAAAAATATGTTAATCGTGAGTGATTGCTCACCTTTCGAGGTTAGAGAGATAGACAATGAAGTTGAGTTACGAAATGCAAGCACGACTTCCAAAGCAAAGTTAGATGGTACGATTTCGATGGAAAAGCTGATATATAGAAATTGATGAGAACGGATCAAATTAGCTTGATAAAATTGAAACGAAGATTATACGATTAATTTATTACTTTCTTTCAAAATGAACGTTAATCAAAACACGCATTTCAAAAAATGAAATATATATATATATATATATATATATGTATATATATATATATATATATATATATATATGCATACCCATGAAAACCATATAACTTTAAAACGCTTCCATTTCATATTAATGTTAAATAACAAATATATAATTATTCAAAATGTCACAAATATAGTATGTTCATTTTATGGTTGTCGTTTCCATGTAATAAATATTCATTTTAAACCAATATTAAAATAATATAAAAGTATAGTTAAAAATCAATATTCTAACATAAAACACATATATTAAAGATCAACACACACATATATAATATCTTTTGAAATGAATACTTATGTATATATATAATTATTATAGTTTATTACTTTCCTTTTCAAAATATCCAGCAGGAAATCAAACAAACTTATGCACATATATATGCAGATAAACAATATTCTTTATAATACATTGTTAACTTACTCCTTTATTTTTTCTCTTTTTCTTAAAAAAAAGTATATATGCAGTACAGTTTATAAGAAATTTTTGTTTTTTAATTTTTTTTATAAAACCTTCATATATAACAAAATATATGTATAAAATAAAATATTTGTATATATAAAAATCAAAACCTTTCAAACATATATTCAAAAACTGGATCATATAAATAACAATGTATTTAGTTAACGCATAGTATAAAATTCATTTATATAACTCTCTTATATATTCATTATAACTATAATCGAAACGGTTATATATACTTTTATATGAATTAACCAAATATACACGTTACTTAACCTATTTGTACCCGATCAATAGCTTTATTATTAAAGCACGCACATCATAACAGTATGACGATATTCAATGCTTTAGGCTTATTAAACAATATATTGCAACATATGTATACAAATATGTGAATATAAATAAGCTTACATACTTATTATATAAAAATAAAAAAAACAATATAACAAAATATATATAAACTCAGAAATTGATATATTAGCTTATACTGTTATATAGAGATTTTTTTTATTAAGTACAGCCGTACATATATATCTTTGGGTACTATAATTTGTATTATTTGCCTTTTATAAAGAAAATTGCAGTTTCACTGAGTTTGTACATATAGCTTACTTTATGTATATAAATAACGTAAGTTGTCTTACATATATACACTAAAATATGTAAATTTAAGGCAGTATACTACTAGCAAATATATATAATATAATACAATGTATAGACATACCTTGTGTAAACTCGGGTCGCTGATGGGTGGGCAAAAGGAATAAATAAGAAACTACAGACAATGGGGAAAATGTTGATGCCGCCAGTGTGCTGTCAGAAGTTATTACCTCTAGACTATACACTCGGCTATGATGAGGCTGCCGATGTGGATAGGGAATATGTTGGGTTCGGTTGGAAGGCAGGGTGTTTCTTAAGAGAAGAGGAGGGGAGGAGAGTACAGGCGCTTGGTGGAAAGAAAATTTGCAGAGAGAGAATGAAAAGAATGCAGATGTACTAGGTAAAAGAAAGGAGGAGCAGGCTAGAATAAATAGAATGTACGAAGAGAACAAGGAAGGTTATAAATCAAATTGGCATGAAAACGTAAAGAAATAAATAAATAAAAGAAATCAATGAATGCGAAATAACATATAGTATTTTATACGTTTCAAACTTTGAAATGGCAACGGTCATGAGTTGATTTAGCTACATTTAAAGCAATAACTTTTTTGTTTGTTTGGATAGTACGTAATAAGTTTGGAAAGGCAATGATATTTAAAATGGAACAAAGAAGGTTATAAATCAGATTGGAATGAAAACGTAAAGAAAGAAAGAAATAAAAGAAATCAATGAATGTGAAATAACGTATAGTATTTTATACGTTTCAAACTTTGAAATGGCAACGGTCATGTGTTGATTTGGCTACATTTAAAGCAATAACTTTTTTGTTTGTTTGGATAGTATGTAATAAGTTTGGAAAGGCAATGATATTTAAAATGGAACAAGGAAGGTTACAAATCAGATTGGAATGAAAACGTAAAGAAAGAAAGAAAGAAATAAAAGAAATCAATGAATGCGAAATAACGTATAGTATTTTATACGTTTCAAACTTTGAAATGGCAATGGTCATGAGTTGATTTAGCTACATTTAAAGCAATAACTTTTTTGTTTGTTTGTTTGGATAGTATGTAATAAGTTTGGAAAGGCAATGATATTAATTAATGAAATTGATTCTGCAATATTTGTTAAAGCAATTTATTAGCTAGATTGAATTAAATAGAATTTCACAATGGAATAAACTTTGATAAAATAAATTGAAAATTTAAAATCTGCTATGTTTAATTGGACGTAATCCAAATATTAATTTATTTTTTCAAAATACTATTATATAAAATTTCTCAAAAGTTTCAATTAATTACGTTAAATAAAACCATTTAAAACTATTAAAATCTACGGGTCATTACACTCTCCCCCACTCAAAACTTTTCGTCCCCGAAAAGGTAGGAGGTAGGAGAATAGAACAACCAGAAATAAAATAGATTGAAAGACAAGATAAACAATTAATTTAAAACTATATAAATTTTATTTGAAATATTTATTTGATAACTTCATTTGAAATTTAATTTTCTTTAATACTTTAATACTTTTCAAACTCCTTTGAAAACAATCATTTACATTATTACTTATATTTACAAAGAAGCTATTGAAATATTAAATCCAAAATTCATAAATTTTTATTTTGTTTCAAGATACCTTCCAAATATTATTATTAGATCACAAATCATTTTTGAAAAAAAAATATGTTTTATTTTAGATAAATAACTTCTAAAATATTCATAACATTACAATTCTATTAAACCATGTAGTATATAATTAAACAATATTTTAAAGGATATATCCAACAAGGAAGGAAGGTAGATTGGAAAATAGAATCAAGGTGAATAACTAAACTGAGCAGATAAGGTAGATGCAAAGAATAGTATCGGGCACGAATAATTAATCTAGAACCATAAGAATTTAAATTTCAAATATTAATTCAAAATTTCTTTGTTGGGAAAAATACTTTTATAATAAATACCTTTATAATAATACTTTTATAATAAAATACTATTATATCGAAATAAATTTTCCTTTCGAAAATACTTTTATAACTCGATGTTTCAATAAATTTATCATCGTTCTTGCAGACTCTGGCCATGCGTTGATCAGCCGCAAAGCTAGAATTCTTCAAGTACTTAGTAGACTTGTTTCAACACCCAGTGAAAATACTTGAAAAACCTTTAAAACAGATATGGAAAGTACAATCCAAACAAAACAACCAAACCAAAATATTTGTCCGACCAGGGTTCGCAGATACACAATGGTTACGCCTGGATCCCCCAGGAAACAATCCGTATCCGTAAGCTTTCTCAGCCCTGCGTGTTACGCCATGATGACTAGTAGAGTGCAGGATACACAAAGGTTACGCCTGGGTCCCCCAGGAAACAATCTGTACCCCTATGCTATCTCAGCCAGGCAGTTTCGCTACTATTCGCGACCTACACAGATTGCAGGATACACAATGGTTATGCCTGGGTCCCTCAGGGAACATCCGTACCCCTAGGACAGACTCAGCCAGGCAATTGCGCTATGCAGTCGCGAGAGGAAAAAAAACCATGGGTTACGCCACGGTGGGAACACTCGAGTATTACATCCGAAAAACCAAAAATCAGAGAGAATAATATCGATAGAATGAATCCACGATATGGCCACAAAGCGGATATCAAGCAAAAGGCTCTTTCCATATCTTTACTTCGAAAATATATATCATATAGTACCTTTTCAAATCACTTTCAAATATCGTACTTATATAAAGTCCATATATATAGGATTCCATTTTTCCCAAATCGAATACTTTCCAAAATCAATAGTAGATCAAATCATACTTATATAGACTTCGATTATATAAAATCTCTTTCCAAATTGAGTACCTTTCAAATCAATAGATTTCAAATCAACTTCATACTTATACAATCCATTTTATATAAGTTCGACCACTCCCAAATCAAGTGCTTTATAATATAAGGTTCTCAAATTTCAAATCATTTCAATATCAATTCAGTTTCAAAATCATATATGATTTCACCAAATTTTCTTCCAAATTAAATATCTAAATTTCGAAGTTCCCAAAATAATAGGTTTAGAAAATTATCCCATTTTCCAAATTAAAATAATTCAAGTCAAACAAATTCATTTCCAAAAATCACCATATAAGTACTGGTTTTTAATTCCAATTTAATTTCAAAACCAAATATTTTCCCAAAATCAATTATACTCAAAATGGTTTCCAAATTTATAATTATCCTTTTTTTTTAACTTTTAAACTATCTAATTCTATTTGAAATATCCAATTTACCTTTCTGAAAATCATTATTCAACTTTTTTTCTTTTTTTTTTCAAAACATTTCAAAACTAAATTTATATTCTTTATCAAACATTTTATACTCTACGAAATTTCGTAGCTTTGAAAATTTAATCTCGATTTGGAAGTGTTCGAACATTCAAAATAGTTAGGGAAATCAAATTTCCAATTCAAAATTTGAAAATCAACAATAAATAGATAGGATTATACCAAATCAAATCCGAAACTCGAGGACTGAATACCGGTTTCCTTTAAATCATTTTAAATATATATACATATATCTTTCGAATATCGAATTATTCTTCGGAATTTGAAATCAAAATTTGTTTCATAATATCACTCGCATAGCAAAGCTACTAGAGTGGCCTCTCCCCCACTCTGAAACTCGAAAATCAATGTCGATGATGCGTGCACTCATCACCGAAATTAATTTCCAGCGACTAAGTGAGTTCTGGACTTCTATTTTCTTAAAACTTCCTTGAAATTTCATTGAAATCATTGGAACTCGTTTGAGTCATTTGAAACACTTCTTATTCAGAAAATACTTTCAAATCATATTATTATATAATTTCAAAAATCTTAAAACCAATTTCAAAACATCGGAATTCAATTCTCGAATTTCAAATTTAACACTGCAGTTATAAATCATTTTTATATAAATCAATTTCTTATATTTTTTCAAAATTTCAAATCCTTTCAAAACCTTTTATATAGAATAACATTTCTTATTTGCTATATATAAATAGGTATATAATCCTTATCGAAAACATTTTCACTTTTATATATATAAAAAAATCATAGTTATCAAAATAAAATTTCGGTATAAACAATTTCAAAAATACAAACAAAACCCGATTTTCAAAGGATGATTCAAGAATGGATTTCAAAACAAAGATAGCGATTTAGTTTAGAGGAACTCCAATCAATAGAGTCCTGATTCGAGGATAGACTCGATCGAAGATGAGATAATTAAATTACAAAATAGAAGATGGATATACTTCTATAAATCGCGGACGACCTTTACCGGTCAACCATGATTCTAAAATTAGATCGGTGTAGAATTCTGAGGCAATTCGACATTCGATCGCCAAAGATATAGAATTCGGCATAACAAGATATAGCAGCATCGTAAACCGAGGATACAGAAATCTTTAGTGAGTCAATGCCAATTGAAAAGGAGTTTTCACCCCCTTTACAAATCATTCAGTGGAGTTATTGGATACTCCGGAATCAAACGAAGATAAATAGGGAGAGACAGAATGAATTTCGAAACCGAGGTACATTCCAAAATTCAAAGGAAATCGAGTCAAAAGGAAGAGATTCAACTCGAGCGAAAGTGATTCTGTAAATAAATTTACCATATATGCTAAGTTTTGCCTAGAGCCAAAGCTTTGATACTAACTGTAACGACCCACTATTTTGGACCATTCAAATCGACAATAAAACCATACATATCTGACTTGAGTAATTCAAAATACCGAATTGTTAATTAAATTTTTGGCAAAACTTAAAATATACAGTAAATAAATAAATCACAGATCACAGAGTAATATAATGCAGCGGAATGGATAAAGAATAGTAGTTCATGAAGCTACTATATACATCAGAGTTAGAAAAATACAACCGAATAGTTCAAATGCAGTAAACTCTCCAATGCAACAGATGACTTCTCTGAACCAATCAACTGGAAAGGCTGGAATCTGAATCGATAGTTAGATTTCCAAATGAAGCTCCGAACTCCAAAGGCGAGTCTCAAGTGCTGTATCACTCAGTCTGACCCGAGCGTAAAGCAAACACAAAACACTCGAGTCAGGATTAACATTTTTATATCAATGAATCCAACTCAAGTGAAATATCAACTGAAATACAAATAACTTAAAGGATGTTTGGGATAACCATCCTCTAAGGGTCCATGGAACTTTCTACAAGGTAGAAATATACACTATAACACCGTGGTCATTTCAGCTTAATTTATACTTCAAAACCAAATCTCATTTTCACTTCAAATATCTCTATATTTCCCAAAATAGTATTTATATATATTAAATAATTTATACAGTAAAGTATTTCAATTTCCTCAACTTAACAAATCGTTCCAACATCAACCCGACCTTCCCATTCAAATTAAATTCAGTCTCAATTTATCAATTTAAATTCAACTCAATTTCTAAAATAACCACTTAAATTTTATCGATCTCAAATTTGGATTTATAATCACCAATACCCCTTTATATTTCCATATATTTCAAAACTTTAAGTATTCAACGTTTCATCTAAATTTTCATTCAATTTAGTTTTCTAAATAATAAATTCAAATTTAGTTCAACCTAAATTTTCATTTTAATTCAATTTAGTTGCTAAATAACAAATTCAACTACGTTGATTTCAAATACAGATCCGAATCTCAACATAAACCATTTAAATTCCAATATAGTTCAAGGCTTTAATATATAAATGTTCTATATACCAGTTTCATATAGATCTCGATTTAACCTCATTATTATTTAGTCTTGAAATACTCCCTTATTAGATTCAATATCATTTAAGTAACCTTAAATTACATTTTACTCAATATTTTCTTTAATTTATTTAAACGTGAAATATTCGTTAAATCACTTAAATCAAAAATCCAGTTATAAAATCATACCCTTTAAATTTCCCATTCAAAAATTCCAAATCGATTTAATTAAATAAATCCTTATTTAAATACCATTTTTATAAACCCAAATTTATCTCCCAATCTTAATTATTCAATTTATTACAAGAGAATCCATTTGAAATATAGATTTACATAAATACTTAACCATATTATATGTATTAAATCAATCTAATTTAAATCAAATATTACTACTAAATCTATATATACAATTTTCATTTATATAATATCTTAAGAATCAAATTTATTAAACCATATATTTCTTTCCAAAATTATAGAAATTATTTTCAAAATATTTATATGGACCAACGGTGTCCGTATATATTTCCTATCATATGGTCAAGTGCTACAGATATTTTTCATTTTAATTCGTATACTAAATATATACGGGTGGATATCATTTCAACCCGAAATCTTAAATTCAATTAAATGAAAATCGCTTGGGTTTATCATTTCAACCCATAACGATTTTCTCCTATTCTAAAGTCTGTTCGGGTATGTATCATTTCAACCCATAGTGATTTCTAAACTACAGGGAACTTGCAGAGTGATAACAGAAAATACAATAAAATAACAGGCATATATCATCAATAACAATATAATATAAACAACAGGATATGATGTCATATCCCGCAGGTGAACAGTTACAGATAATAGCATATATAACAAATTTAAATAACTACAGCAGCATATTTCATTTGTCGTTTCAATTGAAATCAAATTTGATGAATAAAAATATGTTAATCGTGAGTGATTGCTCACCTTTCGAGGTTAGAGAAATAGACAATGAAGTTGAGTTATGAAACGCAAGCACGACTTCCAAAACAAAGTTAGATGGTACGATTTCGATGGAAAAGCTGATAGATAGAAATTGATGAGAACGGATCAAATTAGCTTGATAAAATTGAAACGAAGATTATATGATTAATTTATTACTTTCTTTCAAAATGAACGTTAAATCAAAACACGCATTTTAAAAAATGAAATATATATATATGCACACCCATGAAAACCATATAACTTTTAAACGCTTCCATTTCATATTAATGTTAAATAACAAATATATAATTATTCAAAATGTCACATATATAGTATATTCATTTTATGGTTGTCGTTTCCATGTAATAAATATTCATTTTAAACCAATATTAAAATAATAGTTAAAAATCAATGTTCTAACATAAAACACATATATTAAAGATCAACACATATATATGTAATATCTTTTGAAATGAATACTTATGTATATATATAATTATTATAGTTTACTACTTTCATTTTCAAAATATCCAGTAGGAAATCAAACAAACTTATGCACATATATATGCAGATAAACAATATTCTTTATAATACATTGTTAACTTACTCCTTTTTTTTCTCTTTTAAAAAAAAAAGTATATATGGAGTACAGTTTATAAGAGTTGTTTTTAATTTTTATAAAACCTTCATATATAACAAAATATATGTATAAAATATAATATTTGTATATATAAAAATCAAAACCATTCAAACATATATTCAAAAACTGGATCATATAAATAACAATGTATTTAGTTAACGCATAGTATAAAATTCATTTATATAACTCTCTTATATATTCATTATAACTATAATTGAAACGGTTATATATACTTTTATATAAATTAACCAAATATATAAGTTACTTAACCTATCTGTACCCGATCAATAGCTTTATTATTAAAGCACGCACATCATAACGGTATGACGATATACAATGCTTTAGGCTTATTAAATAATATATTGCAACTTATGTATACTAATATGTGAATATAAATAAGCTTACATACTTATTATATAAAAATAAAAAAAAAACAATATAACAAAATATATATATATAAACTCAGAAATTGATATATAATCTTATACTGTTAAATAGAGAATTTTTTTTATTAAGTACAGCCATACATATATATATTTTTGGGTACTACAATTTGTATTATTTGCCTTTTATAAAGAAAATTGCGGTTGCACTGAGTTTGAACATATAGCTTACTTTATGTATATAAATAACGTAAGTTGTCATACATATATACACTAAAATATGTAAATTTAAGGCAGTATACTACTAGCAAATATATATAATATAATACAATGTATAGACATACCCTATGTAAACTCGAGTCGCTGATGGGTGGGCAAAAGGAATAAATAAGAAACTACAGACAATGGGGAAAATGTTGATGCCGCCTATGTGCTGTCAGAAGTTATTACCTCTAGGCTATACACTCGGCTATGATGAGGCTGCCGATGTGGATAGGGAAGATGTTGGGTTCGGCTGGAAGGCATGGTGTTTCTTAAGAGAAGAGGAGGGGAGAAGGAGGGGACAAGCGCTTGGTGGAAAGAAAATTTGCAGAGAGAGGATGAAAAGAATACAGATGTACTAGGTAAAAGAAAGGAGGACAGGCTAGAATAAATAGAATGTACGAAGAGAACAAGGAAGGTTATCAATCAGATTGGCATGAAAACGTAAAGAAAGAAATAAAAGAAATCAATGAATGCGTAATAATGTATAGTATTTTATACGTTTCAAACTTTGAAATGGCAACGGTCATGAGTTGATTTAGCTACATTTAAAGTAATAACTTTTTTGTTTGTTTGGATAGTACGTAATAAGTTTGGAAAGACAATGATATTTAAAATTGAACAAGGAAGGTTATAAATCAGATTGGAATGAAAACGTAAAGAAAGAAAGAAATAAATAAAAGAAATCAATGAATGCGAAATAACGTATAGTATTTTATACGTTCCAAACTTTGAAATGGCAACGGTCATGAGTTGATTTAGCTACATTTAAAGCAATAACTTTTTTGTTTGTTTGGATAGTACGTAATAAGTTTGGAAAGGCAATGATATTTAAAATGGAACAAGGAAGGTTATAAATCAGATTGGAATGAAAACGTAAAGAAAGAAAGAAATAAATAAAAGAAATCAATGAATGCGAAATAACGTATAGTATTTTATACGTTTCAAACTTTGAAATGGCAACGGTCATGAGTTGATTTAGCTACATTTAAAGCAATAACTTTTTTGTTTGTTTGGATAGTACGTAATAAGTTTGGAAAGGCAATGATATTTATTAAAGAAATTGATTCTGCAATATTTATTAAAGCAATTTATTAGCTAGCTTGAATTAAATAGAATTTCACAATGGAATAAACTTTGATAAAATAATTGAAAATTTAAAATCTGCTATGTTTAATTGGACGTAATCCAAATATTAAATTTTTACTTCAAAATATTATTATATAAAATTTCTCAAAAGTTTCAATTAATTACGTTAAATAAAACCATTTAAAACTATTAAAATCTACGGGTCGTTACATTTTTGCTTTGGAAATAAATTTTGAAGCCATGGAAGTGTTTATGCATATGAAGAGATAAGAAATGAAGGTGGGAATGAATATGTAAAGTGGAAATTGTTTGGAGATGATGGGTATTTATAGGCAAAGAAGTGGGTATTATTTAAATTGACTTAAATATTTAAATAATATAAATTTGATCATGTAACATAGAAGCCATGCCTCTCCACCCCTCTTAGTACATACACACATCCCTAGGTCCCCCCTTCACAATGCCTTAGGTCCTAGTTAGGTTATGTAATTAATAAATCAAGGGTATTTATAGATTTTTTTAAAATATATGTTGTGTGTTTTATGACAAATCAAGGTTTATATTTAAACTAAGATTGATTATTAACCTTCACACATTTATTATCTTATGACATAGGTGCATGTGTTGGATGTGTATATGAGTGATACAAAAATGTGCACAACATTTTCGATGACTTTCCAATGTAGAAAAGTTGAAATTTTGGAAAATGTTTTTCGGTCACATTTTCTGTTTTTATTTATACAGATTATATTAGTTAAAAAAATGATTTTAATATCATTAATTAATATTTAAAATATGTTTATTAGGTTACTAAAATCCATTATTTAAATATAAAAAAATTATTTAAATATTCAAATACAATACGATTAATGTATGGGTCGCTACACTCTCCACTCCTTAAGAGAATTTCGTCCTCGGAACTATTACAAAAAAGACAATCCAAAAGGAATGTACTATACCTAGAAATTCATATAATAATGCAAAACAACTATTCCATGCAAGAACATCATAATGCATTCAAACAACAAAAAACTAACCGACATTACACTAAGGTAAGTTTCCCTAATATGATCCTCAGTCACCCAAGTAAAATCGTGGAAATCATCATTCCACTTAACCCTCACAAGCTTAACTGCCTTCTTCCTCAATCTCTTTTCATCTTGATCTATAATATGAATTAGGTGCCGGACAACCGTAAAATTCAGTTCTATATTCAGGTCTTTCTAAACAGACACCTCTATAATCGACGACGGATCTTGAACGTGCTTTCTCAAATGAGATACATGAAATATTATGAACTTCGGACAATCTTTTAGGAAAATCCACTCTATAGACCAACGATCTAATTCTCTCAAAAATTATAAATTGTCCAATGAATCTAGGTGCTAGCTTTTCTGCCCTTTTAAATCTTACAACTCCTTTCATCGGGGAAACATTTACAAATACCAAATCCCTGACCGCAAATTCTAAGTCCCTTCTCCTCTAATCGACATAAGTTTTCTATCAATCCCGAGCTTCTTTCATCCTTTCCATGATCATAGTCACTTTTCTTGTGCTTCTCTAATTATCTTTGGTCCAAGAACTAAATGGTATCCAATCTCAACCAAACATGAAGGTCATTTACTTGGCCGTCTTACAAAGCTTCATAGGGTGCCATGCCGATGCAAGATTGTTAACTGTTGTTGTAAGAGAACTTTACCAAATGCAGATGACCTTCCCATGAACCTCTAAAATCAAAAATGCATGCTCTAAAGAGCTCCTCCTTTGATTTACCCTTTCGGTTTGTCCATCTATCTATGGGTGATAGGCCGTGCTCAAATTTAATTATGTTCCTAAAGCGGCGTGAAATGCTCCCTTAAAATGACTGGCAAAGACAGGATCTCGATCACTGAGTATACTTACCGGAATCCATGCATTTGAACGATCTCCCTCAAATAAATCTCTACCAAAGAAGCTACAGTTCTTGAAGACTTCACTAGAATAAAGTGGGCACTCTTTGTTGATCGATCTACAATTACCCATATGCTTTCGTTACCTCTTCTCATTCCAAGCAACCCATCGATAAAGTCCATGGATACTTATTCCCACTTTTAGTTCGGTATCTCCAATGGTTGAAGTAACCCAACAGTCTTTTGCTGGTCACCCTTGACTTGTTGATAATTTGCATGCCAGCTTACAAAGATCGAAATGTACCTCTTCATCCCTTTCCACCAAAAGGTCTCTTCAACCTTTACCAATGGCATTCTCTCAGCACATCATATTTAATTCCATTAATACCGGGCACACAAATCCATCCATTCATTCTTAAAATTCCACGAGAGTCTATTTGAAAACTAGATATAATTCCATCATCAACATCCTTCTTATGACGAGCTAGAATAGAGTCTTCTTCTTGGAAATATGCAATTCTCTCCATTAGTTCTGGCTTAACTTCCAAATTTTAAATCTTCTCCACATTCCTACTTAATGCATCTGCAACGACATTTGGTTTCCCTAAGGTATAAAGAATTTTTAGGTCATAATACGAAAGAAATTCCAGCCATCTTTGCTACTTCAAGTTCAAGTCCTTTTCGGAAAAAGATATTTTAATGACTTGTGATCCATAAATAACTCAAACTTTATATCCAAAAGATAGTGCCTCCACACCTTTAATGTGAAGACAACTGCCAAAAGCTCCAAATTAATTTGTTGGAATATGAAAATTTATTAATTGAAAAACCTTAAAATTTCCGCATAAAGCGTAAATTGCAAAATTTATTGGAATTCTAATTGTTTTATTTTAATATGGTGGAATTGGATTTGTTATTATTACAAGATGAATATTTTGTACCCATTTGATTCCACCTCTCAAATTTCAATTGTAATGAAAAAGAATTCAAAAAATGTAATAATAGAAATAGGAGTGTAAAGTAGGGAAAAAGGGGATTTTTCCTATTATCCATAGTTTGCACATTCGATTTCGACAATTAAAAAAGTATGCTTTCTCTGTCATTTCAACAATATACGCTTAAAAAGTTGAATGGAATTGTAAATTTGCTTCTTTGGAAAAAACGGTCTTAGTTCTACTATATTAATGTAAAATGAATTGCATTTTTTGAATATATACTAGTCCATTTAGTGTAACAAATTTATTAATGATGTTAGCTATTATGTAATTTGTTGTATTGGATTGGGACTTGTATATAAATAGAAGTTGTCGACACATTAAAACAGCATATCACCTCAATTAAGAGATGGACTATAAGGACCCAATTTTCCAACGCCCAAAAGTCGACACCGATACGTCCGCTGTATCAAATGCCGCACAGTCGAATCCCCAAAAACCGAACCATTAGGGTTAAAGAAGAAGAAGATAGAAGAAGAAACAGAAACAATAAACATAATCTCACATCTCGCAACGGAACAATATACAATAGATAAATAATCTTTAAAACAAAAGGGTTGTATATGTTATTACAATACAACATCAGAGTACAACAATAACACAACACTGGCAGTTATGAATGACTTGCCTACATAAAAATCTACTTTACAACAAACCACCCGAAGCGGATACTACATAGTATAAGTCATACGTCTCGTCATCCAGCTTGCCTCTTGAGCTCCACAGTAACTCCTGAATTCCAGAATGACCTGATAACATGACTCTAGGCTGCCCATGTTGAAATTTGTGGGCACCTAGAGTTTAGAACGGGAACAATAAACTCCAGGTCAGTTATGAGACTGGTGTGAGATCTTAAACATAGTTATTTTCACAAAGAAAATAAAAAGAAATTCGTTATGCTTTTGGAAAATGAAACTACCAGAAGGCCTCCCACCATACACACAATGCAAACGAAGAATTGGAGGAGATTTCCCCTTATGATAGTCAAACATGCTTAATACGCAAAATCCTTTCGATATTATTATTATTAATGCTTAGTGTGGAAAACATTTCGAAAGTATAATATTAATCTTAGCCAGCATACAACCATTATTGTATGCCTACTATAGCAACCATCCAAACAGTGGGGCGCCACCATAAGTAGATGGAAGGTTATACAACTAAAACCGTACAGGGCGCATATTGTTTCTTTGGATTTCCAACAAATAGTCAGGCTAAGGAACTTCCTACTGCCATATGGGTACGCCACTGGAGGGACGTCCCGAGAACTTAACCAGCTCTCTGCCAACACAAGGCCGGGTTACCTCTGTAACTAGGTAACTACTACACGAGCATGTCATCCCTCGGTCATTTGGGACCTTTATCCGAGGATCCTTTACACCAACAACCACAAAGAAGAGTATTTGCAGTAACCACAAAGGTTAAATATCAGGGCTCCATACCTGACACCACCCTTTTCCAGAAGGAAATGACAAACCCTAAAGGGTGCGATCCTCATAACCTTGCCGCATCTTTCCTGTTTTGACCATTTCCGGGGTGTGAGGTCTGATGAGGTCTCGTCCACAAAGCTACACTTTCACAAAGTCTTGCTTTGATCAACAAATGATCAGCAACACTTCGTATGCCACATTACCAGTTTGGGAATATATCGGTAGTAACCATCAACTACATAACCTCTTAGCTCGTACGTCTCAGAGAAGGTTGTTAAGCTAAGAGAATAAATTCTCCGCCACTAACAAAAATGTATTTGATAGAAACCAGCTTTACCTCTCAAAGTGTAATGTCAGACACACATCCATACAAGTCCGTTTTGGGATCGAACGAAACCCGAAGGCACTTCAAAAGAAGCCCTTGCAAATTCGGATATTCACTAATCACGTCTGGAATCCCCATCACAAAGGGTGATAAAAATCTCTATACCGGAGCAACCCGGTGCAGAGACAATCGATAGGTTATCCTTTCGCTCTCGAAAATACCCGGTCTTCAACACCATCTTTAAATGCGATCCCATTTCGTCGTATCGCTATTCGGAATGGGTTTTATGACACAAGGTCCTCTCCCGGCTAATAGGAATAACGAGCTCTTATTTTTTAAAAATAAGTGTTCATTCAGATTTCAAACAAATCATAACAATTTCTACTTTGATCTTTTAAATAAAAGATCTATCACAAATCGTAAAGGTTCGATGTGGTTTTCGGACATCCACTTGGAATCCGACCCCTGGTCGCATCGAAAATCAGACGCCATTCAAAGGCCAATATAGATAGTCGGTTATTTAAATATCAATCCATATTCACAACAATTACTGGATTTCAAATAATTATCCCCTAGTTATTTATTTTCAAAATATCTTTGCAAGATATATTTTCACACTTCAACCACTTGAAAATAAATTTCAAATCATTTTCCACATTTCAATACTTTGAAAACAAATTTCAAATTACTTTTTCTTAAGCAGAATACATTTCCAAATATTTATTGATTTCCACTGAAAATCTACCGAGATCAAACGTTTTAAAATAATTTAAATTACTTATCCAAACTTATATACTTGGAATATTCAGAATAAAAACTATTTTAAAACACTTTATCTAAGCATTAGTTGTGAAGATATTATATTAAAATCTCATATTAAATTCAAGTCCAAACTAATTTTAAAATAAAATTAGTAGATAGGATATAACTATTTAAATAACCAATTTCTAAAACAAATATCAATTTAACTTTTAAAACAATCCCTTCTATAATTAATTAAACAAATCTCTATTTTATAGGTTTAAGACAATCCCAAAAATAATTTCTCCGACAATATTCTTCCAGAACAATTCCTAAAACTTTTGATTTATACTTCAAAAGTTACTTAAAAATATACTCGGCTTTCCACGGAAGAATTTTCTTTTCATTTATATCAATTATTAAATCTTCTCGATTTATTTTAATTTACATTCCAAATCTGTAAATTCCTTTCACACTTTTAAAAAAAACAAATATTTATTTTTTAAAAAAATTCCCTTTACCTTTATAAATTCCTATTGTGAATTTAAACTTCTAAATATCCATTGATATACGATTTTCAAATCGATTTCTAAATATTCATTTTCAGCACCGAATTAAATTCTGAATTGATTTCCAAATTTATTTACAAATACCAAATCAATTTTCAAAATTGATTTCTAAATTTATTTCAACACCAAATTTATTATCTTTGGAAACAAATTCCTCCTTTTAAATTTATTCAATTTTCTAAAATTAATTTACTATAAATTTCTAATAAATTTCAAAAATCCAATTTTATTTATTCCTGATATCCTACGATATCAGAAATATATTTGGCTAAATTATAGCCTTCAAAGGGTTTCAATTACAAATAATCACACACGGATTATAAATAATCAACACACAAAATATGAAACAAATTCAATATTTGAGGAATCTAGTTGGATCCCTCCAACCTGTTTTCCCTGCATCCACAGACGTTAACACAATAATTAAATACCAATTCCACTTCGAGGTGGAATATCGCGGTATATGAGATTTATAAAATATCATCCGCAATTATGCGGCGCATAGGGTCTCATCCTCTATATAATGCGGGAAATCAATCACCCAATATATACTATATACTACTATATATATATAATATCATCTAGTGAATAATTATTATAAATCAATCATCCAAGCACACAGTCGACCAATTTAAACTTAACTATTTAAAATCAAACTAGAAATTTCAATTTAAACTTGAGTGAGAAGATCTCACCTTTTCTTTTATTAGCAATCCATTTCCATCTTGACTCGATTTTCTCGATTTAAGACCTTGCATAACAATTATATGATTTTATAAATATTCGAACAAATCGAACTATTAAATTCCATTTGATAATTTAATTAACCCGTGATTTTATTTTAAACTAACAAATTCCTTTTAAAAAATTTATTTAATTAAAAATTAAACTTAAAAGCTAAATTTACTAAATAAATAAATTCCAAGTTACAAAATAAATAGATAGATTTTCAAAATACCTTATTTTTAGACAACCGAGCAGGTTTTATCTGTATACTTAAAATTTGATTTTCTTTTCTATAAAATAGATATAGAAACTTTCATTACTGTTATAAATTTTCTAATATATATATATATTCATGACAACAATAGATTTTTATTTGCTGTAACATTTTTTTCCTCGATTACCCAGTACAAAATTAAATTAAACATCGAATATACCTCATCGCAGCAGAAACCCCATCACTATCGACGAATTAACACGACCCATGCTTGAACCCCTCTAGCCACCGCACATTTGCTTCCATCAACCCCCAAATCGACGTCGCTGCTGTTTGATGTGAATTTTTGTTTGATGATAACAAATATATATATATATATATATATATATCAATATGTTTTTGCAGATTGTACTATATACATATAGGAATAAATATTCATATTGAATAATGATACTATTGCACAGAATTTATGTAATTCAATATGTGTTTTTATTCAATATAATATTTTACAAAGTTTTCTCTCTATATACATACACTTGTTTATACATTTCATATTCATATTTTCTCTCACTACAACACACAACACTGTACATTTTATAGAACCATTAATCTACATCTATCTGCATTGTCCAGCTCCAGTTCTTGTCATGTCTCCTGTGTACCTGTATAATTAGCAACTACAGCTGTAATATGAAAATAAACAAATTTGAATTTGCAAAAATATAAAAAAAAAATATTGGTGCCTCAGTTATTTGGGTTGTTCGTCATCATTTACATTTGAATTCATCACACACAAAGTCGTGCACATAGATTTATACACTTGTATTCCTATCAGGGACAGGTAATCATAAGTGGCTGCAATACACACGTGTACTTGTACACGTGTGCACTGCCTCGCCAACTCGTGTGCGCAGCCAACAAGACCAAAGAGCAAAAGTAATCTGGATCAAATGCCATCAGGTTTATGACAGTAACATATGATCAGTGGTACACATGCAAGCACAGTCTCAAACCAATATCAAGTTCATGTGCAGACCAAAAGCAAGACCAGAGTAGTACAGTGTGGCAATGCACCAGAAAAGTAAGTCCAGCTACTCAAATGAAACAGTGTACACAAGTGAAGCCAAATGAAAATCAAAGCATCATGAATTTACACCGAAGCAAATTAGCAGACTACAAGTGACAATGTTAATGCAGTGTGACAGTGCACCATCAAGAAACCACTGTAATGATGCAAACTGACTCGAAGATTGCCACCAACATAAGCAGTAACAATGAAGACCACTATGCAGTAGACATGAGTGCAACTTGACTATCAAGACTCAGTAAACAACAGCTACATGAAGCAAACAACATGAATATCACAAGCATGAACACAGGAAAACATGCATGCACAATGTGATACAAGGAAAACTGGCAACAGCAACAAATTAAACAATGCATGATGAATCAGACCAACTAATCAATAGTGAAGAGATGACAAGTACATAGCAGTATAACCAAGTCAAAGCCAGTTGTAGTCAAATATCACAAATTCAATGCCGAGAAACACTGAAACAAAGATGGCCAGAACCAAAGTTCACAGTGAAACCAGAAGAATTGAACACTACAAGTTAGTAAATAGTTCAGTGGTAAAGATGAGTGCAGACTCGAAGTCGAAAGCAATAAACAAGTTCAAGTCAGAAAAATTCATGAATGCAACAACCAAATGAAGTCAGCAGTCAGCGGTGATAATGGCCATGAACAGCAAGTACAATGTCGTAGAACAAACGTCAATTAGGAGTAAAGTTCGAATCCAATGCATCTGCAAACTTTGAAAAAGTCAAAACAAACCAAAAGAGGAAAGTTTTTCTGCCGTATCGATCAAGAAAAATCGAACGTTTCAAAAACAAAGCCGTGCGCATCAAGTCACAGAAAGCAAGAATTAGGTAAGTGATGAAGTCACGTAAATGAATACGAACAAATTCAAGGGTCTCGGAATTCATATAAATACAACCCCAAAATCATCATAGGCAGTGGGGGAGCAAAAAGAACAATCGATAATTCAAGCAATTAAATCCTGAAAAGCAAAAGAAACGAACAACATACCAACGTTGATTCGCAATCTCGAAGCAAGCAGCGATCATCAGAGAAGCAGCGAGCGAAACACTCGATCGAGCAAGGCAACACGCAAACCAGAGGATCGATCAACATAGTCGTACTTCGAAAGCCCCAATTTGGATCGAAAAAACTCAATCCCTGATTTCAGAGCACAAAGAAAGCAAGGCCGCCATTTTACAATAGAAAATAGAAAAAGGAACGGGCAGAAGAAATTAGGTCGGCCTTGTTAATATAGAAGGGCTTTAGTTTATTCCAATTAGGGTTTTAAGTTTAAAATTGTTTTTTTTTAAGTTTGTTTCAAATTCTCTTTTATGTTTCAAATCTTGGTAAATCACCACCTAGGTTTTAGGTTGTGTCAGATTGTCTAGTTAGAATTAGTTCAGTGAGCAGGGTGTGCGAGTTTGCAAAACTCTATAGGCGGTAGCAGGGTGTGCGAGTCTGTTAGAGTGTTTGTAAGCGGGAGACTGTTTAATTCTAATAGAAATCTAGGAATGCAGCAGTAGGCAGGGGTTGCAGAAGCTGGGTAAATTTTGTGTGTCATTTACTTTTCAGCATATTTACTTCTCTGCGGTTTGTTTTTGTGTTTAATTCGAGAAAATTTGCTATAACCCTATTCACCCCCCCTCTAGGGTTAATCTAGATCCTACAGCTGCCGCATCCTCTAAAACTCCCTCCTGCACGAGCGCGCGCGTGCACCTCCAAGCCCTAAACGCCACTCAACATCGATGCCTTACGTCGCCTCCACCCCAATCGCGCCATCATCGAACCCAGCTTCACCCATTCACGACATTGGCCACGACCTGCTTCGGCCCCGACCCCTCGCGCTGCCGCCCCCAATCGATCGCACGCCACGATCTTCGGTCTTGTTTCGATGAATTAGCTTCGGCCCTTTTTTTCTTTTCGATCTGTTAAATTATGAAGAAGAAAAGGGTTTCGTTTTCTTATTATCATTTTTTTAATTTTATACGAGATTATTCAGTGAGGAAAGATGTAAACTCGGCTGTAAATATCAAAGTGGGGAAGCGTGTAGAGGAAGGTAGGGTTTAAATGTTTTTAATTAATTTTTTTTTGTAATTTTATATCTAAAATATCTCATATAACCTAACTCGAAATCCCAAATACCTATCGAGGCATGCCGCCAGGCGTTTATAAGGTTTTATTTACACTCTGAACACAATGGAACGTGTTCCGAAGGCAAATTCGATCATATACGCAAGTTATGGAAGTAAACGATCAATTTTAAATCGAATCGATTAAAATAGTTTCTATGCGTTTTAAGCTGCCAGGGTCAAATGACAACTCCGATTGCTACGAAAATTGGAATCCGATAATAACTAAGTATTACGGATCCAATGGAATTTGTTTCGTCGAATTTCGAGAATGTGCCTCAGAAAGCTATTTTTAAATATCAATTTAAACGATAAAATTTCAAAACTGAACAAACTATTTCCAAATTCAATTCTAAAGCTTCGATTATCTTTAGTATTATCAATATAAATTTTCTAGGCCTTGAAAATATTTTTAACCAGCTTAAAACTGAAGATTTAAATTTTTATCCAACTTCAATAAATTAAATGCAATAATTTAAATTGCCAAATTCATAGTTAATTATGAAATTCAAGTTAAATCAACTTCCAAATATTAAAAATTCAACCTAATATTTTAATTTCAAATGTCAAATTTTCTGGGTCGTCACATCCTTCCCCCTTGAAAGAATTTCGTCCCGAAATTACAAGTTAAGAAGAACGATCCTTAACCCATTTGCTCTCTTTCCAAAACTAACAGTTTTATCAACCTACCAAACAAATCTTTTTATTTAAGACTCATCATTTCTTCAACTAACTTTCCAAATTCAATCATAAGTATCCAAACAACATTGTTTACTTAACCAATTCAAATTTAAATTTATATTCAAATTTTAAACTTCCAAAATTTTTACAAAATTTTTCTAACTCCCTAAATTTAAAAAAAATATTCGCCAGCTTCTCCTTTGCACGCCTAGCTCGGTACGACTACAAAATGGCACCACAGGCCCTCAAATTCCAAAAGAAAACAAAACGCCAAGCGGCTAGATCAAAAACCCAATCAAATTTCATACTGAAATTTAAATACATACCTTTTTGTCGAGCAATTGAATTTTATCTTTGAAATCAAAATCCCAATTCCATTTCCTTTAATACACATGTATATCCTGCTAACCATAATATCCATTTACAACATTCATATCATTTTTGCACATTTCTTTACAGAAGTTTCATATCTACTTCTATTCAAATTAGTTTTCCCATTACCATATAGATTCAATTTATCTTCAATTCTGAATATTGAATTTTAAATTTGTTTCATTCGCTAATCTACTTCAATTTCCAATTTGAAATCATTTTGTCGTTTAACAAAAAAAAATTCCAAAAATTTTCTAACTCCCAAAATTTCCGATTTTTTTGGCAGAGTCCCCTTTGTACGGAGGAGCTTTTGCAATTTGATAAGGGGGATAAATATATAGATACATCGACCCATACGGTCGGAAAAACAAAAAATAGTTCATATTTCCTATTTTTATTGCATAGGCATACTTTATTTAGCATTTTTTAAGCAAGCAACTTATTATTAGCAATTTAGCACGACCTAATCCAGCCAAACGGCCTCCCTGTACCTGTACTTACTCAATGTAAACACGTAAGTGCCATATATAGGAAATCTATTTACATTTCACTTATTTTTGATAATAAAAACATAGTTTTCATAAGCAATGCACTCAAAATAAATTTATAAGGTTTCAATACAAATTTAATTGTTTAAAACCACATTCCATACCATTTCTATTCAATTCAAGTGATTTACAATTCACTTTCTTTCATTCAATTCATGTTTTTTTAAACGAAACGAACTCATATCCATTTCAATTGATTCAAAAATCAATTTTATTGGCTTTCATTAACTCATAAAATTTTATGCAATCACGTTTGTGTCAAACGACAACCATTTCTATGCAAATTCGACGATATTCACTTAATAGAATATCCAATCTAGTTTATAACTAATTTAAATTGATACCAACTCAATTTACCCTTTATTTTATGTCATTTCCAATTGATTTCATTCAATTCATTTTGCATTCCATATTCACATTCATTTTGATGCATTAATATACAAAAATCTTTGCTTAGCATCCATTTCGTAAGCCTCGTTTATGAATATTCAACAACCCAAGTATGCATTCACTATGAAATTATAGTTTACAAAACAACTATACCTGGCATCAATTTTCAAAACCAAGTTCTTTTTTTTAATCTTTATTGACATTCAAATTCACATCATATTAATTCAATAGTTCATTGTCTATTTATACTTGCATTTTTAGTTCTAATCCATTCATTTGCATTTCATTAATCAAACAAGTTTCATTCAAAACCATTCCACACAACTTGAAAATGACCATTTCACAATTTTTTACATAAGTCGAGCTTTTATCCAATATTTACTTAAGTTATTTCTATTCAAAACTCAAGTTCATTTTCCTTGTTAACAATTTCCAATTTTAAATCCTTGATTTGATTTTTTTTCATTTATCAAATCCATTCCATCTACTAATTTATTTAAATTAGTTTTATTCACTTATCCATTTTAAATTTCAAATTTCCATTCTCAATTCATCTCGAATTTATTTTATCAATAACAAGGAAATTTTCAATTTATTTCTACTTACTTGAATTTATCTGCAAATTCAAACCATTTTTATTTAACTCAAATTCAAGTTTTAATTTAACTAATTCAACTTTCCTATTTCATGAATTAATTAATTATCATACTAGTTTACTTGGATTCAATCCATTTTATTTTTCTTCCCAAGTTTGGATTTTTATTTTCTTAGCTTTTGGTTTTGATTTCAATCCCTCATACAACGATAATAATTTAATATTATCGCTTCCTAACAACCAAGCAACCATATATTATAATAATTCATAGGAATATATTTCTTCTATATACGAAAATAGTTTGGGTAAAATTATCTCATTTACCCGATTTTAAAACAATACTGTGTCAGTTTATCTTGTTTAAGAGCTTAGAAACCCCTATTGATACAGTTGGCCAAACTACACCGAGCAGAATCTATAAACAAGCAACCGATAAGTCAACACAATATAAAACAATTTTATATTGACTAACAAATATGTGCTCATATCTATTATTACACTCACACTCATTCTAGAGTACTACAGACTCTATCTCCAATGAGTAACACCCAATAGAACCAAGGTTATCGTTTAACCAAATGCTCTGATACCACTTTGTAACGACCCAATTTTCTGACGCCCGAAAGTTGACATCGATACATCCGCTGTATCAAATACCACGCAGTCGAATGCCCAAAAACTGAACCATTAGGGTTAGAGAAGAAGAAACAGAAACAATAGAAAGAATCTCACATTTCGCAGCGGAACAATATACAATAGATAAGTAATCTTTAAAACAAAAGGGCTGTATATGTTATTACAATGCAACATCAGAGTACAACAATAACACAACGCTGGCAGTTATGAATAACTTGCCTACATAAAAATCTACTTTACAACAAACCACCTGAAGTGGATACTACATAGTATAAGTCATACGTCTCGCCATCAAGCTTGCCTCTTGAGCTCCACAGTAACTCCTGAATTCCAGAATGACCTGATAACCTGACTCTAGGCTGCCCGTGTTGAAATTTGTGGGCACCCAAAGTTTAGAAAGGGAACAATAAACTCCATGTCAGTCGTGGGACTGGTGTGAGATCTTAAAAATAGTTATTTTCACAAAGAAAATAAAAAGAAATTCGCTATGCTTTTGGAAAATGAAACTACCATAAGGCCTCCCGCCACATACACAATGCAAACGTAGAATTGGAGGAGATTTCTCCTTATGATAATCAAACACGCTTAGTACTCAAAATCCTTTCGATATTATTATTATTAGTGCTTAGTGTGGAAAACATTTCGAAAGTATAATATTAATCTTAACCAGCATACAACCATTATTGTATGCCTACTATAGCTACCATCCAAACAGTGGGGCGCCACCATAAGTAGATGGCGGGTTATACAACTAAAACCGTACAGGGCGCATATTGTTTCTTTGGATTTCCAACAAATGGTCAGGCTAAGGAACTTCCTACTACCATGGTACGCCTCTGGAGGGAAGTCCCGAGAACTTAATCATCTCTCTGCCAACACAAGGCTGGGTTACCTCTGTAACTAGGTAACTACTACACGAGTATGCCATCACCCGGTCCTTTGGGACCTTTATTTGAGGATCCTCTACACCAACAACCACAAAGAAGAGTATTTGCAGTGAGCACAAAGGTTAAATATTAGGGCTCCGTACCTGACACCAACCTTTTTCAGAAGGAAATGACATACCTTAAAGGGCATGACCCTCATAACCTTGCCGCATCTTTCCCGTTTTGACCATTTCCGGGGTGTGAGGTCCGATGAGGTCTCGTCCACAAAGCTACACTTTTCACAAAGTCATGCTTTGATCAACAAATGATTAGCAGCACTTCGTATGCCACATTACCAGTTTGAGAATATATCACTAGTAAGCATCAACTACATAACCTCTAAGCTCGTACGTCTCAGAGAAGGGTGTTAAGCTAAGAGAATAAATTCTCCGCCACCAACAAAAATGTATTTGATAGAAACCAGCTTTACCTGTCAAAGTGTAATGTCAGACACACACCATACAAGTCCGTTCCGGGATCGAACGGAACCGAAGGCACTTCAAAAGAAGCCTTGCAAATCCGGATATTCACTAATTACGTCCCGAATCCCCATCACAAAGGGTGATAAAAATTTCTATATCGGAGCAACCCGGTGCAGAGATAATCGATAGGTAATCCTTTCGCTTTCGAAAATTATCCTGTCCTCAATACCGTCTTTAAATGCAATCCCATTTCGTCGTATCGTTATTCGGAATAAGTTTTATGACACAATGTCGTCTCCCGACCAATCCGAATAACAAGCGCTTATTTTTTAAAAGTAAGTGTTCATTCAGATTTGAAACAAATCACAACAATTTCCACTTTGATCTTTTAAATAAAAGATCTATCATAAATCGTAAAGGTTCGATGTGGTTTTCGGATGTCCACTTGGAATCCGACCCCCGGTCGTATCGAAATTCAGACGCCATTCAAAGGTAAATATTGATAGTCGGTTATTTAACTATCAATCAACATTCACAACAATTACTAGATTTCAAATAATTTTCCTCCAATTATTTATTTTCAAAATATCTGTGCAAGGTATATGTTCACACTTCAACCATTTGAAAACAAATTTCAAATTATTTTCCACATTTCAATACTATGAAAACAATTTTCAAATCACTTTTCCTTACGCGGAACACGTTTCCAAATATTTATTGGTTTCCACTGAAAATCTGCCGAGATCAAACGTTTTAAAATAATTTAAATTACTTATCCAAACTTATATACTTGGAATATTCAGAATAAAAACTATTTTAAAACACTTTATCTAAACATTAGTTGTGAAGATATTATATAAAAATCTCATATAAAATTCAAGTCCAAACTAATTTTAAAATAAAATTAGTATTAGGATATAACTATTTAAATATCCAGTTTCTAAAACAAATATCAATTTAACTTTTAAAACAATCCCTACAATAATTAATTAAATAAATCTTTATTCTATAGGTTTAAGACAATCCCAAAAATAATTTCTCCAACAATATTCTTCCAAAACAATTCCTAGAACTTTTGATTTATACTTCAAAAGCTACTTAAAAATATACTCGGCTTTCTAGGGAAGAATTTTCTTTTCATTTATATCAATTAATAAATCTTCTCGATTTATTTTAATTTACATTCCAAACCTGTAATTTCCTTTCACACTTTTAAAAAAAAATAACCAAATATTTATTTTTAAAACAAATTTCCCTTTACCTTTATAAATTCCCATTGTGAATTTAAACTTCTAAATGTCCACTGATATACGATTTTCAAATCGATTTCTAAATATTCATTTTCAGCACCGAATTAAATTCTGAATTGATTTCCAAATTTATTTAAAAATACAAAATCAATTTTCAAAATTGATTTCTAAATTTATTTCAACACCAAATTTATTATGTTTGGAAACAAATTCCTCCTTTTAAATTTATTCAATTTTCTAAAATTAATTTACTATAAATTTCTAATAAATTTCAAAAATCCAATTTTATTTATTTCTGATATCCTATGATATCAGAAATATATTCGGCTAAATTATAGCCTTCAAGGGTTTCAATTACAAATAATCACACACAGATTATAAATAATCAACACACAAAATATGAAACAAATTCAATATTTTAGGAATCCAATTGGATCCCTCCAACCTGTTTTCCCTGCATCCACAGACGTTAACACAATAATTAAATACCAATTCCACTTCGAGGTGGAATATCGCGGTTGTAACGACCCAGAATTTTTATTAATTAATATTTGGATATTTAATTAATTTTAAATATTAATAAGTGAAATTTATAAGTCGAATAAATTTTATTTCGAACAATTTGATTTAATTGGATAATTAAATCGATAATTTAATATGTTAAATTATGGAAATAATTGAAAAATGGGTTAAATATGATTGAGAATGATTTGTAAAATTTTATTTTATCATATTGAAGTTAGAATGATATTTTAGAACTTTTAAAATCGAATTAAAAGTTAATTTGTGAAAATTGAATATTTTAATATTAAATCGACTAGTGAAATTAGTCAATTTTTGAACAGTCTCAGAATTGGACGAAACTAGTTCCATTGGATCCGTAATAGTTTGTTATTATTGGATTTTAATTTTCATAGAAATCGGAGTTATCGTTTGATCGTGGCAGCTCGAAACGCATCGAAATTGTTTTTAATATTAATTTGGCGAGTTAAAATAGCCATTTTTCAAACAGTCTCGGATTTCGACGAAACTAGTTTCATCAGATCCGTAATGTGATATTATTGTATGATTTCAAATTTCATGTCAATTGGATTTACCGTTTGTCCGATGCAAGCTAAAACGCCTAGAAAATCGTTTAAATCGGTTTAATTTAAATCGAACGTTTATTGCCATAACTTGCACAGATGACCGAATTAGCTTTCGAAACCTGTTCCATTGTGTCCTGAACGCGGGTAAACCACAGAAACGCCAGTCACTGCGCGTAAATCGGAGTTCGGAAAAATCGAAATGAATAGTGTTCGTTCGGTTCCCTATAAATACCCCCATAATTCCAAAAAAAAAATAAATAAATAAAACCCTAACCCTAGGAAACGCAGCCGCCACCATCAATTCGACGGCCAGAAAATGTCGTTCCTTTCTCTCTCAATCTCTCATGATCCATCAGCAATTAGGAAAACTTGTCAACACGAAAGTAGTTGAGCTTCGCAAGATCTTGAGATCCATACGGTGATGATGTTGAACGGAGCTACGGATTGGCTGCAATCGGGGTTTGAAGGGCCACGTTCATTCACGTTTACATGAAGAGGGGACCACCGAGTTTGAAGCTTTTGGGACCGACGGTGGAGCTATTGGTGGGCTTCGCGTTGGTGTAGCTTGATCGTCGCCTAGCCAAGCGTGGAGGTCGCGACCTTGATGGGATCGAACGCAAGATATGGGTTCTTACGCGTATATGATACCTGTAGTTGTAACGTGAGTTTGGGAAGATGGGAGGGGGGCGTTGGATCTGGTATGGACGGCCATGATCTATCTTAGGTTTAAAATAGTTAAGAATGTTGTAAATTAATTATAGTTTAAATCGTGTATACCTGTAAAATGCATATCTTTTTCATACGAGGTCGAAAACGCGCGAAACAGGAAGCGTTGGAATCATATGGACGAGCACTACGCTATGAAATTGTATTGGAGTCGTTTGGAGTTAGTGAGAATTTCGGGTAAAATTAAACGTCCGTTTAATTTTATTTGAAATAAATCGCTAAAAACGAAATTGAAATCAAGGTGAGAACTTCTCACTCAATCGAATCAGTTTCGATTTTAATTTTAAATAGTTATATTTAAAATATTTGAATGCATATTTGAATGATGATTGTTATCTATTGATTGTTAAAATAGACATTATGCGCCGTTAGTAAGCGGATGTTATTTATTAAAAACATATACCGCGAATATTTCATAAACAGTGAAATTGGTATTATATATAATAGCACTATATATATATATATATATATATATATATATTGGCATATGTATATATTGCAGTTGTTGATTTCCCGCATTGTATAGCGGATGAGACCCTATTGCGCCGTCTATTAAGCGGATAATATTATAAATCCCATATACCGCGATAATTCCGTACTGGAGCGGAATTGGTATTGTGCTAATGTTTTTGGATGCAGGGAAACAGGTTGGAGGGATCCAACTGGATTCCTCAACTGTATTGGTTTATTTACAGATATTGTGATATTTGTTGATTATCATATCGATATATGATATTTGGATGTCGTGATTGACTATTTGGTGCTGCTACATCATCGGATCCATTTTTGAAGTTTTAAAATAATGATTTTGGTTTTTAAAGGAATTTTTAAAGTGATTTTTGAAAGTATATGTTTTATTAAAATTTTGAATTGGTTTATTTTAAATAAATTAACGTTATAAGTTTAATGTTATAAAAGTTATAATTTTTGTAAAATATAACCAAATTAAGATTTTTGAAATAAATAGTAATTAATTTATAAAATGGTTTAATTGGGAATTTTGAATTATTATAAACGGTTTATATAAAAGATTTAAAAAATTGATATTTATAAATTAAAAATACTGGAATTATAAAACGAGTTTGTGTAAGTAATAAAGTGAAATAAAAATTGATTCCATAAGTGAATTGAGATTTATAAATTTATGAAATATGAAGATATAAAATGGATAGATTTTGTAAAATATAAGATTTATAGGTGATCAACTTATAAATCGGATTTTGACATTTAAAATGAGATATAAAAAGGATTTTTATAAATAGAAGTTTATAAAAATATAAATGGAGTTTATAAACGTTGTTTATGAATCCGAAATCAATTGAATTTGATAAGTTGGATATAGAAATATATGAAAGGAATTATATTCACGATTTTGGACAGTGAATATATTATTAAATGAAATGGATATGTTTTTGGGAAAGGAACATTATGAAATGAAGTTAATGATTTTAAAGACGTTTTAAAATGTATTATGAATCGAAACCATAGATTTCAACGTTTATTGTTGAAATAGACGTTTTCGAGAAAGAAGGAAATGGTGGACTATAACACTGTTGTTATAGTAAATGATTTCCGAAAGGAAATGTTTTATATAGTATTGGGATTTATATATCTATCTAAATTTCGAATCCCTGTACTAGTGATTTTGGGTCGTAGTAACGATGTTTTACGCAACATTCGGTTTAGCCCAAATAAATGTGTAAAGTGAATGATTTCCTTAAGGAATGAAATATATACTAAATTTTGATTTAAGTATATCAAATATTTTCAAATGTTGAAAATAAATAGATTTGTGATGTACTTATTATTAAATAAGTATGGAAATATTTTTTCAATGAGAAATGAACGTTTTAGAATTTATCCTTGTAAAGATAGATTGAAAGTGAATATTTGAAATCGATTGAAAATCGTATATCATAAATATTTTGGGATTATAAATTCACTAAGGAATTTATAAAAGAAAGGGGAAATTGTTTAAAAATAAACGTTGATTTATTTTTAAAGTGTGGGTATAAATTTACGAATTTGGAACGTAAATATATAAAATAAACCGGTAAGGATTTATTAAATTGGTTTAAATGAACCATGTTGAAATGAAAGAAATTCCGCGTAAGGAAAAGTGATTTGAAAATTTGTTTTCAAATGGTTGAAGTGTGGAAAATTATATATCTAGTAAAGATATTTTGGAAAGTAAATAATTTGGGAAATTATTTGGATTTGGTGATGTTGAGCATGCCTATTGATAGTTAAATAATCCGACTATCACTATTTACCTTTAAATAGGTATTTGTTGAGATTGTTGAATTTGAATGCCACACTTATTTTTGAATAAGCGCTCACTATTCGGGTTAGCCGGGAAAGGACCTTGGGGTCGTATAACCCATTCCGAATATGTGATACGTCGTTATGGATTGCATTTGATGACCGGTGTTGAAGACCGGATGTTTGTGAAAACACAAGGATTACCGTCGAGTTACTCTACATCGGCTGATCTCCGATATAGAGGTTTTATCACCCTTAGTGACGGGAAGTCCGGTCGTGATTAGTGAATATCCGGATTGCAAGGACTTCTTTGTAAGTGCCTTCGGTTCTGTTCGATCCCGGAACAGACTTGTATGGATTGTATGTCTGACATTACAAATTGAGATATAAAGCTGATTTCTTTCAAATATATTTCTGTTGGTGGCGGAGAATTTATTCTCTTAGCTTAACACCCTTCTCTGAGACGTATGAGCTCAGAGGTTATATAGTTGAAGGTTATCAGTGATATACTCCCAATTTGGTAGTGTGACATGCTGAGTGTTGCTATGAAATGATCACTGTGTTGATCATTTGTGATAGGATCATTTATTTGATCATTTATCTTGGTGATCATTTCTATGATCATTTGTTGACCCAAAGCACGGCTTTTGTATAAAGTGTGGCTTTGTGGACGAGACTTCGTCGGACCTCACACCCCGGAAATGGTCAAAACAGGAAGGATGCAGCAAGGTTATTAGGGGTCGCGCCCTTTAGTGTATGTCATTCCTTCTGGATAGAGGTGGTATCATGGTATGGAGCCCAGATATTTAACCTATGTTGTTGCTGCATATTTTGTGGTTGTTGGAAATCGAGGATCCTCGGATAGATCGGTTACGATCGGGGGATGACATATTCGTGTCAGTAGTTACCCAGTTAGGGGTAACCCGGCCTTGTGTTGGCACAGATCCAGTTTGGTTCTCGGAGACGTCCTTCCAGAGGCGTTCTCATGTGGCAATGGGAAGTTCCTTGGCCTGACCATTTGTTGGAAATCCAAAGAAACAATACGAGACTTGCACGGTTTTAGTTGTAGAACTTGCCATGGAATGTGGTGGTAACCTGCTATTGAACATGGTAGCTATAGTAGGCATAGTTCGAAATGTCTATGCTGGCTAAGATTTATATCTTTATTTTCGAAATGATTTTCTCTACACTATGCACTAGTAGTAATATCAAATGTTCTTTTTAATGCGTATCAAGCATCTTTGACTATCATAAGGAGAAATCTCCTCCGATTCTGCGTTTGCATTGTGTGTGTGTGCGGGAGGCCTTATGGTAGTCTCATTTTTAAAAGCATTGCGAATTGACTTTAAAAGTATTCCTCTATTTTGATTTTAAAGATAAATAAACTGTTTTGAGTTCTCACACCAGTCACATGACTGACTTGGAGTTTATTGTTTTCTTTCCTAAACTCTGGGTGCCCACCAATTTCCACACGGGCAGTCAAGAGTTAGGTTTATCAGGATATTCAGAAATTCAGGAGTTGTAGGAGGCAAGCTGGATGGCATGGCGTATTACTAGTATATAGTATTTCTTTTCTGCTGTTGATGTCATTTGTTGTTGTACACTCTGATGTAATGAAATGAAATGTAATGTGATGTAATAACCGATATAGTTCTTTGTTTAAAGATTATTCATTTATCTATTATATGTTGTTCCGCTGCGAATTGTGAGATTCTGATGTTGTTCTGTTATTTCTTCTGTTCTGTTCTATCTTTTTCTATCTTCTTCTACTTTTTCTTTTTCTAAAACCCTAACGGTACGGTTTTTCGGCTTTCGATTGCTCGACAGTTGATACAGTGGACGTATTGATGTCGATTTTCGTCAACGAAAAATCGCGTTCGTTACATTTGGTATCAGAGCTTATGCTGAAGCGACAACCATGGCTCTGTTGGGTATTACTCATTAGAGATAGAGTCAGTAGTACTCTAGAATGAGTGTGAGTGTAATAATAGATACGAGCGCGTATTTGTTAGTGAATATAAATTGTTTTATATTGTGATGATTGGTTTGTTGAGTGGTATATGGATTTTGGTCAACACGAGTAATTAACGTTGTTGATAGGGATCTTTAAACACTTGTACAGAACAAATTGACACGATATTGTTTTAAATTGGGTAAATGAAATAATTTTTCCTTGATTATAATTTATATATAAAGGAATAATTTTTCAGAATTATTAAAGTGTATATGAATTGATTGTTGGTTGTTGAATAAGTTAAATAAAAACAACAAATTGTAAAAGAAAATTTGTATAAGCAAATGAATTATAAGATGGAATTATAATTAAAATAATTTACGCTTGTGAAATAATCTTATATATAAGAAGTGAAATTATATAAGTAAAAGACTTGTAAATGTGATTTATAATCTGGAAATAAATTCCAGAGAAATGTTTTGAAAGGATTTGATAATTTGGAAAATTGTTTTGGAGAAATTAAAGCTCTAAACTCTTTTCGGTCGCTGGAAAATAATCCTGATGATGATGGCCACATCATTAGAATTCATTTT
The DNA here is from genome assembly GCA_030765085.1 of Allium cepa. Classification (NCBI taxonomy): domain Eukaryota; kingdom Viridiplantae; phylum Streptophyta; class Magnoliopsida; order Asparagales; family Amaryllidaceae; genus Allium; species Allium cepa. The sequence continues at coordinate 501,566,747 of CM060944.1, read as the reverse complement.
CGGGTTTCCAAAAGAGAAATTCCTGCCAAATTGTTTTAAATGAAAGTTGATTGGAAAATTTGAATTTGGGTTTTAAAATTCAAAAGATAATTGAATTGATTTCAAAAATGGTTTTGAAAGGTTGAAAAGACTCTGGAATCCTATTTAAGATATTTATGGGAATGATAAATGAGTTGATAACTTATACAAATTGAATTCCGATAGAATAAATTTAACTTAAAGGATGAAGTTAAATTAAAGGAAGTATAAGTAAATCAATAAAATCCAAGTAGTAATTGTTGAATATAAGTTGTATAACTTATAAGATGATGAATATAAGTGAAACAAGTTTTGAACTTATGATAGGAGTTAATAAATTTAGCTTTGGTAAACAGTTAAATTGGATTGGAACTTGAATTGGATTTATAAGTGAAAACTTAAGTTAAATTAAACAAAAGGTGTTTGGAATGAAATATAACTTAAGTGATGTTGAATGAAGTTGATTTTGGTATCAAAGTAAATTAATAAGTGAATTAATGAAGTGAAGTCATTAAGAATTTGAACTTGAGTTATATGAATGGAATTCAACATTATATTGTTAAAGGAGTTAGCAATTGAATTGAACTAACAAATTGAATGAAAGTCAAATTTGATATGATCCAAATGGAATTAAAAGTGTTGAACCAAATTGAATGAAAAGTGAATAAATTTGGTTGTATTGAATAAACATTGGTTGTTATTTGATTGTTAGTTGATTGTATATAAATTCATTAAGTGTTAATGAAATTGAATTAGCGAAATTGGAAGCTATGAAATTGAATTCAAATTTGAAGTATATAAATTTGAATAGAATTGAATGTGAATTGGATTTAAATTAGTAAATGTTAACTAATTGAATTGAGAATGAATGTTGATAAAATCCAACATTAATAAATCAAATATGATTTAAATTGAAAACCAATTCATTGAATATTAATGAGAATATGAATGAATATTTAGTTGGTTGATGTTTGCATTTGTTGCTTTAGTTGCATTTGTTATATTGGCATATATAAATGTTGCTATATGATGTATATTGATACTATTTTCATATATGCATGATTCTCATGTTGTTTGTTGAGTATTTAGTAGGTGCAGATCGCGTTTGCTTCGCATTTAGAGCTCACTTTCGCGCTATATTAGTCGTATATGCTCGCTAATAAAATATAAGGTACATATCTCGGATTACATATCGTACTTTTACACTTTTTCCCTACGGGATGCCTCATTACTTGATGAGATGTATATTTGTGATATATATACTGTCATTTTTTTCGGATCGAGCGGCGCAAAGGAGACTATGGCAAATTTTTCCGAAAATTTAAGGCGTTAGAAAAATTTTGAGAAAATTTGAAAAATTTGTGAAAACTATAACTTTGATTTTGGAATTGAAAGTTAAACAATAGTAGTTTGGTTTGAAAAGAGAACTAAGTATGATTTAGAAACTTAGTAAACTTATTGTAAGAAGTTTAACTATGAATTCTGGAAAAGTTAATAGATTCCGTAACTTTTCTTACTTGATAATTTCGAGGACGAAATTCTTTTAAGGGGGGAAGTATGTAACGACCTAGAATTTTTATTAATTAAGATTTGGATATTTAATTAATTTTAAATATTAATAAGTGAAATTTATAAGTCGAATAAATTTTATTTCGAATAATTTGATTTAATTGGATAATTAAATCGATAATTTAATATGTTAAATTATGGAAATAATTGAAAATTGGGTTAAATATGATTGAGAATGATTTTTAAAATTTTATTTTATCATATTGAAGTTAGAATGATATTTTAGAACTTTTAAAATCGAATTAAAAGTTAATTTGTGAAAATTGAATATTTTAATATTAAATCGACTAGTGAAATTAGTCAATTTTTGAACAGTCTCAGAATTGGACGAAACTAGTTCCATTGGATCCGTAATAGTTTGTTATTATCGGATTTCAATTTTCGTAACAATCGGAGTTATCGTTTGATCGTGGCAGCTCGAAATGCATCGAAATTGTTTTTAATATTAATTTGGCGAGTTAAAATAGCCATTTTTCAAACAGTCTCGGATTTCAACGAAACTAGTTTCATCGGATCCGTAATGTGATATTATTGTATGGTTTCAAATTTCATGTCAATTGGATTTACCGTTTGTCCGGTGCAAGCTAAAACGCCTAGAAAATTATTTCAATCGGTTTAATTTAAATCGAACGTTTATTGCCATAACTTGCACAGATGACCGAATTAGCTTTCGAAACCTGTTCCATTGTGTCAGGAACGCGGCCAGTCACTGCACGTAAATCGGAGTTCGGAAAAATCGAAATGAATAGTGTTCGTTCGGCTCCCTATAAATACCCCCATAATTCTAAAAAAATAAAAATAAATAAAACCCTAACCCTAGGAAACGCAGCCGCCACCATCAATTCGACGGCCAGAAAATGTCGTTCCTTTCTCTCTCAATCTCTCATGATCCATCAGCAATTAGGAAAACTTGTCAACACGAAAGTAGTAGAGCTTCACAAGATCTTGAGATCCATACGGTGATGATGTTGAACGGAGCTACGGATTGGCTGCAATCGGGGTTTGAAGGGCCACGTTCATTCACGTTTTCCACGAAGAGGGGACCACCGAGTTTGAAGCTTTTGGGACCGAAGGTGGAGCTAGTGGTGGGCTTCGCGTTGGTGTAGCTTGATCGTCGCCTAGCCAAGCGTGGAGGTCGCGACCTTGATGGGATCGAACGCAAGATATGGGTTCTTGCGCGTATATGATACCTGTAGTTGTAACGTGAGTTTGGGAAGATGGGAGGGGGGCGTTGGATCTGGTATGGATGGACATGATCTATCTTAGGTTTAAAATAGTTAAGAATGTTGTAAATTAATTATAGTTTAAATCGTGTAAACTTGTAAAATGCATATCTTTTTCATACGAGGTCGAAAACGCGCGAAACAGAAAGCGTTGGAATCGTATGGACGAGCACTACGCTATGGAATTGGATTGGAGTCGTTTGGAGTTAGTGAGAATTTCGGGTAAAATTAAACGTCCGTTTAATTTTATTCGAAATAAATCGCTAAAAACGAAATTGAAATCAAGGTGAGAACTTCTCATTCAATCGAATCAGTTTCGATTTTAATTTTAAATAGTTATATTTAAAATATTTGAATGCATGTTTGAATGATGATTGTTATCTATTGATTGTTAAAATAGACATTATGTGCCGTTAGTAAGCGGATGTTATTTATTAAAAACATATACCGCGAATATTTCATAAACAGTGAAATTGGTATTATATATAATAGCAATATATATATTGGCATATGTATATATTGCAGTTGTTGATTTCCCGCATTGTATAGCGGATGAGACCCTATTGCGCCGTCTATTAAGCGGATAATATTATAAATCCCATATACCGCGATAATTCCGTACTGGAGCGGAATTGGTATTGTGCTAATGTTTTTGGATGCAGGGAAACAGGTTGGAGGGATCCAACTGGATTCCTCAACTGTATTGGTTTATTTACAGATATTGTGATATTTGTTGATTATCATATCGATATATGATATTTGGATGTCGTGATTGACTATTTGGTGCTGCAGCATCATCGGATCCATTTTTGAAGTTTTAAAATAATGATTTTGGTTTTTAAAGGAATTTTTAAAGTGATTTTTGAAAGTATATGTTTTATTAAAATTTTGAATTGGTTTATTTTAAATAAATTAACGTTATAAGTTTAATGTTATAAAAGTTATAATTTTTGTAAAATATAACCAAATTAAGATTTTTGAAATAAATAGTAATTAATTTATAAAATGGTTTAATTGGGAATTTTGAATTATTATAAACGGTTTATATAAAAGATTTATAAAATTGATATTTATAAATTAAAAATACTGGAATTATAAAACGAGTTTTTGTAAGTAATAAAGTGAAATAAAAATGGATTCCATAAGTGAATTGAGATTTATAAATTTATGAAATATGAAGATATAAAATGGATAGATTTTGTAAAATATAAGATTTATAAGTGATCAACTTATAAATCGGATTTTGACATTTAAAATGAGATATAAAAAGGATTTTTATAAATAGAAGTTTATAAAAATATAAATGGAGTTTATAAACGTTGTTTATGAATCCGAAATCAATTGAATTTGATAAGTTGGATATAGGAATATATGAAAGGAATTATATTCACGATTTTGGACAGTGAATATATTATTCAATGAAATGGATATGTTTTTGGGAAAGGAACATTATGAAATGAAGTTAATGATTTTAAAGACGTTTTAAAATGTATTATGAATCGAAACCATAGATTTCAACATTTATTGTTGAAATAGACGTTTTCGAGAAAGAAGGAAATGGTGGACTATAACACTGTTGTTATAGTAAATGATTTCCGAAAGGAAATGTTTTATATAGTATTGGAATTTATATATCTATCTAAATTTTGAATCCCTATACTAGTGATTTTGGGTCGTAGTAATGATGTTTTACGCAACATTCGGTTTAGCTCAAATAAATGTGTAAAGTGAATGATTTCCTTAAGGAATGAAATATATACTAAATTTTGATTTAAGTATATCAAATATTTTCAAATGTTGAAAATAAATAGATTTGTGATGTACTTATTAATAAATAAGTTTGGAAATATTTTTCCAATGAGAAATGAACGTTTTAGAATTTATCCTTGTAAAGATAAATTGAAAGTGAATATTTGAAATCGATTGAAAATCGTATATCATAAATATTTTGGGATTATAAATTCACTAAGGAATTTATAAAAGAAAGGGGAAATTGTTTAAAAATAAACGTTGATTTATTTTTAAAGTGTGGGTATAAATTTACGAATTTGGAACGTAAATATATAAAATAAACCGGTAAGGATTTATTAAATTGGTTTAAATGAACCATGTTGAAATGAAAGAAATTCCGCGTAAGGAAAAGTGATTTGAAAATTTGTTTTCAAATGGTTGAAGTGTGGAAAATTACATATCTAGTAAAGATATTTTGGAAAGTAAATAATTTGGGAAATTATTTGGATTTGGTGATGTTGAGCATGCCTATTGATAGTTAAATAATCCGACTATCAATATTTACCTTTAAATAGGTATTTGTTGAGATTGTTGAATTTGAATGCCACACTTATTTTTGAATAAGCGCTCACTATTCGTGTTAGCCGGAAAAGGACCTTGGGGTCGTATAACCCATTCCGAATATGTGATACGTCGTTATGGATTGCATTTGATGACCGGTGTTGAAGACCGGATGTTTGTGAAAACGGAAGGATTACCGTCGAGTTACTCTACATCGGCTAATCTCCGATATAGAGGTTTTATCACCCTTAGTGACGGGAAGTTCGGTCGTGATTAGTGAATATCCGGATTGCAAGGACTTCTTTGTAAGTGCCTTCGGTTCTGTTCGATCCCGGAACAGACTTGTATGGATTGTATGTCTGACATTACAAATTGAGATATAAAGCTGATTTCTTTCAAATATATTTCTGTTGGTGGCGGAGAATTTATTCTCTTAGCTTAACACCATTCTCTGAGACGTATGAGCTCATAGGTTATATAGTTGAAGGTTATCAGTGATATACTCCCAATTTGGTAGTGTGACATGCTGAGTGTTGCTGTGAAATGATCATTGTGTTGATCATTTGTGATAGGATCATCATGTATCTTGATGATCATTTCTATGATCATTTGTTGACCCAAAGCACGGCTTTTGTATAAAGTGTGGCTTTGTGGACGAGACTTCGTCGGACCTCACACACCGGAAATGGTCAAAACAGGAAGGATGCAGCAAGGTTATTAGGGGTAGCGCCCTTTAGTGTATGGCATTCCATCTGGATAGAGGTGGTATCATGGTATGGAGCCCAGATATTTAACCTATGTTGTTGCTGCATATTTTGTGGTTGTTGGAAATCGAGGATCCTCGGATAGATCGGTTACGATCGGGGGATGACATATTCGTGTCAGTAGTTACCCAGTTAGGGGTAACCCGGCCTTGTGTTGGCAGAGATCCGGTTTGGATCTCGGGGACGTCCTTCCAGAGGCGTTCTCATGTGGCAATGGGAAGTTCCTTGGCCTGACCATTTGTTGGAAATCCAAAGAAACAATACGAGACTTGTACGGTTTTAGTTGTAGAACCTGCCATGGAATGTGGCGGTAACCTGCTATTGAACATGGTAGCTATAGTAGGCATAGTTCGAAATGTCTATGCTGGCTAAGATTTATATCTTTATTTTCGAAATGATTTTCTCTACACTATGCACTAGTAATAATATCAAATGTTCTTTTTAATGCGTATCAAGCATCTTTGACTTTCATAAGGAGAAATCTCCTCCGATTCTACGTTTGCATTGTGTGTGTGTGCGGGAGGCCTTATGGTAGTCTCATTTTTAAAAGCATTGCGAATTGACTTTAAAAGTATTCCTCTATTTTGATTTTAAAGATAAATAAACTGTTTTGAGTTCTCACACCAGTCACATGACTGATTCGGAGTTTATTGTTTTCCTTCCTAAACTCTAGGTGCACACCAATTTCCACACGGGGAGTCAAGAGTTAGGTTTATCAGGATATTCAGAAATTCAGGAGTTGCAGAAGGCAAGCTGGATGGCATGGCGTATTACTAGTATATAGTATTTCTTTTCCGCTGTTGATGTCATTTGTTGTTGTACACTCTGATGTAATGAAATGAAATGTAATGTGATGTAATAACTGATATAGTTCTTTGTTTAAAGATTATTCATTCATCTATTATATGTTGTTCCGCTGCGAATTGTGAGATTCTGATGTTGTTTTGTTATTTCTTCTGTTCTATTCTATCTTTTTCTATCTTCTTCTACCTTTTCTTTTTCTAAAACCCTAACGGTACGGTTTTTCGGCTTTCGATTGCTCGACAGTTGATACAGTGGACGTATTGATGTCGATTTTCGTCAACGAAAAATCGCGTTCGTTACAGCGGTATATGAGATTTATAAAATATCAACCGCTATTATGCGGCAGATAGGGTCTCATCCTCTATATAATGCGGGAAATCAATCACCCAATATATACTATATACTACTATATATATAGTATCATCCAGTGAATAATTATTATAAATCAATCATCCAAGCACATAGTCAACAAATTTAAATTTAACCATTTAAAATCAAACTGGAAATTTCAATTTAAACTTGAGTAAGAAGATCTCACCTTTGCCTTTATTAGCAATCCATTTCCATCTTAACTCGATTTTCTCGATTTAAGACCTTGCATAACAATTATATGATTTTACAAATATTCGAACAAATCAAACTATTAAATTCCATTTGATAATTTAATTAACCCGTGATTTTATTTTAAACTAACAAATTCCTTTTAAAAAATTTATGTAATTAAAATTTAAACTTAAAAGCTAAATTTCCTAAATAAATAAATTCTAAGCTACAAAATAAATAAATAATTAGATTTTCAAAATACCTTATTTTTAAACAACCGAGCAGGTTTTATCTGTATACTTAAAATTTGGTTTTCTTTTCTGTAAAATAGATATAGAAACTTTCATTACTGTTATAAATTTTCTAATATATATATATATATATATATATGTTCAGTAAATGACAACAATTGATTTTTATTTGCTGTAACATTTTTTTCTTCGAGTACCCAGTACAAAATTAAATCAAACATCGAATATACCTCATCGCAGCAGAAACCCCGTCACTATCGATGAACTAACGCGACCAATGCTTGAACCCCTCTGGCCACCGCACATTTGCTGCCATCAACCCCCAAATCGACGTCGCTGCCGCATCCTCTAAAACTCCCTCCTGCGTGAGCGCGCGCGTGTGCACCTCTAAGCCCTAATCGCCACTCAACATCGACGACGTACGTCGCCTTCATCCTAATCGCGCCATCATCGAACCCAGCTTCACCCATTAACGACATCGGCCACAACCTGCTTCTGCCCCGACCCCTCGCGCGCAGCACATATTAATAGTCTGACTAACGTGGGACATCACAATTGGGTTACAGGCCATAAGGATAGGGAAATTCTAAGAGGAGTCTGCTTCGGGTTGAGGTATTAAATGGATGATTTGGGTCTGCCTCCTCCTTATTAAAAGCATTAAATAGCTAATTTTGGTTTGCCTCCACCTTATTAAGAAGTATTAAATGACTCATGATATTTCTTATAAATAATGTTAGGTAATCCTAGGACATGCCTGGTTCGAGTTGAGGTATTATATGGTTGTTGGGGTCTACCTCTTCCTTATTTGAAAAGTATTACATGGTTGGGATTTCCCTTAAATTGTGTAGGGTAATTCCAAGACAGGACTGCTTCAGGTTTGAGGTACTAAACGGCCGTCGAGGTCTGCCTCTTCCATATTTAAGAAGTATCAAATGTTCAGAATTATCTTTTAGGTGCGTCAGCGAAAATCTCTTGTGATGGGGGGTCCGCTTCGGGGTTGAGTTATAAGTAGTCCGAGTGTTGACCTCTTCCTTATCTAAGAAGTATTAAGGGGCCTTAAAATATTTTCTATGATGTAATCTATGAAGTATCAGGAGGGGTTCACCTTAGGTCTAAGTATTAAATGGCTGGAGAGTGTGCCTATTCCCTATTTAAATGGTCTTAAGTGATCCATGTATTTTCCCTCACAGCATTAGGACATGATTGGATGAGAGATGAGTTGTTTAACCTAACATACTCCATTATTACATTCCATTTTCTTTTGTAGTCATGGAGTTGGTCTTGTAGGGCTTCTATCCTACATTTGGAGATATACTTAGAGAAGTGTAAAAAAATACATAAGACATGATACTTATCTGAATGCTTACTGCACAAATACTATTATTGTAAAACTTAAGGTTTTCATTTACTGGACTTTTTGTTCTGACTTCCTCCTAATTACAACCTATAGGTTAGGTACAGTGATGAGTGTAAAGAAGATGGTAGAGACTTGATGGCCAGTTATCTACTATAGTTATCTATTTATGTTATTATGATATACCCAACTACGTATCAGACATGTTTTATATACTATTGAGACATTATACTTCTATGATTTGGTTTTATGGGATGGGCACTTTATTTTTATAATATTTTATTCATTCTACAACGAGACTCTGAAATGCCTAGTTATATAGCTTTGCATATTGTTTTATTAAATCAATTATACCAACCAACAACCAACTCCAAAATAGACCTAAGGTTCGATGGTCTTTCATTGGGTCAAAAATTAGGCCCACTTCTTTGAGGGCTATTAAATTTATGCATTCTAGTCTCAACGAATGTATCAATATACCATCTCGAAACATCTTGACTAAGAATGTTTAAAATAATATATTATTTTTAGTACGATAAATTTTCCACGACTGTATATCGTAATTACTATCACATAACATATCATTTTTAAGGATTTTTTATTCAATAAACTAAAATTATATATTAATTAACATATCACAATATGACAAGTATATAATAGAAAGAAAAACACCTTTTATTTCGAATGAGATTTTATCATAGAGTTATTAATTCATAATAAATTACAAAATTGCCCATAGGTCATACCCTTAACTCTATCAATATCTCATTTGCACTAAGGGCCAATTATGGAATCTTAATCATATCCATTTGATCAGTTTTCTTATAACCAATTGAGTTAGTCTCTTCATAAACGAATTTTCCATGTTGTTTTAATTATCTACGATGTCAATCAAGTCTCCCTAATGCTGATAAAATGCCCTTATCATGTGGAACTTTTCAAAGTATGTTTCTCGACTTTTAGTAAGCTCTAGGTTCTTTCGTAATCTATGTCACAATATTATAATCCTATAACAATGGCATAGGATTCTCGTCATTTGGAATCATCCTTAGGCTGGTCAATTGGATTTAATTTTTTAATCTCACGGTTATGGTTGGTTCAAATGCCTATAAATATTGGCCTAACCCGTCACTTCTTATCTCTTATTTTCTAATCCAAGCAGCGAAGCTCTACCATTTTTCCTTCTCCACTCTTTTTAAAAATTATAAAATATTATATATATATATATATATATATATATAAATTGAAGAACGTAAGAAAATAAAAGAAAAGAAGAGAAGAAGAGAATCAACATTGCGAAAGAAAAAGGTAAGATTTTCATAATTATAAATCTACATTCTCCTTAACTCCAAATCTCTTCTCCGATCTACAATTATAATAGTATGCATATACTTTATTATACAAAATATTTTGGAAAAGAAGGGAAATAGAGTCAAGTAAAGGAATGGATTCAGATTTGGGAGATTTAGAAAGCCAGAAATGTAAGTGGGAATTTATATAATACATTTATAAAATTGAAATTTATATCTTTGAATTTGACTTAATTACAATGTATGCATTAGATCCAAAGTGTTGTAGGCTTAAAACAAATTTGTAGTATTATCACTTATATGTTCTACAAAATAGGTAACTGGAATAGGAATTGTTGAAAATGCGAGTATATGATTTTTGTTTGATGATAATAAACATATATATATATATATATATATATATATATATTCATTTAAATGTATTTGTCAATGTACTTTTTTATTTTTCACATATTTAAATAAATATTTGCTGAATAAAATTAATAATTTGAATTCAAATTCATACAGATATTTTATCCAAACAAATATTTTATTACAATTTTGAATAGTACAATCTGAGCTCTCACTATATATACACACACAAATTTCAATTACAATACAAATTCGATTACATTACAATTTTAAATTTACATTGGCACCTCACTACATATCACTCACACACTCGTATTTATCTTCGACTCTATTCCAGATTGAATCCAGCATCTGAGCGGTTTTTAAAATAAACATTGAAGCAGCAAAATTGAAAAAGAATTTTTTTTTACAGTGTAATCAAAAATTAAATGTGTATGTTTGAAAAAAATTATATGCCTCAGTTATTTGGGTTGTTCGTCATCATTTAATTTTGAATTCATCATACACGAACAGCTTGTGACATGTACAGTGAATCATTGTACATGCCACAAGGCTATGCACACCAGTATACACTTGATAAAATTACAGGGACAGGTGAGAAAAAGGTCAAACCCAATCAAAATTCGGGTTAATTCAAGTGAAATACAAATAAAGTCACGATATAAGCACAAGATCAAACCCAAGCTTTAAGCTGGATTCAACACAGGTGCAAGTTCACTAAAATGGTCAAAAATCCAAAACCAATATAAAACAAGACTCGACAAAAATTCAGTGAGTGCACAAGAAAACAATGAAATGGTATGCAACCCAAATCAATGAAGGTTCAGACATGAAGCATGGTCTGATTTCAAACCATAACCAGAACCAAGGCAAAATGAAGATAAATTCCAAAATCATCAACTCAGCGCGGCACAACCAAACTCCCCAGGCTCAAAGGCATATATATATATATATATATATATATATATGCTATGCACATAACAACTAAATTAATCAAAGGAGAACTAGACCAACAAAAACAAAGTACACACATAAATGTACATATGGAAGGGATGCAACCTATACCAGGGTACAAAGAGACAAGACTGCGACTTCAAGTACAGATGCACATCAAACACAACAACAGATGACAAAACAATGTACAAATAAATAAAACTCAAGTTAGAGCACATCAAATCAAACATACATATATACATATGTAATGAACCGAAATTTTCAACCTCGAGATTCAACACTAATACGTTCATGGTAGAAGTGCTGAGCAATCTAACGCCAAAAATCTCAGATTGTTAGAGAAAAGAAGAAGAAGGTAGAAAAAGAACAGAAAATAACAGCATATCACATTCGCAACGGATCAAAATATAATATCAGAATATTAGCATTTACAAAGAAAGTTGTAGTTGTTACTTTACAACAATACATCAGAGTTACAACCATTTTCACATAAAATGGACAGTTGTACAACTAGTCCCAGACTATCATCAATACAAACTCTATACACAGCGGTATACTCCATACGTTTCTGCCATCCAGCTCGCCTCCTAAGCTCCAGAATGTCCTAACCTGAAAATCGGTAATACTCGGTCTGACCCGAGCATTACATCAAAGTAACACCCGGTTCAGGATGGAAACCAACGTCAGTAAACCCATAAAATTTGAAATACTAAGATAAACCCCATTTGAATACAAGGGTAACTCGTACTTTCCTACGAGTTCTTAACGTACAACATTTATTACAAACAATATCCGAGAACTATTGCTCAATTGAAGGCCAAGTTACTTAATTTATTCTAATTCCAGCCTATTGATTACACATATCAAATCTATAAAGAATTTTTGTAGATTACATATCGAAGTGGTTTCGGATATTTGCTAATACCCCAACACGGTCTCTTCGAATCCAATATTGTTCTTAAAACAAGTTGTTAAGTTTAAACAATACAATTTATATTCAGGATATCATACAACAATTCATCTCAGATAGATAGCCTACATTATCACAGTCCAACCCTACCGTATTACAGAACTTCACAATTTTCAGACTAGATATTAATCCAATCATTCATTACGATTCAATCACACTAAGCAAAATCAATTTATCACATAATCTAAATCAATTTGATTTAAACCAAATAAATTAATCTCTTATGATCCTGCTTGATTAACATTAATTTAATTACAAACCATTTGATATTAATTAACGAAATTAATTAATCAACCTTAATTGTTCATCTTAATTAATTATTCTTAATTAATTACATTAATTTATTAATTTTCTAGTTAATCACATTAATTAATTAATCACATTAAAAAAATAACCTTTAATTAATCACGTTAATTATTCCTTAATTTCTTATATAAATCAACTTTTGATTAATCACATTCTGTAATTAACTATCATTTAATCATCCATTAATGATCCTATAATTACATAAAGTAATTATTCTTCTAATTACTTCCACTAAGTGATTACCGTTAACTAATTTCATTAAGTAGTTACTCCTTTAATTACTTATATAAATTATCCTTCCATTAATCACATGTATTAATCATATTAATTGATTATCCTTTAAGTAATTAAGCAATTAATCCTTAAGCCTTTTCATTAAGTAATTAATTACATTAATCAATTAACCTTTAATTACTGACTAAAAAATTAAATCTCTAATTACCAAAGGCCTTAATTTACTTAAGATAATCCACTTATCTTAATCGCATACTTAAACTCATTATCAGATTCTATTTGAAACACTTAAGAATATTTTAAATAACCATCCCAATATAGTTAAAACAATTTTAAACATATTCTTAATTTTAAAATCAACTCTCTGAAAACTTGTTATAAAAACTTGTTTAACTAAATTTACTTTGGGAAAACTTAGTTCATATTCATTTGAAAATTTAATAAATTTAAAACTTATTTAACCTTAATTTCAAATTTAAACCTTAAAAACTTGTTTATAAATTTAAATTTGAAAACTTGGTTTATATTTCCTTGAAGCCTTATTTATTTTCAAAATATTTCCAACTTGATCACTCAGGTATACTTTAAAACTTGGCTAAATAAAATTGTTTGAAACTTATTGTATATTTTCAAAACTTAAATCTAGCAAATTCAACTTAATACAAACCCTGGGCCAAACGATAAAAATCCCTAGCCAAACCCCCTGCTTCTCTCCACAATCTCGTCCTCGAGCCTATCCCTGCATTTACACGAGCATGAACCCAAGCCGTATACTTCTTCTCCGATTCATAACCAAACCCAGACACGTTTGTGCATACGTGCACATGCATGGCCACTCTAATTACCACTGGTCATCGCCGAGATCACCCGCAAGTCGCCTTTTCCACTCTCGACCATCCAACTACCCAAAACCCCACGTCGTCCCTAAAATCAAAACCGAGCATATCTACCCAAACCCAGAAAACATACCGACACCCATATCAACCCCTCGCCGCCGCCAATGACCACCGGACAACACATCTTCTCGCTTGGAGCTTCACCAATCCTCTATCTTCCTTTTCCCCAAACCTAGTCCAACTCGACGCCGCCTCGTTGTCGCACTATCCACTCAAACAACATCGATAAAATTTGGGTCTAAAACCCTAACTCCGCCTCGCCCGGTCACCATAGGTCGGAGAAAAATCCCATGGCATTTTTCCCATCATCCTTGACCCACGAGCCACCTCTGACATGAACGCCGACCTCACAGAGCTTCTCGTTCGTCGGAATTTGATCAAAACCCACTATACATTCAACCTGAAAAATTCTCATCGACCATTAACTTAAAATCACCAAATTATTACCAAAATTCGTCATTTCATAAAAGAATTCAATTATACAATCAAATCATGGAAATTTAATAGTCGTAATTTTGACATTTATTGGTTCATCACTGTAATATTTTATTTTTGAGATATTTACTAAACATTTTCGCTTGAATCAAATTTTAAAAATGATATTGTACACATACAAACACTTTCCATTTAGAAATCAAAGCCTAAAAATCATTCAATTGGATGATTTGAATTTTTGGATCAAGTTTTAAAACCTGAAATGTTTAAACAGAGGCATGCTTTGCTTGTTCTAGACATGTACACAGATGTCAACACACATATATATACATAAAATCATTTTTAAAAGCATGCAAAACATAATTCGTTTCATACTTCATATATCATCACATGCGAATTCAAAATATATCAGTTTTTAAAAGTTTACTCACCTTTTCGTAGAGACAGAGGAGCGGGTTTAAGATTTCAAATATGGAAATAATTTTGAAATGATCTAGAATCTTTAGTATTGAAACTGATTTGAAGCTTTGAATTATTAAAGTTGAATTGAATCTGATCTTCAATCCTTGTTTTGATCTGTTTCTTGATTCAGTTCTTTTGATTAATTTTTTTTCTCTTTCCAGATTTGAAAATGAAGAAGAGTTTTTGATAAAGTATACATTAGTCTGGTTTCCTTCTAATACGTTAACTTTTAAAGAAACGTGTTTTGTCACTTGTAAAAACTAAATTTACACATGTTTATGCAAGTTATAATTATTTTACAAATGTTATTCATGCTATAATCTTTCTTAGACTTGTAATTGCATTTTATAAATTGCTTACACTTGTTATAATGCGTAGAAAATAAGCTTACATTTGTAATTTTGTATACATATTACTTACATTTGTAATTCCATGTATTACTATGTTTTTAATATATTCATGTCTTTAAATTTAAACTTTTTTCGTTATTTATCTATATATTACTAAAAAAATTGAAATAAAACCCAATTGTATACTTAAAAATAATTATACAATAGTTTAATATATATCCTTTATTTATATTTATAATTTTTTAAAGAAAAATGATATAAAACTACTAATAAAAATCATATGTACATATTATCTTTAAATCCAATTAATTTCTAAGATGTTTACACTTGAATTTCAAATCCAAATTTTCTTTTAAAATGTGTGTGCATATATATATATATTCAAATTAATACTTATTTTATTTGCTAAGGAAAAAGAATAAATTTTAGATTATAAAAGAAGATTATTACATATTTATTTGCCCAAAATACCGGTTTATCACATTCCTCACCCCTTTGAATCTTTTCGTCCTCAAAAAGGGACGAAAGCAGAATTTTAATTAATAACTATTATCAAATAAATTATCCTTTAAGCATTTTGAACTCTCAATTCCCATTATAAAAAATTTTCTTTTTTTAAAAACGCCTTTAAAATCTACATAATATTGCCAAAATTAATTTTATATAAAAATACTTTTTATAACTTGATGTCTCAACAAGTCCATCATCGTTCTCATAGAAATTCGATCATATTTTGATCAGGCGTAGGACTGAAAATATATAAGTACTTAGCAAACCCGTTTTCAACACCCAGTGAAAATACTTAGAAAATATTTTGGTGAAAATATACAAAACATTTTTGAAAATAAAGGAAACATCTTTGGTGAGAATGCTTTGGAAATCATCACCCCCTCCATGGTCGTAGTTAACCCGATGGTTACGTTGCCATCCCGGCAAAACCCATAGATAACTGTAGGCACTCCGCGCCCCTCGATTACGCCATGGAACCCGCCATAAATCGCAGTTACATCCCGGGTTACGTTGCCATCATGGAAAAAGTCCATGTAACTATAGGCATCAACGCCCTCGATTTTTGCTGCCGAATGAAACTGTACCACTCCCACATAGGTCGTAGGCTAGATCAGTCAAGTCCCAATGTAGCCTTAGGCTCTCAGGGCCTCTCGAGTTTCGCTATGTCTCCAGAGGTCGCAGTTTACCGATGTTACGTTGCCATCACGACAAAATCAAACGTAGACCGTTGGCTTTCACAGCATACACGACTTCCGCTATGGTCCATAGTAGATCACAGTGACATCGAGTTACACTGTCATCACAGCATAACCCAAATGTCTCTGTAGGCATTAGCGCCCTCTTCTTTCGCTACCCATAAGAAAAAATCGTCAGGAACTTCAGTTTGTCCGGACTTCCTCCCAGGATTCAATTTAGAGCCTCCCCTTTAGGGCTCAAGACGGAACCACCCCATAGATCTCCTATGAAAGTTCATTTCAATGGGAGTGCCTTTTCTCTGGAGCCAATCTCAAAATATTTTATACTATACACTTATTGTATCTTTCAAATCATACCCTTTATGATTCACTTCAAAGTCTCCTTTACACATAATCGATATCCCAAATCGATAGTTCCAACTTGGCTTTCCAAATTCTCTAAATTGATTTTTCTCAAAATCAAAATCCTTTCCAAAATCCATATGTTCCAAAACTCTTTTCCCAAATCATTCTCATAAAATCATTTATATATATATACACACACAAACAAAAAACTTATCCTTTCCAACTTGAAAATAATATTTGGATCACTTATATAAATTCCCCTTTTATACTTTAAATATTTTCAAAATACCTTTCTTTTGGTTTTAGATTCAACATAGGGGGATCTTATCGTATATAATTCGTACCAAATCAAATATTCAAGTTGATTTCCCTTATAAATTTATTCACCATATCACTTACTTTTCATAAAAAAGATATCCATCTCCCACTTTTATTCATATATCTTTCTCAAAATATACATTTCAAAAATCATTTTCATTTCTTTCAAAATCTCAAAATCTATTTCATTCAAGTGCGTATGATGTACATATATCATCCCTATGCAATATCAAATTTGATCGCTCACTCCATCACACCATTTCGCTTCCGAACTAGCATTGTCCACCCGACTTCCTAGGGCGGACTCAGACCTGGTTTCTTGATCAGAAACCGTCATTCTCCTTGCATAGCCTAACTATGATAAAGAATTTCTGAAATCAATCAAAAGTCCATATCCAGGGTTCGCCATCAAAAATCGAGTGAAAAATCCTTACTCGGATCGATATACTAACGTGAAATTTTGTGCTCAAATCTGGATCAAATCATTCTGCGAATAGAATAACATACATACATCCTATGTATTTATCTTCATTGATTATCAGCTAAATCAATTCTCTTTCTATTCACTGTCACTTTGATTCTATTTATTTATTCACAATTGCTCTTAATTTCCATTTGGGCTAACACTTCAATTATTATCTCAATTGGTATTCAATTATAGACAGTTTGCACTCTGACCAACTTGTATTAAGAAAATAGCTTGAAAATTATTAAAATATGTAATAGTTGTAAAATAGTTGTTAGTTGCAAAATAGCAGTAGAATAGTCAAGTAATTATAAAATAGTTGCAAAATAGTCAAATAGCTGTAAAATAGTTGTTAGTTGCAAAGTAGTTATAAAATAGTTATTAGTTGATAAAACAGTTGTAAAATTGTTGTAAAATAGTTAAATAGTTCCAAAAGTAGTTGTAAAATAAGTATAAGATAGTTTTGTGTTTTAAAAAGAAAAGTTGTATAGTAAATAGCTAGGAAAATAGATTAAAAACAATTTTATTAAAATAATTTATTTAGAAAAATGGTTCAGAGCAAAACTATTCAATTCCCAATTTCCATTTCCAATCAATTTCTAATTTCCACTTTCATTTAAATTGATTAAATTTTAATTCAAATTCAAATTAACTTCAATTCCTATCCTAAATTCGAATCAATTTCCATTTGAAATTCAAACGTATTCAACTTCAATTTCACTTAAAATTAATTCAATTCAAATTTTCCATTTGAATTTTATGCTTATCCATCTTCAGCCACAATTTCCGTTAATTCAAATCAAATCAATTTGAACTAATTCAATTCAAATCTCAACTTAAAACCATCTCGGATTTCATAAATTTGAGTTAAATTTTTAAATGTTGATTTAATCCTTTAAATCAAACAACCTTAATTTTAAATTAATAATTTAAAATTTTTAAACCATTTAATTTTTTGAGTCCAAATTTCAAAATTCCATTTTAAATTACCTTTACTTAACTTTTTTAAAGTTCAAATTAGAGTTCAAAACTTTTTAAATGATTTAGTCTTCAGAATCCAACTTATTACCCAATTTTAACTTCGAAACCATCCTTAACAAATTTTCAGCAAGCTCATTTCTGACATTTAAATCTTTAAGTTCAAAGCAATTTCCCTTCCATAAGTTCAATCTTATTTCTATTTTATTTCAGTAATGGATGTATATTACCTCAATCCATTTCTTATTTAAAATAATCTAACTCTTAGTTTCATAGATTATTAATAATAACGGGATGATACTAGGATAAGTCAAAATATCAAAATTATTTCAAACATTCAACAATAGCATCTAATTCCAATTTTCGGATCTCAAACCCATTTTGAGATCACACATACTCCCAATTCAAATCCACTATTTAGCTTTCCAAGTTAAATCTCTATTTCATCCTGAAATTTTCAATTCAGGTTGTTTGTTCTAAACTTATTTAACTTCCCCTAAGTTAAATTCAATTCAATTTAATCTAGTCTACTTTACCCAATTTGAATTTCCATTTCAAATTTTAAGCCTCATATTAATAATCTTCCCACTTATAAGTTCAAAAACTTATCACTTTGGGTTTTCATATCACATTCCAAGGAAAAATTTAAAACTCAACACTTAGAATTTATTTCATACCATCTATAATATTATGTATATCCCTCATATACATATATTTATTTCCTTTGCACACTAAGTTATACCTTAGACTTTAAACCACCTTTGGTTTTAATTTAAAACATATTTTCTTAAAGATTTCCAAACAACTCTTGTTTGAAACGGGCCCTTTTCATTCAATTGCATTGTAAATAATACTATTTATTATTTCTTTTAACACTTTGAAACAAATTCCAAATTTTATGGACTTAGATTTAAAGCTTCACAATTTAAATTATCTTCAATTCCAATTTATAATTCATACTCACCTAAATGTTTATTTCCCTAAAACATTTCATTTTGCTTAATCATTAACAAATATTTCATTATTAAACA
This sequence comes from Allium cepa, assembly GCA_030765085.1. Taxonomy (NCBI): domain Eukaryota; kingdom Viridiplantae; phylum Streptophyta; class Magnoliopsida; order Asparagales; family Amaryllidaceae; genus Allium; species Allium cepa. The sequence continues at coordinate 501,547,318 of CM060944.1, read as the reverse complement.
CAACAACCATGTATAATAATAACCAAGATTATCATATCTTGAAACCAATTCATTATTATCTTATTTTGAAAACACTTCTACAAATTCAGGTATTTAATTTCAGTTTGGATTCATTTCAAACTTATCATAATTCATTCGAGATCAAGCAACAACTGTAACAAACAATCATTCAACTTGAATAAAAGTCAAGTACAATATAAATTGAAAATGGAATAAACATACAATTCACGCAACAACTGACCGAACTCGACTTGATTGAAGCAGTTGAAGAAAATTGAAGAAACAATCTATCGTCAAAGCACTCACGAGAACAGCACTTGATCGAATAATAATGTCGGCTTCTTCAATTATAAAAGCCCTAATTTTTCACAGAGGAACAAAGCAGCCTTAATCGAAAACGAGAAGACAAGAAGGAATCGGGTCAAAGAAATAAATAAAAAAGGAGAAACATTTTTTATCACTTTAGTTATTTGGCCGATTTTTTCTTTTAATATAATCATGGGCTGTAACGACCCGCTATTTTGGACCATTCGCATCCGCACATGTCGGACTTGAATAATTCAAAATACCGAATTGTTAATTTTAAATTTGGCAAAACTGAGCATATACAGTAAATAAATAATCATGCATCACAAACACAAAGTAATAAATGCAGCGGAAACAAAAGATAGTAGTTCATGAAGCTACTATATATATATATATATATATATATATATATATATATATATAACAGAGTTAAATAAGTTACAACAGAAGTCTCGAATACAATAGTCGAATACAATATCGGAATACATCTCTATAATCAACTGAATATCTAAAAGCTGGATAGATAGCTGGATCTCCAAGTGAAACTCCAACTCCAAAGGCGAGTCTCGAATACTGGTACACTCAGTCTGACTCGAGCGTAAAGAAAAACACAAAACACTCGAGTCAAGATTAACATTCTTATATCAATAAATCCAACTCAAGTGAAATAACAACTGAAATACAAATAACTCAAAGGATGTTTGGGATAACCATCCTCTAAGTATCCGTTAAACTATCTACTATGTAGTAATATGCGCTAAATAGATAATGCCTATCAGTAATATAAAGTATCAAAATAGTGTTAAGGCGTTACCATTATTCCCCTTAACACATATTATATAAGTGTCATAGTCTATACAGCACCGTGAACTCCACCGTAAACTAGTGGGCTATCAGGGAGTACTACATAGGTATAGCACAAAACAAATTCGTAGTGGTCGCGTATAGGGATACGAGTATGACAAGGCACATGAGGCAATACCCAAGGTAGTGAAACTACAGTTTGCCTGATCCGGACTGGTGAGAACACATCGCCGCAACGATCGCAACACCGCGAAACAACACTCCCAATTCAAGGGTGCACACCAATCAATAACAACTAATGAGTAATTTATGAAGAAGTGTGTTCGCCCGAGGTGGCTAACCCCATTTGTCCCGGCACGGCTCCTGTTTTAGTCATTTCCAATTTGACACAAGTGTCAAGGCTATCCATAATCATTCTCTTTCTTCAGTCATCACGTACATCATTCCAACCACTTCATTCTTGATCACACTTCGCATATAGTTATTAAAGTGGTTTTCGGTTTAGACAGAGAGTATGTCCATAACCGATCCTGGTTTTTTTAATAACTTTCATAATTATTACACCGATTGATCGTCTAATATATTTCAAACCAAAATCATATTCAATTTCAATTGGAATTTGTAAACCAACATTTCATTTGTCTTTCTAAAACAATTTCGATAATTTACATTTCATAACTTCCAAATTTACCATTTCAAAACTATATAATTTAATTTCAATTTTTATTTAAACAATTCAAATATTGATTTAAATTCGTATATAAGTTTCATTCAGTAATCATTTAGATTAATTTAATTTATCATTCAAATCAATTTAAATTTATTGATCAATTTCATTCAATATTCGTTAAATTAATTTATCATTCAAAACCATTTCTATTTAGTTCCTAATTCATTAAATCAATTACTTAAGTTTTCCTGTATCATATTAAACTTCCAAATTTAATTAAATTAAATTCGTCAAATCAAACTCTTTAAATTTATAGTCTTATATTAATTTCAATAAATCACATTTTATTTCTTGTTGAAGAAATTCGATTTCACTTATTTAATTTAACAAATTTCCAAAACTTAATTATTACAGAACTCAATTTCACTTATTAAAGAAGTTCAATTTCAATTATCAAAGAATTCAATTTTTATTTAATCATTAAATAATTCAATCTCACTAAATTATTAAATAATTTCAAAACTTAATTATTAAATAATTTCAAAACTTAATTATTAAATAATTTAAAAACTTAATTCAATCATTCCTTAAATTAAACAACGTTCTTTCATCAATTACTTTGTTAATATTTTGTTTCAGATTATTAAATATTAACATTTAAATTTCACTAGAATTCAAATTCCAACTTCATTTAAAACCTTTATTATTTTATTCAAATAATATCTTTATTTTATTTTTAAACCAAATTATTGACCAATAGGGTTTTATTTAATTCTCTATCCCAATTCAAAGTTTATTTGGGTATTTATCATTTCAACCTGATTCCATTTCAATTCAAAAATCAAAGCATACCAAAGGGAACTTGCAGTGTGATAACTAGGATGGTGCCTAAGTAAATAAACAAGCAATAATAACAATCAATAACAATCCAATAGTTAGTTCAAATAATCCCGAAATAATCGTATTAATCCACATTGTTATCTGTGCAAATTAATATAATTATTTCTAGAATCTACACTATCATTTCATGTAGATTAAAGATTATTATACTATTATTTTATGTGGTTCTACACTAGACATTTATTATTTGATTTTATACTATGTCAATTTATATAACTTAAATTTAAATGATTCAAGGCGTAATTAACCATATTTCTACATGTCAAGTAATTAAACATTTAAAGAGGTCATATTATACAAATTTTATCTAATCCAATTCAACACATATATCGATTTCAAATTATTAACTCCTATGTCAATTTCAATTGTAAATTATTTATCACTTTATACATTAACAATTTAACGTCCAATATCAACAACAAACAATCAATCATTTAAACCAAACTAGATTATCATCGTATAAATAAAAGATAATGGTGTCAGATGTCACAGGTGAACTGATACAGGTAATAACATATATAACAGTGTAAATAACTATCAGCAGCATATTTCAATTGTCGTTTCAATTGAAATCAAATTTAATAAATAAGAGAACATTAATCATGAGTGATTTCTCACCTTTCGAGGCTAGAGATGAACGAGAATGGAAGCGGATTGTGGATCCAAACACGAATACCAAAGCGAAATAAGATGGGCACAAAGTCAACGAACGAAGCTGATATATGGGAATTGATGAGAATCAAAACATTTCATATATAATTAAATTTCCAAAATCAACATACAATTAAACACAACTCCAATAAAAATAAAATCTATATTTAAACGTGACAAGTGACATATATTTACACGACACACCAAAATCTATAAGTTTTGTTTATATAAAATTTTCATATTATAAAAACTTACATACGAAAATATAATATAATACACTATTATATAAACCAATATAACAACAACACTGACTTTCCTATATATATAGTGCTTATATAAAATTTATGTTTATAAAATCAAACTTCATATAAACCGAAACATAGCTAACAGATAGTATATACTAATATTTTAGAACAGACAAACGCAACCCAAAATGTATATATAAAACTGTTCCAATAACATACGTACCGACTGGTTTATACTCATGTATCTTATAATTAAATTAGTTTTAAACATAAATACCGGTAACTAGTTACATATACACGTTTAACCAAATAAGCAGATCTTATATTCATATGTCTAAAACTGCATACTCATTAATATGTTGTAAATAATATATTATACATGAGACATATGCAATAGTTTTTAAGAAATCTAGCTATATATATTTACTAACTATAGAAGGTTATAAATAAAAATTTTACAAAATATTTACAAACTGCAACTGAAACTTACCAGATAACATATCACACAAACTTCCCTCCTTCACAAAACCCAAAGAGAAAATGGAGGTCGAGCAGAAGGTGGGAGATAGGCAGGCACTCGGTTGTGCTAGGAGGAAAGGGCGGTGGTTGTTGCCGTGGAGAAGTCCGGTCTACGGGAAGCTTGAGTGGCCGGTGGTTGGCATGCTATGGCGGATGACAGGTGGAGGAAGCTTCATGCTTCGGGAGAGGAGAAGTGGGTGTGCGTGCTCGCGGAGGTGGGCTAGGGTGTGGATGCGGCTGCAGGTGGAGTGGGTCTCCGGTGGCTGGCACGACGGTCAGTGAGTAGTGGAGCAACATGGTTAGCAGGCTGGACAAAGGCGGAGGTTGCGGAGGGAGGGAATGTAATTCTTCGGCCTGGTTGTTGATGAGGTGGTGGTGGGTCGCTACTTGATTCTCGGCCATCTCAGCCGAGTGGAGGTGATGCGAAGTGGGCGCGGGAGTATGGATTCGGGCTGTTAGTGGCTGTCGAGTTCGGACATGGTGAGTTTGAAGCAGACGTTGGTGAGGAAGCTGAGAGGGAGGTGCTCGGCTGTGGGGTAAGCAAGTGAGAGAGGCGGAGGAATGAACTCGGTTGCCATGGTTGAATTTGAGGGCGTAGGTGAGGCAAGTAGAGAATGTAACAGAGGAAGAAGGCATTAGTTTTTTTTAGAGCTTACTGCCAATGTTTTGCAGAAAATAATGAGATCTGGAAGTAGGAAAATGAAAAGAAAGAGGAGAAAGAGAAGTACAGAAAATAAATGCAAAGTTGAATGTTGGAAATATGCAAAAGACATATAATGCGATGATATTAAATTTTGGAAAGGAATTCAAAACTTTGGGAAATAAAACGTCGAATATTTGACTTAGCAATTAATAAAGATGAGTGGTTATTTAATTTCGGCTGATAGATAAATGAAATGCAAGTCAAAAGGATTCGAAAAATGGTTACGATACGGTAATCGTTTTACTGGTTTCGTGTTGTATCAGTCTCCGAAATATACAAATAAATATACTACTGAGATCAGAACGACCAGACGGTCAAAACGGTATACAGATATCAGTGGTACGGTTGAATTATAAAAATCCAAAATTTTCTACTAGCGGAAAATGCAGCAAAAACGCAGAAAAATAAGATCGACGGTGCTATAGAAGTCCGAATTTGAAAAAACGAAAAATGACGTCTTACTCAGAAGATGATTTAGAATTTTTCTATGCAAAAATATTCAGGTTTCGAAAACATTTTATTTTCATCAATTCCTAACTGATTAAATTGAATAAAATTACACACGAAAATAAACTTTCGTATTTTCGGATGAAAATTTACCAGTTGCTATGTTTAACTAGATGCATTTCAAATATTAAATTTTTATTTCAAAATTTTTATTATTTAAAATTTCACAAAACCCAATTAATTAAATAAATAAACGACTAAAATTTACAGACGTTACATGGGCTTTATTTTTAAATTAGGGTTTAGTATTTTAAGTTATTTTGTATTTTCTTTCTTAAACTTATGTAAATTCTAGTCATGTGACTAGAGGATGAACTACGGTGGTGTAGTTCGAGAATTCGCAACTCAATGGCTGAGTTGTGGCAGGGTTTTGAGTGTAGAGTTAGGTTAGTTGATAGCGGGTGTCGTGGGTTTACGTATATAAGCGTCTGACTACTTAATTTCTAGTAGAAACCTTAGGGGCATCACGTAGGCACGGGTTTTTCGAAGCTGGGTAAATCTGTATGTTCTATTTTCTGCTTTTTATTGTTCTGCTATTATTTTTGCTGCTATTGTTCAACAGTTATCTATGCTGAAATTATTTTATATACTTCTGCAATAAATTTTTAATAATTAATAGTATCACCCTATTCACCCCCTCCCTTTAGGGTGAAATCGAACCTACAAGTTGTATTAGAGCTAGGAACAGAAGTCAATTGTTGTTTTAAATTTTTGATTTTTCAAAAATCGATTTTTGTTTTAAAAATTTTAATTTTTAAAATGACTTCTTTTAATAATGCTTTCGCTGAGGGTCAGTCCATAGTTAGACCACTAATGTTCAATGATGAATATACTTACTGGATAAATTGAATGAATTTTTTTCTAAAAACCATTGATGCTTGGAATATTGTTGAGACAGGTCATAGAGCGCCAACTATAGTTGTATATAATCAAGAAATAGATAACCAATAGATCAATGGACAGATATACAAAATAGACTGCAAAATGTTAATCTAAAGCCATGAATTCTATTGTTTGTTCATTGGATCAAACTCAATTTAATCGTGTCTCACATTGTCTAACTGTGTAGAAAATATGGCACACACTTGAAGTATTTCACGAAGGAACATCTCAAGTCAAAGAATCTCGTCTTGCCATGCATAGTAGCGAATATGAGAACTTCACAATAACCAAGAATGAAAATGTCAGAGAGATGTACAGACGACTTTCCAATATTGTATACAAATCAAATGCTCTTGGAAATCATACTCAGAGTTGAAAATAGTCCGAAAAATCCTCAGAGTCCTTCCACAAAGTTTTGAAACGAAAGTTACAGCCATTCAAGAGTCAAAAGATTTAAAACAAATCAAAGTTGAAGAAATCATCAGAAATCTCACCACTTATGAGCTAGAAATGAAATTCAAGGAAGAGCGTGAAGGAGGTGATAATCGAAATAAATCGATAGCTCTCAAAGGAACAACAGAAAGTGATGATGATGACGATGATGGTGGAGCAGCCGAGCTGGCGCAACTAGTAAGAAGATTCAAAAAGGGGAACCACTAATATAGAAATCCAGCTCTAAATCAAAAATTGAAAAGTAGAATAGTCAAAGCACTAGACAATTCAGAAGAGAAAGAGAATATATGTCATAAGTGCAACAAACCCGGTCATGTCAAGCCCAATTGTCCTCAAAATCGACACGACCACGAAAAGAAATCGAGAAGGAGAAGTTTTGCAGCCACGTGGAATAAAAGTGATGATGATAATAAAAGTACTAGCAGTGAGTGAAAAAGCAGATCTGTGCTTTCGAGGTGATATAACTGATAGCGATGATGATGATGAGCCAAGCGAGGTATCAAAACTCACTCATCCAGAATTACTTATATATTTCCACGAAGTAAATGGCTGTTTCGAATGGCTTAGGGAGAAATACACTAAAAATGAATCACAAAGAGATACTTTCATAAATTTAAATAAACAGCTTGATCTATTGGTTAAAGACTATCAAAGCAAGAGCCCTAAGTGTGATAAGTGTCCATTATTTGAAGAAGAGATTAAAAATTAGAAATTAAAATTAAATTGCTTGAAAGTGAAATTTTGATTTTAAAAGAAAGTGAAATTACGAGGAGAGAGAATTCTATTAAAAATTTCAAACAATTATTAAATGAAAATGAATCTCTCAAAACACAAGTCCAACAACTGTCTACGAACAATCATTCAACTTGAATCGAAGTCGAGTATAGTATAAATCGAAAAAGTAACAAACATACCAATTCATGCAACAGTTGACCGAACTCGACTTGATTGAAGCAGCCGAAGCAAATTGAAGAAACAATCTATCATCAAAGCACTCACGAGAACATCCACTTGATCGAAAAACACAGTCGGCTTCTTCAATTACAAAAGCCCTAATTTTTCACAGAGGAAGAAAGCAGCCTTAATCGCAAACGAGATGAGAAGAAGGATTCGGGCTGAAGAAATAAACGAAAAAGTGGAAACATTTTTTTATCACTTTAGTTATTTAGGCCGATTTCTTTTAGTATAAACGTGGGCTTCATTTTTAAATTAGGGTTTAGTATTTTAAGTTATTTTGTATTTTTTTTTTAAACTTGTGAAAATTCTAGTCGGGTGACTAGGGGACGAACTACGGTGGTGTAGTTTGAGAATTCGCAACTCAGTAGCTGAGTTGTGGCAGGGTTTGAGCAAAGAGGTAGGTTAGTCGATAGCGGATGTCACGAGTTTATGTGTGTAAGTGTCTGAGTACTTAATTTCTAGTAGAAACCTTGGGGGCAGCACGTAGGTAGAGTTTTGCCAAAGTTGGGTAAATCTGTGTGTTCTATTTTCTGCTTTTTATTATTCTGCTATTATCTATGCTACTATTATTCAACTGTTATCTGTGCTGAAATTATTTTATATACTTCCACAATAAATTTTATAATTAAGAGTATCACCCTATTCACCCCCATCTAGGGTGAAATCGATCCTACAGGAATAGCATATCCAACCTAATCTGGAAATTTAAAATCAATTCGAAGTAATTACTATTGAAGAATATTTGTAAAGTGGCAGAGTTTATTCCATATTTGTAATCAGGTGTAAAATAGGTTACCCCAGATGACTTGGAATGAAAATATCTATATATTAATTAATTTAGAGTAGGGTATAATTTAATAATATCTATTTCTGTGTAATTTTCATAAATTATCCAATTCCAAAAGTATGTATAAAAGTGCGTCGTTTGAATTAATAAGGAAAATACCAAAAAGGAATGAGATGTGAAAGTACGGATATTATATTCCATAATTTATATTATTTACTTCAATAAAAGAGGAGAAATAATCCTTTGTGGTTTCAAATGAAGCAAGGCCTCACTTTCAGTTAATTTATGGAAATTACAACTGTAATCCTTTTGAAAAGCAGTCCTAATAAACTAAAACATGGAAAGGAATGTTCTAGTTTAGGAATTAATAGTTAGAAATAGGACTAGGAGGGTGCAAAAGGAAGGAATAATAATTTATATTAGTTATACAAAGTGTAATTTACAATGATATTCATATTAGTTATTAGTAACATAACAATTATAGGACTAGTAGGTTGAAAAAGGAAGGAATAGTAATTCCAAAACTTATGGGCGATAACTACAAATTTTATGGGCAATAAATTTGTAGTTAATACAGAGATAAAGGGATTAAACAAGGGGATTGATTAAAGAATTTAATATGGTATTTTTGGGGAAATTGAATAGGCATAATAAGTGGATTTGTAAATGGGTAAATAAATATTATTTGAGGTTATCCAATTTTGATATTAATGACCTATTATTATGGATAATTTATATATATTAGGCATGAGAAGGAAATGAGGAAACCAAAGCCTAAGCATATAAAATAGAAATAACTATGTAACGAACAAGTAAGTATTAATACTATTAAATACACGTAGAAGAATTATAATTTTCGTAGTAGGAAATTATATATCTTAAATTATATGTTTAGAACTAGTGTGAAATAGTAGGCCTAGCCCAACCCTTAGGCTTTGGGTATTTAGTTTTGTTTAATGGGTTGGGATGCGAGGTCCGTAAAGTTACATAACCGAAGCCCACCCTTCACCTAGAGGCTACCAGCAGTTGTGTATACTTACCACTGATGTGAGACATCTCTAACTGTAGGATTCATGAGGAAGGGATATATGTTGCAGATAGGCAAGGGAAAAATATACCTAGGGTTTTCCTCGGATTTGAAGTATAAAATGGCCTAGTAGTTTTAAGAAAATGTGTTCTGCTTCATTTCCAATAAGAGGTATTAAATAACCAAAAAGGGCATTTTTCCTTGACTTACTTAAGTTAGTCTAAACGAAATGTCATTTGTGGAAGGTTGGTGGGCTATGTCTCTATTTTGTACTGGTATTTAATAGTAGGTCTAACTTACAGACTATGACCACCAACGGTCCTGAGTGAGTGGTAGCAAAGACTTGGTTATGCCCTGATGGATTTTCCTTCCTATCAACGTAGAATCTATATAGGAGGTGCACAAACCTCAAAGTAGATGGTTAGACCAAAAATTATTTATAGGAGGTGAGCTAGTTAACCAACAAATGAGTTTTTGAGATGTATTAATAGCATGACAATTAAATTATAAATTATAAAACTATATATTTGAGTCATCGATCACTATAGCTAGAACCGATTGACTAGCGTTTGCATTGTGGAGGGACTGTTTCGGGATTGAGATATTAAATGGCCATGTGTAATGACCTAGAATTTTAGTGCTTTGATTTATGAATAGTTAATTGATTTAAAAATTCAAATAATAGATTCTATAATTGAAATAAAAAAAATTTAAACAATAATAATGATGGTGAAATAGTTTTCCAAATTTGTTTACAAAAACATATAATGTAACGACCCATATTTTCGATAATTAAAAAATTAAATCGAATAAGATTTTAGAATTTAATATTGGAGAAATTAAAATTTATGAATTATTAATGAGAAAAAATAACTAGAATATGATTAAGAATGTGTTAGAATTATTAATGTGTAGTAATTGTTTTAAGTATCACTTCATTATTTGATCCGTTGAAATTAATTTGGAAATCAATGTGAATTAATATAATTAAATATTGCAGTAATATGATGTAAGAGGATAACTGTAAAATATGAGTGTAATAAAATATATACTTATGTTAATCATATTAATAAGATGATAGTAATTCAATAATAAGAGCGAAATCAAAATAAAAGAATTTATTGGGTTTTAAATTATAATAAAATAGGTTTTTATTTCTATTGTAATTAACATTGAAATTTGAGTAATATTTAAATATTAGATTTAACATGGAAACTGTATTGTAAAAGATTATTAATTTCTGTGTAACCAAGAAACGATAAATTTGTTAACTTTTATTTAGAATATAAAAGTGATTAAATCCATTTAATAATAATTTATTTAATTAATGTGAAAATTAGCTATTTTTGGCCACTATTTTGGATTTCGACGAAACTAGTTTCATCAGATCTGTAATAGTGAATTACTGTAGAATTATAAGTTTCGTAGCGATAGGACTTATCGTTTGATCGTGCAAGCTCGAAATGCATAGAAATAAATTAAAGGATTTAAATAAATATAATTTGATTTTGAAAGCTAACTCCTATATACAATGGAATTAGGGTTTGAAATTAGTTACATTGATTTTGAAAATATCGTGATATATGGGATGACCTACCTTCGTTCCGGGAATGAAACAGGCTTTTCGGGTTATCATTATCGTTTCTATCCAATTCAATCTATCCATTCGTTCTTATCTACATTTTCCTATATATAGGCTATTAGAAACCCTAGTATTTTCTCATTTCATTATTCCTATATGCACATTTCCTTCTATATTCCTCCTTCTCAAATGTCAGAATACCCAAACCTAATTCCCAAATTAAACTTCAAATCAAAATCAACTCCAAAATTTTAGACTCCTCAAACTATGTCATATTATATATCCTTGGAAAGCTCTCAACGAGCGCAATCTATTACAGCAATTCATTTTTCAATTCGAATCATCGTTTGTCCAGAAATCGATGATGAACCTCGACTGTCCATTTCTAGGGTTTTCGATCCAATGGTAGATCTTCATCCAATTGACGATTATGGAGTGGCGTGTGGAAGAGGGAGGTGAGCAGGTCATGGAACTTGTGTTCGTTTATGCTATTAATGACCGAAATCGCCTCGAATCGATAAAGAAACTTGCAGTGGCCGTGGGTGTTTGGGGATGATGGAGCATGGCGCACGTGGTGGTTGGAGGCACCTAGACAAAGGCAGTGCAACGACGCTCTCTGATCATGGTGGCAGTGGGTTTATAAGCGTGCGACATGGGGTTTAGTTTGGCGGCTACGTGCGCCTCATTATGGGCCGAGTACTGTTGTTCGAATGTTAGGGTTGAGAGGTAACAGATTTACTAAATTACCTCTGAATATTCTTTTATTTTAATTCAAAATTTTCAACTTCTAACGCTTATAACATTTACATATGAACTCGGATTCACGCGCGGTTTTCTCCATGGTGATCGCATCGAAATTTCGGACATTATGGAACTAGTTTGGCTATATTTTAAGACTATTTGAATTTTGGGCCTAATTTGGATTTTAAATCGACGAAAACTCAAAGGTGAGTGTTTTAAACCACTCATGAATACTAAACCATCTTATATTAGTTAAATTAAATTTATAATGTGATTAGAAATTGATTGTAATTGGATTTAAATTGTTATTCAAATTTAATTTGAATTTATATTGAATTTAATTGCCACTTAATTTAATATTGAACTTAAATTGTTAATTAAATACCTGATTGATACCAAGTTTATTATTGTGATTTACTGGTGATTTGAATGATGATTGTGATGGATGCTTAATTGTTGATATTTGGATGATGGATATTACATTTATTTATATATCGTTATCACACTGCAAGTTCCCTTAGTTATTACTAGGAAAATCACTATGGGTTGAAATAATACATAACCAAATGGTCTTTTAGATTAGGGAAAAATTCTTATAGGTTGAAATGATAAACTCAAGCAATTTTATGGATTTTGGAATTTTACTCAGGATTGCGGATTGAAATGATATATATCCATAAATTTAAATTATTACGGGTTGAAATGACATATATCCGTATCACGATATTACAGGGTAAAAAATTACATACAGATACCAGATTGGTTAAATTAAATGATTTTAAATCCTTAAATTTTTGAAATCTAGTTAAATGGTATCATCAAAATAAAATTAGATTTAAATGAATTGAATTATTTTCAAAATCCAAGCTTCAAAATATTGAAATTGGATTTGGTTTAAATCAATTGTTCAAAGAATTTAAATTGAAACCTTAAAGTTGAATTTTGAAATATAAATTAAAATTATCAAAAATTGAATTATTGTAACGTTTGAATGTATAAACTTTGAAATCTATTGAATTTGAAGTGGTTTAAATTTGTAGTTCAAACATGGATTTGAAAGCAATATAGATTGAAATGGTTTTAATGAGAATTTGAATTGAAAAATTAAAATTGAGTTTGGTTAATTTGAAATCTAGATATGATCCAGTTTTGTTGAAATGGGATAAATAGTTTAATTTGATATTGTTTTCAAATTAATTATTTTATATAAGCTGTTAGAAATCTATTATTTCAAAATTTAGACTACTTAGATTTTCAAACTATTTACTATATAAACCATTTCAATAATCAAACCATTTTATACTAAACTATTTTGATTATTTTAAAATCCTTAAACTATTAAAATATTTTAAACTAATAAAATATTTAAACTATTTTTAACTATTGTAACTATTATAAACTATTTTAACATATAACCTATTTTAAAATATAAACTATTTCTAATATATAAGCTATTTTAATCTATAAACTATTTTCAAATTATCAATTATTTTGATATATATTATTTTAAATTTATAAATAACTTTATGAATTAACTATTTCAATCTATAACATATTTTTTGAAAATATAAACCATTTTTAAATGCATAACTATTCCATTATATAAACTACTTCCAATATTCAAATTGCTTAAAGTTGGAACTTTTATGATTTAGATCCAATTGGTTTAAATGCGAATATTTTCATACGATGGTTTAACCTATTTTGTGTTTTTGATTTTTGAATGAATATGGTTTTAAAAGTGAATATTGCACTAGAAAGCGAATATGATTTCGAACGCGAATATGCTTTCAAAAGTGAATATGATTTCGAAAGTGAATAATGATTTGGAAAGCGAATATGATTTCGAAAGTGATATGATTTTGAAGTGAATATGATATTTTGATATCAATTATGAATTGGTTTCAAAAATGTAAAAGAACCAATCGGTGCGAAATAAGCATTTGGTTGTTAAAGAGACCGGGATCAGATATTGTCATACTCTTTGGAAATACCGAAAACCACTTGAACAACTATGCACGTGGTAGAGAATCCAGAATGAAGTAGGATGGTTTGGCGAACGCTACTGTTTGAGGTATGAACGCAGCTTTGACCCCCTCGAGTCAGCTTGATATGACTAATTTGGGAGGTATATCCGGGCCAAGTAAGGTCGCACCTCCGATCGGACATGATTCTTCGATACCATATGTGATTGATTTAGTGGTCACCTTCGATTTGATTATGGGAGTGTGTTACGAGGTGGGCGACAGTAGCTGCTATGCGTCACCACCTGCCAGGTTCTGCAAACGGTAGAATCCTACCTTGGCAATGCCTCATGTGCCTTGTTATATGCTTTATCAAGCTCATTATAAGTTTGATTTATGTCGTACACTACGGAGTGCCTTCTGATTGCCCAATAGTTTATGGAGGAATTACGGTATTGTATAGACTATGACATTTATATAAAAATGTGTTAAGGGGGATATGGAATTACGGATCCTTAGGAGATGGAATCCCGAATATCTCTTAAGTTGTTGCACGCACGTTAGACACTGGATAGGAGATGTAAAATCTCGTAAACATCTCTAAAGCCCTTACACTCATATTTACTTATATTGGTTTAACTTACATAAGATCTTTTAGTTTTGACTCGAATGTTTTATCTTTTCATTACGGTCGGGTTAGTCTGAGCTTTTCAGTGTATTGAAAACCTTATTTCTGGAGGACAAAGATGAAGATTTAGTATATTATTGGTATCTATACACACACACACATATATATATTCCACTGCATCATGTTGTTCCGCTGCATTATTTATTTATTCATGTTGTATGTATACTCATATATTGTAAAAGTTTAATCAAATGTTATTTGTAAAACAACTTCATGAACTATTTATTTGATTATTATATTTTGTCATTCCGCTGTGAGATTATATGTTTTGTTTATCGTTCTTTTCCCTTCTTTTTCTTATTTACCCATAACAATCCTCCCTTTTGAATGGTTTTGGTTTAACATGTGTGGTTTATTATCGATTTACACCATCCAAAAAGGTGGGTCATTACATATAGTTTGAAGAAAAATAAAAAATTTGACCGAAATTCATTTTTCGCTTTTTCGATTTTTCATCAAATAAAAGTTGATGAAAACATTATAAACCCGAGAATATAAATATACACATTCATTCATAAATAAGTTAAATATGGTTGTATATATATGCATTTAGTTAAGTGATATATAAATGTGTAATGTGACATTTTATGTAAGTATATAATATAAGTGTTTAACATGATATACGAAAAAACATAAAGTACCTTAGCATTAAAGGCATATTTAAGATGTTCGAGCAAAGAGAGGGAAAGGGAACAAGAAGATAACTCAAGGACAAGGGGAGGAGGCAAGCATTGTGATTTGGCATCAATGGATAGGAGGGTATAAGTGGAATTAGCCACTTTGCATGAGATTATAAATAGCAATTCATGCTTTCATTTTTGTTTTCTTCTCAAATTATATTTCCTCTTCTCATGGACATAACTCCCTCTAAACTACTCCAAATAAAGATATTCATTTTTATATTCAAGAAAATCAAGTTGGCTAAAATTTTCATTCACACTGTTTCTTCAATTTCCAAACGTCGTGGGACAAAAATGCATTTCTTTCACACTCATTTTCGGACCTAGATTTTCAAGTCCAAAAGCACCTCTTCTTATTTTGACTATATCTCCCTCAAAACCGGCCCAAATAGAGTAATTATTTTCTTAAATCATAGAAAAGAGAATTTTAAAGAGCTTTCTCTTTGACAACTTCTCCAAATTCTGATAGTCACGTAGCGAAAAATCCATGGGAAGATGACTAAGTTCCAGGTTTTTGGTTAGCTTGTAGGTGAGTAAAGCTCTTACCTTTAAAACAAATTTAAAACTCTACTTTGCTGTTAATAATTTTTTTTATTTAATTGTTTGAAAATATATGTTTCTGCTCATGTATGTGATATTTATTGATAATAAAAGGTTAGCACTTGAACTTGTAAATAGACGATTTTGAGATCCTTTGATTTAAACTTGTTTCACTTGTTTTGTTCTCAAAATATGTTTTTATAAAAGGCTTCAAAACCCTAATTTTAGTTTCTAAGACTTTATGCTATGTGTATAATGTTAGTTAAGAAAGAGTAAAAGTTTTAAAGGAGTATTGGACATGTAAAACAAGTTTAAAATCATAGTATCCATAACGATAGTCACTATGGATGCAGTTCGATAAAATTCAATCTATTTTTAATTTAAAATGTTTTCTTTTTAGTAATTTTGAAAACCATTTTCAAAACATTAATTAAGTTTAAAATATTTATTAGTTAATTAATTATGAGTTAATAATTTGTTTTTATTTATTTAGGATAATTAGTAGTTAATTAACAATTAGGTTAAGTAATTAGTAATTAAAAATTAATTAAGCAAGTTAACTATAATTAGTTAATTAAGAAAGGATTAACTAATTATTAACTAGGTAAGAGTAAATTAAGTACTTAATTAATTTTATTTAATTAAGGTTTAAGTATTTAATTAATTATTAATTAATTAGGATTAGTTAATCAATTTGGGTTTAAACTGTTAACCAATTTATTAATATAGAATTAAGGATTAACTGATGATTAATTATGGTTTAATCAAAATTTAATTAAGATTTAGTTAACCATTAAATTAAGATTTGATTAAAAATTAATTAAGATTTATGTAACAACTCGTATTTTTGGGTCTTTAAATTCAAATATTAATTTATTTAAATATTCGGATTTGACTTTGAATTATAATAAAATATATATTTCAAATTAAAACCTAATTTTAATGACTTATTTTTAATTTACTTTATAGGATTTTTCATAATTTTAAATTTGAAAAATAATTAAATTTTCATTTGATGCTTTTTGCGGCAAATGTTGGTGTTTTTGAAACTTTACAAAATAAGTTAACCTTTCTATTTTATTGTTGTTTTGTGATCATCTCACATTGTTGAGCACAGTCACATTTTTATTTCTATCTTTCATGGCTTGTATGCAAAAGGAATATGGTATAGCGTTGTACCCTAAAACCTTTTAATAAAATATCTAAACCTTAACTATCTTTCCCTGTACACATCTACACGTCCTTCCTTTTGACTATTGTTTTCTTTGCATTAAATGTTACCATGCTTGCCTTTAATTGTGGGCACCTTCTTCCCTTAATGTTGAAGCATATGTGCGCACACGCACACACACATATATCTGTGTGTGTGTGTGCGTGTGCGCGCGTGTGTGTGTATATTGAGGCAGCACGAACACAAAGATACGCATGAATTTTTTTTTTAAAAGTGCATGAACACATGTTCACCTTTCTTTTCCTCTCTGGAAGTTGAAATTCACGTAAACATTTTCCATTTTCAATCATTAACCCCATAACTCCCTATACATAAAATATTAGCCAAAACCTTCTACATGAAAGTTATGGAAGGTGGATATATCTTCATTTTCCATTCATATTGCACTCGATATAGAGGCTCCATGGAAAGATATCCTCTAATGAACTTGCAACAATGTACGTATAATGTGTGAGTAACTGTAGGGTGTTTGAGGTTGGCTGTGAGTTTCATGAGGCAATGGAGCATGCATGTGCAGTTGAAAGAGGAGAGATAGGGTAGAGTGAGTTGTATGTAAGGAGAAAGAAGGCTCGACATTGGTTGTTTATGCATAGACGCGAGTGAGGTTTAGCGTACAGGCTAGGATGTGGAAGAAATGAAGGATGCAAGTCGCTTTTTTGGGTGGGTACGTGTATATTCTTGATGGAAGTGGAAAGATGAGGAGTAATTGTCATGAGCAAGTGTGTGCTGCCAAATCAAAAAAGGATGTATGTAAAGTTAATAACATGTGTAGATTGTAGACGTTATGAGTGAATGCATAGAGATAAACAAAGTGTAGGCATGAGTTTGAGGAGAGGAAGGGTTAGTGAATAATGGGTGATTAGTTAAACAAAAATGTAGAAGAATATTTAATTAAAGCATAACTCTTTCATGCGAGGTCCAATCGAGACATGGATTTTTGCATTGCGCTTATGATGACGTAAGCTTTGCAATGGAACTAGTTTGGTTGGATTTGGAGACTGTTGAAATTTGGGCTGGACACCGTTCGATCTTAGTTGCGAACCAGAATGCCTTGACGACAAAGGAAATTTCGATGAATTAAAATCACCTTTTTGGTTAACTGGTATGATATATAGTTAATAAAAATCGTTGAATGATTGTTTGGATGATTTACTCTACTTATTAGCTGGCTTGGATATATTCCCGCGCTTGGAGCAGATGAGGCCCTATTATGTTCTCGTGTAAGTGCGGATGAGGCCCTATTATGTTTCCATGTAAGTGCGGATGGCCTTTTTTATATAATCTTGCCTCAAAGCGATTAATTTGTATTATTTGATTACATACTGTATGTGATGTAGAAGGACAGGTTGAAGGGATCCAACGGGATTCCTTGCTACTATTGAATTGTTTCAATAATATTTCTTTTATATGGATTATTGAATAATGAACCTGGTTGTGGACACTATTGTTATCACATTGTTATATGTTTGAAAATTAGAAACCAGTAGTGAAAAAAAGTCAATATCAATATTGGTTGACTATTTGGTGGCTAATGGCCTCAAATTAGTATTTTGAAATAATTTAAATTGCCAATTAAGTTGGAATTTGAATTTAGAGACAGGAAATGGTTATAAATCCGAAAATTGGGTTTTCAAAAATATTTTATTAAAATTAATTTTCTTTTTTGTTTCAACCTATTTTTCAATGTTTTTCTAAGATATGTATTATATTTAATATTGTTTTGAAGTTAATTAATTATATTAATATTGTTTTAAATATCTATCAAAATGTTAATATCTTGAAAGGTTAATTATTTTAAGAATGATTATAGTTTGGAATTAATAATAATGATTTATTTATAAGGCTTTGAAAATAAATTATTATTATCTATAAAAATGGTTAAGATTAAATATTATTGTTTATTTAACAATATTTTGCAATTACTAATTTGTATTTTCAAAGATGTTTTCAAGTTAATAGTTTTCATTTATTTATAATATTTATTGTCAATAATTATTATATAATGGTGTTTTGAAGTAAAAGAATTTTTGTGATGCCCCACCTCTATGCTCACAATAACAAAGAGTATTAAAAGAAAATACTATCTGTTATTACGAAGAATAAGGCTGGATAGGAGCGGCCATCCGTAGTTAGGCCTTACACTAGTATTGATTATCTCGATAGGAGTGGTATATATATTTATTTTTCATCTCTTTGTTTATTTACTCCCATCGACAAATTCAATTCCAGTATAAAACGAACTACGATGGTTCATAATAGTTTAGGACACATATATAATAATAACACAGATACGCTAAACACAGAACACGGATAATATCAAATCTCATATATATATATATATATATAACTGAAGTCAGTTACAATACATGTGATACAATACAACTGTCGACACTGGAAGTTACATATACAAGTACATTATTGTAAATAATATACATGAATACATATCATCCTATAAAATGACAACGACTACTCCAAAAGATATGAAGAGACTTCATAGCTCAATCAGCATCCCAAAGCGAGATATCAACAGCCTGTAATAACTCGGTCTGACCCGAGTATTAATTCAAAAGAAAATAATACGCGGGTCAGTCTAATTAAAACTCAGTTATTAATGCACGGAAGCAATAATAATTAAATAATCAAATAGACGACAGTCTCAATAAATCTCGTATATCCAATCCTTCGTAAGAGAATCGGATATCGGTAGAAATAACACGTAACAGCAATAAACAGCAAATCAACAAAGCCAAATCCTCAACAAAGATAAGTAAAAGGCTTATCAATGAAGATAATTTGTAAACCACAGAATTGCCTAAATAGCAATTAACGACAAAATCTAATTATTAAATAAATAATTAGAACACATAATCTGATTATCCAATAGATAATTGGATAGCAACAAAATAATCAACTCAAATCAAAATACAATTTTAAAATATTGAATTGAACACACTAAACAATTCAAGCAATTGAAATATCAATTAAAATGTCAATTCTGATAGGGCTGCAGTACACGTTCACGTGCACTGCCTCGCCACTACAACAAATGATGCCATCACAGCTTCAAATATTAACAGCAGGTCGAGACTACAAAGTGTGTAGAGGTACAAAACATAAATGCACACAAGTATACATGAATGCACAACGAAAATTCACACACGAGCACAAGGTCAAACCCGAGCTTTAAAGCTGGATTCAACACAGGTGTAATTCGAAAAACAAACAAAATGCAAAGGTCAAGTCACTGACTCAACTCAACTGCAGCAACAAAACAGTGCAGTAGTGCCAAAAGGACAAGAATACATATATACAAGCAGGGTAAACATCACCATGAATAGGCAGTTTTACACACTACTCGAGGCACAGTGCATCACAAACCAAACAGGGGAAAAACTGCAAACAAATACAAACTGCCTCGATGTATACATATGGTCAAACTGCGCACCAAATAGACCTGTGAACAACAAGTTGCCAGAGGAGCAAATGAAGTACACAAGTATATCCAGGCATCAAGCTTAAACAACAGTAAAGTATGAATGCCACGACTGGTCATAGAAATAAGCAATCAAAGTCAAGTGCTTTCAAATGAACTCGACCAAATCACTTCAATTAAAACAAAGTACACACTGGTATCAAAATAGTTCACCCAGTCTCGACATGAAGTTCAACCTCAATAAAGCTTGCTCAAACCAAACTACATGAATGCACAGCATACACATAAAAATGCAACATGAAAAACAACTCAAGATCCATACATATGAAGCAACTTGACCTGACTGGAGTGTTCAGACATTCCAAACATACAGTGAAAATAAGGTTGCAGTGAAGACTCAAAGCAATTCGAAGAATATATACGTGCATCACATACTTGAAGACCAGAGCAATCACAGTTAAACCCAAAGCATTTAACAGTTATAACAAAGTCAGGCTGAGGTCAATTCTTAAAGAAAATGCAAAGTCAAATTTCAACGAAGTCAAGGTCGAACCTTTTTACAATAGCAGTTTCAAAATAATCAAGGCAAAGCAAAGCCACATATGCCAGAAACTCAAAGCCATGGTATTCAGATAATCAAAGAAGTTATAAATGCATATGAACTCCAATATTGTTGGTGAACCATGGAGCTTAACATAACTGAAATGCAGTAAGCACTCGAGTTAACAGAAGTGTATTAAACACCATCACATAAACTACTATCAAAATATACTTACGACGAGTTCAAAAAAATCATGGTACAGCAGTCAAGTTTCATGCCGAAGTCAGGGAACAGTAAGGTGATCCATCAAGTCAAGTTAAATGTCAATCGTAAATTTTTTTCACAAAATCTAGTTTGCCAACCAAGTCAAAGACAATTTCACTTTCAAATCAAACTATGCCGAAGTCATCAAAAATTCACGGAATCAAAATTTCCAGAGAATCAAAACCGAGTAAATTGAAAAAGTCAGTGAAATCAACAACATTCAAACGAAATCCAGTGGTAGCCGAAGACAATAAGAAATCTGTCCAAGTCAAAAATCATCAACATCGAACAAAATTGAACTACCGAAACAAACCAATTGAAAAATTCAAATAATTATAGGTTGAATTAGATGTGAATGAAAATCACTCACCTCTCTTGAAGAGCACGAATCCACTCGGCCGAAGACAGCAAGAACGAGAACGAATGAAATCAAGGAACCGAACCGTTCAGAATCGAAGCAGAGACGAACTCAATCAAGCGACCGAAAGTATCTCAAGAGACGATCAACTAACCAAGCAAGGAAATCAAGTTGAATCAAATATTTGAAGTCGGTCTCTTCGAAATTATGAAAACCCTAATTTTTGAAGAAGAGGAACGAACAAGTAACGAGCTGCCATTTTCGTTTGTTATTTTAGGGCTTGCGAAAAATGAATAATGGAGGAACGGTTACTGCTTTAATTTTTATCACAACTCCAAGCAAAAGAAACTTGGGCCAAAATTATATTTAAAGCCCCCATACCCTTCAACAAATTTTAAAAAAAATGAATTTCAACCCGATTTAAAAACTCCCAGTAGCAATTAGCTAACAAATTTAATCGCCTAATGAGGATAATTAACCGGTGCAAAACCCCGGGTTGTTACAATTTTAATTATATATAAATGCTTTTGAGACCTATAAATAGGGTTGTAAGACTTGGATTTTATAAAGGAGTTTATAAAATGGTTTGAAGACTTAAGGGGTGATTATTTATAATGTTAAAGTGTTTTATAAATGGTTAGATATTTGTAAAACAAGTTTAAGAAATGGGTTTGTAGATTTATAAAAGGATGTTTTAAATGGTAACTTGCTATGTGACAAGTAATTAGTTTATAGCCTAGTTTTGTTAAAAGGTGTTTTGGAATAATAAATGAGTTTATGGATTTATAAATGATTTTTGAAAATGTATAAAAAGAATTTCTAAGTGATTGAATTCTATAAAAGATTTTATAATTTTTTTCAAAGATTATAAAATAGTTTATAAATGGTTTTAGAGATTTATAAGGAATTTATAAATGATTTGAAAACCGAATAAAAAAGGAAAAAATTTCCCAAATCTGTAAATATACATGTACCGTAGAGATAAGTATATGAGTGCATCTAAGATGCAAGGTGTAATATGTGTGAATATACTTATGCCTTTGAGATAATTATATAAATATTTTCTAAGTATTGAAAATATATGGATTTGTGGGTATACCTTTGTAAAGTATTTTTGTATAATTAATTTACAAAGCGATTTTAAATGAATGAAAGATTATCTAAAGGAGGCTAGTGGTTGCTTATGTGCTTAACCAATATTGTTTTTCCATATAGAATAAATATTTGTTTTAATATATATTTGTTGATAATTAAACAATCGACCATCAAATCTTGGCGTTAATATGTAATCCTTCTTAATTTTGGTTATATAGTAATATTCGCTACTTAACACCAAGGGATTTTAACTTGGGAAATATTTAGGAGTAACACGGGAATTATGTGGTAGATTTATCGTTAGTGGTGCTATACTATGCGTATAAACTGGTTTTGTTCTTCTGGGACAAATGACAAGGAGATCCGTCCACTTAAATGGTTAAGGGGTGATCCTCACGCTTGTGTATTGTCTGATTATTTCCTAAAGAACCAGTATTGAGCATTCTAAGAAATCGACGATTGGTTTTTGGAATGCTAGGGAAAAGGAAGACTGTACTCGTAAGAGATGACTCGAAAACCGTAACCACTCTGAAGCCATATATGACTCTATGTAGGAGTTTCATGATACATGTAGATGTAGGGATCCATGTGTGGTTCCGAGATCCATTGGGGTATAGGAATCCATGTGTGATTCCAAGATTTATGTGAGATATGGGAATCCATGTGGGATTCCGTGATCTATTTTGATGGCGGTGCATGAGGTGGAACGCCGGACATGGCCTCGCTAGCTATAATAGCTAAAACTAAAGATAGGAAGCATGGCTAGTAGGGTTGGCAAACCCATAAGGTGCAGTCGGCTCCACCTAAACATTACTTACTGTTGTTATGCATGCATTGGGTGATGCAATCGATCTTAGCAAGACCAGCTATGTTTTTTCAATGGGACATCACTAGGGATATATGCTGCTTTGGAATGATATATTTGATCCTTCTACAGGAGGATCGTTCTCGAAGTACTAAGGGCACATCCATGAAATCCTACACAAATAGCGAACGTGTAACACCCCGCATTTTTAGATAATTAAATAATCAAATAACGATAAACATTTAAATTTTTTAGATAATTAAATAATCAAATAACGATAAACATTTAAAATAAGAATTTTTGAAGTTGTCAGAATATGGCTTTGAAACTTATACCATTGGGCTCGTGGCGGTTTTTTGATCAATTACCATATATAACTTGTCAAAATTTGAGTTAATATAAAGAAGTTACGAGAGAAACAAGAAATTAGAATTATATAATTAAACGAAAAAATGGAGTAAGACCCTATGGGTCGACCCATAGGTCGACTCGCAAAACATGGGGGTCGACCCACGTTTTTCCCTGGACGAGAAATTGTCCAAGGACATGCCAAAGCTATATAATTCGATTTTCGTGCGATCTAAAGCGTTGTTTTCTAGATCCAACGATTCACAACAAGCCTGTGACATAGTTGCAGTAGATTCAATCCAAAAATCCAATGGTCTGAGATTCCCAAACTCCACTATAAATAGAACCCTAGGACGAGCTATTTTCTCACAATCAAATTTACTCCTAATTTGGTTCATTGCCTGAGGCTGGACCCTAAATAGAAAATATTTCTAGGGGGGATATCTTTTAATAAAAATATTAGACGCCTTAAAAGTGGATCCAAGAAGACCATGGGTGAAATCTAAGGATGACAGGTGAGTACATTTAAATTATATATCTTTTATGTTTATGATGTATAATATCGTTAGATTCCCATTAAATATTTAATTCAGCGTTTGTACTAATTTCAGTAATTGGTTCTACTAGTTAGTTATGTTAAAACTGTAAATTTAATAAGAGAAGCATATTTATATTTATATTTAAATGTTATTTATATGGAAAAAGAAAGGAATCCAATTAAATATAAGTAATATTAGGCTTAAAAGTTGTAGAGAAAGGCATAAGTCTAAAAGTGGGAAATTTACAGTAAATTATGTTAAAAAGGAAGAAATGAATTAAAAAGGGGAAAATCTAGTAACTTGATTTGAAAGTTAGTGATAGATTAGTTGGTTGGTTTAGAAAAGGGAATACATTTTCATAGTTTAATATTGTAAGAATAACGATAAACGTAATTGTAAGAATAAAAGCAAGAAAAATGGAATTAGTGCAAAATAGAGACATTACTGTATTTTGCATTACCCAAAAATTAAAGAAACAATAAAAGAAATATCTTGCAATTACGAGTTACTGTTTAAAGCATTATTTAGTATCAAAATATGAAAATGGATTTTTAGCATGGTTTTTGTAACCAACCAAATAGAATAGAACTACTTCCCAAAAAAAGAGATAACGTGAAGCTTTAAAGAAATTAAAGAAGAAGAAATAGTCTGGTTAATTACTTGACAAAACTAGAAAAAAAAAGTGACAAGATCTGCATTTATTGCGCAGATAGTAGAGTAAAAAGTAAAGCAGTTATCATGATAAATAATTTGTGACTGTTCGACGTAGTGCCAAGGTAAGACTACCATATAATATAAGAAAACTAAAGGGAATTTATTATCATAATAAAAGAAGACAAACTAGAGTAGAAAAGAGACACTTGCAATTACATTTATAACATGTAGGTTATAAAAGAAAGAAGAGAATATAGAAGCGACAATTGAAAGTATAATTGTAACATTTAGGTTACAATTAAAAAGAAAGAAATAGAAGAGGCTTATTTTATCAAACTTAGATCTTGGATTAAGTTAATAAGCAAGAATAATAGCAGTGGTTCTTACCGCCAGCATTCCCTTTTAGGTCTAGGATTGATGGTCTCACACGTGGGTGGAGCTGGGCATGTTGATTAGGGTAAATAAGTAACCAACAAAATAAGAAAGTAAACTACATGCGTAATAAAAGATTTGACGTAGGGTCTAATAAAATGATAAGGTGCATTTGGAGCAGCCCGAAAGAGGATCTGGATAAAGAGCCTAACGAAGCAGTTCATCGCGGATTTTTTAGTACAGAAAGAGCATGTCTAATATAGTTATTTTGGGCTAGAAGGAAGTGCGAGACTTCAACGGGATGTGAGGATACTCTAGGATGGCCCTCAGGGGTAGGCCTAACGAAGCTGCACCTCTAAAGGCAGGTCTATAGGTGTTCCATCAAGAGAGTATGCCTTGACTGCTTTTGCATTGCGGGCCTAATGAAGCAGACCTTTGTAGGCAGTCAATAGGCTGATGATGAAGTAGGATATTCATATGACACCATACTCTAGTTTGCAAGTAAGTTACAGTGGGTAGGACCCATAAGGATAGTTGCATGCGGGTATCATCCATCAACAATCAGAGCGAGTTTGGAAAAGACTAAGGTTGAACCAATAAGGCAATGATCCTTTCACTATCTAGGCATTGGATGAGGTGCATGACCAATTGGATGTTTAGATTGTTTACAGTAGGGAACAACCACTTAGCTCTTGAAAGGTCTTTCAATTAGTTGGGGGGATCGTGGAGCCACAGTCACGAGGAGAAAAGAGACGGACCAAGTAGAACATCTATATTGTAGACCTAATGAAGTAGACCTTTACAGATATAGAAAATCACCGACTGAGTTCCGTATAAGGTAGACATTGTTGGAGGAATTTAGGGAGTAGACAGAATGATTACGTGAAGTCCTTAAGGTACATGCTGGGTGGTACATTGTAGATGTTCGAGCACTTGTATAAGCTAGTGTGGATGCAATTTCACGTTTTCATGGTAGACGGTGGAACATATGTATTGTAGGCCTCACAAAACTATCCTTTATAGATGTAGTTACAGTACGCTTTAGTAGCGAGATGATGGAGTCATTTTCGAGGAGGATACAGAAGGTACTATGGGTAGTACCTAGGACCGATGCAGTCTTTGGCATGTAGCTATATATATATAGTGGTTATTAGGTCTTAATCTACTTGGGAGTAGATGGGCATGATTCACGCACAGAGGCAAGAGTATTATAAACCCAATAAACCTAATATAACAGAAAATGAAAATAGAACGGTATATGTAAAATTATGCTTAGAAGTGTATAATTTGTCCATTCACCAGAACTTTAGTTCTGACCCCCTCCTCATATCATCCCACATGTTAGATAGATGGCAAAGATTTTCCAGCTTTGTGACACTTGTTTAGAATGTGTTATTACCTTGGTGAGTATTTACTTACTATTATACTTTAGTTAGTTCCATTGTGAGATATTTATTTGACCTCTGATATGTTTATCTTTGCTGATTTGCAGGATACCAAATACCCAACTCGGGCTTTAGTGGGCTTGGATTTTGGCATTTTTGCAAAAAAAATCCGGACCCAATGGAATTTGGGTTGTTACCAAACGCGCCTTATCAATTTTTGATTTATACCTAGTATTGTCGTGATGTACACTCACAAGCATCACAACTACTTGATTATTATTTATTTCACCCTTAGACATTACTATAATATCAATGGATTTTCTATAGAAAATGTTTGGTTATCGTAAGGTAAAAACTGGTCTGTGTTTATCACTACAACAAAACAGGCATTTTACAACGGGCAATGCCCGTTGTAATATGCATTTCGCAACGGGCATGCTCCCGTTGTATTAGGCCTAGTTGTAATAGGTCGACCATATTTTACAACGGGCAATGCCCGTTGTAATACATATTTTTACAATGGGCAAAGCCCGTTGTAATACATATTTTTACAACGGGCAATGCCCGTTGTAATACATGATATTGCAACGGTTTCTGACCGTTGCAAAATGAATGCAAATTTTAAAAAAAAATTACAGCACAGATTTTGAATTCAAATGAATATTTTATTCAAACAAATATTTATTACAATTTTTAAATAGTACAAATTCAAACTCTCACTATTCACTATACAATTTTGATACAAATTTCATTACATCACTATTTTACATTCAGAACCTCACTACATATCACTCACACTCGTATTGTTATCTTCAACTTCTTTCCAGTTAGAATCCAGCATCTGAGCAATCTGCAAAAATATTTACTAATGCAGTAAAATTGAAAAAGAAATATTTTTGCAATATAAAATAAAATGTGAATTTTTTGAAAAGAATATTTGCCTTAGTTATTTGGGTTGTTCGTCATCATTTAAATTTGAATTTTGAATTCATCATACACGAACAACTTGTGACATACACAGTGTATCACTGTATATGCCACAAGGCCGTGCACACCGATATACACTTGATAATGCTACAGGGACAAGTGAGCACAGGTCAAACCCAAATGCAAAGCCGGGTTCAACTCACATGCAATATATTTAAAATCACGACACGAGCACAAGGTCAAACCCGAGTTTTGTTGAATATGCGCTTTGCAATATAAAATGAAACATGATTTTGAAAACATTGTTTGCCTCAGTTATTTGGGTTATTCGTCATTGATTGTATCTGTGCATATCAGCATTTTATCAGGGACAGGTTGTACATAAGTGGCTGCAGTACACACGTATACATTTGTACACGTGTGCACTGCCCCGCCAACTCGTGTGCACAAATCAAACAAAAGCACTGCTAACAATTCAGCACAGTGTCAAACCCAAATAACAAACTGGATTCAACACAATGCAACATGACCGAGCATTGATCAAATCCAGAAACATGATCAACTCAGCAATGAATTTAACCATGAGAGAATGCAAACTACCAACTGTATGCTGGAGTACAAAGAAGATAGTGGCAACATCAAAATAAAATAAAATAAAAATCAGCTGCAACATGAAGAAAGTCATATGTGCAAAGGTCAGACCAAACATGAAGGCTACATGAAGTGTGCAAGTTCAACCTCTTCATTAAAACAACCAAACCAACATAATACTGTTCAATATCCAAGACTCAAGAATGCATCACCATGACACAGTTCCAAACTATATAGAGCTGTCACAACCAAGAACTCAACGAACCAGACACAACAATGCACAAGTGAAGAAACAAATGACAGTGATTCCAACTACTCACAACAATGCGTAGTGACAGTGAACACAGCAACAACAAAGCTACTACAGGAATGCGTCCAGTGACATGCTACAAAATATACAGAAGACTCGAAGATAACTGCAGTATAACTGCAAGTGCAAATGACCAGAACACAATGCCACAATGCAAGTAAATCATGCAAGCTATCTCGACTCAACTCAATTCAAGCTGCATGCCAGAGGTGCAGACGACCACAAATACCAGTGATACGAGTGCATCGGTGAATAATACAACATAGTAAAGAAACAGTATGCACCAGTCCAGGCTACTACATAAAACAATACAATACTGAAGTGATGAAGTGCATATAAACAACTGCAACACACATGCACGACTTATGGCAGTGAAACTCAAGCAAGTCAGACCAACACTGCAACTCAAAATGAAACATGGCTGCAGTTACAAACTAGAATGAAAACTGCACTAATCCAGTTCCAATTTTTTTTCTGAATCAAGTGATACAAGGTCAGGGAAGCAACCAGGATGGAGCAGAGACAAGTAAGGCATAGCTACTGCACAGCAACATGAAATAAGACTACAGGTCTCAATAGAGTATGGTGATGCAGTCAACAAGGCAGAGGAATGTCACAAGCATAAAAGCATGAATACAGCAAAGTCAGAGACTAC
Source organism: Allium cepa (assembly GCA_030765085.1). Classification (NCBI taxonomy): domain Eukaryota; kingdom Viridiplantae; phylum Streptophyta; class Magnoliopsida; order Asparagales; family Amaryllidaceae; genus Allium; species Allium cepa. The sequence continues at coordinate 501,518,204 of CM060944.1, read as the reverse complement.
AACATCAAAGTGCAGAGCAACATGAACCAACTCCAAAATGTATCACTAACATATACTACAGGGATGAACACATGAGAATGGACAAGGCACAAATCAAGTCCAGCTACAAGTTGCAGACTCAAAGCATCGTGTGGACACAAATAAACACAATGCACATGCCAACAACAAGTCCAGCAAACATGACACCAAGCTACAAAACTCAATGGCAAATGAAGGCAACAGGAATAAAATATGACAATGCAAACTAATCAATGAGTAACACAGTGAACCAAGCAACAAGTTCATGTTTGAACTAACTCGAGTGCAACAAAGAAGCTATGGTACTATGAAAATGCATGGCAGTACCAAATGATAGAAGAGATGGTCAGAGAACACTATTTCAACAGTATGGCCAAAGTAAATCAACTGGTCAAAGCAAATGTCAGCAACGTGATGAACAAGGTTGAATAATTCACAAATCAGAAATCAAGTTGAGACAAATTGAAACAGTCAATGCCAAGTCGAACCAGCAAAATCAAACCGTGATAAGCAAGGCCAGAATGATTATAAGAGGTTACAATATCAAGTGCAAGTGCAGACGACAGCAACTCAAATCAACACAGGGAAGATACCAGTGAAACAAGTCCAGCAACATGAACAAATGGATGAAGTATGCAATTCGAAAGAATCAGTGCACAACTACATGCAGGTGAATACATGACTGAGAAACAAAATCAAGATCAACAGAACATGAAGCAGTTGAAGTCCAAGCACAAACCCAAGAATATATGCATACACACATACATATGTATGTATGCACATATATTGTAAACAGGTGAATGTGCAGTAGAAAACACAAGACAGTGGCAAGTACAAGTCAGTGCAGAAATCAAGCCGAAGTTAAAGATCAAAATCGTATTTTTAATTAAGTCAAAGAAAATTAATTTGGAAAGAAATATCTGCATCAAATTTCTTGACTACATATGGTCAGTATTAATACAAATAAGGGCCGAGAAAACAAATATAGGAAGAAATCTTCGAATTAATTAATTCGAAAACAAATACGGAATGCAACAATAATTCACAGTGAAGTCGAAATCATGGAAGAACCAGAGAATTCGAATTGATGACAGTGCATCAAATACGCCTTTGAAAAAGTCAGAAATGAAAAAGGGAAAAGTTTTAATGCCGCGTTAATCAAGATGATCGAACGCTACAGAATAGAAGCCGTGCGCAATAGGTAACAAAAAATTGAGAATTAGGAAAATATTAAATTGATACGAAGGATTTCAAGTGTAACGAGTTCATATAAATTCAACCCGAAGGTATCATCATCGAATATGAGCTAAAATTCACAATCAAACTATCAATCACAAACCCAAGTTCATCATCGGCAAGCAGAGCAACAATCAAATTCAAGCATTCAAGCAAAAAGGAAAGTTACATACCAAATTGAAGCCGAAGCCCTAATTTCACAATCGATCAACAGAGGAGCAAACAATCATAAGCGAAGCAGTGAGCAAGGGCAACAATCGAACATCAGAGAAGCAAGAGCATCAATCATCAGAACGAAGCCCTAATTCGAGAAAGAAGCCGAAGCCCTAATTCGACAAAGAGAGGCCGACATTTTTCACAAACAAAAGAAGGGGACGGTGAACTTCAAGTGGGCCGGCCTTGTTTATTTAAAAAGGGGTTTTAGTTATTTAGTTATTTAGGGTTTTAAAATATTACAGTAAAATACTGAATATTAAATGTAATTACTAATGCATTTGAAACTAAAAGGGGCATTAGTTTCTAAAAATTTTACAGTAAAATTTATATTTCTCAAATTCTGAATTATTTTAATATTTTGAAATTTTAAATATTTTATAAAATTTTAATCTCTTTATTTTATAATTTTATGAAAATTTCAAATTTTTGTTTATAAATTTTACAAATGTTTTTAAGTTTATTTTACAAAATTTCCAAATTTTAAATTATTTGAAATATTAAATATTCTAAGATTTCGGAAACTTTCTAAAATTTTAAGTTATCTTAAGATTTTACTCTTTAATTCTTGAATTTTATGAAAATTTCAAATGTATTTATGAATTTAGTTTAGAATTTTACTAATTTAATTATCTAATATTGAATATTAAATACTGAATATTAAATGTAATTACTAAATAATTGAATATTAATTATAATAATTAAATATTAAGTGTAATTAATAAATATATTACAACGGTCCTGAATGGACCGTTGTAATAGAGATCTATTACAACGGGCAGCAAATGCCCGTTGTAAAAAGGGGCATCTATTACAACGGTCCTGAATGGACCGTTGTAAAAAGAGTCTTGTATAGGGCATATATTACAACGGTCCTGAATGGACCGTTGTAATAGCTATCTATTACAACGGGCAGCAAATGCCCGTTGTAAAAGGGGGCATCTATTACAACGGTCCTGAATCGACCGTTGTAATAGCCTTCTATTACAACGGGCAGCAAATGCCCGTTGTAAAAAGGGCGTTGTAATAGGGCATTTTTGTTGTAGTGTATGTGCGGTGTGGTCTTGGAGATACTTTTGATTTCATGGTTTTATTACTTTAAAATCCAGTTGGGTATGTTTTCTCATGCTGGTTTTCCAGACTGACTTGGGTGTTATTTTATTATAATGTTCAGATCAGACTAAGCATATTACAGATTAAGTTTGGATGCTTTGGAGCTTCAGGTCGAGCTAGAGGCCTAAAGATGTACTTACGTATATGGTTATTTTTCTGCTGCATTCATTTTTGTATTTATCAGCAATTTTAAGGACATGATCTTATAACTGTCCTGGCTGAAGTATGTTAGTATACTCTGATTATTGTTCGTATATACGTACATTACAGTTTGTTTTGTGTAAAGAATTTTTTCACATTATAAATTATTCGTTCTGCTATGAGTTTTTGTATTGTTTAGTTTCCTTCCTATCTTCTTCCATTTTATTTTCTAATAACTTTCATGTTTTTCCACATTCGATTGCTCGGCATGCAATAAAGTGGGCATATTAGTGCTGATTTTCGAGAGTCAAAAATCCTAGTTGTTACAATTTAATTATTTTTAATGAAGGTTTGATTATTATTTAAGTTATAATTAAGTATTATTTAATTATTAATTGAGATAAATTAATTATTAACCGGAGTTTTAACCGAGCAGAATTCAGAAGGATTTGGAACATTCAAACTGAGCCAAAACGACTCAAAACTTGACTGGAAGACCTAAAAGTACATGAGAAAGAAACCCTGGGATTTGAACCAAAAATATGCTAAGTATTTGGATCGACATCGATCCGATCCAAAATATTGACTCGTGGATTCTCCAGTCTACATGCATTATGTTCCTACATCTCTCCAAAACTTGTCTACCAAGTTTGATAACATTCCAAGCACACGAGTTGAAGAAGTCATGACTTATCTGATTCAAATTATGGTTCAATCTAATTTACAGGTGAACCATTGTCAAAAAAAGTCAACATGCTATGAAATCACATGGGGAGAACATCGCATGCAAGAAGGGAAGCCAACGAAGAGGTGTTGTGATAAAATTGCACAACATTTTGGATCGGTCAAACCGATCTAATTGGATCGGTCAAACCGATCCAATTGGATCATGCCGATCCAAAAAGTTAGTTCAAAATTACCCCAAGGCTTACATACCTCCTCCTTTGGAAAACTACAAGCTTATGGTACTCTAAGTTTGATACAAGTGCTATCTAAATCTTATAAATACCATCCTATCTTCAACAGAAGGGGGCTGGCTGCTTTGATCATTGGGGAAACTTTGCTAATTAGATTTTTCATCCTTATTCCTCTTCACAATGGCTGCCATGTGACAATTGAGAACCTTTATTTGTCTCCATCAATGGTAGTATGATCTTTTTTCTTTCAATTATTAGAATGTAATAAACTTGTACTTGTGATCAATAATCAATCCACCAATAAAATCTATAAAGTGGATGTAAGCTTCGCTAGTAGCCAAACTACTATAAAAATATTGTGTTTATCTACTTTATTATGTCCTTTCCGCAATTTGGAGAGTGTTTTGCTCCACTTCATTTGTCCTGATAAATGGGGTTGGTGCTTTCACAGCCATATCAGGGTGTTGATGCATATTTTGGGTTAACAATAATAGATAATGATTTGTTTAAAGGTCAACTATTTTAAATAATACTTAATTATTATTTAATTATTTAATTCATAGTTAATTATTATTTAATAATTAATTAAAGGTTTAATTATTTAATAAATAGTTTAAATGCCATTTACTTCTTAAATAAAATTTTTAAAGTTGAAGCCTACTTTAGTTCTAAAAGATCGGTTTTGTTTTGAAAGAAACTCTCTTTAAAAAATATTTTATCCAAATGATTTTCTTTGTCGATTAACCATAAGTAACCCCAATTAAATATGAAGCCCAATAACATCTATTTAGCAGAATAAAACACCGTTCTGCTAATCAAATTGTAATTGACATCTGTTTAGCAGAATAAAACACCATTCTGTTAAATAATTGTATTTGACACCTGTTTAGCAGAATAAATCTCCGTTCTGCGATTATATTGTTTGGACATTGAATAGTATGCCCATAGATTAATATTTGATAAGTAATGTTTTCTATATGTGCGTAGTTATTATTTTCTTTTGAATTTATCCCCATAATTAGTTTAAGCAATATCTGAATGGAAACATTTTCTCCTTTGATGTATTTTGCGAAATCTTGTACATGGGCTTTACAATAACAATTATTACCTAAATAAAGATTGTTTAAACTAAATTAATTGTTTCAATATTAAGGTTTTAAATTAATTGAATATATTGATAATAGGGATTTAAAATCAATTAATTATTTTAATAATGGTGTTTTAAAATAAATGAATCATTTTGCTAATCATGTTTTAAGATGAATTTATCACTACAATAATAAATTTTTAAATTTAAGTAATCATTTTGTTAATGTTGATTTAAGATTAGTTAATCATTTTAAATAATGACGTCTTAAAGGTTAATAAATTATTTTTAGTAACAAAATTTTAAAGTTAATTAATCATTTAACAAGGATGATTAAAGTTAATTAATCTTTTTTAAATAGTGTTTGTTTTAAAGCAATGAATTGGGACTAAAGCAAATTAATTATTTTAAATAAAGCTGTATGAAACAATGATTAATTTTCTAAAAGTTAATTGATCATTTTAAATAATGATATTGAAGTAATAATTTTTGGTTTAAAGTTAATCAATCGTTTTGATAAAGTTGTTTAAAATTAATACTTTTAAATGTAAAACCACAGCACAAGTTTGGTTTTAAAGGTAATAGTTCTGATTCAGTTATAGACAAGAAGTTTCAATAATCCAATATTGCTTATGTGGAAAGGATTTAGTCATACTGTTAACATTAAATGTCGAGGCCTAGACTCGTTTCTATCTCGAAGGTTAAAAATATCATCAAGGCAATGCATAGAGGTAACACTACCTCAACTTTCCTAACTTTATTTTCAATCAAAGGATAACACTTGTTTGGCATTGATGAGTAATGGTAATATAATGAAGTTTAATTTCCATATACGATCATTTTAAAATAATCCCCGACAGTTGATTTATTAACTATTAGTTCAGCTTTCTTCATGTTGTATTTCGTTACTCTAAGACGATGTGTTGCTCATTTGTTATCCTTTGTCGGAAATGACTAAACCCAAAAAGCGAGTGGAAGCCAAGCTATGTGGGATTGCTCCCATTAGGGTATTTTTGCATCCACTCTAGATTGAATTCAGTTTTGCGCATTGAGATGTGAAATACTCGAATACTCACTAACAGTTGGCGGAGTCCAGCTTGGACGTGCCTGAGAGCCAACAGAGTTCTAAACTATATATCTAGAGGTATATTTTCAGTATGGAAGCACACTTCTAGTCATTTTTTGGAAAATTTCTCTATTCTTTCTTTTGATTCCTAGTTTTTAAATTAACTTTTTTCTTAGTTGCACGAAAAAGTGACTAAGGTTCTTCTCAATGTTTAATTATTTGTATTTACTCTTTAAGTTTGGATTTTTACCTTGTCTATGCTCATTTATTCTTATTTATATTGTTATTCTAATTTATTTCCCATTTCTTCATCTATGGATGTTGATCTTGTGAGGTAAAAAATCATTCCATGGTAGCGATGTGGTCTCATAGAATTACTATATGTTTACCTTATTACTTGAGCTTTCTCACGCTGATATTACCAGATGATCCGGTTGTTATTTTATTTTAACGCTCTGGTCAGACTAAACATATTTTATAGATTAGCTTCAAATCCTTTAGAGTTCATGAGATGAGCTGGACGTCCAAGACGTATCTATGTATTTCTTTATTTTTTCGTCGTATCGATTGTTGAATTTATTAGCATTTCTAAGGACATGCTGATATAATTACCCAGGCTAATAATAGGATAGTGTGATGATTGTTTATAATAAAGTTATTTCTTTTGTAAAGACTTGATATGTATATTATATGTTACTCGTCATGTTTTTGTGAGATTCTGTTATGTCTTCTTCTTTATTCACCCCAAACGACTTGTCTTTCAAACATTATATGATCTACACACGAATACCGATGATGTATTAAGTGTCATCTTTAGGTGTAAAAAAGATAGATCGTTACATGTGGTATCAGAGCTTACGTTAAGCGAATACCTAGGTTATGGTGGGTTAACCCATTTGAGATAGAGTAAGTAAGACCCTAGAATGAGTTTGTGCGTATATATATAAGAGCACGTATTTGTTATTTTTATAATGTTTTATATTCCATTGATTAATCCGTGGAGTAGTTTATGGGTCGAAAGGAATGTCTAAAACACTTAAACAAGGCCAACCGACACAATAAGTTTTTAAAATTAGGTAAACGAAATAATTTTACTTAGTTTATATTTTTATATAAAAAAAATAAGATTTTTATAAAATTGTTATAGTTATATAGGATATGTTTGTTATTAGAGAATGATAATGCTTGATCATTATCATTTATTGTTGATTGGTTAGGCTTATATAGTTTGTGAGAAATTATTGTCTTAGTTAAATTAAACACGAACACCTTATGAATTTAGTTTCACATTTGACAATAACACGTTCGGTGATAATGTTGAGATAACAATTTAAATTTAAATTTGATTGTGATAAGAGTTGTTTATTATAATCTAAAATAAGAATAAACATTGTAAAATGTTTTATTTTAAAAAATGTATATCATTATTTTAAATGATTTTTGTAGAAAGTAATAAAAAGTGTTACTTGGAAATTTTTACAGGTATAAATGTGCTGGAAAGAAAATTTAGGTAGGAAGTATATTTTTATTTATTCTACAAAATGAATTTTAAGTAGAAGAATAATTTTATGTTAACTACTTCTAATGATCGAAAATAACTAAAAATTGGAAAGAGATGTGTTCAGATGGTAAGCACTTTTTCTAAGTATTACCCTTCTTGATAAGAAAATACATGATACAATTTGATAGTATCCAGTTCCTTAGTATTATTTTGGGGTTACTCAGGCTATATAAATATATTTTTTGACTAAAATGTATAAAAATCATTTCAAGAAGTTTGAAATAAAATAAGGTATTTGGATCTTGAATTTTCTTAAGAGAAATAAATTCAAAATGAAAAACATTTGAATCAGATAATGGTATATACTCTCAGGATGTAATAGAATATTATAATAGTTAAAGTTAGTTCTATGAAATGTTTCCAAGAGTAATTTTAGTGAAAATAAAATAGGTATTGGTAAGAACCAATAAAATAAGCACGTAAGTTAAGCGTAAATCATTCATCTTTTCGAGTGAATGGCTTTAAGGTCTCCTGCACCGTTCCAAATAAGGATCTACACTCGATTTTTGGTGACGAATGCTTAGAGAGTGTTCTTAATATGAAACCAACATTTTATATCATAGTATATGGCTATGTCAGGAGAACAGATGTTTCTAATTGAGAAGCCTGATCGAAGTTCATACTAGGAATCCGGGTGACCGATACTAGTTCGAAAGTAAAGCTCTGTATTTGAGTGTGTAATCAAATCATATTTTGTAGAAACAATCTATGCACATCGTATAGACCAATGAACGGTGTTAAATGTTTCTGGTTGGTTTGTTTTCTGGAATAGGGTTATGATTAAATTTCGGAGTTGAAATTCTTTTAAGGGAGGAGAGTGTAACACAAATGTAGCGACTCGCTGTTCCATACCCTTTAAGATGACAATAAATCATACTTGTCCAACATAAATTGTATAAAAAGACGATTAACTAAGAGAAAGAAGAGGGTAGAAGAAAAAACAGAAATAGCAACACAAAATCTCACAATCGCAGTGGAAAAATATATAATAAATGACAACAGATGTTTATACAAATGAAACTGTAGCTGCTAATATACATACCATCATCAAAGTACAACAATTAACAAATCATTCTAGACAGTTTTAATAACTTATCATCATAAGTGTTGAATATACAGCCTATACACAAAGCGGAATATAATCAAGCACGTAGAATACGCCTAAGGATCCTTCAGTTCGTCTCTTGAGCTCCATAACATCAAAAACTGAATCTGTAACATTCGGTCCGACCCAAGCATTATAATAAAATAATACTCGAGTCAGTCAGGAAAAATCAACATGAGAAAACACACTCAATTTGAATTTATTGCCGTTATCAAAATCCTTTGAAAACAAAGGTATCTCGAAAGACCACGCCACATATAAATAGATGGGTTTTACCTTACGAGAACCAAAATATTTTATATTAAAATCATTTGATATTATAATAGGGTCTATAGAAAATGAACTATAAAATAGCTGAAATTCTTGCATCTCACGTTCCAGCGTAGTTGGGCACATCTAAAACCGTATATTGCTTATTAAAGAATGGATTTCATATTATGACAAGGTAAGAAACTACCTTTCGATCGTCCATCTATAGATAAAATGCATCGGGGTTTGATAAGAACATCTTGTACCCCTGCCACAAAAGACTAGCCTAGCACTTGACTACTAGCACCGAATATGATCACCACACATTTGGGCCCCGAAAGCATACATGAATAGATAGTAACCGGTCTAGATCTTGGGGTGACCAAACCCTAATGGAAGCGACCCACTTAGCCTTGCCGCATGCCTTGTTTTTGTCATTTCCCGGTTGATGAGGTTTGAAGCTACGTATTGCCTTAAGAATAGCATTCATTCTTGGAATGTTAACACTGCCTTCTAGGCAACGATGCAATGATAGCATTCATCCATACAAGTTTTTCTAAGTCTGAACAACCCGAATCTCCAAATTCACCGTCTTCATTATCTTCACGATATCAATATTCGTGACATATAAATCAGATCGAAGTGCTTTTTGGATATTCAATCCAATCCCGGTCTCTTCAAAACGACCAAAGAATTTGTTCATATTTGATAGTCGGTTATTTAAATATCAAATTACACACATAAGTAGTCACTAGGTCCATATTATAAATTTTCAAAACATTCACTTTAAAATATCTTTATAGAGATATATATTCAAATCTCTTCCAATAACTCAATATTTAAAAACAATTTCAAATACTTAAATCCATAACAGGATATTTCCAGACCTATCTTATTTCAACACAAAGAAATATTTCCAAATTCAATTCATAATTCATTACTTAGAAAAATATTTCCATATAAATCATTTCGTCGTTACAACATTTCCAAAACCTTCATTTCCATACTTAGAAAATATCATAACTCTATTTTTTTTTCAAATCATTTCTAGTATCCATACTTCGAAACAATTTCACCAATTATCGTATAAATCTTTGAAATTTTATTAATTCCATTTACGGTTTCCAAAAATCGGTTATAATTAATTATAATCTCAACTAACATTTTATAACTTCTTTTATGCATTCATATTCATTTTCAAAGTTTTAATATCTAACATTTTGGAAATTTTCTTAAGTCTCCAGAATTCCATTATAAGATTTATCTTATAAAATCTCATTGATTAAATAAAACCAATTTACAAATCTCGAGAGTATTTATAAATAACTTCAACCAATATCTGAAAATCTATATTTATAAAATAAGTATTTTGAAGAATAATAATAAATTTTCAAACACATTTAAGTAATTATTTAAAATATCAAAACCCCTTTTAAATAAACAACGATAACTAATTTCTAATTCATTTATAAATAATATTAATCGATTTACAAAGCTTGTTTATAAAACTTAAATTTATTTTTAAGTAATATTCAATATTTGAATAACCAACTTTATGAAATATTTTGATACTACAAACAGTTTTAAATTACATAGAAAATATACAAAAATTCCCTTTTAAACAAACTTAACCTCTCAATAAAAATATATTTCTAAAATTCCGATATAACCAATTTCAATTTATAAATCCCTCTCGATTTATCACAATTGATTAAATTTCCAATTTCGTTATCATTCTCATATTTAAAAATAGAATCCACTATTTCTTTCAATAATCGATTTCACCGCTCATTATAAATTCACCCTATGAATTTATATTTCCCATTTATCAAATGATAATTATTTCATTTTATTTATAAACGTCAATTAAAAATTAAAAACTCATTCAAATTTCACTTATTTTATAAAATATTCTCTTTTATAAAATTTCATTTATAAATCCATCCCTTTATAAATTCCATTATATTTTTCAAACTATTTTAAATCTCGACTTCAACTCCTTTTCCATATTTTCAAAAATATCACTAAAAATTAATTACACAAATACTTTATCCATTACTTAAAAATCTCCATTTAAAATCCCTAAGGAAACAGTTAAGTAAAAATCCCAAAACCAAGTCATTTATATTATACAATCAATTTCTTTTATATGATCCCAGATTTCACCGAAATCACTGATTATTTCAAAAAAAAATCATTTTTAATTTCTTTTTAAAACTCAAAATATCACCTATAGTATTCTAAAAATCAATCTTTTATCAAATTATTCCTTTAAAATAATCCAAATTTCCATATAAATATTTTTATTCCCAAAATCACCTTTGAATTTCCTTTTAAGATTCAAAAATATTATTTATGGTATTTAAAGTACCAAAATAGGGCTAGTGCTATTATAACATCCAATATATCAAATCACACCACAATTCATAACAGCTTATTCAATCACATCATATATCACTATTTATGAAATAATCCATATATTTTTGAGGAATCTAGTTGATTCTGTCCAACCTGTTTCCCTGTATCTACAGATGTTATATAACATAAAATACCAACCCCGCTTTGAGGTGGGATATCGTGGTAATATAGGTTCACCCGCTATTATGTGGGGCGCATAATTTCTCATCCATTCCAATCGGCGGAAATATACCCAACTACTAATATATATAATAACATATATAATATAACATCCAACTGATAATAATTTATAAATCCATCCAATTAACTAATAAATAAATTTTAAGATTTTAAATTAATTACAGTTATCCAAATGAGTGGGATTTACTCACATTTATTTTCTGTTGTCACCATGGCTTTCTAGTTTGAAATTAAAACCGAACGACGTCCGATTTTAGACAAAATTTCAACAATCTCCAAATCCATACAAACTAGTTCCATTATGAAGCTCTCGTCATCACGATCGCAATGCAAAAAGTTTTGTCGTGATTAGACCTCGTATGCAGGAGTTATAGATTTTATAAGTTAATGATTTTAAATATAATAAACTAAACATTAATCATCACTAATAAAACTAATTATCAAATAACCCCTCTTCTCCCTTGACACTCATCTTGCCTATCCATGCGATGATGACCCCAAATGACCATGCATGTGTATGCTATGATACAACGACTTGCTTCATGAAATGGCACATCGTCTTCACCAAACTTCATCTCTCAACGAACTGCAACTGCTCGACCCAACCGCTTTGCTCGACGACTACTCCTCCCCATTGCGACCTGACAGCCAAACGAGCCTCCCTTGTACAGACACGATCTTCCCCAAGTGATCGCCTACCCTTAAATCGGTCACCTAGGTGCACCACATCCCCATGATCACCAATCCAAGCTCAAAAATCCACATTGGTGCTATAACCCCTCAAATCCTTAACCCTAGTTTGAGGCCTTCCTCCATCGAACGTCCAGACAAGATCGCACCCTTTAAAAAACATGTGAAAAAGAAGTTCTTGATGAATCAAGGATTTTAAAGCTGGTTTCGAATTTTTTCATGGAATAGATTTGGTGTTTTTAATTTTTAAAGTTTGAAATGTTTATATTTTTTCTTATCTTTTCAGGAGACGCTTTATACTGGATGGAAGGTGAAATTCGTAGGGGTAGGTTGGCTTGCTTGGGATAGGTCTACTGATATGAAATGTTAGGGTAGGTAAAAGTCAAATCAAAAAAAATATGTGTGTGTGTGTGTCTATATATATATATATATATATATATATATATATATATATATATATATATTTAAATTCAACATATCTCGCTTATGGTAACTTAAAATACCGAACCCCTATCAAGGCATGCCACCCAATATTCCTAATGTTATACCCCTATCCCAAATGCAATGGAACAATTTTGAGATCTAATTTGATCGTATGGAGAAGATAGTTTTTTGAACCCAATTATAATATTAAATTTCCAATATTAATTTCAATGTGTTTCTATCCCGTATGACCAAAAGATAACTCCAAATGCTACGAAATTTGAAATCCGATATAATACACTATTACAGTTCCAACAGAACTAGTTTTGTCGAAATTCGAGACTGACCTTTGGAAGGCTAATTTTATATGTTAATTAAAACGAGTTAATTTTCAAAATCGAGTTAATCACTTTTAAATTCAATTTAAAAGTTTTATTAACTTCATTCTTATTAATATAAATTTAATAAGCCTTTAAATAATTTTTATCCAAATAAAATCCAAGATTAAAATTATTTAAATGATTTTCAATTATTAAATTCAATAATTAAATAATCCAATAAATCGTTATATTTGAAATTCAAGTTATTAACTCTATAAAATTAACTTTTAAATATCTAGAATCGATTAAATATTCCAATTTCAAGTTACCCAAATTTTGGGTTGTTACATCACTCCCCCTTAAACGAATTTCGTCCCCGAAATTACCAAGATAGGAAAATGCTCCAAATCATTAACTTTTCAAAACCCACTTAGTTGAAACCCATTATTTCACTCTTTTAATCCTTCAAACCCATCTATAATAATTAGTTTCCATTAACTCTTCGAATTCCATTATTTCAAGTTATAATTCAAAATCAAATTTTTGATAACAAAAATTTTCAAGAAATTTTACAATTTTTTCTAATACCCTATATTTTCGAAATTTTTTAACAGTGTCTCCCTTGTACGGAGAGCCTTTAGCAATATGACAAATATGGTAAAAAGATATACATCGGCTCTCATGGCCGAAAAACACAATATATAACAATATTTTTATTTTTTGCGTGCTAAATTCGTATGCGTACCTTATTTTAGCGTTATTAAGCAAGCTCGCTCAATTTATATGCAATTGTGCAACTAAAATTTAGCTAAAATGGTCTTCTTGTATCTATACTTACTCAAATAAAACCCATAAGTACCAAAAATATTGAATTTAATAACATTTCATTGACTAAGTTAACACATATTTCATAACCAAAACAGGTTATGATATATATATATATAGTAGGTACATGCAACTACAAAGTCCCAACATTTAATTATTCACTTCTAATTCAACTAATACGCCATTTATTCCATTCCTAATGATTCACAATAATTTATTAGCATCCTAATCATATTTGCACTCAACATATTCATATTTACTCCAAATTCCTTCTAAATCAATTTATATATATTTCCATTGATTCAAAAGATTTTGTTTGCTTCTGTTTACGTCAAACAACAAATTTTTCCATTCAAATTCGATGATATTCATTTAATATAATAACCACTTAAGCTTATAGCTATTTTGAAATCAATTTAATAACTTTTTATTAAACCACATTTAGTTTATTCACAAAATTCTGTTTTCTCAATTTTATATTCAAACAAGCCAATCCGTGCCAATTTATTTATGATCCATTTCATAAATTAGTTACTAAAATCAAATTCCATTCTTATCAATAATATTCCCGACCATATTCAATTTACACTTAATTGAATTTATTTATAACTTAAGTTACCACCATTTCAAACCATTTCTATTTTATTCGACAACATTTCAAAATATGCCCAATTCACTTACATTTAAATCGAATTCCATTTATAACTCAAATTTCACATTCAAATCCAATCTGTAATCCATTTTACTCAACCAAGTTAAGTTCTTTTGTTAAAAAATATATAGCTTAACTGGTTAATTAAAACTAAAATATTTAATTGATTTTAAATATTTGAAATTTAATACTATGAATTAAATAACTTGAATTTCAAAAATACTAATTTATTGGATGATTTAGTTGTTGAATTTAATAATTGAAAATTTGTTAAACGATGGATCTTGAGATTTGAGTAAGATGCAAATAAGTTTTAAGGCTTATTAGATCTCTATTATTAAGAATGAAGGTAACAAGGCTCTTAAATAGGATTTGGGAAGTTATTTCAACTTATTTGTTTTAGAAAAGAAACGAGTTTGGGCATTTTTCATATCTTGGCAATTTCGAGGACGGAATTCTTTTAAAGGTTAAAATGTAACAACATTGAATTTTGGTTAATTAAAAGTAAAATATTTAACTAATTTTAAATATTTGAAAGTTAATTTTATGAATTAAATAACTTGAATTTCAAAAATAGTGATTTATTGGATAATTTAATTATTGAATTCAATAATTGAAAATTTGTTAAACAATGGGATCTTGATATTTAAGTTAGACAAAAATAATTTTAAAGCCTTATTAAATCTCTATTGATAAGAATGTATGTAAAATAACTTTTAAATTAGACTTAAAGGTGATTAAACTAATTTTGAAAATATCTAGTTTTAATTAGCGATTGAAAACAGCTTTCAGGGGAACCGTCTTGAATTTCGACGAAATCAGCGTTATTGGGTCCATAATAATGAATTATATTATGCCATCAAATTTCATGGCAATCAGATGTATTTTGGAAGAAGGAGGAGTGGGAATAAGTGTGATTAAGTTATATTATTATTAGTGCACTAATTAGAAATAAATTATATTATTTAAAAGCCAAATTCTTATAATTGCAATAACTCGCTCATTCTAGGTTGGATTCGAACACAGCCTTTTGCATCGCATTCGTAATAACGTTAGCTTTGCTATGGAATTAGATTGGACGCATTTTGAACTAGTTGAATTTTAAGTTATAGTTGAACATCATTGACTGTAGACCAACTACAATGCTTTGGCGACACATAAAATTTCTGTCAGTAAATCTCACTCATGTTGGATAACTAGTTTTATTTTAAAGTGTTAAAAATTATTTATTATTTAATTAGATTAATTGATAAATTATTATTATCAGTTGAGTGTTATGTTATATATATATATATATATATATATATATATATATATATATATATATATTAGTATATATATTAGTGTTGGGTATATTTCTCGATTGGAGCGGACGAGACGCTATGCACCCTGCATAATAGCAGATGACTCTATATTACCACGATATCCCGCCTCAAAGCGGGATGAGTTTTTTATGATTATATAACATCTGTGGTTGCAGGAAAATAAGTTGGAGTGATCCAACTGGATTCCTTAAAAATGTTGATTTTAATTTCTTATACAGTGATGTATGATGTGTTCGAATAATCTGTGATAGATTTTGGTATGATTTGAATTTATTGGATGCTATGGCAGTAGTGGCCTTGATTTTGGTATTATAAATACCATAAATAATAATTTTGAATTTTAAAAGGAATTCAAAAGGCAATTTTGGAAACGAGAATAATTACATTGAATTTTGGATTTATCTAAAAGCAAATTTATTTGGATAAAATAAACGATTGGATTTTAAATATTCATTTAGCTATTTCGTAAAATGATTTCAAATAGAGAATTTCATATTGGGGATTTTTAAAAGATGGATTTTTAAATGAGATTCTTAAAATATGGAATGGGAGTTGAAATTGAGATTTTAGTTGTTTTGGAATATAGTTTGGGTTATTTAAGAAATAAATATATAAATAGGATTTTAATTAGAAATTGGCTTATAAATGATTTATAGTAATATGAACCTTTATAAACTAGAAAGGAGTTTGTGAAGTTTATAAACGACGTTTATAAATTAAATGAAATGATTATCATTTTTTAAATTGAAAATATAAATTCATAGTGAGAATTTATAATGGGATGTGGAAATCGGTTTAGAAGGAAAAGTGAATTCTATTTGGAATTGAGAATAGTTATGAAATTGGAAAGGTAAATCGATTTGTGATAAATTGAGAGAGATTTATAAGTATAGAAATGGAAATATTGAATTTTAAAAATTGTTTTTCACAAGAAGTTAAGTTTGATTTCAAAAAGGATTTTTTTATATTTATTAAACTATGTAGTTTTAAAAACTATTAATTAGATTAAAATATTTTAGAAAGTTAGTTAACTAAATATTTAAATTTGTTGAAATGAATTCTTAGTTTTATAAACAAGTTTGAAAGTCAATTAGAAATTTTATAAATGAATCGGAACTAGTTATTGACGTTTATTTTAAAAATGCTGTGATATTTTAAATAATTATTTAACTATGTTTTGAAATTATTATTATAAATATATATAATTTAAAAATAAGTAATTGCAATTTGTTTATAAATGCTCTCGAGATTTGTGAACTGGGTTTCGTTTAATGGATGTGATTTTATACGAGAAATTTTATAATGGAATTCAGGAACTTAAGAAAATTTGAGAAAAGGAAATTTCCAAATTGTTAGATATGGGAACTTCAAAAAATTAATCTGAAATCATTAAAGAAGTTATAATTGTTAGTTGGATTATAAATAAGTATAATAAATATTTTAAAAAAAAATCATAAATGGGAAGTAATAAAAATTTCGAAGATTTATGAGATAATTACGGAATAATTCCTAAGTATGGATATTAGAAATGATTTTGGGAAATATACTTAAAATATTTCCTAAGTATTTGAATTAATGGTTTTGAAGATGTACGAGATGATTTATATAGAAATATGTTTCTAAGTAATGAATTAAAAGTTGGTTTTGGAGATATTTGTAAGTGTTTATATGGGTTGAAATTTTCTATTATGGATTTAAGTATTTGAAATTGTTTCCAAATATTGAAATATTGAAAGTGGTTTGAATATACATCTTTGTAAAGATATTCTGAAATAAATGTTTGAAAGATTTATAATATGAGCCTAGTGACTGCTTTTGTGTGTAATTTGATAGTTAAATAACCGATTATAAAAAATCTGGCCAAATTCTTTGATCGTTTCGAAGAGACCAGGATTAGATTTAATTATTTGTAAACCACTTCGATCCAATTTAAGCGTTATGAATTGTGAAATCTTGAGAATATATAATGAAGACAGAGATCTTTGGAGAGATTTTGTTTGTTTAGACCAAGAACAAATTGTATGGATGAGTGCAATCATTGCATTGTTGCTTGAAAGGTAATGTTAGCATTCCAAGTGGAATTGCTATTCAAAAAGATACACGTAGCCTCAAGCCTTATTAATTGCTAAAACAGGGCATGCAGTAAGTCTAAGTGAGTCGCTCCCATTAGGGTATGTCATCATCTTTTTAGATTACCTTATTATTATGGATTTGGTTATGCATGAGAGAACTCGATATAGTTGGAAGATAGAGATGATGACATATTTGGCACTACTAGTCTAGTGGTAGGCTAATTCTGTGTGGCAGGGTACAAGATGCTCTTGTAAACCCGGGTGCATTAATAAAGATGTACCCATCGGAGGTAGTTCCTTACCTGGTCATAGTATGGAATCCATTCTCCAATAAGCACCATACAGTTTTGATTGTGCCCAATTATGTTGAAATTTGAGATGCAAGCATTTCAGCTATTTTAATAAGTATTTGTACATAGACACTATTATAATACCATAGAATTTTTATACAAAAGGTGGTTTGGTTATCGTAAGATAAAAACCCGTTGTGCTATGTGTGACATGGTCTTACGAGATACCTTTTTGGTTTCAAAGATTTTTGTATAACTTTAAATCCAGTTGGGTGTGTTTTCTCAAACTGGTTTTCCAGACTGACTCAGTTGTTATTTTATTATAATGCTTAGGGAAAACCAAGTATTACAGATTCGAGTTAGGATGCTATGGAGCTGAGGAGACGAGCTAGAGGATTTCAGGCGTATTACACATACTTTGTTATTTACGCTGTATTCATTGGTGTATTATCAGCAATTGTGAGGACAGACTATTATAACTGTCCAGGCTGAAATAGGTTGGCATACTCTAATTGATGTATGTATGTATATCTATTATAGTTTCATTTTTCTGTAAAGATTTATGGTATATTATATATTATTCATTCCGTTGTGAGATTTTGTGTTGTTTAGTTTTCTTCTTACCTTCTTCCTTCTTTCTTTTCTCATAATCAGGTTTTCCGACATTCGAATGCTTAGCATTATTAGTCCTTGAGATGATGGTTTTGAAGACAACAACCTTAGAGTAAGATTATAAAATATAAATACTAACATTATAGTTTAGATATATATGTGTATGCAGAAATTTAACCATGCAGGTACCAAGAATGAAGACTGTACAGTATAGAGATTCAAGATATCAAGATTGAAGACTAATGAGTATCAAGATTATCAAGAGTTCAAGATTTCAATAATAAGTAATTTAATTAGGAATTTTGTTAAAACTCCTAGAAAAGCGCTGACATCTTAAAATCCAATTTATTCGTGGAATGGAATCCACTTCGAGCCTGTTAAAGGGATGGTACCCTAAGTAGGATGGAACCTACGAAAAATCTAGTGGAATATTGATTTGTATCCACTAACTTTAATTCAAATGTTTTACAAAATTATAACTTGTTGTCAAAATGATTTCAAAATCTTCCTTTTAAAAGAATCAAAAACATCTATCCTGGTTTTAAAGTACTTTTATCCTCAAAATAATCTTTATCTTCAAAATTAAATTATCCTTGGTTTTAAACTATCTTTTAATAATAATAATAATATAATTAACTTTTAATATTTATACTTAGATTTAAATATAAAATTATAGTAAAATTTTATATATATCAAAATATTATTCTCTGTACTTATTTAAGAATTTTAACCATAGTTAAGTATATTTATAAAGTTTAAAATAGTTTTAATACAAGATAGAAGTTATTTTCAAAGAAAAGCAAATTACCAAAAATACCTTAGGCATGTCGACATACTCAAGTACCCCTTGTCGACATGGTAGCAGTTTATTTCAAAAATTTGAATTTCAAAGGAAGTGTCTATTCGTCATATCCTTTCACGAATGGACATAGCTGTTGTTCTACTATAAATAGGGGTAGTTTAGAACGAATTTGTGTTCATATTTTCTCTGACTTTACTCCTCTTCTTCTTCCACATTTCTTTATACACATTTTTACCATTACTCTGCTGAAATCAATATTAAATCTAACTAGATCATCTCTGGTTTGATTCTCTATCGCTATCTCAACAAGATCTCGGTGCTATTCAGAGTTATAGGCTTATTTGTAATAAACTAAGCGAGAAAAGGTGTGATTGTAGCTTGTGAAATCAATCAAGTGAGAAAAGGTGTGATTGTAGCCTTGGAAATCAATTGGGTGAAATTGTTGGCCGTAAAATCAAGTATCTCTACCCAGAGGATTATGAATCTGGAGTGGTGTACCTCATGGCCTTGAAATCGAGGGTTGTAATTGTACAATTACTTTTGAAAGGAAATCCGTACTTGTGTGAGGGACTGGATGTAGGGTAACTCTGAACCAGCATAAAATCCGATGTGTTCTTTCTTTTACTTTATTTTTGCATTTGTGTTTGATTTTGTGATCATATCTGTTTCTGAATATTGCATACATTTGTGTTCAAATTATCATAAACTTAAAAAGATTTAGTAATTCCTTAAAACACTATTCACCCCCCTCTAGTGTTATTTCTAGCCTTAAGATCCGTAATCCGTATTTGTCACCAGCATGTGATACAGTGGGCATATCAGTGTCGATTTCTAAGGGTTGAAAAACCTGGTTCATTACAAACAACTTGGAATTCATCGTTATAATTTGCGAATATTTAATTAATTCTAAATATCTGATAACAAATTTTATAATTAAAATAAAACTTTTTTGAATAATAAATAATAATGATGAAATAGCTCCAAATTTGTGTACGAAAATATATAGTTTGAAGAAAACCGAAAATGTGACTGGAATTCATTTTTCGAATTTTTGACTTTTCGTCAGATAAAAGTCGTCAAAAACATTATAAACCCTAGAGTATAAACATACACATTTATTCATAAATAAGTTAGATATATTCGTATATACATGCAATTAGTTAAGTGATATATAAATGTGTAATGTGACATTTTATGCAAGTACATAATAAAAGTGTTTAAAACATGAAATGACATATGGAAAAGCACAAAGTATATTAGCATTTATGGCATGTTTTAAGATGTTGGAGAAAAGAAAGGGGATAAGGACAAGAAGGTAGCTCAAGGACAAGGGGAGGAGGCAAGCATTGTGATGTGGCATCTATGGATAGGAGGGTATAAGTGGAATTAGCCACTTTGCATGAGAATATAAATAGTAACTTCATGCCCTCATTTTCATTTTCTTGCCAAATTTTACCTCCTCTTCTAATGACCATAACTCCTTCTAAACTACTCCAAAAAAAGAAATTCCTTTTAATTCAAGAGAATCGAGTTAGCTACAATTTTTATCCAAACTATTTCTTCAGTTTCTGAATGTTCTTGATAAAGTTGATAAAGTTGTTTAAAGTTGTTTAATAAAACTATTCCTTCTTTTAATAAAACTTGATAAAGTTGTTTAAAGTTAATACTTTTAAACGTAAAACCCCAGCCCAAGTTTGGTTTTAAAAGTAAAAGTTCTGATTCAGTTGCGGATAAGAAGTTTCCATAATCCAATATAGCTTATGTGGAAAGGATTTAGTCATACTATAACACTAAACGTCGATACCTAGACTCGTTTCTATCTCAAAGGTTAGAAATATCATTAAGGCAATGCCTAGAGGTAAAACTGCCTCAACTTGTCTGACTTAATTTTCAATCATAGGAGAACACATGTTTGGAATTGATGAGTAGTGGTAAGATTATGAAATTCAATTTTCACATATGATCATTTTAAAATTATCCCTGATAGTTGATTTATTAACTATCGATTCAGCTTTCTTCACGATGTATTACTCACTTTAAGATGATGTATTGCCCATTTGAGCTTTATTATCCTTTGTCGGAAATGGCTAGATCCAAATCGTGAGTGGAAGCTAAGCTATATAGGGCTACTCCCATTAAGGCATTTTCACATTACTCTAGATTGAATTCGATTCTGCGCATTGAGATGTTAAACACTCGGATACTCGATAACCGTTGGCAGGGTCAGGCTTGGAGGTGTCCGAGAGCCATGGGAGTTTTAAGTATATTTCTAGAGGTATACATTCAGTAAGGGGGAGCACCACCCTAGTCATTTGTTAGAAAATTTCCCTATTCTTTCCTTTAATTCCAAGTTTTTAAACTTCTTTCTTGGTTGCACCGAGAAGTGACTAGGGTTCCTTTCAATGTTTGTATTCATTCTTTAAGTTTGGATTTTAACTTGTCTACGCTCCTTTATTCTTGTTTTGATTGATTTTCTAATTGTTTTCCCATTTCTTCATCTATGGATATTGATCTTGTGAGGTAAAAACCCGTTCAGTGCTAGCGGCATGGTCTCATAGAATTAATATATATTCACCTCATTACTTGAGCTTTCTCATGTTAGTATTACCAGACTGATACGAGAATTATTTTATTTTAATGCTTTGTTCAGCCTGAGCATGCTTTTATAATTAGCTTCAGGCACTTTGGAGTTTATGAGATGATCTAGACGCCCAAGACATATTACGTACTTCTTTATTTTTCTACTGTACTAATTGTTGAATTTATTATAACAACCCTAGATTTTTGAATATAATTTAAATTTGACTTTATTTTAGTTTGAAACTATTTTAAATTTGCTTTATTTATAAGATTTCATTTATAAATATTTTTAAAGTGATAATAAAAATTTTCCAAAATTTATTGCATTTATTTTCTATTTTTAAAGCCTAGTTTCAATTTTTCTGCTATTTTCTTCATTTAAATTATATTTAATTAATTTTTTTTTTTTGAATGCATTTTATTCTTGTGTTCTTATCTTTATTTATAAATATTTTTCAAAGATATAGAATTTTTTCAAAATTTGTTGTATTGATTTTCAAATTTTTAAGACTAGTTTACAAATTTTTGCTATTTTTCTTAATTTGATTATATATAACTAATATCTATTTATTTTGTTTATTTACTATATTTTTGTGTTTTTATCTGAATTTATATATATATTTCAGTATTTAAAAATTCCAAAAGAAATATGGTAAATTGAAGAGTTTATGCCATTTGATCTGCTTAAGTCCTTTTGTATTCACACCTTTTCACATTTTAACCAACACCCTTCCATATTTGCTGCCATAACTCCTACCTTCACCAACTTCTCTCTTTCATTTTCACATGAATATTTTCCTCTCAACTCAAAAAAAAATTTCGGCCATTATTCTTTGCAAAAGTTTGGTAAAATCTTAGTTCTTTTTCATTGCTTTTTTTTAACTTGTTTTCATGATTTTTGCTCTTGCTTTCTTCCTCTTCAGGTTCGGCCTGCCACCTCCTTCATCTTGTCCGCCTCCACCACCACTTGAACACATCATAACCACCTCCTCCTCACTGACCATCCCAATCCGTGCCACCCTTGGCTGATGATCCACCTTAGAATGCACCAAACTCCAACTGTATGACACACAAGCCTTCCTCCACCACAAACTCCACCTTGGCCGCCACCTACACCACCATCTCTAGCCCTACCTAACCACACCTATGCCATGTCATCCCCTGACCCCACCAAAGATGGCCGTGCCCACCTCTGTTTTGGCCGAGCCTATTTAGGCCTTGAAACCACTTGTAGTGGCCTTGTTTGTGAATTCTAGCTCACATACCATTGCACCATCATTAACCCATGTAGGACGACCCCATTTGGACCCAAACCAGATCAAAAACCATGCCTTAGCCATGTATTCTAACCTATGGCCGAGCCTAGGGAAGGTTGAAAGCAAGTGCAAAGATTTTTGCTTTGTTTTATGTAATCATTTATAGCACTGTTTATTTTATTAGGCTGAAAACTTATGTAGATTGTTTTGTTTATTTGAATTGTATTTAAGGAAATTAATCTTTGGCTCTCCCACTCGAATCTTGGTCGTGCTTTCGTGCCTCCGAAGATCGTTGCTGTGTGTTTTAGTTGTGTCTCCAGCTTATACCTTGTGAGTTATTCTCACCAGACAGTTTTATACTTATATAACTAGTAAATCGATAAAATTTGAATCTGTAAAATGCATCACCATATTATATCTGCTATGTTATGATCATATGATGTTCACCCATGCTTATTTACCTATTATAACATCCGTTACTGTTATATAATGCTATTCTGTTATTTATATCAGTTTATCACATTGCAAGTTCCCTTTAGATTAGAATCACTATGGGTTGAAATGATACATACTCGAACGGACTTTAGAATAGGGGAAAATCGTTATGGGCTGAAATGATAGGCCTGAACGATCTTCAATTATTTCATTTACTTGGGACTGTGGGTTTGAAATGATAAAATCCAGGTTGTCTTTGTAAATTACGGGTTGAAATAATATATTACCCGTATCACTTTACCTGGTATAGAAAATGATATACAGACCCGTGGTCAAAATATGTTTTTCTAAATTTTTTATAATATTTTAGAAATGTAAATATTATAATATTTTAATTTTAATTTAATTAAAAATGATTTTTGTAAATTATTATTGATTTTCTGAAAATTTATAAGTGAAATGAATTAATGGTAAAGTTAGAAAATCCGAAATGTAAGTTATTGTGGAAATTATAATTTGGTGATAATTGAAAACTAAATTTAAGTTGGAAATTATGATAAATTTAGGATATTAAGAATTTAAATGAATTTAAAATGATTTTATAATTTATTAATGATTTTTGAATAAAGTTAAAATGTTAAATGAATGAATACTGAGTTGAATTTTGAAATATAACTTAAACTGGAAATTTGTGAATTTGGTTTAAAAGTGAATTTTTAAGTTAAGTAAATAAAATGAAATTAAGTTATATTTTGAAATTTAAACTTAAGTGCTAAGTTAAAATTTAATTATACGAATTGAAATTGAATGTTGGAATTTAATAAGTGAATTATTATTAAATATTGATTTTTTAAATGGAAACTTAACTTTATAAAATAATGAATTTAAGTAAAATTAAATGATGGTCATAAATATGAAAATGTATGATTTTATAAGTTTAAAATGATATAAATAAAATTTAATGGTTTATGAAATTATGTTGGATATCTGAAAGTTAATTAACAGCAATTGTTGTGATCCTATTATTTCTAATGTAAATGATATTACAGCATTTGTAAATGCTGTAATTGATATAAATGAACCAAATGGCTAAATTTTAATAAAGGGATATTATAGCACTTTGTAAGTGCTGTAATTGCTAAATTTAACTAAGTTTTATTTGGAACTAAAGTAACCCTATTACCGCTTTTTAAATGCTGTCTTTTGTTAAATTGAACTGCTTTAAACATAACTTTCCGTAGCATTTTCTAAGTGCTGCAAAAGATGAATTTTCACTGTTTTGATAAATTTAAGTGAATGAATGAACTTTGAAAAGTTTAAAATTTTGGAAATTTAATAATTTAATTATTAAATGTAATAACTTCATTTTTAATGCTTTAAATGAAGTAATTCGATTTGAAATATATACTATTTTAAAATGTGAGTTGAAATGGTATTTTAAATTGAATAAAAGGAATGTGGTTTTGAAATGATATGATAAGTTGGATTTTTGAAATGGATTTGTAATGATATTGAATTGTTAAATGATATTTGATTTCTGAAATATAACTACCATTTTTAAATTTATACCCACGGGTTATAATAACGATTGGTTGTTAAAGAGACCGGGATCGGATATGGACATACTCTCTGTCGATACTGAAAACCACTTTAACAACTGTGTACGCGGTGGAGATTCTAGAATGAAGTAGGATGGTGATGACATTCCTGATGTACATTACATGGACCTGACTCCCGTGAGTTAGCTTAAGGTGGCTAAAACAGGAGCGATCTCGGGCCAAAGGAGGTAGCACCTCCGGCTGGACGCACTTCTTTGATACCATTCTATTACTGTTGTGATTGATTGGGTGCACCCCTTGATTTTGGAGTGTTGTTCGTGGTCGGCGTAGTGGCTACTATGTTATCACCAGCCCGTGTGTGTAATTGGTATATCTACCCTGGCATTGTCTTGTGTGCCGTGTCACCTACCATACCGAGCCTTTACTACAAGTTTGTTTTTCTCCTGTAGCCCATGGAGTATTTAGGGTAGTCTCTCAATCTGGAGATATGCTGATACTGGATGGACTACGTGGACTATTATGTGTGAAGGGTGATATGGGTAGTCCGGAACGCTATTTTAAAGTATTTTTATTTTACTGTAGACATTATTATAATAGTGCAATATTACTATATAGTAAATAGTTTTACGGATCCTTAGAGGATGGGTGGTGGCAGGCATCCTTTAAGTTACTTGTATCCTTATTACTGTTCACTTCATTTGGTTAACATTATATAAGTATATATTGTCCTGAATCGAGTGTTTTGTGTTTTTGCTTTACGCTCGGGTCAGCCTGAGTATTCAAAGCTTTGGATTCGCTTTCTGGAGCTGGTCTTTGCTGGAGTTTTTGCCTATCTACATTTATATCTATTTCTGTTTCATCTGTTCTAGTTTATCTCATGTATTAGTGAACTTCTATGTATTCGGGATTTCTATTATGTTATTTCAGACTGTTATTATGTATTTGGGTTGAGACTCTGTTATAGTAGCTTCATGAACTACTATGTTATTTTATATTCCGTTGCGAGTTATTCTGATTGTTCTCTGTTTGTGATTCTGTGTATTCGATTTCATTTGCTCCAAATTTATTTTCAATCTGTTATTTCACATCATTCAAGTCCGACATGTGTAGATTATTGTCGATTTGAATGGTACGATATGGCGGTTCGTGACAGTTGGTATCAGAGCTTTGGTTTTTTGGCAAACCATTGCCTCTGCGGAGAAAAAACTCATTAGAGATAGGGTAGTTCTACCCTAGAATGAGTGAAATCAATCTCAGAATCATATCTTTGTGAGAGATGTATTTTCAAAGTATAAAATGATTTTTCAAAAGTTTTTCATAAGATTTTCAAAGATTATTTTGATATATATAAAATTTTCTTGTTTTAAAGGATTTTCAAATGTTTTCTAACTTCCTTTCTTTCGTATCCTCCTTGTTAGATTTTTCATTCTTTAGAATATTCATCCAAGTGAATTCTCTTGTCTTATCTTAATTTATCTTTGGCTGTCACTTCCACCTCATCTCCTATTCCTCCACCTGCTCCTGCTCCTAGTGATGACCAAGGTACTCTCCAGGGTTCATTTACTTTATTCCATCATCCTGTTCGTGTGTTGTTTGATACTGGAGCTTCACAAAGTTTTATTTCTGTTGATTTGTGTGATAAGTTTGAGCATCTCCTATCTCCTGAGTATGCTTCTGTTCCATTATGTGTTTCAAATCCTATTAGGGGTCCTGCTAACCTTAATCGGATTTGTAAGCAAGTGAAACTTCTCCATTCTGATCATCGCTTTTGTGGTGATTTGTATGATTTGGGCTTCGTTGCTTTTGATTTATTGCTTGGTCAAGATTGGTTAGTGAATCATGATGCCCATATCTCTTGTAAAGCCCGGTCTGTTCACGTTGTTGATGATCAAGGAAATTTCTTGATTATTCAGTGCCGCATGCCTCAGGATTTTGCTGACAACTTTATTTATTCTCTGGATTCTTCTCCTAGTGATCTTGATTCAACTCTTGTGGTTAGATTATTTCCCGATGTATTTGGTGAAGTCACCTCTTTACCTCCGAAGCGGGAAATTGATTTTTGGATTGATCTTATTCCTGATGCTCGACATGTTGTTCTTCCTCCTAGAAGAATGGCACCCCGCGAGAAGGTTGAGTTGGGAAAGCAAATTGAGGACTTGTCTTCCAAAGGTCTGATCAGGCCTAGTTTTTCTGAATGGGGAGCCGCAGTGCTTTTTGTCACCAAGTCTGATGGTTCGCTTCGGATGTGTGTTGATTATAGGGAGCTGAACAAGCTCACTATGAAAAACAAATATCCAATGCCTCGTATCAATGATATGTTTGATCAGCTTTATGGTGCCATAGTTTTCTCTCAGCTTGATCTTGCCACTGGTTTTCATCAGCTCAGGGTTGCCGAGGATAGAATTCCCAAGACTGCTTTCCGCACTGAGAATGGTTTTTATGAATGGTTAGTCATGCCTTTCGGTTTGACTAATGCTCCTACTTTCTTTGTTGATTTGATGAATCATGTTTTTGGGGATGTGCTTAATAAATTTATGCTAGTCTTTGTTGATGATATCCTTGTCTTCTCCAAGACTAAGGATGAGCATGAGTCGCATTTGAAATATGTTCTAGAGACTCTCAGAAATCATCAGTTGAAGACTTAATTTTCTAAATGCCATTTCTGGACGGATGAAGTCCGATATCTCGGGCATATTGTTTCTAGTAATGGAATTTTTGTTGATCCAGTCAAGATCGTTGCGATCAATGTACGTCTTTCTTCCTTCTCTTTTCTTTATCATTTAACAATTCTATCTTTTCGGTTGTACTTATTTCTCCCTATTCCGTTTCAAGATTGGGAAACTCCAAAGACTCCATCTGATATTCGTAGTTTTATGGGCCTTGCCGGTTACTACCGGAGATTCGTTGAGAATTCTCTCGGAATGCTGCACCTCTCACAGCTTTAACTCGTAAGAATGCCAAGTTTATCTGGAGTGATCAGTGTAAGGCTGCATTCAATGAGTTAAAGAGCAAGCCAACTTCCGCACCAGTTCTTACTGTTCCGTACAGAAGTGAGGGATTGATGGTATATACTGATGCTAGTCGTGTGGGTTTGGGTGCTGTTCTCATGAAGGATGGTAGGGTTATTGCCTATGCCAGTCGTCGGTTGAAAACCCATGAGGAAAATTATGCTGCTCATGATTTAGAGTTGCTTGTTGTTGTCTTTGCTTTGAAACTTTGGAGGCATCATCGTCTTAGAGCCAAGTTTGAACTTTTTACCGATCATCAGTCTCTGAGATATATCTTCTCCCAGAAGGATTTGAATCAGAGGCAAGTTCGTTCTCTTGATTTCTGGCTTCTTACGACCTCGATATTAGCTATACTCTCGGTAAAGCTAATGCTGTGGCTGATGCTTTGAGTCGGAAGAAGGCTTTGTTATGTCAGCTTGTTGTTTCTTCTTCTCCTCTTCTGGATCGTATTATGGCTAAGCAGGATGAGGATGAGATGCTTAGAGTGATGAAGGAGAGTGTTCGTAGCAGGGTTGGTGGTAGTGGTAGTAGTAGTGGAGCTCAGATTGATGATAGAGGGATTTCGAGGATTAATGGCAGGATTTGTGTCCCGAATGTTGATGGTTTGAGGCAGGAGTTGCTTCAGGAGAATCACCGATCCGGGCTTTCTATTCATCCTGGTGTGTCGAAGATGTATCAGGATATGAAAAAGCTTTATTGGTGGAAGGGGATGAAGAGGGATATCTCTATCTTTGTTAGTCGGTGTGCGACTTGTCAGCAAGTCAAAGTCGATCACCAGAAGACCCTGGTTTGTTGCACCCCCTTGAGATTCCCAATTGGAAGTGGGAACAGGTTTCCATGGATTTCATCGATGGTTTATCGAGGACTCAGTGGGGTAATGAGAGTATCTGGGTTACTGTTGATAGACTGACCAAGTCCGCTCATTTCATTTCGGTCAAATCTACTCATTCTGCTTCTAGCTTATCTGAGATCTACATGAGAGAGATCGTTCGTCTCCATGGTGTTCCTCTCAGTATTGTTTGTGATAGTGACCCTATCTTCACCAATCAGTTCTGGAAAGCTTTTCGGGAATCTTTGGGTACTCGTTTGAATCTGAGCACTCTTACCATCCATAGACCGACGGTCAAACGAAAAGAGTAAATCAGATTCTCAAGGATCTTCTTCGTGCTTGTGTGCTTGATTATGGAGGATCTTGGGAAGATCATCTCCATCTTATCGAATTCACCTACAGTAATAGCTATAAGGTATAATCTTATCTTCTGTTTTACAATCTATTCTTAATCTTTTTATCTATCTCATTCCATATTTACATTCAGGTCAGTCTCAAAATGTCTTCGTTTGCTGCTCTATACGGACGACCTTGTAGATCCCCTTCTTGTTGGAATGAATCTGGTAACCGTTTGGTTCTCGGTCCTGGTGTGATTTTGGAAGCTTCATAGAGAGTTGAGGAGATTAAGAAGAGGTTGAGAGCTGCTCAGGATAGGCAGAAGAAGTATGCTGATAGGCATAGGCGGAATTTAGAATTTAATGTTAGTGATCAGGTGTTCCTTAAGGTTTCTCCCTTGAGGAATGTCATTCGCTTTGGTCGTAGAGGGAAGCTTTCTCTTAGGTTCATTGGTCCTTTCCGCATTGTGGAAAGAGTTGGTTCTTTGGCTTATCGTCTAGATTTGCTCGAGAAGCTTTCTGGAGTGCATGATGTATTCCATGTTTTACATCTTCACCAACATCTTCATGATCCATCTCTTATTGTCCAGTCTTCTGTTCTTGATAGTTTGGATATTGAGCCTAATTTGACTATTGAGAGGAAGCCACTTCGTATTGTCGACAGAGGTACAAAGCAGCTCAGAAGGAAATCTGATAATCTGGTCAAAGTACAGTGGAGTACTGACGATCGAGACGGTACTTGGAAAACGGAGGAGAACATTCATGCTTCGAATCCGGAATTGTTCGTTTTAGGTACTATTTTGTTTTTCTATCTTGCTTCTCTTATTTTCCTTGCCCGTTCTTTTCGAGGACGAAAAGATTTGAGTGAAGGAGAGTGTAACAACCCTAGATTTTTGAATATAATTTAAATTTGACTTTATTTTTGTTTGAAATTATTTTAAATTTGTTTTATTTGTAAGATTTCATTTAAAAATATTTTTAAAGTGAAAATAAAAATTTTCCAAAATTTGTTGCATTTATTTTCTATTTTTAAAGCCTAGTTTCCACTTTTCTGCTATTTCTTCATTAAATTATATTTAATTAAAATTTATCTATTTATTTTTGTGAATGCATTTTATTCTTATGTTCTTATCTTTATTTATAAATATTTTTCAAGCACATATAATTTTTCCAAAATTTGTTGCATTGATTTTCAAATTTTTAAGACTAGTTTACAAATTTTTGCTATTTTTCTTAGTTTAATTATATATAATTAATATTTATTTATTTACTATATTTTCGTGTTTTTATCTGAATTTATATATATTTTTAAGTTATTTAAAAATTCCAAAAGAAATATGGTAAATTGAAGAGATTATGACCTTTAATTTGCTTATGTCCTTTTGTATTCACACCTTTTTACATTTCAACCAACACCTTTCCATATTTGCTGCCATAACTCCTACCTTCAGCCGACTTCTCTCTTTCATTTTCATGCGAATATTTTCCTCTCAACTCAGAAAAAAATTCGTCTATTATTCTTTACAAAAGTTTGGTAAAATCTTAGTTCTTTTTCATTGTTTTTTTAACTTGTTTTCATGATTTTTGCTCTTGCTTTCTTCCTCTTCAGGTTCGGCCTGCCACCTCCTTCAGCTTGGCTGCCTCCACCACCACTTAAACCCATCACCACCACCTCCTCCTCACTGACCATCCCAAGTCATGCCACCCTTGGTTGATGATCCACCTTAGAATGCACCAAACTCCAACTATATGACCATAGCCGAACACACTAGCCTTCCTCCACCACAAACTCCACCTTAGCCGCCACCTACACCATCATCTCCAGCCCCTACCTTACCCGACACCTCTGTTTTGGCCGAGCCTATTAAGGCCTTGAAACAACTTGTAGTGGCCTTGTTTGTGAATTCTAGCTCACATACCTTTGCACCATTATTAACCCATGTAGGCCGACCCCATTTGGACCCGAACCGGATCAAAAACCATGCTTTACCCTGTATTCTAACCTATGGCCGAGCCTAGAGAAGGTTGAAAGCAAGTGCAAAGAAATTTGCTTTGTTTTATGCAATCATTTATAGCATTGTTTATTTTATTGGGTTGAAAACTTATGTAGATTGTTTTGTTTGTTTGAATTGTATTCAAGGAAATTAATCTTTGCCTCTCCCACTCGAATCTTTGTCATGCTTTCGTGTCTCTGAAGATCGTTGTTGTGTGTTTTTGGTTGTGTCTCCAGCTTATACCAGTGAGTTATTCTCACCAGACAGTTTTATACTTATATAGCTAGTAAATCGATCACATTTGAATCTGTAAAATGCATCACCATATCATATCTGCTATGTTATGATCATATGATGTTCACCCATGCTTATTTACGTATTATAACATCTGTTACTGTTATATAATGCTATTCTGTTATTTATATCAGTTTATCACACTGCAAGTTCCCTTTAGATTGGAATCACTATGGGTTGAAATGATACATACCCGAACGGACTTTAGAATAGGGGAAAATCGTTATGGGCTAAAATGATAGGCCTGAACGATCTTCAATTATTTCATTTACTTGGGACTGTGGGTTTGAAATGATAAAATCCAGGTTTTCTTTGTAAATTACGGGTTGAAATAATATATTACCCGTATCACTTTACCTGGTGTAGAAAATGATATACAGACCCGTGGTCAAAATATGTTTTTCTAAATTTTTTATAATATTTTAGAAATGTAAATATTATAATATTTTGATTTAAATTTAATTAAAAATTATTGTTGTAAATTATTATTTATTTTTTGAAAATTTATAAGTGAAATAAATGGATGGTAAAGTTAGAAAATCTGAAATGTAAGTTATTTTGGAAATTATAATTTGGTGATAACTGGAATCTAAATTTAAGTTGGAAATTATGATAAATTTAGGATATTTTGAATTTAAATGAATTTAAAATGATTGTATAATATATTAATGATTTTTGAATAAAGTTAAAATGTTAAATGAATGAATACTGAGTTGAATTTTGAAATATAACTTAAATTGAAAATTTGTGAATTTGGTTTAAAAGTGAATTTTTAAGTTAAGTAAATAAATTGAAATTAAGTTATATTTTGAAATTTAAATTTAAATGTTAAGTTAAAAATTTAACTATATGAATTGAAATTGAATGTTGGAATTTAATAAGTGAATTATTATTAAATATTGATTTTTTTGAATGGAAATTTAACATTATAAAATCATGAATTTAGGGAAAATTAAATGATGGTTATAAATGTGAAAATGTATGATTTTATAAGTTTAAAATGATATAAATAAAATTTAATGGTTTATGAAATTAAGTTGGATATTTGAAAGTTAATTAACAGCAATTGTTGTAACGCTATTATTTCTAATGTAAATGATACTACATCATTTATAAAGTTGTAGTTGATATAATTGAACCAAATGGCTAAATTTTAATAAAGGGTTATTATAGCACTTTGTAAGTGCTGTAGCTGATAAATTTAACTAAGTTTTATTTGGAACTAAAGTAACTCTATTACCGCATTTTAAATGCTGTCTTTTGTTAATTGAACTGTTTTAAACATAACTTTCCGTAGCATTTTCTGAGTGCTGCGAAAGATGAATTTTCACTGTTTTGATAAATTTAAGTGAATGAATGAACTTTGAAAAGTTTAAAATTTTGGAAATTCAATAATTTAATTATTAAATGTATTAATTTCATTTTAATGATTTAAATGAAGTAATTCGATTTGAAATATAAACTATTTTAATATGTGAGTTGAAATGGTATTTTAAATTGAATAAAAGGGATGTGGTTTTGAAATGATATGATAAGTTGGATATTTTAAAATGGATTTGAAATGATATTGAATTGTTAAATGATATTTGATTTTTGAAATATAAATACCATTTTTAAATTTATAACTACGTGTTATAATAACGATTGGTTGTTAAAGAGACCAGGGTCGGATATGGACATACTCTCTGTCGATACCGAAAATCACTTTAACAACTGTGTACGTGGTGGAGATTCCAAAATGAAGTAGGATGGTGACGACGTTCCTGAGGTACATTACGTGGACCTGACTCCCATGAGTTAGCTTAAGGTGGCTCAAACAAGAGCGATCTCGGGCCAAAGGAGGCAGCACCTCTGGCTGGACACACTTCTTCGATGCCATTCTATTACTGTTGTGATTGATTGGGTGCACCCCTTGATTTTGGAGTGTTGTTCGGGGTGGGCGTAGTGGCTGCTATGTTACCACCAGCCCGTGTGCATAATTGGTATATCTACCATGGCATTGCCTTGTGTGCCATGTCACCTACCATACCAAGGCTTTACTATGAGTTTGTTTTTCTTCTGTAGCCCATGGAGTATTTAGGGTAGTCTCCCGATCTGGAGATATGCTGATACTGGATGGACTACAGGGACTATTATGTGTGAAGGGTGATATGGGTTGCCCGAAACGCTATTTTAAAGTATGTTTATTTTACTGTAGACATTATTATAATAGCGCAATATTACTATATAGTAAATAGTGTGACGGATCCTTAGAGGATGGGCGGTCCCATGCATCCTTTAAGTTACTTGTATCTTTATTACAGTTCACTTGAGTTGGTTTACATTATATAAGTATATATTGTCCTGACTCGAGTGTTTTGTGTTTTTTCTTTACGCTCGGGTCAGCCTGAGTATTCATAGCTTTGGATTCTCTTTCTGGAGCTAGTCTTTGCTGGAGTTTCTGCCTATCTACATTTATATCTATTTCTGTTTCAGCTGTTCTTGTTTATCCCATGTATTAGTGAACTTCTATGTATTTGGGATTTCTATTATGTTGTTTCAGACTGTTATTATGTATTTGGGTTGAGACTCTGTTATAGTAGCTTCATGAACTACTATGTTATTTTATATTTCGCTGCGAGTTATTCTGATTGTTCTATGTCTGTGATTCTGTGTATTCGATTTCATTTGCTCCAAATTTATTTCCAATCTATTATTTCACATCATTCAAGTCCAATATGTGGATTATTGTCGATTTGAATGGTACGAAATAGCGGGTCGTGACATTTATCAACATTTGAAAGGGCGTGCTGATATGAATGTCCATGCTGATAATAGAATAGTGTACTCTGATGATTGTTTATAATTAAATTATTTCTTTTGTAATGACTTGATATATATATTATATGTTGTTCATCACATTTTAGCAAGATTCTGTTCTGTCTTCTTCTTTCTTCACCCCAAACAACCTGTCTTTCGAACACTTAAATGATTAGGATACAAATACCAGTATTAAATGTCGACTTTAGGTGTAAGAAAGGCAGATCGTTACAGTTGGGGTTTTCCACCTTTCTATTAAGGAAGTGCTAAGTGGTCGTGGTTTGTGTAGTGAACATTTATGGTTATACCTTGGAGAAGATTAAGTTAGGTATATCATATGTGTACATATGATTAAATAAATTGGTAGTAATTGCTAGACATAACACTTAAATGGAAATCAATTTGCATAAATCAATGGTATGGGTAAAGTATTGCGACGACCCCAATTTTCGGACCAGCTAAAATCACTGAAAAATCCGTCAATTCTAAAACTACTAATGAAAACTACCAACTTAATACACCATATTTATTAAATATTCAACATTACTAAGTTTATAGGATACAATTTTAATTATACAACTTATCAGAGTAATTAATTAACTTATTAATTCTATAAAGTGTTCTTTAATGCATTCCAAATATAGTGATTATAAATCTACCGCTGCATAAATCTGATGAGAGAGATAGCACTATCCTTACCTACGAACTCAATAAACAATGTAAATGCGGAATAAAATAGTAATGTAACGATCCAAAATTTTAGTTATTTGACTTTGGAATATTTAATTAACTTTAAATATTGGAAAGTTAATTTTATAGATTAAATAATTTGAATTTCAAAAATAGTGATTTATCGGATAATTTAGTTGTTAAATTTAATAATTGAAAATTGTTTAAATAATTGAATCTTGAATTTTAGGTGGGATAAAAATGATTTAAAGGCTTATTAAATTTCTATTTAATAAAAATGAAGATAATAAACTTTTAAATTGGATTTAAAAGTGATTTAGCTGATTTTTGAAATATCTCGTTTTAATTAACGAGTAAAAATAGCCTTCAGGGACATTGTCTTGGATTTTGACGAAACTAGTATCATTGGGGTTGCGATAATGAATTATTTTACGCCGTCAAGTTTTATAGCATTCAAGCATATCGTTTGGTCATGGCAGATCAAAACGCATAGAATTTAATATTGAAAATTAATATAATAATTGGGTCCAAAAAGCTATCTTCTCCATACGATCGAATTAGGGCTCGAGACTAGCCTGTTGCGCTCGAAATAGAGATATAACATTAGGAATGCCAGAAGGCACGCATCGATTGAAGTCCGTAATTATAACTAGATATTTTAGATTTATACATAATATATATATATATATATATATATATATATATATATATATCGATTTGACCATACAGCCATAACCCATCACCATCCACCATGACCCGTCTCTAT
The DNA here is from genome assembly GCA_030765085.1 of Allium cepa. NCBI lineage: Eukaryota > Viridiplantae > Streptophyta > Magnoliopsida > Asparagales > Amaryllidaceae > Allium > Allium cepa. The sequence continues at coordinate 501,482,344 of CM060944.1, read as the reverse complement.
CAACCATGCCCCACCACCTCAACCTATACCCCGTCATCATCACCATATCTCCATCTACCTACATAGGTGCAAAAAAAGCATGGCAGAATGTTTCATAAGTTTAAATACAAATACAAATAAATATAAAACCCTAATCTAAGCCACAGGCGCAAGTTTAGATGAATGGTCAGGAATGTCCCAAACTTCACCATTGATTATCTCATGATCCATACAGTGATAAGTGAAGCTTTCAACTGGGAAAAGATAGAGCTACGTGAGATCTTCGATGTGTATGGTGGAATCGTTGTCTAATGCAACGAATTGACGTGAACCTGGCCATGAAGGCTGTAGGTTTGGGCTTGGAAATTGAAGCAGAGGTTGTGGCAGGGGGTTGCGTCCTTTGGTTGTGGGTGTAGCTCACAAAGGCGGAGGTAGGGGTGGCCGTCGATCAATCTCTGGTTATCGGAGATGGAGGCAAAAGTCAGTCGAAGGAGGCGACGTGAATGGGTTTTGTCTCGGTTAGAGGAACGTAGGAGGGGAAGAGAAAGGGAACGACCAAGATTTACATTGGCTAAGATGAACGACCAGGATTTAATCTGGAGATATAAATGTAAATTTAATTTTTAAATTAATTTAATTCAATTCATGTAATCTTCTAAATGTGAAAACTTATTCATATGAGATCCATATCGAATGAAACGATTTGCGTTGGGTTCGTATCTGAAAATTCTACGTCGTGGAGTTGGATTGGAATTGATTGGAGCTAAAGGAAATTTTGGTTAAAATTAAATGCCTATTTAATTTTTCCAAACCAAAATGCGATTGTGAAGACTGCAACCGAAGTGAGTGAGTCTCACCCTTTTGGAAAACCAGTATGATTTATAGTTGATAATAATTATTGGACGACTGTTTGGTTGAATTATTATATATAGTAGTTGGATTGAATATTACCGCCTATTGGAGCGAATAAGACCCTATTATGTTCCCGTATAATAGCGGATGACCCTTTGTGTACGAATCTCGCCTTGAAGTGGTTGATTTAAATTTTATTATTGTATAACGTTTGTGATTCAGGAAAACAGGTTGGAGGGATCCAACGGGATTTCTTGCTACTATTGAATTATATGGTTTCAATAATATTTCTTTTATATTGGATTATTGAATAATAAATATGATTATGGACACTATGGTTATAACATCGTTATATTTTTGAAAATAAAACCCAGTAGTGATAGAAAATCAATATCGATATTTGTTAAGTGTTGGGTGGCTATTGACCTCAAATTAGTCTTTTAAAAATACTACAAATTGCCGATTAAGTCAGAATTGTTTTTTGAGACAAGAAACAATTTAAAATCTAAATAAGGTTTCGAAGATATTTGTTTAAGGATCGTCTAATAAATTATATTAATATTGCTTTTAAAGTTAATTAATTATATTAATAGTGTTTTTAAGTTATTTAATTATATTAATATTGTTTTAAAGTTATTTAATTATATAACATCATTTAAGGTTATTTAATTATAATAATATTCTTTTAAAAGTTATTTAATTATATTAAATTGTTTTAAAGTTATATAATCATATTAATATTATTTAAAGTTACTTAATTATTTTTATACTATTTAAAAGTTATTTATTTATAGATAATACATTTTAAGAATTTATAAAAAGGTTAATAAATTGCGAGATTAATTATTTAAAACTAATCATTGTTTGGAATTAATAATAATGATTATTAATAAGGTTTTAAAATAAATTATCATTATTTATAAAATGGTAAAGATTAATATTATTATTGGTTCTTAAACAATAATTTGGAAGGAATAATTATTAGTTTTAGATATTTAAAGTTGATGATTTTCATTTATTTATAAAGTTTATTACTAATAATTATTATCATATAATAATGTTTTGAAGTAAATGACTTTATTTATTTATAAATGTTTCTAAGACAATGAATAGGTTTTGAAGACTTGAATTTTATAAAGAAATTTATAAAATAGATTGAAGATTAAGGAAAGGTTATTGGCAAGGAGAAGAGTTTATAAATAGTTAGATATTTATTGGAAATTTTAGAAACAGGTTACATATTGTAATAGAAGTTTTTATAAATGGTTTATGGTTTCAAAAAGGGTTTATAAGTGATTTTGAAATGTTTAAGAAGCTTATAAGGGATTGAATTTTTACAATGGATTACAAATGGTTTCTAGGTGGTTTACAAAAATGAGTTATAAATGGTATGGAGAATTGTAAGAAAATTTATAAATGATTTGAGAGTCGAATGAAAAGAGAATATTTCTCAGTTTGGTAAATATACTTATACTATTGAGATAAGTATACAGATATTTTATGGGATCGGTAGATATATCTTGTGAAAGTATTCCTGTATAAACAAGTGGTTTTTATTCTTAGAAGGTTTATAAAGCGAGGCTAGTGGTCTCTTATATGGTAACCAGTATGGGTTTTCCTTATGAAATAAATTCATGATTGAATGTTGTTATTCGATAGTTAAATAACTTACTATAGAAAATGGACCCAAACGTAACATTGGAAATATCTGGGAGAAACATTTGAGTTATATGGAACAGTTATCTTCGATAATGCTGTATTGTGTGTGTGGACCTCGTTTTGTTCTCATAGGACAATGATAAGGAAATCTGTCCACTAACGGTTAGGAGGTGACTCCAACCTTATCTTTGGATGTCTATTTCCTAAAGAATAGGAGTTAAATTTACTGGAAATTATCGAACGTTATTTCGAAGATACCAGGATTGGATATGTTATTCCAAAACCACTTCGATCTAACTCAAAGTTATGTGATGAAGACATTTGAAAAGCATGGAATCGAAGAAGGAGTTTAGTGCAAAGGCTATTCTCTCCTCGGGAGGGATTCCCCGCAATGGACATAATAGGAGTAGTGCCTTTGGTTTCGTTCAGACCCATAACGGACTTGTATGGATGAATGCTATCAGCACATTGTCACTGGAGGGAGAAATGCATTCTAAGTGTAAATTTCTTGAAAGATAATCGTTGCTTCAAGCCTCATCAACCAGGAAAGACTATAACATGAGAGATGCAGTAGGGCTAGTTAGGTCGCACCCATCAAGGGTATGTCATCAACTTTCTAGATGACCATTCATAATTTCAGATTCAGTTGTGCATGAGGGAGCTCCATAAAGGTTGGACCGGGGTGATGACATATTCAGTACTGTCCAGCAAGGGGTAGGCCAGCCATGTGTTGGCAGGGGTCGTTAGGTACGATCTCGGTACATTGTTCTAGAGGTGTACTATGAAGGGCGGTACCCTGGTAGTCCAGTCATTTGTTGGAATCTATTTCCAATACGAGCTTTACGGTTTTAGTTATATACCAAATATGTTGGAAAGTGAGATGCAAGCATTCTAGCTATTTTAATATTTTACTTTGAACCTTTAGCCATTATTATAATATCACTGGATTTTCTATAAATGTGTATTGGTTATCATAAGGTAAAAACTCGTCGTGTTTATGTGCGGCTTGGTCTTACGAGATACCTTTGATTTCAAAGATTATGTTATAACTTTAAATCTAGCTGGGTGTGTTTTCTTATGCTGGTTTTCCAGACTGACTCGAGTGTTATTTTATTATAATGCTCGGGTCAGACCGAGCATATTTTAGATTAGTTTGGATGCTTGGAGCTTCAAGGAATGAGTTGGAGGCCCAGCGACGTATTCATATAAGTGGGTTTGCTTCGAGACATCCACAAGGAGACCTTAGATCGACATCAGGTAGATCGGTGGTAGTGGGTCGACATGCCTGGCTCGGTGTACCTAACCTACCAGCTATGGACCGAGCTATCTTGGTCATGGGCCTGCACGGAGGATCCAGCCTATCCTATTTATAAATAGAGAGGCAAGGGTCTAGTTGAGGGGACCTTTTCATGGAGAACTCAAGGGATACTCTGCCATTTTTTGTACTCACATCTTTTCTGTCCAAACGTGTATTTAAGCTGTTGACTTATGGATTGTATCTGTACTTAAGTGGTTGGAAAAGTAATAATGATTATATTCAAAGTAGACGTAGGCAATTACGCAAAACCACTATAAATCTAGTGTTCTCGTTTTTGTTGTTCTTTTTACATTCAACCGAGTTGCTTCTCACTTTTAATTTACTTTCTTCACTAATCTGTCTATGCAATTCTATTAAAGGGTGTTAGTGAACAATTTTAGTGCTAACATTTTGGTGCTTTTACTAAGAAGGTGCATTCTCAAGCTGTTAGGATCTACTTTTTGCCTACTGGATTGAGGAAACCTCCTGAAGGAGATCAGAGTTCATTCACAAGATTTCATAGATTCTACTCAGAGTTCCCACAGATAACTCTAAGATGGAAAGACCATGTACCAGATCCGCTTCCTACAACACGGACACTAATGAGACCGCCAGTGTCCAGCAAGTGGGACCCAACAATAAGCAAGCTAATGCAGGTGCAGAGCCCACCACCATCCCAAACCAACCAGAAGTTTTCACTAGGGCAGAGTTCATTGAGTTGATGAGGGAGCTTGTGAAAAGTAGGAGACAGCTTAACGAGCAGATTCAAACAAATGCCAACTTGATGACCCGGATCGCTCAACAGAAGCATCTGACTGTGTAGTTAATGCCCCGCTATTACACCGCAATAACCCCACTATATCTCATAGCGGATTTCTACCGCTATGATTTTTCCATATAGCCCAAAAATATAGCCTTTCCGCTTTAATCCCCGCCATTTCCGCTATATCCCATTATTCCAGCTATATTTTTCTATTTTCGCCATATCTTCTTCAATAAAATAAATTAAAAAATTGCATTTATACATTATAAAAATTATGAAACTAATTTATTTGATTTAATTTATAATATTTTTCAGAAATGAAAATACTTTAATGTTCTACTAAATTCAATTATGTTATATAACAATTTTACGTTTATTTAAAGTATATTCGCACATATATTTTGTTTAAAATTATTTATGTATTAATTATAATTCAATTGAATGATAATTTTTTATTTAATTACCATTTACATATTTTTTTAAACATTAAGTATGAGGTTTATATGCTATTTTAGAGCCATCCGCTATATCCCGCTATATCCTCGCTGTATCCCCGTTATGACTTTTTGCACCTCCACCGCTTCGAATCTGCCAAGCGCTTTAACTGCACAGGCGTCAGAACACTGGAGGAATCCCTACTTCCTACTCATCATCCAACAGTTCTGTTTCATCAAATGAACACTCTAGGCATAGGTTCCATAGGACCGAGACGACATAAACTGGTGCAACAGAGTAATTGGTGATGACTCGCCAAGAGCAAACCAACAGGAATGGTCCAGATTCCTTACCAGGAACCGTGGCCCTTCACCTACACCTGGGGAGTCGGTCCCAACCTGGAGTGGGAAACATAGGATCTAGAGCATGCGTGGGAGCTGATCTACCGCCTCGCCTGGGTCATAGCGAAGCGGGCCCTCAGGATGCGCACTTAGGAGATCACCTACCGAAGAGGCACCAGCTGGAAAAATCGCGCAGGATGGATACCGACTTGTACCTCCCATCTAAACTCCGGATTTATCATCTATAGTCAGGCAACCGATGAGGGAGAATCATTGATTAACCAACGATAATTGGGGCATATCTAGGAGCCATACTCCATTCACATATACCATCCTACAAGCCAAGTACCCTCGGAAATTCAGCATGCCTAATATTCCAGCTTATGAAGAGAAGACCGATCCCCGACAGTACATAATGAGATACGAGTGGATGATTGACTCGACTAGGGCAAATGATGCGACCAATTGCAGATGCTTCCTAATAACCCTATCCGGAATCGCTACCATGTGGTTCACCATACTATCCCCACGATCTATCTTTAGGTTTGATGAGTTAGCAGTGAAATTTGTAGAGCAGTTTAGGATCCATGCCACTCGTCCAAAGGATGTGCTATCATTATCCAGTGTGATCTAAGCTCCGAGGGACGTTGAAGGATCATTTGAAAATATTTCATGTTGTTGCTACCGAAGTTAGCAATCCGAATGACCATGCTATCCTTATGGTCGTGATGCGAGGAGTAGATCCGGACTCAGAGTTTGGTGATTGGCTGGCAGGCAAAGCACCGATTACTCTGGAATATTTTTATTCAAAGGTGAACCAATTCATGAGAAGGGAAGATGCTAGGTGGTTAAGACGAAGTAGTGTGCCAAGGCCTAGTAAGGAAGTAGTGCAAAGCAACATTGCGGTAAAGCAATCTGGCGAAAACTCTGGTAAGGTCCAAGTCAATGTTCAAAATAAGCCGGTGCAATCTAAAGGATCTAGAGGAGGAAATTCCAGATAAAAGAAGGAAGCGGGAAAGTGGAAACCAAGGATCCCAACCTATAGTGTATATACTTCTTTGAATACATCTTTGGAGAATATTTACCTATCAACTTGTAATATATTCCAATACCGAAATCCGCACCCAAAGGAATCCACTGAGGAACAAAAGCAGACTGGAAAGTATTATCGGTTTCACGAGACCTACGGGAACAATACTGAAGAGTGCAGACATATTCATGATGCTATAGAAAAGCTGATTCGCCAGAAGAATGTACATCAGTTTTTTAGGAATCCATAGGAAGGTGGACAGGGGACATCCGACCCGAATCACGAGCAAGCTTCACTTCGACATGAGGAGCCCGCTCAGACTAAAGGAAGGCTGGTCATAAAGATGATAATTGGTGACCTCATCCGGTAGACAAGGGTTGGCAAGAAATGGAAAGTTATGCTAGTTCCATGAAGCATGCGGGATTCAAATGGTGCATGAACACCAAAGACGGAATTCCAGCGAAGCAACAAAGAATGATGACTGATGATATAGTATTAAGGAATAAGGATGACGATAGGTGGAGGCACCTACCATGGACTCGATGGTAATCTCAGCTACGCTTGGATTGCGGACTAGAGTACTATGAGTCCCCAGAGTGTAGACTAGAGTACTCTGAGTCCTCGGCATGCGGACTAGAATATAAATGATTCATAAAATCTCTAAGTTCCCAGAGTGCAGCCTAGAGTACACTGAGTCCCCAAAGTACGGACTGGAGAATAAAAAATTCAAGAAATCTCAAAGTCCCCAAAGTGCCGACTAGAGTATAAACTATTCAATAACATCAAAGTCCCCAGACTGCGGATTAGAGTATAAATAATTCGAAAATTTCCAAGTCTTTTGAAAGCAAACTAGAGTTTATGTGACCCACAAGACTCTGAATTTCAATTACAGATTAGATTTTAAGCAAAGCGATGAGAGTCTGGGAATACAAAAAAGCAAAATTTTATTTACTAATCAAAAAAGAAGTTTCATTACAACTTCTTCGAAGTCCGGAGCCCAAGTCGATCTACGATGACTCTAAAAAAAGGAAGAAAGGGGAAATAACTACATGATCTTGACTTATTTAAACTAAGCGAGGCATGACTAGACGATGCTGCTTCTTCGGCTTTCTATCCATATTTGGCTTCCCCGAAGTCTCCTCATTTGAGCGCTTTCGAGCGACGTGGTATCCGCGGAAGGAGGGAGAACTTCCAGAGGCGTGGTCCCACCGGGGAGAATGACCTTCAAGGGCCTATTTAGGGGATCTTAGAGTTCCACCACTTGGGATTCTATAACTTTGGTTTTCTTTTTCTCCTCCTCCTCGACTTACTCCTTCATGTTAAGCTGTGAAGTGTGCTCGGAAGCACCTGTGATTTCAAAGTCGTCGTGGCCCTCTGTGGGTGAACGACCTTTAAGTTTATCTTCCTCAAGTGCCCCTATTGCTTAAGCGTTAGGACCAGAGGTGTCGCCGGTGCGGAGTACTTCAGTCTCTTTTTCTTTCCGCTCTGTGGCAACATCGCTTCTTGGAGTCGGTTCAGGGCTAGAATGACCTGCACGAATTCATGAAAAGTGAATGTTAAGATATGATAGTTATTTTCCAAAAGCGACGACTCTATGAAATTTAGGAGGTGGGGTCACGTACCAACTTCCATTTTGCTCTCAGTCGTCTTGGGAGTATCATCCTTCGGAATCGGGGATAGAATGTGGATGCCAAGTCCAAGCTTCTTTGGATCGTAACTCACATGTTGCTCGGAAGGATTAAGCGGTGGAGTTTTGGTCAAATCAACAGGGGGTGCAATTTGGGGCTCGGAGGCCGACGGGCCAAGACATCCTCTTTATACTTGGTAGAGTCAACGGGGTTCATTGCCTCGAAGCACTTCCCTCACCAGAGCCTCTTCATCAATCTCTTCGACACCGAGCTCCACTTTTATAATCCTAATCAAAGTATCCCATGCTTCGGCAAGTGACCCATGATAATTCTCTCCCAAGAAAAACAAGTCACGGTGCATAAGGACTCTTGCATTGAACTCGGCAATAAGTGGATCGAATAAACACTTGATTTATTCCCTGTCAGCCTAGGTAGCTGCCTCGAGTCCAGAGTCGGCTTCTATGAGCGCCAACTTTCTGCCTTCCTCACGAGCAACTTCTTTTAACACTTCAACCTTGGAAATCTCCGCATTGATTTTTGTTTTTAGAAGTCGTGTTTTGATGATTTCATGGCAGTATCTTTGTGACTCTTCCTGTGCTACAATTTTCTCTTCTCTTTCTTTGAAGAGCAACTCTTTTAGTTCTTTGACCCATCGAGCGAGAATGTCTTTCTATTTTTGGATAGAGTCTTTTTCCAAAGCTAGAACAACACTGCATTGGACCGCCTCATTGAATTCTTTCTTATGAGTGGCCTCCAAGCGACTAACTGCCTTGACCATCTCCTTGGCTTTTTCTGGGCAGCCTTATGCTGAGATTTGTATAAGGATAGCTCTTTATCTTGGCCCTTAATGATGTCATTGTCATGAATAGCTTTGAGTTTGAGGCGATCAATCTCGTGTTGGAGTTCAATGGAGACCTCTGAAACTTTCTCCACCAAGTGTATGAATGCATCATGCTGAAAATAAACATCATTGTTGCAGGTAATGGCGCTCTGTTTGACATGTCTAGGGATAGGATGGATCGCAGGGAGAAATTTTAGTCCATGGAAACATATCTTCAGGAATTTAGCCTTGAGCTCAGCTAATTTATCTGTCGTCGATGGATCGTGAACGAAGGATGGAGGAGTCTGCCTAACCGAAGTCATGGATTTCTTACAAGGCTCACAGGATTGCTTACTCGAAGAGCCGGAATGTTGGTCGCGAGGGACTTCGAGCTGGAAGCCCTTCCAAGCTGACTTCTCCCCACTACGTGTCGGATGGTGGGGAGGATCGTTTGGGTGTAAAGAATGGCTGTGGGTTCTCCTTCGAGAAGACGATGTTGACTCTTTGGAACGATAATCTCTATCACCGCTTTTGTCCTAATCTCGCTGTTTGCCTAATCCTAAGTCTCTCCAAAATGGTAAAAGATGGAGGATCCGCGAAGGCAGTCAATGCCATGTGTACGCCCCATATCACTTGCACATAAACTCAAATGAGGATGAGTTAGGAGGAATCGCACGATGAATGGAATTCAAGTGCATGGTGTAGTGTAAGTGTTTGTGTGTGTCCTAGTTCATCCCTCCAAAGGACAATGTTTTTCACCTTACTCATTGGAGTTTTCTCTCCTTGATGATGAGTCTGAGCGCCTTCATTGCTTCTCGTAGGCGAGTTAAATCCCATAGCCTTGGGATTATTGAAACCGTAATTAAGTATATTGTCATGGATGGTCAAGTTAGATATGCCCTTTAATGAGCCTTCTAAGTTTTGGGAAGACAACTTTTTCTCGATCGGAGTTATCGTGACCTTTGAAGTTCCCCTAACTTTTTTCTCTTTTAGCTTGTAAGCTAGACACTATTTTCTTTTTCAAGGGAAGCGACGGTTGATCAATGCCAGTTACATCGGCTCCCAATGCTGGCCCAGGGCTTGTGTTCTCACAATCCTTTCGATCTCACCTTCCTCGGTAGTATCGCGAGTCCCTTCAGCAGGGGGCACCACAGGTCCAGCTTGTTCCTTGCTTTCTTCCGTAGTAGCTCTTGCTATTGTGGAACCGCCTGGAAGGCTAGTCCGCTGGCCCTCTCCTAGTAATCTGAACTTCGAAAGTAATTCATTAGTAATTACAGATTTAATGTCTCGATCTCCAATGCGGGTAGCTCGAATGGCTTCAACTACCTCAGAATCTGGTGTCTTCTGGTCATGAGAAAATACTTGTAGGAGCTAAAAGAAGATCAGAAAAGATGCACTTCGAGCCTTAAGACAAAGATTTGGATAACGTTGAGACTTATTTCCTTCTAGCCATCTTCTCACAAAACCGAGCGGAAAGCGTACGTAGATCCAATCTTATTAAAACTGAGAAAACTTGCTCCACGCACCTATCATGACTTGACATTTAGCGTGGCTCGAGGAATGTGTAGGATGGGCTATCGGTACGTCTCTTGAAGCGATAGATATAACGGATGTCCTTGGGGGTTGGGGATCTGAATAAGACGCTCATGAAAAGAATGTAGGTACCATGGATGAACGCATGACTGTTTGAATGCAGTTGTATCGAGGCAATCCCAATATACTGTAGCACTTCGCGGATGAATGAATTGAAGGATGGAACGCTTATGGCCCAGCGTATAAATTTGTTGCACGCAGTATACCCAGCTGGTGGCAAGTGAGGCCGATCTTGTGCTAATGAAACTAGAACGTCTTCGAAGGGGATTCCGTGGATTGAACACAATCGACGGAGAGAAGATTTTCCAATTTTCGAGGCTTGAGAGGCGATGGGGTCATCCAAAATGATGGCTCCGTCTACGGCATCAGGAGCTGAGCCTATAACCGGTGGATCTGGGATGCCAAGTATGGGGCTGATGATGGATTCAATGTCACCGCTTCCTTCTGCAGAGAACTTGGCTCAAACTTGTCAGAAACAGTAGCGGAGCTTGATTTTTTAGACATCTCCAATAAGTGATTGGTATGAATAGATACCTGTTTAAGTTATACTTGAAAGATAATAGATACCAAATATAACAACAAAGTCTTATCTCATGTGGTGTGTGAACTTGTGCAACAATTCAAACATGAGTATAGAGAAATTAAAGTTTTAAAGACTAGTGTAGCATGATTGAGCTTTGAGTTATCAACTTTGGAAACCGTCTTCACTGATCGTCTCCGAAGTTTATTCTATGATTGGTAGCAGAAGTCTTGGGATCAGATAGTGGCATCATATATTATGAAGGCTTTTACTTATTTTTGTTCGGTTATATTCGTGTTTAGATTTACTTGAATTATGGAATTGCTACTTCAAGTTAAGTTCACGGGTTCATATGCTTTGGTTCTTGTCATTGTCCATTGTTTTATGTTTAGGTGTGCAATGTGTGGTCCTAGTGTATGTTATGTTAGTCCAGAAAGCCAATATCGATCCCAATGCTCAATATTGACTCTAACACTCGATGCCGAACCAATCTCTCGTTACCAACGCAGACCTCACTAGATAGCATACTAAACGACCCATTCGATTTCTCAAACCACCGGCCCACTCAGTCTTTCAAATCGCCAATTCACACGATCTCTCAAATCATTGACCCACACTCTACCTCTCTCGCTACCGACCAACTCTCCTTTAAACCACCGACCTATTACCTAACCCAAGCAACCGACCTGCTTTATCTCTCAAAGCACCGACCCAGAATTATAGGCTCCTCTGCCGACCGAATATTATTGGTGTGTTCCAACCTGACTCTCCCTAAGATGGATCGGCCTATAAGGATTGCCAATCGAGCTTTCCTACTCCACAAGCACCTAATTTCCCTCTCTCAGCACAACAAGTCCCCTCCTCCTACAAATTGCAGACCTATCTAAAACCATAAAAAACTACTCCTCTCGAATTAGCATGAATCCATGCCATAAAGCCCTCTACTACCTTCACCCTAATATGTTTACTTGTCCTATTTCTCTCTTCTCCCAACCATCACAAAGATCCATATACATGTGATAACTCCTAAGTAGAGGTATGAACCCTTACCTATGTGTTAATTCAGGGTTGGGGTGAAAGGTTCTTAATGCTTGGAGTCAAGGGGAATGGTGGCGGCATGTGTAGAGGACGGTGGAACAAAGTTGTAAGGTAGTCCAGTGGATTGGAGGAGATAAGGTTCGGAGCTGTGTTGGAGAAGAAGGGAAATAAAGTAAGAAGTGAGAGGGAAAGAATGAAGGTGTCGGCTTATATACAATGAAGGGGAGACGAATGGGCATTTTCCTGGAGAACTAGTCAAACGCTTCGGTGAGTCGGCAAGGTAAATACGCCAACCCTTGCCCCTAGTGAACTGACCGAGTAGGTCGGCCTTGTATGCCGACCCACCTCTTGTTTCTAAAAAAATTATAAAAGAAATAATAATGTTGATGGTAATGAAATAATGTGTATACATAAACATATACACTTGCGATGATGATAGAGGATGATAGCGTGATGAGGAGATTGATACTACTGACAGTGGAGAAGCATGGGTTTAGAAAATCCACCATGATTCAACCTTTGAGAGGTTGTATACATTCAGCTTTCGAAAAGTTGTATCGGGATTTTAAGAGCTTCTTTGAGATTAAACTAATACGTTCAAACGACAAAAAGCTTCATCAAAGGCCAATGGAAAACAACAGTCAGTTACCATTCGGAACGAGCTAGCCTATGAAAGCGAAAGTACTCGGTGATTCAAAGTGTGTCATGTTGATTTATACAACACTCTTTGTAACAGCCTGCAAATCCATACCCCTTGAGTCAACACTATTTTAGATCAATTAACTCAAATGGAATAGAAACACGAACCATTAGGGTTAAAGAAGAAGAGATAGAAGAAAGAAGGAACTAAACAATATCAGAATCTCACAGTCGCAGCGGAATGAAATATAATAGTCAATAATAGAGCTTTACAAAAATGGAAACTATATCTGTTTTATACAATATATCATCAGAGTATCACAAACAACAACAATTTACATGTCAGTCAATTACATACAATCACAGCAGCGGATATATATAAGTACGGATAATACGTCTCGGACTCCAGCTCCCCTCCTGCTCCAAAGCATCCTGTTCTGGACATGTAATACTCGGTCTGACCCGAGCATTATAATGAAATAACACCCGAGTCAGTCTGGAATACTAGCTGATAATAATGCACCCAAATTGATTACTAAAGTTTCAAAAATCCTTTTGAAAACAAAAGCATCTCGTAAGACCACGCCACAAATAAACATGTCGGGTTTTTACCTTACGATAGCTAAAACGCTTTTTATAGAAATCCTCTGATATTATAATAGGATCTATATACAAATACTTATAAAATAGCCGAAGTTATTACATGATTAAATTCCAGCTACTAGCCACAGAATGGGTAATACAAACAAAACTCGTAAAAGGCTCGTAGGGAGAATGGATTTCCAATAATGACTAGGCACTGATGTACCACCTGTCACAGTACCTGGTCTAGATCAGTGTACTGAGGACCACGCCCGATTCCCTGCAACATAAGGCCCGGACTACCCCTTACTGGATAGTCCCGAGTAAGATCACCCCGCGGTTGGGATCAGCAACCGCACCACTAAGCCGAAATAAAAGGGACATCTAGACAGGAATGACCCTACCCGGAAATGGGTGCTGCCCACCAAGCCTTGCTGCATATCCCCTGATTTTCAGTCATTCCCGGTTGATGAGGCTTGAGGCTAAGTGTTACCTTTTAGAACGTTGCACTTAGAATGCCCATCGCCCACCTGATGATGTTCCGAAAGCATTCGTCCATACAAGTCAGTTCCGGGTTCAAACGAAACCGAAGGCACTACTCCTACTACATCCATTTTCGAAATATCCTCAGGATTAGTAGCGACTAGCCCTTGCACTTCACTGCTCCATCTTCGACTCCGAACTCGTTTTTCCCATGAAAACGTACAAACCGGATCGAAGTGGTTTTCGAGAAATTAATCCCGATCCCAGTCTCTTCGAAACGATCAACGCATTTGTCCAATATTGATAGTCGGTGATTTAACTATCAATTAACATTCACAAACATTCATCACATAATAAATAATTCCCACATTATTTATTTTCCTCAAAAATATCTTGCGAGATATAATTCCAATTTCAAAATTCTTTTGAAACACCTTTCAAACCCAATTCTTTCCATGGAATAAATTTACCAAATTGTTATTTCCCTTGAAAACATCCAAGTAGCAATGTTTAAGGTTTAAAATAATTTAAATTCTTTATTCTTGAGTATACACTAGACATTTATATTTAAAACTTCTTACATACCTAATTTATAATATATATATATATATATACCTCTAAAAATATCTCGAATAAAACTGCTCAATAAAATATAAACTATTATCTTTAAAATAAAATTAAGTCGTACTAGATCTTGAAATATAACTATGAAATTCTATACAAGTTTCAAATAAAACTTCAATTGATTATCTTTAAAATAGAACCATTTATAAAGTATAAATGTTAATAATATTCTTTTTAAAACATAATACTGGTTACTATTAAAATAATTACTCCTTTATCTAATTTGATAAATGCTTACTTTTAAAATTCTTATAACTTAAATAATTTCTTGAAACATCCTTTAATACAACTTCAAACTCTAAAGTTTCAAAAATCTACTTCAGAAACGTACTTGGCTTTCAGGGAAATACACTTCCATTACAGGAATCCAAGAATTCTTTTATCAATCTAACATAATTTAACCCAATTCAATTTTTCATTCATCCCGTAAAATCTTTTCCATACATTAAAAATAGCTCCTTTTATTTTAAATACATTGCTATTTCCTGGAAATCACTTTCAAACATATGTTTAAAATATTTAAAATAAGCTCTAGAAATTATTTAATTGAAAATAATACTTAAGGAAATATATAGGGGTTCCTTAAGTATTTTAAATAAAATTTAACTTTTAAAATAAGGCTATTAAATCAAATATTCATATTAAAATTTCCTTTTGAAAACTTAATACTACTTTACCTTTTTCAAAATAATTAAATACCATAATTACTTAGTGAAATATTTGCTTTCAGTTAAAAACATTTTAAAATAACAATATTTCTTTCTAAAAATATTCTAAACATATTTAAACTGCAAATTTATAATTTGAAAGCTTTCTTAAAAACAAAATAAAATTTCTAGGAGAAAGCACACTTCTCATTCTTTAAAATAATTCTCGCTATTATCATTAACAATTCTCAATTCCCTTTTTAAACCACAAATCCAACACTTCATATTTTCAACCAATTACTTGAATTTAATTTCTTTTAAATTCTTTATTTAAGAATTTCTTTAATTTTCCTTTAAACCCAATTTATCTATATTTAAATTTTCAGGTTGTATTCACCCAATCATAGTACAACACAATTAAATTTTCCAATTTATCTACCTCAGTAAATAAACAGAGCATAGCATAACAGGATCTAAAATAATTTTATCATAGAATATAAATGTGATATATTACAGAATATAAATAAATTTCTATTTGTGAGGGATCTAGTTGGATCCCTCTAACCTGTTTTCCCTACATCCACAGATATTAGAACAATAATATATGTCGATTCAATTTGATAATAATTATCATATTCAACCAATCAAGCAATCATTCAATTATTGACTATATAAATTAACTAATATTCCAGATGTGAGTGAGTTAAACTCACATTGGGTTTTCGACAAGCGTTCAAATTTAAATTAAATCGAACGACGTTCAATTTAACCTAAATATTTACTTGCTCGAAAAGATTCCAGAACTGCACCACTGCGAAGTATCCGTCTCTGTGATTCCGACGTCGTCAGTTTCGTTGAAATCTGACAAAGAATGTTCAAGATACAAATTATTAAAGTTTGAATAATATTTTACAACAAACTTTTCCTTTTATTATGTTTTTTTTTAAAATCTTACAATCTGGACCGCATCACACAGGAAGAAAACACGGCCGAACCAACTTCATCTTCCTCGTGTAAATATCAGTTTCAAACGAACCCATTGTCGTTCGTCTAGGGCTCGGAACCACCACCCTTTCGTCGAGTTTGTTGACGATTTGAATATGCCACACGAATCAGCATCAATGCACCTCCCTTCGCCCGAAGTTTCACCATGCTCGGTGGTATGCCCGATGAGAAAAGCGAGCACGATTTCCTAACGAACGCGGCCACGCTGCCTCCTCTCTGGCGAACGATAGACGATTGCCACCGTTCAAGTTGAAGAACATGATGGCCTCTCCATTTTCATAGTTGGAAGTTTTCAAAAATAAGATTTGGATTGATCAATAATTGAAGACGAAAATAGAAGGGTTTTGGCCATTGATGAAACAACGGTGGCGGCCCAAAATAGATTAGGGTTTTACTGAAAAAAGTGTATATATAAACGTATAATCGATTATTTAATTATTTAATTCACTTTAAAGCAATTTTCTCAAACGATCTCCAAACGACGCGTGCCGACAGGCGTTCCTAAGGTTTTACCCACGTTCTGAGCACAATGGAACGTGTTTCGAAAGCTAATTCGATCATATACACGAGTTACGAAAATAAACGATCGATTTTAATTAAAATGATTAAAGTATTTTCTATGCGTTTTAAGCTGCCAGGGTCAAACGACAACTCCGATTGCTACGAAAATTGAAATCCGATAATAACTAGCTATTATGGATCCAATGAAACTGGTTTCGTCGAATTCCAAGACTATGCCCCGGAAGGCTAATTTAACTCGTCGATAAATTCGAGCGATTTTCAAAATCGTCGAAATCACTTAAAATTTCACTTTTTAAAACTTTATTAACTCTATTATAACTCCTATAAAATTTATATTCCCATTAGAAATTATTCCGATTCAGTTTAAATCAAAATTTGATTATGTGCATTATTATATTATTAAATTTCATTATTAAATTAATATAAAATTCCAAATTCAACCTATTGACTTCTAATTTCATTCATGTGATGTCCCGGAAATTTGGGCAATATTTATTTAATAATTTCATTTATAATTTATTTTAAAATGTGAAATACTGATTTAATAATCCAATTCAAATATAATTTTCTTTTGAAAATTTATAATTATTTGTTAATAAATGATTTTCTTTTGAAATTTATAATAATTGAGTTTGAGAATCTTATTGTTTTAAAATGTTAAAAACATTTAAATGATAAAATTTCTTTTCTAAGCTAATTTTAAAATATTTTATTTATAATGTATATATGTGTATACATTGTAAATAGGTGTTTTGATTTTATTTTAAATTTAATAAAAGATCTTTTCAAATTTAATATATATAAGTATATAATTTATGGATTGATTAAATTAAGTTGGAAATAGTATTAAAACTTTTCATAAGTCAATTTATAAATCTATCTTATATTTTTAGAAAGTAATTATAGTAAATATTTTGTTATACATATATATAGTTAAGAATTGTATTTTTATAATAAAGTTTATTTTGTTTTTAAATTTGTTTTGAAATAAATTTTGTTTATTTATATTAAAGTATAATATGTTAATTTGAAACTCTTGAATAAAATAAATTCAACTTTGTTCTTTTCTTTTAAAAATTTTCTTTTGTGAAATTGGTTTTAAATAGTATTTTTTTAAAAATATTCAAGCATATTTAAATATGTAAAGATACTTCATTAGCAATCATTTAAAGACTAAATACATATGAAACATATATAGACATCTTAAAATTTAATTAGAATTGGTTTTATCTTTAATTAAAAACATTTGTAAACATAGAAATTTATTTTTATATTTAAAATCTTACATGTGTTAAGTTTTATGTTTATAATTTGACACTTGTAATTAGCTTTAAAATTCAAATAACAAGTGGCATTACTAAATCAATTTTAGATAAAACTTAAACATATCTTTTGTTTCAAACCATTATCATCTTTGTAAAATTAAAATTCAGATCTATTGAAACTGAAATCAACTTCACTCAAATATTCCACAACCCAAACCAAATCCATACTCTGCAAATCATATTCAATTAGATCTGCAATCAAAAGTTTATACCCTGCAAATGAATTTTCATCTGCATCTTCTGTAACCTGAAATAATGAAATCCAAATTCCCAAATCTGCATACTTTTTAAACCTGCAATCAAAATGTCTTCAACCTGTGGAATATAAACTGCAACCTGTAAGGTTTATGCAAGCAAGATAAAAAGGGGTCTGCATGCAAATTCCAAAGCCTGAAGCATCATGGCATCATCAAATGCAAATTCAAAAGGCCTGCAAGCATCAAGCAAATACCATCTTCAACTTGCATGTTAGCTCAAATTCAACATCAACTAAGTAATGTAAGAGGGGCAAGCAAATTCAATCATGCATTGGAAATTCAGGCTGCAGGGATGAATTCATCTGGATTGCTCTCTGTCTGTTTCCATTTTTAAAGGTGAGTAAATCTATGGTTTAAAAACAGTTCTTCATTTAATAATAAAAAAATAAATAAATCAAGCTATCAAGATTTACAGAAACTAAAGTTAATTCAAAATGCCTTCAAATAAGAACTGTAAATCAGTGATAACTAAAGACTGTTCTGTTTTTTTTTTAATAAGTAACCTTAAAATTTTATAGGTTGTACTAAATTTATCTATGCATATGTATTTGATAGAATTGAGTATGTCTTGATTGTTGTATGATGGATGTTTTGTGTTTTTCTTGAATATGCATGTGACTGTTGTTGATGGATATTCTGTGTACATTTTGAATATGCACATAGGTGTGAATGCAAACCTTCTAGCAGACCTGTTTCTGCTCTTATTAGGATTTTAAATACAAATCCACTCATTTATGTATGCAGCTTAATTAGGAATTATTTATGTAAACAATTTGTGTTTGTGTAGCATTGATTTAGGTTAGAAATTTTAATCTAGGAAAATATAACCCTGTTACTTCTGGAACCAGTGACAACATACAATGGTTTCTGGAAAAAAAAAATATTATCAAACATCTTAAAATTTTTCAAAACAAGTTAAAGCTTTAGTGCATGTTTTAAAACTATGGACATAGAAGCATGCATCAGTTTTGATATCTTCTGAGGGGTTAGGTGTTTAAGGTCTGTGCAGTATTTTGAAGTTTGGGTATCTGATCATGGAATGGGTTTTTGAACTTGGATTTGCTGCCTGAAGGTGGGAAGTTGACTGGAGAGAGTGGGAGAAATAGAGGGAAGATGATCAGAGAATGGTATGATGACAGTGGAGTATTTTTTTTTCAGGTTTGAATCCCTTGTTTAAATGGAGTAAGGGTCTTGATCTGTCTGAACTATGTGGTGGTTCGACTGGATTGAGGATTTGGGGTATTGCAGTGGGTATATAGGTGGAGCAAAGGGTGGAGTTGGAGGTCATGGAATGGCCGGAGTAGGTAGTTGTAATGATTGACAGGTTTGGTTGGTCTCTGGTGGAAATTTTGGTGCAGGGTGGGGTGACTCGGAGTCAACCTCGGGAAGTTAGTGTGGTGACTCGAAGATGGAAGAGTTTTGCCCCGAAGTAATTTTAGTGTGGTCTCGGGTTTAGTTGTACAGGTTGAAAACCTGTGCAGTGTTGTTTTTTTTTAAAATCTGAGGTAATTCATTTTTAAAAAGCAATAATTTAAATTAAGGTATAGTTTTGATTTAAATTCAAGTAAGTTATGAATTCAAGTTTAAAATGAAGAATTTAAATATTAAGTAAGAGATAAACTTAAATTGGAAACAGAGTAAATATAGTGCAGGTTATAACCTGAGTTTGTTTTTTTTAAAATCTGGAAACTCAAGCATGTTTAAAAGCTATGATTAAATTCAAGTTCAGGTTTGAATTAAACTCAGGTAGGCTTTTAAATTCAAAATGATGAATTTAAATTTAAATTGAAGTTTAAATTCAAATCTGGAAAAAACAGTGCAAGTGTAGTTTTCAGGATTTAAATCCAGATTTTAATTAAAAACAGTTTTGGTTCTTTTTAAAAAAAAATTTAAAGGAGTTCAATGTTTAAAATTTAAATTCAAATTCAGGTTTGAATTTGAATTAAATTCAGGAATACTTTGAATTCAAAATGAAACATTTATATGATAGGCAAGATTTAAAATTGGGTTTGAAATCAAATTAAAAATGATTTCAGTTTTGGGTTTGAAATCTGTTTGAATTCAAATCAGTTTGAAAGTTTTAACATGGGACAGAAATGTTAGTAAGTAGAATTCAAATATGAATTTGATTTCAAATGAAGGTTTAAATTTTAAAAGAATTCTTTCTTTTAAGTATTAAATAAAATTATGATATGTTAACTTTAAATTGAAAGTTGAAGTAAATTTTAGGAATTTATTATTTTAATACATTTTGAATATTAATTAAGTTATAAATAAGTAAATAAATTATTTTGAAAATAATTAAGGATTTACTTATTTATTTGATTTTTAAATAATAACTTGAATTAATTTATAATTAAAGATGATTAATGAATAATTAATTTAAGGTAATTATTCTTAAGTAAGGAATTAAATGAAATGTAGTTAATTATCTAAGGATAATTAATAATTAATTAATGTAATTAATTTTGATGGATTAATTAGATTAATTAATTTAAGATAATCAATTGTAATTTAAGTATAATTACTTTATAAAAGTAATTAAGGGATTAATTATTTATTGTAATTAATTCTGATAATGTATTTTGTTAAATTAATTAATTTAGTTTAATTAATTTAAGAATAATTTAATAATTAAATGATAATAATTACTTAATGTAATTTATGGAGCAGGATTTCTTAGAGAAGTTTTAATTGATAATTACTGGAATGTAATTAAGGAAAGGTGATTTATTTAAAAGTAATTTGGATAATTACTTTTGTAATTAATCAAGGATAAATTAAGATAGATAATTAATTATTGGATAATTAATTTATAAATGAGTAATTAAGGTAGTTAATTACTGGATTTAAATATTAATCAAGGTGATTAATAATTGTAATTAATTTAATTGAGTAATTAATTTAAATATTAATTAGAGATCATTAATTATTATAATTAATGATGTAATTAAGAATTGTTGATTGAGTAATAATTAATTAATTAAGTGATTAATTAATTGTAATTAATTAAGGGTGAATGTAATTAATTATAGTTAATTAATAAATTAAGTAATTAAATGTTAATTACTTATGATAAGGTTAATTAATTTTATGGAGTTAATTTAAGACTAATTACTTATTGTAATTAGTGAATGATTAATCAGAGATGTTTAATCAAGTTTAATACTTAATGATTAATTAACTAGGTTGATAAATCAATATATTTATAAGCAGGATTTATAGGTGAGTAATTAATTTAATTTATTTTAAATTAATTAAGGTTAGTTGTAATTAATTTAATTCATTTTAAATTAATTATAAATGATGGATAATATATCATTGCTTATGGATGATATTGATATACCTTTGGATGGTTGTGATCTCAGAAATGAGATGAGTAGTATCTATAGAATATGGATGCTTAGTTATAGTATGATGGATTATTTGGTTGTGATGGTTGTTGTTATGATGTTGACTGTTGTGATGATTATCTGTTATGATAATATTATGGGTTATCTGTTATGATGAATATGTGTAGTTTATCTATCTGTGTGAAATAGATAAAAATTAAATGAGTTAATTGTTTAAAACCCTTAAGTATAACTTGGACATTAAAATGGCGTTTGGTTTCGGTGAGACCGGGATCGGGTTTCCATATTTGGATATCCGAAAACCACATCGATTCCAATTAAACGATAGGTCGTTAATCCAAGTGGAGCAAGTGAAGACTCGAGGTGTAAGGGCTATACGTCAGTATAACTCTGTGGGTGATTCCGTAATGAGTTTGACGGAATAGTACTTATAGATTCGAGATGATGATTTAGAGTGCAAGGGTTATTGTCGTTAACTCTGAGGGTGATTCCAATACGAGTGTAACGAAATAATGCCTTCGGTTTCGTTCGAACCCGGAACGAACTTGTATGGATCGAATGCTTTCAGAACATCGTCAGGTGGACGATGAGCATTCTAAGATAGATGTGTTCTTTAAAGGTAATCGCAGCCTCAAGCCTCATCAACCGGGAATGGCTAAAACAGGGGAGATGCAGCAAGGCTTCGTGGGTCGCGCCCACTGGAGGGCAAGATACATCCCTGTCTAGAGGTCCCTTTATATTTCGGCTGTGTGGACGGTTTTTGAGCTCCAACCGTCGGGGTGGTCTTGTTCGGGACTGTTCAGTAAGGAACGGTTCCGGCCTTGTGTTGCAGGGGAGTTAGGGTGGCTCCTCGGTACGGTGATCTAGGCCACGTACTGTGACGGACGGTACCCCAGTAGCCCTGCCATTGATGGAAACCCATTTTCCCTACGAGACCCTACGGTTTTGTTTGTATTACCCACTTTTGTGGCTAGTAGCTGGAATTTAATAGATGTAACAATTTCGGCTATTTTCATATTTACTTGAAAACCCTAGACACTATTATAATATCACTGGATTTCCTATCAAATGTTTTGGTTAGCGTAAGGTAAAAACTTTTCCATGTTTATGTGTGGGAAGTCTTACGTGATACCTTTTGTTTTCAAAAGGATTTTCTAAAGTTAAGCAACTTTTAAACTATTTACTCACACCAGACCCCTGTCTGACCCGAGTGTTTATTTTCTGTTTTATTAAACTCTTGGGTACTCATATTATGTATGAGTAGTCAAGTGATTCAGGGTTGCTTTGACGAGTTATGGAGGAGCAAATGGAGCAGGAGGCTTCTGCGTTGTAGTTATCTATTTTCCGCTGTGTTGGTATCTCTGAGTCGTCTCTCTGAGTTGTATCTTGTACTGTTTTAAGTAGTATAACTAGACAGGTGTTTATAACTGTCTAGTATGTGTTGTATTGGCTGTAAAACTCTGATGTATATGATACTATGTAAAGTATTATGTGATATATTATATTTTATTCGTTCCGCTGTGAGATTCTGATGTGGTTTGTGTTCTTCTTTCTCTTTCTTTTCTTCTTCTATCCCTTTCTTTCTTCTTAGCGATGCAACTTCCTGGAGTATGGAAGTTGGGTCGTTACAATTCAACAGTCCAATATTATAATTTAAATCCAATTAGACTTAAAATGAACTTTAGAATCTAATTTTATATCTATTTACACTCAGAATCACCCGTTATTCCAATTCTAACATTAAATTATTATTATTCAAATTTCAATCAAATTCCCATATATAAAGTTTTAACCAATTTTATTAATTTAACCAAAGTCTTTTTTTTTAAAATTCAAATTATAATCCATATTCAACATTTAAAATGAATTAAATGTTCAAATCTAGCGACCCAAAATTCTGGGTCGTTACACTCTTTGGGATATAAGTGATTGGTGCAACCTATGTGGTTCGACATGTCTATTTGGATCAGTGTTTGATGGTGGTTTGGTTGGAGTTGGATAGCTCTTATGGAAGGTCATGGATGGGTCGGCCTTGGTGGGTTGGCACGTGTTGTTCGGTCAGAGGAGACAAGCAAATATGGGTCGGCGCGTAGTGGCTCGGCCTAGGTGGCTCTATGTAGATTTGGATTGGCCTCATGAGGATGAGTATATGTGGATCGACATTCATGTGCGATTTTACCTATGTATACGGTTCGGCACGTATGGGTCGGCATGGGTGGCTCGGTCAAGGAAGGAAGCTCGAAGTGGGTCGGTCAAGGTGGTTCGGCCATTATGGTTCGGCCTTGTTTGTTCAACACATGTGGATCGGTGCGTGTGGGTCGGTAATTTGGGCTCGGTTGCAGTGGTC
Organism: Allium cepa; assembly: GCA_030765085.1. NCBI lineage: Eukaryota > Viridiplantae > Streptophyta > Magnoliopsida > Asparagales > Amaryllidaceae > Allium > Allium cepa. The sequence goes on along the minus strand of CM060944.1, from coordinate 501,458,605 downwards.
CGGCAAAACAATGGGAGAATTAGCAAGACTACCGCATGGCAATACGTTCGGTATTGTTTCGCTTCTTGTCACACCCATAATTGCTTCGAGTTGCCTGCGGGTTTGCTTCGAGTCATCCACATGGAGACCCTGGATTGGCATTAGGTGGATCGATGGTAATGGGTCGACATGCCTTGTTCGGTCTACCTATCCTACCAGCTATGGATCGAGCTATCTTGGTCATGGCCTACATAGGGGATCCAGCTTATCCTCGTCTATAAATAGAGGGGCAGGGGTCCAGTTGAAGGGACCTTTTTTTGGAGAACTCCAGGGATACCCAGCCATTTTTTGTACTCACTTCTTATCTATCCAAACTTATGTTCAAATTGTTGGTTTATGAATTGTAACTGTACCCAAGTGATTAGAAAGTAATAAAGATTATATTCAAAGTGGACGTAGGCAATTAGGCTGAACCACTATAAATCTAGTGTTCTCGTTTTTGCTGTTCTTTTTACATTCAACTGTGTTACTTCTCTATTTTAATTTAATTTCTTCATTAATCTCTCTACACGATTCTATTTAAGGGTGTTAATGACCACTTTTGGTGCCAACACCGGCATTCGATTTCTCGGTATGTAATACGGTGCATGTATTAGTATCGATTTTCGAGGGTTGAAAATCCTGTTCGTTACAAGTAAGCAGGAAAGATAAAACAACACAAGATAAAACAATAACAGATAACAGATAAACAGGAAAGAGTTTTATTATTTTAAGGGATGCATCACCACCACTTGTGACTGCCTACATACCAGTATCTAATTGGGTACCTGATTAGATATAGGATCAAGCTAATGTGGTTCTCCTACCGCAAATAGGACTCATGGAGCCTACGATGCACAACAATATGCAATTCCCGAGAACTACTCACTAAGGCTTAATCTTTAATTTTATATTTTCAAAATTTAATTAGCTTTACCGAAATTATCACTTTGGACCTTATTCCCGATTTCGTATTTCAAAACTTTTGAAATATATATATATATATATATATATATATATATATATATATATATATATATTCAAACCAGTCCTTTACTTCAGGATCTGAAAACGAATCACCTTTTTGAAATGATATCAAAATACAAGCATAAAAAAATGCTACCTGATAGGGAGGCTTCTTGCCCTAACAAGGCAACTGGGTCCAGCCATCTGAAAAAATAATATATTAGTGCATCTCTCTACTCCGAATGGACTACACTTAGGCTACATAACATCTGCACCTCCTTTGCCCATCTTTTTGGTTATGAGTTACCCGAATCATTGGTAACATAACAAATCTTTTTATATCCCAAAGTGAAAAAATCATTTTCACTAATTTTCATAAATACTTTCAATTTATATTGTTGTCATTTTAAAAAACCTTTGGAAATCATTTTCAAACATCGTGTTTTAGTCCTTGAAATCCTCTCCGTTTATAAAACACATTTTATAAATCATTTCTATATAAGTCTCTTTTATTATTAAGAAAACGCGGTCCGAGTCAAATTCACCATCCCATCAGTCGGGCCAGTTCGGATAACAAGTAAGAGCAGAAAATTGATTTTCCAAACTTAAGCCCATTCACTATCTCTCCGTCATCCATAAGGCAGTCAAGTTATTTGATCGACTATAAACCTTTTAAAATGTTTATTTCCAAAAATTTCTATTTCTTTTAAAGGGAAAATATTTAATAATAAATCCATTTATGAAAACCCACTTTCAAAACAATTCATTAAATTAAAAAGAATCAATATTATTGCTAAATGCCTTATTGTCAAATTGTGAAATAAATCATAGGTTTTTAGCCTACAATTATTTCCTACCCAACCCATGCTAAATAAAAAGGATAATTGCTTATAAACTGGTTGAGCGTAAATCAAATAATCAAACCAATCAACGGTAAATATACATCCATTAATTCAATACAAATTAATCAACCTAACAATTAACTTCAAATCAGTCACTTTTCTTGCAAGCACAGAACAGTTTTTTATTCTGCTCAATAAATGTCCATAATTATTTATTCAACTTATAATTGCAGACTAGGGATTTATTCTGCTAATTAAATGTCACTAATAAATTATTAATTACGTTCGTCGTATTCAAATTTAATAGCTAATAATTCATTACTAAATTTATACTTAACCAAAAGTATCAATAGTTCATTATAATGTATTATGTTCATCAATATGATTCCAACGTCAAAAACCTCTTGTAAAACGGATCTCATATGTGTGAGATATAAAATTTCTAAGTTTAAACTATTCTAAACTTAAATAAATAAAACAGTTTAGACTAACCTATTTCCAAAGCACAAACCAATGTTCATTAACTCAAACTAAAAGCTCACACTTTCTCATTTGAAGCTCCTAGATATCTTGACTATGCCTTTGTGGTGCTCACAACCAAGCTATGGGAAGTAGGAAGAAAAGTAGTAGAGTTATGACCTTGAAATCTCATATATAGATCCGAAAATAGGTCTTTTCTTCTCTAATTTTTGGACTTTCTACTCTCTGAATTTGGAAAAGTGGTGGACTAAAAAGTTGTAGGAAATTATTTTCTATATGATTTTAAAAAAAATCTTGATTCTGATTTGTTTTGAGGAAGCTATGATTGAATAAAGAGAAGGTATTCACAGATTTATCAAAATCATGCCCAAAAATACACTTCAAAGAAGTGGAATTTTGGCATAGCCAGACCAAAAAATAGAAAAATTGCTCAATATGAATGTTGTAGCCACTAGAATTTCACATGATTTTAAAAAAAAGAATCACTTCATTTGGATCACATTTGAAGGATATATGGTCGATACAATATGGGGTATTCTTGGCCAAAAAACCGGGCCAGAGAACGCATAAGAAAAAATGGAGTTTTTGACATAGAATTGTTTAGAATGGGAAGAAGTGGTCAACTACAAAGTTATAGCCATTTAAAATTTACAAGGTTTCAAAGAAATAATTTCATGTTTTTGAGTAGATAAGAGAGAGTTATAGATGAAAGAAGAAGAGGGAAACGGAGTGGTACTTGTAGGATTTTTCAACAAGTAAACTTCCTCAAATCTACCTCCCCTCTACTTCACCCATACATCACCCACATACAACCATCTCATCCTTGCATAATTTTCCCATGTGCCGCCATCTTTTCATATCACTTCACATCCTTATGTTGACTTAAGGTGGCTTAAGTATTAAGCTAACTAAGATATTTTACTTAGCCAAAATTGGTCACTAACACCCTTAGAGAGTTTGTGTAGAGAGATTAATGAAGAAGATAAGTTAAAATAATATAAATTAAAATGCGGGAGACGAGAACACAAAATTTAGTGGTTCGGCGTTGTAGCCTACGTCCACTTTGAAGTTGATCTTTATTTCTTCACTAGATACTTGATTACAGATACAATCCGTCCTTCAGTATTAGCATACAATTGCAAAGTAAAAGAAATAAGTCTTGAATGAGTCTTGAAAATGGCAGAGTCTTCCCAGTGCTCTCTAAAAATCTCCTCTCCTTTTCTGTGCCCCTGCCTCTCTATTTATAGACGAAAGTGGGTTGGACTTCCCTGGTGGGATAGGTGACTGAATGGCTCGGTCCAAGTAGCGTAAGTACTATGCGCCGAACCAGAGAGGCCGAACGAGGTATGCCGAGCCTTCCTTTTCGTGCCAAACGAGGTATGCCGAGCCTTCCTCTTTGTGCCGAACAAGGTATGCTATTGAGCGAGGGATGTAGGTTGAATGAGGCTGGGATGCCGAACAACTTGTTGGCCGAACGTTCGGGTATGCCGAACGTTCCTATGCCGAACGTACGTGGGAGGCCGAACAAACTTTGATGGCCGAACGATCTTCTTTGGCCGAACGGCATTCAATGCCGAACAACTTTCTTTGGCCGAACTGCACTCAGTGCCGAACGATCTCTTGATGCCGGACGCTCCTAGATGCCGAACGCGTTCTGGTTGCCGAACGATATCTTTGTCCGAACTGATTTGGGATGTCGAACAATCTAGTTTCGTCGAGCGCTCTCCTGATGCCGAGCGTTCCTATGATGCCGAGTGTTCCGATGAATGCTGAACACACTTTACACCGAGTACTCCTTAGAGGCCGAACGTTCACTTTGGCCGAACGTTCTTGGGTAGCCGAGTATCCTTTGGATGCCGAACCTTCCTGGGAGGCCGAGCAGTGGTCAAGCCGAGTACTAAGTTGCCTGGTCAATCCCTTGGGAAACACTTGCCCCCCAAAGTGTGTTACGTGACCGAACGTGATACGCTTTGATCAAACCTTGGTCATCATCCTTGTTTTAAAGCTCTCTTGGCCGAACGCAGTAGGGAAGGCCGGGCATAGTAGGAAAAAGCCGAACGATATACATTACCCTGTGTGACTTTGTATGCCGACCAATCGAGCCGAACGAGACAAGTGCTGGAAGATCCAAGTTGGCCCAAGCCGAACGAACTGAGGTGGACGGTCGATATTGTTTTGACCGGTAGAGCCGGTCAGAACCTCTTCGACTTCCTTTTCCCCCTATAAAACCCGTCTCCTTCTTCTTCCTCCTCTTTTCTTTACATTGCTTCCACCACTGCAATTTCGAAATACCCCTGCCATTTGACTCTTCGTACTTCTCAGCCCTTTCTAACGTTCGATCCACGAATTAGGTAAAATCCCTTCATCTAACTTCTTTCCCAGATAAGTTTCGAACAATTGGCTTAGGCTAGAATGGAGGTTGTACGGGCTATGCGGGTGGATGATCCAAACCTTGATTTGGATATTCCCATGGCCGAGCAACTTGAGGCAGGGAGGAGTGGTGAGGGTTGATCACCTCATAGGGTTTGTGTTGTTTGGGAGAGACGTTGTAGTTTGGCATAATTTTCCTATTCCGAACCAGGTGGAAGAAGGAACATGGGAGGAGTGCCGAGCGTTGGAGGATGTTGAATGTTGTTTCGGCTGTATGGGAGTTTGGCCGAACGATTGCTTTGCCGAACGTCAATAAGGCCAAACGGACAGTACCGAACCATGGCAATGTCGAACAACCATAAATGTCGAACCAATCGTGCCGACCGTTATTAGCCGAACAATACATAAGTGCCGAACATACTCTACCGGCCGAACATGACTTAAGCCGAACAAACATAGATGCCAAACTGACCATGCCAAACCAAACATAACTGCCGAACATAGCTTAGGCCGGACAAACATAGATGCCGAACCAAACATAAATGCCGAACATGGCTTAGGCCAGACAAACATAGATGCCAAACTGACCATGCCGAACCAAACATAACTGCCGAACATAACTTAGGCCGGACAAACATAGATGCCGAACCAAAAATAACTGCCGAACATAGCTTAGGCCGGACAAACATAGATGCCGAACCAAACATAAATGCCGAACATGGCTTAGGCCGGACAAACATAGATGCCGAACCAAACATAGATGCCGAATATACTCTCCTTGCCCAATTTCATAACTGGTCTTTACTTGGCATAATCAGACAATTGCCTCTAGTGTCTTATTGCAGTCGTTATCCAGAAGGCTTTCGAAGACGGTCAGCAATGACGGTTTTCGGAAGCGATGTTTTTAGGCTTGACGTTATATTAAATGCTTATGCACGATTGATTGCACTAGTTCACACACCACACGGGGGGGGGGGGGGGGTATCTGCATTGTTAATTCTAAAGTCGATTATTTTTCGAGTATAGTTCACAAAGGTGCTTGGTTGGGTCTGCTATTTATTCAAGATGCCCAAAAGATCCAGTTCTGTTACACTTTCCGACAAACCTGGGCCGTCTTCTAAGGGAACGGCCCTCGACACAACTGACCCATCAGTTTCTCCCGCTCATGACTGGGCTCCCGATACTCTGGAATCGTCGATTTTACTGGATGACCCAGTTGACTCACAGGCTTCGAGAGTCACTGAGGCCGCTCTTAAGCGGATATGTTCTGCTCATGGCATTTCGTTTGCTGACGTGCTCGTTCCGTCGGGGCGTGACCGCCCACATCTGCCCCCAGTGGGATATACGGCGTGTAGCAAGTTCATGTGCTGGGTTGGTAGCGTGCCACCTTTCAATCTATTCCTTCGCGACGTTCTGCAGTATCTAGACGTCGCCCCGTCTCAACTTCATCCAAATGGTCACGCTTTCATTTATGGCACGTACATGCTTTTCATGGCCGTCTTCTCCAGGCCTCCAACTCCCGGCGATATAAGGTACATCTATATGACCAAGAAACGGGGAGAAAGCCCCTCTTACATGTTTCTCGAGCCACATCGGAAGTGCCAACTTTTCACTAGCGCATGGAGTAGAAAATTCGCCCTGTACAAACAGGACTGGTTTTACGTGCGCTGCCCCCAAGGCTTTGCGAGGCGGTGGGTTGAAGGAAGTAAGTCTTTTCTCGGAGTTGATGTCCATTCCCGATTGAGGTTGAACTTCTCCTAACTTATTGTTCTATCTTTTCAGATCTCGTCCCCCGTCCCGAGGGCCGGGGGTACTCCGATGCTGTCGACGCCATTAGAGCTCTTCCTGCTGAAGAGCGAGATATCCGAGCCCTCATTTCCAATGAATCACTATCAAAGTTCGGTTTGCTAGCCCCTGGCCGCCGGGTTAGTCTTCCAGAGGGCGCCTCGCTTCCCAAGCCTATACACGTCAGAGGGAAAAAACTGCCTGAATCATCCGTTTGCCCTTCTCTTGAAGCTCCGGAAGAAGGGGAAATTACAGGCGAGTCACCTGAAAAGCAAGGTGAGGAATCAGGCTCTGCAGCCGAAGTTCATGATATTGAAATGTCATCTTCCCCTTCGAAGGGGAAAAAGAAGCTGGCGTGCAAGTCGAGGACGGAGAAAGTTGGTGGGACTTCCAAACTTACGCCTATTCAGCCAGAGAAAGAGGCTTCTTCACAGCGCGTTGAAAGTTCTCTGAAGGGCTTATCGAACCTCTCCATTCCCGACAACTTGCTCAACTATGATTTCAACGACCCGGAGCTGTTTAAGTTTTGCTCGCCCGTCAGGGGAGATGCGGGCGTCCCGGCCCCGATCCAAGGGGAAAAGACTCCCGTTAGCAAAGCCACTGGTCCGTCGGGGGGTAGCACTAGGACACACACAAACACATGCTTTTCACTTTGCACCTACCTTTTTTTTATCATTCTGCTCTTTCGCTAATTCGCTATTGTTTGATTGCAGGTGACATGGGGCGCTCTCACGGATACGACCGCCTTCGCGGTTCGTCGACTTTGCGCCAGTCTGGTCGGGACTCGGGCCTCGGGAAGCGCCGAGACAGAGACAGTGACAGCGACCGAGATTATCATGCCCGGGGCTCGTCATCCCGGAAGAAAACTTATTATCAGCCCGAGCACCGCCAGGAGACCTCTTCTTATCAGGAGCAAAGCAAAGACAAACGTGGCCATAAGAGGTCGCATTCTGATGCTCCCCGGGACCAACACTCTGACTCTTCTTCTACCCGGCACTCCCGAGATTCTCATAGGAAGGGCAAACTTTCAAAGCCGTCCCCTCCCACTCCCGTAACAGATCCGACAGTGTCAGAGAGATTAAAAGAACTTAAGGCTAAGTTTCCGAAGATTTGTTTTGATGGGTTAAAGTTCCTCCCGACGATTCATCCTATTCCCGGAGATGTCAAACAAAATGCAATCGCCTGTACCAATGACGTCTACGTACAACATGACGCGTTCGTCCATCTGGCTGAGAAACTTTCTGAAGTCTCTATGGAGCGCCAGCATGAAATAGATCGTCTGAAACTCGAGGCCATCCATGACAGGGATATCATTAAGGCCCAGGATGAAGAAATTGCCGCCTATAAGTCCGAGCTTGAAGCTACTCGTCAGAGCGCTAAGGACACCGCCGAGGCTGTTTCCCGCCTTGAATTGACTCATAAGAAAGAGCTCGATGAAGCGGTTCAACGGTGTGGGGCATTAGCTTTGGAGAAAGACTCCGTTCAGAAGGAGCGAGATGTGCTTAATAGGCGAGTTAAGGAGCTCGAGGAGGAACTCAATAAGGAGAAGGAAGAGAAAGTGGCCGCCCAGGTTGAGGCACAGCACTATTGTGATGAGATCGTCGCCACCCGGCTCTTAAAGGGGAAACTTGAAGACGATCTCTCCAAAATCGAGACACTGAGGAATGAGGCCCATGAGGAAGGTAAAAGGGCAGCAACTATCAACATCGACTCTCGCCTCGAGGCGGCCAGGGAAGAAGGCAGGGAGGAGATAACGACCGAATTCGACCTGCTCATCATTGAGTTCAATGCCCGAGTTCTCATGCATCGAGATCTAACTTTTCTGGGCGACGGCTACCTTGAGTCATTGGCCGAGGCATGGAAGACCCTGATTCAGATCAGGAAGGTTGAGAGCGGCGCAGATAAGGTCGACGAAGAAGCATTGATAAAAGAATTCCTGAAGGGAAAAGAGCCTTCAGATTTATCGGCGGCTAAAGCCCTCTACAACAAAGGTTCTCCCTCCAGGAAAGGGAAAGAGGTGGCTACGGACCCTTCCGGCATTGTGCCCCCAGTTCACGTGCCTACCCAACCGGCCAGTCGGTCGACACTTGACCCCTTCGAGCAGCACGTTGGTTATGACCCGGAAGCCCCCGGGCTTGGCGTTCATGTTTTATCACCTATCCCGGAGGGCGGGACACCCCTGGCGACTGAGAACCCACCGGCATCTGGTGAGTAACCTCTGGGCTTCACAAAGATCTTTCTCGTTCCCTCAGAAGTTGTTGTGTTCTAACACTTGTTTATTTTCGTGTCTTCTGTGCAGGATGTTCTGACCCCGAGCCCACTCCGAGGAGCGATGCCGCCAAGGAGGTGGAGATAAAGGCGAGTGAGGCTACTCAAGTCGGCGGAGATCCTGGTCCAGATGCTCAAGTAATCGGGGCGCTGGATGAAGGCAAATCTGACTCTTCCTCGGAGAGTTTCGAAGTAGAAACCACAGGCGCCTTTGAGCACACATCCGACTTGAGCATGAAGGAACGGCTCGAGAAAGAGAAAAGAGATCCGATCTCAGTCAAGGTCGAGCCGCGTGAAGTGGACCTGGACGATCCTCTGAACAAACCATTGAAGGTCATTCTTCCTGGCAAGTCCCAGCCCATGGATGTTCCTCCTACATCTTCGGTCGCCACCCCTCCGTCAGGGAAGGATTCCAAGAGTAAGCGCTCTGGGAAGGAACCATCCGGGAAGAAGTCAAAGAAACACAAGAAATGACCGTCGTCCCCGTTCAACGAAAACCAGTTTAAGTCATGTACTAATTTTTGTAGACTGTGTAACTTCACTTTTGTCTTCTCAAAAGACTTTTATTACTCAGTTTCTTTTATGGTTGTGATTGAAATCTGAATTGTTATGGGTAGCTTAGACTTCTTGGTTCGTCTTTACATGGCTTGGGAGCTTCCCTGGATTTGATCAATCTCCACTTGGTGCCTCAAGCACTTAGAATATTTCATAGCCCGTATGTTGGGGACTTGACATATCCAAGTCATTTGCATCGTAGTTCCTATTCAAGGAACTCGGAGGTCTGAACTACTAGTAATTAAGTCTATATACCGGACTTCGAGTACTCCAGTCCGTGCTCCGGGGACTTGGAGATTTCGAGTCATTTGTATTTGAGTCCGCGCTCTGGGGACTTGGGGATTTCGGATCGTTTATACTCGAGTCCGCACTTCGGGGACTTAGAGTACTCCAGTCCGCACTCCGGGGACTTGGAGATTTTTTGTCGTTTATATTCGAGTCCGTACTCCGGGGACTTAGAGTACTCCAGTCCGCACTCTGGGGACTTGGATATTTTGAATCGTTTATACTCGAGTCTGCACTCCGGGGACTTAGAGTATTCCAGTCCGCACTCCGGGGACATGGAGATTTTTTGTCGTTTATACTCGAGTACGCACTCCGGGGACTTAGAGTACTCCAGTCTGCACTCCGGGGACTTGGATATTTTGAATCGTTTATACTCAAGTCCGCACTCCGGGGACTTAGAGTACTCCAGTCCGCACTCTGGGGACTTGGATATTTTGAATCGTTTATACTCGAGTCCGCACTCCGGGGACTTAGAGTACTCCAGTCCGCACTCCGGGGACATGGAGATTTTTTGTCGTTTATACTCGAGTCCGCACTCCGGGGACTTAGAGTACTCCAGTCCGCACTCTGGGGACTTGGATATTTTTTGTCGTTTATACTCGAGTCCGCACTCCGGGGACTTAGAGTACTCCAGTCCGCTCTCCGGGGACTTGGAGATTTTTTGTCGTTTATACTCGAGTCCGCACTCCGGGGACTTAGAGTACTCCAGTCCGCACTCCGGGGACATGGAGATTTTTTTGTCGTTTATACTCGAGTCCGCACTCCGGGGACTTAGAGTACTCCAGTCCGCACTCTGGGGACTTGGAGATTTTTTGTCGTTTATACTCGAGTCCGCACTCCGGGGACTTAGAGTACTCCAGTCCGCACTCCGGGGACTTGGAGATTTTTTGTCGTTTATACTCGAGTCCGCACTCCGGGGACTTAGAGTACTCCAGTCCGCACTCCGGGGACTTGGAGATTTTTTGTCGTTTATACTCGAGTCCGCACTGCGGGGACTTAGAGTACTCCAGTCCGCACTCCGGGGACTTGGAGATTTTTTGTCGTTTATACTCGAGTCCGCACTCCGGGGACTTAGAGTACTCCAGTCCGCACTCCGGGGACTTGGAGATTTTTTGTCATTTATTATAAGCGTTCGTACGCTAGCCAGGATATCATAATCTTTAATTGCGCGTCATAGGAATATCATACGAAGAGACATTGGTCATTCATGGAAAATATGGCTTCAAGCCTTTATTGATGAAAACAAGCTAGATTATCTTATTACATGCCAAGAAGAAAGCATACTGGAAATAAATGCAACTACAGCATAAAGGAAATAGACTAAGTGTAATAACGCCGCAAATGCTCGTTGTTCCATGCTTGAGGGAGTGTCGCACCATCGACGGTCGTTAGCTTGAAAGTTCCTTCTCCAAGCCTCCGTTCGATGACGTATGGACCTTCCCATGCGGGATTCATGTGCGAAGGGGTTGGAAAGACTCGTTTCAAAACGAGATCTCCCACACTAAAGGTTCTTGGCTGGACTTTTCCATTATAATATTTAGCGACTCGGTGTCTGTATGAGGCTGCTCTCAAATCAGCTTCTTCGCGTTTCTCATCAATGAAGTCTAATGATTCCAATAGGAGATCCTAGTTTGACGCAGGATCATAATAGGTTACCCGGTGTGACGGAACTTCAAGTTCTACGGGTATGACGGCTTCCGTGCCATACGCCAGTGCGAATGGTGTGTGGCCAGTTGCGGTCTTGTGGGTAGTTCTATAGGCCCAAAGCGCTGTTGGGAGTTCATCAACCCACTTGCCTCTAGCCTTTTCCAAACGCTTCTTCAATATGGACTTGATGATTTTATTGACGGCTTCTACCTACCCATTCGCCTTCGGGTGAGCAACTGCTGCGAACCTTTTCTCAATGCCATACCTCTGACAGAACTCTTTGAATTCCTTGCTTTTGAATTGAGTTCCATTGTCCGTTATGATGGTCCGTGGGAGGCCAAAACGACATATGATATTTCGTACAACGAAATTGATGACTTTCTTGGTGGTGATTGTGGCCATTGGCTCTGCTTCCGCCCACTTGGTGAAATAATCGACTGCCACTATTGCATATTTTGCGCCTCCTTTGGCTATGGGCAGAGATCCAATTAGGTTGATTCCCCACATTGCAAATGGCCAGGGACTAACCATTTGTGTGAGTTCCGTTGGCGGAGCTCTCGGAATCTTTGCATATATCTGGCATTTGTCGCATCTTCTCGCATAGTCTGCAGCATCCCGATTTACAGTCGGCCAATAATATCCATAGCGGAGGATTTTCCTCGCCAAAGTTTGCCCCCGGTATGATCACCACATTCTCCCTCATAGACTTCTTCCAACACCTGTTTTACCTCGTCATGGGCCACGCACCGGAGTAAGGGGGTCGAGAATCCCCTCCGATACATTATCCCGTCTTGCATTACATAACGCGAAGCCTTACGAAGGACTTGGCGTCTTTCGCTTCTTTTCTCAGGTAAGTCTCCGTATAGCAAGTATTGTTTGATCGGGGTCAGCCATGATCCCCTTTCGAGTTCGGTCTCCAAGACGAGGTCTATCTCTATCATGTCTATACTTGGAGCAAGCAGGGTCTCAACAGGGAACAATCCCATCTGCTGTGCATCGCCAGTACTCGCGAATTTAGCCAACGAGTCGGCCTCCCTGTTCTGTTCGCGCGGGACATGCGAAATGTCATAATATTCCAGGTTTACTAGTAGCTCCCGGACCCAAGCAAGGTAAGGAGCCAGTCTCTGTCCTTTCGCTTGGTAGTCTCCCCGTACCTGATATACCACCAGCTGTGAGTCGCAGAAGATTTCGATGGACTTTACCCTCAGTTCATTGGCAAGTCTTAAGCCAGCAATCAGTGCTTCGTATTCGGCTTCGTTATTTGTCGCTGTAAATTCGAGCTTCAAAGCGTAGCAAATCGATCGGTTTTCGGGAGTTACCAGAACTATCCCAGCTCCCGACCAACGGTCGTTAGATGCCCCGTCAGTGAACATCTTCCATCGGACAGGAGGGATTACTTTGTGATTTTCACTCGGTTCATCCGGAATGGTGAACTCAGCAACGAAGTCAGCTAATGCTTGCCCTTGGATGGTCCTTCGCGGCAGGTAGGTGATATCAAACTGGCTTAACTCGATGTTCCACTTTAGCATCCTACCGGAAGTTTCCGGTCGTTGGAGTACCTGTCGCAAGGGTTGGTCAGTGTAAACACTGATTGAGTGCGCCTGAAAGTAGGGACGAAGCTTGCGTGATGCAATCACCAGGCAATACGCAAGTTTCTCGATCTTTGGATAATTCTTTTCAGCCCCCATCAGTCGTTTACTAACATAGTACACCGGCCTTTGAACCTTGTCTTCTTCGCGAACTAGGGCTGTACTGATAGCGTGTTGAGACACAGCCAAATATACGTACAACATCTCGTGGTCTACTGGTTTTGACAACACTGGGGGACTTTCCAAGTGTCTTACCAGGGCTCGGAATGCTTCCTCGCAGTCAGTCGTCCATTCGAATTTTCTCTTTCCTTTCTTTATGACATCGAAGAAAGGAACACACTTATCTGTGGCTCTAGATATGAATCGACTGAGCGCAGCTACTTTTCCGTTCAAGCTCTGTACCTGTTTTATGGTTCTAGGTGCCCGTATATCTGGATGGCCTGGATCTTTTCCGGATTAGCTTCAATTCCTCGTGCATTCACAATGAATCCCAAGAACTTCCCTGATGCCACGCCGAATGAACACTTTGAAGGATTGATCTTCATCCCATAGTGCCTTAGTATATCGAACATTTCCGCCAAGTCTTGAATGTGGTCGTTTGACTGCCGTGACTTCACAAGCATGTCATCCACATAGACTTCCATTGTTTTCCCAATCTGATCTTTGAACATTCGATTTACCAGACGCTGGTAAGTTGCTCCGGCGTTCTTCAGTCCGAAGGGCATCACTACATAGCAGTATAACCCAACATTTATGACAAAACTGGTGTGTTCTTGGTATGGGATATGCATCGGAATTTGGTTGTATCCAGAGTATGCATCCATAAATGACAATAACTCATGCCCTGCAGTTGAATCGACCAGTTGATCAATTCGTGGTAGCGGGAAGCTATCCTTCGGGCATGCTTTGTTTAAATCAGAATAGTCAATGCAGGTTCTCCATTTCCCGTTTGCTTTCTTTACCAACACAGGATTGGACACCCATTCCGGGTAGAGGGCGTCGCGGACAAACCCATTGGCTTTGAGTTTATCCACCTCCTCTTTGAGAGCTGTAGACCTTTCCGGGTCCATGCCTCTCCTTTTTTGCTTCACAGGTACGTGTTTCGGGTCTATATTCAACATATGGCTCGCAATTGCAGGGGAAATCCCATGCATATCGGAGTGTGTCCAGGCGAAGACATCAAGATTCGCTCGGAGGAAATCAGATAAATTCTCTGCCATTAGGGGATCGAACTGTGACCCAATTTTAAGAACACGTGTCGGGTCGCTGTGGCTAACTGGAATATCAATTGTTAGTTCGGCCGGTGCTGCGTCTGGTTCCCTGGGTTCCCCTTTGTCATCTCTCGGATCTATGTCTCCAACGATCCGAGAATGTCGCCCGAGCCAGGGCTCGGGCGCTAATTGTCAATCATCAGAATTTGGGATGCGGACGATGTTGTCCGCAGTCTTCCCCTTTTCTCTGCGTTGTGCCTCTCTCAGCTCAGCCACGTAACATGCACGTCCGGTTGCTTGGTCGCCATGCACTACGCCAACTCCTTTGTCCGTCGGGAATTTCAGTGTGAGACACCACGGGGCCAAGGCTGCCGTGAAATCTGCGAGGGCTGGTCGTCCCAAAAACACGTTGTATGGTGAATCAACATCCAGCACTATGAATGGTAGGATTCACACTCTCCTGCGTTCACCTTGTCCCAGTTCAACTGGTAATTCCACATATCCTACTGCGTCTGTGGCTGAGCCGTTAAAGCCATGGATTCGGGCTTTAGATGGTTTCAAATCCTTAGTCTCCAGCTTCATTTGGTCATACGCTTTCTTGAAGATAATGTTAACGGAACTTCCGCAATCAATTAGGATTCTCCTCACGAATGCCGGTCCGATGGTTGCGGATATGACCAATGGATCGATGGTGGGAGCTTCCACCTTATCCGCGTCTCTATTCCTGAATACAATATCGTCGTCCATCGTGCGTTGCTGCTTTGCGAAAGTTCCATCCTTCACATTTGAACAGCACTCATGCTCTGTATGTCTCAAGGAATTAGCATATCGCTCCATTTCCTGCCAATTTCTATCCGCAGGATGAGGTCCACCAGCAATTGTGTTAATAACCAATCTCCCCACAGTTCGAGTAGGTTGCTCTGGTTGGTGTAGAGCTGGGCCACATCCGGGGTCTGAAGTCTCTTGTCTTCCTTCTGGCGTATCTTTGACGAATTCCTGCAGCTTCTTCTGCCTAATCAATTTCTCAATAGCGTCATGGAGATGCCTACATTCGTCTGTGTTGTGCCCATAAGACTCGTGAAAGCGGCAATACTTTCCAGTCCGCTTTTGCTCCTCTGTTGATTCCTTAGGGCATGGTTTTCTGTATTGAAAAGTGTTGCAGGTCGATAAGTAGATGTTTTCAAGAGACGCATTCAGTGGAGTGTATTCGTTGTAGGTTGGGATCCTTGACTTCCATCTCCCCGTTTCCTTCTTCTTTCCAGGATTTCCACTTCCAGTTGCCTTAGACTGCCCGGGCTTATTTCGGACGCTGGCCTGAGCCTTTTCAGGGTTATCGTCGGTTGCTTTCATGGCGATGTTGCCCTTTACAGACTCCTGAACGGACCCTGGTGCCTTGTCTTTCCTTACCCACCGAGCTTCTTCCCTCCTTATGAACTGGTGGGCTTTCGAATAGAAACACTCCAACGTAGCTGGTGGCTTTCCCGCCAACCAATCCCCAAATTCAGAGTCTGGATCCACTCCACGCATTACTGCCATCAAAATCGCGTGGTCGTTTGGATTGCTCACTTCAGTAGCGGCAATATGAAATCTCTGCAAGTATACTTTCAGTGATTCTCCAGGAGCTTGGGTCACGCTTGATAAGGACATCACATCCTTGGGTCGAGTGGCGTGTATCCTGAATTGTTCTATGAATTTCCTTGCTAATTCGTCGAAGTTTGAGATTGACCGTGGAGGAAGTCGAGTGAACCACATGGTGGCAATTCCGGACAGAGTTATTGGAAAGCACCTGCACTTAGTTGCGTCGTTGGCCCTTGCTGAATCCATCATCCATCCATACCTCATTACATGTTGTCTAGGATCAGTTTTTCCTTCATAGGCGGGCATGGTGGGCATGTTAAACTTCCTTGGGTATTCAGCCTGTAGAATGGTATCTGTGAAGGGAGTATGACTATTAGACATTCCCCAATCTTCATTAGTCAAACCTTGATTCTCTCTCATCAACTGCCTGACCATAGCTGTCAAATCCGGGGTTTGTATGGTAGGAGGAAGGTTGGGTTCCGCTCCACGGGCTTGATTTCTTGTAGAGCGATCAGTGACACCTGCTTGGTCGTCTTCATCCTTGCGGCGTCTACGCCTAGGAGGTTCATCAGCTGAAGTTGAGCTATCATCTTCGGAGTAGGGGACAGGGCTACCTCCAGCATTCTGATGCTGCCGTTGAGCAAGTCGGGTCATGAGGTCAGCATTAACTTGCATTTGCTCAGCGAGTTGCCTTCTGCTTTCCGTAAGCTCTTTTATCAAGTCATTCAATTCTGCTTGTGAAACAGCTTCCGCTTGGTTTTGACTGGAGGGCCCCGTGCCTTGAATTGTTTGTTGATCGTTAGGTCCAAGTTGTTGAACACTAGCGGTTTCGCGGGCATCTACATTTTGGGAGGTCGATCTTATTCGTGGTCTTCCCATGGTAGAGTCGTTGGCTGTAACTCTGAGTAGAATCAATAGATGCCTTATGAATAATTACGGATCTTCTTCGGGGGATTTATGCAATCCAGTAGCTACAAAGTAGATCCTCACAATCTGAGAATTCGACTCTCAGTGAAAGCACCAAAATGTTAGCGCCAAAATTGGTCACTAACACCCTTAGAGAGTTTGTGTAGAGAGATTAATGAAGAAGATAAGTTAAAATAATATAAATTAAAATGCGGGAGACGAGAACACAGAATTTATAGTGGTTCGGCGTTGTAGCCTACGTCCACTTTGAAGTTGATCTTTATTTCTTCACTAGATACTTGATTACAGATACAATCCGTTCTTCAGTATTAGCATACAATTGCAAAGTAAAAGAAATAAGTCTTGAATGAGTCTTGAAAATGGCAGAATCTTCCCAATGCTCTCTAAAAATCTCCTCTCCTTTTCTGTGCCCCTGCCTCTCTATTTATAGACAAAAGTGGGTTGGACTTCCCTGGTGGGCCAGGTGGCTAAATGGCTCGGTCCAAGTAGCGTAAGTACTATGCGCCGAACCAGAGAGGCCGAACGAGGTATACCGAGCCTTCCTTTTCGTGCCGAACGAGGTATGCCGAGCCTTCCTCTTTGTGCCGAACAAGGTATGCTGTTGAGCGAGGGATGTAGGTTGAATGAGGCTGGGATGCCGAACAACTTGTTGGCCGAACGTTCGGGTATGCCGAACGTTCCTATGCCGAACGTACGTGGGAGGCCGAACAAACTTTGATGGCCGAACGATCTTCTTTGGCCGAACGGCGTTCAATGCCGAACAACTTTCTTTGGACGAACTGCACTCAGTGCCGAACGATCTCTTGATGCCAAACGCGTTCTGGTTGCCGAACGATATCTTTGTCCGAACTGATTTGGGATGTCGAACAATCTAGGTTCGCCGAGGGCTTTCCTGATGCCGAGCATTCCTATGATGCCGAGTGTTCCTATGAATGCTGAACACACTTTACACCGAGTACTCCTTAGAGGCCGAACGTTCACTTTGGCCGAACGTTCTTGGGTAGCCGAGTATCCTTTGGATGCCGAACCTTCCTGGGAGGCCGAGCAGTGGTCAAGCCGAGTACTAAGTTGCCTGGTCAATCCCTTGGGAAACACTTATGTGTATATATATGTAACTTGTATATGTACATTTGTTAAGCACATCATCCTTGCCTCATCCTTCTCCGTCATTACCTACACCATCCTACACCACCTAGGATGTCTTAAGTTCCTACCATGTATGGACAACCCCATGTGTCATCTTGGATGTGAGAAATGATGGTAAGAGTCGGTTGCTTAAGGTTAAAGTTTGTTAAAATATCTTAGATATTTTTGAAGACTACCATATGTAATTTATCTATGTAAATTTAGTAAGAATGCTTTTAGTTTTCTATCTTTACTAAATGTATATCAATGATTTAATGTGCGTAGATAAATGTCACAAAGGTGCACAAGTCAATTAACGACATTGTTGTTATCCCGCTTTTTGGCAAAGCCGAGATACCCAAGAGTTAACAGAAAATCAATGAGTACTAGTCACAAATATCGATTATATGCTATGGGGTCACCATGGGTATCGATGAATTTTTTCTGAGTCCGGATCGGGCCACAATTGACAGGACATGATGAGCAAAGCTGTAAAAGCCAGTGTTTCAAATCTCAAGTCAATCCGAGCTTGTATGTGCAAGTTATGATCGATTCAATCTAAGGAAAGAGCATGCTGTTCGTATCCATGAAGAGGGCAAGGTGATGGTCCATTCAAACCCATCAGGTTCGAATCCATTAACTTAACATCATCTCGCTCCATTCGAATCCATCAGGAGTTAGGCACTTCGAACCGATCTCGTTCGTATCGATCAAGTTCGTACCCATACTCATGCCTCAGTTCGACTCCATCTAGTTCGCATCCGTTAGATGATCTCACTTCGCATCCGTCAATAGATAGTATGCCTCGTATCCATTATAAATAAGATTGTTTGAATCCATAGATAAAGCCTTATTTGTATCCATCGATATAACTGTCGTTCGAATCCATGGCCCATAACTTATTCGAATCCATCGGAAGTCCTTCGTATCCATCAGGTGCTGACCATTTCGAATCCACGAACGATTCGTACCCACCAAGTCAACAAGCATGGATGACGTGTCATTCCACGATACAAAGTAAGCGAGGTCTAGGGAGTTGATGCGTTCAAATAGGAGAAAAGACCGGATCGACTCGAAGGAAGCGCGCCAACTCATCAGAGAATCACGTGAGATCATGTAGTCGAAGGCATCGATTCGAGGCCATGGGTTCGAAGCCGGCAGCCACACGAAGAACAACATTTCGAATCCACGATAACTCGAGATCTACTAATCCAAATGCCATGAAATTTTCACAGGAGCTTGCATGCATGATGAAGAATGTCTCCACCAAATTTCAGCTCAATTGGACATCATCTTGATCGATACGAAATGGCTTCGTAACGATCACAGATGGACTCGAAACTTCCTGAGGTTGGTCGCGTGGGCCCACTCACGTGCCAGAAAAAGTCTCCCGAAGTTTGAGCGAGATCTGAGCCTCCTATGCCTATAAATAAAGCCCCAGAGCTAGCAGAAAAGGGATCTTTTAGATCTTTGGCCATTCAACGTCCAGACTCTGCCGAATTCAATTCTACTCGCAACCATCACTGTTGTAAATGATTTACTTCACTATAATCGCTGTAATCGATTATAATCAGCAAGGATAATCAATAAAAAAGGAAAACTATTGAAGTGGACGTAGGCCGGAGATAGCCGAACCACTATAAATCGTGTGTTCTTATTTATTACTTCTGAATTGCTACTTGTTGCTTGCTCAGATCTATGATTTGTGTTTGAATATCGCTGATTTGTATTCATACACTGGTGCTTTCATGATACTTGGGGTTTATGACCAATTTTGGCGCAAGCACTTTGGTGCTTCCACTGAGAAGGACTAGCACCCGCTACACCAGATTCGGAATTCAGATTTAAGAGTTTGAAGAATCCCGATTCAGAGACAATGACTCGACAAACAAGACAAAGAGCTGATCGGAGCCAACAAGGAGGGAGCCAAGAAGCATCCTCTGGAGTCGAAGAGGGACAGGCTTCGATGTATATCACTAGAGATGAGATGGAAGCTATGGCTAATTCATTACGCGAAAGCATAGTGAAGACTCAACAGGAGATGCTACCGAATTTCCTCGAACAAATGAGGGCGGCGAATGTGCAAAATCTTGGACCAACTACAACGACTGCAAGTGCGGGACAAGGAATCGGGATTACAGAAGCTAATGAAGGTCAGGTTCAAGACCAGAATGCAGGAGCTGAAGGTGATCAACAAGGGCTTGGGGGCAGACCCTCAGGGTCCGATACTGGAAGACCAATAGACGGAGCTCAACAAGCTGGAGCCGATGCTTACACTAACGAGCCACCCGAAGAGTATGTACCAGAATTCCCTTCAAGGCTCGGGGGGCAGGACAGGAATGTGGCCAGGGGTCAACCCCTGGACGGAGATGAGAGAATGATTTGTCTAATGCAACGAATCATGAGAGGAGGATTGTCTGGCAGAGGGTTGGAAGAAGTCAGTCGGAGTCCGTTCACTCCAAACATCAGAAATGCAAGGAACCCCCCAAAATTCAAATTACCAATGCTAGATCCTTATGTCGGGAGGTCAGACCCGACCATGCACATCACCAGATATATTAGGCACATGGAAGTGCTAGGAGCGTCCTAGGAAGTGATGGCTCGATGCTTCCCTTTATACTTGTCGGATTTGGCTGCGCTTTGGTTCAGGCAACAAGAAACTGGATCAATCAGAACATGGAGCGAGCTTGTAGACTGCTTCATGAGACAGTTTAGGGTCCATGTGACGCGACCCAAGAGTGTGATGACTTTAGCCTCAATAAAGCAAAGGACCGGAGAGTCCATAAAAGATTTCTTATTGCGATTCAATGCAACGGTGGCTTCTGCAGATCGCCCGGATCCATCGATGATTTTGATGGCGGCGGTGGCAAGAGTTGGGGAAGGCACCAAATTTAAAGATTCTCTGACTAAAGATCCACTGCAGGATCTCGGAGAGTTCTATCACAAAGCTGAAAAGTTCATCCGATTAGAAGAATCACGAGCCGAGAGGCAGGAAGCAAACGCCGCGCAAAGCAAAGGAACCTCCAGGGAATAGTCCGGAGTAGATAAAGGAAAGAGGAAACAAGATGACAGATACGATGGTCCTGATAAACGGAAGAAATTCCAGGAACCTAGATTCAGGCAGTACACAGATTTGACTGCAGGCTTGGAACGAATTTACACTGATACTAGGGGGCAACTCCCTTATCGAAAGCTACCCAGGAGAGATCCTACTGAGCGGGAGCGCAGAACTGGTAAATACTGCCTATTCCATGAGCTGGATGGGCATACTACAGATGAATGCCGCCATTTGAAAGATGAGGTGGAAGAACATGCGAGGAGTGGTAGATTGCCACAATATGTTAGAGAATGGACAGCGGCGGCAAGGCCTGAACAACTACCGCCTCCATCTAACAGGAACGATCCTGGATCGGGATCACGACTCGTCGTCCACTGATTAAAGATGGCAGGGGCCAAGTCCAGGATTTGGACTTCGGTCGAGTAATTTTGTTTAGATTTGTTTTTGGAATAAATGGCTACCCCACTTACTCATGTACGGGAATCGGAGAGATCCCTAGGCATGCTCTGAGATGGAGATAGACCGATATGCCCGGAGAGGCGATGTTTAGCTTTATCCTGATGTTTGAGATTGGACATCTAGGTCCTTAATTTGAATAAATAAATTTGAGTTTCTTGAAATAAACCTTTGACCGGAGAGTTAAAGGATGAGCATTAAATACCAATATAAAATTGATCGCTTTATGACCCTACCCGAAAAAAAGGGTCCGGAGTGCAAGAAGTGAGTTGCTTTGCCGGAGAGCGACAGGACCAACTCACTTAAGCGTTGTTTCCCCTTCACCAGAAAGTGATAGGATGGGATCCAATAAGAGCCCGGAGAGGCTACGATCGGTCTAAAGCGACCATGACATCGCTTAATGTTCAGATACACTGAACCGGAGTGCAGGAAGTGAGTTGCTTCGCTGGAGAGCGACAGGATCAACCCACTTAATGTTGTTTCCCCTTAACCGGAGAATGACAGGATGGGATTCAGCAAGAGCCTGGAGAGGCTATGATCGGTTTAGAACAACCAAGACATCACTATATGCCCTAGCTGGGGCTGGAGTGCAATGGGATCTTTCTACTTAATCGCCGAGTCTGGAATGGGCATGTCAAGGGTCCAGAGTGACCAACGATTGTCCGGAGAGATTAAAAAACTTCATACTTGATTTCCACTGAAAGAAATTGATAACGATTTAGCTTCGAACAGCCATAAACTTGATTGATAACACTGCAACTATGAATAAAACATGAATTTAATACACTCGATTTAGACCATTCAAAACATACCTTTTATAAAAAGGCATGTTTTGGGGGGGCAAAGTGTTATCCCACTTTTTGGAAAAGTCGAGATACCCAAGAGTTAACAGAAAATCAATGAGTACTAGTCATAAATATCGATTGTACGCTATAGGGTCACCATGGGTATCGATGAATTTTGTCCGAGTCTGGATCGGGCCACAATTGACAGGACATGATGAGCAAAGCTGTAGAAGCCAGTGTTTCAAATCTCAAGTCAATCCGAGCTTGTATGTGCAAGTTATGATCGATTCAATCTAAGGAAAGAGCATGTTGTTCGTATCCATGAAGAGGGCAAGGTGATGGTCCATTCGAACCCATCAGGTTCGAATCCATCAACTTAACATCATCTCGCTCCATTCGAATCCATTAGGTTCGAATCCATCAGGAGTTAGGCACTTCGAACCGATCCCATTCGTATCGATCAAGTTCGTACCCATCCTCACGCCTCAGTTCGACTCCATCTAGTTCGCATCTGTTAGATGATCTCACTTCACATCCGTCAACAGATAGTATGCCTCGTATCCATTATAAAGAAGATTGTCCGAATCCATAGATAAAGCCTTATTCGTATCCATCGATATAACTGCCGTTCGAATCCATGGCCCATAACCTATTCGAATCCATTGGAAGTCCTTCGTATCCATCAGGTGCTGACCATTTCGAATCCACGAACGATTCGTACCCACCAAGTCAACAAGCATGGATGACGTGTCATTCCACGATACGAAGTAGGCGAGGTCTAGGGAGTTGTGCGTTCAAATAGGAGAAAAGACCGGATCGACTCGAAGGAAGCGCGCCAACTCATCACAGAATCACGTGAAATCATGGAGTCGAAGGCATCAATTCGAGGCCATGGGTTCGAAGCCGACAGCCACACGAAGAACAACATTTCGAATCCACGATAACTCGAGATATACTGATCCAAATGCCATGAAATTTTCACAGGAGCTTGCATGCATGATGTAGAATGTCTCCACCAAATTTCAGCTCAATTGGACATCATCTTGATCGATACGAAATGGCTTTGTATCGATCACAGATGGACTCGAAACTTCCTGAGGTTGGTCGCGTGGGCCCACTCACGTGTCATAAAAAGTCTCCGAAGTTTGAGCGAGATCTGAGCGTCGTACGCCTATAAATAGAGCCCCAGAGCCAGCAGAAAATGGATATTTTGGATCTTTGGCCATTCAACATCCAAACTCAGCCGGATTCAATTCTACTCGCAACCATCACTGTTGTAAATGATTTACTTCACTATAATCGCTGTAATCGATTGTAATCAGCAAGGATAATCAATAAAAAAGGAAAACTATTGAAGTGGACGTAGGCCGGAGATAGCTGAACCACTATAAATCGTGTGTTCTTATTTATTACTTCTGAATTGCTACTTGTTGCTTGCTCAGATCTGTGATTTGTGTTTAAATATCGCTGATTTGTATTCATACACTAGTGCTTTCACGATACTTGGGGTTTGTGACCAATTTTGGTGCAAACAATTGTATAACTTATATACGTCAAACCGTTGAAGATCGAGAAACAAATCCCGGTCACATTTTTACTTATTAGTATGAGGCCCGTACTTTGCATACAACTAGATTAGCAAATAAAACCTCTTGTGAAATTTATTTTTTTCACAGAAGATTATATTTTCGTAAAAAATTATGCAACATCAGAAGAAGAAAAACGGTCGTTACTTCATTGACACTTGATGGTTGTAATTCAAATAAGGTATACATCTTATGGTTACAATATATGCAACCAATTAGCATTCAACCTACTTGTTATCGCCCTTCTTTATAAATTTTAACCTCACCGTTTAAGTAGCAGAGGAGTGATGTATCTTAAATTTTATTTTTTTCCTTGATACAACTGACTATTAGACAAACATAGTTCAAAAGCATAAATTGATTGTTGAACAAAGTCACATCATTGTGGTGTTATTTAGAAACAAATTTTTTATCAAATGGTGAAAAACAATTGTATTGGATACAGAGGCATGCAAACTTCCCAAAGGTCTTAAAACAAACTCTTCACTACTTCCCATGTTAACTAATTGACTTGAGGCTGACAATAAAAAGAATTCGAAAGTATAATTTAATTTTTTTAAGTACTAAAGAATATTCCAATCCAACTCCTTCCACTATTCTGTGCGGTCTAAAGGTTGTATTTATGTCGACATTGCACTTACACTTTTACCCGAATGATATATCCAAGCTTTATATCAGGATTCTCCATGGAAGCTTAGATGTTATCGATGGCTTCTTTATCTCATATATTCATTACGTAGGTTGCAGTTTTATCAAGCTTGTTGAATTTGATCTGCTGAGGTTGATGTACACTTGGGGAGGCGGTGGCATTTCCTTTGATAGGAATTTGGTCATCATCGCTCACTGTTTGGTCATGGACCTGAGCTTTTATGCCAATACACATCATTTGATAGTCCCATTATTTTTCAGATGTAGTGGCAGAGCTAGCTTCAAAGATCAGCTAGGGCGGAAAATGAAAACAAATCGTTAGTCCCATATCGCCTAAAAATGGTAAAGTAGTATATATATCGGTAGGTGCTCTTATAGGTTGAACGTCTTAGAATGGTTTGACTTAACAGGATAGCTGCTCGGGATTACCTAGGGTCATATTTCTGATTTAGCTATGGCAGACTTGGTTTGTTTTGTGTCTGCTAATGTAACAATGAATTTTGAGGTAGAGCCAAGGCCCTAGCTGGCCATACTTGCCTCTGCCCCTCACCAGATGTTGCCGCTTATTATATATAGAGGGTAATTTGGAAAATTCAAAAAGACACAGTTCAATTCTATTTATGAAATTCTCATTAGTAATAGTAGAGATTAGTTAACATACATATATTTATAAAAAAAACATACAAACCATTTTATTATAATTTTAAATGAATTAACATGATCATATTTGAATTATAAAACCATATAATTTAATATTAAATCGTCGTTTGCAAAAAAGTGTTATTATATCGATAAACTGATAGTGATTTTTCCTTATATTTTTAAATTAAATCATTTCCTAAGTGAAGAATTTGTGGGTCGTTACAAACTCGCCTATTTAAAAGAATTTCGTCCTTGAAATTACAAGGATGGAAAAATATAGTGAAAAGCAAACAATTAACGAAAGTTAAGCACACCAAAAATAGTAATATCACCCATAACCTCAGTCGGAGGTACCATGCCTTATCCTATCCATTTTATTTATCAAATTAAGGTAGTTTCATTTTATAAAATTCCTAGATTGACTTACTAATCCTAGATGAATTTTACTTAGGCACCTAACCTAAGCTCTGATACCACGTGTGATGACCTAGATTTTCAAACCGGTTAAAATCACCGAAAAATCCGCCCATTCAAAAACTAATAATGAAAAATACCAACTTAATACACCATATTTGATAAATATTCAACATTATTAAATGTATAGGATATAATTTTAATTATTCAACTTATCAGAGTAATTAATTAATTTATTAATTCTACAAACCGTGCTTTAATACTTACCAAAAACAATGACTATAAATCTACCGCTGCACAACTCAAATGAGAGAGACAACACTATCCTTACCTGCTGACTCAATAAACATTGTAAATGCAGAATAAAAGAGTAAGCATGAAAGATACAACAACACAAGATAAACAACAACCAATAACAAATAAATAGGAAAGGATTATATTTTTTTTAGGAGCTGCATCACTACCACTTGTGACTACCTACGTAACCCTATCTAATTGGTTACCCAATTAGATACAAGATCAAGCCAATGTAGTTCTCCTACAGTAAATAGGACTCACGGAGGCTACATGAACAATATGCAATTCCCAAAAACTACCCACTTAGGCTTAATCTTCAATTTTGGGTTTTCAAAATCTAATTAGCTATATGAAAATTATCTCTTTGGACTTTATTCCTAAATTCTTATTTCAAAAATTTTGAAATATGTATTTATGTATGTATGTCTTATATTTAAACTAGTCCTTTACTTCGGGATCTGAAAACAAATCACATTTTTGAAAGGATATCAAAATACAAGCATACAAAACTATATGCTACCTAATCGGGAGGTTTCTAGCCATAACAAGGCAACTGGGTCCCGGTCTTTTGAAAAAATAACGTACTAGTACATCCCTCTACTCTGAGTGGACTACAATGAGGCTATAGAACATCGGCACCTCCCTTGCCCACCTTTTTAATTATGGGTTACCCGAATCATCGGTAATAGAACAAATTATTTTATATCCCGAAGTGATAAATCATTTTTCACTAATATTCACAAATACTCTCAATTTATATTGTTGTCTTTTGAAAAACCTTTTGAAATCATTTTCAAACATTGGATTTAGTCCTCGAAATCCACTCCGTTAATAAAACATATTTTATAAAAAAAATTCTTTATAAATCTCTTTTATTATCAGGAAAATGTAGTTCGAGTAAATCTAATTTAATATCCCATCCTTCGAGCCTGTCGAATAGCCAAGGAGAGCAGGAAACCGATTATTCAAACTCAAGCCTAGATGGTATCTCTCTGTTACCCATGAGGCAGTCAATTTATTTGGTCAACTCTAAACTTTTAAACTGTTTATTTCCAAAACTTCTATTTCTTATAAATGGAAAATATTTCATAATAATCCATTTATGAAAACCCACTTTCAAAACATTCCATTAAATTGAAGTGAATTAATATTATTACTAAACATCTTATAGTCAAATTGTGAAATTAATCACAGGGTGTTATCCTATAATTATTTCCTACCCAACCCATGTGAAATAAAAAGGATAATTGCTCATAAACTAGCTGAGCGTAAATCAAATCAATCAATAGGAAACATGCATTCATTCATTCAATAAATATTAATCAAACTACCAATTAACTTTAGAACAGTCTTTTTGCTTACAAGCACAGAACGGTGTTTTATTTTTCTCAATAAATGTCCATAATTATGTATTCAACTTATAATAGCAGACTGAGGATTTGTTCTTCTAAATAATCGTCACTAATAAATTGTTAATTACGTTCATCATAATTAAATTTGATGGCTAATAATTTATCACTAAATTTGTACTTAAGCAAAAATGTCAATAGCTCATATGTGTAAGATATAAATTTTCTATGTTTAAACTATTTTAAACTTAAATAAATAAAACAATTTAAACTAACCCATTACCAAAGCCCAAACCAATCTTCACTAACTCAAACTAAAACATCTCACATGCTCGACTTGAAGCTCCTAAATAGCTCGACTATGCCTTGTAGTGCTCAGGGCCAAGCTAAGGGAAGGAGGAAGAAAAGTAGCAAAGCTATGATTTTGAAAACTCTAAATATAGACCCGAAAATAGGTCTTTTCCTCTCTAGTTTTTGGACTTTCTACTCTTTGAATTTGGAAAAGTATTAAACTACAAAGTTGTAGGAAATTATTTTCTATATGATTTGAAAAAAAATTGCTTGATTCCAATTCATTTTGAGGAAGTAATGATCGAATGAATAAAAGGTATTCTCGAATTTATCAAAATTGTACCTGAAAATACACTTCAAAGAAGTGGAATTTTGGCGTAGATAGACTAAAAATTGGAAGAAGTGCTTAACATGAATGTCGTAGTCACTGGAATTTCACATGATGATTTCTATAAATTAATCACTTCATTTTGATCAGTTTTGAAGGAGATATGGTCGATACAATTTAGGGTACTCTCGGCCAAAAAACTAGGCCAGAGAAGCATTAGAAAAATAGAGTTTTTGACGTAGAAATGTTTAGAATGGGTAAATTACAAAGTTGTAGCCATTGAAATTTTGCAAGGTTTCAAAAAAATAATTTCATATTTTGTTGTAGGGAAGAAAGAGTTATGGATGAAAGAGGAAGAGGTAAATGGAGTGGTATTTATAGAATTTTTCAACAAGTAAACCTTCCTCAAATCTACCTCCCATCTACCTCACCTATACATCATCCACATACAACCACCTCCTTCTTGCATCACTTCCCCATATTCCGCCATCTTTTCATATCACTTCGTGTCCTTGTTGACTTAAGGAGGCTTAAGTATTAAGCTAACTAAGATATTTTGCTTATGTGTATATATATGTAACTTGTATATGTATATTTGTTAAACATATCATCCTTGCCTCATCCTTCTCACCGCCTAGGATGTCTTAAGTTCCTACCATGTATGGACAACCTCATATGCCTTCTTGGATGTGACAAATGATGGTAAGAGTTGGTTGCTTAAGGTTAAAGTTTGTTAAAATATCTTAGATATTTTTGAATTATACCATATGTAATTTTTATATGTAAATCAGTAAGATTGTTTTTTGCTTTTCTTTCTTTGCTAAATGTATATATATGCATTAATGTGTGTAGATAAATGTCACAAAGTTGCACAAGTCCTTTGAACGACATTGCATAACTTATATACGTCAAACTGTTGAAAATTGAGAAACCAACTCCCTGTTATATTTTACTTATTAGTTAACGTACATATATTTATCAAAAAACTTAGAAACTATTTTGTGTAACAACTAGGTATTTTCAACCATTCGCATCCATTATAAGTGTATAGTTCGACACTCATGCCGGAATTGAATTGCTCAAAATACCGCGTTGTAAATAAAAATTTGGCAAATCTCAGAATATACAGTAAATAAAAATCATAGATCACAGACACAGAGTAATAATAATGCAGCGGAAGTAAAAGAGATAGTAGTTCATGAAGCTACTATTTAAATATATCAGAGTTACATAAGATACAATAGAAGAAATAAAGTATAACAGAAGTTTAAATATGATAACCAAGTACAAGATGAATAGAACAACCGAACTGAAAAGATGAAACTTGATAAGCAGATAATCTCCAGCGATTCCAATCTCCAGAAAGTGGAAATCCAAATCTGTGAATAACTCAGGCTGACCCGAGCGTAAAGAAAAATACAAACACTCGAGTCAGGACATACATACTTATACAATGTAAACCAACTCATGTGAGCTGTAGTAAAAGTACAGGTAACTTAGAAGATGCTTGGGACCGCCCATCCACTAAGGATCCGTTAAACTATTTACTATGTAGTAACATACGCTATATACGGTAGTGTCTAATCAGTAAAGTATAATCATATAGAAAATAGCGTTAAGGGGATGGTGAACCTTAACGCGGTCGGATCTTTAAAACCAAAATCGTAGTGGGCTCGCTATAAGGAGATGACACGGCACGCGAGGCAATGCCAGGGTGGATACACCCTTTGCACTTCCGGACCGGTGGTGACGGCAAGCCAGCAGCTTCCGCCCACCTCGAACAATACCCCCGAATCAAAGTGGCGCCACATATCGAATCGCAAAAGTAATAGAATGGTTTCCGATAGAGCATGCTCGATGAAAGGGTGCGACCCTTTGTGTAGCCCGGTATAGCTCCTGTTTAGTCATTTATGCCAACTCACGGGAGTTGGGTCCACGTAATATACCTCGAGAACGTCGCCACCATCCTACTTCATTCTGGAATCTCCACCGCGTACACAGTTGTTAAAGTGGTTTTCGGTATTGGCCGGCTATAAGACAATATCCGATCCCGGTCTCTTTAACAACCAATCGTTATTATAACCCGTAGTTATAACTTTAAAACAATATTTTATACTTCAAAAATAAAATGTCAATTCAACCCAAACGTTTATCAAAATAAAGATTAAATCATTTCCAAACCATTTCAATATATCATCATACCATATCTTTCAATTCAAATTTATCAAAATAAATATCAAGTCATTTCTAACCATTTTAATATATTAAATTATCATATCCTTAGAAACTTCCTTTCAAATCAATTTAATATATTTAAAATATCATATCCTTTCAAAGCTTCATTTCCAAAATATCATATCTTTCAGAACTTCTTTTCAAATCATTTTAATATCAAAATGTCATATCTTTCAAAACTCCATTTCAAATCATTTTAATATATCAAAGTATCATATCTTTTCAAAACCACATTTCAAATCATTTCAATATACCAAATAGTTATATTTCAAAACAATTTACTTCATTTTAAATCATAAAAATGAAGTTATTACATTTAATAATTAAATTATTAAATTCCAAAAATTTAAAGTTTTCAATGTTCATTTATGCATTTAAATTTATTAAAACAATGAAAATTCAAGTTTCGCAGCATTTGGAAAATGCTACAGAAAGTTACATTCAAAACAAATTCAATTTAACAAAAGACATCATTTAAAAATGCTGTTAATTAACTTCAAATATTCAACAGAATTTCACAAACACTGTTTTTTTATTTGAATCATTTTTAACTTACAAAATCATACATTTTCACATTTATAAGCATCATTTAATTCCTTAAATTCATGATTTTATAAAGTT
This sequence comes from Allium cepa, assembly GCA_030765085.1. Classification (NCBI taxonomy): domain Eukaryota; kingdom Viridiplantae; phylum Streptophyta; class Magnoliopsida; order Asparagales; family Amaryllidaceae; genus Allium; species Allium cepa. The sequence goes on along the minus strand of CM060944.1, from coordinate 501,428,249 downwards.
AAGTTTCCTTTCAAAAATCAATATTTATTAATAATTCACTTATTAAATTTCAACACTCAAATTTAAATTCATTACATTAAATTTCTACTTAACACTTAAGTTCAAATTCTCAAATATAACATAGTTTTATTTTTATTTACTTAACTAAAATTTCACTTTTAAGTCAATTTCATAAATTTCCAATTTTAGTTATATTTCAAAATTTCAACTTAAATATTCATTCATTTCACATTTCAACTTTATTAAAAATCATTAATATGATATAAAATCACTTTAAATTCATTTAAATTCAAAATATCATAAATTTATCATATTTCCAAAGTTAATTTAATTTCCATTAAAATTTTATCAAAATTTCCAAAAATACTTACATTCAAAATTTTCTAACTTTTTCATTAATTCATTTCACTTACAATTATTCGAAAAATCAATAATATTTACAAAAATCATATTTCTATTTAATTTTAAATCAAAATATTAGAATAATTAAATTTCTAAAATATTTTAAAATTTTTAGAAAAACATATTTTAACTACGGGCCTGTATATAATTTTCTACGCTAGGTAAAGTGATACGGGTAATATATCATTTCAACCCGTAATTTACAAAGAAAATCCGGGTTTTATCATTTCAAACCCGCAGTCCCAAGTAAATGAAATAAATTGAAAATCATTCAAGCCTATCATTTCAGCCCATAACAATTTTCCCTTATTCTAAAGTCCGTTCGGGTATGTATCATTTCAACCCATAGTGATTTCTAATCTACAGGGAACTTGCAGTGTGATAAACAGATATAAATGAACAGTTAACAAAATATATAAATAACAGATGATATGACATGAAATTTAACAGATTTAACATCATATATAAAAAAATCACATGGTAGTTATAACATCATATTTAATTCTACACATTCAGTTGTTGTTGTTTCACAACTGCATAAGTATAAATGTCGTGTGAGCATTACTCACCTTTTGTGCTGGAGATTGCAATACAAATGACACAACGGATTCCAGAAGGCACGATGACATAATAATAGGCTCAAGTGGGAAGAGATCCAAGCTTAGAACTTCTGTTACAACCCAAAACGAAACAAAATAACATTACAATTTAATACAACATCGAATAGGAATAACTTTGAAATAAAAAGAGATACGAATACACAGTCTTTTTCCTTGCCTTCTACACTTACTAGCACGGCTTAGGGAATGTTTTGGCTCAGGTTTGGACATACTTTGGTTCAGGTTTGGGTCCTATAAGGCATGGATATAAGGTATTGAAGTGGTGGAGGAGTTACTATGCATGAATATGAAGAGGCTTATGCAAATAGTGGGTTTTTGGCTTATTTTGGGCTAGGCTACATGGATCTATGGCTCGGCTATGGCATGTTTCAGATCTAGACAGAGGATGAAGTTGATGGTTAGGGGTGTGTCAAAGTGGTGGTGGAGCAATAGTAGGCTGCCAAGGTCATCTAAGGTGATGGTGATGAAGACTAGGTGGCTAGACATGCTTTTTAAGAAGTTTTAACATAGTTTTTGTGGATTTCGCATCATGGGATGGTCATGGCACTTGATGGTCAAAGGAGGAAGGGTTTTGGTCGTGTATGATGTGGGGAAGGAAGTGGTGGTGGTCGGTGGAGGAGATGGTGGAGGTGTTAGGCCAAACAAAGCAAGAGAAGCAAGGCAAAAATCAAGTAAAACAATAGAAAAAGGAAGAAGAAAAGAGAGAAGAGAGGATGCCATTACCAAGGAAGTTTGAAGAAGCCATGAGAATGAGAAGTGCTGAGTTGTTTTTCACGTGAAAATTGAAGGGAATACACAGCAAATGAAAAAAATGCATGGCCTAGAGGAGTAATGGAGAGGTTATGACAAATAAAATGACTTTGGACAATGAAACGTCTAGAAATGAAACGTCTAGAAATGAAACGCATTTCCGTTTTCTAAAGATCAAATAAAAACAACAACAAATCAGCAAATACATAAAAAAACCGAAAACAAGTGAAATAATATGAAAATAAATAGTTAATTTTAAAGAAAATATAAAAAGTATGAAAGAAATTGCTTAAAAGTACAAAACAGTGTCCAGAAATTACAAACAAATCACTACTAGTCTTGGGAAAATATCCACTTCATTTTAATAATATTATGAAGTTAAAATTTGAAATAAAATAATTTATTTATCATTTTCAAAATAAAATAAATAATTATATTGGAGAAAAACAGAAAAAGAACTAAAGAAAATGTTTAAAAATTGAAAACAGGGCATGGAAATTACAAGAAAAATACTACTAGCTCTAGAAAAATTCCTACCTCACTTCAAAAATATTAAAAGGAAAAAATATACATAAAATAACATATTAGTACATGTTACAATAAAATATGACAAATAAAATAAAATTTATACTATTTAAAATAACAAAATTGCAGAATAAACAAATTGCACTCAATATTGAAATATACATAACTTTCACAATTTAAATCTGTTTCCAACGAAACAAAAAGCAGTGTTCTTAAAATTTTATGTACTTTCATAATAAAAGATAAAATTTAAATCTTCAAACTTTTAAAATTTTAAATTAAAAGTCAAAGTTTGACTATTTTGACCAAAAGTTCACTTTTTGGAAAATATTCTTTTTAGTCATGCTTTGGAATGATAATTCATATCAAAACTAAAGTTTATATTTAAAAGAACAAAATTAATCATTCAAAATAATTAAAATAAGTTTTTAAATCAAAATTCAATTAAAATAATTAAAATATACAATTAAAATAAATCACGAAATACAGGGTTGTTACACTCTCCCCCACTGAAAACTTTTCGTCCCCGAAAAGGAATGAGGTACGGGAAAGCACAGAAAAAAATAGAAATGAAATAAGATTAAGACAAGGTGACAAGAAAATTGAAATTATACCTGATAACTGTTGTTATAGGTAAGTTTAACAAGGTGGAGATGATCTTTCCAAGATTCCCCAAAATCAAGAACACAAGCACGCAAAATAGATTCAAAATGAGTACCAAAGATTATCAAAGATTATAGAAAGATGCCTATACCAATCTATAGCAAGATAAGGATGATAAGGACAACCAAAAGATAGTTTGAAAAACAAAATAAGGAAATGAATTTGAAAGCATGGAAATTTCAACTTAAATAGAGAATACATCTGTACACAAGTTAAATAAATCTTAACTATCTCAAATTCCATTATCTTATTATCCAATCATCTTAAATTAACAATTTTTAAAACCAAAGGGTTTGAAAAGTAATCATTTATTATACTCATAATGTACTTAATACATTTAATTCTTCTTTATTCCTAATTAAAATTAAAATTATTCCTATCAATATATTTATCACTCATGTTAAATATGCTTACACTTATTATAACTGCTTTGTTTTATTCTTAGTTCTTTTAACATCATTTTATTGTAAGTTATTCAATTATCCTTTATTATATTTACCTTTGTTAATCATTTTATAATTAAAATTTAAGTGTATAACATTTATTATAACCACTCAAATTTTATTTATTAAATCTTTTATATTGTATATTATCCAATTACATTGTTAACTTTTGAAAAATTAAGGTAAGTTATATTTCAATGCAATTGCATTATACAAATAAAACTTTCCAATTAAATCATTTCATCCTTGAATATTCATCCAAAATTTTGATTTTCTTTTTTTTAATTGAAATTATTCTTTAAAAATAAAATTTAAGAATTAGATTTCCGATTTCTTCAAACCATTTAGAGATAAGTAATAATATATACATAATATGTCAAATCAAATTTCAATCATATATCTATATTTATATTAAAATCAAGTCATATTTTAGAAATTCAAATCAATTAAATTTCCCAAAACAAAGCTGTAGCAAGTCTATAGAGCGGTCTCTTCACTTCGAAACTCGAAATTGAACGTCGATGATGCTGCAGTCATCACCGAAGTTATTTCCCAGCGACAGTGAGAAGAGAACTAATTTTAAACTTTAAAATTTTATGGAAACAAATTTCTATTTGAAATAATTTTAAATAATATAAACTTTTTAAAACTTTAAACACAAGGTTTGAAACCATCGGAAATTAAATTCTCAAATTTCTTGTTCTAAATTCATTTCAGTTCCCAAATCAATTTATAAACAACTATCTATAGATTCATTTATAGAACAATAAATGATAAATTAAGTATTATCATTTCAAATAATCAATTTAAATCATTTTATTAAGTTCCATAAATTTACTTATACATCAAAATTTATTTCATAACCAAATTTTAAAATAATATTGTATCAGTTTGTTCTGTCAGAGTATTTTAGAAATCCTATCGATAGCGTTGATCAAACGAATCGATCAGAAACCCAACTAAACATCAACAACTCAAACAACACAATATATAAACAAAACAAAGATTTACAAGTACAATTCAAAATGTTTGGAAGGATAGATTGGAAACAAAAGACAAGATGATTAAATAACAAAATAGGGAGGTGGATAAGCTTAAGTAAATCACGGCAACCTTAACCGGGTCAACCGTGACTTAAAGAATAAGATCAATGTGGTTTTTTTTCCTTGGGTAAATCTACATTGATCTCAAGAGTTAGTGTTTGAAATAACAAAAGATATTAGCATCTAAACCAAGGATAGATAAGAATCTATGGTGAATCAATGCTGATTGTAAGGGAGTTTCCCCATTTTCAATTCAATTTGAAATTGGCGTGACCGCCGACTCGCTAGAAAGATCATTCGAAGCGGAGTTATGGAATACTCCAGAATCAAAAGAAGATGAATAGTGAAGAACACGAATGGATTTTGGAACCGCAGGGAACGTTCCAAAATTCAAAGGAATCGAGTCAAAAAGGAAGAGATTCAAACTCGAATGAAAGTGATTCTGTAAATACATTCACTCCATATGCTGAATTTTGCCTAGAGCTACCAAAGCTCTGATACCAACTGTAACAATCAGGTATTTTCAACCATTCGCATCCATTATAAGTGTATAGTTAGACACTCATGTCGGAATTGAATTGCTCAAAATACCGCGTTGTAAATAAAAATTTGGCAAATCTCAGAATATTCAGTAAATAAAAATCACAGATCACAGACACAGAGTAATAATAATGCAGCGAAAGTAAAAGAGATAGTAGTTCATGAAGCTACTATTTAAATATATCAGAGTTACATAAGATACAATAGAAGAAATAAAGTATAACAGAAGTTTAAATATGATAACCAAGTACAAGCTGAATAGAACAACCGAACTGAAAAGATGAAACTTGACAAGTAGATAATCTCCAGCGATTCCAATCTCCAGAAAGTGGAAATCCAAATCTGTGAATAACTCAGGCTGACCCGAGCGTAAAAAAAAATACAAACACTCGAGTCAGGACATACATACTTATACAATGTAAACCAACTCATGTGAGCTGTAGTAAAAGTACAGGTAACTTAGAAGATGCTTGGGACCGCCCATCCACTAAGGATCCGTTAAACTATTTACTATGTAGTAACATACGCTATATACAGTTGTGTCTAATCAGTAAAGTATAATCATATAGAAAATAGCGTTAAGGGGATGGTGAACCTTAACGCGGTCGGATCTTTAAAACCAAAATCGTAGTGGGCTCGCTATAAGGAGATGACACGGCACGCGAGGCAATGCCAGGGTGGATACACCCTTTCCACTCCCGGACCGGTGGTGACGGCAAGCCAGCAGCTTCCGCCCACCTTGAACAATACCCCCGAATGAAAGTGGCGCCACATATCGAATCGCAAAAGTAATAGAATGGTTTTCGATGGAGCATGCTCGATGAAAGGGTGCGACCCTTTGTGTAGCCCGGTATAGCTCCTGTTTTAGTCATTTATGCCAACTCACGGGAGTTGGGTCCACGTAATATACCTCGAGAACGTCGCCACCATCCTACTTCATTCTGGAATCTCCACCGCGTACACAGTTGTTAAAGTGGTTTTCGGTATTGGCCGGCTATAAGACAATATCCTATCCCGGTCTCTTTAACAACCAATCGTTATTATAACCCGTAGTTATAACTTTAAAACAATATTTTATACTTCAAAAATAAAATGTCATTTCAACCCAAACGTTTATCAAAATAAAGATTAAATCATTTCCAAACCATTTCAATATATCATCATACCATATCTTTCAATTCAAATATTTACCAAAATAAATATCAAGTCATTTCTAACCATTTTAATATATTAAATTATCATATCCTTTAAAAACTTCCTTTCAAATCAATTTAATATATTTAAAATATCATATCCTTTCAAAGCTTCATTTCCAAAATATCATATCTTTCAGAACTTCTTTTCAAATCATTTTAATATCAAAATGTCATATCTATCAAAACTCCATTTCAAATCATTTTAATATATCAAAATATCATATCTTTTCAAAACCACATTTCAAATCATTTCAATATACCAAATAGTTATATTTCAAAACAATTTACTTCATTTTAAATCATAAAAATGAAGTTATTACATTTAATAATTAAATTATTAAATTCCAAAAATTTAAAGTTTTCAATGTTCATTTATGCATTTAAATTTATTAAAACAATGAAAATTCAAGTTTCGCAGCATTTGGAAAATGCTACAGAAAGTTACATTCAAAACAAATTCAATTTAACAAAAGACAGCATTTAAAAATGCTGTTAATTAACTTCAAATATTTAATAGAATTTCACAAACACTATTTTTTTTATTTAAATCATTTTTAACTTACAAAATCATACATTTTCACATTTATAAGCATCATTTAATTTTCCTTAAATTCATGATTTTATAAAGTTAAGTTTCCTTTCAAAAATCAATATTTATTAATAATTCACTTATTAAATTTCAACACTCAAATTTAAATTCATTACATTAAATTTCTACTTAACACTTAAGTTCAAATTCTCTAATATAACATATTTTTATTTTTATTTACTTAACTAAAATTTCACTTTTAAGTCAATTTCATAAATTTTCAATTTTAGTTATATTTCAAAATTTCAACTTAAATATTCATTCATTTCATATTTCAACTTTATTAAAAATCATTAATATGATATAAAATCACTTTAAATTCATTTAAATTCAAATATCATAAATTTATCATATTTCCAAAGTTAATTTAATTTCCATTAAAATTTTATCAAAATTTCCAAAATAACTTACATTCAAAATTTTCTAACTTTTTCATTAATTCATTTCACTTACAATTATTCAGAAAATCAATAATATTTACAAAAATCATATTTTTATTTAATTTTAAATCAAAATATTATAATAATTAAATTTCTAAAATATTTTAAAATTTTTAGAAAAACATATTTTAACTACGGGCCTGTATATAATTTTCTGCGCTAGGTAAAGTGATACGGGTAATATATCATTTCAACCCGTAATTTACAAAGAAAATCCGGGTTTTATCATTTCAAACCCGCAGTCCTAAGTAAATTAAATAAATTGAAAATCATTCAGGCCTATCATTTCAGCCCATAACAATTTTCCCTTATTCTAAAGTCCGTTCGGGTATGTATCATTTCAACCCATAGTGATTTCTAATCTATAGAGAACTTGCAGTGTGATAAAAAGATATAAATGAACAATTAACAAAATATATAAATAAAAGATGATATGACATGAAATTTAATAGGTTTAACATCATATATAAAAAAATCACATGGTAGTTATAACATCATATTTAATTCTACACATTCAGTTGTTGTTGTTTCACAACTGCATAAGTATAAATGTCGTGTGAGCTTTACTCACCTTTTTGTGCTGGAGATTGCATTACAAATGACACAACGGATTCTAAAAGGCACGATGACACAATAATAGGCTCAAGTGGGAAGAGATCCAAGCTTAGAACTTCTGTTACAACCCAAAACGAAACAAAATAAAATTACAATTCAATACAACATTGAATAGGAGTAACTTTGAAATAAAAAGAGATACGAATACACAGTCTTTTGCCTTGCCTTCTACACTTGCTAGCACGGCTTAGGGAATGTTTTGGCTCAGGTTTGGACATACTTTGGGTCAGGTTTGGGTCCTATAAGGCATGGCTACAAGGTATTGAAGTGGTGGAGGAGTTACTATGCATGAATATGAAGAGGCTTATGCAAATAGTGGGTTTTTGGTTCATTTTGGGCTAGGCTACATGGATATATGGCTCGGTTATGGCATGTTTCAGATCTGGACAGAGGATGAAGGTGATGGTAAGGGGTGTCTCAAGGTGGTGGTGGAGCAATAGTAGGTGGCCAAGGTCATCTAGGGTGATGGTGATGAAGACTATGTGGCTAGACATGCTTTTTAAGGAGTTTTAACATAGTTTTTGTGGATTTCGCATCATGGGATGGTCATGGCACTTTCTGGTCAGAGGAGGAAGGTTTTTTGTCGTGTATGATGTGGGAAAGGAAGTGGTGGTGGTCGGTGGAGGAGATGGTGGAGGTGTTAGGCCAAACAAAGCAAGAGAAGCAAGGCCAAAATCAAGTAAAACAATAGAAAAAGGAAGAAGAAAAGAGAGAAGAGAGGAGGCCATTACCAAGGAAGTTTGAAGAAGCCATGAGAATGAGAAGTGCTGAGTTGTTTTTCACGTGAAAATTGAAGGGAATACACAGAAAATGAAAAAATGCACGGCCTAGAGGAGTAATGGAGAGGTTATGGCAAATGAAACGACTTTGGACAATGAAACGTCTAGAAATGAAACGTCTAGAAATGAAATGCATTTCCGTTTTCTAAATATCAAATAAAAACAACAAAAATCAGCAAATACATAAAAAAACTGAAAACAAGTGAAATAATATGAAAATAAATAGTTAATTTTAAAGAAAATATAAAAAGGATGAAAGAAATTGCTTAAAAATACAAAACAGTGTCCAGAAATTACAAACAAATCACTACTAGTCTTGGGAAAATATCCACTTCATTTTAAAAATATTATGAAGTGAAAATTTGAAATAAAATAATTTAGTTATCATTTTCAAAATAAAATAAATAATTATATTGGAGAAAAACAGAAAAAGAACTAAAGAAAATGTTTAAAAATTGAAAACAGGGCATGTAAATTACAAGAAAAATACTACTAGCTCTAGAAAAATTCCTACCTCACTTCAAAAATATTAAAACACAAAAATATACATAAAATAACATATTAATACATATTACAATAAAATATGAGAAAGAAAATAAAATTTATATTATTTAAAATAACAAAATTGTAGAATAAACAAATTGCACTCAATATTGAAATAAACATAACTTTCACAATTTAAATCCGTTTCCAACGAAACAAAAAGCAGCATTCTTAAAATTTTATATACTTTCATAATAAAAGATAAAATTTAAATTTTCAAACTTTTAAAGTTTTAAATTAAAAGTCAAAGTTTGACTATTTTGACCAAAAATTCACTTTTTGGAAAATATTCTTTTTAGTCATGCTTTGGAATGATAATTCATATCAAAACTAAAGTTTATATTTAAAAGAACTAAATTAATCATTCAAAATAAGTAAAATAAGTTTTTAAATCAAAATTCAATTAAAATAATTAAAATATACAATTAAAATAAATCACGAAATACAGGGTTGTTACATTTTGTTATCATTTTAACTGAATTAAAACGATCACATTTGAATTATTAAACCATATAAATCAATATTAAACCATCATTTGCAAAAAAGTGTTACTATATCGATAAACCGATAGCGATTTTTCCTTATATTTTCAAATTAAATCACATTTCCTAAGTGATGAATTTACGAGTCGTTACAAGTATGTAATATTTCAATCACCAAAACTTTGTTTTGACCCCCTCCTCATTACAACCTATGTGATAGATTTAGAAGGACATGCTACTAGTGCAAGACGGAAATGGTCGATAGAGAAGTCTTCTTATTCATGCTTGGCATTGACGACACAATTAGACATCCATGGAATAATATTGATTCTAAGGTAGTTTCCTTTGTCAATATGTATTTTCAATTTTATTTCTCAATTCTGCTATGAGTTTATATTAATCGCTCTTCGATAAGTTGTGTTTATTACAGGTAGTCTAAACCAACGATCCACCCTAGTGGACTTAGGTTTCGATTTAGTCAAAATTCGGGCCTATTAAGGTACGAGTTGTTACATTCGGTCTCAGAGCTTAGGTTATTCGATCTTAGGAATTCAAATATGCTAAGAATACGTATTTGTTTTTTTACCTATAATTATATATACATAACTTATATGCCTACTCTATAAATTATGACTATAGTAGTTGCGACCATATTTCGAAATGATGAATGAGGCAACTAGGTGTTGGGCTAAAAGATAGAGTTAGATTTATATGCCTACGCTGATTAACCCATGTAGTGTAGGTTGTACCATAAGATATGAGACAACAAGAGCATGAGTGTGACATATAGACAAATCCTAAAGGCTGGATGGTGCTTGACTCCTTTGTTGGACCTAGATTTCCTTATGACTATAGATTTTGATGGATTGTCGATTGAAGATGTAATTTCATCTAGATAAATGGAGAGTAAGAACCTATATGTTGCAAGCATCTGAAAGCAAGTAGCGAAGAAGTAGTCGAGCAAGTTCTCACAAGAAGATGTACATTAATCACTAGTAGAAGATAGTCGAATTTTTTATGAAGAAGAGTTAAGAAGGAGCAGGAAGAAGGAAAATCTAAAAGAAAGGATGGTTGTAGTCCATTTTTGTGTCCAATCCTATATGGAAGAATTTGACAAAAAGATTTTCGGAAATTCTTTGAAAGTTTTAAATGGATTTTTCAAAAGATTTATTAGGAAGCTTTTTTTTGAAAAAGAAAGGAAATTCATGAAATTCTTAGTTTAAAATTGGTTGGGTCAAAAGAATTGGATTTAAAGATTTTTGATGAAGGGTTTTTTGTTTTTGAAATAAATGGGAATAGAGAATAGTTTTGGCTCAATGATTCTTCCTATTTTTGTAAAAAAATTGGAAGTTTCATTTTAAAGTATAAGGGTGAAATATGGAAATGATACTTTATTTCAATGGGGTATAAACAATGTCCAATAACCAAGATAGGAAGAATATATTATTAGAGGAGTGAAAGCCACTTGAAGGCAGTTTAGTTGAATTTTTTAATAGTAGTATATTAGAAATTTAGATAGAAATAGCATCATCAAGAATTTATACAAAATAGGATTAGTAATCTAGCTAGAAATAATATAGGAGAGAAGCAATAGGTGTATGATTGGAATAATGGATAAATTCCACAGATATATAGCAATTTTGTGTATATTTTAGATAGATGCTTAAATAGATGTAACAATTAATTCTATCTTTTAGAAGTTCCTTCAGATGCTATTAAATCTTCATCAAAAGTAGGAGCGAAAATAGCATAAATAGTAAGAAAGTAATAGGATGAAAGTTACCATTGTCTACTCCACTTTTCATTATTTAAAGTTATAGAAGATGATTTTGGAAAAATGGTTCGGTGTGACAACCGGGTTTAAACATGATAGACTTTTTGAGTTTAAAATTCCTTCTTTTAAAAGAAGTATAATTTTGTTATAGAGAGTCTTTAAAAAGATAAAGTTGGTTATAAAAGGGTAAATTTTCGTGGTTTTTTTAGAAACCAAGCAATTTTTGAATTTGATAAAAAGTTCTAAGTTTATATTTTTATATATAAAAGTTTTTAACCAAGTACTTCATGACCATGAATTTCCATTTTTAAAAGATTTATGAAAAACCAAACCAATTTTTGATATGGGGTAGATAGGGATGACTACTAGGTAAGATAGGATAAAGGTTTAGGCCAGGAATAAATTAGCTATGGATGCTCATAGGGTAGTAACAAGTAATCCTTGTGCATGTAAGGATTATTAGTATGAACCTAGGAATATTTTATTAGAGATGTGTGGAAGCCATGAGAAGAACCCTCAAAGGAATAGGAATGGCATCAAAAGTGCAATTTTGTGAGTCCTAGGGTATACCTGCCTAAATGATCTAGGATATAGCACCAAAGTTTGAGAATACTATTGAGAGATTGTGGTTGAGGGAAGATAGTAGTATAGTTGGAGAAGAGAGTAATAAGATGAAAAACAAACATAATGGGTGTTGGTTGGCTCAAGGTTAGAAGGCGAGATAGGTGGTAGGAAAGTTCTTTCACCAAACCAATTTTTTGATGAGTTATTATAAATGTGCATAGTTCATATTTCTTACCTACTATAGTATGGGAATAAAAAAGTTATTCCATAGTCGAGTGTAATGACTGAAGTAAAGGATAAACCTTATTTCTTAGAAGTCAAAGTGGTAAGTTAAGTCATAGTTGAATATCATAATAGAAATATCCATCTTAATTTAGTAAGTAGTATTAGGGTCACAACTGCACTATGATGTGCACGTAAATATGCATATTTTTACCACCATATTTAATCTATTTAAATTAAATAAATGATCATATTGGGTATTTTAACTTATTTTAACCAAAATCCATATTAATTCCAAATTGTCACATATCCATCTTCATATAGATGCAAAACGGACATTTGTTTGCATATATTTCTTTGAGAAAAATTAATTGGAAATTTATATATATTTGTGTAGGAAATTGATCTCAAATAGGAACAGTTTTATGAAGACATATGCATGCAAAAAATGAATATAAAATAAATGAAGATGGAAATAATTCAAAGTGAAGAACATGGAGGACCCCACTTACCCACCTACCTTAACGTACAAATTAGAGGGTAATGCACATGCTTATGGAATTAATGGCTTCATGTACAGTTAAATGATGATAGTAGAAGCTAATGATTACTTGGCCTCCACACTGCCTCAAGTGCATTTTGAGCATTCCCTAAATTATTGATTAGGGTTTCATGCTTGTATAAATAACTCATTATGTTCATGTAACCTCCTCTCCCCTTAGTCTCTCTTAGTTTAGTTTTTAGCTTAGAAATAAAAAGAATGCTTCTCTTTTCTTTTCATGGCTACTTAGTCATTTTTTATGTAATTCTTTTTCTTATGCAACTTTAATATATTACTCTTTTCTTCTCTTGTTTGTTTTCCTTTCATGTTCGTATAGATTTATTTTCCATGCAAGTAGATTAGTTTTATTTCTTGTTAATTGGCTCTTCTTTCATTTAGCTCTCTTTTTCCTCTTCTTTTTCATTCATGTTGCAAGCTACACTTGTGCATATAATAACTAATATGAAAGGCTAAACCCCTTCAATTTAGGGGTGATGAAGCTCTCTAATTGTGTAGCTTCAACTATTTGTTAATTCATGCTCCCATTTTGTGCGTAATGATGATTAATGAAGTGTTTTATTTATTGTTTTTGCTTTGAATTTGATAGCCTATATTGTTGACACCAAATAGACTATGCTTAAACAATCATTAACACAAATGCCTCTTCATCAAAATATGATTAGGGCATAAAAAAGTGATTTGAAATTCAAATTTGATGATCTGTATTTCTAATCAATAGTTAATAAACCATACTTAAAATAGATTACATTTTCTTCGTCAAGTTTCATGAAAGTTAGTATGTGCTTTAAGGGGTATGTTATAGTTTGATGGCTTATATTGGCTAGTCAATAGCACAAATATGCCATACTTATGATAAACACATCAATTAAAGCACTTATGACCATAAAAGAGAGATCATGATCTCATATGTGTTGAACTACATGATCTGGAGAGTGGATTTATTCTCTAAATTGTCACTTAACTCTTATATTTGCTTCTCTTTTCTTTTAGTTAGTTAGTTAATTCTCTAATTCTCTAGCTTAACTTTCCATCGACTTTGGTTTAATTTGATTGAATAGAATTTTAAAATCATCAATTCCCTGCGAATCGATCCATATTCGCCACGTACTACAAGTGTACGCCTTGCGCTTACGGTATAAATTTTATTATAAATTTTTCGACGGTTTTCTAATTCCATATAATTTCCGTCGATTAACACATTAACACCACTAATGAATGGTAGCTTCTAGCAAAATTTTCTTTTATATTTTTTGGGTTGTAGTCGCTAGTTGTCTCCTTAGGTTACTGAAAAGCATACGATTTGATATGAGATATATTCCTGTTTTATCACTATGTTGATGGTTTGGAAGAGTTTTGACCACCGTATAAATATACAAGAAAACAGTGTAAATAAGGAGATCTCTTAAGAACACTTAGATAAAGTGTAGGTAACACGGGATGTTTATAAAATAAATTAGGAAATTAAGTTAGAAACTAGAAATTAAAAAACTTTAATCCTAAGGACTTTAAGATTTTATAAAAAATAAATTTAGCAAGCGAGGATCAGAGAAGGGTTGTTGTGAAATTAGGGGTCACTATCTTTGTGCCTTAAAAAGACAAAATTTATAGATACGCTTGTAGACAGTTTTTTGTTTTAGAATAAAAGAAAAGGTTACCCAAATCTAAGTTTAACTGCATAATACTAAGGTCAATCATATATATTAATTCATGGACTGACTCTTGATTACTTAGGACAAGGCTTGATTTGTTTTAAGGATGAAGCGGCAAATGTTTTGAAAAATTATGTTTGAATACTTTTGAAACTTTTTTTAAATGCTTTTGAGAAGTTAGGTCCAAATTTATTTTGGAAATTTTTTGCCAAATTCTTTTCAAAATAAAAATGGTGTTTAAATGCTTTTGGGAATTTGATTTTTCAAAAAACTTTGCAAGATTAATTGGAAAAAGGAAAGGATTTTTAATGGAGAATGAAAATTTTCAATTTTCTAGGGCCATGTTCTTAATGTAGGGCTGATCGACATGATAGTGAATATGAATTTCATTGTCTGACAAGTGTGATTGTTTACTAAACATAGATAATAAAAAGGTAAAAGACGGTTTTAGCTTTAGAATCATTATTCATACCCTGTTGATACTAAATGAAAACTTGCACTTGGGATAATTACGCTTTAACATCCAAAAGTAAATCTCTTTAGAAAATTATGCTTGGAAAAGTTGGAAAAGTTTAGGGGGTAAAAGATAAGGTTCCAAGGTACAAAGGAATAAGTATCTACAAGAAGGGTGAAATTGTAGAAAAGTTCTTCTAAATTCCTTTTTCGACATAGGAGTATGGATTCGAAATAATTGGATTTTTAAAATTTTTGGATGTTGTGTCTATATTTTGGATGGTAGGGACTGGATGCAAAATTGGTTGAACCATACTCCTACTCCCAGGACTGTGGGAATTTTTAAGTGAAAAAGGATTTTTGAAAACTTGTATTCATATAAAACTGCCAGTATATCTATGTTATTCGCATCATATTTTCAAAATGATCTTAAAAGATTTCATTCATATATGAGGCACCAATTTAGAATCATTCTACATGCATGTCTTATATTTTGTGATACACCATGCACTTGTACATATTTGACTGCAAAATTAGTTGTATACTAATTTGTTAGATATCTTAGATTGGTTGGCACTATGTTACATAATTGAACCCCACGGGAAATTTTAGGGAAAAATTCTTTTAAGAGGGGAGAACGTAATACCTTGTAAAATTAACGTTAATTAATGTATAATTAATAAGGCTTCAAAAATGGAATTTAAGCAAACGGCGGAATTTGACCGCAAAATTTGCACCATTGCTTCGTGGTGATTTTCTAAGCAACTTTTATATTTGAAATCTCATGAATGAAGCTCAAATGAAGAAGTTATCAAAGTTTGAAATTTCTAGAGCAAAAATAATTAAAAATGAAATAAATGAAATAAATAATAATAAATGCAGGATGCCATAGTCGACCCCCTTACTTGGGTTTGTCGGCCACTAGCGGTCGATTTCTTTTAGGAGACGGTTGATAAGTTGGAGTATGGTGGCTAGGAATTGAACCTTGGTCAAATGGTCCGGATTTAATTATTTTAATTAGATGGTTACTATTGATTCAAAGGACTATAAATACAATCCTAACCCTTCACTTCTCTTCTTATATTTTCTGACCCAAGCAGCAAAGCTTTGTCATTTTCCATTCTCCGCTATTTTTAAAAATTAAAAAATATATATATTGGAGAACGAGGGAAAATAAAAGGGAAGAAGGGAAGAGTGAATCAACGTTGCGAGAGAAAATGATAATGTTTTTATAATTATAAATCTATATTCCTTTTAACCCTAGATCTTTTCTCAGGTCTGTAAATTCTGATAGTATGTATATATCTTACTATACATGTTCTTTTGGAAAAGAATGGAAAATGAGTCAAGTAAAGGATTGGATTTGGATTTGGGGGATTTGGAAAGTCGGAAAGGTGAGTGGGAAGTTGTATAATTTATTTATAACATTGAAATTTATATCGTTGAATTTTATTTAATTATTACACTTTTATAAGATCTCATGAGTTGTAGAATTAAAATAAGTATATAGGATTATCGCCTACGTATTCTATAAAATAGGTAATTGGAATAAAAATCGTATACAAAACCTAATCTGAAAATTTGAAATCAGTTCCAAGAAATTATTATTAAAGAATATTTGTAAACTGATATAGTTTATTCTAGATTTATAATTGCGTTATAAATTAGGTTGCCCTAGGTGACTTGGAATGTTTATTTCTATATTTTAATTTATTCCAAGTAGGGTATAATTTAATTATATCTATTTCCATGTAATTCCCATAAATTACCAATTATAAAAAACATGTATAAAAGCTCATCGTTTGAATTAACATGGAATATACCAAAAAGGAAGATATGAGTAAAGAATGGACATTATTCTCCATGGTTTACACTGACTACTTCAATAAAAGAAGAGAAATAATTTCTTGTAATTTCTAACAAAGCAAGGCCTTACTTTTGGTTAATTTATAGAAAGCTACAATGGTAATCCTTTTTTAAAGTGTATCTCTGATAAATTAAAACGTGGAAAGGAATCTAGTTAAAGAATTAATAGTTAGAAATTGAAATATATATATACCTATAACCACACTTAACGAATAAAAATAAAAATATATGTACATAGAAAAATTATATGATAATATTTGTAATAGTTGTTAATAATATAATATTATAGGACTAGGAGGATGAAAAAGGAAGGATAGTAATTCCAAAATTATGGACAATAATAACTAATTTAATGGGCAAAAATTTTGTAGTTAATAGAGAGTTAAAGGGATTAAATGGGGACTGATTAGAAAATTTAATATAGCAAATATGGGGAAATTGAATAGGCATAATAAGTGGATTTTGAGATTGGTAAATAAATACCATCTAAGATTATCCAATTTTGACATTAATGACCAATTATCATGGACAACTGACATTTATTAGACATGAGAAGGAAATGAGGAAACCAAATCCTAAGCATATAAAATAGGAATAATTATGTAACAGACAAGTAAGTTTTAATACTACTAAAAATATGTAGAAGGCGATATAATTTCATAATAGTAAATTATATAGCTTTAATTATACGTTTAGACCGAGCGTGAATTGGTGGGTCTAACCCAACACTTATGCTTTAGGTGTTTAGTTTTGTTTACTGGGTTGGGATGCGAGGCCACTAGAGTTACACAACAAAAACCTGCCCTTCACCTAGAGGCTACCAACAGTTGTGTATACTTACTACTAATATGAGACATCTCTAACTGTAGGACCCATGGGGAAGGGATATACATTGTGGATGGGTGAGGTAAAAATATAACAAGGGTTAACAGCCCAGTACTTTTAAAGAAATAAGGTCTGCTTCATTTCCATTGGGAGGTACTACGTAACCGAAAGAGGCATTTTCCCTTGATTTGATTTGGTTTATCGAAACGAGATGTCAGCTATGGAAGGTCGGTGGGCTATGTCAGATTTGTACGGGTATTTGGTGGTAGATCTGTGACTACTGGCGATCCCGAGCGAGTGGCAGCAAAGACTTAGGTTATTCCCTGATGGATTTTGGTTCATACAATATTGAATCCGTATAAGAGATGCACAAATCTTAAAGTTGATGGTTAGATGAATTTTATTTTATTGAAGATGGGCTAGTTAACCATTAGATGAGTCTTTAAGTTGCATTAGTAGTATTAAAAATTAAATCATAAATTACAAAGTCGTATATAGGTGTCATCGTTCACTATAGCTAGAACCGATTAACTAGCTTTTACATTGAGGAGGGCGCATTCTGGGGATTGATGTATAATGGTCATTAGGTCCGCCTCCTCCCTATTAAAGAATTATTAAGTAGTCGGGGTTCAGGTAGTAAACATTTAGGGTTATACCTTGAAGAAGGTTATGTTAGATATTGTTTGATGTGATTTTTTGTTTGATGATAACAAACATATATATATATATATATATATATATATCAATATATATATATGTGTTTGCAGTTTGGACTATATTCATATTGAATAATTATACTATTGCACAGAATCTATATAATTCAACTAGTATTTTTTATTCAATATAATATTTTATTACAACACTTAAACAATACAAAGTTTTCAGCTCTCTCTATATACATACATACATCAGTTCATACATTTTACTTTTCTCACTACAACACTCAACACTCAGTTTTTCACTCTGTCTGCACATCTGCATCTATCTGCATTGTCCAGCTCCACTTCTCGTCCTGTCTCCTGTGTACCTGTATAATTAGCAACTACAACAGTAATCTGAAAAACAAACAAATTTAAATTTGCAAAAATAAAATTTGTTTGTGTCTCAGATACATGGGTTATTGTCATCATCTTTGATTGTGAAATATCTATGCATATCAGTAATTTTTATCAGGGACAGGCAATTATAAGTGGCTGCAGTACACACGTATACGTGTGCACTGCCACGCCAACTCGTGTGCACAAACTACAACAAAACACAAATTCATTCAAAGCAACATAACAGAGAAGAACAAAGACCAAGTGCAGCATCAGAATGCACCAACCAGAATGAACCAGTGATACAAGGCAACAAGTACAACACTGCACAAATTCAACATGAAGCAGTGCAAGCTCTCAAAGATACAACAGTGAAAGAAACTGCATCACAGCAGCATGAAACATCAAAATACACAAAATATGGAAACTGCATCAATGCAGTACAGAACATAGTATATATATAGTGATGCATAGCAACTGCATAGCAGCTACAAACACCAAGTGCAACAGTGAACACAGAGTACAACGCAACATTTTCATAATGCAGTGATGGTTGCAGATTCAAGTTCAAGTTATAGGTTAAAATGCACAAAGACATGGCAAGAGTCACAAGACCATCAAGCAGTGAGCAAGTGCAACTCGAACTTCAGAAATAACAAATGCAGATACAAAATGACCTAGTGCAACTGGAAACAACAGAAATTGTGCAACATTTTCATAATGCAGTGAAGCATGCTCATGGAACACAGCAACAACAGAGCTACATGAACAAATGCAACACTGTGAAGTAATGTAACAGCAATTACAGT
The DNA here is from genome assembly GCA_030765085.1 of Allium cepa. Classification (NCBI taxonomy): domain Eukaryota; kingdom Viridiplantae; phylum Streptophyta; class Magnoliopsida; order Asparagales; family Amaryllidaceae; genus Allium; species Allium cepa. The sequence goes on along the minus strand of CM060944.1, from coordinate 501,408,858 downwards.
GACAAACTGCAACAAACAAGGAACATAAATACTGCAACTACAACTATGGAACAACAGCTCATATGAACAAGTGTACAAAGGCAACATGAACAAGTGTAGCATCTGTATCAAAGCAGTAGAAACAAACTCAAGTGCACGTGAACATGGCAGCAGACCAGTGACAACAACCAAGTAAAGAACATGGATGTACAAGGCAATGCACCAATGCAAGTGACTAATGCAACATGAAGTGAATCAAGTTCAAAACATCATAACAACAAGTACAGTGTTCCTCAAAGACGAATTCGAGCTAGAAACAAATGACATGCACCAGCAAGCTATCAAGAATCAGATCACAACTACATGCAGATCAAATGAAGTTCTGATTCAATCCCATAGCAAAATCAAGTCACAATGAAAGTACAAACCCAAAAATATATGCATACACACATACAAATGTATATATGCACATATATAGTAAACTGGTGAATGTGCAGTAGGGAACACAAGACAGTGGCAAGAACAAGGCAGTGCAGAAATCAAGCCGAAATTAAAGAACAAATTCGTATCTTTTGATTAAGTCTTTGATTAAGTCAAAGATTTCTAATTTGGAAAGAAATCTTTGCATCAAATTTCTCGAATTCATATATGGTCAGTATTAATTCAAATGAGGACCGACACAACAAATACAGCAAGAAATTTTCGAATCAATTAATTCGAATTCAAATATGGTCAGCATTTATTCGAAATTGAATCAAGAAAGGAATACTCCAAATCCAGAACAAATTCAGGAAAATAATCAACGACATGAAGAAATCAAATCTGACAGTGTTAATTAGGGTTTCAACCCTATAAATACACCCCAAGAAATCATCATAGACCAACAGAACAATCGAGTTCGAAAATCACAAAACCACAAACAAGCAAAAAGATTACATACCGCAACAGTAAACTCGATTGTCAGAGAACGAGCTAGCAACAAGCATCAAATCATCAGAGAACGAGCGTGAGAAAGATCAACACAAGTCAAAGAATCAATCATCAGAACAAAGCCTCAAATCTCACAGAAGAACCGAAGCCCTAAATTGAAAAAGAAAAGGATCGGCCATTTTTTTTCTCACAAACAAAAGAAAATGGACCGGGTAAAATAAGATAAAGGGAAGTGACCGCATATCTTATGTTTGTATTGGGTTAAGGTTTTTTTTTATTTTTATAAAGGCAAGATAATTTAAATAGTTTTAAATTTAGTGCTTGCTTTTATAATTTGGTTTATTTGTATGTTTTTTTCAAAACAAAACATGATAATTTATCACCTAGGGTTTAGGTGTTGACAGATTGTCTAGTTAGAGTTAGTCCAGTTAGCAGGGTTTGCAAGTTTGCAAAACTCTATAGGCGGTAGCAGGATTTGCAAGTCTGTTAGAGTGTTTGTAAACGGGAAACTGTTTAATTCTAATAGAAATCTGGGAATGCAGCAGTAGGCAGGGGTTGCCGAAGCTGGGTAAATTCTGTGTGTGATTTATTTTTCAGCATATTTATTTCTGCAGTTTGCTTCTGTGTTTAATTCGCAAAAAAATTTGCTATAACCCTATTCACCCCCCCCCTCTAGGGTTAATCTAGATCCTACAAGTGGTATCAGAGCAAGGTATTTTACTTTAACTCTAGAGTCATGAATCCACCAAATAATGCTTTTTCTGAGGGGCAATCTATTGCTAGGCCACCCATGTTTAATGGGAATGATTATGCTTATTGGAAAGTTAGAATGAGTATTTATCTTAGTTCTGTCGATTATGATGTTTGGGATATTATTGAAACTGGCTATAAATCCCCCACTATAGTTGTTGGTGATACTGAGATTCCTAAACCTAAGGATACGTGGGACGCTAACGATAAAAAATTAAAAACTACAAATGCCAAAGCAATGAACGCTTTGATCTGTGCTCTTGATAAAAATGAATTTAATAGAATTTCTCATTGTACAACAGCACAGGAGATTTGGCACACTCTGGAGGTGACACACGAAGGAACTTCTCAAGTCAAGGAGTCACGACTAGCTCTATTTAGCAATGAATACGAAAACTTTGTGATGGAAAAGGGCGAGAGCATAAAAGATATGTTTGGACGATTTTCAACTTTGGTGTACAATGCTAGAGCGCTTGGGAAGGTCTTCACTGAAGTAGAGCTTGTAAGGAAGATACTGCGAGTCTTACCAATGAACTTTGAGGCAAAAGTCACTGCGATACAAGAATCAAAAGATCTGAGTAAACTAAGCATGGAGGAGTTGATCGGAAACTTGATGACATATGAGCTTGAGCTAAAGGCAAAGGAGGAACGTAACAACTCCGAATCAAAAAAGAAGACGATTGCCTTAAAAAGCAAAGAAGAAAGCGGTGAAGAAGAAGAAGATCCAATTGAAGAGCTTGCGATGGCTGTCAATAATCTTAGAAAATGGTCAAAATTCAGGCCACGCAAGAAGAAAACAAGTGGTAATAAGTCAAAAGATTCTGATAATTCCGATAATGAATTAACATGCTTTAACTGCAAAAAGCCTGGCCACTTCAAACAAAAATGTCCACTTCTCAAGAACAACAAAGGAAAGAAAAAGAAGAAGAAGGCCTTTACAGCAACTTGGGATGATGAAGAAGGAGAAGAAGTTTCAGATAATAGCTCAGAAGAGGCTAACTTGTGCCTTATGGCAAAATCAGATTCAGAAACAAGTTCAGAGGAATCCAGTGAGGTACGTAACTATTCTTATAAAGAACTTGTTTTGATGTGTTATGATTTTACTAATACAATTGATACTCTTGAAACTAAAATTGAAAAATTGAAGTCTGACAGGAGAGAACTCGTTCATGAGAATACTAGGTTAGAAACTGAACTTGAAAATATTCAAAACCTAAACTGTAAAAAATGTAAAATTTTAGATTCAGAAATATCAAGACTTAAGAATAGCTTCGATAATCTTGAAAAAGAAAACTCGAGTCTTAAGGAAACCATTGACACTAGAAAAAGGGATTTTATAAATAGATGCACCACACTTGTGACTGAAAACACAACACTAAAAACCAAAGTCCAAAATCTTGAGAAATCTCTGAATAACTTTTCAAGAGGAGAAAAATCGTTTAACATGTTATTGGGAAATCAACTCTTTGCTAACAACAGAAAAGGACTAGGTTTTGGGAAAACACAGGTTGATGATCATGCAAAAGGTAAGAGTGTCTTTGTTAGAAGTGAAATTGGACATCGTGTTGAAAATTGTAGTCATAGGAACAAGAACACAAAATTTATACAAGTTTGGGTTCCTAAGAATTCTACAAACAAATTTCATGTCTATAGGAACAAAAATAAAAGGACAAAACAAGTTTGGGTTCCAAAGGGATTGTTTGTTCACAATGCTTCAGTTACTAATATCATTGGACCTAAGAGTTTCTCTAGGTCATCCTCCTCTCTCTTTATGGAGGTCTGTTGGCGGGCTAAGGAGCAACAAGAATGGTTTCTAGATTCAGGTTGTTCTAGACATATGACAGGTGATAAATCTAAGTTCCTTAGCCTAGAGAAGTTTAGAGGTGGAAATGTGATCATGGGAGATAATAGCAAGTGTAAGATTATTGGGAAAGGTGAAGTAAGTAATGGTACTTTTTCCTTGACTAATGTTTTATACGTTGTTAATTTGCATCACAATCTCATTTCTATTAGCCAACTATGTGACAAAGGTATGAATGTGGTTTTTGATAGTGATACTTGCAAAATCATTGATAAAACTTCTAATAACATTGTTTTTATGGGCAAAAGAAAAGGAAATGTTTACTCACTTTCGTTTGACAATCTAAATCTTTCCAGATGTTTGGTAGCCACTGACGAAGAGGCATCTTTATGGCATATGAGACTTGGACATGCTAGCATGAGTCTCTTAAGAAATCTTGAAACGAAAGAATTAGTCAGAGGGTTACCACATCAGAAATTTAAAGATAACAAAGTGTGTAAAGCATGTTCCTTGGGCAAGCTTAGTCGATCATCATTTCGCCCTAAAAACATTGTTAGCACATCAAGGGTCCTCGAATTAATTCATATGGACTTATTTGGACCAAATGAAATTGCAAGCTTGAATGGAAAACGTTATTGTTATGTATTGGTTGACGATTATTCTAGATTTACATGGGTTTATTTCTTAGCCAAAAAGTCTGAATCTTTTGATTATTTTTCAAAATTTGCTAAACTTGTTCAAAATGAAAAAGGAGTTTCAATTAAAACTTTGAGAAGTGATCATGGAGGCGAATTTGAAAATTTAGAATTTGAAAACTTTTGTGAAGAAAATGGTTTAAAACATGAATTTTCTGCCCCACGAACACCTCAACAAAATGGGGTGGTTGAAAGGAAAAATCGTACATTACAAGAATTGGCTAGATCCATGTTGAGTGAGTATAAACTACCTCTAACTTTTTGGGCAGAGGCGGTGAATACTTCGTGCTACGTAATGAATAGAGTAATGATTAGACCAATACTTGGCAAAACTGCTTATGAAGTGTGGCATGAAAGGAAACCTAACATCTCTTATTTTCGTGTTTTTGGATGTCCTTGTTTCATTCTTAACACAGGTGATCAACTTGGAAAATTTGAATCAAAGGCCGATGAGGGAATTTTCATGGGCTATTCAACAAGGAGCAAGGCTTACAGGACATACAACAAACGAACAAAGACAATTGTTGAATCAGTCAATGTGAAATTTGATGAATCTGATCTGGAAAGGACAACTGAAAAAACGGGTGATGATGGGGTAGATCATGAAGGCATTAAAGAAGGGACATCTACTGAGAAAGATGGAAGTAGGACTGTTGAGGCTGATAGATTGAAGTTCAAATCCAATCATCCTCCTGAATTGGTTATAGGAGATCCTACGGAAGGTATACGCACTCGCTCTGCATTTGATAAAAATTTGTGTGCGTTTTGTCGTCATAGTGGTTTTATTTCTGAAATAGAACCTGATTCTGTTGAAATGGCTCTTAATGATGAAAGTTAGGTTTTAGCAATGCAAGATGAACTTAATCAATTTGAGAGAAATAAAGTTTGGAAATTAGTTCCTAGGCCTAATGACTATCCAATTGTAGGAACTAAATGGGTGTTCAAAAACAAACTTGATGAATCAGGAAATGTAATTAGAAACAAAGCTAGGTTGGTCGCAAAAGGATATAACCAAATAGAAGGCATAGATTTTGATGAGACATTTGCACCAGTTGCTAGGTTAGAAGCCATTAGGATTTTGCTCAGTTTTGCTTGTTATAAAGGTTTCAAACTAAAACAAATGGATGTAAAAAGTGCATTTCTAAATGGTGATCTGAAAGAAGAAGTTTTTGTTGAACAACCCCCCGGTTTTGAAAATCACGATTTTCCAAATCATGTGTATAAACTTGAAAAAGCATTATATGGTCTTAAGCAAGCCCCTAGAGCTTGGTATGACTGCCTTTGTACATATCTTCTGGAAAATGGCTTTGAAAAGGGGAGTGCTGACACGACACTGTTTCTATTACATAAAGGAAGTGATTTTTTGATTGTTCAGATTTATGTGGATGATATCATTTATGGTGCTACTAATGAACTCTTGTGCGAGAAATTTGAACAAGTCATGCAGGCTAAATTCGAGATGAGCTTGGTTGGAGAATTGAAATATTTTCTTGGATTTCAAATCAAGCAAAGTAGTGATGGCATTTTCATTTCGCAATCCAAGTATGTGTTGGAACTGTTGAAGAAATTTGGAGCTGAGAACTCCAAACCATTGAGAACTCCTATGAGCCCATCAACAAAGTTGGACAAAGACGAGAAAGGAAGTGCTGTTGATCAGAAAAAATATCGAGGGATAATTGGTTCACTTCTCTATCTTACTGCTTCTAGACCTGATATTATGTTTTCTGTGTGTTTGTGTGCACGTTTTCAATCTAATCCTAAAGAATCTCATTTGAAAGCCACTAAACGAATTTTGAGATATCTTTCACACACACACAAATTTGGATTATGGTACCCTTCTTGTGAAAACTTTGATCTAGTTGGTTATTCTGATGCTGATTATGCTGGTTCATTGGTTGACAGGAAAAGCACCAGTGGGACATGTTTCATGCTAGGACATTCATTAGTTTCATGGTCAAGTCGAAAACAGAATTGTGTTGCATTATCCACCACTGAAGCAGAATATATTGCTTTAGGAAGTTGCTGTGCTCAAATTTTATGGATGATGCAAACTCTTTCTGATTTTGGCTTAGTTTATAAACAAGTTCCATTAAAATGTGACAGTAAAAGTGCAATAGACTTATCAAATAATCCTGTTCATCATTCACGCACAAAACACATTGATGTGAGACACCACTTTCTTAGAGATCACATTGCTAAGGAAGACATTTGCATTGAATATATTTCAACTGAGGCTCAACTTGCTGATATCTTCACAAAACCCCTCCCCGAAGACAGATTTTCTAGATTACGTTTGGATTTGGGGATTATAGAAATTGACTAACCATTTTTTTTCATTTTTAGGTTGAAATATTCTTGGATATATACTTTCAACTTCAATTTCTAGGATTCAAACAAGTTTTGGATATTTTCCAAAGATTAATTCGAATATGGTATTCAGTACTGGATATTACATAATATAATTAACTTGGTAACTTATTCCACGATCATTTCTATTTCTACCATCTTTCTATCATTCATAATGGTTTGATAAAATAAGAAGAGTGAATTATTTCAAATTTTAAAAAAAAAATATAATAATAAATAATAATAACTCTCATGCATCCATTCTCATTTAAAAGTCCTTATGGTTATGCATGGATGGAGCATGTGAGTGAATTATTTTTATCATTACTCCATTCTCATTTAAAAGTCCTTATGGTTATGCATGGATGGAGTATGGTAACTAAGTATTCTGGTCTCACTTAATAGTCTGGATGCTTAGACTTATAAGTAACTGCTAATCCCATTTAAAAGTCCTTATGGTTATGCGTGGTTAGTAAGTGCTTATTTTTTGTGCTTAAATTTCAAATTAATGTTAAAATATCTCTCTTCTTATTAAAACTAATCATCGATCCATCCTCTACAATATGGAAGTTTTTATCTCGTTATGATATATTATTTTTTGTTCCTACTATTCCATTTTTTTTTGTCAATCTTTTGATAATGACAAAAGGGGGAGAAGAACAAGATTTTGATGAGAAAGTAAATATTTTTTTGACCTATTTCAACAAATTTGGTTAAATGTTGTTAGTTAATTTTTCTTTAGTTCTTTTATTCTTTTGTAATTTTTTGTTATCATCTAAACAGGGAGTGGTCTTGGTTGTAGGGGGAGCATTCAAATAGGGGGAGCTAAAAATTTCGTGTTCAAACACATGTATTAGCATTTCAAAATCTTCAATATATATGTTTGTCATCATCAAAAGGGGGAGATTGTTTGATGTGATTTTTTGTTTGATGATAACAAACATATATATATATATATATATATCAATATATATATGTGTTTGCAGTTTGGACTATATTCATATTGAATAATTATACTATTGCACAGAATCTATATAATTCAACTAGTATTTTTTATTCAATATAATATTTTATTACAACACTTAAACAATACAAAGTTTTCAGTTCTCTCTATATACATACATACATCAGTTCATACATTTTACTTTTCTCACTACAACACTCAACACTCAGTTTTTCACTCTGTCTGCACATCTGCATCTATCTGCATTGTCCAGCTCCACTTCTCGTCCTGTCTCCTGTGTACCTGTATAATTAGCAACTACAACAGTAATCTGAAAAACAAACAAATTTAAATTTGCAAAAATAAAATTTGTTTGTGTCTCAGATACATGGGTTATTGTCATCATCTTTGATTGTGCAATATCTATGCATATCAGTAATTTTTATCAGGGACAGGCAATTATAAGTGGCTGCAGTACACACGTATACGTGTGCACTGCCACGCCAACTCGTGTGCACAAACTACAACAAAACACAAATTCATTCAAAGCAACATAACAGAGAAGAACAAAGACCAAGTGCAGCATCAGAATGCACCAACCAGAATGAACCAGTGATACAAGGCAACAAGTACAACACTGCACAAATTCAACATGAAGCAGTGCAAGCTCTCAAAGATACAACAGTGAAAGAAACTGCATCACAGCAGCATGAAACATCAAAATACACAAAATATGGAAACTGCATCAATGCAGTACAGAACATAGTATATATATAGTGATGCATAGCAACTGCATAGCAGCTACAAACACCAAGTGCAACAGTGAACACAGAGTACAACGCAACATTTTCATAATGCAGTGATGGTTGCAGATTCAAGTTCAAGTTACAGGTTAAAATGCACAAAGACATGGCAAGAGTCACAAGACCATCAAGCAGTGAGCAAGTGCAACTCGAACTTCAGAAATAACAAATGCAGATACAAAATGACCTAGTGCAACTGGAAACAACAGAAATTGTGCAACATTTTCATAATGCAGTGAAGCATGCTCATGGAACACAGCAACAACAGAGCTACATGAACAAATGCAACACGGTGAAGTAATGTAACAGCAATTACAGTGACAAACTGCAACAAACAAGGAACATAAATACTGCAACTACAACTATGGAACAACAGCTCATATGAACAAGTGTACAAAGGCAACATGAACAAGTGTAGCATCTGTATCAAAGCAGTAGAAACAAACTCAAGTGCACGTGAACATGGCAGCAGACCAGTGACAACAACCAAGTAAAGAACATGGATGTACAAGGCAATGCACCAATGCAAGTGACTAATGCAACATGAAGTGAATCAAGTTCAAAACATCATAACAACAAGTACAGTGTTCCTCAAAGACGAATTCGAGCTAGAAACAAATGACATGCACCAGCAAGCTATCAAGAATCAGATCATAACTACATGCAGATCAAATGAAGTTCTGATTCAATCCCATAGCAAAATCAAGTCACAATGAAAGTACAAACCCAAAAATATATGCATACACACATACAAATGTATATATGCACATATATAGTAAACTGGTGAATGTGCAGTAGGGAACACAAGACAGTGGCAAGAACAAGGCAGTGCAGAAATCAAGCCGAAATTAAAGAACAAATTCGTATCTTTTGATTAAGTCTTTGATTAAGTCAAAGATTTCTAATTTGGAAAGAAATCTTTGCATCAAATTTCTCGAATTCATATATGGTCAGTATTAATTCAAATGAGGACCGAGACAACAAATACAGCAAGAAATTTTCGAATCAATTAATTCGAATTCAAATATGGTCAGCATTTATTCGAAATTGAATCAAGAAAGGAATACTCCAAATCCAGAACAAATTCAGGAAAATAATCAACGACATGAAGAAATCAAATCTGACAGTGTTAATTAGGGTTTCAACCCTATAAATACACCCCAAGAAATCATCATAGACCAACAGAACAATCGAGTTCGAAAATCACAAAACCACAAACAAGCAAAAAGATTACATACCGCAACAGTAAACTCGATTGTCAGAGAACGAGCTAGCAACAAGCATCAAATCATCAGAGAACGAGCGTGAGAAAGATCAACACAAGTCAAAGAATCAATCATCAGAACAAAGCCCCAAATCTCACAGAAGAACCGAAGCCCTAAATTGAAAAAGAAAAGGATCGGCCATTTTTTTTCTCACAAACAAAAGAAAATGGACCGGGTAAAATAAGATAAAGGGAAGTGACCGCATATCTTATGTTTGTATTGGGTTAAGGTTTTTTTTATTTTTATAAAGGCAAGATAATTTAAATAGTTTTAAATTTAGTGCTTGCTTTTATAATTTGGTTTATTTGTATGTTTTTTTCAAAACAAAACATGATAATTTATCACCTAGGGTTTAGGTGTTGACAGATTATCTAGTTAGAGTTAGTCCAGTTAGCAGGGTTTGCAAGTTTGCAAAACTCTATAGGCGGTAGCAGGATTTGCAAGTCTGTTAGAGTGTTTGTAAGCGGGAAACTGTTTAATTCTAATAGAAATCTGGGAATGCAGCAGTAGGCAGGGGTTGCCGAAGCTGGGTAAATTCTGTGTGTGATTTATTTTTCAGCATATTTATTTCTGCAGTTTGCTTCTGTGTTTAATTCGCAAAAAAATTTGCTATAACCCTATTCACCCCCCCCCCCTCTAGGGTTAATCTAGATCCTACAGATATATCATATCTGCACATAAGATTAAACTGATTAGTTGTAATTACTAGTCATAACACTTAAATGGAAATCAATCAGCATAAATTAACGATATGGATAAAGTATGTAATTCTCCAATCACTATAACTTTTTTCTGACCCTCTTCTCATTACAACCCAAATGATAGATTTAGAAGGACAGACTATTGGTGGAAAACAAGGACATTTTTGACAGAGAAGTCTTCTTATTCATGATCGGCGTTGATGAGGCAATTGGGCATCCAAGGAATAATATTGATTCCAAGGTAGTAGCTTTAACTAGTATGTATGCTCTATTATATGTCTCGATTCCATTGCAAGTTTATATTAATCACTCTCTGATATGCTTGTGTTTATTACAATTTACCAGAACTAACGATCTATTTCCTAGCGGACTTAGGTTTTGATCTACCCAAAATTTGGACTCATTAAGGCACGGGTTGTTACAAATTCTCTTTGTTAAAACTATATCACTTTAAGATTGGTGGAATTTGGTTTTGGTCAAAATTTCAGTGTTGTCCACATTCAACTTAGTTAGTCCAAACACAAAGTCATTAGTTCAATAATAATAATTATTGTTAATAGTACTACTCTGGCCAATGACTTTGATTTGAGTTGACTGTAATTAAGCATGATACTTACCTCATATAAAGGAGAAGACTAATTCTCTATTGAATAGTTTTTCACATTTAGTGCTTCAACGAGGACTCGACCATAGTCATTTGATGGATGTCATGCCATGATTTAACAATAATCTATGTGGAGCATCCACATTGAAGTTCAACGGTATTCTCAAGTCAAGGAAACTGTGTAATATCGTCGCTTTAATATTTTCTGCTTGACCATATTTATATTAAACAATAGAAAACTCTCAAGCGAACCATTCCAATAGTTGTCCAATAATTATCAGTACGTAACTTATTTGTACCCCTAATGCCATAAGTAACACAATACCAAATATTTGGAGCAGGTTACACACTCTAGTCGTAATGGTTAAACCCATGTCCTCTCTCAAAATATTCAAGATTAAAAATATTTAACTCTATATTCAATCCTGTTTATAAAAATGGTGTTTTGTTTTTTTCTATATACTTTATTATATTGTGCCATCATTAATGAAGTAATAAACCTAAAGTATATTAATAAGAAAATCCTTGAATAAAATGTCATTTGATTGTAGTTACAAATAGTTGCAATCGTGAGTACTTAATAAAAAACAAAATGACATTTTGTTTTAAATATTTTTGGTTAAGATGTTTCAATTAGTGATACCAATACATCCATTTCGGCAATGTATTTATTAATCATGGCTACTGGGGTACCAAGGGGTTAAGAAGTAATAATTATTAGATAAATATGGAATGATTCATTTGAGAGTTTTTTGGGTTGAGAATAACTAGGTTAAATAGGAAATCATAATGCGATGTTGTTAAACATTTCCTTTGACTTGAGAATACCGTGGAACTTCAATGTGAATACTTCAGTTTGTTTATAGTTAATGCATGGAGATCCATCAAGCAACTATATTTGGGTCTGAGCTGAGGTATTGGAGGTGAATCATTATCCAATAGAGAACTCACCTCCTTAGTTGTACGAGGTTAGTATCACAGTCAACTATAGTCAATTCAAAGTCAAAATCTCTGGCCAGAGTAGAATTGTAAATAATATATGTTATTTTTGAACCAAAGAGTTTTTTATGAACTAACCAAGTTGAATGTGGATAATCTAGGTTTTGACCAATACCATACTCCATACACCCAAAGTAGTATATGTTGGCGAAGAGAACATGCGTAAACTATTGTCACTATTGGTACTGCTTAACGTAACGTAAAATAAGTTGTTACCAAAAAGATATGTAAGTATTGAATTTGGCCGAACTACCACACTAGTAGCCGAGGTGATGTATGAAAATCAATATTAAAGTATCCATATTAATCATTGACTGAATACACACCTCTAAGTCTCACAACCGTATTTGTGGATTCTTCGAAAACCACATGATTTAATTATTTTTGAAAGTATTATAAATTGATTAAATTAAATAATATGTAAAAAAACATTAATTATTAATTTTTTAATGTTTGGGGTGGTGCTAATAGTTATTAGGATGTTGTGTGTGTGTGCGCGCATTGACACATGATATAGATTTATATTTAAACAATATTTAAATATATTACCTACTTAAATAGGCCTTGGGATTTTTTTGGTCCACACAGTACAATATCATAACCACCATAAGAAAAAAGAAATGGTCTAAATATTGATTTATATTCATTTGGAGAATTAAAGAGGAAAGTTTTAAACGAGAGAATGGGAGAGGATTTCATTCTCTCCATAAAACAAATCTTCCTTATTAATTTGATTCAACATTTCCTCTCTCTTTCCCTCTCTCTATTCATCCTTTTTCATGGTTGTCGCTTTTACTCTTTTTCTCCTAAGGCTAAATTATTTTCAACCCTAACAAAATCAAAATATCAAATAAAATAAAGAGCTACGTTGGTTCATCTATCTCTTACAAAGAGTAGGTGTAGACTCAAGGATTTAAGGTGGGATTTTCAAATCAAAGTGTGACTTATTGGCTAGCTCTGAAAGGTAAATTCTAATTTTAGTTATTTTCTTAAATTTAATATGTTTATCACAGTTTTATATGTACAAATTAATCTTGATTGCGGTTAGTTGTGCAATTTAAATTTTTGAATGATTTGATTTCTATTTCTAATCTGATAAATCAAAACAAAATTTTATGTTTGATTAAAACAATGTTTTGGTTATGTACCTATATTTTTAATATTCTTAGATTAATAATCTAAATATGTTATAAAATTCAATGTTTAAATGCCTCTATTTCAATGTTTTAAAAGATCATAGATATCTTGTTGATTTGTTATATGCATTTTGTTTATAATATATTGATCTTTTAATAAATAAAAAATATTTTGGGTTAAAACTTTATTTATATGTATATATTTATTTCACCAATTAATTAGAGTATAAATATGTTTGCAAATACATCAATTTTTTTAATATGGTATGGATATTAGTTATGAATCACTAGGAAAGTTTTAGATTAATCATTATGTACGTATACCTGTGAATGTGTAAGCAATTATATCTATACATTATATTGTCAAGGCATATTTTAAAAGAATTTATTTATAAATTAGATCATTTATAATATGGATATATGGTATTTGTAAAAGTCATATAAGATTCAAATTTTGAATTTTGAAATTCTATTAGTTGATTTATGTTAAGTTTTGTCTAAATAATCATTTTTATTAGTATTTATGTTTCATAACGTAATCAAACATACATCTTAAATTTATCAAATTAAATTGAGGCATTTAATATATATGTCTATACACACACACACACACACACACACACACACACACATATGAAGAATATATTCATGGTTGATATAAATCCCATACATGCACATATTGACCTTATTGTTGTTTTGTTGTTATATGTCGTGTTAGATATTTTATTATATGTCATTTTGTATGGTAATTAGGAAAGGTTTCAGTAAAAATTTTGCAAAAGGTGAAGCTATAATCAGTGGTTGGTAACTTGATATCACCTTTTAACATCTTTCTTGTCAGATTAATTGTTCATTTCCTTTCTAGGCATGTACTTATTATCAATTGTTCATTTCCTTTCTAGACACCTTTTCGAAATGTGAATATATTTGGTATATTTATACCTATTCAAACTTTATACTTAATGAATGTAGATTTAAACAACTAAATCAAAAGGTTAAATAAAATTGGATTTTACTTGAATTAATTTTATTGGATATTACAATACACATTAGAACTTCATAGGTCCGCTATGATCCAAATAAGGAATTTTTTTAGTCCACCCATTTTACCCATTGGTGACCGACTCGGTTCCTTCAATTCACATCATAAGGTCAACAAACCCGTATTATTTGTTAATTTTCAAGTTCGACCAACTTATAGTTAGATTGTACATATTATAATTTAATCAACAAATCAGTGCAAATGTTGTATTAAATTTTCATAACCTTTTAGTTATTTAGCCTTAAAACTAACTAAAACAATGTATAATTGTTATATAATGAATTAAGATATTAGACTTAATGAATTAAATAAATGGTTAATTTACTTGTTAAATTGATACGGCTAAAGTCTGGAAGCACTACTGAAAGGGGGCCTGCCAACAATAAAGAGGAGGGAGCTAGTGCTTGGTCTTTAGATCAGGAGATAAGGGTGGAAGATATTTGTCATCCAGTTGGCTATAAACGGCCACACCATTCATGTTATCTGTATACAATCAAACCCAGCCTCCATTAACAATAACCATTGATGCCTTATAGACAAAGTTGGAATGTAACGACTTGCAATTTTTAATGTTCTGGATGATAATATTTATTTTATGTAAATATTCAAATTTGATTCGAATATAATAATTGATGAGAAAAACAGATTTTTAATAAAATGACTTGATTTTTAATGATGTATTTTTAAATTAATTTAGAGGAGATTTTCATAAATTTTAATTTGAAAAATATTTAAATTTTTATTTGACGCGTTCTATAACAAACATTGATATTTTGAAATTTCATAGAATAAGTTAACCATTTTTTTTTTATTGTTTCGTAATTATGTCACATTGTTATGCATGATTGTATTTTTATTTCTATCATTCGTGACTTATACATGAACGTGATACTTTTAACTGGACATCCAGAACCAACCAAATCTTGATTTGATAGTAGCTTTGCTTGGAAGCTTTGGGTTGCTTTATGTAACAACCTATAAATTTATCACTTTGGTTTTTGGAATATTTAATAAGTTTTAGATATTCTCACTTTGGTTTTTGGAATATTTAATAAGTTTTAGATATTCTATTTGGTGTTTTTATAATAAAAATTTATGTTTCGAATAATGGTCCGATTTCTTGTGACATATTTTTAATTTAATTTATAAAAAGTTTCCGTAATTTTTAGTCTGAAAAATAAATAACTTGTCGTTTGACGTATTTTATGGAAACGTGGGTATTTTTGACCCTTCACAGAATAAGATAACCTATCTATTTTATTTTTGATATGTGATCATATCATAACCCTGGTGCGCGATTAAATTTTTATTTCTATAGTTCGTGCCTCATACGCTAACGAGATATTGTGTAACGAAACCGAAAAAATAAATTTTTTCAAAACATAACTATACACACATACATATAGCAACTTTCCCTCTTTCTTGTCCCTTGAAACATGTTTACTTAAAATGTGGATCTTGTTTGAAAACATAATCATTTTTTTTTTTTGCTTTTAAGCTGATATAAATGAAACCCATGTCATAGCAAGCATTCATTTTTCTCTCTCATATGCAAGTATAAACACGTTTTCCAAAACCTTCTCAGCATGAAATACTAAGACATAGCAAAAACGTTTCACTTCTTAAGTCATTAATCTCCCTTCACATATGCTTTTAGCCATAGTATTGAATGCGGAAGTTGTAGAGAATTCCCTCAGCTACACTATGGTGGTCTCGGCATGGCTGTGTATGGGTGCGTTTGAGAGTATGTATGTGTTCATGCATGTTTCATGCGTTTTTACGTGTGCATGAACGAACATATATGGGAAGATGGAGGTGGAGTATGAGGGTGTCGGCTGGGGTGTGATGGTGTTCAAGGGCGCTAGTGGCTATGGCGGAGCAAAGATGGCCAGGAGATGGGTGACAAGGCGGCATAGTAGGAAGTGCAGGTTTCAGTTTTGTCCCAGTGATTGCATGCGTTGTGTATAAAATAAGAGGGAAGGGTGCAAAGGGTTTGCATGAGAGGAGTTTGATGGCTCCGGCCTTGGGCCTGTAGATGCGGATTGCATGCAGAGGCCGAGTTTATTTGGCGAATGCATGCATGAAGAAGGAAATAGCTGGAGTGTAATTGAGATTGAAAGGATAATGAAGCTACTGTTCATAAAGAAGGATTTTGAATTTGGGTCCTTTGTAATGTGGTCATATGCATATGAATGGAGAGGGTAGAAGCAGCATTTGGAGTGGGTCAGGTCAGGAAGTAGTGGGCTTGCTTGGTTTTGGGGTGACGAAATGTTTGCTTATTTGTTTTATTATTTAAATTTAGTCATTAACTTTAAACTGTGATATCTCACCCATTTTAAATCCCTTCAATCTGTAGAATTTTGCATTGGATTCATATTGGTAGATACTACGCTTTGGTATAAATTGTTGATAGTTTCAGTGTAGCATAATTTTACGATGAATGAATACTGACCGATAATAATTTCGTTTAATTGGATAATAACGTAGTTTAATTAATTTATACTTAATGGGTGCTATCAATTGGCCAACTAAACACCATACTATTAAAGTAAGTTGAATAAGGTAATTTGGATACATGTTTCGCGAAATAAAACACATTTCCGCTAATTAAATTAATATGACATTTAATTAGCAGAATAAACACCTGTTTTGCTATTTAGAGATATGGGCATCTAATTATATGTTGTTAATTGATATGTCATTTTGAATAAGTGATATGTTAACTAATGATGGTTAATTGTTGAATTTTTTTTAACATAGTCATTGATTATGTAAATATCAATGATTAACTTGGAAAGTTAAATTGAATGATATGGTAGCTTATTTAAGTACCATTGTAATCGTTGAGCCTCTTTCAAATTTAAAAAGTTAAATTTTGGTTTGGGATTTATTTTGGGAATAATTATTATCTATTATAAGGATTTAAAGATAATTATTATTTAGTAATAATGGTTTAAAGTTAATTGATTTTTTTAAGATGATTCTTAAAAGCTATTTCTTAAAGTGTTTCAAGAAAATTTAATTATTATTTGAAGTTATTTATAATAATTTGTTTTAAAGCTAATTATTATTTCAAATTTAATTATAATACTAAAGTTAAATTATTGTTTAAAATTTAATTATTTACAATTAATTGTTTTATATTTTGAAATTAATTATTTTGTTTCAAAGTTTTTGTTATATTATTAATATTATATTGTTTTAAAGTACATTTACCTTTATTATCTTTATATTTATCTTATTTAAAAGTTAATTTATTATTATGTTCATATTGTTTAAAAGTGAATTTATTAATGTACTAATATTACTCAAAGGTATTTGAAAAAATAAAATATTTTACATAAGATGTTTAGAAATGATAAACCATTCATTTAAAAAGAAAAAGCTTATATAAAAGGTTTTATTTAATAAAAGAATTAGTTTGGGATGAAAGAAATTGTTTTTTAATGGTTTGGGATCGCAAAAAGGATTTTGGTTTTTAAACGATTCCAGAAAGAAGATTTTTTAATGGTGTTTGGGTTACTTACATCTCCGTTTTGATGACATTTGAGTTTGTTCTTTTAATATGATTTTGAAATATGAAATCTCTCTAAATGTTGGTGAATATGCTTGTAATATTTTTTAAGTATGTGAAAAAAGTTTTCGAAGTTTTGAAAGGAATGATTTGTGAATATACTTATTTCGATGAGGTAAGTATATGAATATTTTCATAAACATATGAAAGGCGATTTTAAATTAATGAAAGATTAATTTAAGTGGCTTGGTGATTTCTGCGGGAAATGTAATTCTTTGTTTTGAATGTTTGTTTCTTTGATAGTTAAACCGACTGTCAAATCTTGGCCTAAATATGTAACTCTACTTAATTCTGGTGGTACAGAAATATTCCCTACTTAACATCGAAGGATTTTAACTCTCAAAATATCTAAGAATAACATAGGGATTATATGTATGGTTACCATCAAGGGTGCTATGTTGTACGCATAAAAAAAAATTGTCCTTCTAGGACAAAGGATGAGGAGATTCATCCACTTTAATGTTTATGGGGTGATTGTTGAATCACTAGTTTTGATTCATGAAAAAGCAAGTTAGAAGAAAAAGAGAATACACGACAAAAAGAGATAATTAAAGAACTATGGCTATATCAAGACTTTTAATCTATGTTTTCGTTGTCTAGTACTTATGGTTGAGTCTTAGAAATTTGTTAAAATCTATTCTCAAGTAGTCTGCACTTCATATTTCTTATAACTAATCGTATATGTACACAGTCAGTCGACTGGGTGATCATAGCCAGTCGACTGGCTGTATAATTAATCAAAACAGAGCATACTATGTAAAAATAATACAGCCAGTCGACTGGCTATGATCACCCAGTCGACTGACTGTATACATATACGATATGCACTGTTTATTTTTAAAACCTATTGCATAGTCAGTCAACTGACCAAGAATGACCAGTCGACTGACCTGAGACTAACTGTCATATTTTTGAAAAGACGTCTTCTTCTGCGAAAGGAAGCAACCCTTCTGTGAACGGAAATGGAAGCTCCTTTTCGTTAGAACCCTTCACCAATGGCAGTAACTCTTCAACTACTATATGTACATGTTCCCAAACACTTCACGTTCACCGAATTTCATTCCAACTCTCTGCTATTCTTCTTGTGCTTTAATATTTGCATTCAAACAGCGAACAAACGTTTTTACTACTTTGAATCTACAAACAAACTTTCATTATCTTCGATTCTTAGCATTACCTTCTCTTCATATCTTCACATACACTTCATATACTTGAGGATTTGATTATAGGAGGTTTGTACTATCAGTGACAAATCAGTGTTATCGAGAACACATAGTGTCAGATATTATTTTGTATTAGTGAAGTCCTCTTCTGCTGTTGAGGCGAAAATCCTGTTCAGTTGCTCAAGTGTCTACTCTGCTGCTCAGACTGTATATACCTGTTCCTCTGGGTTAAGTGAGGGTTATTGTAGTTAAAATTCCAGAAGAAGTCTGGGGCTGGACGTAGAACGGAAAGTTCGAACCAGTATAAAATTTCCTGATGTGCTTGTTTTATTTTGCTTATTTCCATTTACTTTGCTATTATCATCTGTTTTCATATTTATATTTAATTATATTCCATATTACACGATCCTACACACTTTCATTTGGTATCAGAGCAAGGCATCTTATAACCGTAACACAGTTATCAAATATCTTGCTAATATGGAAAACAACACCAACACTACCACTAACACTATCACTAATACTAGTTTTACTGAAGGTCAATCCACTACACGACCTTCATTTTTTAATGGTTTGAACTATAATTATTGGTCTACTCGTATGAGAATCTTTATGCAATCAAATAGTTTTGAATCATGGAATATCACACAGAATGAATTTACTCTTCCTGCTGGAGAATACTCCACATGGTCAAACACACAAAAATTAGATGCTACTGTCAATGCTAAAGCTATGAACATGTTATTTTGTGCACTAGATAGAAATAAATTTAATCGTGTTAGCATGTGTCAAACTGCTTATGAAATATGGAGAACGCTTAAAATCACTCATGAAGGAACTAACAAAGTTAAACAAAGCAAAATCTCCATGCTCAAAAATCAGTTTCAGAACTTTAGAATGAAACAAAATGAATCCACAAAAATCCTAAACTCTTTAACGGATGAATGGAAAAGAAAAGTCTTGGCTATAGAAGAAGCTAATGACCTCTCTACCATAAAACCTGAAGAGTTAATAGGAAATCTAATGTCATATGAAGTGAATTTGCAGGCAAAACGAGTATAAGCACAAGATAAAAAGAACATAGCTTTCTATGCTGAAGAAGAAAAAGATGAAGATTCAGACGAAGAAGATCTAGCATTTATTGCCAAAAATTTCAAATTTTTTTTTGAAATTCCGGAAAAACAACAGAAATAATGGAAAATGGAACTTTCCGAACAAACCATCATCTTCAGTTCTAGAATGTTTTAATTGCCATAAGAAAGGTCATATTCAGAAAGAATGTCCAGAACTAAAGAAAAAATACTTCAACAAGGGCAGAAAAGATAAGAAAAAGAAAGCATTCTCCGTAACATGGGATGATTCAGATACTTCTTCATCAGATAACAGTAGAGACAGTGAAAACGAGCAAGAAATGTCTGTTTCATGGCTACTGAAAACGAGGTTAGTGATTTTACTTCTGATGATATGATTGAGATAAATTCAGAGCTAGCTGATACTCTGAAAAATCTCAAAAGAAAATATAAGGAGACTCGGGAGACTCGTGAACATCAGAATAAAGCAGAATTCGAAAGAGATGTGCTTATAGATGAGAAGAAAATACTAGAGGAAGAACTTGAAAAATTACAAGAATCATTCTCTAATATCAATTCTCAACTCAATCTTTTGAGTCAAGAATTTGAAACTCAAAAAGAGAAGAATGACGCTCTTGTTTCTGAAAATCATGAATTAAAAACAAAGGTAAAATTAATAGAATTGGATAATACTAGTCTCAAAACTAAGTTAGGAAGCATTACCAAAAATGTTTCAAACTTTAATAAAGAAAGAGAAACTGTATCTAAAATTATTGATAATTCACAATCTATTTCAAGTAGAAAAGGATTACGATATGCTAAGAAAACAACGCTTCACCTAAAAAGAAAATTAGGAGAAATATTAATCCTACTACAGTACAGACAAAAAAGAATTCTTACCCAATAAGCATAAAAAACTGGGTTCCTAAAACAAACAAAAATTTAATTAGGAAGAAATATATAAACACCATTTTAGAAACTGTTCATAAAAATAAAGATTACATTTTTAAATGGGATACTGAGCCCTCTTGGGTTTGGTTTTCTAAGATTTAACTCTTAGGACCCTATTGAAAAAGGTGGGTACCAATGTTATCTTATATTTTTTGTAGGTCATATTCAAGAAAAGAGAAAAATGGATACTCGACAGTGGTTGCTCAAAACATATGACAGGAGACAAAGATATGCGATCAAATATTACTTACTCAGGTGGAGGCTCCGTCACTTTTGGAGACAACTCCAAAGGCTATATCATCGGCAAAGGAAATGTGATCAATAATGGTATTTCAAATTCACCTCTTATTTCAAATGTTTTACTTGTCAAAAATTTAAAACATAATTTATTTAGTATCAGCCAATTGTGTGACATAGGATTCAAAATCACCTTTTCTGAAAACAAATATAGTATTTTTGATCAAAATCAAAATCTTATCTTTGAAGGAAATAGAGACAGAAATATCTATGTTCTGAATATGAAAATAAATCATAATTCATTTATGTGTTTAATAGCCAAAGTAAATGATCATTGGTTATGGCACAAACGATTCTGCCAGATTAACTTCAAAACTATAAACAAGCTTTCTAAAAATGATTTAGTAAAAGGTCTACCAAAAATGAATTTTAAAATTGATCATATTTGTGATGCATGTTAGTTAGGAAAGTTAATCATCTTTTAAATCTAAAAAGGTTATTTCAACTTTACAACCACTTGAATTACTACATATGGATTTATTTGAACCAACATAAGTACAATCAATTAATCATAGTAGATATGTGTTTATAATTGTTGATGATTTTTCTAGATATACTTGGACTATTTTTATGAAAAATAAAAGTGATACCTTTGATAATTTCAAAACTTTTGTCAAAAGAATTCAAAATTTTAAAGGTTTGAAAATCAAAAACATAAGAAGTGATCATGGAGGTGAATTCGAAAACGAAGCCTTTGAACATTTTTGTAAGAAAAAGGGAACATTCCATAATTTTTCGTTTCCTAAAACTCCACAACAAAATAGTTGTAGAATGTAAAAATAGAACCTTACAAGAATGTGCAAGGACTTTGTTAAATGGAAGTACGTTACCAAAATATTTTTGGGCCGAAGCAGTTGCAACAACTTGTTATGTTTTGAATCGTGTTTCTATTCGACCACTACCTAAGAATACTCCTTATGAACTTCTTAATGGATGAAAACCAAATATTTCTTATTTTAAAGTTTTCGGTTCAAAATGTTTTGTTTTAAACACAAAAGATCAGCTTGGCAAATTCGATCCAAAATCCGATGAAGGAATCTTTTTAGGATATTCAGATCGAAGCAAAGCTTATCGAATTTTTAACAAAAGAACAAATATCATCGAAGAAGCACTTCATGTACCCTTCGATGAAAATTATAAAACAATTCCAAGTATAAGAGATGATGAAGAATCCCTTGATGATATCACAAATACAGAAATTTCAAATCTTGAAAATAATGAAAACATTGTTCACAATAACAATGAATTAAGATCTCTACCTAGATTATTAAGAGATCATCCTTCTGTTAATGCTATTGGAGAACTCAATTCATCTGTTAGAACAAGAAGTCAATTAAATCAAATGGGTCGTGTAGCTTTCATTTCTCATATTGAACCTAAAAATATTAAAGAAGCATCTACCGATGAAAATTGGTTAATCGGTATGCAAGAAGCGCTAAACCAATTCGAAAGAAACGACGTTTGGGATTTAGTTCCACGACCTAGTGATCAATCAGTTATTGGTACAAATGGGTCTTCAAAAATCAAGCAGATGAACAAGGAAATATTACTAGAAATAAAGCTAGATTAGTTGCTCAAGGATATAATCAAGAAGAATGGATAGATTATGAAGAAACTTTCGCTCCAGTCGCTAGACTAGAAGCAATACGAATCTTACTAGCATTTACATGTTCTCATAACTTTAAATTATATCAAATGGATGTCAAAAGTTCTTTTTTAAATGGTTTTATAAAAGAAAATGTTTATGTTGAACAACCTCCGTTATCCATACACGAACAATTTCCTGACCATGTCTATAAGCTTAAAAAGGCCTTATACGGTTTGAAACAAGCTCCCCGTGCTTGGTACAATCGTCTTAAAAGATATTTAATAGATTCTGGTTTTGAAATTGGAAAGGTTGATCAAACTCTTTTTATTAAAAGAAATAAGCAGGATATTTTAATCGTTCAAATATATGTTGATGATATTATTTTTGGATCTAAAAATGAAAGACTATGTCAAGATTTTTCTAAAATAGTGACTAGAGAATTTGAAATGTCACATACGGATGAGTTAAATTATTTTCTTGGTTTACAAATAATACAATTAAAAAATGGTATTTTTATTAATTAAGAAAAGTATTGTAACAATCTAATCAAACGCTTTGTTATGGAAAATACTTCTACCAAACCAACTCCTATGAGTACAACTATACATCTTGATAAAGATGAAAATGGAAAAAAAATTGACCAAAAATTATATCGAAGTATGATTGGATCGTTACTATATTTAATAGCTAGTAGACCTGACATAATGATGAGTGTTTGTTTGTGTGCACGATTTCAAGCAGATCCCAAAGAGTCACATTTACGAGCAGTGAAACGCATACTACGGTTCTTAATAAAACCAAGGACTTTGGACTATTATATCTAAAGGAATGTCCTTTTGAATTAGTGTCCTATAGTGACGCTAATTTTGGAGGAAGTCGGACAGATAGAAAAAGCACAAGTGAGACTTGTCACTTCATTGGATGGTCTCTTGTATCTTGGTTTAATAAGAAACAAAACTGTGTTTCATTATCGACATGTGAAGCGGAATATATTTCTGCAGCTCTGGCATGTGCTCAAGTTATCTATATGCAACAAACACTACAAGATTTTGGTTTTAATTTATCTAAGTCAACTATTTACTATGATAATTCTAGTGCTATAAATTTATCTAAAAATCCTGTCAATCACTCACGAACAAAACACATTGACATTCGTCATCATTTTCTTCGTGATAATATTGAAAAGGATTTGATAAATCTAGAATTTGTTTCCTCTGATAAACAATTGGTAGATATTTTTACAAAACCTTTAAATGAAAATACTTTCATCAATTTAAGACGAGAACTTGGAATAGTCTCTTTTAAAGATTTATATATATATACATACTATTTGTATTTGTAGTTTTTCATTACACAATTTGATAAAATATATATAAAAACTTTCATTCAAATTTTTGTCAAAATAAAAATTTTCTATGACTATAGAGAGACTTGAAATCATGATCTCTTGGTTGTAGAATTATAATTGCCTCTTACCATTTGAGTTATGTATGTTTCTTGTTTCAACTAGAAGCTTGATTCTAATTATTCTAGAAAATTTTGTTTAACAAAAAAAATATGTAGCTGTTGGAGCTCAAACTCTGGTCTCATGACTAGTAACTCCATGCTTTACCAATTGTGCTATATGTTATTTCTTGCTGAGTCTTATACTTCATCAGCATATAACCATTAATCTTTAAAACAATTCTCATCCATTCCATGTATATGTTTTCTCTCTGGCTATTAGTTAACTGCATTTTCTGACCACACAACCTCAGCTCAATCTCCTCTATAAATCTGCATTCTTTCATTTTTGCAATCATCCATGCAATTGCTTACTCTCTAACATTAAACTTCAAAGCTCCTCAATTTTTTATTTCAATGGCCTCTCACGATTCCTACGACTCCTCTAACTCCAAATTATCTCTTGCTACACCAACATCCTCTAGTAGCTATCATTCTTCGAGTAGCTCCACTCCATCTTTTCCAACTCCTACCCCTAGAAATGACCAGCTCAATATCACTCTGGATATTCTCCAAAAAGTAAGAAGTCACGAAGATCTCTATTTGTTTCTCCAAAAACTAAAGAAAAAATTGATGATATCCATCATTATCAAAAGGAGCAAATCAATTTACAAAGAGAGATGTATTATGAATAACGGATGAATTCCAGTCGTCTTAGCCTTATAGAATCAATTACCCTCAAATTCTGTGGCAAATCATCTAAGCATGACATTGTTGAACCCTCAAAATCTCGTCAACCAAATTCATTTAGGTGGAATCAATGGGAGAAAACTCCACAACAACCTCGAGCATCTCCAAACTCTTGGAAGCGCCAAAACAATTGGTCTCCTTTGCGACCTTATGTTGAGATCACCAAGGTTGAATCATATGAATGCTCTCCTAAAACTCCTAAATAATTAATTTTCTTGTGTTATTATTATTCTATATTCACTTTTATTTCATGTATGTATATGTTTGTTTTAATAATCCTTGAATAAAATTTTGTTTTATGCTTAACTGAAAATTTTGACTTCAGCCAGTCGATTGAAATATATATCCAGTCGACTGTTTACAGGGTAAAAAACTGTTGGGTTATCAACCAGTCGACTGGGTCATATAGGTCAGTCGACTGATTGTAGGGTAAATAGCTCTCGGGTTAGCAACCGGTCGACTGACCTACCCCGATCAGTCGACTGGCTGTACAAAATAACTACTATCTTTTCATTTTTAACCCCTTTTACCCATCTATTCACTTTACGTTCTTCATTTTTTACTTTCTCCAAAACCCTAGCCTCCATTTTTCTTTCAAATTATTCTTAATACCATCGAATTAATGGCTCCTCCAAGATCAAAACGCTCAAAACAAGCTTCCTCATCCTTTGTTGATACTCATGTTGCTCATTGGCTTTACGATGCAACCACAATCGAAAGATGGGAGAAGATGAAGAATTCTAGAATCTTTGAAGGCTCGTTCATGGTTTATTCTGATTTTGGAGCTTATTCTCTTCAAGAATTAATGCCGAGGTATGGATTAGAGTCACTCCTAGACTGCAACTCAAATCGCCACAACACTAACCATCATATGGTAAAACTTTTCTTTGCAAATCTTAATCTTGGCCACCAACAACCATCTAATCCAAATAATTGTGCATGGAGCTTGGTCTGTGGTCAACAAATTTTCTTTTTTCTGGATAGAATAGCATATATCCTTCAATCTCCCAATGAAGGTATAGATTTAAATGATGTAGAATGCAATCCAAGAAAAAGAGATAGAATTAGTCATATGTTCATGAGTGACGACATGACTGAATTGCGTTCTATTCGGCCTAAAGCAAGAATTTTTCACAAAACACTCATGCGATCTATTCTCCTACGAACTGGCTCATATGAATTAATATATCCGAAAAATTTCAAAGCTCTATATTCCATATGGGAAAATATACGCATAAATTGGTTACGTTGTATTATGGATGAATTTCTCACCTATACACATGGGAATATGCATGTTATCTACTTTGGAGAATATATTATGAGACTTCTTCTAGATGCTGGTGTTCGTCAACCAGATTCTGAATTCTCTACCGTCGGAATGATAAATATAAGGACCATCAGTCTTATGAAACTACCAACATGACCTCAACATATTACTGCATATGAAGATTGGAAGCATCAACAAGCTCAACAATAATCTGGAGGTCCAACAATTAGAAAAACGGAAGCACAACAAGAAGAAGGCGATATTCGCTTAGCTACTTCCTCCAGCACCCGTGAATCCATTGAAATTCTCTCCAGAAATCAACTTATTTTGGATTCAAGGCTCAAGAAAATGGATAGAAGCTTGATAAGATCAAAGGCTTCTTTTCTACTTTATGGGATGCATTATCATGTTCTTCTTCCACTGCTGCCACATCTGCCCCCCAAGGAAAGCGTCCAGCACCTCGATTTACATGGTCTACATCATAGGAGCACACTAATAGCGATACTAGTGGAGCAGGCAGTGGTGCTCAAGGAACTTCTAGACCAGGAAAAGAGCCTGCACTGCAAGGAGAATATAATTGGGATCTTGATGAATATATTTTTTGGTGTGTAAATATGGTATGAACTACTTGCTTTTTTTTGAAACTTTATTGTCAGTTTAAAACATTTGAATGTTTGTTTGCTAATTATGTATCTTTGAGACTTGTACTAATTAGTCTCACTTTGAAATTCATTTCCACGCTTTATATTGAAACTATTTTTCTATATCTCCTTTTTGTCGATGACAAAGGGGGAGAAGAATTGTCCTAATCATTTTTATGCAGTTACAAGAAGTGTCATATATTCATGGGGATTTTTTATATTTGTTCTTTAGAATCTTTTATATACAGGTTTGTCATCAATCAAAAAGGGGAAGAATGTTGAATCACTAGTTTTGTTTCATGATAAAGCAAGTTAGAAGAAAAAGAGAATACACGATAAAAAGAGATAATCAAAGGACTATGTCTATATCAAGACTTTTAATCTATGTTTTCGATGTCTAGTACTTATGGTTGAGTCTTAGAAATTTGTTAAAATCTATCCTCAAGTACTCCGCACTTCATATTTCTCATAATTAATCAAAACAGAGTATACTATGTAAAAATAATACAGCCAGTCGACTGACTATAATCACCCAGTCGACTGACTGTGCACATATACAATATGCACTGTTTATTTTTAAAACCTATTGCACGATAAGTCGACTGACCAAGAACGACCAGTTGACTGACCTGAGACCAAATGTCATATTTTTGAAAACACATCTTCTTCTGCGAAAGGAAGCACCCTTCTTTGAATGGAAATGGATGCTCCTTTTCATCAGAACCCTTCACCAATGGCAGTAACTCTTCAACTACTATATATATATGCTCCCAAACACTTCACATTCACCGAATTTCATTCTAACTCTCTACTATTCTTCTTGTGCTTTAATATTTGCATTCAAACAACGAACTAACATTGTTACTACTTTGAATCTACAAACAAACTTTCATAATCTTCGATTCTTAGCATTGCCTTCGCTTCATATCTTCATATATACTTCATATACTTGAGGATTTGATTATAGGAGGTTTGTACTATCAGTGACAAATCAGTGTTATCAAGAACACACAGTGTCAGATATTATTTTGTATTAGTGAAGTCCTCTTCTGCTGCTGAGGCGAAAATCCTGTTCAGTTGCTCAGGTTTCTGTTCTGCTGCTCAGACTGTATATACCTGTTCCTCTGGGTTAAGTGAGGGTTATTGTAGTTGAAATTCCAGAAGGAGTCTGGGACTGGACGCAGAACGAGAAGTTCGAACCAGTATAAAATTCCTGGTGTGCTTTTTTTATTTTGCTTATTTCCATTTACTTTGCTATTATCATCTGTTTCCATATTTAGATTTAATTATATTCCATATTACACGATCCTACACACTTTCAGTGATATCCACTCTTATGTATTGTCTGATTATTGCCTAAAGAATCGGTATTGAGCATTTTGGAAATTGGATATTGGTTTGTGGAGCGCCCGATAAGCGAGAAAGTTACTCGTAAGAGATGACTTGTACCGTAACCACTCCAAAACCATATACGATTCTATGAAGGAGTTTCATGATATGTTGAGGTGTTGGAGTTCGAGCATGGTTTTGAAACCCGTTGGGTTGTAGGAATCCTTGTGCAATTCCAAGATCTATTTGAGATATGGGAATCCATGTGTGATTCCAAGACCCATGGGGGTACTGGAATACATGCGAGATTCCATGATCTATTTTGATGGCGGTGCATATGCTGAAACGTCTGACGTAATCTCATCAGCGGTAATGACTAAAACCAGAGATATGAGGCATGGTCAGTAGAGTTGGCAAACCCATATGGTGCAGTCGGCTCCACCTAGACGTTACTTACAGTTGTTATTCATGCATGGGGAAATGCATTCGTTTTTAGCAAAACCAACTACGTTTTTCCTATGGTACATCACTAGGTATGTATGCTGCTTTGAAAGGATATCTTTGATCCATGTGCAGGAGGACCGTTCTCGAAGTACCGATGGCACCTCCATGGAATCCTACACAACTAGCAAACGCACCTTGTCGATTTTTGGTTTTATACCTAGTATTGTTGTGATGTACACTCACGAGCATCACAGCTACTAATTATCATTATTTTCACCCTTAGACATTATTACAATATCATTGGATTTTCTAATATAAATGCTTTGGTTACCATAAGGTAAAAACCTGTTTGTGTTTATGTGCGACATGGTCTTACGAGATATCTTTGATTTTAAAGGATTTTATAAGTTATAATAAATAAAATTTCTTGTGATTTGAGTTTCTCACATTGGTTTTATAAGACTGACCTAGGCATTGTTTTCCTATAATGTTTGGGTCGGTCCGAGTATATTTTTTAGATTTAGCTGGATGCTTTGGAGCTTTCAAAAGACGAGCTGGATTCTCCAAAGCATATTTACGTATCTTATATTTTTTGCTATTTATTGTTCTTGATTTCTGTGTGGATTCATCGGCAATTGTAAGGATAGATTGTTATAACTATCCAGGCTGAGATGGGTAAGGATAGATTGTTATAACTATACAGGCTGAAATAGGTGAGTACACTTTGTTTTTCCGGCACTTGGATATTTGGCATGTGAATACCGTGAATGTATTAGTGTCAATTTTTAAGGGTCGAAAATTCGGATCGTTAAATATAGTATCAGATCTTAGGTTGAGCGAACACCTAGGCTTTGGTGGGGTAATCTCGTTATAGATATGATTAATAATATCCCAGAACGAGTTTTAGTGAATATATATAAGAGCACATATTTGTATTTTTGAAAAAATATATTTATATAGTGTTGTTTGACCAGTTGAGTAGTTTATGAATTTTGGTCGATGTGTTTGGCCAACGTTATCGATTGGGATTTCTAACACTTGAATAAGGCCAATGGCACAATATTATTTTAAATTGGTAAATGAAATAATTTTATCTAGGATTATATTTTATATATGAAAGAATAATTTTTCAAAAATTTAACATTTTAATTCTTGGTTGCGCTTGTTTATTAGGAAATGATAATATTTTATCATTATCATGTAGAATTTGATTAGTCATGCTCATCCAGTTATGAGCATTAACTATTGTTAGTTGATCTATCCGAAATCCTCTTTTTTGAAACTTGGTTTGGATAGATAGAAAATTTTGGAAAATTGAAAACCAATACCATGTGAATTTAGGTTTCACAATTTGACTATAAGGCGTTCGTTGACAATGTTGGGTTAAAATTTGACTTCAACATAAGTTGTTTAATTTAAGTAGTTTAAATATTTTACACTAGATATTTAGGAATGGTTTTAATCAAAGTTGATTTTATAAAAATTATGTCCTAATAAATCTTTTTTTGTTAAAAAGGAAGTTAGAGTATTTTCAAAATAAATATATGAGAAATGATTTCTCTTAGGAGTAATTTTATTTATAAAAATGTGTTTTATAAATAAAATTAATTTGAGAACTTAAATCCTTGTGCTTTTGGAAAATGGTTTTCAAAGTTTTAATAAGGTAATAATAATATTATTTGAAGATATATTACAAACATAGGTATTTTAAAAGGAATTATGTTATAGTTTTGTTTGGGTAAAAATAGATTTTGATTAAATCCCAAAGGCATAATTTGGTATGCAAAAGGGAAGATGTGTATTATTATTTCAAATGATTTATGGGAAAATAAGTATTAATTTTACTTGGAAGAGTTTAAAGCACAAATATTTTAGGAAATAATGACAGTAATTTACTTAAAAACATTTTTAAGCATAAATAATTTTGGGAAGGGAATTTTTAAAGAAAAGGTATATTTTCTTTGGATTGGATCGTAGAACAAGTCCAGATTTGATTTGTGATGATCCAAAAAATCTTCTAAGTGACGATCAGATGTTTATATAAGCGAATGGTATCGTGCACTTAGTAAATTATTTCCTTGTCATTATACCGTCGAAATGAAGTTCGAATCTGAATGAATCCAAAGCAAATTGGAATTAGACATTTCATTGGAGATATTTAGCTAGAAATATACACACACACACACAATATTGTTTCAAAAAGAAATTTGAAAAGAAGAAAGGTATTTTAAAATTAATTGGTTCGAGCGGCTTGAAAATAACTAAAAATGGACAGGGGATGTGTCCGGATGGTAGACACTTCTCTTAAGTATTACCATTCTTGGTAAGGGAATATATAATACTGTTTGGTAGTACCCAGTTCCTTGGTTTTATTTTGGGGTTACTCAATATATATATATATATATATATATATTTGGTATAGATAAAAAGATATATAGTATGATTTCAGAAGATTTTTGAAATAAAGGCATTTGTCTCTACAGTTTTCAAAATAATAAGGTATTTTGATTAAAGAGTGGGTTAGTAAATGAAGTTTATTTGGGTCAAATTTATTAAGAAGGTTTAACAAACTTTGTTTTATTAAACCATTCTTTTAATTTTAACATCTAAGAAGTTAAAATTTACTTGATGTTTTTGTCCTGGCTAATAAACATTTTTACCTCCGAGTATCTAAAGAAAAGTAGATTCTAGGATGGAGTTTGGATACCAACATCCTACTCTTCTTAGCTACTTGCCAGACCGAACGAGTAAAAGGGTTGTATTAGTCAACTCAGTTTTAAGACACAAATTATTTGGGCCTTCCTCTGTAGAGTTAAATATGAGCAGAATTAAAAATTATATATTTTGTATATACTCTTAGGATGTATAAGAGCATTATACAAGTTAATAAAGTAAAGTGATTTTGTGAAAGGGTTTCATAAATAAAGTTGTATCATCTAAAATGTTTGAACCTAAGCTAGAATTTTTATAGAATGTTCTCATAAACAATTTTAGCGGAAATAGAATTGATATTGGCGTGGACCTATAATGTAAGTACATAGATTGTAGGTTGTACATAAATCATTTCCCTTTCTCATATAGCACTCGATCAAAGATTCGAGTACGTGACTTGAGGTGTTTCACACCATTTCGAATAAGGATCTATCACTCGGTTTTTTATGGTGAACATTTGGTGAGGGTTCTTGATATGGAACCAAGGTTTTCGATCATAGTATATGGCTATGTAAGGAAAACAGAGGTTTCTGATCAAAAAGTCTGATCGGAGTCTGCACTAGTAATTCGAGTAAGCGATGCTTGTTTGAAAGTGGAGTTATGTATTCGATTAGTGATCGAATCAGATTTAGTATATGAATGACCAATAAACATCATGCGAACTTATGAAATGTATTGGGTGTTCATGTAGTGAAAATTTCGGGAAAGAATTTTTTTTTGAGAGGAGAATGTAGCGATCAAAAATTTACCGTTTTGATTTTTGGAATATTTAATTAGTTTCAAATCTTGGGGTTTTTATAATAAAATTTATGTTTCAAATAATGATCCAATTACTAGCGACATATTTTTAATTTAATGTATAGAATTTTTCCATAATTTTTAATTTGGAAAATAAATAAATTTTCGTTTTACGTATTTTACGGCAAATATGAACATCTGGACACTTCATAGAAAAAGATAATCTATCAATTTTATTTTTTGTTTTGTAAGCGCGTCACAATTCCATACGTGGCCGTATTTTTATTTTATCGTTCACGCCTTCTACACGAACGAGATATTGGGTAGCGGAATACACTAAAACTAATTTTTCCAAAACATAACTATACACACACATGCCGACTTTCCTCTTTCTTGTCCCTTGAAATGTGGATCTTGTTTGAAAACATAATCATTTTGTTTGCTTTTAACTTGATATAAATGGAACACGTCACAGCAAGCATTTATTTTTCCCTCCCTCATATGCAAATACGAACACATTATCCAAAACTTCTTAGCATAAAAAATGAAGACACGGCAAAAACGTTTCACTTCTTAATTCATTAACTAAATAACTCCCACCACGGACACTTTTAACCGAAATACTGAACGTGGAAGTTGTTGAGAATTCTCTCAGCTACACTATGGTGGTCTCGGCATGGTTGTGTGGGTGCGTTTGAGTGTGTGTATGTGTTCATGTATGTTTTACGCATGTGTATGTGTGCATAGGCGAACATGTATGGGAAGATGGAGGTGGAGCACGAGGGTGTCGGCTGGGGTGCGGTGGTGTCCAGAGACGCGGGTGGTTGTGGCGGAGCGGCGATGGCTATGAGATGGGTGACGAGGGGGAATGGTAGGGGGATGCAGGTTTCAATTTTTTCCCAGTGCATGCGTGCGTTGTGTATAAAAGAAGAGGGGAAGGTGCAAAGGTTTTGCATGAAAGGAGTTTGATGGCTCGGCCCTTGGGCCTTTGGATGCAGGTTGTGTGCAGGAGGCGGCTTTGTTTGGCGAGTGCATGCATGAAGTAGGAGACAGCCCGAGGGAATTAAGGTTGAAAAAGGAATGAGGCTACTATTCATAAGGAAGGATTTTGCATTTTGGCCCTTTGTAATGTGGGCATTTGCATGTGAATGGAGAGGGTAAAAGCGGCGTTTGGAGCGATTCGGGTCAGGGAGTTGTGGGCCTAGCTTGCTTGGTTTTGGGGTGAGAATATGTTTGTTTATTTGTTTTATTATTTAAATTTAGTCATTAAATTTAAATTGTAATATCTCACACATTTTAAATCCGTTCAAATCGCACATTTTTGCGTTGGATTTATACTGGCAGGTAGAACGCTTCGGTATAAATTATTAGTAGCTTTGGTGTAGTATAATTTTATGATGAATGAAAACTGATCAATAATAATTACGTTAAATTGGATAATAACGTAGATTAATTAATTATACTTAACGGGTGTTATTTATTTGGCCAAATAAATTCCCTACTATTAAAGTAAGTTGAATAAGTTAATTTGGACACCTGTTTAGTGAAATAAAACACTGTTCCGCTAATTAAATTAATTTGACATTTAATTAGTAAAATAAATTGTCGTTCTACTATTTTAAAGGTTTGGACATCTAATTATATGTCATTAATTGATATTCCATTTTAAATAAGTGTTAAGTGTTGGATTTTTTTACATAGTCATTGATTATGTAAATATCAATTATTAACTTAGAAAGTTAAATTCAATGATATGGTGGCTTAGTTAAGTACCATTGTGATCATTGAGCCTTTTTCAAATTTAAAAAGTTAAATTTTGATTTGGAAGTTGTTTTGAGAATAATTATTATCTATTATAAGGTTTTAAAGATAATTATTATTTAGTAATTAATTGCTTTATTAACATGATTCTTAAAAGTTATTTCTCAAAATTATTTAAGAATATTTAATTATTATTTAAAGTTATTTATAATAATTTATTTTAAATTTAATTATTATTTTAAAATTAATGATTATATTAAAGTTAAATTTTAAATTTAATTATTTAAAATTATTTATTTTATATTTTAAAGTTGATTATTTTCTATCAAAGTTATTTGTTATATTATTAATATTTTAAATGTCTATTTATTATTATTATAATATTTTTAAAGTGTTTATTACTATAATAATATTATTTTAAAGTATATTTATCTTTATTATCATTATATTAATATTGCTTAAAA
Source organism: Allium cepa (assembly GCA_030765085.1). Lineage (NCBI taxonomy): Eukaryota > Viridiplantae > Streptophyta > Magnoliopsida > Asparagales > Amaryllidaceae > Allium > Allium cepa. Next base: position 501,374,672 of record CM060944.1, on the reverse strand, counting down.
GTTAATTTATTATTATGTTAATATTGTTTAAAAGTGAATTTGTTTATGTACTAATATTATTCAAAGTTATAATAAAAAAATAAATTATTTTACAAAATATGTTTAGAAATAATAAATGGTTCATTTAAAAAGAAAAGATTTATATGAAGGGCTTTATTTAATAAAAGAATTAGTTAAAGAAATTTATAAATGTGGTAATGGATTTTGGAAGTTGGAAAGAAGTTGATTTTAATGGTTGGGGATCGAAAAAGGGACTTAGGTTTTTAAATGATTCGAGAAAAAAGATTTATGAATGGTGTTTGGGTTATTTATATCTCTGTTTTGATGACATTTGGATTTGATCATTTTCATATGATTTTGAAATAAGAAATCTCTCTAAATGTTGGTGAATATAATTAAACTATTTTATATAAGTATGCGAAAAAAGTTTTCTAAGTTTTTAAAGGAATGGTTTGTGAATATACTTATTCCGATAAGATAAGTACATGAATATTTTTGTAAACATATGAAAATTGACTATAAATTAATGAAAGATTAGTTTAAGAGGGCTTGGTGGTTTTCGTGGGGAATTTAATCTTTGTTATTTGATAGTTAAATAACCAACTATCAATTCTTGGCCTATATATGTAATCCTTCTTAATTATTGTGGTACGGAAATATTCCCTACTGAACACTAAAGGATTTTGACTCTCGAAATGTCTAGGAGAAACACGAGGATTATATGTACAGTTATCGTCTGTGGTGCTATGTTTTACGTATAAACTCATTTAATTCTTCTAGGACAAAATGATAAGGAATCCATCCACTTAAACGGTTATGGGTGATCCCCGCTCATATGTATTGTCTGGTTATTTCGTAAAGAATCGGTGTGAGCATTCCAAAAATCGGGGATTGGTTTGTGAAGTGCCCGATAAGTAGGGAAGTGTACTCATAAGAGATGACTTGTACCATAAATACTCCAAAACCATATACGGTTCTATGAAGGAGTTTCATTATATATATAGATGTTGGAATCCGTATGTGATTCCGAAACCTGTTAGGGGTATTGGAATCCATGTGTGATTCCAAGATCTATTTGAGATATGAGAATCCATGTTTGATTCCGAGATCTGTTGGGGTATTGAAATCCATGTGGGATTTCATGATCTATTTTGATGACGGTGCATGAGCTAGAACACCGGACGTAGCTTCATCAACCATAATGATTAAAACTAGAGATATGAGGCAAGACCAGTAGGGTGACAAACCCATACGGTGTGGTCGGCTCTACCTAGACGTTACTCATAGTTGTTATGCATGCATGGGGTGATGCATTCTGTCTTAGCAAGACTAGCTACGTTTTTTATGTGGTACATCACTAGGGATGTATGTTGTTTCAGAAGGATATCTCTGATTCTTATGCAGGAGGACCGTTCTCCAAGTATTAAGGGCACCTCCATGGATTCCTATACAACTAGTGAACGCCCCATATCGGTTTTTGATTATATACTTAGTATTGTTGTGATGTACACTCACGAACATCATAGCTGTTAGAACCTCTATTGTTGGATTTTAATGATAACAACTATACAATTATGCCAAAGAACCTCTAAGCTAACTTACAAGTACATAAGTATCAAAAAGAGACAAACCAATAAGTTCAACATGAAGATATGCAGCACAGAAGCAGATAAAAGCACATATATAGAGATACAAGAAGGGATATACACGATAGAGACAATATGAAGGTGACAAACAAAGTATTATTAGTCATAGAGTGCCATGTCTAGAGTTTACAGATGTTAAAATCTTCTCAAAGTGGTATACACACGTACACATACACATTCGAAACATTCTATAAAACTAATAAAAGTTTTATTTAAAAAAATTATTACAATAATAATATATGAAGCAATACTTGAACTTGGATAATTGGTATATTTTAAATGAAATCCAAGTTTTCAAAAAAACTGTATGGAGCAAGGCTAGAACCAAGGTCACTAGTTTAGAAGGCAAGTGCTCTAACCATATGAGCTATGGTGATTTTTGTTTATCAACAGAATTCAGTCCACTGAATAAGGTCATTCAGTCGATTGAAAATCTATGCACATGCACAATTTTGCATAATTTGATATGAATGTTCAGTCGACTAAACTAGCAATTTTAGTTGACTAAATTGCATTTTTTTGTATTGATTCCTCTCTGATTTGAATTTTTGATGTTTCAGTTGGCTAAATTCTTTTGTTCAGTCGACTGAAATTGCATAATGGCTATATTTCTGAAAAGACACTTCACTTTATCGAATAGAAACAACTCTTGATTCAAGAGTTGTTTCCTTATCTTTTAATCGCTGCTTTTTATGATAAGTTACAACACTTTAACACTATATACAGCCTTCAATTCAATTGTTTTAATCGCCAATTTTTGATTCTGTTCAGATATTCTCATTATCTAAAATATTCTTCCATTTGCTTTCAAACCTCATTCAAATCACTTGCACATTTAAGCATAAATTCATTTGTGATTAAATTAACTTCCAATCTTCACGAATTACACAGTATACCACAAAGGTGAAGATTATAGGAAGGGTGTATGTCATTGATGTTATCCCGCTTTTTGGCAAAGCCGTGATACCAAAAGATCGATCAAAAACAAAAGACAGTTCGCCTCAAAGATTGGTTATAATTTGCTTCACTATGGATATCGATGAGTTTTATCCGAGCCCGGATCAGGATACAACTAATAGTACATGACAAGCAAGATCATAGAAGCTAGTGTTTTAAATTTCAGGTTAATCGGAGTTCGTATGAACGAGATATGATCGATGCAAGTTAGCTAAAACACGCTGTTCATATCCATCAAATTGTTGAGGAGATGCCCATTTTGAATCCATCGGATTCGTATCCATCAACATTTGTTTTGTTCGAATTCATTAGGTTCCACATACTTCGAATCGATCGAGTTCGAATCGATCAGCAACATGATATCGGTCGGTTTCAAATCGATCAAATAGGCATCGCCTCAGCATGTTCGTATCCATTGAGTTTAGAGCAGTTCGAATCCATCGTTCGCATCCATCAGGAAATCATGCATTGGTCTATTCGAATCCATCAGATTCGTATCCATCAGGTTCGAATCGATGACGTTCGCATCGATCAATCCACACCGCTTCGCATCCATCGGTGTACCCTACTTCGAGTCGGTCGGTCTCGTATCCACCCCCAAGCACTGCTTTGTATCGATCGTCCTCGCATCCATCAACAGTGACAAGTCACTATTTCGTATCCATGAAATCTGCCATGTTCGTATCCACTCGGTTCATCTCGATCCAGTTCGTATCGATCAATGATTCGTATCCATCGATGCAAACTGGGTCATGGCACTTGATACGAACAAGGCGAAATTCGTGGATACGAAGCGGTCAACTCGGAGAAAAAATAGGATCGATGCGAGGAGTGCACGCCACGTTACTATGGTACCACGTGCTCCATCGATTCGAAAGGGATGGATACGATGGCATGGATTCGAAGTCGGCAGGAAACGAAAATCACCATCTTGCATCGATCATAACTTAAGATCCACAAGTCCAAATGCAACGACATTTTCACAGCAGCTTCCATACAAGGTAAAGAATGTTCCTGCCAAGTTTCAGCTCGATTGGATGAATTTTTGATGGATACGAAACCATTTCGTATCGATCGCAGATCGAGTCAAAACTTGGTGGGGTCGGTCGCTGGGCCCACTCACATGCCAGAAAAAGTCTTCCGAAGTTTGAGCGAGATCTGAGCCTCCTACGCCTATAAATAGCACCCTGAAGCCTACAGAAAGGGGATCCTTTAGGCCATTCGACGTCCAGACTCTGTCGGATTCAATCCTACTCTTCATTACTGCTGTTGTAATCAAATTTCAGAGCTATTATCAACTGTAATCCGTTGTAATTGACTGAAATCATCGAGTGAATCAATAAAGTTATCAACTTCAGAGTGGACGTAGGCAAGATCCCCGAACCACTATAAATCCTGTGTTTCCGATTGTTATTGCTGAATTGTTGTGCTTGAAATTGCTTAGATCTGATATTTGTGTTGAATATTGCTGATTTGTGTTCATAAACGGGTGCTTTCACAATATTGGGGTTTGGACCACTTTTGGTGCAAACACTTTAGTGCTTTCACTGAGAATTGAACTCAAGAGAAGTTGAATTTGAAGACTTAAGAATTCAGATCTAAGAGCTATGACAAGACAAACAAGTAGAAGACAAAGGTCACAGAGAAGTCAGCATGAGGGAAGTTAAGAGGCTTCTTCAGGAGCGAATCAAGCATCGATCTTCATTACCAGGGATGAGATGGAGACGATGATGAAGAGGCAAGAAGAGCTGATCCAGAGCTTATTTCAACAGATTGGACAACTTGGAGTGCAGAATCGAGGAGCCGATGGAGTTCAGAATGAAGCAGGACCATCCGGCGTAGCACCTGGATTAGGGGGAACACACTTGGAGCATGTAGATCCAATCCTGGAGAGGGAGAGAGGAGCATCTGCACAACCTGGAGGTAGCAGAGGAATGAACTCTCAGTCAAGGGGGCAGATTCCAGAATTCCCTCGTGAACTCGAGGGGTAGGTCGACAGCGATGAACGAGGATTGCATCTTGGAGATAATGATAGATTGGCGCAAATGGTCAGGCGAGCCATGAGAGGCGTAGTAATAAACAGAGATCTTGAAGATGTGAACATGAGTCTCTTTTCTCCTGCAATTAGGATGGCTAGGAACCCGCCAGAGTTCAAGTTACCATCAGTGGAGATGTATAATGGAAGGACGGACCCAGCAGTCCATCTAACAAAGTATATGAGACACATGGAAGTGCTGGGGGCATCACAGGAAGTTATGGCTCAGTGCTTTCCATTATATCTGACGGATATCGCAGCATTATGGTTCAGGCAACTGGAGGGCGGCTCCATAGGAACATGGGCAGATTTAACCGAGAGATTCATGAGGCAATTTAGGGTTCACATTGCAAGACCCAAGAATGTGATGAGTTGGGAAATTTTGAAGCAGAAAGCTGGGGAGTCTTTGAGGAGTTTCCTGACGCGATTCAACGCGGCAGCAGCATCGGTGGATCGACCAGATCCATCCGTGGTTATGATGGCAGCTGTGTCCAGAATAGCTGACCGCACAAAATTCAAAAATTCATTGACTAAAGATCCGCCTATGGATCTAGGAGAATTCTATCACGAGGCAGAAAAATTCTTGCGATTGGAAGATGCGAGTACAAAAAGAGAAGAAAATGATGAACTTAATGTTTATACGGTCAAAGATGGAAATCCCCCTGAGAAAGGCACAGAAACTAGCAAGGGGAAACGAAAGGCTGAGAATAGCTAAAACAGATCAACGCAACCACGAAAGGAACCAAGGTTCACCACATACTCAGAGCTGAATGATAGTTTGGAACGAATCTATCAGGATACCAGAAAACAGGTTCCATATCGTAGACCAATGCGAAGGGATCCAACTTCTGACGAGAGGAAATTAGCTAAGTATTGCATATTCCATGAACTGAACGGACATAACACTAATGATTGTAGACACCTGAAGGATGAGGTGGAAGGGCATATCAGGAACGGTATGCTACTCCAGTATGTGAAGAGGCGGACTCCAACGGCGGAGCCAGAGCGACCACCGTCTACATCAGCTAGAGGTGATCCTGAACCGGGACAACATTTGATTATCAATTGATTGATTGATTGAAATAACGATGAACAAGTCGTAAACCTCTCACTAGCACGGTTAAATCATTTACACATGTAAGCGATCGCACACGATCCATAGGCATGCTCTGAATTACTACTGACTGCACCATAGTGAGAATTTGCACTTTGACATCCTTGCTTTGCTTTTGTTTCATTTTGATTTGGACATTTAGACATTGCTTGTTTGGACATTTCTATTGTGGGATTCGTATGATCATTGCTTTGATATTTGCGATTCTGTGAAAGAATTTATTTGTATGCCCGTTGGATCGCGAACGGTCGACGAGCACCTCCTGTATGGCAATGAACCGCCGAAGTCTTTGATTCAGAAACTCCCCCGAACATGAAATCTGGCATCGATAATACTAAGTCCACCCCGAGCATACATAATTCGCCTTGAACGGCACACGACCTCGAACGGTCACAATCCGCCTCGAACGGCATACGATCGCGAACGATCACAATTCGCCTCGAACTGCATACAATCGCGAACGATCAAAATTCGCCTCAAACGGCACACGATCGCGAACGGTCACAATTTTCCTGGAACGGCACCCGACCGCGAACGGTCACGATTTACTTATTATGATATCCGACCTCGAATGGTCACAATTCGCCTTGAACGGCACTTGATCGCGAACGATCACCATTTGCCGCGAACGACATCGACCGCGAACGGTCCCATTCCATCCTTTGCCGCGAACGGCATCGACCGAGAACGGTCCCGATTCACCTCAAATGGCATACTATTCTAAACGATCGTCATTTGAGGTCATATGAAATTATCAAGTTCTTTACAGGTTGTTGACAGGATATGAACATCCAACTTATAGAATTAAAAAACACACCTTCCTACCGCAAGGCATGTTTTGGGGGGCAAATGTTATCCCGCTTTTTGGCAAAGTCGTGATACCAAAAGATCGATCAGAAACAAAAGACAGTTCGCCTCAAAGATTGGTTATACTTTGCTTTACTATGGATATCGATGAATTTTGTCCAAGCCTGGATCAGGCTACAACTGATAAGACGTGACAAGCAAGATCATAGAAGCTAGTGTTTCAAATTTCAGGTTAATCGGAGTTCGTATGAACGAGATATGATCGTGCAAGTTAGCTAAAACACGCTGTTCGTATCCATCAAATTGTTGAGGAGATGCCCATTTCGAATCCATCGGATTCGTATCCATCAATATTTGTTTTGTTCAAATTCATCAGGTTCCACATACTTCGAATCGATCAAGTTCGAATCGATCAGCAACATGATATCGGTCGGTTTCGAATCGATCGGTTTCGAATCGATCAAATAGGCATCGCCTCAGCATGTTCGTATCCATTGAGTTTAGAGCAGTTCGAATCCATCATTCGCATCCATCAGGAAATCATGCATTGGTCTATTCGAATCCATTAGATTCGTATCCATCAGGTTTGAATCGATGACGTTCGCATCGATCAATCCACACCGCTTCGCATCCATCGGTGTACCCTACTTCGAGTCGGTCGGTCTCGTATCCACCCCCAAGCACTGCTTCATATTGATCGTCCTCGCATCCATCAACAGTGACAAGTCACTATTTTGTATCCATGAAATCTTCCCTGTTCGTATCCACTCGGTTCGTCTCGATCCAGTTCGTATCGATCAATGATTCGTATCCATCGATGCAAACTGGGTCATGGCACTTGATACGAACAAGGCGAAATTCGTGGATACGAAGCGGCCAACTCGGAGGAAAAATAGGATCGGTGCGAGGAGTGCGCACCACGTCACTACAGTACCACGTGCTCCATCGAGTCGAAGGGGATGGATACGATGGCATGGATTCGAAGTCAGCAGGAAACGAAAATCACCATCTTGCATCGATCATAACTCAAGATCCACAAGTCCAAATGCAACGAAATTTTCACAGCAGCTTCCATACAAGGTAAAAAATGTTCTTGCCAAGTTTTAGCTCGATTGGATGAATTTTTGATGGATACAAAACCATTTTGTATTGATCGCAGATCGAGTTGAAACTTGGTGGGGTCGGTCGCGTGGGTCCACTCACGTGCCAGAAAAAGTCTCCCAAAGTTTGAGTGAGATCTGAGCCTCCTACGCCTATAAATAACACCCTGAAGCCTACAGAAAGGGGATCCTTTGGGCCATTCGACGTCCAGACTCTGCCGGATTCAATTCTACTCTTCATTACTGCTGTTGTAATCAAACTTCAGAGCTATTATCAACTGTAATCCACTGTAATTGACTGAAATCATCGAGTGAATCAATAAAGTCATCAACTTCAGAGGGGACGTGGGCAAGATCGCCGAACCACTATAAATCCTGTGTTTCTGATTGTTATTGCTGAATTGTTGTGCTTGAAATTGCTTAGATCTGATATTTGTGTTGAATATTGCTGATTTGTGTTCATAAATGGGTGCTTTCACGATATTGGGGTTTGGACCATTTTTGGTGCAAACAATTGACTTATCAGTGCTACTTAAGAGCATATTCAGTCAGAACAACTTTACTATTTGTATTGGAAGTCTTTTTCGATTGCTCAGGCGGTAGAAGTCCTATTCGATTGTCTAGATGGTAGAAGTCATGTTCGGTTGCTCAGGCAGTGTAATACATGTTCCTCCAAGTTAAAAGAGGTTGAGTTAAATTCCAGAAGGAGTCTGGAATTGGATATGGAACGAGAGTTCGAACCAGTATTAAATCGACGATGTGATCTACTTTACTATTTCTGCTGCATTTACATTGTTTACAACAGTTAGCCATCTTTGATCTTGTGCATAGCGACTTTAATTTGGTATCAGAGCCTGGTGTTCTACCGATCGTAACAACATCCAAGAACAATGGCCAGAACAAGATCCAATCAAGACATTGTCAATAAGAAAAAGTGTAATGCTATTGTTGAAGCAATTACATACTACAATAAGGTATTTTATGATTCATATGATCAATCATCTAGTAATTATGATAAATTTTGTGATAATTTTGACAAAGTATCAAAAATTAACTTCATAATATTAGAAAAAATAAAAATTTATGAAATTAATATTGCAAAACTAGAAAAAGAAATAGTTTAGAAAATGAAAATTCTGAATTGAAAAATAATGTTTTGATACTAAATGGTTTTTTAAATGAAAAAGAATTAGAAGTAGCTAACTTAAGTAATAAAAATGATATATTTCACATTTCTTTAAATGATTCAAACACTCAAATTTCATCTCTTGTAAAAGAGAACCTATAACACCCACATTTTATATAATTAAATAATCAAATAATGATGAACAGTGAAAATAAGCATTTTTGGAATTGTCAAAATATGGTCTCGAAACTTATATCATTGTGTTCGTCGTGATTTTATGATCAATTTCTATATATAACTTGTGGAAATCCGAGTTAATATGAAGAAGTTACGAGAAGAATAAGAAATCAGAATTATATAAATATATAAACAATTAAATGAACAAAAAAGAGTATGACCCCACGGGTCGACCCAAAGGTCGACCAGCAAAGAACATGGGTCGACCTACGTTTTTCCGCAGACAAGAAATAGTCCAGGGATGTGCCGAAGTTTCATTATTTGATTTTCATGCAATCTCAAGCGTTGTTTTCTAGATCCAACGATTCGCAACAAGCCTATGATGTGGTTGCACCAGATTCAATCCTAAAATTCAATTGCCTGAGATCCCTGAGATTCACTATAAATAGAAACCTAGGCCTAGCTATTTTCTCACAATCAGATTTTCTCCCAATTGGGTTCATTGCCTGAGGCTAAACCCTAAATAGAAAATATTTCTAGGGAGAAGATCTTTTTAATAAAAATATCAGACGCCTTAGAAGCGGATCCAGGAGAGTCATGGATAAAAGCTAAGAACGACAGGTGAGTGGATTTAAATTATATATCTTTTATGTTGATAATATAAAATATCGTTAGATTCCCATTAAATATTTTAGTTTAGCATTTGAATTAATTTCGATAATTAGTTCTACTAATTAGTTATGTTAAAACTATAATTTTTTAAGAAAAATGTACTTATATTTAGATGTTATTAATATGAAAAAAAAGGAACCCTATTAAATATAAGTAATATTAGGCTTAGAAGTTGTAGAGAAAGGCATAAGCCTAAAAGTGAGAAATTTACAGTAAATTATGTTAAAACGGGAGAAATGAATTAAAAAAATGAAAAATCTAATAACTTGTTTTGGAAGTTAGTGATAGATTAATTGGTCAGTTTAGAAAAGGGAATACATTCTCATAGTTTAATATTGTAAGAATAACGATAAACGTAATTGCAAGAATAAAAGCAAGAAAAATGGAATTAGTGCAAAATAGAGACATTATTGTATTTTGCATTACCCAACAATTAAAGAAACTTAAAAGAAATATCTTGCAATTACGAGTTATTATTTATAGTACTATTTAGTATTAAAATATAGAAATTTTTTATCACAGTTTTTGTAACCAACTAAATAGAATAGAAATACTTCCCAGAGTAAAAGAGAATAACGCGAAGCATTAAAGAAATTAAAGAAGAAGAAATAATCAAGTTAACTATTTAAAAAGACTAGAAACAGTAAACAGAAAATGTGACTATATCTACATTTATTGCGCAGATAGTAGAGTAAAAGTAAAACAGTTTTATGATAAGTAACTTATGAAAGTTGGACGTAGTCCCAAATTAAGACTGTTATATAATATAAGAGAACTAAAGAAAATTTAGTATCATAATAAAAGAAAACGGACTAGAATAGAAAAGATACACTTGCAATTACATTTATAACATGTAGGTTATAAAAGAAAGAAAATAAAAGTGACAATTGCAAGTATAATTGTAACACGTAGGTTATAATTAAAAAGAAAGAAATAGAAGAGGCTTATTTTATCAAACTTATATCTTGGATTAAGTTAATAAGCAAAAATAATAGCAGTGGCCCGTACAGGTAGCATTCCCTTTCAGGTCTAGGACCGATGGTCTCGCACGTGGGTGGGGCTGGGCATGCTGATTAGGGTAAATAAGTAGCCAACAGAATAAGTAAAATAAACTAAACGCATAATAAAAGAATAGACATAGGGTCTGATAAAATGGTAAGGTGCGTTTGGAGTAGCCCAAAGAGAATCTGGATAAAGAGCCTAACAAAGTAGTTCATCACAGATTTTTAGTACAGAAAGAGCACGTCCAACTTAGTTATCTTAGGCTAGAAAGAAGTACGAGACTTTAACGGGACATAAGGATACTCTAGGATGGCCCTTTGGGATAGGCCTAATGAAGCTGCACCCCTGGAGGTAGGTCTATACGTGTTCCATCAAGAGAGTTGCCTTGACTGCTTTTGCATTGCAAGCCTAACGAAGCGGACCATTGTAGGCAGTCAAAAGGTTGATGATGGAGTAGGACATCCGTATGACACTATACACTACTTTGTGAGTAGGTTATAGCGGGCAGGACCCATAAGGATAGTCAAATGTGGATATCAGCCATCATCAGTCAAAGTGAGTTCAAGAAAGACTAGGGTTAAACCAACAAGCCAATGATTCTTTCACTATCGAGACATTGGATGAGGGGAACAACCAATTGGATGTTTAGATTGTTTGCAGTAGGGCACAACCACTTAGCTCTTGAAAGGTTTTTCTATTAGTTGAGAGGGGCACCGTGGGGCCATGGCCACGATGAGAAAAGAGGCATACCAAGTATAATATCCGTATTATAGGCCTAATGAAGCAGACCTTTACAGATATAGTAAATCCTTGACTGAGTTCCATACAAGGTAGAACTTGTTGGCGGAATACATGGAGTAGACAGAACGATTACGTGCTGTCCTCAAGGTACGCACTGGGTGGTACATTGTGGATGTCCGAGCACTTGTATAAACTAGTGTGGATGCAGTTTCACATTTTCATAGTAGACGACATAACATCTATATTATTGGCCTCACGAAGCTGTCATATACAGATGCAGTTACAATACGCTCTAGTACCGAGACGATGGAGTCCTTTTCGAGGAGGATATGGAAGGTACTATGGGTAGTACGTAGGACTGATGCGGTCTTTGGGCATGTAGCTACATATATTGGTTATAAGGTCTTAATCTACTTGGGAGTAGATTGGTACGATACACGCACAGAGGTGAGAGTATTATAAACCCAGTAAACCTAATATAATAGAAAATGGAAATAGAACGGTATATGTAGAATTATGCTCAGAAGTGTATAATTTGTTCATGCACCAGAATTTTAGTTCTGACCCCCTGCTCATATCATCCCACATGTTAGATAAATGGCAGAGATTTTTCAGCTTTGAGACACTTGTTTAGAAAGTGTTATTACCTTGGTGATTATTTACCTATTACTATATTTTACTCAGTTCCGCTGTAAGATATTTATTTGAGCTCTGATATATTTTGTAGGATACCAAACACCAACTTGGGCTTCGGTGGATTTGGGTAGTATCATTTTTGTGATAAATCCGGACCCAATGGAACTCGAGCTGTTATAGAACCGCACTTTAAAAGATGAGAAATTTGAATTGGTTAAATAAATTAATGCTTTAAAGAATAACAATGAGTTTAAAAATAAAAGTGTGAATATAGAATTAAATTTGACGAGCTTAATGAAAAAGTCGTAAAATTTAACAAAGGTCAAAATAGTATAAAGTCAATTTTATCAAATTTTAAAACTTTGAATAATAAAAAGGGTTTAGGATATAATAAAGCTGATCATAGAAGTAGCACTAGATACGCTTTCTTGTATAGTAAAAATGTTAGTGCTAGAATTAGATTCAAAATAAAGTCTAAAACCGATTTTTATAGAAATTCAAGTACTGCTATGACTAATAATGTTTATAATATTTCTAGAAGTACAAAATCATTAACCAGAAATATGAATAAAAATTATCTAAGTATTTGGATTCTTGTTAATTGAAATTTTTTAGAAAAATACATTGATGATTATTTTGATATGGTAGTTATTAATGAGAATTATATTTATAAAGGTTCAGCCACACCCAAATAGGTATAGCTTCCCAAGACCTAATCCCTCGGACCTTAACATGGGTACTAAAAATGATTATTATTTATTGCAAGTACATGGAGAAGCAAAACGAAAAGGATATATTTTAGAATTTTAAAGGATGTTCCATACATTTAATAGAATTACACGCTTACAATGAAATACGGACTTCAACAAATACAATAAAATCTAATTTATTTTCTCCATATAATATTGGATTTATCCTACTATTTACAAGATATTTTATAAAATTTATAGTATTCCCTCATTATTTTTGATAATGACAAAGGGGGAGATTTTCAAATGCATATTGATAGAGAGAGATATTATACTTAGGGGGAGATGTTATACTTAGGGAGAGCTTTAAACATATTAGTGTTATTTTGTATAAAATGAATATTTTTTAATTGTATAGCCGTCAACATCTAAAAGGGGATTTTAAAAAAAATAATAATAATACCATTGAAAAACAGATTTCAAAAATTGCAAATTATTCTACATTAATTATGATTTGGGTTCCTAAAACAAATAATTCTTTGATTAGAAACAAATATATAATATCTTTTATAAACATTGTTCACAAAAATAAAATTTTATTTTTAAAAGGAATTCTGAACCCACTTGGGTTTGGTTTCTTAAGATCGTAAGACCTAACTTTTTAGGACCCAAATAAAATGGTGGGTACCAATGTTAATTCTATCTTTTGCAGGTACCACTTAAAAAGAGAGGAAATTGGACATTGGACAGTGGTTGCTCGAAACATTGGACATGAAATAAAGAAATGCTGACAAACATTACCTACTCAGATAGAGGTTCTGTCACTTTTATAGACAATTCCAAAGGTTATATCATTGGCAAAGACGATGTGAGCAATAATGGTATATCTAATTTACCTCTTATTATAAATGTTTTTGATGTCCACGTAAATGTGCATATTTTTACCACCATATTTATTCTATTTAAATTAAATAAATGATCATATTGGGTATTTTAATTTGTTTTAACCAAAATTCATATTAATTCCAAATTTTCACATATTCATCTTCATATAAGGGCAAAATGGCCATTTGTGCACGTATATTAATTTGAGAGAATTTAATTGGAAATTTCTATAATATTTTATAGGAATTTAGCTTCTCATATTAGTGGGTTCATGAAGAAACATGCATGCATAAAATGGATATAAACGAATGAAGATGGAAATAATTCAAAGTGAAGATCATGGAGGACCCCACTCACCCACCTACCTTAATGTACAAATTAAAGGCTAATGCACATGCTTATGGAGTTAATGGTTTCATGTACACTTAATGGGGGATTAAGACATGTTAATGATTACTTGGCCTCCACACTTCCTAAAGGGCATTTTGGGCATTCCCCAATTAGTGAATTAAAACTTGTATATATACCCCTTATGTTTCACGTAATGCCCTCTTCTCTTAGTCTCTCTTAGGCCTCCTTCTCTTTAGTTTAGTTTATATCAAATAAAAGAAATCTCTCTTTCACTTTTCATGGCTACTTAGCCATTTTTATTTTATGTAATTTTCTTTTCTTTTTATGCAATGTTAATTTGTGTTTCCTTTTACTTACATGTTTATTTCCTTTCATGCTAGTAGTGTAGATTTACTTTTATGCAAGTAGAATAGTTTTCTTTTCATTTGCTTTCATTTTTCTTTCTTTTTGCTTTCATGTTGCTAGCTACATTTGTTCATATGATAACAAATTTGAGAGGCTAAACCCCATTAATTTAGGGGTAATGAAGCTCTCTAATCACGTAGCTTCAACTTAATTTGATGTTTATGCTCTCTTTTTGTGCTTAATGAGAATGATTGAAGTGATTTAATGATATTGTTTAGCTTTGAATTTGATAGTCTATGTTGTTCATAACAAATAGGTTATGCTTAAACAAACAAAACACAAATTGCCTCTTCATTTACATATGATTATGGCAAAGAAGTGATTGTTGAAATTAAAATTTGATGGCTTATAATTCTAATTAATAGTTAATAGGCCATGCTTAAAATAAATTTTGCTTTCAACTTTGTTGTCATATTTTATGAGATTTAAAAGTGCATTAGTGGTTGTGTTATAGTTTGATGGTTTATATTGAGCTAATTAATAGCACAAATATACCATACTTATGATAAGCACATCAACTAATTCACTAATGACAAGAAAAGAGTGATCATAACTTCATTTTGTTGATTTATGTGATCTAGAGAGTGGAATTGCCTCTAAATTGTCGTTTAACTCTCATATTTTTATCTAATTTTCTTTTGCTAGTTTTTGTTAGTTTCTTACATTTTTAGCTAATCACACTCAACATTGGTTAATTTGATTGAATAGAATTTTAAAATCATCAATTCCCTGCGGATCGACCCGTATTCGCCGCGTGCTACATTCGTACACCGTGCGCTTGCGTTTATTTTTAATTTAAATTCGTTCGACGGTTTTCTAAACCGATAGAATTTCCGTCGATGAACAAGTTTTTGGCGCCGTTGCCGGGGAATTGCATTGATTTTGATTTTCAATTCTTTGAATTATTTTCTTTTAATTTTCGTGTGTTTTTTTTCTTATGTGTGTTTGCAATAAAAAAAAAGTTGTGTTGTGTAATCTTTGTTTCATTTTGTTGTGTGCTTTTGTTCTTGTGCAGTTTCTTGTTTCTAGTTTAATTTTGCATTTTCATATAAAAAAAAATTTATTCCATTTCATATACAATTTTCATTTCATTTTACAATTTACCAAAAAAAAACTTTGCATTGCAAGTGCTTGCTCTCTGTTCTTAATCTCTGTCTGTTACACTGTTTATCAGTGCGTCCCCATACCCTCTGCATTCATTAACATCATCTCACCAAGGCCATAAACAACTACACCATTGCACAATCTACTCAAACTTCATCACTTCAAACACACAGTGCCTGCCATTAGAAACCACCACTTTCGCCTTCCTTGACAAACATCAATTTTGCCCAACCATCCACGGCCATAAACCACTGCAGTTGCCTTCATCAACCAACATAGCTTCACCATTACTTCTAGCATAACAACAGCCACTTCATCAATTTCAACCCACCTTCATCCTTCATCATTTACCTTCTGCTTGCCTACTGCACAACAACTCCGATCGACAAACTCCACACCCATCACCATCCCAAACACTCCTCAACTTCATACTGCCATCTTACATTGCTGCCCCATCCACTGTTACATCACCAAGCACACATTCTAACCTGTTCATCTCTCAACATTCCAAAGCAACTAACTCACCAAAACTCTACCCACTGCATTACTTCTTACTCCTCCTTCATTGCCTAAATCTACAACACTTCTCATTGCCAAACTTCACCATTCATCCACCAATATCACCGACAGTCATCAATATCAACTTCAACTTACTGCTGTAACCACCACATCTCCACAAAAAAGCCTACACTTCATCTTAACCTCATTTGTCTACATCCCTGCAACAAACTTCTGTCAACGTTGCCACTACAACATCACAGTCGTCCACCCACTGCCAGTTCACAACTACCACCGTGACCTCCTCCTACAAGCACCAGACCAGACCGCAACTTGATTCCTACAACTCCACCACCCAACAACCCAAAAATTCACCACAAAAATCCCCAATTCATCAACCCGAAACCGCTTCAATTTGATTTCGCAACTCACGACTTCGGCATCGGCACAGAGAACCCAACATCGAGCTTCAACATCTACGGACCCTGACTTCATCATCCCCTTCATTACATACCAATTCCAGTGCACAGACAATCTTAATCCCAAACTTCTACATTCATCCTACTGCACCATCTACTTCCTCTTCGAAAATCCTAAAATCCCCTAAGACGAACCACCAGAAACCCCATCGCCTTCCTTTGACCCAATCGTGGACTTGAACATCAGAATACAAACCACCACGCGCTTCAATTCAACACCACGAATCTGTTCAACACTTCGCCAAGCCATCGCGCCTCAATCTCTGACCTCCATCACCTGATCGTAACTGTTCCTACCAAATCGCATCCCGGCCTCTACTTCGTCTTCTCCCCATCAATCACAACCGACGTGTATTGAATTCTGAGAATTGAATTTTTGATTTCATATTGTGTTTCATTTATCGAATTCGAGAATTGTGAATTAAGGAAGTGGGATTTGTATGTGGTCTGTGATTTCATATTGCGTGTGAATTATTCGTATCAAAAAATACAAAGAAATGGGAGTAGCATGTGGATTTGTTTGTGGGCCGATGGGCTTCTAGTATTTATTTGTTTATTTTTCTATTATGTTTAAGTCCATTCTCCCTTTGTTCCTTAATCTTCTTTTGTTTCTCTAAAAAAAATGTTTGTTTTAGTGTAAATTCATTTAGCTTTTTTTGTTTTGTTACCAAAAAAAAAAATAGAAAAAAACAAAAAACAAAACAAAACAAATTGTTTTAGGTTTTATTTATTTAATGAATTTGGTTTTGCCAAATTGTTTGTTTTAGTTTCAAATTTTTTCTTAGTTTAGTTTGTGTTGTTTTTAATTTCTTTTTCTTTCTTTGATAAAAAAAATCTGTTTATATCTTGTTTTTATTTCAGGTTGCCAAAGCAGAATTTCAAAAGGAGAAGAACTGCTGCCAAAAAATAACTGCTTGCTTGTTTATAATTTTCATTTTATTTGCCATGCATTGTATATATCTATTGTTTTTGTTTGTCTGGCATTGTTGATTGATTGCATTTGCATAAAAAAAATTCCAAAAAAAAACAAAAATTCATTTGTAGTTGCATTGTTAATACACATTTAATTTCTGCTTTGCATTTCATCTTAGAATTTGATTAATAATAACATACTTAATTGTATATTGACAAGTTGTCTTCATTGAACAATTTAATTTCTTGGTGTCTAGGCTACGGCAGAGCGATAATCAGTTATAAATATTACGGTGATTCATAAATATTATACCGAATTGTTTCTATGAAGGTACTTAAACCTTCGGCTGCATTGCTACGGTGATTCATGGTGCACCGATAAATCTTGTCCGTTACCTGGCTGAGAACTATCTTGTTTATCTAAGACAATGTGTGAATATACAATTTTGGGTTAACTTAAGACTAATCGTTTGTAATTGACCCCTGCATTCATTTAGTTGCATTAGTTCATGCATATTAAAAAAAAAAATTCAAAATCCAAAACTTAAAAAATTGTAAATATTTCTTAACTTAGTTTTTTTCCTTTTCCTTTGAAAATTTTCAAATCAAAACTCCAAAAATCCAAAAAAAAAATTTATAATAAAAAATCCAAAAAAAAATCATTTCAAAAACAAAACAAAAAATTGAAAAACCAAAAAAAAACAAAACAAAAATCAATTTCCCTTTTGAAAAATAAATTTTATTTGTAGATATTTTTCCTTTATTAAAAAAAACCCAAAACATTCTTCAAAATGTCCGAATTTCCATATTCACATGAATTTTGTGATAGTTGCGAAAATCATTATAATCCATATAATTTCACTTCAAATTCTTATGGATATTTTAACAACAACTATTGTTTAAACGATTCGAATTTTGAACCTTAAAATTTTCAAAATGATGACCAACCTTCAAATCATGAAAATAGCATTTCATCTTTACTTGAAATCGCTACACAACAAAATATAATGATAAATAAGTTGTATAATTCATATTTGTGCGATAACTCGAATCAAAGTTTTCAAAATAATCAAAATTTGGATTCACTTCAAAATTCAAACGATTTCGAGTATAACCCATGCCAATTCAATTTTGAACTCCAAAATGAGTTTCAAAATCAAAATGAAAATGTAAACCAATTTGTAAATAATTTTGGCAATGGGAATAATCTTGACCATGATACAATTGAAAACTTTGGTTATCAACAAATTCAAAGTGAAAATTTTCAAACTAATAATTATGAATTTGACTTTGTTGAGCAAATGGAAAAAGATAACGGGGATTTATTACTTGAAAAATACAAAAAATTTCGTGAAAATCATAATCAAATCTCAATTTGCGAAGAATCAAATAATAATCTATCGTTTATCGAAATTGACAATTCTTGTTCTCAACAAGTCCAAATCGAAAATTTTCAAGTTAATAATTACAAATTTGACTTTGTTGAGCAAATGAATGAAATGTACAATGATCACATGGATTTGTTGTTCGGAACATATTAGAATCAGCGTGATAAACATACTCAAATTCCAACGTGTGACAAGTCAAGTTATAATCCAACTTTTACCCAAATCGATGATTTTCAAATAACCACTTTCGAAATTGAAAACGAAAATCTTAACGAAGTTGTTGAAAACATGGTAATTGAGTTGGATTTCAATTCTTTTGAGGGTGTGGAACCAAATTTAAATTTCGAACTTTCTTTTCTCGATTCTGAAAATTTGAATACAACAATTTTGGATTTTGAAATTGATACATGCGATGAAGTTGATGATAATCCAACGAAGGAAGATGAATTTAACGAACGCGAGTTTTATGGACTTTTCGAAAATGTGTCATTAAATTCTGATGGGGAAGATTTTGATCACCATTTTGACTTTAGAATCAATAGTTTGAAGGAAGTTTTCAATGATAAACTTGAATTTC
Organism: Allium cepa; assembly: GCA_030765085.1. Lineage (NCBI taxonomy): Eukaryota > Viridiplantae > Streptophyta > Magnoliopsida > Asparagales > Amaryllidaceae > Allium > Allium cepa. The sequence continues at coordinate 501,355,371 of CM060944.1, read as the reverse complement.
AATTTGGTGAAAATATATGTGAATTTCAATCAATCGTTATATCTACCCAAAAATCATCGAAAATAAAACAACTCGTAAGATTTTTAATAAAACAACATTCGTTTTTCCAAATCCACATTCGACTTCAAAATCTTTTATGGTTTGGTTTTTCGAGCTTAAGCTGTGTCTCGTATACTTGATGAGACAAATGAATCGGTCTTTGGAAGACCATTTCATTTACTTTTTGGCAATATACTTTCTGATGTCGTGTAAATACATTTCATTTTCATGTAAATAATAATAAACGCTCCTTTCACTTGGGTTGACTGTGGGGACACAGTCAAAATCAAGTGTGGGGGGAGACTCATCTTCTTATTGATTTTTTAGGATTAATTTTTTTTCTTCCAAAAACTCAAAAAAAAAATCTAAAAAGAAAAGAAGAATTTTTTTTAGCGTTTTTGATTTATTTTTAAAGAAACACTATAGGATAAATATATGGTTTTGGTTTATTAAATTGAAACTATTGAAAATTTATTTGTCTTAACAAAAATAAAAATGAAGTTGTATTATAAATAACAATGGTTTAACTAGTATATAGGAAGATTCATACGTGTTAATTATGACATCCTAATTGAAAATCTTTGTTTTAAAAGTGGTGAATTTAAAGTAAAGGATATAACATTTTTTTATCTTCTAAGTTAAATGGTGCTAAGATGATTTTGCAAAACTCTCTCTCTCTCTTAAAAAAAATAAAAAAATAAAAAATAATAATAACATCCAAAGTGTTCACTCTCGTTTAAAAGTCCTCACGATTATGCATGGGTGAATTACTTGGAATCTTTGATTATGTGTTTTCATACTAATTTAAAAGTCCTCACGGTTATGCATGTATGGAACACATGTAAAAAAATAGACTTAATAAAAACCACCTACGGTCGATAGGTGTATGCACGAAAGTATGTGCACTCGCCATGCTCTGTACTCCCCTCACATAAGCCCGAAAGGCAGTGCATGGGTGGTATATCTGGCCTCAGTTTACCTGAGCTAGGTGTGTAATTTTTCTTGCAAATAATGAGAGAGCAAGCAATTGAAATCCTAGCACTATTTTTACTTATTTTATTTTATTTGTTATTGAAAAGAAATGAAAATACCACTTTGATAAACTTTGATAATCAACTAACGATCCATTTCATAGTTACACTGTGTTATTAACCAAAACAACGAGTTAAACTATAGTCTATTTGTTATAATAACTTGATTTTTGTTGCAAATTTTGACGAGTAAATGACATAAATTTTCAAGATAATAACCAAAACCTCTATTTAACTTATTAGTGTCAATTTAAAAATAAATCGTTCATTTGTAAATATTTTCAAATTTTTTTTTGCATTCATCTCTTTGTAAATAAATCTTGCATTTTGTAAATATTTTCATCCTGCATTTGGATTTTGTGGGTAGTATCTGCCGAAAACCCTCACAAGACAACACTCGTCCTACCGGGCACCCCCAGAGGTTTAACGGCTTGTTGCATACGCTCAATGCAATCGTGCTCCCTACGAAAACGGATTTATCTTAGCTTCCCTTTATTCGAGGACGAATAAAAAGATAAGTGTGGGCGTATTTGATGTGCACGTAAATGTGCATATTTTTACCACCATATTTATTCTATTTAAATTAAATAAATGATCATATTGGGTATTTTAACTTGTTTTAACCAAAATTCATATTAATTTCAAATTTTCACATTTTCATCTTCATATAAGGGCAAAATGGCCATTTGTGCGCGTATATTAATTTGAGAGAATTTAATTGGAAATTTCTATAATATTTTATAGGAATTTAGCTTCTCATATTAGTGGGTTCATGAAGAAACATGCATGCACAAAATGGATATAAAGGAATGAAGATGGAAATAATTCAAAGTGAAGATCATGGAGGACCCCACCTACCCACCTACCTTAATGTATAAATTAAAGGCTAATGCACATGCTTATGGAGTTAATGGTTTCATGTACACTTAATGGGAGATTAAGACATGTTAATGATTACTTGGCCTCCACACTTCCTAAGGGGCATTTTGGGCATTCTCCAAAAAGTGAATTAGGGTTTTAAAACTTGTATATATACCCCTTATGTTTCATGTAATGCCCTCTTCTCTTAGTCTCTCTTAGGCCTCCTTCTCTTTAGTTTAGTTTATATCAAATAAAAGAAAGCTCTCTTTCTCTTTTCATGGCTACTTAGCCATTTTTATTTTATGTAATTTTCTTTTCTTTTTATGCAATGTTAATTATTGTTTCCTTTTACTTACATGTTCATTTCCTTTCATGCTAGTAGTGTAGATTTACTTTTATGCAAGTAGAATAGTTTTCTTTTCATTTTCTTTCATTTTTCTTTCTTTTTGCTTTCATGTTGCTAGCTACATTTGTTTATATGATAAGAAATATGAGAGGCTAAACCCCTTTAATTTAGGGGCAATGAATCTCTTCAATCATGTAGCTTCAACTTAATTTGATGTTTATGCTCTCTTTTTGTGCTTAATGAGAATGATTGAAGTGGTTTAATGATGTTGTTTAGCTTTGAATTTGATAGTCTATGTTGTTCATAACAAATAGGCTATGCTTAAACAAACAAAACACAAATTGCCTCTTCATTTACATATGATTATGGCAAAGAAGTGATTGTTGAAATTAAAATTTGATGGCTTATATTTATAATTAATAGTTAATAGGCCATGCTTAAAATAAATTTTGCTTTCAACTTTTTTGTCATATTTTATGAGATTTAAAAGTGTATTAGTGGTTGTGTTATAGTTTGATGGTTTATATTGAGCTAATTAATTGCACAAATGTACCGTACTTACGATAAGCACACAACTAATTCACTAATGACAATAAAAGAGTGATCATAACTTCATTTTGTTGATTTATGTGATCTAGAGAGTGGAATTGCCTCTAAATTGTCATTTAACTCTCATATTTTTATCGATTTTTCTTTTGCTAGTTTTTGTTAGTTTCTTACATTTTTAGCTAATCACACTTTCAACTTTGGTTAATTTGATTGAATAGAATTTTAAAATCATCAATTCCCTGCGGATCGACCCGTATTCGCCGCGTGCTACATTCGTACACTGTGCGCTTGCGGTTATTTTTAATTTAAATTCGTTCGACGGTTTTCTAAACCGATAGAATTTCCGTCGACGAACAATTTTATTAGCTAAAAATTTGAAACACAGTTTACTTAGCATCAGCCAACTGTGTGACAAAGGATTCAATATATCTTTTTTGAAGATAAGTGTAGCATTTTTGATCAAATAAAAATCTTATTTTTGAAGGTTATAGAGATAAAAATATATGTGTAATAAATATGAATATAAATCATAATACTAACATGTATTTAAAAGCAAAGATAATGATACTTGGTTATGGCACAAAAGACATTGTCATATTAATTTCAAGGGAATAAATAAATTATCTAAAAATGAATTAGTAAAAGGTTTACCAAATTTGAATTTTAAAGTAAATAATATTTGTGATGCATGTCAATTGGATAAATTATCAAAATCATCCTTTAAATCAAAGAAAAATATTTCTACTATACAACCACTTGAACTACTGCATTTGGATCTTCTTGATCCAACTTAAGTTCATTCCATAAACCATAGTAAATATGTATTTGTTATAGTAGATGATTTTTCAAGATATATTTGGACTACTTTTCTGAAAAATAAAAGTGACACCTTTGAAAATTTCAAAATTTTTGCTAAAAAAATTCAAAATCACAAAAAGTTTAAAAGTAAAATTATCAGAAGTGATCATGGAGGTGAATTCGAAAATGAAGCTTTTGAGCATTTTTGTAATAAAAAGGGAATTTACCATAATTTTTCTTTTCCTAGAACACCGCAACAAAATGGAGTTGTAGAAAGGAAAAATAAAACTTTACAAGAATGTGCAAGAACTTTATTAAACGAAAGCACTCTACCAAAACATTTTTGGGTAGAAGCTGTAGGAATTGCCAGCTATGTTCTGAATCATGTTTCCATCTGACCACTAATGAAACACATTCCATATGAACTTTTTCATGAAAGAAAACCAAATATTTCTTATTTTAAAGTTTTTGGTACAAAATTTTCTATTTTAAACATAAAGGATTAGCTTGGGAAAATCGATCCAATATCCGATGAAGGAATTTTTATAGGATATTAGGAACGAAGTAAGGCTTATCGAATTATTAATAAAAGAACTAAAACAATCGAAGAAACACTTCATGTTTTGTTCAACAATTTTTTTTAAATTAATAAGAATTTTGAGGATGATGAGATAATAACTAAGAATTTTGAAGAAGATGAAAACATTGTTCGTAATGAAAATGGATTAAGATCTCCTCCTAGGATTTTACGAGACCACCTAGTGGAAAATGTCATAGGAGAAATTGATTCACATGTCAGAACTAGAAATCAACTTAATCAAATGGGCCATGTAGCGTTCCTTTCTAATATTGAACCTAAATGCCAAAGAAGCCTTTACTGATGACTATTGGATTATTGCCATGCAAGAAGAGCTAAACCAATTTGAACGAAACAAAGTTTGGGAATTAGTTCCTAGGCGAGTGCTCAAACAGTCATCGGTAGTAAATGGGTTTCAAAAATAAAGCAGATGAACAAGGAAATATAACAAGGATAAAGCTTAATTAGTTGTACAAGGGTATAATCAAGAAGAAGGAATTGACTATGAATAACGTTTTCTCCAATCGCATGACTGGAAGCAATACATATCTTATTGGCCTTTGCATGTTTTCATAATCTTAAACCTTATCAAATGGATGTTAAAAGTGAACTTTTAAATGGATATACAAAAGAAAATGTTTATGTTGAACAACCTCCTCTATTCTCACATGAAAATTTCTAGACCATGTGTAAAAACTTAAGAAAGCCTTATACGGTCTAAAACAAGCACCCTATGCTTAGTATGAATGTCTTAAAAGTTATCTTATAGATTCTGTTGAAATTGGGGAGGTTGATCTAACTCTTTTTATTAAACGAACTAAAAAGGATATTTTATTTATTCAAATTTTTGTTGATGATATTATTTTTGGTTCTTCAAATGATAAGTTATGTCAGGAATTTTCTAACATAATGACCAAAGAATTTGAAACGTCACATATGGGAGAATTATCTTATTTTCATGGGTTACAAATTAAACAATTAGATAATGGAGTTTTTGTTAATCAAGAAAAATATTGTAATAATCTAATTAAATGCTTTGGTATGGAAATACTTCTGTCAAACCAACTCCAATGAGTACAACGATGCATCTCAATAGAGATGAAGATGGCAAGATTGTTGAGCAAAGATTATATCGAAGTACAATTGGATCATTACTTTATCTAACAACTAGTAAACTTGACATAATGATGAGTGTTTTTTTATGTGTTCGATTTCAAGAAAATCCTAAAGAATCGGATATGCGAGCGGTGAAACGAATATTACGTTATCTAAGCAAAACCAAGATTTCAGACTTTACTATCTGAAGAATGTCCTTTCGAGTTAGTATCATACAGTGATGCTGATTTTGGAGGATGTCAGATAGATAGAGAAAGTACGAGTGGAAAGTATCATTTTATTGGATAATCTCTAGTATCTTGGTTTAGCAAGAAACAAAATTGAGTTTCCCTTTCGACTTATGAAGTAGATACATTTCAGTTGCTTTAGCATGTGCTCAAGTCATTTACATGCAACAAACACTTCATGATTTTGGAGTAAATTTATCAATCAACTATTTTTTGTGATAATACAAGTGCTATCAACTTATTTAAAAATCCTGTAAATCATTCATGAACTAAACATATTGACATTCGTGACCATTTTCTTCGTGATAATATTGAATAGGATATAGTTAGACTAAAATTTGTACCCTCTAAAAACCAGCTGGCTGATATATTTACAAAACCATTACATGAAAATATTTTTATAAAATTAACAAGAGAACTAGAAATTCTATCATTAAAAGATTTATAACTAATTTCTCTATTTGAAAAATGGTATGTTATTATTTTGAAACAATGGTATGTCCTTTATTTGATTTGTTTATGTAATATACATAATGATTTTGCTATGTATGTGATCCTCTGTTTATATGAATGCTAGTATGATGATCCATCTTACTTATATGCTCTTATACTCTTATATTATATGTGTTATTAGATTGAAAACTCTCCTTTTTGTCGATGATAAAGAGGGAGAAAGATATTGCTCTATCACTATTTACAAGGAAATAGAAGCATAGATAAATTCAGGGGGAGAAACAAAACTGAAAGATGAGGCTAGCATACATTCAAGGGAAGATATAGAACAACGAAGCACGAAGCAATATTGTCGAGATTCATTCATATCACAAATGAAGTTGTCATCATCAAAAGGGGAGAAAATGTTGGATCTTATGTTTTGATTAATGACAAGAAATTCAACGGCGATTCATGAATCTACGACAAAGAATTATGAAGACCGGACTCAACAATTCAAAGTATGGTTCATATGTACATATGTTGTTTTAGAATTTAACTCTAGTTTTAGCTATGTTAAAATCTTTCCTTAAGTTGTTTACTCCTCACATATATACCAAATTTTTTCATGGCTTTTTAAAAATTGCCATGACAACATCCTTTCAAACTGGCTTTCAGAGAGTACACAATTCAGTCAACTTAACTCATGCACTCAGTCGAATGAACCTGTGCATATTTTTTTTATAAATTATGCAGATCAGTCGACTGAGTACATGAGTAGGTCGACTGAATCTATGCACTTTGAGATGCACATGCACGTTTTTGAATTCAATCGATTGAAGCTACTAAGGCAGCCGACTACACTGTGTATAACTGCCATATTTTATGAAAAGGCACTTCCCTATTCTGAAAGGTTTTCTTCCTTATGGAGAGTTGCAGCCATTGCTATCCGTTGAAACCTTTTCACCAGAAGAAGCAACTCTCTGTCTACTATATATATGCATGCTTTTCGAAGATCAAATAACTTACTTTCTTGCTATTACTTGAATCATTTTTTTGAATCTATTGCTCTCTTGAATTCAACTATCAATTACTTACAAATATAACCTATATTTTTCAAGCAAAGTGAAACTTCCTATTCTTTATATACACACAACTACACCATACTTGAGTAAAAGATTATAGGAAGGGTGTGCTACAATTGACAAATCCATGTTATTAAAAGAACACACAAGGTCTAGGCAATTTACTTTGTAATCAAGTCCTTTTCGGTTGCTCAGGCAGTCAAGTCTTGTTCAGCTGCTCAGGCGGTCAAGTCTTGTTCAGCTGCTCAGGCGGTGTAAACCTGTTCCTCCAGGTTAAGTGAGGGCTAATAGTTTAAATTCCAGAAGGGGTCTGGGACTGAACATAGAACGGGAAATTCGAACTAGTATAAAAATCTCTGGTGTCATAATTTACTTTACTACTATCTTATTTCTGCATTAATTTATAAGTTTAGATAATATATATTTCATATTAAATGATCCTATAGTAGAGTCACTTTCAATGGCTACTTGATTATCATTATTTTCACCCTCAAAATTACTATAATATCACTGGGATTTTTGATATAAATGTTTTGGTTATTGTAAGGTAAAAACCCGTTTGTTTTTTATACAGCATAGTGTTACAAGATATCTTTGATTTTAAAGGATTTTACAAGTTAAAATAATAAAAATTCCTTGTGGTTTGAGTTTCTCACGCTGGTTTTACAAGACTGACCCGGATATTGTTTTCCTATAATGCTCGGGTCAGCCCAAGCATATTTTATAGATTTAACTGGATACTTTGGAGCTTTCAAGGGACTAGATGGATTCTCCAAGGCATATTCACGTACCTTATATTTTTCACTGCTTATTGTTCTTGATTTCTGCATGTATTCATCAGCAATTGTAAGGACAGATTGTTATAACTATCTAAGCTGATATAGGTGAGTATACTCTGATATTGTGTTATGTATGATCTTGTGTATATTATATGTTTACCTCGTTAGGATATGAGATTCTATTCCTTTTTTTCTTTCTTTCGCCCCAACAATCTATCTTTTCGGCATTTGGGTATTCAGCACGTGAATACCGTGGATGTATTAGTATCGATTTTTAAGGGTCAAAAAGGTGGGTCGTTACACTTTATTTATACACCAAACTTCACTTCATTTCATTCACTTCATTTCACTCACCTCATTTCACTTCACTTATTTCTCCTTCTTCTTCTTTTATTTATTCCATTTCTTGTAAAAGAAATACCCTTTATATGTCCACTCCAAAAATCATTAAATCCCAATCTATTCATTTTCAACCAAAACTTTCAACATGAAAGTTGTTTATTATCATCCTTGGTATTTTCAAAAAATAGTCGCTCATCATCTCATTGAGTAAGGTGGCGGATATTGGCCTATAACAGTGGTGGTCAAATGATGGCAGTTTTTAATGAACATAAATTGGAGATCATAGTACACAATCACGTTCCTCACTACAAGAGATGATTTTTAAAGCTAGTCACTCGATTTTAGGATGTTGGGGTTAGTCATGATTGTTCGGTGATAATTTGCAATTCGTCTTGGATTTACTGGCGGTTTAGGTGGCTAGGGGAGGTACGACGGTGCTGGGAGGAAGCTCAAGTCGAGGCCAAGGCATTGGAGGAGGTCGGAGAGGGTATGGTGGTCGAAGGTGGTGGGACGAGCTCAAACTAGGGTTCGGTTGGTGTTGGGTTTTTGGGTTCAACTTTTGGGATTGTAACAGTGGCATTATACATCGATGTAACCTCCGCCTTTCTTGCACCGAAGGACAAGCCATGAAGGGTTGAAGAAAAGGAAAGATAAGAAGAAACTACACAATCACATAATCTCACCACGAATCAAAAAAACATATAAGATAACACAGGATATTACATTATCATTTCCATAATATTAATACATCAGAGTCATTACATTATAACTTCAACCGGACAATTATAACTACATATTCATCACAAAATACATAGATCATACACGAACATAGCAAAATAAATAATAACTTGCTAACGGTGAAGCCATCTGCTCCAGCTCCTTTTCCATAAGAAAACTGGATCACTTGGCTACTCATCCAAATTTGAGTACCCAAGAGTTTTAGGAAGAGAAAATAAAATTCCAGGCCGGACATGGGTCTGGTGTGAGTAAACTTAAACAACTTTATTCTTTCTTTTATAAAACATTTTGAAAATCAAAGGTAACTTGTAAGACCATGTTGCACGTAAAAACATGGACGATTTTTTACCATACTATATCTAAAACACTTTATATAGAAATCCAATGATATTATCATAATGACTAGGATTTTCAAATAAATAATTCACATAGCCGAAATTGTTACATTAATTAAATTCCAACATAATAAGTACACAACTAAGATCGAAGACACTTATTGGGAATAGGATTCGAAACAACGATTGGGCTACGGGGTAATGCCGTCACGGTGTATCTCTAGAAAAATAAAATGTAGGACCTCACACGGATTCCCTTCCGACACAATATCGACCTACCCTTGCTGGATAGTAACGAATAAGATCACTCCTTGGTTAGAATCGGAAACCATACTGAAGCATACATGAGTTGATAGTATGGACTTTAGATAGAGATGACCTTACGCTGATGGGAGCGACCCACTTAGTTTTGCTGCATCTTTCATGCTTTAGTCATTCCCGGTTGATGAGGCCTGATGCAACATTTACCTTTATTATAGCATTGCCACTCAAAATGATAACATTGCCTTCCAAATGTTGACACGATGTCAGCATTCATCCGTACAAATCGTTTAGGAGACGAACAAACGGAAGGCGTTGTCTCCGCTACAACCATTTTGGATTTACCCTCATGGTTAGTAACAAATAGCCCTTGCACTTCAAAGTCTTCATCTTGGACGTTGCCCTTACTATTTTCAATTCGAATGTTTAGGTTTGTTCAAAGTGGTTTTCGGATAATAAAAAAATTCCAATCCCCATCTCTCCAAACCAATGTTTGAAAATTTTAAAGGGTCAAGTTGTTTGTAGTGGATCATTTCACTATCAGGGTGTAAAGATTTATATATGAACATACATTCCATATGCTTAGATTATCATGACATGCTTACCAAAATTAACCCCATTGTATTCATCATATTCCCGAAGTGCGGTATTTATGATAAGTACCGGCCAACTTACTTTCAATTATAACTACTTTAATTTATTTAGCTACTCAATAACATGGACAAGAGATCCTTAGTTTAAAATAATTTACTTAAACAAGAAAGATGGTTAAAATAAATAACCGATAAAGTTTAAAAAGGAACTTTAAAATAAATAAATCTTAATTAAACGTAAGTTTAAAACTTAATTAAACTTAAATTAATCTTAATTAATTCAAAATTAAATCAATAATAATCCTAATTTTATCTATAATTAAACCTTAATTAAACTTTAATTAAATAACATTCATTTAAGAATTAAGCCCATTTTAAGTAGATAATTAACTTTAATTAAATAATAATTTATAAAGAAATTATCTCTAATTAATTAATTAATTAAAATAAACTTTATTAAATAATATTAATTTCCTTTCATCTTAATTAATTGTTATTTAAAACTAACTTAATTAAAATAATAATTTTCTTAAACCCTAATTACTTAACCTAATTACTTAATTAATTAAATAATAATTACCCTAATTAATAAATAAAATAAATAAATTATTAAATAACTAAAACTTAACTCTTGACTTAATTAATTTGAAATGAGTTTTCAAAAACAATCCAAAAGAAAACGCTTTAAAACTTGAAAATGCGAAATTTCCCAAACGGCATCTATAGCGACTGTCACTATAAGCACAGTTCGCTAGAATTTATTTCTAGGTGAAAACTTCACTTTAGCTCTAGCTATAACATATTTTAAAACACAAGTGGAAAAGTTTTGGAAACTTAAAACAAAGGTGAAAACCTAGAAAACATTTACTAAATTCAAAATCTATAAAACAAGCTTTTTTATCCCAATAGGATCTCAAGTCCTTTGTGAGTTTTTAAGGTGAAAACATCACCAATTTACATCTCATAGACTTTCATAAACATGCTACCATCATATCATAACCAACCATTATTCAACCACCAAATTACAAATCCAAGCTCAAACACAATCATGTATTTATATGCTATCCAAAACAACATGATAATTCAACACAACAACCACTATATTTTCACAACATATAGTTCATCAAAATAAGTTAACTTATTTTCCAAAAATAAAAGCTTAATTCACCGAAACGTTACTAAATCAAACGAACTTTTGCCAAAACTTGAAAACGCTTTAGAAACATTGCAAATTTGAAACTTTTGATTGCATTAACACTTGAAATGGCTCGGCCAAGTAATTTTTGGGCTTGGTTTAGGCCTTGTTATGCACGGCCATGACTAGTTTGGGCTTGGCCATATATTTTTGAGGTGGGTGTTTCCTTGTAGTTTAGAAGAGAGATGTTGTAGAAGATGTAGAAGTGATTTTGTGGATTAAAAGGGAGATTTCTAGCAAAATCAAGTGGATTTTCTCACTTTGAAAATTATGAAAAGGAGGCCATGAATGTTTACCTCAAGCTCTTAGGACAATTTTAAAGTGGAGATGGAGATTGTAAAACGGGAAACATGAGAGGTAATGGGTATATATAGGCTAAGGAAATTAGCTAAAAATTATATTAGTGCTTATATTTTATTATATATGTATGCATGCACCATCCCCCTCCCCCTTCATTTTTATCCACCTCATGGACCCTACCCCACACTCCTTGGACTATTCATGTCATGCACAAATGTACTTGAGTTGAAAATGTGTGCGTGCATGCGTGTGTACATTATGTATATATATTTTTATGAAATAAAATCTTATTTTAACTTATATGTTCATATACGTAAGTGAGCATATATATACGTGCAAATATACATGTACATGCCATGTTTAAATGGTTTATATTATGTGCATGTGTGTTTACAATAGTTTTATGGTATTCGATAAATTTTAACTAATGCAAAATTAATATTTCAGAAAATAATTTCCAATCGCATTTTGTATTTGTCTAGGAACTATATATATATATATATATATATTGATAAACAAATTTTGAAAACTATTTTATTATCATTAGTTATTATTTAAAACAGTTTTATTTTTTTAATAAAAATCCATTTATTAATTATATAAAAATATAATTAAATGTTCATTTAAATAGCGATTAAATTCTGGGTCATTACACTCGCCCCCTTTAAAATAATTTCGTCTCGAAATTAGAAATCAGGGAGATAATTCAAACTATGCCTAAAAGCTATATATTCATATCATAAACACATACAAATACATGCACTAAGCATCCGTAGCAAACAACATACACCATACATACAATAGATATCAACTAACTATCCTAACATCAACTCGGGATAGGCTTTCTTCATACGATCCAGTCTTCCAAGTGCAGTCTCTTGGATCCTCACCTAATTGAACCTTGACTAGTCGCACCATCTTGTTACGCATCCAGTAATGCCCTTGAATTTTAGTTAACATTGCTTAGGATATTAATTGGATAAATTAAATAGAATAATATGAATAAGTAGGGAGATGAGATTAATAAATCCAATGGCCGTGTGTTAACGAATGAACTAAAATAAGACTTAACTAAATTTAGAAGGAGGAATTTCCTGAGGGGTAAACTTGGAAATGGAGCTACATTTCTTAGTATAAATCTCTTCCTCCACCTTAACAAACATTCACTTTCTCGTTCATAACTCCTCACCTATATTCGGCTGGCCATTAAAAGCTCCGGAAAGAACAATAAATTGAAGATAAAGCTAAGAAATTAAAGCTAGGAAATTATCTCATTCTCCAATCAACTAATCAAGATGAATAATCATGTTATCATCTCACTTTTCTTTTTTTGAATGGCTACGGGTTATAGCTAATTCATGTTTGTGATTTGGTTAAAATATAACCATTTAAACCTTTGACGTAGGTGTTTTAAATGTTAATGGGCTAATTAACACGTTTTTATTCGGTTTTGGTTAAATTTCGAGTTTTTTTTATCTTCATATGCTTTGAAATTTTAATATGTTGAAGATAACATATTAACTGATTTTCTAGAATTTTTCTAGATTTTTCTATGGTGTTTTGATAGTTATATAGGAATGTGACTTAAATGTTTTACATAATTATAAAGAAGAAAGGGGCTTTTTCAAATTTATTAAAATTTCCAAATAAGGAAAATCGGTAGTAATTTTAAAAATAAAATTATGACGACCAATCAGATTTAGACAAATAAGGCAGGTGGAGTATAAAAGAACTGTTTTAAAGTACAATTTCACTATTTCGACTCTTTCAGCAAGGGCTTCCGTCTTCGTTCTAGACCTTCCGACAAGGTCGAAAGGTATCAAACCTTTCGACTAGATCAAAATTCAATGCACATGGTATCAAGCGACTGGTACATACTGAATTGAAAGGGGTTGAAATATTTAGGAATGAAAGGTTAGAGCTTTCAAAAGAGATGAGGTTTTGTTTTTGTTTTAAGGAAAATACGTCTCCTAGCTTTCAACAAAGAGCTTTTGACATTGTCAAATAATTTAAAAGAGAAAGGTTTCAATTGGTTTGCTTTCTTGTTTTAAATGAAACCTTTTAACAAAGTCGAAAGGTATAGCTTTCGACAGGGTTAGAAGCATAGTTGCTGCTTCCAAACCTTTCGACCTTGACGGAGGCAAAGGTTATCTTTTGTTTTCTAAAACTTGCCGCCTCTCTCCATTTTTTCGAAGGGTTGGTTCAAACACTAACACTTCAATGATTTCGAAAGGTATTGGTTTTGAAAGGTTTTGGTTTCGAAGGATTTTGGCTTCGAAGGGTTTTGACTTCGAAGGGTTTTGACTTGAAAGGTTTTTATTTTCGAAAGGTTTTGCCTTCAAAAGGTTTCATTGCTTTCGAAACGTTTATAAATTTCTTTATAGAGGGTACCCCAGGCTTTCGACAAAGTCGAAAAGTAGATCCTTTTCACTAGGTCGAAAAGAAACCTTCTGACAGGGTCGAAAGGTAGGATCTTACGACAAAGTCGAAGGGTATGGTTTTGTGGTGCTTTCAAAAGGAAAGCTTCCAAAGGGGCTAACTTCGGATGTTCATTAGCTTTCGAATGGGACTTCATTCGAAGGGATTTAAAGGGCCATTTTTACCCATTTTTCCTTAAGTGAATTTGGCTAACTTGAAGGAGTTACTTCAAAGGGTTATAGCATAAAATACTTTATTTTGGTTGAATACGTAAGAGGGATCCTTATATAAAGTTGATGTTATTAATTCTTGGGGACGTTAGGGCAGATTTTATGTTTTCGATACATAGTTTGAGGTTACAAACAGAAATATGCTTTCCAAAATATACCTTGGGGCTATCAATGTGTTTTTATTTAATTTAACCTAGATTACCAATGGGAATAGGTTAAATAGGTGGTATACCTAGGGAAATATGTAATCATGGGGATCGTGAATTTTTATAAATATTCATGGGGATCATGATATTTTAATTGACCAAGTGATGGGTTCTTGGTTAACCTAGGAAAACCATGGAATGTGTGGTGGATAACCCACATCGAATTTCTAAAGTAAAGAATGTTTTGCCAGAGGTGGTTAGCCTCTAGATTTGGCATCCAAGAGTTCATAGTCACCCTAGGAAAACTACAGAGTGTGCGGTGGATAGCCCACACCATCTTTCATAAAATAATGTATGAGGGATAATCTCCATTTATTTTAAATGGATTTGGGATGGATAATCCTGGTGGATGGGATTTCCAACGCATATGACTTATGGCTTTATTTCATATTATGTTAAGACTAATCATTTTGGATGCATGAGCATAGTAAATGATTTGCATATTTTGTTTTGGATACTAGTGAGGGGAAAACCCGTTCTGGTAAGCAGCTTGGTCTCACTAGTTATCTATTTATGATAAGAGATAGTAGGGGATTATTCATACCAGACTTATTGTCTAACGCAAAGTTTGTGTTTCTCTACAAACTCTTAGGTACTCAAAATTAATTTGAGTAGTCTGAGAGTAGGAAACTTTCAGGGTTTTGGATGAATAAGTTTTCATAGATGTGCAGGAGGAGGTGTTAGCTATATAGGAGCTATTTTGTGTTTTTCGTTGTGATGTACTAAGAACTGTAAAGTTCATATTATTAGTTCTCTGATCTTCATAAGGGGACATATTCGTATGTCGATCTTATAATATTTGTACATGTATATGTGATATAAACGTAGTTAACGTCTGAGATTATGTAATTAAATCTGAATATTATTCATAAGAAATGAGAAATTCTATTTTGTGGAAGTTTAAATTTTTTCATATTCTTGTGTTCCTGTGTATCAATATTAACAATGCTGCATTCGGTCGCCAAGAAATAACAACTCCAGATGACTACAACATCAGTAGCGGTTTGTTTTGGGCCTCGGAAGGTGGGATGTTACAAGTTGGTATTAGAGCATGGTTTATGTACTTAAAAGGAATTTTAAACTTAAAAGATTTTTAAAATATAATCAAATGAATCTAAAATATGGTTGGGTTTGGGTAAGCGTTATAGTAACGTATGTGTACTTTGCTATAAATTCCTAAGTATGTATTCCCTACTCTCTTAGACCGTTCTTCTGTATCTTACTGAAATTGGATTTCAAGTAGTAGGAAAGTAAGATATGGAGGCAGCAATCAGAAGAGTGAATCAAAGTGGAAGATGCACCATAACAAGTGGAAACATTTGATCCAATACTAGGAGCAACCAGGGTTGATAGGCGAATGTAAACCCAAATGTAAATGCTAATGTTGGTGTTGAGATCCTACCGGTTGATATGGAGATAATGTATCAGTTCTTCGTGAATTGATGCAAGCTGGAGCAGCTGCAGGAGGGGCTATAGGGAATGCTGGAGGAGCTAATCCGGTGGCCCCAGTTGGAGATAATTATGCCAAGCCGAGCAACGATTATGCTAGTCTTAGAGGGATGCCTTTTTTGGGAGCCAAGGATGCAGTAGGAGTGGAAAACTGCCTATTGCATTGTGAAAGGATATTTGCAGATCTTGGCTTGATGGATATGCAGAAGAGGAGATTTGCTTCAAGGCAATCGCAGGGAGAAGCATTATTTTGGTGGAACAAAGTTACCATGGGAGAGCCGAAGGAAGATTTGACTTGGGCTGAATTTGAAGGAGGTTTGTAGAAAGATTTCTATCAGAGGTTTCCAAGTTAGCATTGCTCAGAAAACTTGTAGATTTTGTCCAGGCGATAGATCGGTGATTGAGTATGCTACAGAATTTGATGAGCTGTCCTATTACGGATATGCTACTGTAGATACTATCATTCGGAGGAATGATAAGTTTATCAGGGGGTTGAATCCTGAGATTGCTAGAGCAACCATGCCAAACCTCCGGGATCCGTGTCATATTGTTGTTGAGATGGCCATTCGAAATGAAGAGACGCTTTCTACTTTTGGAAATGGGAAACCAACCGAGTTTCAGAATTTTTAGGATAAGAAGCAGAAGTTCTTCAAAAAGAAAGGTGCCCAGCTAGGAGTAGTAGCCAAGAAGAGCAAGGTTGATATTGTCTGTTACAAGTATGACAAGAAGGAGCCAATGAGTGTTGCTTGAGTGATGGAAGAGCAGTTGCAGTAAGGCCGAATGTGAAGTGCTACCACTGTGGCCAGATGGAGCATTACAAGGACAAGTGTCCCGAGGATGCTAAGGCTGAAAAGAGAAAGGTTTTTGCATAGGAACCATCATCCTATAGACCAATGGCTGCTGAGAAAGGAAAAGCTGTGGTGGAAGGTATGCTTATGACTCATAGTACTCTGGTTAGGATAATATTTGATACCAGTGCATCACACTCATTTATATCTTAGTATTTCATAGATTGCTTATGTTTGGAACCTTTATACCTTATTACTCCTTTAAGGGTTGTGAATTCTATAGGAGGGTATGAAACTCTAGAAATGAGATATGACCAGTTAGAACTTGATTTGTTAGGTCATATGTTTGCATGCAGTTCAAATGTTTTTGATTTCGTGGGTTTCGGGATCATATTGGGTATGGATTGGTTAGATAAATATGATGCTAGAATATTTTTTAGGAGGGGTAATTATCATTGAGACACCCTAATAGCCATAACCGAGTTATTTCCTCGGTAAGGTGTTCAGACGAAAATGCTTATGCGTTATTGGGTGCTATGGGAACGGAAGCAGAGTTGAACCAGGTTTATGTCGCAAGAGAGTTTGTGGATGTGTTTGAACCAGTTTCGGGCTTGCCGTCGAAAAGAGCAATCGAGTTTGGGATAGATCTCATACCAGGAGCTAAACCCGTAAGTAGACAACCTAGCAGGATGTCACCAAACGAGATGAAGGAATTGAAGGTGCAGCTAATGAAATTGGAAGGAAAGAATTTCATCCGTCCGAGCAGTTCGCCTTGGGGAATGAGCACGATATTCGTGAAGAAGCCAGATGGATTGTTAAGGATGTGTACTAACTATCGTATGTTGAACGAGAGGACGATCAAGAATAGGCATCCTTTGCCTAGAATTGACGACTTATTCGATTAGTTGATTGGAGCCAGAGTGTTAACCAAGCTGGATTTGGCGACAGGTATCCATCAGCTTAGAGTGGAAGAGGACAGTATTCGTTTAATGGCGTTTAGGACCAGATATGAGTCTTACAAATGGTTGGTTATGCCATTAGGGCTTACTAATGCACCAGCTTTCTTCATGCATTTGATGAACAGGGTTTTCCGAGAGCACTTGGAAAGGTTTGTGTTGGTTTTGATTGATGACATCTCGATTACTCTAAGAATGAGAAGGATCATGCAGATCATATTAGAAAAGTGTTGGAGACGCTAAGGCAACATCAGCTGAAGGTGAAGTTCTCCAAATGACATTTCTAGAAGAAGGAAGTGAATTTCTTTGGTCATGTATGTTGAATATGCGATTGCTATTATTTTTGTTTGATGATAATATATATATATATATATATATATTCATTTATGTATTTGTTAATGTACTATTTTATTTTTCATAGATTAAATAAATATTTGCTGAATAAAATAAATAACACAGAATTTGAATTCAAACAAAAGTTTTATTCAAACAAATATTTATTACAATTTATGAATAGTACAAATTTCAAACTCTCACTATACACAATTTCAATTACAATACAAATTTGATTAAATTACAATTCACATTTACATTTCACCTCACTACATATCACTCATTCACTCAACTCATACTGATCTTCAACTTCATTCCAATGTGAATCCAACATCTGAGTAATCTGCAAAAATATACATTGACGCAGTAAAATTAAAAATAAAATATTTTTGCAGTATAAAATAAAATGTGGATTTTGAAAATAATATTTACCTCAGTTATTTGGGTTGTTCGTCATCATTTAATTTTGAATTCATCATACACAAACAACATGTGACATACACAGTATATCACTGTATATGCCACAAGGCCGTGCACACCAATATATACACTTGATAGAATTACAGGGACAGGTGAGCATAGGTCAAACCCAAAACGCCGGGTTCAACTCAAGTGCAATAAAAATAATGTCACAATATCAGCACAAGGTCGAACCCGAGCTCCAAGCTGAATTCAACACAGGTGTAGTTCGAATATACAAGTTTAATAAAATGGTCAGGAGCAAGCCAGTCAAAGTATACAAACATGTACCAGCTCATACATATATGTACCCTCGACCAAAATCAAAATGTACAAATATAACTAAGTTCAAATGAATCTGGGTAGAACAAGCTCAAGTGCAACAGTGAATCACACATGAATTCAACTCAGATGCAAGCATACTCAATGCACAGTGCACATCAAACCAAAAGTGTTCTCAAATAAAATCCAGACCACATGAATGTAGTGGCAAGAAATAAGCAAGCATATGCACCAGCATTTCAAACACAAACCAAATCATATCACAAAACCAAACTCCAAAAGATACAACAGTTATGCAACTGTGAAACTGGACAGTGCTATCGGGAATGAACACATAATGGCCAGAGGGATTAATATGGAAACACAGCAACAATGAAGTGGCTATAAACAAAATACATGAAACTGCACAGAAGAAATGGCAACATGCATGCTACAGGTCTGAAACAAATGAAACTCGAATGCAAGTAGCAAAGACTACATGAATCAAAGGACCAGTGCACCTAAAGAAGACCACACAAGTGACCAGACTTCAACATGAAGTGATAAACAACATACATATATACATGAACCAGTTCAATATGCCATGCACTTGAACCCTGACTATCAAAAAAACTTCAAAACAACATGATACAAATACAACATTTCAACAAGACATATATACGTATCATGAAGCAGTGCAGTAGTAAATGGCAGCAATTCAAAATCAAGTCACGGTTCAAACCAGGAATGCAACACTGCTTCATATACGTGTAAGTCAAGCTACATGAAGACTAATAGTAAGCAGTGCCAAAAGAACAGCAATCTAAATGTACAAGTGAAGCCACCAGAATTTCAAGTCAAGCAAGACAGTGGCTCAACATCAAAGACACAAATGCTCAAAGCAACATATAACTGATTATATACATACGTGAGCATGTATATATTTATACATGTGCAGGATGCAAGTTCGAACAAATCCATATCAAAGCCAGGTGATAAAAATCACATATTTGAAGTAACCAAGTAGCAGGTTTTACTAAAATCAGAAAAGACAAAGTAGCAGTTTCAAAATAATCAAAGTACAAGCCAGAAATAAGATAGCTTGCATCAGGAATTTCAAGTTGAACAAGTCAGAAATCAATACCGTGGTGAGCAAGGAAAACCAGTTTAGAGAAATGAAACCGTGTCAACCAAGTAAACAACAACCATATGAAATAGACAAAGTCAGATAAATCATCAACATCAAAAAATAATCAAGTGGCCGAGACGAAGTCAAGTAAACTATCAGACGAACAAAAAACTAGGAATTCGAATCTTATATAAACCCAATCATTATCGGCGTTAAAATTCAATCGAGTTCAAGCAAGCATAACAGTAAAGCAAAAGGAACAAATCACATACCAAATCATCGAACTCGATCGAGAAGGAGAAGCCGTGTGCAAAGTGAAAAATACAATCGATCGTCAAGCAATCACGAGAACAATCCACCTGATCGAACTAATTAAAGTCAGCTTCTTCGATTTTATACAAAGCCCTAATTTGCAAGCAAAGGAAAAAGGAACTAGCACCATTTTTTAAGGAAAAAGGAACGGCTAACATTGATAAAAGAAATAAAGGAGGCCGCGTTCTTTTTGGTGATAAACTAAATTGGGCCGGCCTTATTTTTAATTGAAATTTAATTAGGGTTTTGTTAGAGTTTTTGTTTTATTTAAATTGTTTTTATATTGTATTTTCGTTTGAAAATTGTGTAATTACTAGTCGTGTGACTAGGTGACAAACTACGTAGCGTAGTTTGAGAATTCGCAACTCAATGGTTGAGTTGTGGCTGGGTTTTGAGCGTAGAGTTAGGTTAGTCAGTAGCAGGTGTCGCGTGTTTACGTGTGTAAGCGTGTGACTACTTAATTTCTAGTAGAAACCTTGGGGGCAGCACGTAGGCAGGGTTTTGCCGAAGTTGGGTAAATTCTGTGTCGTTCTATTTCTGCATTTATTATTCTGCTATTATCTGTGCTGTTATAATTTTGATTTATCTGTGTTAAAATAATTTTATAAGCTTCCGCAATAATTTTTATAATTAACAGCATCACCCTATTCACCCCCCTCTAGGGTGAAATCGATCCTACAAGTGGTATCAGAGCTAGGAATAGAAGTCAACTTTTGTTTTTTTAAAAATTCGTTTTTCAAAAATCATTTTTTTAAAAAATTGAATATTTAAAATGGATTCTTTTAATAATGCTTTTGCTGAGGGTCAGTCCATAGTTAGACCACCAATGTTCAATGGTGAATACGCCTACTGGAAAAATAGAATTAAAATTTTTCTGAAAACCATTGACGCTTGGAATATTGTTAAGACAGGTTATAGAGCACCAACTATAACTGTAGATAATCAAGAAATAGATAAACCAAAGGATCAATGGACAGAACTATAAAATAAATTACAAAATGTTAATGCTAAAGCTATGAATTCTATTATCTATTCATTGGGTCAATTTAAATTTAATCGTGTCTCACATTGTCTAACTGCGCAGGAAATATGGCACACACTAGAAGTGACTCACGAAGGAGCATCTCAAGTCAAAGAATCTCGCCTTGCCATGCTAAGCAGCGAATACGAGAACTTCACAATGGAGAAGGAAGAAAATGTCAAAGAGATGTATGGACGACTTTCCAATATCGTATACAAATCAAAAGCTCTCGGAAAATCATACACAGAATTGGAAATTGTCCGAAAAATCCTCAGAGTCCTTCCACGAAGATTTGAAGCAAAAATGACTGCCATTCAAGAATCAAAAGATTTTAAAACAGATGAAAGTTGAAGAACTCATCGGAAATCTCACCACTTATAAGCAAGAAGTGAAATTCAAGGAAGTGCGTGAATGGTGTGACACTCGAAAGAAATCAATAGCTCTTAAAGGAACAACCGAAAGTGATGATAATAACGATGATGATGGAGCAGCAGAGCTAGCACTGCTAATGAAGAAATTCCAAAAATGAAACCGCAAATATAGAAATCCAGCTCTAAATCAGAAATCAAAAAGCAGAATAAACAAAATACTAGACGATCCAGAAGAACGGGAGATCATTTTTCACAAGTGCAACCAACCCGGACACATCAACCCAAATTGTCCTCAAAATCGACGTGACTTTGAAAAGAAACCAAAAAGGAGGATTTTTGCAGCTACGTGGAATACAAGCGATGAAGATAATCAAAGTACTAGCAGTGAGAGTGAGAAAGAAGATATGTCCCTTCAAGGTAATATAACTGATAGCGACGATGACGAACCGAGCGAGGTATCAAAACTCACTCACTCAGAATTACTTATATATTTCCATGAAGTAAATGGCTGTTTTGAACGACTTAAGGAGAAGTATACCAAACTTGAATCACAAAAAGACACTTTGATAGAATTAAATAAACAACTTGACGAATTAGTTAAAACCTATCAAAGTAGGATCCCTAAGTGTGATAAGTGCCCAACATTTGAAGAAGAAATTAAAAAATCAAAAATCAAGAATTAGTTAAAACCTATGAAATTCTGTTTTTGAAAGAAAGTGAAAATACTAGGAGAGAGAACTCTGTTAAAAAGTGCGCACAATTGTTAAACGAAAATGAATCTCTCAGAACACAAGTCCAACAATTGTCAACAACTTTAGATAAATTTTCAAAAAGTGAAAAATCGTTGAATATGCTATCAAGGAAGCAAACTATTAATACAGTTAGACAAGGACTTGGATATAATCAATCTAAAAATGTTAGAAATGAGATTAATCAAGTAAATTCAATATGCACAATTTGTAGAAAATTTGGACACAATCAAAATAGTTGTTGGTATAGACCCAAACACGTGAAAACTATATCAATTTGGGTTCCAAAAGGCACAAATATAAAATCTCTCAAAGTTAAACAAATCTGGGTGCTAAAAGGAACATATATAAATAGTTTTGGGTCTCCATAAAATTATTTTTCTAAATATTCTTCCACTAACAACCATGGACTTATAAAAACAAATAGGTCACAAAAATCTTTTCCCGTGTAGGTGTGGTGGCAGGCTAAGGAACAACAACAGTGTTATCTGAATTCTTGCTGTTCCAGAAACACAACGGGCGACAAAGCAAAGTTTTTTAGCCTAGTATAAAGGTGACAGAATCACAATGGACACAACAAAAAATATCGTAAAGGTAAAACAGGTAATGGTATTGTAACGACCCGCTATTTTGGACCATTCAAATTCGACAATAAAACCGTACATGTCCGACTTGAATAATTCAAAATACCGAATTGTTAATAAAAATTTGGCAAAACTTAAAATATACAGTAAATAAATCAATCATAGATCACTTACACAGAGTAATACAATGCAGCGGAATAGATAAAGAATAGTAGTTTATGAAGCTACTATATACATTTGAGATAGAAATAAATACAATTGAATATCTTAGATATAGTGAAGTCTCCAGTATGCGCAGATGACTTCTCTGAACAAATCAACAGGATGACTGAAAGGATAGATAGCTGGATCTTCAAGCAAGGCTCCAACTTCGAAGGTGAGTCTCAAATGCTGTATCACTCAGTCTGACCCGAGCGTAAAGCAAAACACAAAACACTCGAGTCAGGATTAACATTCTTATATCTATAAATCTAACTCAAGTGAAATATCAACTGAAATATAATTAACTCAAAGAATGTTTGGAATAACCATCCTCTAAGGGTCCATGGAACTATCTACAGGGTAGAAATATACACTATAACACCGTGGTTCTTTCATCTTAATTTATACTTCAAAACCAAAACATTATTTTCACTCCAAATATCTCTATATTTCCCAAATGGTGTTTATATATATTAAATAATTTATACAGTAAAGTATTTTCAATTCCCTCAACTTAACAAATCGTTTCAACATTAACCCAACCTTCCCATTCAAATTAAATTCAAATCCCAATTTATCAATCTCAAATTCAAATTTGAAATCACAAAATACCCCCTTTATATTCCAATATATTTCAAACTTTAAGTATTCAACGTTTCAAACTAATTTTTATTCAATTTAGCTTCTAAATAATAAATTCAAATTTAGTTCAACCTAAATTTATATTTTAATTCAGTTTAGTTTCTAAATAACAAATTCAACTATATTTATTTCAAATACAGATCTAAATCTCGAAATCGCCATTTAAATTCCAATATAGCTCAAAGCTTTAATATTTACAAGTTCAATTCAAGTCGATTTAATTAAATAAATCCTTATTTAAATACCATTTTTAATAAACCCAAATGTACCTCCCAATCCTATTTTTTCAATTTATTACGAGAAAGATCTATTTGAAATATAGATTTCCATAGATACTCAACTATATTATATGTATTAAATCAATCTAATTTAAATCAAATATTACGACTAAATCTATATATAAAATTTCCATTTATATAATATCTTAAGAATCAAAATTTATTAAACCGTATATTTCTTTCCACAATTATAGAAATAATTTCAAAATATTTATATGGACCAACGGTGTCTGTATATATATTTCCTACCATATAGTCAAGTGCTACAGATATTTATCATTTCAATCCGTACACTAAATATATTCGGGTGGATATCATTTCAACCCGAAATCCAAAATTTTAAATTAAATCAAAAATCGCTTGGGTCTATCATTTCAACCCGTAACGAAATTATCCTATTCTAAAGTCCGTTCGGGTATGTATCTTTTCAACCCATAGTGATTTCTATACTAATAGGGAACTTGCAGAGTGATAACAGATATGAAAATAATAATAACAACAAGCATATATCATCAAAATAAATATAAACAATAAGATATGGTATCATATCCCATAAGTGAACAGTTACCGATAAAAGCATATATAACAATTTAAATCTAACAGCAGCATATTTCAATTGTCATTTCAATTGAAATTAAATTTAATAAATAAAAGAACGTTAATCGTGAGTGATTGCTCACCTTTCGAGGCTAGAGATATATGATGATGAAATAAGCTACGAAATCCAAAGCAACGCTGGATGGACAAGATTTGATGCAGAAAATAGGCACGACGGACAAGGCTGATAATGGGAAATCGATGAGAATGAATCGAATCAATTTTGATATTACAGAAAAAAATATAAATTATTATGATATTAATTCTCCCAAAACCAATTTTCAAATTAAAAATGTATATTTAAAATCTATATATACCTATATGTAATTTAAACATAATTCGTCCAAAAAAAAAACCATTGTATTATATTTTATAGTCAATAATTATTATAAAAACAATATAACCACTTATTGTAATATATATTACTTAAAAAAAAACCCATGAAAGCAACCTATATATGTTCATAATAAAAATGTATATATAGAAATTCCAAATGCATAGCCTATATTCGGTTATATATATATATATTACGTAAGTCTGAAACAAACACCTAAACGCATATATATGTCTCGAGATTTATAAACAACAAAATACTTATAATGACACATGCACTCATATACTTATATAGACTGTGAACAAGTATACATACTATGCCGTATAAAATCCAACACTAAAAAAAGTAAACTCACACTGAAAACATTTTAGTCAATTATTAAATATATATATTAACTAGCGTATAAAACTAACGTATCCTGTAACTTTATAATATATAAGCTATATCAGATATGAACTATCATTATATCAGATATATAAATAGTTAAACATTTTATACAAAACTATCATAACTTTATTAAATTAAACATACATTACACACTTACACAAATAGACCGTAAACTGTAAAACTTCACCCATTTTAAAGTGGTAACAATACGCTTGCTAAAAATATAACCCACATAGCTCGTACTTCCCTATAAAACTATATAAATATTTGTAAGCTAACCATTAATATAGTCTAATTCACAATATGCATACCTTTATAACTTTAAATCAAATGTGTATATATATACTTATAACCAGTTATTCACAAAATACATAGCTTTAAACATATCATATATTTAAATACATATACAATCGACTGATAAGATGAGTATGCTTTACGTTTTATATATGTACTAACTTTTTATATAATATTTATATATACACTTATCAAATTTTATAACATGCGAACAAAATTTTATATTATATAGAATCTGAAAACTGCAAACATTTCATACTTGGAACCATACTATATTTATAAGATGTATATATGATATCTTAAATCAAAAAAAAAAAAACTTACTTTGCTATAATACATACTATATTACTGCATAGATATACATTACTGACATATATTAAACTATAAATTAACTAATATATAACCTTCAAACTTTTAAAATTGAATACCAACGTGACACATAAAGTATAAAACAATCAAGTTATCAAATCTCTATACATAGTATAATATCATACACACTATGAACGAAAAAAAAAAAAGAAAAAAAAAAAAAAGAATGCTGTTATGAACTCATATATATAATACCATATGATACATAACTAACATGAATTTAAAATCATGTAGGACAGATCACATATTCCAAATACAGACTTATAGAAAATATACAATAACACATATATATTATAAATATATGCTAACCTATTACTCAAAGATAACGTGTGGCATGATTGTTGATGGTGAAGGCTCTGAGGATGGCTGAGCATGCAGGCGATGACAACACGTGTAGAGAGATATGTGCATGAGAGGAGGAGAGAAAAACGCGGAGGGAGAGGGATGAGTTGGATGTGGTGGGTGACGAAGCGATGGGAGGTGGAAGCACGGTAAAAGAAGGGAGAAAATAGGTGGATCTGTAGAAAGAAAAATGGAAGAAGGAGGAGGAAGAAAACTTAAAATGAGGAATGAGATTGGAAGTGACAGCAGTTTGCAATATGAAAGAAACGAAGTCAAACAAGGTTATAAAGGCAAAATAAATAAAGAAAAGAACCGTTGCATACGAAACGTATACAATAAATATGAATTGATTTGAATAGTAATGGTCAAATTCAGCTGAAAAGATTAAAGCGAATAAATACGGAGCATTGGTTATGGTAAAGTAACGCACAAAATTAGGGGAATAACAAAGGAAAGGACTGGTCAAAATAAATGAATGTAAACGTGCAACGAATATAAAAATCTATATAATTGAACCGATGGAAACGAAGGAAGCAAATAAAAGAAAGGGAACGAAGGAAAAAAAATGAGCTGTGTCCCGAGCATAAATAAAAGTGGTAACGTATGAGAGGAATGAGAAAAACAAACGGGCACAATTTGAAATCAATGCAATAAAACAACCAAAAGCTGATTTTTAGGAAAATTATTAAAGAAATATTCCTTGGGCTGCGCGTTTGAGATCCGAAAAGGCATGGAAATCAAAAAGTTATAATTTAGATTGGAATGAAAACGTACAGGAAATAATAAAGGAAAAAAAAATAAATGCGAAATAATCATATAGCATTTATTACGTTTCAAACTTTTGACATGGCATGGGATGGAAACAGCTGTACGCTAATTGAGAAGCTATTAAAGCAATTTATTATTAGTGGCATGTTATACGTTTTTATATTTATTTATTTCCTAGATCTCAATTCATATCTGATTATACTATGCAGATTTATCTTTATTATTAAACGTTCAAAAAGAATAAAACGTATACAAATTTTCTTGATTTTCGAAACAAAATTAACGGCTAAAAGATGATGAAGGGACAAAATATAAGAAAGGGAAAGAGATGAATGCGTACAATTATTTATAAGAAAAGAGAGAGAAAAGAAAAACCCACAATTAAAAATGAATGAATGAACGCTGAAAGTCAGTCAGGAATATAGAAGGTACAATATGAAATAATGGTAATCACAACTACTTTTTTTAATGCAGACCTTAAATCAACCCTTAAAACATATACTTCATATATGTAGTTAAATATAGTATATACTTCTCTTCTTCTTTGGTTCATATGATATATGAAACCCTTAACTATCGTGTTTATAGCTGACGACATATGTATAGATATACTAAATATGCACTAAAATAAACTGGAAATGGTGACACAAAAACCCAAAATCAAATATATATATATATATATTCAACATGACTAGAAATCAAACTTCAGTAAAACTATATACTAGTATCAAGACTAACATATATATATAGCTATTATAACACATATAAATTAAATAAAACTTGGTATAAATACGCTTTACTATATATACACTTCAAATAGACCATCATACATATACAGTGGTTTTCCAAAATAACTATATATGGAACGTACTCAACATACTTAAAATTTACACACCTTGCTGAAAAGCAAAAGGAGACCGTAAATTTATTACCCACGCTATTGATATTTATACCCAATAGAAATGAACTATGCTACCAAATTTACATCAAACTTATATTATAGTATAAATAATAGTTTATAAAGTTTTTGTACTAGATCTTATAGGTATAACCACAACCAAACTTTAAAATATATGTACACAGCTCGTACTACAAATCATTAATATACATAACATATTTTCTTTTTTTTTTCAAAATTTTATTATTAATAATTTCTCAAAATCCAATTCAATACGTTAAATACCAATTAAAAATTGCTAAAATTTTTTGGGTCGTTACACTCTCCCCCACTCAAAACTTTTCGTCCCCGAAAAGGAATAAAGTAGGAGAATAGAAACAACCAGATGAAAAATTTAGACTTTGAAAAACAAATTTA